>OU753564.1:10000000-12500000 GCA_916701695.1 Agrochola macilenta
ATTCGTACAAAATGGCGTAGCGAAATGGATCGTATGAGTCGCGGTCCTCCCGCACCCGTTACTTACACCCCCGTTGCCCTAGGCATCGTGCCTCGGCGCAACTTGTCGTAACTCGTCGCACACTCCTTTGCGCCGTCGGCAATAAGAACGAAACAGAAACTATAATTGTGTTTTTGTTAAAATTAGGGTCGTAAAGGACAATAAAAAAATAAGCGTCCTATACGCCCTAATTAGTTAAGTTAAAGCAAAACATAGATTTGGTCGTAAAGGTTTCGATTATCAAGTAACAGGTTTACGACCTTTTAATTGGTAATAATAATTATTGTTTATAATGTCGTATACAAAGTTCAATACAAAAATGAGGATTACAACCTCATAAATAATTAAAACATGACTTTACGCTCCCTAATGAAAATTATTTTTACATTACAACCCAAATAGTAAAAAAAATCGCGCTAGAGCTGTTGGAAAGCCAGGTCGTAAGGGGCTTTTTTTTTAAGATAGATTTTTTTTTAAATCTACCAATCGATAGAGCTCGCGACGCTGATTCCAAATATATATATAACTCATTTTCGGCAAAATGTCCTTTACGACAATTGAAATTTCCGGTATCGATATTATCCATTTTATTGTAATTTAACACTAACTTTTAATAAAAAACGGCGACGAATACACAAAAATCACGATCCATGCGCTCGTCACTCCGCAAAATGGCCGCCGGTCGGCTGTCATTTTCATACATAGTTCTTGCTTCTGATTGGCTACGCGGATTAGACCGATTTCGTTTCTAAGCTTTATAGGATTTGACTCTTTTTGATACTGAGCAGTCATTTCGAATCAAATTTTCTACGAATTGGTTTGGATTTGACTCTTTTTGAAACCGGTAGAAAAACAAAATTTTTCGTTGAATAAAATGGCGTACTCTGTTCCAAAACCTTTATTTTTGTATTTGACTAGTTTTGTTTCTAACCGATCCAAATATGCAATACCTACACATTCAGCTATTTGATAGATTGTAACTGCATGTCCTGCGTTCCGGAGCATCCACGAGTCAACTGCTGCATTATAAAAAGTTTTAAAAGGTCCATTCAGCCCAACATCTAGGGGCTGAAGTTTTGCAGTAGTGTGGGGAGGTACGGTACGGAGGTAGGTTAGTATTGTTACACCAGAAAACTGCAATATTTAGAGCTTCTATTGACAAATGGCTTTCATGATTATCAAGAATGAGAAGTGCCGGATTTTCCTTTGATGCAGAGGTGTGCTTTATGAAATGATTCATCACCTCAATAAACAACTCTGCGTTCATCCATCCTGTAGGTGAGGCTAAACCAAGTGTTCCAGCTGGTGCACCATGTAGCATATGAGATTTAAAGATTTTCCTAGGGAAAACCATGGCGGGAGGCAGGGCATGTCCGGTAGCGGAAACGATACAGCAAGTAGTTACTAAAACGCCTCTTTCGCCACTAGTAACTTTGCAGACGTTGCTTTTTTTTGGCGCTAAGACTTTTTGCGGCTTATGCACAGTCGTCGTAGAGGTTTCGTCGAGGTTGTAAACACGAGTACCATCTCCAAATCCGGGATACCGTTGATAAGCTTCTTTTAAGTTCTTGAAGAATAATTGTACATTCGTTCTGTTAAACGCTGTAGCACGCCCTAAACTGCACGCCTCTGGTTTTCTATGACTTATATCACTGTGCCTTTTTCTGAACGATCTCAGTCAATCAACTCCTGCCATTTGGTTGGACAACCAAGAAGATGGTACTTTCAACTTGTTTGTAATTGCCAGTTGATAAGCTAATTGCCTCGTCTCCTTAGCTGTAAGCCCGTAGAACATGAGAGCACATTCGATTATATAGGCTTTTAATATTTCTTCCTGTTCGCGTGAAAAAATGGCATTTACCTCGTAGTTGGGAACAAATCCAGCATTAGCTTCAGTCTCGTGTTTTTTCACGTACCTTCTGACGGTTGAATATTTTAAATTGCATTCCTGTGCTGCTCTGTGGATACTTCTTCCGTTCTTTACAAGGTCTACAGCTTTTTTCATGTCGTTTGCATCATGTCCGCCAATTTTGCGGATATTGGTTTTAGTTCGACCCATTCTAAAACAAAAAGATTATTATTATTAGCATTAGATCTTCTATTAACGCCTTTTTTGTTGATTACAATTTCAGTTGAAAAGTTTATGCATAAATTGTATCGAACATAATGAACAAAATTATTGTTACACAGTCAACCATGGCTCAAAATCATGGGGTACACAGTGAACCATGGTATACTGTGTACCCTATGATTTTGAGTCACTGTGTGCAGCCACCACTTTTTAACCTATAAGGTTACATAACTATTTAACATACAAAATTCAAAGGATATTTATATATCTAAGTTATTAAGGAATAGTTACTTTACACATGGAAACAGTGCAATATAATGTAACTAAATATACAACGATTCTAGAAAGAAAATAAATGAAAACACGTGTACTTACTTTTTTGGGCTCCAACGACAAAACAATGCACTGTACGACCGTTACGGGCGGGAGCGCGCCGTCGACTGGGGAGTGCGGGAGGTGGTAGAGTAGAAGGCAAGTTGTTACGCGTTTGCAGTACGGTTTGACAACGTCGCGTTTTCGGGATATGAGTGGTGGTGCATTGTGTACTACTGGGCCACTGTTTACTATCTGACCCTACTGTATTTATTTTTTCTTTTGCTTATATCTCGAAAATGGTGCGTCCTATCGCAAAAAATAATGAAAATTTTGACCTCCTTTATGAAACCCTTAAACCCCTAAACCTGAACATGTAGGTAATATTTTTTCATGTTTTCCATACAAAAAGTGAAAAATTCCATATAAAACACGTCGAGGCGGCACCCCATGCGCGCCTCCGGCTCTAAAAAAAATCACGGGTGAGGGCAAACCACGGGTACCACGTGGATTCGCGATTGTCAAATTCTATTTTAGTTGTGTCAAAATTATTTTTTAGTTTAGAGAATTTTATTTGCAGAATTAATAGCTCTAAGATTCTCATAGCCAAAAGTAAGGAATTTTAGTGATAGTTTAGTTCGGTGTACAAGAGAATCGGCACCATTTCGAGTTACGTTTCCTACGAAATGTATGGGAAAACTTTTTTGCGTTTTCTGACTTTTCTAGTACTCAAACCTCAGTTGGTCCAGAAGAGTTTTTTGATCCTTATATGAAACAGGATCGATTGGCATCAAAAAAAGTTTTTGTGAAAACTGCCCATTTTCTTGCTGACTGTAATTTTTTTTCAAAATCTGTGAATGCAGAACAAAATGTCTCAAAAAGTTAAGGACAGTCTCCTAAGACCGTTTTCTTCTAGCGACAACGGTTAAGGTAGCTGCCCTTACTGCCTCATCTCAAAAATCCACCCTGTATAGTAAGTAAATAATTCTTTCAAATTAGCGTTATTGATTTACGTTATAACGTTGTATCAATCTAGGTAACATGTATATTTTAAATAATTAAAAGATAATCACTTATCAAATCTTACAGTTGATAGGCGTTTAAGACAAATCATTAAATCAATTTTGTTAGTTGTAAAATCTTCATCTATTTTATTTATACGTTTATCAATAGCCAAGCATTTTTTTTTCTTAGGTTCTTATTGTCGTCGTTGTAGACATTTACCTGCTCTATCTTAAACCTAGCTTCTTTAGCCTCATCTCTAAGTGTGCTAATGAGAGTATATAGTGGAGGTCTTTTACTAAGCTTTTTATTTAGCCTGTTATGCCATCCCTCTACTGGGTTTGTGGTCCTGTGGCGTTCGTTGTAACAACAAAACAAATCAATATTTTTGTTAATCCACTGCGATGTTACGTATTCATTAAATGATTTGGCTTCATTGCCTACAGGTGCACATTCTAATAATAACACCCAAGCGCTGTTACAAGTAAAACTATCCTGCATGCAATAACCACCCCTCTTCGTATTAACATTCGGGTTAATATTGCTCGTTTTTTCTGTCTTCAAACTATCAATTTCGGCCTTGAGTACTTTTAATTCTTCTACCGTCGCATATTGAACATTAATAAAACATTTCTCTTGTATCTCACGCAATTCTTTCTGAATCAAGACAATGTCCTTCAGCAATCTAGTCACATCGATATGGTCGAAAGTTACCGGCGGTAACTTCTGAAGATCTCGAGCAACAAAAATGGGCATTTCTTCCGGATCAGTTACTTTTAGAAGGGTTATAATATCGTATAGGTTCTTATTGGTTTTATTACCACCCTTTCGTAACACACTACGCTGCGCAACCGATTCAAAAAGCAGTGATTTTGCTTCTTTAATATCTTCCTCCGAAAAGGCAGATGCACACACAGCGACGAGGCTTTCTTCATCCATTACGTCCATTTTATTTTGAACGAATGAGAGCACTTTTTTCAACAGTTTTAATCGACTTAATTTTATGCCAATACGTGATCGCAACCAAAATCAACAAACAATGGCGGTTCTGAAGCGCGACTGTCAAAAAAGTTTGTTTACTAAACTCACGAACGCGCTCCGCTAGCAAGTGATGTATATTTATCCTTCTCGCACTCGCGACAACTCGCTAGCGCTGTCTCATACATGAGCTTGAATAGGGAACTGTATGATATTCTGTTAAAAAACTATTACCAAATTACTTGTATCACCAACTTATATCCCCTTACCCTAGAAGCATATAATATGGCTTTTCAGACAAACCATAATTTAGCCTTGTAGTCGCATTGGCCTCATACTATTTGTAAAATTAATAGGGCTATTATAAAACCTATTCCCTTATAATGTTTTTTGGAAAGCAGCTTAAAAGCTAATGCAAAAAGGCAAGTTATATAGCTTCTTTAAATAAATAAAGTGTTGACTGCACTTCTATGTAGCAGGTACAAGAACTTTATTGTAAGGAAAGGTATATTGGCGATAAAAAATTAAAAAACTAATTACTTAGGAATTCGACAAGTAAACAAAAATTCAGTTTTATTTTATTATGTTACTTATTTATTGAAGTACATAATAGAAAAGATAAATTGACAAAAAACTAACATAAATGCCAATAAATATCAAATTAATGATAAAAGTAATCAAAGGTGAGTTGGCGACAGAGTCCGGTATTTTGGTGATAGTGGTTAGGAAATTTGGTGATATTATGGATTGAATTGAATTATAAATTGCCAATATAATCAGGTAAATCAAAATATTATTCTAAACAACGATCACATCTGTAATACAGTTGTTCCTCAACGTCAGTATCATCGATAGAAACGCAAATCTCGTGGTATGGCGTCAAACAGTATGAACACTGGATCCATTTAGCTCCATTCCTTTTTATAACATCTCTTGAGTACAAAACTTCACATAAGCCACACTCCCAATCATCTTCAATTTTACTTTTTTTTGTTTTTTGAGTGCCCGAAGTTGAAGGCTGTGGCTGGAGGTCTTCTTGTTTTTTATTATTATTTATAGGTGTCAAACATTTCGCGCTGGAATCTCTTTTTCTTGATCTCTCTGGGCGTTTGAAAGCTTTGGGTGTAACTAAAACGTTATCAACTGTGTGTTTTGGATTTGTAGTAGAATTTTCAGGTGTTGTGTTAGTTGAAGCTGAAGAAGTAGGAGCGGTGTTAGTTGAAGCTGAAGATGTAGGAGCAGTGTCAGTTAAAGCTGAAGGCCGTATAGCTTCTTCTGAAATAGCATCTCGGCCCTGTTTGGACAAAACGCTGTAATCTGTAAAACGTCAATTTGAGAAAAACTGATTTAAAAGTTTACATCTTTAACTCGTTACCAAATTTTATCCAGTATAGATAATAGTATATTTGTTTTTATAACTTATTTGTCATAATATTTACTCAATTTCATTTTAATATTATTAGATAAATCAGAAGTTAGGCTTCAACTAGATATTTGTTGTATTTATCTATTTAGATTAGGTACTATAATTCTGAGGGAACAAAGTAAATAAAACGTATTGTAGGTAGGCTAACGTACAAATCACATAGGTAATTATTTATTATCATATATTTTACATTTATTACTTAGTATTTTTGAAATATAAAACGTTGTATATACTTGCTACATAAATTCCACAACTAGCAATAGTTATACAGTAGAATCCAACACATAAAACAAAATAACGGCCTTAGGTTATAACAAAGCATGATATTTAAAGAATAGTTATTAAATCAGATTGACTTACAGTAGGTCCTTCAATTGATAGGTAATAGGTATACAACTTGTTCTCTCGGTGGTCCGTGCTCGAATGCCCCAGAGCTCTGAGGTTCTCCACCTCTTTTTTGAGCGTTCCATCAACAGACAAAAATTCAAACGATCGTAGGCAAAGGAAATGTCATTCAGCCAATACGATTCTAACAAAATTAAAAATGTACTAAACTAAATGTACTTCTTGTGGAAAAGTGATAAAATACAATGTTAATTCTCTAACAGACGGCCGTCCTGAGAAAGGAATGACCCCATTGCTTTTCGGCCATTCGAGTATATTTGTGTGTCTCTATACAAAACAGTGTAATAAATGTGTACGTTTTAAAAGTAATACTAAAAGTAACTAGTACGGAATAACAAAAAAAAAAACAACTAAAATAACTTAACTCAATAACTAAGGTCAGAAATATATAATAATTTAACTAGTAAATTGTACAATCAATTCCTAATACGCATAATTCTTGAAGTAATAGGTACCTACATAAACCAGCTAATACAATAACTTCTAACTTAATAACAAAGATCGTGAAAATATAATAATGTAACTAATACATTGTACCTACAATCAACTCTTAATAAACTGTAAAATAATATATTCTTAAAGTAATCGGTACGTAAATAAAAGCAACCCCGTTAAAGGTCATCGCACACATCAGCCCAGCATCGGGTCATCATCGCCTCGCCTCATCTGGTCCTTGTCAACCAGGCGTCAATCAAACGTAGCAGCACGTAACCGGAACGGCTCCCAGCGTCACCCAAGAAGTCGACGCGGCGGCGGCGCGCGGCGGCGCCCGGCGGCGAGGTGACCGCGACAACACGCTGCGTGTGTCGCGATCGGCGGAGGCCGGGTACGCGTATGTGTGCAATGAGCCCTAACGAGATTATGTAGGTAGTGTAGAAACCTGGAAAACAAAACCATATAATAATAATAATAATAATATATATTGGCAACACCGTGTCAACTGCACGTCTTGTTTTTTACAGTCTTCGTAATAAAATATTAATTCACACGCAGTTCTACAAGAGTTTGTTAAATTTTAAGTAAACCGTATCCACAAAGCAATAATTCATTAAGGAGATAAATATACACCAAAATGTAAAAGAATTTTAATAAAAACTGCCGAATCGGAGGTGACATGACAGGTGTCACCTCCGATAACAGAACAATGAACACAACAGGAAAATAAGAAAATCAAGACAATGTTGACAAGATCGGCCACACGTCGAGCACGCCTACCACCTCCGGACTCGTCGCTCAGCTCCGCCTCGCCACCGCCGGTACCCAGCCCCACTGTGAACGCTGGGACGACACCAGCCGCGGCAGTTGCGTCGAGCTCGAGCGACGAGTATTTCTCTCCGCCCACGACGCCACCACCTGTTCGTCGACGGGGAAGACACCGGCCTCCGGACGGCTTAGGACCTCGAGGCCCACCGGCCTCTGATAGGGTCCCAGCTCCCGGTGGATGTGTGCAGCGCATGAGATGGACACAATCCATCAACGAGAATGTCATGCGCTCATACTATGGGGCTACAGAGGGGGGAAACAACCTGACCGCGTACCGTGTCCGGATGCTCTCTCTTTTTCAGGTGCTTGAGCCAGCTGTCAACGTTTCGGCACAACGATTGTCGGATCAGGTGCGGGTCATCCAGCGTAATCATATGTTGGATGACGCTGTACTTGATCGCCTGCGAAATGAAATGCAGAGTAGCCATGTCATCGCTCCCCCGCCGCAGAGTGTTATTGTAGTACCGCCACAGGACACTACAATTCAAGCTGACGAGAGGATTGATGACAGGGCTACAAACGTAAGTACCCAATGCAATGAGGAATTGAGGAGTGCTTTGGAGGGTGCGATTCGGGAATATCGATTCATGTCGCCCGGACTTAGACCACGTTTACCTCGTTTGCCCATGCATAACAAAAATAGGGCGCTGGTGGCGGTTCTGGATTCGCAGTTGTCAAACTATTTTGATGATTGCGAAGACCTCACTGATACTCATTCAATTCTGTACTGCGCGGCTGTAGCAGCATGTCGTGTAGCTCACGTAAAATTTTCAAATGACTCTAGAGCTACACGACCGAAACCAGCCGTACCAGCTTGGCAGTGCAGAATTGAGCGCCGTATTGGTGGGGCCAGAGCGCTCATCGGCAAACTTATCTGCTTCAGGGAGGGCAATACTCGCCCTAGAGTGATGCGCTTTGTGAGGCGGGCGTTCTCAGGGACTGATATTCGTCCTGAGGACTATGTGTCCCATGTCACAGAGCGCATCGACTTCCTGAAGCAGAAAGTGTATGCATGGGCGAACCGTATTCGTAGGTATAAGCGGCGAGTGGAGCGATATACTCAGAATCGCACCTTCCAGAGTGATGAAAGGTGGGTTTATAGGGCTTGGGAGCGACCGGACCAAGGTGTGGCTGACGCGCGCCTTCCGGATGATGATGCCATGTGTTCTTTCTGGCGGAGTATCTGGTCGGCGCCTGTCAACCACACCGAAGGAGATTGGACTAGAGAAGTCGAGCGAGCCTGCGATCCAATACCAGAAATGGGGGCTATTACCATCTGCCCCCAAGATGTAGCTCGTGCAGTTCGTCCGTTGCCCAACTGGAAGTCTCCAGGGCCGGACGGGCTGCACAATTTCTGGATCAAATGGTTCAAAAGGTCGCACGCTCGCTTGGCGGCTCAGTACCAGACTGCTTTGGAGTCTGGTTCGCTACCCCAGTTCCTAACGATAGGAGTTACCCACCTGCTCCATAAATCTGGTAGCACCGCGGAACCCAAAAATTATAGGCCGATCACGTGTTTACCGACGGTCTATAAAGTTCTTACTTCCATTTTGAGAGCTAAAATTAACAAACATATAGACACCAACTCCATCATGTCTGCCTCTCAAAATGGATGTGGGAACGGGTCCCGCGGTACTAAGGAGCTACTCCTCATTGATATGGCCATTAGCCAACAGGTTCGCCGTTCCCGAAAAGATCTATCGACATGCTGGATAGATTATAAGAAGGCCTATGACTCGGTGCCACATACATGGCTCAGGAGGGTGCTGGAGTTGTATAAAGTAGATGCAACTCTGCGCACCTTCCTGATGTCGTGTATGGGGCAATGGAGGACGGTCCTTCGCTATCCAGGATGTCGCAATATCCAGAGGAATAGCGAGCCGATAAGGATTGAGCGAGGCATATTTCAGGGCGATAGTTTGAGTCCGCTCTGGTTCTGCTTAGCCCTGAATCCTCTAAGCACATTGCTGGAGGATTCAGGTCTAGGCTATCGGCTGAGGAGAGGTGGTCAGGTTATATCTCACCTTCTCTACATGGATGACCTAAAACTCTTTGCCCCCAACAATTTGCAACTGATGGAGCTACTGAAAGTAACTGAAACTTTCAGTAGCGCCATCAGGATGGAATTTGGTGTCGACAAATGTGCGGTCATGCATGTAAAGCGAGGGGAGATTGTGGAATCTGTGGGAACACAGCTCGCGGATTCCATAAACCTTAGAGCCCTCTCCGCATCCGAAACCTATAAGTATTTGGGTATGTCGGAAGCGTTGGGTATCAATGTTACTGACATGAAGCAATCACTGAAGGAGCGCTTCTTTGGCCGCCTGAAGAAAGTATTCAATAGTCTTTTATCAGGCGGAAATAAGGTGCGCGCCTTCAATGGTTGGGTCATGCCGGTTTTGATGTACTCTTTTGGCATACTCAAATGGACTCAGACTGAACTCGACGCCCTGGATAGAAGGGTGCGTACGCTGCTGACTGCATATCGAATGCACCACCCACGGTCATCGGTAATGAGACTGTATATCCCGCGAAAGTGTGGAGGTCGAGGCTTTTTAAACGCTAAGATCCTCCACAATCGCGAGATATGCAGTCTCAGGGAATATTTCCTAGAAGCCGACGTGGGGATGCATCGAGATGTGGTCGCGGTGGACAAGGGCCTCACCCCGCTCGCCATGGCTAAAGAGAACTGGCGCAAGCCTGTAGTGCTTGACACTAACGATCGCAGGGAGGTATGGCAGAGTAAGGAGCTTCACGGACGCTTTTTCCGGGCCCTACATGGACCCGATGTAGATTTTCTAGCGTCCGTAGCCTGGCTGCGTTTTGGTGACCTCTTTGGGGAAACCGAAGGTTTTGTCTGTGCAATTATGGACGAAGTTATCATGACGAACAATTACCGTAGATTTATTGTGAAAGACGGCACGGTTGACATCTGTCGGGCATGCCACCGTCCGGGAGAATCAATCCGACATATTATCTCCGGCTGTTCTCGTCTAGCTAACGAAGAGTACTTGCATAGACACAACCTTGTAGCCAGGATTATCCATCAGCAACTTGCTCTGAAATACAATCTTGTGGAATCGGAAGTGCCGTATTACAGGTATGTGCCCGACCCAGTTCTCGAAAATGGAAATATCACATTGTACTGGGATCGATCCATCATCACTGACAGGACTATTGTTGCGAATAAACCTGATATAGTGGTGGTGGATCGAGTAGAGCGGCGCACAATGATTATTGACATAACGGTCCCGCATGACGGGAACCTCGTGAAAGCTGAGAAAGATAAACAAATCAAATATCTTGACTTGGCTCACGAGGTTGTCGACATGTGGGATGTGGACTCAGCGATCATTGTGCCGATAGTCGTATCAGCCAATGGCTTAGTTGCCAAGAGCCTCGACCAACACCTAACGAGGCTCTCGTTGGGCAGCTGGATCAAGGGCTTGATTCAGAAAGCGGTACTGCTGGACACGGCTCGCATTGTCAGGAGGTTCCTCTCTCTGGAGCCCTGACCACCGGTAGCTTGGACCCTGTTCCCGATACCGGTGGGCTACTATTTTTTATATTTTTAAATGTTTTTTTTAATGAATTTTATAAAAATATTTAAAAATGTACTTAATAAGTTTATAAATGAATAAATGAAAATAATAATAATAATAAAATAAAAAAAAAAATCACTGGCAACACAAAAACGTCAACACGTCAGAAAAATAGTTCCCTGAATTTTCATAGTTTTATTCACGACGCAGTATTTTTTTTGTTATATCAGAACCCGAAAACAAGCTTAAAACCTTTAAATCAAAATAAAACATAAAAAATAACAAAATGCACCACATAAATAGACCTAATGAAAAAATATCATAACGGAGGTGAAGTGACAGATGTCACCTCCAATAAAAGCTATGAAAACGGAATGAAAACTAAATGTTGACGAGATCTGCTGCACGAGCACGCCCACCACCTCCGGACTCGTCGCTCAGCTCCGCCTCGCCGCCGCCGGTATCCAGCCCCATCGTGAGCGCTGTGACGACAACGGCCGCGGTAGTTGTGTCGAGCTCGAGTGACGAGTATTTTTCCCCGCCGACGTCGCCAACACCTGTACGTCGGCAGGGGAGAGGCCGGCCACCGAGAAGCTTGGGACTTAGGGGCCAACCGGCCTCGAGCCGGGTCCCCGCTGCCGGTGGTTGTGTGCAGCGCATGAGATGGACTCAGTCTATGAACGAGAACGTCATGCGCGCATTTTACGGGTCTACAGAGGGAGGAACTAACCTCACTGCGTACCGTGTTAGGATGCTGTCTCTATTTCAGGAACTAGAGCCAACCGTCAACGTCTCGGCCCAACGACTGTCGGATCAGGTGCGTGTCATCCAACGCAATCATAGGTTGGACGATGCCGCACTTGATAGGCTGCGCTCAGAGGTACTGAGCAACCATATCGTATCAACTCCGGCACAAACCGCGGCACAAACGTCAAATACTGATGCAATCCCGCCGCGGTTCAATCATGGTGTTGCAGAAGAGGATGATAGGGTTGACACAGTAAGTAGCCAGTGCAACGTCCGACTGAGGAGCGCACTGGAGGATGCGTTGCGCGAATATAGGCACACCCCGACCGAACTTAGACCCCGACTTCCACGCTTACCCATGCACAAAAAAAATAGGGCGCTGGTGTGTGCCTTGGACTCGCAGCTTAAGAATTTCTTCGAGAGCAGCGAGGATCTCATTGATACACACTCGATCCTGTATTGTGCGGCTGTTGCGGCATGTCGTTTAGCTAACGTCAAGTTCCCAAACTGTGACGGAGCTACTCGACCAAAACCAGCCGTACCAGCCTGGCAGTGCAGGATCGAGCGACGTATTGATGGGACCAGGGTCCTCATTGGCAAACTATACTGCTTCAGGGAGGGCAATACACGACCACGAGTGATGCGCTTTGTAAGGCAGGCATTCTCGGGGACTGGAATCAGTCCTCAAGAATACATGTCCCGTGTTACAGAGCGCATCGACTTCCTGAAGCAGAAAGTTTGTGCATGGGCGAGCCGAATTCGACGGTATAAGCGGCGGGTTGACCGATACACGCAGAATCGCATGTTCCAGAGCGATGAGAGGTGGGTATATAGAGCTTGGGAGCGGCCTGAACAAAATGTGACAGACGTGTGCCGCCCAGATGATGCCGCCACGAGTGCATTCTGGCGCAGCATATGGTCGGTACCCGTCTGTCACGCTGAGGCTGGCTGGATGCAGGATGTCGAGCGAGTGTGTGAAACTATACCAGAAATGGATAAGGTGCAAATCACGCCATTAGATATAGCCAGTGCAGCCCGTCCGTTACCGAACTGGAAATCACCGGGACCGGACGGACTGCACAACTTTTGGCTAAAATGGCTAATTAGTTCACACACTTGCCTGGCATCTCAATTCCAGTCATCCTTAGAGACTGGGTCGCTACCACAGTTCCTTACAACAGGCGTTACCCACCTGCTCCATAAGTCAGGTAGTCCCGCGGAACCCAAGAATTATAGACCGATCACATGTTTGTCGACAGTTTATAAACTTCTTACATCCATTTTGAGAGCGAAAATTAACACACACATAGACAATAACTCGGTTATGTCTGCCTCTCAAAATGGATGTAGGAATGGGTCCCGCGGAACTAAGGAGCTACTCCTCATCGACATGGCCATAAGCCAACAGGTTCGTCGATCCTGCAAGGATCTGTCGATATGCTGGATAGACTATAAGAAGGCCTACGACTCGGTGCCACATACATGGCTCATGAGGGTGCTGGAGTTGTACAAGATAAATGCAACTCTGCGCACCTTCCTGATGTCATGTATGGGGCAATGGAGGACGGTCCTTCGCTACCCAGGATGTCGACAGATCCAGGGGAATGATGAGCCTGTATGGATTAAACGGGGAATATTTCAGGGCGACAGTTTGAGTCCACTTTGGTTCTGCTTAGCCCTGAATCCTCTAAGCACACTGCTAGAGGATTCAGGTCTAGGCTATCGGTTAAGGAGAGGTGGTCAGGTCATATCTCACCTCCTCTACATGGATGACTTGAAACTCTTTGCCCCCAACAAATTGCGACTGATGGAGCTACTGAAGGTAACTGAAACATTCAGTAGCGCCATCAGGATGGAATTTGGTGTGGACAAATGTGCAGTCATGCATGTAAAGCGAGGGGAGATTATGGAACCCGAGGGAACTCAACTCTCGGACTCCATACACCTTAGATCCCTCTCCTCAGCCGAAAGCTATAAATATTTGGGTATGTCGGAAGCGTTAGGCATCAACGTTGCTGACATGAAGCAATCGTTGAAGGAGCGCTTCTTTGGTCGCCTGAAGAAGGTTTTAATTAGCCTTCTTTCGGGCAGAAACAAGGTGCGCGCCTACAACGGTTGGGTCATGCCGGTTTTGATGTACTCTTTCGGCATACTCAAATGGACTCAGACCGAACTCGACGCCCTGGACAGAAGGGTCCGTACACTCCTGACCGCAAACCGGATGCATCACCCACGTTCATCGGTGATGAGACTGTACATCCCGCGGAAGTGCGGGGGTCGAGGCTTTTTAAACGCTAAGACCCTCCACAACCGCGAGGTATGCAGCCTCAGGGATTATTTTTTTAAAGCCGAAGTGGGTATGCACCGGGATGTGGTCGCAGTGGACAAGGGACTCACCCCGCTCTCCATGACTAAAGAGAACTGGCGCAAACCTGTAATACTTACTACAGATGACCGCAAGGAGGTATGGCAGAGCAAGGAGCTTCACGGGCGCTACTATCGGGCTCTTCATGAGCCTGGTGTAGATTTCTTAGCATCCGTATCCTGGCTACGTTTCGGTGACCTTTTCGGGGAAACTGAAGGTTTTGTCTGTGCAATTATGGACGAAGTTATCTTGACGAATAACTATCGGAGACATATTATGAAGGACGGGACGGTTGACGTGTGTCGGGCATGCCATCGTCCGGGTGAGTCCATCAGACATATTATCTCTGGTTGTTCGCGTCTAGCTAACGGCGAGTACTTACACAGGCATAACCAAGTGGCCAGGATTATTCACCAGCAACTTGCTTTGAAATATAAACTTGTTGACTCTGAGGTACCGTATTACAAGTATGTGCCCGACCCAGTTCTCGAAAATGACCATGTCACGTTGTACTGGGATCGGTCTATCATTACTGACAGGACTATTGTAGCCAATAAGCCTGATATAGTGGTGATAGACCGATTAGCGCGCCGCGCAATGATAGTCGATGTTACCATCCCGCATGACGGGAACCTCGTGAAAGCTGAGAAAGAGAAACAAATTAAATATCTCGACTTAGCACACGAGGTTGTCGACATGTGGGATGTGACCTCGGCTATCATTGTGCCGATTGTCGTAACGGCCAATGGCCTGATTGCGGAAAGCCTCGACCAACATCTCTCGAGGCTGTCGTTAGGCGGTTGGATCAAGGGCCTGATTCAGAAGGCAGTACTACTCGATACGGCTCGCATTGTGAGGAGGTTCCTGTCTCTGCAGCCCTAACCACCGGTAGCTTGGACCCTGCTCCCGACACCGGCGGACATCTATTTTTTATATTTTTAAATGTTTCTTTTTTATATCGTTTTTTAAGAAATATTTAAAAATGTAAATAAATAAGAAGACAAAACAAATAAACGAAATAATAATAAATATTTATTCAGTATTAAAATTGGTAAAATATTAATAACGTAAAAGCTTAAAAATAATTTATAAAGGTATTATAATGTTAGATGCCTGTACTAGGATAAACCTGTATCACAGGCGGCATGAGCTCACACTTTATGCTAATTGTAGGACAATATAATTCTTAACAATATTTAACATAACAAGTCTTGAAATAATGACAAAATTGAATTTCCTAATTCATTATTTTATACCTAGTTTACTTAAATACTATTTACCTTAAATATAAAAATAACAAAAAGTCTTAAATACGTAATTTCATAATTAGTTTGCGTAGTATAGTTTTTGCACTTTATAGCCTAGTTAAAACACAAGATATGATTTTGCGTCAGCAAAATTTGAGAGTGGGTTAAAGTCATTGTTGCACAAAATTTAATAACGTTCGAGGCTATGTGTGTATTGGATTTTACTGCGGGCGATTAATGTGCTTAGACATCAAGAAAAACGAGTATTAGTAGGGCAGTGCAGTGTTTTGTTTAGTCAGCAGCAGGCAATAAACACGGAAGTCTGGCCTTAGTATGACGTTCTAGGCGCCGACGTAGTCGATGGAATTGATATACCTGTACTCCGCTATTTTCCTAGCAGGGCAATCTACCTCTCCCGTTTTGTGGTTATTGGGCTTTTTAAAACGTGAGCAAGTTGCACATTTCGGTGTGTCAGCTTTCTTCGCGCACTCTAACATCGAGTGTCCTTCTTCTCCGCAGTGACCACACGTAGATTTCAGCTCTCTGCATGTTTTTGCTGCATGACCATATTGTTGGCATTTGTAGCATCTGGTAACCAGGGTGTAGTCCCTGATAGGGCAGGACGTCCAATTTATAAAAAGCCTTGTTTGGGATAATAGGGCTTTACGTATATTCGCTGTAACTTCAATGACGTAGTTACAGGTCGACGCATCTTTCTTCCCAGATTTGTGGCTTAATTTAACCATGCTCAAAAAGGACTCGATAGGCATTGCTGGAAATTTGTCGGCTACGTTTTGTTCGTAAATGCACCTGAAGACTTCAGTTTCAACCAAAGTAGTCGGCACACCTACAACCACGATCCGAGGTTTGCGCTTGTTGGGTTCGTCGGCGGTAAGTCCGGATGTAGAGAGCTGGACTGCGTGCTTGAGTTTATCAGCATCGTGTTTCGTCTCTGTGCTAATAATAACGCCTCCATTTTTTGTCTTGCGGACACCACGCACATGCAGCTGCATTTGATCAGGGCGAATGAGTTTTTGCACAAGGTCTTTTGTTTCGTCACTAGACTTTAATTTATCGTTGGGATAAATGGCTACAGAGCTTAAATTGTTTGGTCGAATGAAATCATTTGCTCTATTCTTCACTATATCGGCAAACGAAACATTTCCCGAACCAGAGTCCTTAATCGTCTGCTTGAGCTCCGAAATATGTTCCGTCAGGTTTCGCTTTTCTTGCAGGGCATCAACCTCGTTATAGGCGTGAATAGCTTTCTGCTTGAGCGACTGATACAGGACAGCCATTTGTGAGGTTCCAGATCCTACTTTACGGCATAGGGTTGATATTTTCAATTTCTGCTCCGAGTTGAGTTTGCCATCCGCGACAATAGAGCAAACTTCATTTAAGTGCTGTTCGATGGTTGACATCCATTTTTGAATCTCGGGCGTTGAAACAATATCAGCCGTGGCTGACTCGAGGGCTGGATTTGGCGTCGTCGTCTTCGAGGGCGAAGCGGAGGGGTGCACTGGCCCTCTTGGATTAAAGGGGCTGTTATCCATTTTGTATTTTTACGATTTTAATATTTCGTGTCCATTATTCACTGAAACTATACACTAAGCAAAATTTGAGTTGCATCACGTTAGTAATGCACTAAATGAGGTCACTATTATTAAAGTTGGTAATTAATAAATATTGCTAACGAGCACGTCTGTACACTGCGAATTACTGCGATCAATCCAAATAAATAAATATTAGTAGAGTTCTATCGGGATAAATGCAAAACACAATGATTCATAGTTCAATTAATTACTGATGAAAAATAAACTAAATAAAGAAAAGCTTAGCCAATGTAAAAACATATACATACATATTTTATAACATAACATATTTTTTTTTTTTATAGAGGAGGTGAACACCGCTTGTACTTCGGCATCCGTCATTGTTACTGACTACCGCTTGTACTTCGGCCTCGGTTCACTTTTTAGGGGGGCGTGAACACCGCTTGTACTTCGGCATCCGTCATTGTTACTGACTACCGCTTGTACTTCGGCCTCGGTCCATTTTTAGGGGGCGTGAACACCGCTTGTACTTCGGCATCCGTCATTGTTACCGACTACCGCTTGTACTTCGGCCTCGGTCCACTTTTTAGTGGGCGTGAACACCGCTTGTACTTCGGCATCCGTCATTGTTACTGACTACCGCTTGTACTTCGGCCTCGGTCCACTGTTTAGGGGGCGTGAACACCGCTTGTACTTCGGCATCCGTCATTGTTACTGACTACCGCTTGTACTTCGGCCTCGGTCCACTACTAATACTTACAGGCAAGCCGCTCTAGAGTAGCCAGACGCAGCCCGTTATTTATTCTGTAATCATGTAACTGGGAAGGATTTCGGAAGGAAAGTCAGCATTTGTCATAAGTCTTAGCACAGAGTTTAAGTAGCTAAGAGAGTATAGTCATAGCGTAAGCATTGTATATCTTAATTTGAATCGGAACTGGAATTAACTCTGTCAATAACGTCGTAACTTATAATGCCATTGTCTTCGTCGTCGGTGTCATTACTAGGTGCAAAAGTTATCCAACGTTTTAATTGGTCTGCTGGATAAATACTTTTATATTTACGTTTTGAGTGCCCTTTAATACTAGAGACTTCATACCGATCGTTTTCTAAAACAGCAGTTATTTTAAAAGGGCCCCTATACTTTGGACATAACTTTTTACTTTTTCCATCTGCTGGATTGTGATGATTGGGAATCATAACTAAATCATCTATTTGAAAGAATTTTGTTGGAGCCCTACCGCGATCAAATTGCTTCTTCATATATTGTTGACTTTTTTCGGTGTTCTCAAGAGCAGCCGACCGTATTGCATCTCTAGACGGACCCGATTCAGAGGTATCTATTAATTCGGCTAGCTCGTTTAAAATAGGACCCTCACCGGGACAGATTGTGCGACGTCCGAATACTATTTCAGAAGGAGTTTTGCCCGTGGTTTTATTGATTATGTTATTTAAACTCCATTGCAATTTACCTACTCTGACATCCCAATCGCGCTCCGCCTGATCGTAATTGGTCGCGGCTAAAGAATCGAGAATTGTACGATTATATCGTTCAATCTGCCCATTGGCTCGTGGTGTTGCTACAGCGTTCAGTACATGCCTAGCACCTATTATTTTTACAAAACTTGTGAAAGCCGCTGATGTAAAACTAGTACCGCGATCGGTGATTATTACGTTTGGACTACCTATTACGTCAAATATTTCCTGCAGAGTTTTGATAGTGGTTTTGGTTTTTACATCTTTTACTGCCCTTATAAAAATAAATTTACTGAAACCGTCAATTACACCCAGTATGTAAGAATTCCCCTTTTTGCTCCTAACGAATGGTCCTAGATGGTCCATGTGAAGAGTGTGAAATGGGACGTTACCTTTGGGGATTGGATGTAAGTAACCAGTGGGTTTACTAGTAGATGCTTTATTGTATGCACAATTAAGACATGCTTCCACGTATTTGCGAACAAAACGTTTCATTTTTGGAAACCAATAGTCTTGTTTTATTTTATCAAGAGTCTTTTCGACCGCAAAGTGCCCCATCTCATCATGACACAACTGACAAATACGCCATCGTGCCCCATTTGGTACAACCCATTTTTTTTGATCCCCCACTATTCTGTAGATCTTCTCGTCCTGGAGGACGAAGTTGGTGTAAATATCTTTAACCTCCTTTTTATTACTTTGTAAGATTAATTTGATATGTTGTAATTTAGGGTCAGTCATTTGAACAGTTTGAAGCCAATCGGTGGCACTAATATGCATGATATCATACTCCCTAGCATCTATCAGTTCCTGCGAGTCTTGATATGCAATAGGATTTCGGCTTAACGCGTCAACATGTTTCATGTTGTCGCCTGGCCTGTATTCAATGCTGAAATCGTATTCTTGTAATAATAACCACCACCGTGCTATTCGCGGCATCAAGTCGCGCTTTGTCAGGGTAGTCCTCAATGCGTTACAGTCCGTGAACACTTTGAACGGTATACCAATTAAATATATACGAAACTTCTTCAGTGACAGTACAACCGCAAGAGTCTCTAATTCATAGGAATGTAGGTATTCTTCATCTTTAGTAGTTTGTTTGCTAAAGTATGCCACCGGCCTAGGGGGAGATTTTTCGTCAGGCTTTTGAAGCAGAATTCCGCCTACTCCTAATTTGCTGGCGTCGCAATGTACCTCCGTTATGTAAGTTGTATCATAGAGAGCCAATATGGGACGTTCGATTAATTTAGTTTTAATTGTATTAAATGCTTCTTCTTGGAGACTACTCCAAACCCAAGGGATATTTGCTTTAGCAAGTCAAAGGTTTAGCTATGCTCGCAAAGTTAGGAACAAATCGTCTAAAAAAACTAGCGAGACCAACGAATTGACGGACCTGATGAACGCTGCTTGGTGTCGGGAATAAAGCTACTGCCTCGGTTTTTCTACTACCTGGCCTAAGGCCATCTTTAGAGATTTCATATCCTAGGTAATCTAGCTTCGTTTCAAAGAAGAAACATTTTTCAATATTTAAGGTCAATCCGGCTTTTCGAAGGCAATTAAATATTTTCCTTAACTTTTCGATACCTTCGCTTACGTCAGTAGAGGGTGACAAAATGTCATCCATATAGGGCAGGGCTAGGTCGAATCTATCTTTCCCTAGGGTTTTATTTATCATATGTTGAAATACCGCTGGTGCGTTAACCAAACCGAATGGCATTCGCGTATATTCGAAATGTCCGTCAGGAGTTACGAACGCTGTTACGTGAGTAGAATCTTGCGCCATCGGAATTTGATAGTAGCCCGATTTTAGGTCTAAACTCGTAAATAAACGTTTTCCGTTAAGTCGGTCTAGTTGGTCATCTATGACTGGCATGGGGTACGAATCTTTGACGGTCTTTTTGTTAAGTGCTCTATAATCTACGCATAAACGATTATCATTATTCTTTTTTTTAACTAAAACTATTGGGCTTGCGTAGGAGGAATTAGATTCTTTAATGATATTGTTATCAAGAAGCTCATTTACAAGTTTTTGAACTACTATGCGTTCGCTATATGGTAATCTGTACGGTTTGTAAGAGACTGGAGAGTTATCAGTAAGTGTAATATGCATTTCTGAAATAGTCGATGTTCCCAGCTCGCTCACGTTTAAAGCAAAACAATCACGATATTCATTTACCAACTTTAAAAGTTGTTGTTTCTGTTCGTAAGTAGTCTCAGAACCTATTTTTAGCATATCCATTGTCAGGGGATCAGGATTTTTGTCGATAGGTTTGTCAAATGTCAGTTTATAGACCCCTAATTTATTAGTCTTTTGGAAATCGCTATAAATGTTAAGCGAAGTCGGTAATAAGTTAGCCCTTGCAATAAGCTTTCCCTTATGCAACACATGTTTATCCCCAGATAACTTTATAACTAATATTTTACCTAAGCCATTTTTAACTGCATATAAACCTTGCAGAATTATAATTTCTTCCCCTGTCTTAAAACAAGTGTTTCCTGGTAAGTATATTAGCCCCGTGTGATTACTTCCTAAATATATATCTACACCGACTAGTCCATTAATCTCTTCATCAGATTTAATGTAAACTTCCGACTTCTCCGCTTCGGCCACCGCCGAGTACAACACCAAACTACTATTTGTTTTGTAAACTCTAACCTCAGGTAATTCAGTTAGAGTCTGACCAACAAGTACATCTGTATTAAGGAACTCATTATGTACAATAAATACTTCTATTATAGCAGTAACAAAGTCCACGCTTATTTCGACGGACGTCTTACCTAACGGTAATACTACACCAGTTGCAAAGCCTTTTAATACAGGCAGTCCCTCTATCGAGATATCTAATTTTAATTCGTCCGCCGTGCTCTGTTTAATAAGCGTGCACTCGCTACCGAAATCGACAAAAGCAATTTTAGGTATGCCGTTTACTGTTATATTTTTTGTATAAATATTGTGAGTAGTTTTACTGGCTTCGATCAACTGTACCTTATTGACGGAATTCAAAATATTTTTATCTTTATCTACATCACGCTTGCAATGTTCGGCTAAATGGCCCATTCTGTTGCATTTTGGACATTTTTGGAGAGCCTTTGGACATTTCGGAACAGTATGTCCAAGCTCCGAACAATTGTAACAACGGAGTTTAAACGAAGGATGTTTATTGTGCCGTATGCTTTCTTTAGGTTGCATGGGGTGATTTTTCTTTATTTCTTTTATACTTTTGCTAGAAATATTGCGTAAATACTTGAGCAACCTACTTGGTCGCCTAAAATCTGAGCCTAACGTATTCAGACGGATATTATTATCATATATGCCCTGTACTATACAGTCTACTGCGTTTTTCCCCTCGATCCCACAATGATTTACAAGCTTTGCTTTATCATAAAAGTATTCTTCTAGAGTTTCATCCCTCTTACTCTTCCTATCTAACATTTCGATGAGTTTGTCCGCATAATTTTGATCGTCTGGAAAACTTTTTAATAACTTGGCCTGCCATTCCTTCCAGTTAAGCTTGACCGACGGTAAGCCTTCATACCATCTGCGTGAAAGACCGGCGAGCTTAGGTAATGCGTTATAAATAATTTCCTTATCATTCCAATAATATATTTGAGCAGTTTCGTTTACTTTCTTTAACCATGATGTCATCGTTTGATTTTTTTGACTCGGATCAAAGTTTGGAATAACATCTTTGGCGCCTATGAAGCTACTTTCATTACGTTTATTTAGCGCATCTATTAACTTCTCCACTACACTAGTTTCTTTTGGTTTAGAAGTAACGCTTTGTTTTCGGCGTTTAGTGCGCTTTGATTTCGCTGGGGACCGTCTATGCCCGTTACTATTCGATTCAGAAGAAGTCGATTTTATTGTACTCGTTACCGAACTTCTGCTAGCATGTCGTCTCTTTTGTACATAGGTGTGTTCACGGCGCGAGCGTATTTTTGATTTATGCAAACGTGAGCGCGAACTTCTTTGTGAATCTATACTACTCGATTGCCTCATAGAACGAGAGAGTCTTGAACGGTGCTTTCGCTTCAGCGATCTATTGCTTGAATGTTTAGCATCGGAAGAGGTCAATGTTGAGCTCCTAGAGATGTCACTACGTGTGGTTGATCGCGAGCGTGTTCGGGGAGGTTTGGCTCCATGAGATCGAAACCGCGTGTCCATCCCCTTAGATCTACTCCTACGCTGCTCGACTACACGTGGAGGTGTAAAGGCCTCTCTAGCAGACGTCCTATCCGACATTGTCACAATCTTTTATTATTATTGTCAAGTCAAGGTCAAATCAGAATCAGGAGAATAGGGAAATATTGATATGATTAGAATAGTATTCTTATTTACCTTGGTAGGTACATGTGAAATATTCATGACAAATTAAATAAGGACTAGAGAACATCATACACAAAAAAAACACAGAAATAAAATTTTCAGTAAAGTCATGAACATAGTTATTCTATTAAATATCATTTGAGTAATCATCTATATCATTGTATTAAATTCCTTTACTTTTTAAAGGTACCTTACGTTTCACTGTGTGCTGTGCATAGGTACAAACAGCAAGATACAGCAGAAAACCCATGCCCAGTACGGCATAATCTTTGTCGGAAATCACCAAAACAAACACATATTCAAACAAATAAAATATCCACACCCACCCCGGAGTGTAGCCCCGGCAAAGCGAGAGTGGACATCTGGTCACCGCGGTGTTCCCACTTGTACCTCCATAGAGTAGCCATGGCAAAGTATTTGCAGGAACAGCCCGCAATGAAAAATATGTATTTGTTCAATGACCCACATCTGCATTTCCGTAGAGTGAACATAGAAAGATGCATGCATGGTGGAACACTATAATACTATTCCAGCAAACCCGCGTGTATCCCGGAGTATAGCCCCGGCAAGATACACAGAAGGCCTTCACAATCCATGCCTACGTCTCCATAGAGTAGCCATGGCAAGACGTATGCATGCACGTTGGAACACCATTATACCGCTCCGGATAACAAGTGTATCCCGGAGAGTAGCCCCGGCAAGATACACAATGCTTTCACAATCCATGCCTACATCCCTATATTGATATTGAACATGAATAAAGCACACAGTGAAACATGTATTTCATTCTTAATTTCCTTTACCCAATATGTGACCGTTATTTTATTTAAATAGCAGGTTTTTTTTTTTTTTTTTACTCTGAAATTATATTCGTATTAAATATGGGCGCTGAATAATCCCACTTCTGATTTATTAGATAAATCAGAAGTTAGGCTTCAACTAGATATTTGTTGTATTTATCTATTTAGATTAGGTACTATAATTCTGAGGGAACAAAGTAAATAAAACGTATTGTAGGTAGGCTAACGTACAAATCACATAGGTAATTATTTATTATCATATATTTTACATTTATTACTTAGTATTTTTGAAATATAAAACGTTGTATATACTTGCTACATAAATTCCACAACTAGCAATAGTTATACAGTAGAATCCAACACATAAAACAAAATAACGGCCTTAGGTTATAACAAAGCATGATATTTAAAGAATAGTTATTAAATCAGATTGACTTACAGTAGGTCCTTCAATTGATAGGTAATAGGTATACAACTTGTTCTCTCGGTGGTCCGTGCTCGAATGCCCCAGAGCTCTGAGGTTCTCCACCTCTTTTTTGAGCGTTCCATCAACAGACAAAAATTCAAACGATCGTAGGCAAAGGAAATGTCATTCAGCCAATACGATTCTAACAAAATTAAAAATGTACTAAACTAAATGTACTTCTTGTGGAAAAGTGATAAAATACAATGTTAATTCTCTAACAATATCATATTATCGTATTTTATATAGATACCTCACAATATTAAAAAATATGTTTTGTTACAACAGCATGTAGCTAGCCAATATTCGTCTTTGTTGTGACATAAAAATATAATCATTGATTACTGCGTTTTGAAGTGACAGACTTTTATGTTTTATTGTAATCTGCATTGACTCAGACTAAAAGTAAAAATAAATGTATTCTAGATATTGTAGACATTGTACAGCTAACAAAATGTACTCTTTCTAACAGGAACTTATTTGTAAAGTAAATTAATAAAATAAAAAGTGGTCGTTAAAATTTTATTGTAAAGTAGGGAAAAGACAAAGAAATTTAAAGTAAAAAGTAATAAAAAAGCTTAGATAAAAGTTTCTGAAGCAGATTCGTCCAAATCTTCGGTGATATTTTCATTGTCCAGCAAATCTTCATAAAACCGATGCCTGGATTTTGGCATAAATTTTAGTAGTTTTAATAAGTCATCCTTCTTTTTTCGTGAAATACTCTCTGCTTCTGTTCTTCTTGCTACATTGATAAACATGTCAACTTCTTTTCCTACAGTATTCATGATTTATTTCTTAAATGTTTTAGACAATATATCGAGCTCCTTAAAATCATCAGCTTGGTAATTATTTTTTACAAACAGTTTAGGTTTGCCTCTTCGGAATTCAACAATTTAAAAACTGGAAATGTTGTAATTTCTAGGGAAAACAGATTTCAACTCGCTTTTAAATAGCATAACTTCTTTGTGGTCATGTACGTGAGATGTCAAATTTTTTCGAGACTTTAAATGTCTCAACGTAGTCATCTAAATCGTATAAATTACCTGACTTGTTCATTTTATTGGTTATGGCACCATGAACACTGTCAGCTGACATGTAAGTGTGACCAGGCTCCAGATATTCAACTTTGATGGTTTGGATCTCATTGCAGCAATCATTGATTAGTCTCAGAAGAGCCGAGTATAAATTTTAATTTTTATTTTGTGCGTTGCAATTGCCTGCATATAAAATATCCGTTTTATAATCTCTGCAATACATTTTTAGAAACAGAACATAATATGCCGTTGCTACATCAAATGCTTTTCGACCAGATTCGCCTTCATGCCACAACATCGCCGTCGCTGGCTTATTTCCTTTACCTATCCCGGCAAAGGTTTCATTGAATAGGTTCAGTTTTCGGCTAAAGAAAAAATCTTTGTTATTTAGTTGTGGCATGGTTATACATTTTTGCATATCTACTGTAAATATCGCGATCCCCGAGTTCTCTTTTCCAGCATCCTTGCTGTCCGCATTCATGTGAGCTCTTGAAATATTTTTATTGTCCAAATGCTGCGGATACTGAATGCAAGCTTCACAATTACATTCATGGCATGAATGGTCCGTGATGTTTTCACCCTAAACCTAAGCTACCTAGCTTAGGTTTAGGGTGAGCTACATCATGAGCCTCACACTTTGGACATTTATCCTGTACAGGTTGCTGAGTCGAAATGTTTTTCATTTTAATCCTCTTGTGGAATGCAGACCAGCTACATGGCTGCTTGTTTTTACGTTCTAAGTGTTTTAATAGGAATAGAAACATTTGAGAGAGCGTCAGTCCAGTTGGCAAATATCGTCTGTTGGGTGCATGCTCTAATCTATAATGAGATGACGCCGGGTGGAATAGTTCAATGAAGTCATCAATCTCTTTTAAATATTCGTCGGAAAAAGAATGTTTTGGTTTGTGACGACCTGTCAAATCTGGCGCTGCTGATACCTTCGCCGAAACTGGAGTTTTAGACATCTTGAAATTTGCTTTCAATACAGCTAGCACTGCTTGATCATTAGTGTAGGCTAAAGTCCTCAGGAACATAGTTTTGCATACACGGTGATTAAGTAATCTGTACGTATAAGTGAGGTTTCTCTTGGTGGAGTTAGAATACCGTATGGCAATTTCATTGTTTTCAACGTTACGCGAAATAAAATCTCTTCTTCTTTGTATATCCATATTCCAATAGTTATCCCAAATTGTTTGTCTTTGTTCTTCATTAATATTTACTGTACACTTTCGTATGCATTTATCTTGACAAGCAGTGCCCATTGGATGTTTCTCTTTGCTAACTTTTAGTCTATCTTCAGGATCTTTAATACGTTTCTTCTTTGCAGGTGGCGGTTCAATAATTTCATCTTCAGTTACTTCATCCGGTTGACAATTTGGGTTTTGAGGATTATTTTCCAAATAATTAACCGCTGTCGACATTTCTTCGTCTTCAACGATTCTATCCTCTTCCAGCTGTAAACTGAAGTGATTGTGCTCTACTACAGGGGGTATCGTGTCATTATTATTTTGGGATTGGAAATTTAAATATTCGTTTGTTATTCTAGTAGGTGTAACATTTCTCATTTCCACAAAATCAGGCTGTAGTTGCATTGGTTATAAATAATGTTAAATAATGTATATCTTCATTTATTTCATCCGGGTGCCAATTTTGGTTATCAAAAATATTTTCGATATTAGGAACTGCTGCTGACATGTCTTCGTCTTCATAGATCCTGTGTATTCCGATTGTATTTTTAAAATTTCAGTAGATTGACAAGTAGTATTGCGTCTTCATTATGTTTCTTGTTTGCTAGTGGTAAGTCGTTCTTATTATTTTTAGATTGTTGATTATCGTTTTCAATTATCCCAGTAGGTTCCGTTTTTGTATTTCTCGTTTCCACATAGGTTATAATTGTAGATGTAACGTCGTTTTTTACATTAGGCTGACCAATTGGAATTTCTTCGTATTCTTTACAGTTCGATGGTAAACGAAAGTAACTATTTTGAATACTGTGCTCCTGAAACAAAACATGGAGAATCCATTTAAATAGTTACAGGTAAAAGCATCCCAACATAAACAAACGTTAACTTCATTAATTTTTAAGAGGTCAATGCGCTCCTGTTGTGTGCCTTACTTAACAATTTAAAACAGATTATGGTAACTTTAAAAACTTTCATAAAACAAAAAAAAAATGCGACCTTTTTTTTCGTTATAGGTACTTTGTTTTACAAAAAGTCCCAGGCTCTGTTAATGATCACAGATGTTTGACCAGGGTGGTCTAACATCTGTGATCATTAACAGAGCTAGATACAGAGTTAGATTCTTGACTAGTAGAAACAAAACAAAAAACAAGGACCAAGAAAGAGAAAGTTTTTAACTGTTTTATTAGCGCCGTATTGGTGGTGAGATTTCGTCCGAGTTGATAGTATATACTCCCGGACTAAAAAGTAACCTATATGCTATTCCAGACTATAATCTACCTCTGTGCCAAATTTCGTGAAGATCCTTTCAGGCGTTCTGACGTGAAAGAGTAACAAACATCTATCCATCCACCCTCACAAACTTTCGCATTTATAATATTAGTAGGAAGTAGGATAGGATGGTATGTTACGCAGGAAGCTACTACTTAAGTGTCATCAAGTAATTAAATTATGATTACCTATCAAACCTATCATAGAAATAAATTTAAACACACACTTACCTGTTTACTGTATGAATTATTTCCAAGCACTGCCAAACTGCATATCTTCTTAATGCGTTCATATTTCGGCATTTTGTTAATAACTAAGGAACTGTCACACACCCAACTGCTTAAAGCGATAGATGAACACTAAAATAATGCATTTGCAATACAATACTCGTGACGAGTGCTGGCTCTGCTGTTTATTATTATTTTGACAAAACGCAGCAAACATAGCTTGCAATGTTTTACCAAAATACAAGGACGCACACGGCTCACCCGCGCGCCCCCACACTCTTTTACCTATCACGGTAAAACGCTGCAATCTGGAGTACAGCGTTTAGCAAAAATAATTCCTCCGAACTTAAGGTTATCGTGAAGTGGAACTTAGAGTTTTTTTGTCAATGGAAACCGTTTTCAACAGTAGACCGAACCCGTACCAAGCTAATACCGTGTAGATTATTTTATGTTGTATTACCATAAAACAATGTAACCCGGGTTACAGTGTTTTGTCGTAACAGGGCCGATCTCCGTTAAAAGGACATATGCCTGTTTTACGAAAAGCATTCTCAATATTATTTTTAGTAAAGGCGCTTACAAATGCTGGATTCAAAATGGAGTGGAAGTGGCTGCGATTTGGAGCATCGTTAGGGTTGTTGTTCATATATCGATTCATGCTATCGCGCCAGTAACTCGTTAAGTGGCTTGAAAAGACCCACGTCAAGTGGCTATAATAAATGCGTGCAATGAGCTGGGAAAGTAAATAAATAAATTTGGTTGTCTTTCGCTACTTTTAGAACTTCTGCTCCAATATGTGCGGAATGAGAGTCCATCAGCAGGACCACAGGACGTTCAGGCGGTATGGCATTGATAAAAAAAATTAACCATTCTAAAAATAAGTCAGAATTGATCCATCCTTTGGGAGACAATTTAATTAAGGTGTTGGGAAGAGCGTCATTTTTGAGTGTGTCGTTCCACCTGACACCTTTAAATATAATCATAGGAGGAATCCATGTTCCATCTGCACAAATGCATGCCAGCATTGTTTGAGTTTGACCTCGTTCAGCATACGCTCTTTTATAAACATACTTTTTACCAATGCCAGTTACAACTTTGGACGGTTTCACCACATATGACAATCCAGTTTCATCGCAATTCCAAATTAAATTTGGTTTATTTTTAGTCTTAAGTTTCGTAAGAGTTTCGTCTAGTTTTGAAAATAAATCTTTGATCATTGATTCATTAGCCATTGAAGCTCTGTAGGCCGAAAGATTCTCCGGCACGCGAAGGCATAAGTGGTACCTGCCCTTAAAGCTATTCCACCACCATTTGCTTGCAATGCGATTAGTTGATGGCAAAAAATTCTCGCGACCAGCCACTTCTGCAAGATCATACGCATATTTTCTAATTTGATAAACTGTCAGCCCGAAACCCAATTCTTGCATTTCATGTATATTTATCCTTCTCGCACTCGCGACAACTCGCTAGCGCTGTCTCATACATGAGCTTGAATAGGGAACTGTGTGATATTCTGTTAAAAAACGATTACCAAATTACTTGTATCACCAACTTATATCCCCTTACCCTAGAACCATATAATATGGCTTTTCAGACATATCATAATTTAGCCTTGTAGTCGCAATGGCCTCATACTATTTGAAAAATTAATAGGGCTATTATAAAACCTATTCCCTTATAATGTTTTTTGAAAAGCAGCTTAAAAGCTAATGCAAAAAGGCAAGTTATATAGCTTCTTTAAATAAATAAAGTGTTGACTGCACTTCTATGTAGCAGGTACAAGAACTTTATTCTTACATGTATGCTTGACTTTGCCTTTACGTAAGTTTATCGTCAGCCATGACATTTTAGAATCGGTAACTATAATAGTGACTCGGTATTGTCAAAATGGATTTAAAAGACTGGAAAAAATTAAAACGTAGTGGTTCTTATAGAAGAAAGGTGAAGAAAAGGTACGAGGCTATGATGTCATCAAATGCGTTATCTTCAGCAGCGACTCCGGCCAGGGCAGAGATGAGAATAGATTTGGTGTAGCCGTTAACCCTACAAAGTGTCAGGCGATCATCCTTGATAGTCCTCGCGGTATTAGCAAGGTGGATAGTACAACCTTGCCACCAGTTCTCTTCAATGGTACGATCGTTCCTTTTGGTACTGACGTGATGGACTTAGGCTTGCACATTGATAGTACACTAAACTGGCGTACTCAAGTCGCTAGGGTAACCCAGAAGGTTACTGGAACGCTGCGGGCTCTGTACCGATTGAAAATGTATTACCCTCGAGTACGAAGAGCATTACTTAGTCAGTTGAACTTGGTTTGTTTCTCCATCTAAATGTTCCGGTGATTCTAAAATTGTTCTGTGTTGAATTTGCTGTGAACAATTTTCACAAAACTCTCGGCTTGCCCATTACTGGCCGGGTGATATACAGGAGATAGGACATGCTCGATACCGTTAAGTCTACAAAAGTCCCTAAATTCTAACGAAGTAAAAGATGTACCGTTGTCACTCACCAACGTGTGTGGAACCCCGAACCGCGACATAAAATCATATAATTTACTTAAAACCGTCTTTGAATTATAAGTTGAGGACACATCGTAACATTCCAACCATTTACTATACGCGTCTACAATAATTAAAAACACGTAATCGTGGAACGGGCCCAAGAAATCTATATGAATTCGGTAAAAGGGATGTGGCGGCAAAGGCCATGGCGCAAGAGGGGCATGCGGGGGCGCGGGACGCAGTGCACAGCACACTCCACAAGCACCCGCTACCCGTTCCAGCGCTGCGTCTACGCCAGGAAACCACAGCCGCTTGCGAGCTTCTGCTTTCATCTTCACTATCCCGAAATGAGAACTATGTAGTTCCCTACATACTTGTTCTTGCAAAGATGAGGGAATAACGACTTTATGCCCACGCATTATGATATCCTTTTCGTAAGATAACTGAGTACGACAATTATAAAATGGTTTCAAACCTGTGTCATTAACTGTCCTTGGCCAGCCGTTTAAAATATAATGCTTGATAGTGGCCAAATGAGTGTCGCGAGCCGTCTCGCGACGCATGTCGTTTAGTGTCACCGGTAGGTCTCCCTCCACTACAAAGTTGACGTAGGTCGCGCGATCCTCGCAGTCCACGAGTACGTCCGGCGCCTTCGTCCCGTTCTCTCCCCCGCTACCCCCGCACGCCCGAGATAGATAGTCCGCACTGTTATGCTTGCTGCTGATATACTCGATGGTATCGTTATACGCAGCTAGAAATATAGCATATCTCTGCAGGCGGTTGGCGGACACTTCGGAAATGCCTTTGCCCGAATATAGCTAGCAGGGGTTTATTTGTCCGAAAGGGATATCGTGGCCCCAGCAACGGCAACGGCAACGGAAGGAACACGGGTGGGTTTTAGTCAGTAAAAGTCTGACACTCTCTCTCGCTCTGCCCAGAGCGGGAGGAGTCATTTGATGATTTCCCACCCAAAAATAAAAAAAAATAAAAAAGGGATTTTTGGTCCGTTCGTAGCACGAAGGGCTTGGACCGACCGACCGACCGACTGATGATATCGTTTTACCGCAACAATGATCGCAGTTGCTTCCTTTTGAATTTGCGCGTAATTTTTTTTTCGCTGACGACAGCGTCCGGGAAGCGTATGATATTGGCCTCTCTAGTCCTTCAACACTTATTTCAGATGGTACGGCTCCTAAGCCCGTTGGTGACGCGTCTACAGTTAATATTAACTTGGCGTTGGGGTCGAAATGCGCTAATGTCTTATCGGATGCTAAAATGTTTTTTATTCGGATAAACGTGTCGTGATTGCGAGTCCATTCCCACTTTGAATTTTTGTTTAATAAATTATATAATGGACTTAATACGGATGATGCGTCCGGCACAAAGTTCCGGTAATAATTAGTTAGACCTAGAAACGACTGTAACTGTGACACGTTTGTTGGCTTTGGTGCTTGTAAAATAGCTTTGACTTTCTCTGGCGACTTCCTAACTCCATATTTATCTATGACGTGTCCTAGATACGAAATCTCGTCTTTAAAGAATTCACATTTACTTATCTGAACCGTTAATTCCGCATCATCTAAGCGTTGTAAAACCGTGATGAGTTTCTGCTTATGCTGATCTTTATTTGCACCCGTTATTAGGATATCTTCTAGTAAAAATATGATTCCGTCAATACCCGATAGCAAACATTCTATTGCCCGCTGGAAAATGGCGGGTACGCTGGCCAACCCAAATACTAATCGAGTGAAATTAAAAAGACCGCGGTGCGTATTAATGCAGGTTAACCTCTGTGATTCCTCATATAAAATAAATTGGTTATATGCCATTGACAAATCAATTTTACTGAAGTGTATGCCTCCGTGTAACTTGGCTAACAAATCGTGTACTGTCGGCAAGGGATATTGATCGATTATTAATTATTTATTGATCGTTACCGAGTAATCTGCACACAATCTGATGCTACCGTTCTTTTTCAAAACCGGCACAATTGGTGATGCGTATTCGGACTGTTCCACAGGCTTTAAAATGTCTAGTGACAATAATCGGTCGAGCTCCTTGTCTATAAGTTCTTTTAGCGCGTACGGAACCGGTCTTGCTTTAAAACAAATCGGTATGACGTCGGATTTTAAATGTAAATCAATTCTATGTTTGTTAAACGATCCGAGGTTGCCTGAGAAAACTTTAGGGAACATGTTAAAGAGTTGCTTGTCAATATTGGCATATTAAGTAGACTCGCATACCGCTTGCGGTTGGTCGAGCACGGCATGTACGAGTACAGGTACCCGCGCCGGCGCCAACTCAAGGTCAAACTCACGAATGAAGTCGCGTCCAAGCAGCAGCGGTCCGCCTGCGCGCACTACGTACACATTCATAGTATGCGTTCGGCCCAGATACGATACAGGCAAATAGACAACTCTGATCGTTTCAATATATTCGAATTGTAGGTTTTCTCTGAGATTACGCTTACTGCTGAACCACTATCGATTTCGAACTCTAAAGCTAGACCACTGATCATTACACGCTCCGTCATAGGTTTCCCTTTCACGCACCGAATATTGTAAAAACACTCACCGTCGTCGTCGCCTCCGTCGTCCACAGTACCTTCCTTCACGAACTTTACTTTGCCCTCGTTTGGGCACATTTTTCGCAAATGGCCCTTATCTCCGCACTTTTTACACTTATAGGTTTTATAACGACACTGATTTGCTTTGTGATTTGTAAATCCACACAAACTGCACTTTTCCTTTTTGGAAATGTTGAAGACGCCGTCCGGGCCCGCTGCGCCGAGGCCGTTAATGCCCGACGCTGCCAGCGATGAGGCATTGCGCGCGCAGCGCATGCTCTCTGCCAAGTCGATGGCCTTTGTGATCCCTATATCCTATTTACAGAATAAACAATTTCATTTCATTTGCGAGGGTCAGCTCCCGCTGATCCTGCATGAAAAGTTTGTCCCGCTCCCGTCCTTCCGCCATGCCCATGATAAATTTGTCTAGCAAGGCCTCCTCCAAATTCTTGAACGCACAGTGAGTCGCAAATCCTCTTATCCTGGCCGCCCATTGAGTGTGCGTTTCTCCTGGTCGCTGTGTTGCCGAATAGAAGATTGACTTCTCAGCAAACCCGAACCTTTTAGGTGTGAAGTGCTCGTCGAGGAGTTTTACTATTTCCTCGTAGCCTATTTCTTCCACCTTGTTGGGTAACGCCAGGTCACTAGCAAGCTTGAACGTTGATTCACATAATGACGTTAACAATATCGCCCTCCGTTTGATCGTTGCTTTGTCCGTTAAATGATAAATGATAAATGATAAATGATTTTATTTCTGTAAGTGGGTTTGGACAAAACACTTTTACACGTCAATCATATTTTTTAAACTAGATGAGGTCGGCGTTTCCTATCTGACTACTCCGAGAAGAAAGGCCGAAACAAACTCAGAGGTCACAGTCTCTTTTAAAGTCCAGACATAATCTTGGTCAGATCATGTGAAGATCATGTAGATTGGTGTCTGAGATGGTCTTTTGAGGAAAGAACCACACAGATTGAGAGGACCTGTCCAGTCAGTGCACGCATTTGTCAGTGACCGTGCAGCTCAACTCAGGGTTTAAGGAGCTCAACGATTCGACGAACAATACCAAAGAAAGGACGTTTGGGTAGGCCGCATAAATTACTCAAGCTGCCAGACCGTGATAAAAACTAAATAATAAAATAAAAGGAATGACCCACATAGTCTTCACATTCACAATTATTAAAACAATATAATACTTTAAAAAGTAAATACTCATGTCATTGTATATATAAAATTCATTAATGTCAATGTGTATATAAAACCCAGAAATAGTCTTGGTCAGATCATTGAAGGACCATGTAGATTTGTGTCTCGAATGGTCTTTTGAGGAAAGTATTATACAGATTTGAGTGGACCTGTCCAGTCAGTGCACGCATTTGTCAGTAATCGTGTAGCTCAACTCAGAACTTAAGGAGTTCAACGACTCGACGAACAATACCAAAGAAAGGACATTTGGGTAGGCCACATAAAGTACTCAAATTGCCAGATTATCATTAATAATTACTGAGAAAAAAAAATAAAAAATATATGATCCACATAGTCCTCACGTTCACAATAATATATTTAAAAAAATATGTATATATTATACTTCACAAAGTAAATATTCATATAGTGAGTCACAAATGAATGAGAAAAAAAAAAAAAAAAATATTAAAAACCAAATTTCTGACTGTAAAAAAAATAAAAAATAAAAAATAAAAATTGGAGCAGCTTAATCCCAGGCCTTTTTGTCCTCAACGTAATCTTTAATGGTATAAAACGCTTTCTGGCACAACTTACGTTTAATGAATGATTTGAATTTATTAAGGCTTAGATCTTGTACGTGGCTTGGGAGTTTATTGTAAAAGCGTATACATTGACATCTGAACGAGCTACCTATTTTCTTGAGCCTTGTTGTAGGTACTACAAATTTGTGTTTGTTCCTAGTGTTTATCTTATGGATATCACTGTATTTTTTATACAATCTTATATTTTTATGGGTATATAAAAGATTTTCAAAAATATACTGAGAAGGCACAGTCATTACATTAATTTCCTTAAATTTCTCTCTGAGAGAGTGTCTCGGGCTTAATTTATAAATTGATCGAACGGCTCTTTTCTGCAAAACAAAGATAGTTTGAATGTCGGCGGCATTTCCCCACAACAAAATACCGTACGACATTACACTATGAAAATAGCTAAAGTACACTAAACGGGCTGTCTCTATGTCAGTTAAATTACGAATTTTTCTAACAGCATAAGCTGCGGAGCTTAGCTTTTTTGACAATTTATCTATATGTGGGCCCCACTGAAGCTTAGCATCCAAAGTTAAGCCTAAGAATACTGTGCTATCTTCAGGATTCAATTCTTCGCCCCTTATCAACACCTTAGTTTTCACCTGCCTAACGTGTGGTAGGGTAAACTTAATACATTTGGTTTTTTTTTCATTAAGAAGTAAATTGTTAACATTGAACCAGTGAACTACTTTTGAGATCGCGCTATTTACGTCGTCAGTAACCAACTGCTGACGTTTAAGTTTAAACAAAAGTGAAGTATCATCCGCAAACAACACTATATCATGGTTATCCTTTATGAGGTAAGGCAAGTCATTAATATAAATAAGAAACAAAAAAGGACCAAGAATCGAGCCCTGTGGGACTCCCATTATTACTATAGATCCAGGAGATCTTTGTCCATTTACGTCAACGCTCTGAATCCTATTACTCAAGTATGAAGAAAGAAGATCCAGAGCGGTGTTCCGGACCCCGTAGTGGCGGAGTTTCCTGATTAACGTTTCATGAAGAACGCAATCAAATGCCTTGGACAAATCACAAAAGATGCCCAAGGCATCGCATTTATCTTCCCATGCATTATAAATATGTCCTAAAAGTTCAACACCCGGCATCAGTAGTAGAACGACCCCTTGTAAAACCGAACTGTTTGCTATGTAATAATTTATGTTTATTAAAAAATCTTTGCAATTGCTCTAAAATTAATTTCTCAAATATTTTACTAAAGGTAGGTAGTACTGAAATGGGTCTATAATTTGTGGGGTCTGATGTACTACCTGATTTGAACAAAGGTATTATTTTACTATTTTTCATAAGGTCAGGAAACTCCCCACAGTCGATACAATTATTAAAGATAAGAGCTAAGCTAGGTGCTACAATGTCAATAATAGACTTCGCAACTTCTACAGAATTACCCCACAGATCTGCAGTCTTTTTTACATTTAAAGTGTGAAAGGTTTTAATGATGTCTCTACAGGTAATATGTTCAAAAAGAAATTCCGAATCGCAAACATTAACATTTTCCTTTAGCAAAGACTCAGCAACAGAAGGTGATGAGTTTAGAGATTTTGTAGTTGAAATGGGAATATCCGAAAAGAAATTTTCAAAGGCCACTGCGACTTGTGAATCTGATTTTATGATGTTATCATTAATAGATAGGCTGTAATCAATATTTCGGTTACCAGACCTTCCCGTTTCACTATTTATAATATTCCAAGTCGTTTTAATTACATTACTACTGTTTTTAATCTTCGAACTCAAATAACGCGACTTGGCTATACAACAAACTTTTTTAAATAATTTTGAATAATTTCTAACATATAAATTAAATTCAGCCGTGTTTACATAAGTCCTTTCATTGTACAGCTCATAAAGCCGTGTTCTACTTTTATGAATACCTATGGTAGCCCAATCACTGAAAGATGCATTACTATTAACCGAGATAATCTTGGGAATAAAGGTGGAATTAAATTGTTTACAGTAAATATTAAAAAAATCATCATATAGATGATTAGGATCAGCATGAATTGACAAAAGTGGTAATTTATTAACTAGTTTATCTTTAAAAGCTTCCAAGCGGCTTGCAGTTTTGGGGTTAACAGTGATATCCTTTTTAGCCACTTTATTGTTTTGGTTTGGGATAGTAATCTTCTGCCCGCAATGATCAGAATCTAGTAAATTTATAATTTCTTTGTGGCTTGGTATAACATCTGTATAAATATTATCTAGGCATGTGGCACTAGTAGGGGTTATTCTTGTAGGCTCCAAAAATAGGTTTACAAGATTGTAGGACTGAAACAGACTTATTATTTTAGTACAAGAACCTGAGTTTTCCAATAAATTAACATTAAAATCACCACAAGTGATAATGGACTTGTTCGAGTTACAAATCTTGTGTAACACCTCATCCATTACCTTTTCAAAGCAGTCATACAATCCTGAAGGTGGTCTGTATATACTTAATACAATAAACTGCTCCAATTCTATACAGGCTATTTCAACTGTCCGCTCAACAGATAGGCTCACTATATCTTTACGGTCTTTAAATTTAAGCTGTCTACTAACTAAAATTAATGAGCCACCATGTATAGCATTAACTCTGCTGAACGAACTACCAACCTGGTGATTATTAAAATTGAACAATAACTGGTGGTTTTTAAGCCAATGCTCAGTTATACAAAGAATATCAATACTGTTAAAATTCATAAATAATTCTACTTCTAAATCTTTATTCATAAATCCTTGAATATTTTGATGCACCAGGTTAATACTATTTACTGATTTTAAACTTTTATTTGATTTTATTTTACAATTCTCATTCTGTACACTATTGCAAGAGGTGGCCTCTATTGTCTTAATTTCTAATTTAAATTATTATCAATGTCAATTTTTGATACCAAATTATTGTCTGAATTATTTAACATGTCACAGCATTGCTCAATAGAAGCAATTTGTTTAGCCAAATTCTTGGCTGTAATAGAAAAGTAATATGATAGCGACACAGCTATCTGTCTTTTAAAATACTTTGAAAGATAGTACTTATCCACGAAAAATCTATCTTTTGTCAAATAAAAGTGATTACCAACATAATTGTTAGTGTCAATTAAATGAAATAAATTATTATTGTATGTCAAATTATGTAATGTCTTATTCATTTCTGATCTAAAATTATTTTCTTCCTGTGGCAAACTTTGGCTGTATGGGAATGTGAACATTACAATTTTTCTTAAACTAAGGTTGCACAATGATCTATAATATTGGAGTAATTCCCCTTTATTCACATTACCCCTATTACCAACAAATATTAATAATATAGTATCCTGGTTAAAGTTACATTTTATAACTTGTTTCATTATGTCAAATAAAGAACAACCAGGCATACAGTAGTTCATTATTGAGTGTCCTGGATATTTATTTGTCAACAAGTGGCCTAGATCCTTTCCAATTTCATCACAAAATAAAACAATTTCTTTATTTACACTCTGTTTAGGCAAACAGTTAGTAATTCTTAATGGCAACCTAGCACTAGACTGCGGTATGGTGGTATCACATATTGTCAACGAATGGGCCGGTGAGGGTTCAATACCCAGTCTACAATTCCGCTGATCCGCAGTTTTGTATGTTGTACCTAATCAAAAATGTACAACACGCAATTCAGAAGAACACGGTCATATCTCGGCGAAATAACAAAAACTACAACATAAAACCATGGATCACGACAGGACTTATTCGCTGTATGAAAAATAGAGATAAACTGCATATGAAAGCGAAATCTAATCCAGATAATTTAATTTTGCAACTGTCGTATAAACGATATCGTAACTTCTGTAATAATCTTCTAAGAAATGTAAAAAGCAACTATGACAAAATTGCACTAGAAAAAGCAGGTACAAATAGTAAAAAAATCTGGAATTTTATTAAAAGTGTAACGTATAACTCAAAACTAAATCAGTCATCTTCAGGTTTATTACAAGCACACTCATCACAGTTAGCATCTGCCAACATTGCGAATAATTTCTATGTTAATGTTGGTAAATGTTTGGCTGAAAAAGTTCAGGGCCAATCACAATATCTAACAAGCACACCATTTTCGTGTAACACTATTTTATCATCCTTTGTGTTGCAAGACACTGACGAGACTGAGGTTGAAACGATAATTATGAATTTGAAGGACGACTGTGCAGTTGGCTGGGATAACATATCAAATAAAATTATTAAACAGTTCAAGCACATTTTGGGACCGCCACTAACTTATATTTTCCAAAAATGTTTATCTTTAGGTCTTTTTCCCGAGTGCCTAAAAAAAGCTGTTGTTGTCCCTGTTTACAAATCAGGCAGTAAAGATCAAATAACAAATTATAGACCTATTTCCTTACTGCCTACTATGTCTAAAATATTAGAAAAAATTATGAATAAAAGGCTTTACAAATACTTGGAGGATAAATCAATTTTATCTAAACGGCAGTTTGGATTTAGGCCTAAAATGTCAACAGACGATGCCGTGCACCACCTGACTGATTATCTAGCACAAGAACTTGATAATGGTAACCACACAGTAGGAATCTTTCTAGACCTCGCCAAAGCTTTTGATACGGTTTCTATTCCTATTCTGTTGCACAAGCTTGAAGCCATAGGTATCAGAGGCACCCAGCTGAAACTATTTAAGAGCTATCTAGAATACCGTACCCAATGTGTAAGGATTGGTAATGTTCTCAGCGATACTGAAAAAAACACGTCCTTCGGAGTTCCCCAAGGAAGTATTTTAGGGCCTACATTATTTTTGATCTACATAAACGATCTTTGTAACCTAAATCTAGATCACGGCGAAATTGTTTCTTATGCTGACGACACTGCCCTTCTATTTTCAGCTGATTCAGAAAAAAATGTCTACAAACTTGCGCAACAGGGGTTCAATATTGTTAATAAATGGCTTCAACTCAATTCACTAACACTAAATGCAAATAAGACAAATTACGTTAAGTTTTCGATGCGCAAGCAAATATCAACAAGCACTACCTCGACATTGTATGCTCATTATTGCACAATTCCTATAGATAACCAATGTGTTTGTCCCAATATTAAAATGACAAATACAACAAAATATCTTGGTGTTATAATAGATGAAACACTTTCGTTCAAACAACATATACAAGCTTTAAATAGTAGAATTCGGAAGCTGATATTTGTTTTTAAAAAGTTACGCTATATTGCTGACCCAAAACTAGTTAGACAAGTTTACTTCGCTCTATGTCAATCAATATTAACCTACTGTATTACCACATGGGGTGGAGCGGGTAAAACAATGTTACTAACCATCGAGAGAGCTCAAAGGGCGATTCTCAAAGTGTCTACTTTCCGCCCTTTCCTTTTTCCTACTAACCTCCTATACAAATCTTGTGAAGTATTAACAGTTCGACAGCTATTTATAATGGGTATTGTATTAAAACAACACAGAGCTCTACCCTATAGCACTGCATATGCTAATAAAAGACGTAAAGATATAGTTTGTCCACAAAATACAACAAAACATGCTTTTGTTTCCAAATTTTACCTGTACCTCGGTCCTCTTCTCTATAATAGACTAAACTCGAAAGCAAACATTTATTCCCTGAATTACACAAATTGTAAGAGAATTCTCAAGGATGCTCTCCAAAGTATGTCTTACGAAGATACAGAGAATTTACTAACTGTGCTAAAGTGAAAAATTTCACCTACGTTAAGTATAAGTATATCAAATTTAGAAACTAAGAGTTAAGCTCTTCAACATGTAATTAGTGATCTATTGTCAACCTGTTGTTTATTTATTTTATAAGTTTATTTTAGCTCCTCTCGCCTGAAACACAGGATTACCTAGTTCAGGCACGTAAGTCTTAGGAATATAATTTACATTTAAGCAAAACTGTACTAATTTTTATGCCTTGTAATTATTTTGGAATAAATATTATTATTATTTCTTTATTACATTTTTATACATACAAATTACATTTTTAAATATTTTTATGAAAAAGAAAAAAAAAAAAAAAAACATTTAAAAATATAAAAAGTAGTGGTCCATCGGCATCGGGAACAGGGTCCAAGGTGCCGGTGGTCAGGGCTCTAGAGAGAGGAACCTCCTCACGATGCGTGCCGTGTCTAGGAGTACTGCTTTCTGAATCAAGCCCTTGACCCAGCCGCGCAATGAGAGCCTCCTGAGGTGTTGGTCGAGGCTCTCCGCTATTAGGCCATTAACTGTTACGATTATCGGTACAATGATTGCAGAGTCCACGTCCCACATGTCGACAACCTCGTGTGCTAAGTCGAGATACTTGATTTTTTTATCTTTCTCAGCTTTCACGAGATTCTCGTCATGAGGGACAGCGATATCAACAATCATTGCACGGCGCTCTCCTCGATCTATCACCACAATATCAGGCTTATTGGCTACAATAGTCCTGTCAGTGATGATAGATCGATCCCAATACAATGTGGCATGACCATTCTCGAGAACTGGGTCGGGCACATACCTGTAGTATGGTACTTCTGACTCAACAAGGTTGTATTGCAAGGCAAGTTGCTGGTGGATAATCCTAGCCACTAGATTGTGTCTATGCAAGTACTCGCCGTTAGCAAGACGAGAACAACCGGAAACAATATGTCTGATTGATTCACCGGGACGGTGGCATGCCCGACAGATGTCAACCGTACCGTCCTTGACAATGTATTTCCGGTAATTATTCGTCATGATAACTTCATCCATAATCGCACAGACAAAACCTTCGGTTTCCCCGAAGAGATCGCCGAAACGCAGCCAGGATACAGATGCCAAAAAGTCTACATCAGGCCCATGGAGGGCCCGGAAAAACCGTCCGTGAAGCTCTTTGCCTTGCCAGACTTCCTTACGATCGTTAGTATCAAGTACTGCAGGTTTGCGCCAGTTCTCTTTCGCCAAGGAGAGTGGGGTGAGGCCCTTGTCCACTGCGACCACATCTCGGTGCATCCCCACGTCAGTTTGAAGGAAATATTCCCTGAGACTGCAAATCTCGCGGTTGTGGAGGGTTTTAGCATTTAAGAAACCTCGCCCCCACACTTCCGCGGGATGTACAGTCTCATCACTGATGATCGTGGGTGATGCATCCGATAAGCTGTCAACAATGTACGGACCTTCCTATCCAGAGCGTCAAGTTCCGTCTGAGTCCATTTGAGTATGCCGAAGGAATACATCAAAACCGGCATGACCCAACCGTTGAAGGCGCGCACCTTGTTTCCGCCTGATAAAAGACTATTTAACACTTTATTCAGGCGGCCAAAGAAACGCTCCCTCAACGATTGTTTCATGTCGGTAACCTTGATGCCTAATGCTTCCGACATACCCAAATACTTGTAGGTTTCGGTTGAGGAGAGAGATCTAAGGTGTATGGAATCCGAGAGTTGGGTTCCTACGGATTCCATAATCCCCCCTCGCTTTACATGCATAACTGCACATTTGTCCACACCAAATTCCATCCTGATGGCGCTACTGAACGTTTCTGTTACCTTCAGTAGCTCCATCAGTCGCAAATTGTTGGGGGCAAAGAGTTTCAGGTCATCCATGTAAAGGAGGTGAGATATAACCTGACCACCTCTTGTCAACCGATAGCCTAGACCTGAATTCTCTAGCAGTGTGCTTAGAGGATTCAAGGCTAAGCAGAACCAAAGCGGACTCAAACTATCGCCCTGGAATATTCCCCGCTCAATCCTGATCGGTTCATCGATCCCCCGGATCTGTCGACATCCTGGATAGAGAAGGACCGTCCTCCACTGCCCCATACATGACATCAAGAAGGTGCGTAGAGTTGCGTCTATTTTGTACAACTCCAGCACCCTAGTGAGCCATGTATGTGGCACCGAATCATAGGCCTTCTTATAATCTATCCAACATGTCGACAAATCCTTCCTGGATCTACGGACCTGTTGGCTTATGGCCATGTCTATAAGGAGTAGCTCCTTAGTACCGCGGGACCCATTCTTACATCCATTCTGAGACACAGACATAATTGAGTTTTTAAAGATATGTTGTGCAATTTTTGCTCTCAGAATGGATGTAAGAACTTTATAGACCGTCGGCAAACATGTAATTGGTCTATAGTTTTCAGGTTCCGCAGTACTACCCGATTTATGGAGCAGGTGGGTAACTCCTGTCGTAAAGAACAGTGGTAGGGACCCAGTCTCTAAAGATGACTGGAATTGCGAGGCTAAGCAGGCGTGTGACTTTTGTAGCCATTTAATCCAGAAATTGTGCAGTCCGTCTGGTCCTGGAGATTTCCAGTTAGGCAGCGGACGGACTGCACGGGCCACATCCAGAGGGCTGATGGTTATTGCCTCCATATCTGGTATCGAATCACACGCCCGCTCAACAACACGCATCCAATCACCTTCAGTGTGACTGACGGGCACCGACCAAATGTTTCGCCAAAAAGTACTCATGGCATCATTTTCCGGTAGATGCGCGTCAGTCACACCTTGAGTGGGAATGGGTCGCTCCCATGCTCTGTATACCCACCTTTCATCGCTCTGGAACATGCGGTTCTGAGTGTACCGATCCACTCTTCGTCTATACCGCCGGATACGGTTTGCCCATGCATAAACTTTCTGCTTCAGGAAGTCGATGCGCTCTGTGACACAGGAGCCATATTCTCGAGGACAAATATTAGTTCCCGAGAACGCCCGCCTCACAAAGCGCATCACCCTTGGGCGAGTATTGCCCTCCCTGAAGCAGATGAGCTTCCCGATGAGTACCCTGGCCTCATTAATACGACGCTCAATCCTGCACTGCCAGGCTGGCACAGCAGGTTTCGGTCGTACAGCTCGGTCAGTGTTTGGAAATTTGACACGAGCTATACGACATGCCGCAACAGCCGAGCAATACAAGATTGAGTGTGTATCGCAAAGGTCTGCACTGCTTTCAATAAAATTTGGTAACAGCGCATCCAGGGCACACACCAGTGCTCTGTTTCTTTTATTCATGGGCAAACGTGGTAGCCGTGGTCTAAGGTCATGTGATATGAACCGGTACTCACGGATCGCATCCTCCAGTGCGCTCCTTAATTCCACATTGCATAGGTTTTCTGCAGATATAGCCCTGGCGTCCTCCTCCTCATCATGCTGGTTTGCCCGCAGTGAGACTTCGGCGGGCGCATGTATGACATTCTGTGGTGGGGGAGGGTTACTAGCAGAGCTATTCTGCATTTCCGAGCGTAGCCGATCAAGTGTGGCGTTATCTAATCTGTGATTGTTCTGAATAACACGCACTTGATCCGACAATCGTTGAGCCGAGACGTTGATGGCAGGTTCAAGCACCTGAAACAGAGAGAGCATCCGACCTCGGTACGCTGTAAGGTTAATTCCTCCCTCGGTAGCCCCATAATATGCGCGCATCACATTTTCATTTGTGGACTGGGTCCAACGCATGCGCGACACAATTCCACCGGCAGCGGGGACCCTGTTCGGGGCCTGTTGGCCTCGTGGTCCCAAGCCCGCTGGTGGCCGGCCTCTCCCCTGCCGACGTACAGGTGTTGGCGACGTCGGCGGGGAAAAATACTCGTCGCTCGAGCTCGACGCAACTACCGCGGCCGTTGTCGTCACAGCGCCCACGGTGGTGGGGCTGGGTATCGGTGGCGGTGAGGCGGAGCTGAGCGACGAGGCTGGAGGTGGTAGGCGTGCTCGTCTCGTTGCTGATCTAGTCAACATAGCTATTTGGGTTTCATCATAGTTTCATATCATTATTATTGTTGCATGTCGAATTTGACAGCCGTCATTCTTTCATCATGATTTGGATAATTCTTTGTTTTTCTTTCATTTTGTGGTTGCTTGTATTTTGAATGTTGTGCTGTTATTTTTGGAGGTTTTATTATGTTTTTCGTACTTTCTGAAACTAAATACGGCTGAATGAATACATAATTACGGAAAATAAATGATATGAAAAATCTGACGTTCCTTGTCTTGCCAGTGTTGCCAGATTATTTTTATTATTATTATTATTAATAGATGGTGGTTGACAATGTTCACATTTGTTAGTTTGTGAGCTCACCAGCTCATTCATTGCCAATACATATTCCCTCATTTGGTTTTCAGAGGCTGTATATTTGATGGTCATAGAAGTTAGTTTTTCCTGTAGTTGGTGCAAGTCATACTGCAAGTCTTCTGTGTCAATTTGGTATTTCCTAGTACTTTTTTCTAAGTTAAATGAATACATGTCTAATTGTTTCAGTAGATGCAACCTTTCTCTATTAAGTTTTACATTTTTAATGAAGAACTTTTGTTTTTTGACCATTTTCTTAGTTTTAACTATGTATTTGTTAATTTTGATGTATTTTTTAATTTTATTTTTGCTAGTAACTACCCTCACTGATTTAATTGATTTTGAATCATCATGACCTGTTTTATCTATTGTGTAAGAGGGGTTTATTGCAGTAACCATTGAAGGGGCTATAGGCACCAATTCATTGAATAGACTTTGATTCAACGAGGTAGTGATATTAAGGTTTGTAGTCTCTAGTTGTTCAATCTGACTTTGGGCCTCATGTAGCTGCTGTTGTAGTAAATATTTGTGACTAAGAGCTTGTTCATACTCATTGCTACACTGGCTGAACCCGTCCACAACAACTTGGAGCCTGTCCCGGGCTGCTATGGCATCAGTGTGTTGAATATATAACTGAGCCATTTCTGTTTTCAACTTGCTATTCCTTTCAAGGACACCAAGGAACTCCATTTCATTTTCATCTTTTTCCTTAATCAGTTGGTCACAGAGCTCTTGAGACGCTTTTAATTCGCTCAAAGCCTGAGTGAGTTTGTTCTCTTCTAGGCGAGCCCGCGCGCTGCGAGTCATAATCATGATTAAAAAGAAAAGAGAAGAGGTTGGAAAAGAGTACTGGATTGAGTAACAGATGATTAGTTGAACGGAAAAGGAAACTTAGATCGTAAAGAAAGAAAGAAGTTCTGTCACCAAACTAATCAAGGTTATGTTTACGTTTTTAAGGTCATTGGCATCAACTTGTAGCCGTAATAAAAATGATTTAAAGAGTTGTAGGCAAAAAATTAGAACGCAAACAATCTACTACCAAGTAAACTATATAGTATTGTACCTGATAAAACGAGATGAAAATGCAACATTCACTTGAGCCGGTAACTGTCAACGAATCACAATGAATTTTTCACACATATTTTGCACTATTAGTGCCTAAATTTAACACAGAAAACACTTAATTACGCTTTAAACTAGTTATTAATTGGAAATAGGCCTTAATACGAAGGAAATCTATTATTTAAAATTAAAATTAATAGGACAATTTGAAATCAGCTGTTAGCTGTAGTGTTGCCACAGGAGGAAAAAAAAAGTTTTCGTTTCTGAGGTTATGTCATTAGCGATAAACCACTGATTTAATCGCAACTTGTAACTATTCCACTCTTGCGACTGGGTGGTCAAAAGTGGAAAGAACCCCATAAGTCACTCTCGTAGACATTTTACAATTAAAGTGAGTTCGCTCGTCGCCACGTGTTAGATATGGAAGTATTATGCGGAAGGACGGTGACACTTGTCAATCAAACTCGCTAGTCTGTTGCACACTAATATTTATTCGTCGCATCAGTTGCATGTTACCCCCGAGCGCGGGGAGGGGCGGGGCGCAGCCCGCTCGCCTACATAGTACTCGTACAAATACATAACAAATGCCACTTGTTGATGGCACAGATATCTGTTCGTCTATAAAGTCTCCGTTGCGTAAAGCAGGTTTTACTAATTTTACAATGCATTTGCTCGAAAAGAGCCTTTTCCAAGCAGTAAATTAGTGCGGAAAGTGTAACTTTTTTCACTAGTGCTTTTTACTTTTCCGGTTTTTTTTAATTTTTGTGGCCGTCGTCAGCCCGTTGCAAAGAGTTTTTATTATTTGAGAAAAGTTTTACAAATTAGATGATGATGATAACGATGACGATGGCGATGACGATATCGATGACGATGGCGATGGCAATGGCGGCGGAGTCGAAGTCGAAGTTGAAGTCGATGTCGAAGTCATGAATGTTGTTTTTATCATTTAATACGTCGTAATATGTAGATGGTAGGTAGTCACCTATGATGTGTACATCATAAGCGACTACCGTAAGGCTCGCTCGTTTTTTTTTAATTTTCTCGCACAATGCATAGTAAAACGTTGTATGATGGATACACGTGCGTAAGATGATTTCCGACTCGTGTCGACTTAAACACTCGCTCGCTATGCTCGCTCGTGAATAAAAGGCCACTCATCGGAAATCACCTACCTTCCGCACTTATAGCATAAATAACTATTGCGCTTCGAGATGATATATAGCTGAAAAAAAAAAGTTGTATAATTATTTATTTCTAGCTGAGCCCCGCGGTTTCACTCGCTGAACAAAGACGAAGTGCATCGACATAAAAATAACCCTTGAGCAAGCATATAAATATGTTATTTTGTGCTTTATTTACTAGAACTGTGTCACCACCACCTATTACATTTTTGTTACGAGAATTATTGATGCACAGCGCGGCTGCGTGGTTTTGATTTTCGCTATATCAAAATGTTTTAACAATAACTAACCCTGCCAATATTAATTAAATAACGAAAATACAAACGAATTTAAGTTACTAGGGTATTACGAGTATAATAACTAATTATGGTATAGACATAGAAAGAAATAAGTAAGAAAAAATAACCTTACCAAAGCGCTGCACCGACAAGCGTGGACTCGTCTCGAAAAAAACACATGCCACAACCAACAATGCAGCAGTTAAGAGGGGGTAGTAAGCAAAATTGCCTATCTTCAATTTGATTTTTCTGGAAGTTGATAAGACTTAGGTACAAAATAAAAATAATACGAGTAACTACATGATATTTCAAAACTTTTTGTGTAACAGAAACACAAACTATTAAAATTTTCTCGATAAAAAGACATCACGAAATTGCTTCTAATTTTCCCGTATCGATTTGTACTTAATATGGTAATGATTAATTGGATAAAAATTAGATGATTATTTGTATTAATAAAAGGCGAAAATAATTGTGTAGGCTTTTTTTTTATTCCTTTTAGTTTTGGTTTTATTACGACTACAAGCTACGTCGTAAGTGCTAAAGCACTTACGACGTTCTTAGTTCGTGGAAGAAGTCATCTTCCGTCGCACGTTGCGGGAACTTTAAGCATATTTTGTTTCACAAATCAGTCGCCGTCGCTCTGTTGAGACGAGAGGACTGCGCTCACATTTTTGGCCGCGCTGTGATATAATTTATTTGCGTAAATAATATTTTCGTAATTTATCACATTCTAGAAAAGAAACTGTGAAATAGAAAACATGGAAAAAACACTAAAACCACTTCCAAAACGATTATTAAAAGCTTTAAGAATTGATATACTAAATAAATACCGAGGCTAAATAAAAATATAAAATTCAATGTTGATATTTGAAAACTCAAGATGACATACATTTTATTTGACAGATTTATGACTGGTAAAATACCACTAGCGCCATTGTCCTGTATTTTGGTAAATTTTCTTGCGGAGAAAATTTACAACATAGCCAACTAGGCAATTCCACGTTTATTTGAAAGTTTGCGCTGGAAATTTTAAATCTTATTGCGATTAACTCAAGAATGAAATTCGTTTACCCCACTTTTGTTGTCAAACGTCTTATAAGGTAACGCTTAGACGAACCATTTCGAGCGACTTTTGACCATCCCCTAAATCAGGTTGAAACCCGAAAAGCATGGTTATTGGTATCTTATTATATCCTTTACGGGAGCAGGGTCCAAGCAACCGGTAGTCAGGGCTCGTGTCGTATTATCTATGCTTCTGAGAGAGGAACCTCCTAACGATACGTGTCGTGTCCAGAAGCACTTGAAGCCCTTTCTGGATCAAGCCCTTGATCTAACAGCCTAACGAGAGCCTCCTTAGGTGTTGGTCGAGGCTCTTAGCAATTATGCCATTGGCCGTCACGACTATCGGATTATTTTTCAAAAACACAATCAAAAAAGTCGGGTTTTTGTTTTTTTTATTTACTTTTTTTGTTCACAAAGGTTTTCGGTGGAGATTGTTTCTACTCGCGCTTCGCGCAGGAAAGATTTTCGTGACACATGCTATGTGTCTTTGCACAGTACAGTGCTCTTATTACTCTGAGACAGTGCTAAATCCACTATACCAATATTATTTTTTACTTGGGTAACACTGTTGCTAAGTGACTTTGCATTATATTTTTTTACTTGGGTATCACAGTTTTCCACGAAGACGTCGTGAGGTACAAATTGTACAAGATCCTAAATAAAATTTGGTTACATTTGAATTTGAACCTTGTCACGTCAACAGAGTTTCTAGTTCCAAAACTTGCTATTGATCTAAGATTCTGAATTCAAGCTTAGCGTATAGTATATGCAAAATAAACAGATGTTTTTAGTTTTTACCTATTGAAGAATTGCGTTGAAAATAAAGGGTAATGATCATATTTCGTTTAAATATTGTAATTGAAAAACCATTTCGACGAATAGGGTTGCTGATCACTGCGGTCCAACAAATATTCTAAGTTTATTGATGTGTTAATTGTTCAATCATGTTCGTCCTTAATAATTATGACCTTAATGATGTTATCATTCTAAAAAGGCTTGTTTTCCTCAAAGTAAAAAAGGAAAGGTAAGTGATACGATTAGTTTAATAGTATTTGCTTCCATATCGTCAAAAAAGCTAGTTTATTGAGTTTATTTTCATCATGACTGATAATGTAGTATGTAGTATAATACTTTGATGATGATCCGCTCGCATTTCCATTCGCATTTTTTCTAATCAATGCCTATAACTTACTAATAAACATCGGATAAATACTCGTATAAGATAACAATTATGTTCAGAGGCAAATAAAATAGTAGCCCACCAGCATCGGTAACAGATTCACGGACATATAATAATGTAATATAAATGGAATAATATACCTACTTGTATACGACGATCATACTTAGGTAAATTATATAGAGCCGTTTCATCTGATTATTTTGCGTATACTTACTACAGAAAATTCAAATTCGAATTCTATACCTAGCTAGATAAACGCCGGGTGAAAAGTTTCTGCCGGCGGGAATGGATTGTGTTTTGTTTTCGTCGTGTTTGATGAGAGGGGTAGGTAAGGGTTGCGCGGGTGAAATTTGATTTTTTGCTGGCTTTATGCGCCCTCTTAAAGCAAATAACGCAATCTTTTTATAATAAGTGGCAATTTCCAAATTGTTTCGGAGCCATACATGGCAAACAAATTTCTGCTTATATCGCACTTTACAATTTCTATTTGTTTTTTTTTTTTTTTTAATATTTTTATCTGCTTTGTATTATATTGTGTGCTTTAGTCTGTGCTAAATAAATGTATTTTCTTTCTTTCTTTCTTTCTTTCAAACATTTTAGAATTAAGAGCGTTTATTCTGAAGGTGGGCAACGTCGCAAATAGATGTCAAATATTTCACTGTTTTGATTAATTTGGCAATATTACTGTGTGGAAATAAAAAATGTGGCTAACTAGCGAACTAGAATATTGATTATGAAATGCAATAATTAATATCGTAACACCGAATGTTTAGTTTTAGATGTAAAAAAACTATTTGGAAACTTTCTAAATGCGTTTTTTACACCTAAAATGGGTACAACATCAAATAAAATGTTATAATTGCAATTCATTATTATTATTCTAGTTCGCTAGTTAACCACATTTCTTATTTCTATTCAGTAATATTGCTATATGAATCAAAACAGGTAAATATTTGACAGTTATTTGCGATTTTGCCAACTTTTTGGATAAACCCTCTTAAGAAACCACCACACTCTGGAAGCAATTATTTTAATTACAAAGTTTTTTTCTGTTGTGTTACAAGGCGTCGCAGATGCTAATTATAAATTTGTAACAATAGAAGTTGGCGGCCGACGAAGACAAAGCGACGGAGGCACATTCCACTATTCAAAATTAAACCAATTATTGCAAAGCATTAATTTTAACGTTCCACCACCACAACAATTACCTGGTTCCGAAATACTTACACCAAATGTTTTGATAGGTGATGAAGCGTATCCCCTGAAAAGTTATTTGATGCGTCCATTTCCTGGCAATAACCTAGGTAATACCAAAAAAATATTCAATAGAAGGTTATCGCGCGCTAGAGCGTGTGTAGAGTGTGCTTTTGGTATAATAACCACTAAATGGCGTATATCGTCGACCGTAGGTTCAATTGAGGTAAGGGACAAAATACCCAAAATGAGTTGAGTATACAGTTTTGTTCAGAATTTTTCGCTCTATCGAATGGTGAATTGGTGAAAAAAAATTCTAGCTTAAGAAAAATGTCCCTAACCCTAATGATTTTTGGATCCAAATTTCGAATGAGCCCCATAATAACAATGTATCTGATAAACTATGCAATATAGGAACTTGAAATGGTGTAATTATCGCCGCCAATCCACTTCAAATAAGGTAAGGGTCTTCCCAATCAACGAATTACCATTACATGGTTTATTTTTTAAGAAACAATAATAAAACTGGCCTTACACTAATGTCTTTGTTATCTCAAAAAATAAATATCGTCCATACTTTAAATGGATTGCACGAGTTTTGACATAGTTGTCCCTTACCCCAATTTGCATTGTCATACTTTAAGCAGTGTCAACGTTACACCTATTTGAATCGAATTATATTTAGGTTCGGTGTCCGTTACACCAATTTGCTCGTGAGAAGTAATGAATATTTATCCCTGTTACCTTTATTTACACACATTTCTAACTTCATAACACAAGATAGCACGTACTTGCACTATTACCATCCTTTTCTATCTCACAACGTCTTTCTGTGTGCGAAAGAGAGGATGATACCAAAGCGAAAGCAGCGCGCGGGCATCAAAAAAGTCGCTATCAGTGCGAGTTCATCTGTCGTTTGGTCGGGATTGTGCACGGTTTTTAACAAAAATAATGTGGTAAAAATGGAAAAACAAAACCATTTAAACCAATTGCTTCGACGCAGACAGAAATTACTGCAATTAGTGAATAAGATAACACAGTAAGTACATACATTTTGTTATACTACAATCATTGTTACATGTTCTAAGCTGTCTGTGGGTATGCCTATGCCTATTGCTAATTTTGTTTAATAGATATCGATTCTTGTATGATATTAATATAAGAATCATAATAATAAAACTATTCAACAAACTGGCAACACTGTCAACAGAACGTCTCGTTTTTAATAAGAACATAAATATTTACAATAGTTTTTCAATATAAACTGAACCTGAAACCAGAAAACCACTAAAAACCTATTAAAGAGATCAAAATACAACAAAATGCAACAGAATTTATTAAAAACTACCGAATCTATCGGAGGTGACATGACAGATGTTACCTCCGATAAAATCACAATGATCCAACATGAAAAATATGAAAACGAAGACAGTGTGATAATGTTGACAAGATCAGCAGCTCGCCGTGCACGCCTACCACCTCCGGACTCACCGCTCAGCTCCGCTTCGCCGCCGCCGGTATCCAGCCCCATCGTGAGCGCTGCGTCAACACCGGCCGCGGTAGTTGCGTCGAGCTTGAGCGACGAGTATTTCTCCCCGCCCTCGACGCCACCACCTGCTCGCCGACGGGGAGGACGCCGGCCGCCGGACGGCTTAGGACCTCGAGGCCCACCGGCCTCTGATAGGGTCCCAGCCCCCGGCGGAAGTGTGCAGCGCATGAGATGGACACGATCCATTAACGAGAACGTCATGCGGTCATACTATGGGGCTACAGAGGGGGGAAACAACCTGACCGCGTACCGTGTCCGGATGCTCTCTCTTTTTCAGGTGCTTGAGCCAGCTGTCAACGTTTTGGCACAACGACTGTCGGATCAGGTGCGGGTCATCCAGCGTAATCATATGTTGGATGACGCTGTACTTGATCGCCTGCGAAATGAAATGCAGAGTAGCCATGTCATCGCTCCCCCGCCGCAGAGTGTTATTGTAGTGCCACCACAGGACACTACAATTCAAGCTGACGAGAGGATTGATGACAGGGCTACAAATGTAAGTACCCAATGCAATGAGGAACTGAGGAGTGCTTTGGAGGGTGCGATTCGGGAATATCGATTCATGTCGCCCGGACTTAGGGCGCTGGTGGCGGTTCTGGATTCGCAGTTGTCAAACTATTTTGATGACTGCGAATTCATTCAATTCTGTACTGTGCTACAGTAGCTCACGTAAAATTTGCAAATGACTCTAGAGCTACACGACCGAAACCAGCCGTACCAGCTTGGCAGTGCAGAATTGAGCGCCGTATTGGTGGGGCCAGAGCGCTCATCGGCAAACTTATCTGCATCAGGGAGGGCAATATTCGCCCTAGAGTAATGCGCTTTGTGAGGCGGGCGTTCTCAGGGACTGATATTAGCCCTGAGGACTATGTGTCCCATGTCACAGAGCGCATCAACTTCCTGAAGCAGAAAGTGTATGCATGGGCGAACCGTATTCGTAGGTATAAGCGGCGAGTGGAGCGATACACTCAGAATCGCACCTTCCAGAGTGATGAAAGGTGGGTTTATAGGGCTTGGGAGCGACCGGACCAAGGTGTGGCTGACGCGCGCCTTCCGGATGATGATGCCATGTGTTCTTTCTGGCGGAGTATCTGGTCGGCGCCTTTCAACCACACCGAAGGTGATTGGGCTAGAGAAGTCGAGCGAGCCTGCGATCCAATACCAGAAATGGGGGCTATTACCATCTGCCCCCAAGATGTAGCTCGTGCAGTTCGTCCGTTGCCCAACTGGAAGTCTCCAGGGCCGGACGGGCTGCACAATTTCTGGATCAAATGGTTCAAAAGGTCGCACGCTCGCTTGGCGGCTCAGTACCAGACTGCTTTGGAGTCTGGTTCGCCAGTTCTTAACGACAGGAATTACCCACCTGCTCCATAAATCTGGTAGCACCGCGGAAGCCAAAAATTATAGGCCGATCACGTATTTACCGATGGTCTATAAAGTTCTTACATCCATTTCGAGAGCTAAAATTAACAAACATATAGACACCAACTCCATCATGTCTGCCTCTCAAAATGGAAGTAGGAACGGGTCCCGCGGTACTAAGGAGCTACTCCTCATTGATATGGCCATTAGCCAACAGGTTCGCCGTTCCCGAAAAGATCTATCGACATGCTGGATAGATTATAAGAAGGCCTATGACTCGGTGCCACATACGTGGCTCAGGAGGGTGCTGGAGTTGTATAAAGTAGATGCAACTCTGTGCACCTTCCTGATGTCGTGTATGGGGCAATGGAGGACGGTCCTTCGCTATCCAGGATGTCGAAATATCCAGAGGAATAGCGAGCCGATAAGGATTGAGCGAGGCATATTTCAGGGCGATAGTTTGAGTCCGCTTTGGTTCTGCTTAGCCCTGAATCCTCTAAGCACATTGCTGGAGGATTCAGGTCTAGGCTATCGGCTGAGGAGAGGTGGTCAGGTTATATCTCACCTTCTCTACATGGATGACCTAAAACTCTTTGCCCCCAACAATTTGCAACTGATGGAGCTACTGAAAGTAACTGAAACTTTCAGTAGCGCCATCAGGATGGAATTTGGTGTCGACAAATGTGCGGTCATGCATGAAAAGCGAGGGGAGATTGTGGAATCCATGGGAACACAGCTCGCAGATTCCATAAACCTTAGAGCCCTCTCCGCATCCGAATCCTATAAGTATTTGGGTATGTTGGAAGCGTTGGGTATCAATGTTACTGACATGAAGCAATCATTGAAAGAGCGCTTCTTTGGCCGCCTGAAGAAAGTATTCAATAGTCTTTTATCAGGCGGAAATAAGGTGCGTGCCTTCAATGGTTGGGTCATGCCGGTTTTGATGTACTCTTTCGGCATACTCAAATGGACTCAACCTGAACTCGACACCCTGGATAGGAGGGTGCGTACGCTGCTGACTGCATATCAAATGCACCACACACGGTCATCGGTAATGAGACTGTATATCCCGCGAAAGTGTGGAGGTCGAGGCTTTTTAAACGCTAAGACCCTCCACAATCGCGAGATATGCAGTCTCAGGGAATATTTCCTAGAAACCGACGTGGGGATGCATTGAGATGTGGTCGCGGTGGACAAGGGCCTCACCCCACTCGCCATGGCTAAAGAGAACTGGCGCAAGCCTGTAGTGCTTGACACTAACGATCGCAAGGAGGTATGGCAGAGTAAGGAGCTCCACGGACGCTTTTTCCGGGCCCTACATGGACCCGATGTAGATTTTCTAGCGTCCGTAGCCTGGCTGCGTTTCGGTGACTTCTTTAGGGAAACCGAAGGTTTTGTCTGTGCAATTATGGACGAAGTTATCATGACGAACAATTACCGTAGATTTATTGTGAAAGGCACGGTTGACATCTGTCGGGCATGCCACCGTCCGGGAGAATCAATCCGACATATTTTCTCCGGCTGTTCTCGTCTTGCTAACGAAGAGTACTTGCATAGACACAACCTTGTAGCCAGGATTATCCATCAGCAACTTGCTCTGAAATACAATCTTGTGGAATCGGAAGTGCCGTATTACAGGTATGTGCCCGACCCAGTTCTCGAAAATGGAAATATCACATTGTACTGGGATCGATCCATCATCACTGACAGGACTATTGTTGCGAATAAACCTGATATAGTGGTGGTGGATCGAGTAGAGCGGCGCACAATGATTATTGACATAACAGTCCCGCATGACGGGAACCTCGTGAAAGCTGAGAAAGATAAACAAATCAAGTATGTTGACTTGGCTCACGAGGTTGTCGACATGTGGGATGTGGACTCAGCGATCATTGTGCCGATAGTCGTATCAGCCAATGGCTTAGTTGCCAAGAGCCTCGACCAACACCTAAGGAGGCTCTCGTTAGGCAGCTGGATCAAGGGCTTGATTCAGAAAGCGGTACTTCTGGACACGTCTCGCATTGTCAGGAGGTTCCTCTCTCTGGAGCCCTGACCGCCGGTAGCTTGGACCCTGTTCCCGATACCGGTGGGCTACTATTTTTTATATTTTTAAATGTTTTAATTTTTTATGTTCTAATTTTTAAAAATATTTACTAGGTACTCAAAGGCGCTGCCAAATGTTTACATTGATAACACTGTGTACAACTAATATTGTAATATTTCAGATCAAAAGATGAGGACGAGGAGAAAGAAGATGAGACCACACCTGCTAAGGTGAAATCAACACCTCCGATGAATAAAAAGTAAGTTTCGCAAAGTATCTTATTCAAATTTCAAATTATGTTATTTCAAGTTAATCAAATATCAACTTTATTTGAATGGCAACTAAGTTGATTTCAGAGTGACTAGCACTGTTGAAAAAGTTATAAAAATGTTTGAAGTTGTAACGTAAACTGAACTTTATTGTATAGGGTTTAAAGTTATCTTTCCATAAACTCATATTTTTTACATTTTTGGCGAATATGTCGCGATTCAAATTTACCTGTTTGCTTACACGATACAACAATAAATTAAACTTTGCGATTATAGGTTCTAGAGAAAACATGATTGGAACAGTAGTAACGTTTTTTTTTTTTGAGAATTACGTATCTAAATGATAACTAAAACTTAATGTTTGAAAGCTCTCGCGCGCCCTTACGTCCTCGCTCTACGCCTTGTTCTTTTTCCAAAAAGATTGCATGTGAGTTATAATTGTTATTAAATTTTCGTTCCTGAATACGAACTAAGTCTGAATGGGGAATGATATAATAGGCTAGTTATCAAAAATGATTTTAACTTTTATTGTGTGCTTTGTAGGTCCGAGTCAACAGTAAGCTCTGAATTTTTGGAGAGAATGAATGACACAATTGAGGACACTGACATTGACAACTCTAGAAATGACGAAACTTCATTATCAGTCAGAGAACGAAAGTAAGTATAATTTAATAAAAAGTAAACATTTAAACATGTAAACATTAGTCACCTTTGCACTTATATTTCTCTGTTTGCAACTTGTCTGTTTTTCCTTATATTCTGTACATTAAAGTGTTTACTTACTTAATTGTACTTACATTTTCAGCTAATGATATTGATATAACCGCCACTAATACTAGCAATTTTCTAATTTGTTGCTGTATCATTTTCAGATTATATTTGTTTGGAAAAACCGAATCCAATGCCTTCAACTCATCAAACCAATCTCCTGTCCAAGAAAAAGGCAAAAAAAACATAGTGGTGTATAGCAGTAGTGACACTAGTGATATAATTAACACATCGACAGTTTCTTTGGAATTAACTCATTCATTTTTCAATAATTCGTCGGATACAAGCACAAACTATCAAGTACCTAGACTCGATCAAATAGACAGCTACATTTGTCGTGAACAAACACAAGAGCCATTTAAAAAGCGACCTAAAATAACTATTCTTTCTGATGAGAAAGTAGATATCCTTAACAATAATCTGTATTTATCTAAACAGTCCATACAACCCACCATAACTGTAGATCACTACGAACCAGAAAAAGAGGCTATATATTTCAATTTATGTAATGTTAAAGATGTCAAAACTACTAGCAATCTTCTCTGCAATCCCTCTCATGATTTGAATCTCACTCATGCTAAAACTGAGACTTCATACTTACCAAACACGTCAGATGTTTCTCAACCAAATATAGCTGCTTTGGAAGTATCCGGCGCTATCAACTACGCGGCTGGTACCATCACTATTGATACTTCGTCTTCAAACTTGCAAAAAGATGCAATATCAGACGTATCTGGCACAAAAATTGAATTCAGCACTATGTAGTGGTATAACTTCAGACATTTGCATAGACGCTAATATTTGTAACTTGCAAGATCCAGCCTTGAAGTCTCATAGCTCACAGTCTTTCGCTGATAATACTTTCAGCGAAAATGTAAAGTCAGATGATAGTTCTCACAACAAAACCGAATCTTGGAATCGACCTGGCACTTCTTATGACGTAACTGAAGACTGGAATCAACCTGGCACTTCTTATGACGTAACTGAAGACTGGAATCAACCAGGCACTTCTCGTGTCTATACAGTGGCTGCAGATTTCCTAGGATCTTCGAATCCTGTTAGCAGTCCTGATAAGAAGAAAACAAACTCTAAAGTTAAAAAGTGCCGCATGAGAAAATGAAAGAAAGGATTAAAGAGAGCGCATATTGATTTCATGTCGGATGATGAGTTCTATTCAAATTTTCCGGAAAATGAAGATTTTTCAGATGGTAGTTCTGACGTGTAGTCATTGAAAGAAAGCGAGGTATCTGATACATCAGGTCAATCACATACAAAGAAAAATAAACGTAAGAAAAATATAACTAAACAGAATACAAAACCGATCGAATCAAACGAGCAAGAGAAAAATGTTAAATATAAAAAGGAAAAACTGATTTACAAGCGAAAAATGATGAAAACAAAAAGAGTAAAGGGCGATGCTTACGAAACGTCATCTGGAAAACTCAAAGAAGCTAAAAAACTACAGTCTAATCCCTGTCAACCAGGAAAATGTCCTAGGCAATGTTATGAGCTTTTAGATGAGAGGCGACAAAGAATTTTCGACCACTTTTGGAATTTAGATATTCAGCAAAAAAGAGATTGGTTAGTGCACTGTGCATTAAGAGTACCAATTAAACGGAAAAAGACTGATTCAACTGAAAGTAAAAGACAATGTACATTTGAGTACTATATAAATGAAGGAGAAGGACGGAGACAAATTTGTCAACAATTTTTGCTAAAGACTATAGATATTACACAGCAATTTTTGTTATATACACTGTATAATGCACAAGAAGAGGGTTTATCCTAAAAAGATAAACGAAGTAAACCAATTACAGATAGTGCAATTCACGAAGACGCGCCCCACCAATTTTCGGTTGAGGGGATCGCGGGGTGCGGGGAGTTTGCTCCGAGCGGCAGTCGCGAACCGTCAGCGGTTCGATGCACACGAATACTACACTCTATGCTGCGAAAATCCAGACTCGTCACGAAAGTTGCTCTACTTTATATATTTTTAAAATGTCGAGAAAATCTCAGCGTGTTGTTCTTAAAAGCCAGGTATGTAAAGAAGTTTGCAGTTACTAAAACACATGAAATAAGCTAACGAAAGTAATTTAATTTTAATAAATAGCAAATTTTAGTAATAGTAGATTTCATTTCATTTTTAAAAATAAGTAAAACTAATTGATATTTTATTTTATTTTAGGCAAGATAAATTATTTCTAAAGTTTATGATTTTATGAAAAAAGAAGCAAGTAAAAATTATGCAGAAAAACTCACTGATGCGCGATTGAGAACCGCACAGGCTGTTGGAGTATCTGAAAGCACAGTGACTAGAACTCTACGCGAAAGAAAGGAATATACTAATACAATGAAGCAAACTACAGTACCTGCTATGGAATCGAATATACAGATAGTGCGATCCACGAAGACGCGCCCCACTCCGCGATTACTGTACTGTAAGCTGTATTTTACTACGGAGCGGAGCGGAGTGGGGCGCGTCTTCGTGGATCGCACTATCTATAACTATGGAAACGGATGCGATAGTTCCTATAGCCCCAAGTGCGGAGCGTACAACAGAGCCGACTACGGAAGCGGATATTGAGTCTGAAAATGAAGCGAGTACGTCGCATTCGAATTTAGTATACAGAAGTGCTTCTATTTTTACATCACCTATGAAGAAGAGAAGGGTAAGACCACGAAAAATTAATTTAGACGAATTTGATATTGGTGTAGTCCGAAGAACTATCCAAAACTATCATATAGAACATCGTCAATTTCCAACATTATCACGACTTAATATTGCTTTGAAAGACCGTATACAATTTGATGGATGTATAACAACTCTAAGAACATTGTTACTTAAACTTGGTTATAAATGGAGAAAAACTGAGAATAACAGGAAGGTGCTAACCGAAAAACATGATATTCAAATGCTAAGATTGAAATATTTAAAACAGGTAGTCTTTTCGCAATGCAGGTAGACCTATAGTCTACACAGATGAATCATATATTCATACCAACCACGTGCAAAAAAAGTCTTGGGCCGCAAAAAGTTCTAAAACAGCAAAAAGTGGCTAAAGGAGAAACTAATACCAAATCTCCCAAATGATGCCGTGGTAGTCTTGGATAATGCAGCCTATAACAATACTAGTTCGGAAAAAATACCAACATCCAACTCCAACAAATTAGTCAGACTTGGCTGAATGCAAAAAATATCCATTTTGAACCAAGCTACAAAAAACCTGAACTTTATGACCTTATATTAAAAAACAAAGAAAACTTCCGCAAGTACAAAGTTGACGAATTATTGAAAGAACATGGATTCACAGTGCTTCGGCTGCCACCTTATCATCCAGATTTAAACCCAATCGAAAACATTTGGGGTATTGTAAAAAACGACGTTGCTAGCCGCAATATCAATCAAAATTACACTTTGATTATGCCCATTTTAAATGAAGCATTTGATCGTGTAAATAAAGATGTCTGGTTCAATACTTGTCAGCACGTGGAAAAAATAGAAGACGAATACATGAGACATTGTGATCTTGATTTTAGTTTTATTGTAAATGTCGGTGATACATCAGACTCTGAATCAGATATTTCTGAAACGAGTGATTGACGATTTTCATTTCTCAATAAAGTTCAATAAAACTATTTCCGTATTTCATTTATGTCTATTATTACCTCCTATTATAACAATAGTAATATTATCGATATTAATTAATAATCACATAAAATATCCACACCTAAAAATTAAATTAACATAACCTTTTCCTTGCGGTCGGGTAAAAAATATAAAATTGAAGTAGAGCATCTTTCACTTTGACCATCACGCTCTCTCCTGATTAGTCTATTCATTGTAGTGTGCGTGTGCACTCATAGGTAATTAGTGTGTACCGATAACACTCAAACATTGACGGAAGCTTGCACACATATACTATAAACGGTTAGGAGGAATAGTGGGGCGCGCCTTCGTGGATTGCACTATCTGTAATAACATAAAATATGAAGAAGCCAAGAAAGAAAGAAGAACGTTGACAAACTTATACCGCCTATACCGAAAATTATGCGAACAGAAAAAGATAAATTACCTGAGCGAACGTGTTTTCATTAATCTGTTCCATCAGGAATACAGCAACATAACTATTCACGTTCCGAAGAAGGATAAGTGCAACATTTGCGCTAAACATGAAAACAATCCAAAGGAGGCAGAAAAGGACAAGGAAAAGATTAAAGATCACATGGAAGAAAAATACGCTACTTATGAAAGATTTACTAGTCATCAAAACTATTCTGTAAACAAAGACACTCTAGTGGCAAGCTTTGATTTACAAAAGATTTTAAATACGCCTCATGGTGACAATATTTTGTTATTCTATAGCAGAAAATACACTGTGTATAACTTTACGATTTATGAAAGCTCTACTCAAAACGGGTTTTGCTATGTTTGGGGTGAATGCGACGGAAAACGAGGGTCAAAAGAGATAGGGTCCTGCCTTTTCATGTATCTGAAAGATGTTGATGAGGAATTAGAAAAGTTATTCTGTATTGCGATGCTTGCACTGGACAAAATCGTAATAGTACAATGCTGGCAATATTGCATTATTTTTTGTCAATTTCCAAGAATGTCGAAACGATTCAGATTAACTTCTTATTGACCGGTCAAAGTTACATGCCAGTTGACAGCATGCACTCTGTTATTGAACGAGAAGTGCGAAAATTGACGGTTTGGAGTTACACGCAATGGCCAAGTTACATGGAATCTGCTAGAAAGAATCCTCGTCCCTACGTCGTAACCGTTATGGAGCACAAGGATTTCATTGACTGGGACCCCGTTACAGAAAAACTGTTTCCACAAAAGACGAAGGACTTGCAAGTTACGAAAATTAGAATAGCTACGATGAAGAAAAATTACCTTAAAACCATTTGGACTAAACACTCTATGAAGGAGGAAGCGGTTGTTTATGTCATCAAAATAAATGGAGAATTGACAGCCAAAAAGATAGGGAATAATCCAGAACGTAAAACGAAAAGTGGGAAGGGAAAAGGAAAAGGGTCAGGAAAGGGTAAGGTTAAGAGTAAGACATCTATTAGTGTGCCGTCACAACTAGCAGACTCGCCTGATATAACAGTGGACAATAATTGCATAGAGCTAAGACCTTTGTATAACACCAGGCTTTTTTTTTTCTTTTTTTTTGGGTGGGAAATCATCAAATGACTCCTCCCGCTCTGGGCGGAGCGAGAGGGAGTGTCAGACTTTTACTGACTAAAACCCACCCGTGTTCCTTCCGTTGCCTGTGTGCCGGGGCCGCGATATCCCTTTCGGACAAACCCGCAACCCCAGCAGGGTATAACACCAGGCTGCCAATATCGTTCGCAAAATACAAAGATTTAACGGACAACGGACGAAGAAGATAATGTTGATGAAAAAAACGTCTAATTGTGAAACGTTTATTGATCTCAATTTTATTTTTTTATTTTTTTTTATTATTATAATGATTAAAACATTGATCTCATGTTGAAGGCTGATTAAGCGGTAGAAGTAAAATTGTTTATTTTAATTTGATTAACAATGCCTTATAGGCTCTATTATGATTATTTGGAGCTACTCTTACATCTTTAATCAATGCCTCCGTACAGGTCTGTTCCCTTCCCAATTGAAAAGCTCCGAAGTCCGTCCAATTTTTAAAGGAGGCGATAAAAATGATATCTCCAATTATCGTCCGATCTCTATATTACCCGCGATCTCAAAAATACTGGAAAAGATAATTAACAATAGTCTCACAAAGTATCTGGAAAAAAATAATTTGCTTGCAAATAATCAGTTTGGCTTTAGAGCAAATAGATCTACCGATGATGCTGTTTATTGCTTGACTGAATTTGTTAGTACTAACCTCGACAGGGGGCGCAAGTGCTTGTCTATCTTCCTGGACCTGAAAAAAGCGTTCGACACCATTTCTATTCCCATCTTGATTACCAAGCTAGAAAAGCTTGGTGTGAGAGGAACTCAACTCCGACTTCTCGAGAGCTATCTGGCTGGTCGGACGCAGTGTGTTCGAGTGGGGAGTCACGTGAGCGCTGATCTTCCGGTGTCTTTTGGCATTCCCCAGGGCAGCATTTTAGGGCCTACTCTCTTTCTCATTTATATTAATGATCTGACTAGTATCAACATTCCCAAAGGCGACATCATATCATACGCTGATGACACAGCTCTTCTTTTCTCTGCCAATACCTGGGATGAGGCGTTTAATGCTGCACAAAATGGGTTTAATATGGTAAACCAATGGCTCAGACTTCATCTTTTAACCTTAAATACGGATAAAACGAAATACCTGACTTTCAGTATTCGTAACTCAACGCCGGCAGGGAGCAATTACAACATTGTCCCTCACCAATGTTCTCTAGATATACACTGCACTTGTAAGCCAATAGAGCGTGTCAATACAATAAAATACTTAGGGATCCTCTTCGACGGCAACCTCAGCTTCAAAGACCATATAAAATTACTCAGCGCGCGAGTCAGAAAGCTTATTTATGTGTTTAAAAAGCTGCGTCAGGTAGTTGATGCTAGGTTGCTGAAACAAATCTATTTTGCCTTGTGCCAGTCAGTATTAACATATTGCATTTCATCCTGGGGAGGAGCTCCAAAAACAGTTATTAAACCTATTGAGATCGCTCAACGCACGATTCTGAAGATTTGCACTCATAAGCCTCGACTATTTTCCACTACATTGCTATATAAATATTGCGAAGTACTTACTGTTAGACAGCTCTACCTACTAACTATAATTCTGAAGCAACATCAAGGCTTAGCATATGACCCCAACCTTAACCATAGGCGTAAGAAACAATTAGTGTGTACTCGTGAACATAAACCTAAAACTTCTTTTATTAGAAGATTTTTTGTATTTTTGGGGCCCTATGTCTATAATAAAATTAACTCCGTCATAGATGTTTACCCTCTCAATAGGGTTCGTTGCAAAGCCATTGTAAAAAAGTACTTATTGACCTTAACTTATGATGATACAGAACGACTATTAATCGTTCTAGAGTAAAAAGGGTCCTTTGACTCCTTTGTGCAACTTTTAAGGTATTTACTCTTCATCTACATATCACTGAAACACACACATTTGCTTACACTCATCATTTTACACATCACCACACGTACACACATCATAACACTCACCACCCCTACACAATTACTTCCCCCTCTCTATACATGCACACCAACACACTTAGTTTTTAGCTTAGTTTACTTTATTTTATTTTTACTTGTTTTTCTTTAATCTACATAAAGCTGTACTTGTTAGCTTAATTCCTTATGCAAATAATGTACTGAGAGGTTTGGCGCTGCATGCCGAGATACAGGTTTTACCTAGTTCGGCTGCAGATGCTCCTATTTTGTATTGTATTTTAGCTTACTAGTTTTTAAGTTGTTTTTTGTACAATCTTTTTCTTGGCAAAATAAATTATTATTATTATTATTATTATAATGTTACTCTTTTATTTGAATAAGAATTCTAAGTAAGTATAGGTAACATTGTTACCATTTTTTTTAATAATTTGATTATAATAAACATCTTCAATAAAATAAAAATTGTTTTATTCAAACTAATACAAATTGGCTATTACAATGTACGAACATTGCATTTAAGCGACACACAAAAAAGCACACACACGGTTCTAATACATTTTCATGTCTTAAATGATTTCTTATAACGATTTTCAAATTTAAGATATCCGTACGTCAAAAGTGTGTACTCGTACTTCATTTTCTGTCAAAAATCTCATTACATTGTATTTTTTTTATAATTTTTTTTTCAACAAGTCCTTTACATTTTCTCATGAATAGATTGGATCCAACGTGGAGGTCAATTTAATGTAAGGGACGGGACTACAAGAAACTTGATCAGTAAGGGACATTACTAACAAAATACGTTGTTGTAAGGGACATCTATTTTTAACCGACTTCCAAAAAGGAGGAGGTTATATGTTCGACGCGTATGTATGTTTTTTTTTTTTTTTTATGTATTTCCGTCGATATCTCCGTCAATTGAGAACCGATTTTGAAAATACTTTTTTGTTTGAAATGGTATGCTCCCGGATTGGTCCCATATAAATTTTATTAATTTTGCTTGGATAGTTTTTGAGTAAGCTTCAATAATACGTATTTTTCCCACTTGGTTTATGTGGATGATATGATGATAACTTCCTGTTACTATTATTTACATAGCAGGTACTGGTATTCGAATTTGGGTGTGGTAAGTACCACAACTAAAAAGTGAAAAATAAAAACTTTTTCCAAAAAAAATACAACCGACTTCCGAAAAAAACCACTACAAAGTGAAAAATAACTTTAATTTCGGAAGTCGGTGGCATAAAACGATAATTCAAAACTGAAGACACCGACTTCCGAAATTAAAGTTATTTTTCACTTTGTAGTGGTTTTTTTCGGAAGTCGGTTGTATTTTTTTTGTCTTAAATAGCTAACTCATTTAAATAAATGTTACACATGTAGATAGAGCACTAAAATACAAGTTTATGTGTGAAATCAGACCCGAAAAAAGTTAATAACAAAAAAAGTTATGGGCGATTTAGTCCGAAAAAAAACTTTGTCGGCCTCTCCTGAAAAATCGTATTTTGTCCCTTACCTCAATTGAACCTACGGTCGACGATATTTCACAAACCTGTCGAAACTAATTTGAAACACTGTCGACTGATTATTAAATCATCCTATTTACTACATAATATTGTAATAGATCGAGATGGGCGTGAAGACTTGCATTATCAAACAGTACTAGGGAATTTCGATTCCAACGTTAGTCAAATTATCAACAGAAACAGATCAAATAACAGATCTACGACTCAAGCAATTGCCATACGTAATAAATTTAAGGATTACTTTAATAATGAATTAATATAAATACCTTGAGTGCCTGGGAATTTTTGTCTTATTTCATCCCATTTTTTTTTATTACATATTTATTCTTATATTGATCATCCTTACTGCATCAGATTACTGGCCGAGACATTATTTCACTAATAAAATCCTCCGTATTTATCGCGGATAATTCAACAAAATTTAATAAATACGCAGGACGCGCGAACTCGTACTATTCCCTCCGCTGCTCGCGGTCGCCTGACGCGCACGCCAGTCGCGCCAACATGGCGCCGTTCAACACGTATTATTATTTTTCCCGCTCATCGCAGACGCAAGTCACGACATCTGCGACATAGACGTATAATGCTTTCTTCATCCATCACGTCCATTTTTGATTGAATGAACGCTAACAGTTCATTAATCACTATATTACAGTGAGCACATTTTACCGTATTTGACGACATTGTAAACAACTACTCAAACAACAGCGGAGCGCGCGCGCGTAGAGGAAGCCGTTACGCGGCAGAATCCGTAATGATTACAAACCCGTAGAAATTTTAATCACTCGGCATTTTAATCTTAGACATTTTAAGCTTAGGTATAACAATTTTCGATATTTCGATACAATCCATATTAAAATTTTCGATGTTTTGAACAGTGACATTTTACCCGTAGGTATTTTAATTTTCGACGTTCAAATATGTACCCCACATACAGCTTGGTTTATGCAACCGACACGTAGAAACGTGTCGCGTAAAGTCTTTCTCACTCCCCCCCCAGTTGACGGCGAGCGCCCGCTATTAGCAGACGGCTCAGGCGCAAAACGCCCCCTGGCTGGAGGCTTTGAGTGTAGAAGCTTAAGGCAGCCACAGGATTGTCCGGTTGAGTAGTCATGACCTCAGTGGTCAGCTACGAGATGCCCTACATAAAAAAAAAAAAAACGTCTCTTTCGCAGAATGTCTCTTTCGTAAAATGTCTCTTTCGCAGAATGTCTCTTTCGCAAAATGTCGCGCCAGGGACTTAAGAATAAAATTTTGATTTTCAAAACAAAAAATCATTTATTAAAATTATAGTGCAATTATGATGTAAAAATTTTGGTACTTAAATTTACTTAAGTATGTATTCAAAATAAAAACAATATCAATAGGTATCAAACATTTTACACACATTTAAAATTTAGAACAAAAGAATCAATACTGTTAGTAAACATATCCACAGATAATATAATAGGAGCTATTACTAATAGTAACTAAACATTAACTAAGTATTGCAAATGAAAATATTTTTTTTACCATTTTTTAAATTATTAAAAAATATATATTTAATATTAAAATGTCAAATAAATAAATTTTGGCATTATATTTAGTACTACATAAAAAAAAAAAAACATTTTCATAAATGATTAACATAACATTATTGATAAAAAGAAAATATAAATATATGACATATCAAATGAAATTATATCTTAATTGTGGCACTGAAATTAACTTTTGTTATCATTTTCATAAATGATAAAAAAAAAAAATCTTCGCACTAAAATAAACCTTGGTTATTAATTAAAATTTGCTACATAAATTATTATTTTCGTAAATGATTATGAAAATAAATCTTTCATTAAGAAGAAAAAAACATAAATGTACTTATTTTCATTCTGGAATGTACATTAGTTGCTAATGAAGTATTGTAAATCAAAATAAACATTGATACCTACTCAGCAAAAAACCAAAATTTAGCTATTTGAAAATTTGTAAAAAAATAATCTTTTTTAAGAATTGTGGAAGCGTCAGTTCCTTACGCTCAAATTGTTTCAACAGTTTTTTGTATTTAATGTCAAAGTCCATATATTTCTTCTGTCTGTTTTTTGTTTCTGTAAATAAATTATCAGTTATTTTTCTGTTCCAATATTTACTTTCTTTTCGCAATTTATCTATGAATATGTATAAACTTGGCTTTTTTGGTATGCGGCCTGCATTTATACGCCGATGCCACCCTTCTAACGCGTTAGTTGTGCGGTGTCGTTGGTAGGCGCAACTTAGTAAGGATGGTGGCATTTTTGGGTACCATTGTTTTTCGTAATAACGTCTAAAATTCATCATGTATTGAGTATCTGGAGCTATACTTAAAATGTACCCCCAAGCTGCAGGGATTTGTTCAGCCGGTACCAGTGCTATTATTGCAGCCATTCTTGCAATATTTCGCCCTTCCCGTGTACGCAGTAATCCTTTTTTCTCTGCGTGTTTCCATATTGCTGCGTTGTAATGTCTATAACATCCTGTTATTTTTGCTTCAGGAAATACTGATTTCACAGCGTTTATTTGCGCCATTTCATAATCACTCTTAAATGTTTTAATAATTATACCCAATTTTTCTTTTAATATGTTATATAGCCGCGTATATGTCTCTTGGGATTTATTGGGTAGCAATGTATAAATTACTGGGATTATATTTGTACACTTTTTTGTAGATCCAATGTCCAAATGTAAGACATAAAACTGATAAAAAGGTGGCGGAGCTGACATAAACGTGCCATCTGCAAAATAGGATCCGGGTTTCTTCACAATTTTCTTTCCCAAACGTGTTGCAAATACCATTTTTTTTTCACTTTGTCCATCTTCACAAACAAGGAATTTTTTACCTAAAACTTCTGGTAAAATTGCAGTTTCGGTACTGGTATCTTGTAGTCGATCTACGTTCAAATAAGACTTTCGTGCCCTATTTAAAGTGTCTTTAATTGATTTAAACGTAGGAATTCGATAGTGTTCACTATTGGGTATTTTTTTACGATTTTTTTTATCATTTTCTTCGTAAATTTGCTGTATGGGGCGAAAATCTTTGCAAACAATATGTTTTAATAATGTAATGTGTTCTTTAATTATATTTTTAAATTCCATTGACTCACATGTATGCTATGCACTGATTTCAGTTTAATGATAATTTTTCCTGTTTTGTCTAATGTTAGTGACGCATTACAGTCTCGCCTATTTATGCACCGCCAGAAAGTAGTTCCACTTTTATTTGTTTTGCTCTTATGATATCTGTACTCACAATGTATAATGGTTAAAATCATTTAAAATTACCATTTTGATTGCAAAATTTGTCCACACCCGATATTTTATGATACAGTTATTTTTACTATGTAAAAACTACCTATTAGTACTCTGATGTATATTATCTAACTATATAACACACACATCTATATCTGTTGAGCATAATAAATTCTTTATATTGCTTTGTTCTCATCAAAGTCGGATAATCTCCATACAAAATAATTTGTCCTCTTCACGGGCTACGTTACAAAAATCATCTGAATAAATTTATTAGCTACAGTATTTACTTATTCATGAACTTTTTGCCAAATCGTTGTTGATGGCCCTTGATTACGGTTAAAAATATTTTTTATTAATTACTTAAAATATTTAAATTTTGGGTTCAAAATAATGTCCATTATTTTGATCATTTTTGTTATTCATTTTTGTAACGCCCAATTTGGTAATATATAGAATTTGTAAAATGGCAACACTCAAACTATAACGAGCCAATCACATGCCAGAATCTAATATGAGTCGGCCATTTTGTCCTCGAGTGAAAATAGTGAATGACGTGTGTTTTTTTGTCGGCGAGAAAAATTCCAATTATAAATTATCTGTTTTGTTTTGTTTCTAACAACGCAGGTAAGTGAACACTTATATTATTAAATTAAGCAATTAGGTACTTTACTGTTGACATTTATTGAAATGCTAGGTGGTTGTAACTCATTGCGATTTCTGTTTGGCTTAACGTATTTGAAATTACTTTCAAAGTACAGCAGTTTTTCATTTTTGTTATGATTTAATTACGTTACAAAAATGAAATAACAAAAGTGAAATAAAGACGCAATCACATTGCTGATAAAATGTTATTAATAGCGCGTGATTTTAATGTTGTATAAAATATGTGAGTGAATTTTCGGTGTATATAATATGGGTCCGTATGTTTTTCTGTTTGTTATGTACAATGTCATTTGTTAGCCCTTATTTATTTTATATTGCACACGAATATTTATATTTCCGTGTTAGAAGCGCCCGTAGTCTTTTTTTTCGTGGTGGTAATCCTCGTGGATGTCTTCCGCCTTGTCCGTCATGTTCTCTGCCCTGAAGTGGGCGGAGGGGTCTGTCAAATTCGTACCCACAAACAGGTGTTCACAGGTGCACACTAACGTCGACAGCTGCGGGTTGTAGTATGACTTCCGCTTTCTTGGACTAGTGTTGACTTCCGTATACGTATAAGAGAGGTGCGTTGAGATGGCTAATCCGTCGACTCTGGAACTACATCCGTAGCCTAGTGCAACTAAAAGTGGCTTCGGTGACTGATGAATTAGGGATTTTATCGGTGCGACATCTATAGGTGGGTTTCTTCAAATTTCTCATTTGACCTTCGTCTCATTTGATAAAAAGCGATGACAAGGTTAATGCTGTAGCTCACTTAGAACATGTCTTTGAACCGACTTCAAAAAGGAAAGGTTCTCAAATCGATTGTATATTTTTATGTATGATTTATATGTTTATAAATCAATTCTGATAATTTATTATTAGATATTTTAAAGTTTAGGGTAGTTCTCGAAGGTGTTTTTTGACGTTTGAAATCATCCTATGACTTCTCCCGCTCTAGCGTGTAGCGGGGGCGTGGCAGATTCTTACTGACGGAAACCACACCTGTGTCCATCAGTTGCCTTTTATGTCCTAGGACCACAGGTTTCTAGAGGGCATCGGCCCTACTGGGCCCCTTCGTTTTTCCTGACATCGTTTTGAGGCGTGCGAAGAACACTATGCGCCGTTGACTACTCGGATTAAACCTTACTGGACGGGCGGACGGCGAGCTACCCATTACTTATCGCCGCAAGCCTGCGTCTACGGTAGCCGAAGATCGCTCTATGACTTCCAACTTTTGCTGCGTTTTGAAATCGGTTCTTATTATTTTTCAATCTTTTCTAGGGTTTTCTTGTCTATCTATTTAATTGTCTGCTTTCGGTTTTATTATTCTTCCGTCATCAAGTTCGCTTGCTTGTCTATTTAACTTCTATCCGTCGGTTAGCCTTTCATATGCTTGCCGTCAATCATCGCCTTAATTTGTCTAGCTTCTTGTTTGTTTATTCATTTATGCATCTTTTTATATTTGTTTGTTTGACTCTCAGTCTCTTTGTGCTTACGATATATATTTTTTTAGGATGCCAATGACAGCAGCTGAACATCAACGGCTATATAGGCAACGCCTTAAAGAATCGAATCCAGAGAAGTATGAAGAAATACGATTGAAAAATTTGACCAGAATTAAGAAGAAATATGTGCCAGTTTCTAAAATATCAGAAAACCAAAAGTCGATAAGAAGAAGGAACTGGAGAAAGCTTAAGAAAAATCAAGAGAGAAAACATAAGACACAAATAAAAAATATAAATAGTTCAAAAGAATACCAACGATACTATAAAAAGCTAAAGAAAGAAAATGAAAAACAAAGAAACACTATAAATAAACAAAGAAAACAAATACAAGCGCTAAAAAAGAAAACTATCGACAAAAAATCCTACTTAATTGTCAGATGACTGTTTCAGAGCAAGCAGAAGCAAATCTCGTAATACATGAAGAGCCGCAAACACCAAATTCAAAATCAGAATTATTTATCAAAACTATGACCACTCCCTCAGACCAAGATAAAATGAAAACTAAAAAAGTCCTACTAGAAAATTTCGTTTTGACTGAAGCAATAGGGCAGGAATACGTGAACAACAAAAAAGCAAAGAAGGTTTTACGGAATATTTTTACGTCCTCAATTGTTAAAAAGTATAGATTCCACTCGCGGTTGAGATGGGTGGTCGGTTTAAAAAGCAGAATCCGTAATCATGCAAAATTGGGCTCCAGGAGAAACAGTGAATTGGCGAAAAAAATTCGTCACTTTTACCTGCGCGATGACGTAAGCCGTGCTACGGCGGGGAAAAAAGAAACCAAGACTTTTAAAAAACAAAAATGTCAAAAACGATATCTTCTCGACAGTTTGACGAATTTACGTAAAAAATTTAGGGAAAACACTGGTATTAATGTATCCATTGCCACTTTTCGCAGGCCTTTTTATGTAGTCAAACCTCGACTGTCCAACCGTGAAACTTGTGTTTGCAAAATTCATGCAAATATTGAGTTTAAATTTATGGCGCTAAAAAAACTGACGATTTTTGAATCAGGTACAAAATTAATAAATATATTGGAAGAGATAGTGTGCGATGCAAAATCGAAAGAATGCATGTATTCTCAATGTAATATTTGCAATACGATGTCTCCAACCTACAATTTCACTAAAGCTAAAAAACATGATGTCGTTACCTGGTTAGAGTGGACCACGAAAGATGTCGAATACCAAAAAAATGAAGAGACTAAGAAAACTAAAAAAGTATTAACTGAATCTAAAACGGGAAATCTGGAAAACCTTATAAGCCTTTTTGAACAGGAACTTACAAAGTTTAAAGAGCACTATTTTAATATTTGGCACCAATACAACGTATATAGAATTCTCAAAAGCAGTCTTCTAGAAGACGAGGTTATGATTCACTGCGACTTTTCCGAAAATTACAATTGTAAAATGCATCGGCAAATTCAATCTGCCCACTTCGGGTCACAAAATCAAATTTCTTTACATACAAGCGTCATATACATTAAAGGTTTGAAACCTCAAGCATATTGCACGCTATCTGACTCAACAGATCATTCACCTCCAGCAATATGGGCACATTTGAGACCAATTCTGATTGACATCAAAAGAAAATTTCCTCAAATTAATATTGTGCACGTATTTTCGGATGGCCCGCCACCCAATACAAGCAGAAAAAGAATTTTTATCTCGATAAATTATATCTTGAAGACTTGAATTTCGAAAGAGGGACTTGGAACTTTTCAGAGTCGTATCATGGGAAGGGTGCTGCAGATGGTGTAGGAGGTGCTATAAAGCGACTTTTAGATGCTAGAGTATTACATGGAATGGATGTTTTAGACACTTCAGCAGCGTACTCTCTTCTGAAAGAAGACACTACAGTTAACCTCTTCTGTGTTGATGAGTCTGATATCAACGAGGTTATAAGCAAAAACCAAACAGCTCTCGAAGTTTTGGTGCCTGTTCCTAAAACTATGAAAGTTCACCAAATACAAGTCGAATCAGAAAACAACTGTAATGAAATTAACTACCGAGTTTTAAGTTGTTTTTGTAACAGCTCAAACATTAGAGGCTTCTGCGAATGTTTCGATATTAAAAGACATTGCCTGCTAAAACCTCGCCCCAGAAAACGAACTCGGTTAACATCCGATTCAGATGACTGCCTGCCCTCACCATTTGATAGACAAACCCATAATATGAATACATTGACTGATATCACGAATTGCGAAAGCAAAACAATACTGGTATCTTCAAAAAATAGCCCCAATGTTGAAGAAGATACATTAAATACTGGTTACGGTGATTTAGACTCTTTTGATATTTTTGATTTGTCACCTAGTGTTGATAATACTGAATCATCTAAAGATAAAGTGAAAAGCAACCTAACGCAAATTAAAACCCATGTGGATGCAGACCATACTTTTGCCGCGGCCGCCATGACAAATAAAGAAAATGTTGATCATCGGAATGAAATAAAAAATAAAAATGTGGCACCTGTGACTATTCTGTCTAATGTTCGAGTAAATTATTCACTAAGTGATTTAAAGAAAATGACCAGCAACACAAAGAGACAAAATGTATCTTCTTTTAATCTTAAAGCAGATTTTCCTGAATTTCTTGGTAGTTCATCTTCTAATTATGTATCATCAAAGAAAAAGTCATTTTTTTCTATTTCTAGTTCAAGTGAAAGTGAGTAATATCTGACGTTGTTTTTTTTAATGACAATGTTTTTATTGTTAAGTTCATTATTATTTTATAACAAATGTCGTGTTTTTCATTGTGTTCATACAGTAGGATATTTTAAACTTACTGTAATTAAGTTTTGGGTTTTCATACCAATTTTTTTAAAGTTATCATTAAGTATTTATTTTGATGACCTACATCAAAATAAATACTTAATGATAACCTGGCTCAGAACGGACTTTATAAAAAATAATGATGCAGCGTACGATTGTGTTAGAAAATATAGAAGTTTTTTTTATTTTGCCCTTTTTTCAAGTGTTATGTTTATGTTATTAATGAATATTGTTGACAAGAATGTCCATTTATTTTTGCATTGTTGATTTATTTTAGATTGATAACTTTATATCTGAGAATAATATTCTCAATATGACTATTCTTAAACTGATAAGATAGGCAACTCATATAACGTTGATCTCTTTTTATTGTCGCCAAAGGAAAAAAAATGTTTTTAAGAGATTCTAATTTCCTTATAGATTCCTCATAATTAATTAATAAAACAAATGATAAAAAAGAAATAAACAGTGTTTTATTGCGAAACACCATATGATAAATCAATAAAATAAATAACAGTCAGATAATAATGTGTATTGTAACCGAGCCCTAATATTTCATTTTTGTTATTTTTTGTTACGCGTTTCATTTTTGTTACATTTCCATTTTTGTTTCATTTTTGTCACAATGGTCATTTTAAATGATTTTCACTTGTGTCCTTTTTGATTACGAATGTATTCGATTTCTTGATCCATATTAAAACTCAAATTCACTACTGTTTTTCAATAAAAAGTAACAGACAAAACACAGCTCGGCAATTAATGAATGACACATACATTTATAAGTTTTTTTCTAACTACCCTCACATATTATTATAAATGTTGCCATCACTGAACTTTAAATTGTACCAAAATATTATTTTTAACTGTATCAAAATATTTTTTTTTATTTGGAATACATTCTTAAGTAAAATTAAGTACCAAAATTTTTACATCATAATTGCAATATAATTTTAATAAATGATTTTTTGTTTTGAAAATCAAAATTTTATTCTTAAGTCCCTGGCGCGACATTTTGCGAAAGAGACATTCTGCGAAAGAGACGTTTTACGACCAGGGGACATTTTGCGAAAGAGACGTTTTGCGCCTGAGCCTAGCAGACGTGTGGTGGAACGTTTTGTATTTTCCCGCGCAAAAAGTTAAAAAAGGTGAGGTTTTTTGTTCCTCGAACTTGTGGTTTATTAGATTTTCTTACCGTATTTACTATACATGTAAAGTTACTATTTAATTTTGGCAATCTTATGGTAATTATGTTTTTAGCATAACCTAATTATTATTATTTTCATCTTATCTCAACAGAACTGTGAAATTGATGTAGGTGGTATACAGTAACTTAGTATTCTAGGGTATACAGTGAACCGCGGTTCATTGTGTACCACAGTTACATCGTCATTAAGATTATTTTTTTGCTTCAGTATGGTTCGAATTAAGGTAACCAAAAGGAAGATTGGAGGGCACAGCAAGGAAGATATGCAAAAAGCACTTCGGCGACTAAGCGATGGTACAAGCATCCGCAAGACCGCTAAAGAGTGTCAGTTGGCTTATCCTACATTACGGAGATATGCTAAAAAGTACCAGTCAGATGAAAATACTAACTTGATTCCAAACTATAAGGTAAATTCAGTTTTATCCAATGACCAGGAACAAGTCTTGAAAGACTAAATTAAAGAATGTGCCTTAGTAGTTTATGGGCTCGAGGCAAAGGAAGTTCGTCAACTAGCATTCGAAATGGCGAAAATTAACAATATCAGACGAACTCTATCTAGGGACGTAAATTAAATAACTGGAAGAGACTGGTTGCGATCTTTTAGAAAACGACATAACGATTTTAGCCTTAAAAAACCCGAGCCATGTAAAGAAAGAAAAGAAAGAATAATGTTTATTTGGACACAGATCGCCTTTTCGCATTAAAAGTGTACAATTTCCAAAAATATTCGAAATTGAGATAATACGCGGTAACGTTTCGTATCACCAGTATTTTTCTCTTAAATATTGACAAAAGAGCGTAGTTCGACATACACTCGCTAGATGGCGCATTGGTTAGTTTTAAATTGGCCGAAGTGAGAACTTGCATCGCGCGAATACTATATAACTTTTAGTTACGTTCAAACGACCGTGCAGTGCACTCGTTGTCTCTTTTTTTTTTTTTTTTTGGGTGGGAAATCATCAAATGACTCCTCCCGCTCTGGGCAGAGCGAGAGGGAGTGTCAGACTTTTACTGACTAAAACCCACCCGTGTTCCTTCCGTTGCCTATGTGCTGGGGCCGCGATATCCCTCTCAGACAAACCCGCAACCCCAGCAGGCATTGGTCCTTCCGGACCCCGTCAGTTGTTGCTGACATCCCTTTGAGGCGCGCGTGGAACACGACGCGCCGTCGACCCGGGCCTGGTCCTTATCGGACGGCGAGCTGCCCATCGCTCACCGTCCGCAGGCCCGCGCCTACGGTGGCCGGAAGTCAGCTTGTGACTCCCGACGCCCGGGGCGTCTCCTGCGGCGACTAGGGGCGCGAGGGCGTGCAGCTTCAATCTCCCTCGCGCGCTCCGCCTCCTCCTTCGCGAGCATAACTGCCTCGCAGAAGGAGGTGACGGCCTCCCATGCACTCTCGCTCCGGACCATGGCCTGAACCAGGGCCGGACGCGAGAGATCGCCGCCGCCGATCGCCTCCGTGAGGACACGGCGGTGCTCCGCCCAAGCCGGGCAGACTTCCACCGTATGCTCCACCGTGTCCTCCGGGCGATCCACACAATGGTGACACCCGGGCGTTTCCTCCCGCTTGATCCTGAACAGGAACCTCCCGAAACAGCCGTGTCCGGTGAGGACCTGCGTCAGGCGGAAGGTGAGGACGCCGTGGCGCCTCTCCAGCCACTCCTCAAAGAGGGGCCTTACCGCCGCAATTGTGGCGTGCCTAGCGCTGGGTTGCGACAATCGCACACTCCATGCCGCCATGAGATCCCGCCGGAGCTCTGTCCGCTGTGCCGCGATTTGTTGCGGCAGCGGAGTTATACCCCGGCGTTTCGCCTCCTTGCGCAACTCCCATATGTGCGCGAGGACCTTCGCCTCCAGATCCCATGGCGGTAGTCCGGCAAGGAGGCTCGCCGCCTCGCGGGAGAACGTGCGGTATCCCCGGACCAGCCTGATGGCCATGACCCTTTGGGACGCGTTCAACCGCTGGGCCGGTCGCAGCCTCAGTGAACGCGCCCACACCGGTGCCCCGTAAAGGGCCATGGACCGCACGATCCCCGCGTAGAGCCTCCGGCAGGAGGCGTTTGGACCCCCTAGGTTGGGCAGAAGCCGCTTCAAAGCAGCCCCAGCCCTATCCAGTTTGGGAGCCAAACGTCGGAAGTGCTCCACGAAGTTCCACCGGGTGTCGAGGAGGAGTCCCAGGTACTTCATCGTCGACTCGACACCGATGTGAACCCCTCCTGCCGTTATCTGGGAACCCGACAGTGGCGCGTTCCGAGGACCATAGAAACACATGGCCTCGGACTTGTGCAAGGCCACCTCGAGTCCCAGTTGCCGGATCCTATCTACGATTGTCCCAACCCAACGTGTCGCAAGTTCGGCCGCCGCCTCATGCGACCTCCCCTGTACCAGGACCAGCGTGTCGTCAGCGTAGCAGACTACGCTGACGCCTTCAGGGAGGTCGGCGCGCAGCACCCAGTCGTAGCCGATGTCCCACAGATACGGCCCCAGAACCGATCCCTGTGGGACACCGCACGACATTTCTCGCCGGTTCCACTCTCCGTGGTGACCGGGGTAGATGACGGCCCTGTCCGTCAGATAGGCCTCGACCACTCGACAGAGGTAGGTCGGCATCCGGTGATACCGGAGTGCCTCCCTAATGCAACTCCAGGGCAGGGTATTGAACGCATTGGCGATGTCAAGAGACACCGCCAAGACTACCCCACCCCGGGCAATAGCATCCCCCGTCGTGAGGGCTCGAACGCGCATGATGGCATCCACCGTGGAGCGCCCCTTGCGGAAACCAAACTGGCTGTCCGCCAAGTCCGGCCCCACTCGCACCAGCCGCCCGACAAGGCGGTCCGCAACAACTCTTTCGAAGAGCTTGCCCACCTCGTCGAGCAGCACGATGGGCCGGTAAGCGGACGGAGAGTCCGCTGGGCGCCCCAGCTTCTTAATGAGGACCAGTTTCCCCGTCTTCCAACGAAGTGGGAACTGGCCCCTCTCCAAACATGCGCTTAGGAGCCCCCTAAGTCGAGGCCCGAGAGCCTCTAAGGCCAGGACCCAGGCTTTTCCAGGTAAGCCGTCGGGTCCTGGGGCGGTATTTTTGGCACTCAGCCTACGTACCGCCACTCTCAAATCTACCTCGGTCACCTCCGTAGATTCGTCGTCGTCGTCACTGTTGTGGTCCGCATCGGGCACCGCAGGAGGCGGAGCCATGGGCGGGGGAGTATGTTCCTCTCGCGAAGGGAACAGAGCGCTCACCACTTCCTCCACGAGCTGGGGCCGGAGACTCTGCGTCAGCGGGGGAGCCCATGGGCGGAGTTGATCTCTCACCCATTTGTATGGGCGCCCCCACGGGTCTCTGTTCAGAGTCTCCAGCGACTCCTTACGGCCCTCTCCTCTGGCCCGCTCGATCTCCGCTCGGAGGGCGGTCTTCGCCGCTCTGTACCCTTCGTACAGCTCCGCCTCAATGGCTTCCGTATCCGGAGGGCGGATACGAAGCCTGCGGTGCCTGGAGTACCGGTGGCGCGCATCGACGCACGCCGCGCGTAAAGCGCTAAGCTCACGCGACCACCAGTACACCTGGCGCCGAGCACGTCCGGGCTGGACCCGGGGCATAGCCACGTCACAAATTTCGGATATGGCCTCCCGGAACCACTCCGCCTCGTCATTGATGTCGGCAGGCCTGTTCGGTGATGACACCCAGGCCTGCACGATCGAGGCTTCCAGGAGGAGCGTCGTTGTGTCTCTTCAAAAGTATACAAAAACGAAAATTTGACCCTAAGGTAAGCATTCTATTTCATTAGTATAATACAATCTCTAAATTATACACTTATCGCTATAAACGTGTTGCAAAGTTTGAATCAATTCTCCCTTCAAAATTGTATAATTATGTAATTGTACAGTGTTTGTGATAAAGTATGAATGATACTGTCTTGATCTTTTTCATTAAAACTATATTTTTTCTAAATTGTGTACTGTTTTCGATATCTTTTGTGAAAAGTTATATTTTAATTTAAAATTGTCTACTTTTTATCATAAATCTGACGACAGAAATAGTTTAATCCCGAAAATGTTTGCTTTTTAATAAATAAATGTAAGATTTTCGTTAATATTGGTTATTTTATTATGTATGATTTCACTGTGATTCTGAAACATACAGCGACTTGTTTCAACGCGTTTGGTTATGTTTTAATAGACGGCACTGCGACGGATGGTCGGGGGCGAGTTGCCGCGCGTTCCTCTCTGTACAAAACGAGATAGCCGCGACAGCTAGCTGTCGCGTCCGACCGTCCATTGTAGTGCCGGCTCTAATTGTATGTTTTAAAATGTTTTCTTTATTTATTCAGATTAAATTAAATGCTTTTGAAATGGCACAAAGAAGTAAATTTTTAGAAAGCTTGAAAAAATTATAATTTCTCAGAAAGGAGTAAATAATCCGCTTATTGCTGATTCTGAAGTGGAATCGATGGACATACTACATAATAACTCACAATATGTAAGAAGGCAAAACTTAGGTATGTTTTTATATTACTAAGTATTATTAATGAGATTTTATTTTATTTGGGTACTAAACTTTAATATTTTTCTTTGACAGGTTTACAGGACGATTTCCAGGAAACGACCGAAAATTCCCAGGAAGGTTTACAGGAATCTAACGAATATCCCCTGGAAGGTTCACAGGAAACGAATGAAAATTTAAATAAATTACAACAACAATGTATTCTACAAGAAATTAACGCTTCAGAGAAGCAGCAACTTCAGAAAATTGGTAATAATTAGTTATATCTTTCAATATTTTTTTTAATTTTTGTTGGAGAACTAAGTATATCTAATTCAGACATTTTATTTTAGATTCATCAGATAGCAGTGACTCCGATTCCACAAGTTCTTCATCCAGCTCGTCTTCCTCTGGAAAAGATTATTCTACTGATGACAGCGTAGCTGATCCCAATTTCAATTTGAGTAATGATTTTAATTGAATTGGTTAATTAAGAAAGGGAACAGGTCAGGTTTTTTCACATATGGCGATTTTAATGAATTTCAATTGTTTATGGCAAGACCTACAAATCAGTTAAGAAAAGGAATATGTCAGTCGATTCGTTTGAAAAATATAGGGCACATGACATTACCGTGTAAGTAAGAAACCGAACAAGTCACTGACTTATTCCCTTTCTTACTCAAACGATAATTTCAATATTTGGTAACATTTTAATTCAAAATTTGACATTAAATACAGCTGTTTAATGTAAAATTTTATTTGTCTCATTAACAGTTTGAGTTTTTCACGTGCTGTTGTACTGCCGTGCATTAATTTGCTATAGTGCTATAATTTAATATTAAAATGTCGGGAAGTGAACAAGAAGAGGTAGAAGAGATTCAGAGGAAAAGGAAAGGCGTGAGAAAAGAAACTACAGCGCAAAAAATCAAACGCAGTCTTGTCAAAAGGCTTGCCTTATGAAAATTATAAACGCGTCTCGGTTCCTGGTAAATCACCCGGTGAGTCTTGTCTTTGTGCATTGAAATGTTTTGAAAATATTGATGAACAGACTCGAATCCAGGCATTTGCTGATTTACATGGTCTAAGCAGTAAAAACGAGCAAGATATATTTTTATATTGTCTCATAGAAGTTCTACCAATTAAACAAAAAAGGCCACGAACAAACGATCCCCAGAAAATAAAACCCAAACAGGCTTCCTATAAGTTTTATGTAAAAGTTGCCGATTCCAAAGTACTGGTTTGCAAAAAGGCTTTTATGAGTATCTATTCTATAAAAAACCATGCATTATTTCGATTGCAGCGTTTAAGTCTAACAGGAACCATTCCCTCCGATCAGAGAGGAAAACAAGGTAATCAGAAAACAATACCTGGTATTCTTCTCATGAAGTCAAGGAGCACATCTTAAGTTTTCCTGTTAAGACATCGCATTATGCTTCCAAGGAGTACCTTTACTTGCCAGCAGATTTAAATATCAAAGCAATGTATAAGCTTTATAAAGAACGTTTTCCATCTTCAACAGTAAAACAATCTTTTTATTATAAAGTTTTTAAAGAATACTTCAATTTGCATTTTGGGAGACCCCAAGTTGACGTCTGTTTTGAATGTGAAAGGCTTAATATCAGGATACAGAAACCAGACCTGAACGCAGCAGCTGTTATGACTGCAAAGGCAGAATTGGCAGTACACAAAAGAAGAGCGAAAAATTTTTACGCCAGTATTAAAGAAGTTCAAGAGCTGAGTAAAACAAGAGATGATGTTCTTGGATTATGTTTTGATTACATGCAAAACATTTCACTTCCATGTATCCCAGTGCAGGAAATGTTCTATTATCGACAGCTTTCTTTGTACCCTTTCTGCATAAAAAATCTGAAAACTGATGAAAGTCGTTTCTATCTTTATCACGAGGGGATTGGACTAAAGGGCCCCAATGAAACATGCTTATTTTTATGGCAATATATTCAGGAACAGGTACCTCTAACAATAAGAGAACTTTACATCTTTACAGATGCATGTGGTGGACAAAATCGTAACCATGTAATGATAAGCTTATGTCAAGCTCTTGTAGATACAGGCCGATTTGATAAGATCTACCATCGATTGCCCATCCGTGGTCATTCGTTTTTGCCCAATGATCGATCTTTTGGTACAGTCAAGAAAGTTCTAAAAAGAAGAGACAGATAGTATGAACCCATGGAAATTTGCCAACTAATATGCAGCGCACATCGAAAGTTCACTGTTTCAATGGTGAAAACTGAAGACATATTGGACTTTAAGGGTTGGTGGACGAAATTTTATAAAAGAGATGCCATATCTATTGAAACACAATCTCGTCAGATTCCACGGAATCAAAAGCAGCATTTCTTAGTGTCCCACTTCATGGAGTTTGAGTATATTGCAGATCAGAAAGGGTGTGTGATATGTCGCCCATTCATACAAAACATGGGGCGAGTTAATACATTCGAGTTACGAAGGAACCGATCGATTGCTCCAGCTTTACCAGAAGAAAAGGCGTACAGTGGTCCTGTACCCATCAACATCAAAAAGATCGAAGACCTGAGACGCACTCTGCAGTACATTCCACATACTCATAAGGACTATTTTGTCAACATTGTTGAAAACTGGCCTAATACTAGCGCAAACTATGATAATGAATAAAGTGATACAGATTAGCAGTGAGTTTTTCTTTACTTTTATCCAGTTGAGTAAGAAAAGGAACAAGTCAACTACTTTTGAATCATTGTTTAGTAAACTATTAAATGTCAAAACAAGAAGAAAAGTATTGTAAATTACGTATTTTATACTAATTTAACGTACAGGAAAAAAAACATAACGATTCATTCATATTGATGATATTGAAGGTTTTTTGCGTCTCCTGAAAAAATGGACGTTTGTGACCTGTTCCTTTTCTTAATTAACCGATTCAATTTATCACAAAGTAGTTCTGATTCTGAGCCATCTCAAGCTGAAAATCCATCGGTTCAATTCATCCAAACGGTTGAATCACAGACAGAGCAAGTTTCACCTAAAAAGAAAACACGTAAGCGTCTAGCTAACCCAACAAAATGGAAAACAAATGAATTAAAACGATTGAGACATGCAGGTAAAAGCTACTCGACTAAAAATAAAGTTGTAAGCGAAAAATCTATGAAGCCTCCTTGCGGAGTGAAATGCAGGCAGAAATGTACTACTCTCATTTTAGAGGAACAAAGGCAAAAAAAATTTGATGCATATTATGCTTTCCCAGATGCACTACATAAACGTCATTTTATTGCAAATAGCATTGAGGAGATTAAGCCTAAATATGTGTACAAATCTAGCAATAGACCACGCAAAAATAATTTAGAATTTTTCTTGAATGATGGCAAAAATAAAAAAATACGTGTCTGTCAAAAGTTTTTCCTAAATACGCTTGATATTTCCTTATCAATCATTAGAACAGTGCGAGATAAGCTGTTTGAAAACGACAATCCCGTGCCGATGCTCGATGACCGAAGAGGCAAACACGAACATCATCACCGGGTTGAGGATTCACTAAAAGACAGCGCTAGAGAATTCATTAGAAACGTACCAAAAATAGAAAGTCACTACGTTCGCGCTAATACTAGTCGAGAGTATATAGATGGAGGCAGAAATTTGTCTGATATTTACAAGGATTATGTTCAATTATGCACAGAAAAAAGAGAGAAGTATATTAACTATGTAATGTTCCATAGAATTTTTAACACAGAGTTTAATATTCGTTTTTTCACTCCGAAGAAAGATGCTTGTGAAGATTGTACTGCCTATATTAATGCATTAGACTCTCAGAAGGAAGAAATGAAAGATCGTTATGAAAACCACTTGAAGGAAAAATAATTGTAACGAATAGAAAAAGAGAACGATAAAACAAACACCCAAAGTAAATCATCGTTAATCGTTGCGGTTTATGACTTACAAGCGACGTTGTCATGTCCAAAAGGCGAAATTTCAACATTTTATTACGTATCAAAATTGAATTCTTACAACTTTACAATCTATGATTTGAAAACAAAAGATGTAGAATGTTACTTTTCGCACGAACAGCAAGGCAATAGAGGCGCGAATGAAATTGCAACCTGTCTTTATAATTATATTGTATCTATGTGTACGAGAGTAAATGAAGACGTTGATATAATTTTTTACAGCGATAATTGTACAGGTCAACAAAAGAACAAATTTTTAATAAGTATGTATTTGCATGCGGTAGCAACGATTCCCAGTCTTAAAACAATAACGCATAAGTTCCTTATTAAAGGACATACTCAAAATGAAAATGATTCGGCCCACTCGGTTATTGAGAGAAATATTAAAAAATCGCTTAGATCTGGGCCAATATACAGTCCAGATCAGTATGTTTCATTGATCAGAACAGCAAAAAAGACTGGGAAATCATACAACGTTAACGAATTAAATTACACTCAATTAAATTTACAGATTTCAAATCTCTTTGTAATGATGTAGGGCGCAATTATACTAAAAATACTAATAGTGAAACTATAAAGATGAATGACATAAAAATCTTAAAATTCACTTAGGAAAATCGTGGTTGCTTCTTTTATAAAACTTCCTATAGCGAAGATGATTTTAAAATGGTAAAGGTTGGACCCACCGCTGCAAAAGGTCTTCGAGATAATTACCGTTTTAAAGCAGTATATAACGCGCCAATTAAAATTGCCGATCAGAAAAAACGAGGTTTATTAGCTTTACTTAATAAGAAAACTATTCCCGAATATTATCGTCCATTTTATGAAAATCTGTAATCTTTATGAAGTAGACGATAATTTAAAATAAAACAGAATACAAATTGAATATCAAATTGTTTTGCATTTGTTTTAAGTAATACTTAAGCTTTTAATATTTTATATAAACTATTAATACGTTTAATTAATACTCAAAAGACTGGATAAAGTTCCTAATAATTAAAAACATTGTACTTTTATACCTAGATATTAAACTTAGATTACAATCAGTAAGACTGAAATACCTAGGTTAGCAAGTTCCTAACTTAGTGCTATGTTACTAAGTGATTAAGGTGATTTAATCAACCACTTAATTTTATTTTATAAATTATCTTATTTTTTGAGCCATTTTGTTTTAGTTGTATAAGTTTTAGTTCATATTTAGTACTTATAATAATTTCATAATTACTGAAAGAAATAAATATTTCGTAAAATATTATTGTTTTACTGCGAAAAATGTTATTTTTTTTCCTTAAATTAAATCGCATTTAATAAATTAAATAGTCATGTTCAAATTAAATCGTAAAAATTAAGCAACAATTTATCTAGAAAAGTATTGAAACTCAAAACGATAATTTTTTTGACCTATGTTTCGGCTACTATTTAACAAAATTAATATATAATTTTATCTTACTTTGAAAGACAGATAATGTAACTAGCAAAAAATAAAAAATAAACGTTGAAAAGATCATTATTATTAAAAATAATACACGTTAAACCTTTAAAACGCTCTCCTGTAAAATTAGTAAGTTTTGAGATTATACAGTATTAATGCGAGAAGACGAGATGTAGCTTAGCTCGTGCCACAGCCTTTAACAGGGACAACGTTGAAAATTTATTTTCAAATTTAAAAGAAGCTATGCAGTGACATCCTAGCTTCAGTGAAGGGATGCGGGTATATAATTTAGATAAGACCACAACGACAACTGTTCAGAAGCCACAGAAAGTACTAGCACCAAAAGGGTTTAACATTTGTAAAATTACCAGTGGTGAAAGAGGCATTTTAGTTACGACTAGTGCCATTGTATGCGCAGCTGGACATTTGCCTTGTGATGGTGTTCCCTCGAAAAAACTTCATCACTGATGAAACATTTTGTTAAGCATACGTCAGCTTCAAAATCTATTTAAGCTCTGGATCTGGCCAAAAACTCTGGTGTTACCATTCTCACTTTACCTCCACATACAACTGCGAAGCTCCAGCCACTGGATGTTGGATTAAACGCTCTATTCAAATCGTTCTACAACGCGGCTGTTCGTTATTCATGGCTACTTCGTAACCCTGGCCAAATGTTGAAAATCTATCACGTAGTTGTATCCGTAGGCTTATTTAAAAGCAATGACGCCTATAAACATTACAAATGCTTTTAGAAAATGCGGGATTCATCCATTTGATAACTTTATCTTCACTGATGCAGATTTTTTACCAAGCTCTGTCACAGATAGACCATATCCAGAAATAACGATTTCTGAAACAATTGTTGAAAAAGATTCTCGTCCCTGTGCTACTAGAAATGACACTTCACAGGACAATTTATACCCTCTGCGCTGGATAACCTATATTGATGTTTTCAGCTATGTAGTAACTGATTTCGCGTTTGTAAATATCGGACACGCGGCTGGGGGTTACCCAGCACATAGGAGATTGTAACATGTATGTATTGCTACTGCATCGAGGTGGTGTAGTGCCTCACTGTGTTTTTGTTAGTGATTAGTGAGCCATCAGCTATGATCACGTTACTTTGTGTTTTATGCTCGCGTGTTCACATACTTAACCTAATTTTGCATCTGTGCCACGCTATGTTACAAACTCTCTTGCTTGTAAACCACTGCGATATGCTAAGCTTTACCTACAATGCTCCCCACACTGTTCCTTGGCTTAAAATAGGAAAAGAGCTGGCACATCGCATGCGGCGTGCTGCTATTTGCACCGCATCTAACATGCGCTTCCTATGGCGCTTCCAGGGCTCTTCGTACGGGCTGAGGTCAAGTGCCATTGCACCAATCTGCTGCTATATACTGCTGATGCGTAGCTGTGCTGCACGCTACCTGCGCACGCTGCCAAGGTCTCTCGAAGGCCTGACAAACCTGCGGGTTACCGCCGCGAGCCTATGCTGACAAGCGCTCGCTGCGCCTTCGTAAGACCAACAGGGTTCTTACGAAGGCCGTCCGGTCTACTGCTGAGCCTGTGCTGAACAGGCCCCCACGTGCTGCCAAGGACGGTACCCTTCCTAGTTATTTGTTATAGTGCTCGGAACAGAACAGTGTGACCTTACCCGCAACCTAGCTGTGGACATCATATGTGCTTAAATAATATATGTTTAAACCAATCCAGCTGTTTAAATTATCTTCTACCCTACCTATCAGTAAGCGGCCTGCGCAGCGTACCTGCGAAGCCCTAGCTGTTACATCACCAAAAAATACTACAGAACCGAGTAGCGCGTGTGCGGTTCATGCGTTAATGCCGTTCGCGGAGTGGCCCAGACGGGCGTAAAGGAAGGGCTGTCAGCGGGCGCGCCCGACCGGCCAAGTTCGAGGTGGCGGGAGAGCCACTCGAGTTAGTGACGTCACGGACGGTTTACGGTACACATCGGTTGTTCTTGTCTCCACTGTTATAAAATAAAACACCAAATAATTCTGCGTAAATTTCGTGTTTCCATTAGCACAGTAGTGTTACTTACGTGTGTAATCGTTAGCACGCCTATTAAACTATAGTTCGGTAGTGTAAAACCGTAAAAACAAATTACCTTTTCTATTACTTTTTAAACTTTGAAGTGACTTGGAAGTTTTTTTGTGTTACCGGTACCTGCAAAAAGTGTCCATTGTAATACCTTTGACAAGTGTCGATAACAATACCACAGATCTGCACATTGAAATCAATAATTTTTGTGTAGCGGGCGCCATTTAGCGCCGCCAAAAGAGACTTAAGAGAGGTGTGCGCCATCTAGCCACTCCTAACCGTACCATCATGGTAAAGTGTGCAGCATGCGGAAAGTTCCTATCTACGAAAGGGGGCGCCACTTATAGCAATTTCTCTTGCCACAACCGCTATCACTTCGCATGCTTGTTATTGCCCGATCCAACGCAGCTAAGTAGGGACTGGCTGTGCCCAGAGTGCAAAAAGAAGTTGCCCAGGGGTGACAATAGCGCCACACCCGTCAAGGATCTGTGCAGTAGTCCCCCTGTTATTGCGGCAGCTGTGTCGGCGGCCCCGGTTACGGCAACGTCGGCAGCGGCGGTAGCTACTGTTGCGACAGCACCGCTCCAGGGCGCTACGATCAGGTCACCAGTGGCGGTGGCTCAGGATCAGGGCTCTCGGATCAGGCTTCTCGTTGCGGTGGCCAAGGAACAGTCTCGGGCGGGAAGCGAACAGGGTACTGATGGAGAGCCCTCGCCGGATACCCAACTGACTCTCAGGGAGGAAATAAGGCTCTTCCGTTCTGAGCTGCGGGAGGTTCGGGATGATATGCGAGAATTTCGTCGGGAGATGGCAGGCCTGCATTCGTCGTTGGGAGCGACCATGCACCGAGCGGGTTGACGGCCTGGAGGCCAGAATTGAGGCTCTTGAGAGCAGGCAAAGTGCTGCAGTGCCAGACAGCAAGGTGACCCGGCTCGAGCATATAGTGAAGCAGTTGCAGCTTGACCTCATTGACCGTGAACAGGATTTGCTTGGCTCTGACCTGGAGATTGCCAACATCCCGGAGATTCCCGGCGAGAACGTGGTGCACACCCTCGGACTGGTGGCGGCAAAGCTTGGGGTAGCTCTCGACCAGCGGGACATAGTTTTCTCGCAACGGGTGGGCCTGCGAGCTGAGCGAGAGGTACGGAGGACCTCTGCGGGCGGCACGAGTCCGGTTGGTGGAACGAACCCAGTGGGAGAAGCGGCTGCGTGCGGGCGGCGCATCGTGGTACGCCTGACGCGGCGCGCGCTGCGCGACGACCTGCTGCAGAGTGCGCGCCTGCGGCGCGGGGCCACCACCGGGGATCTTGGACTCCCCGCGCCCGCGCGTCGCTTCTATCTGAATGAGAGGCTATCTAAAACCAATAAACATTTGTTTTACCGAGTTCGTGAGGCTGCCAGCCGCCTCGGATGGAGGTACACTTGGACGAAATTCGGCCGCATCCTGGCTAAGCAGGGTGATGGCAAGCCTACCCACTGCATCCGCTCAGAGGAGGACTTTGCGCGTCTTTTTGGTAGTGAGGTGTCGACTGAAAGGGAAGCTTAATAGTGTGGCTCCTGCCAGGCACCTTGACTTAGTCAAGGATATTGTAAAACTTTACCTTTTTATATCTGTTTTGTTTCTTTTCTTTTTTTTAGTTTGTCTTGTGCGAGGCCAGTTATTTTTATGTCTCGGTATACTTTGGATGCTTCTGGTAGTGGCCCAACTGCTCAATCAATGATTATCTGTGTGCATTTCTTTTACTCCATTCTTCAGCTCTCTATCTTCACGTCTACTATATTTTCCAATCTACATTTGTTTTTACGGATTTTATATATTTGGCTGCCTATGTATATAACCCTATTTTTTATTATACTTCAATTTATATGATTACGAATGAAACTTAATATTGTGTTTTTGAGAATATTTACACCTCTTAATATTGTACTGTAATCTATACTGCATGACACTTCTCATATTATCTGCAATCAACATATTATTACTATATACTACACTATTTACAAAAATGATTAAGACAAAAAATCTTAAAGTTGGACTGTTTAAATGCAGGTTCACTTGGTTCGCGTCATGAGGAGTTCGTTGTTGCTATGGAGAACCTCTCGGTAGACATCATGGCGATAAATGAGACATGGCTCAGATAGGGAGAGGAGGGTCGCGCACCGACAGTGCCGGGCTACCGGCTGCGGCACGTGCCGCGCCCGCCCAGCGTGCGCAGCGGGCGCGGGGGCGGCGCACGGAGGAGTATTTCAAATAAAAAGTCGATTAAAAGTCGACTTCTCGAATTTTGTTTAATTGCGTTACAACATGGTTACAACTTATGTACCGTTAAAGCCCAATAGCTATTACGTCACAAAACGGCCATTTCGGTAACGCCCCGCCCCTCCACCAACCGTAGCAGCAGTCGGAACCCAGTCATTGCGTGACTCGTATGTGTTCGTTCTCGGTGCTACGGTTAAAACGTAATGTTTAAATTGCATTAAGTTTGTGTTCGGTAATATTTTATGATAACCATTATATTATGTATTATTATTTTTGTGGTATTTTTTCTTCTCAGCTCTTTAGTATTATTATTATTATTATTATTATTTGGTATGTATCATGATAAATGTAATTCTAAGTTAAAGGACGTGGACTTTCCTAGTGAATTCACCTACTGTGCCGACCGAATGTGTAGTGATCCTACACATAGATCAATAATAAATAATATGTATGACAATATTGTGTTGGTACTTTCTGAGGCCGCAGAATGTAGCTACAATATTAGAATAAAACGGCGAGGAAAATATGTTACGGGCTGGAATAGATATGTGCGCAGTGCTCACGAGAGGGCGCGGCTTTGTTACCACATATGGTTATCTTACAATAAACCGACCTCCGGTGATATCTATAATGACATGTGTGATTCTAGACGATCTTTTAAAAGCAAGTTGAAATGGTGCCAAAATAATCAACAACAAATAAAAATTAATATTATTGCTGAACACCACGCAAATAATGACTTTAACAAGTTTTGGAAGTCGACTAACCAGATGAATCTTAGACCTAGCCTTCCCGTGAGCGTTGCTGGGGCCCATGATTCTGGTGATATAGCTAATGTCTTTCGTCGCTATTTTAATGTAGAATCTCCTCTGGGGCCGGCTTCACCAACGATGCCCAATGCTGGGGCCCATGACTCGGAGTTAAGCGTAAGATTTACTGCAGCAGAAGTAGCTTCCGTAATAAGGAAAATGGTGAGTGGGAAGTCTCCAGGGCATGATAGTCTCAGCATCGAGCATCTGAGGTACGGTGGATTCCACCTTCCTAGAGTGCTATCGTTGCTTTTTAATGTGTGCTTAAGTCATTCATATTTACCTGAGAAATTGATGCAAACCATAGTAGTCCCTGTTATTAAAAATAAAACTGGTGACCCTTCAGAGGTTTCTAACTATAGGCCCATCTCTCTCGCTACAATGTTAGCCAAGGTACTGGACAGTCTTATTGACCAACACTTAAGGGCACACTTGAAACTGAGCGATGCACAGTTCGGATTTAGACCTGGCCTCTCAACAGAAAGTGCTATTCTGTCGCTCAAACAGACGGTCCAGTACTATACAGCTAGGAAAACTCCAGTTTATGCCTGTTTTTTAGACTTATCTAAGGCCTTTGACCTAGTGTCTTACAATAAGTTATGGGTAAAGCTTCAGGATACCAGTGTACCCAGAGAAATTGTGTCTGTACTGATGCATTGGTATGATAAGCAGAGGAATCATGTAAGATGGGCAGGCACACTCTCGGATGAGTACAAGCTGGATTGCGGGGTGAGGCAAGGGGGGCTTTCCTCCCCTCATCTCTTTAATTTCTATATCAATGAGCTGATCGAGGAGCTCCGTAGCACTAGGATCGGTTGTCATGTCGATGGTGTGTGTATTAATAATATAAGCTACGCAGATGATATGGTGCTGCTGAGCCCTTCGGTCTGTGCATTGAGAAAGCTTTTAAATACATGTGAATCATATGCGGAGGCCCATGGCCTTAAATACAACTCAGTGAAATCTGAACTAATGGTCTTTAGAGCAGGAACTAAATGTTATGAAACCGTACCTGAAGTTTACTTGGGTGGTACCTCTTTAAAAAGGGTTATTAAATTTAAGTATTTGGGTCACTGGGTCACCGATGACCTAAAGGACAGTACTGACGTTGCGAGAGAGCGAAGGTCTTTGTCTGTGCGAAGTAATATGTTAGCTCGCAGGTTTGCACGGTGTTCACAGAAAGTGAAAGTGACGTTGTTTAAAGCATACTGTCAGTCCTTTTACACGTGCAGCCTGTGGGTTGACTATTTGCAGAGGGCGTACAGTGACCTTAGAGTGCACTACAACAATGCATTCAGGATTCTGATGGGGAAGCCGCGATATTGCAGTGCCTCTGGCATGTTTGCCGAGGCCAACGTAGACAGCTTCGCTACAGTCATGCGCAAGCGTTGCACTTCTGTCCTAACGCGCATGCGTGCTAGTACCAACAGCATCCTGAGTGTTTTGTCGGACCGGTGGGATTGTCCGATGCTTGAGCGCTGGATACGACTGCACGCAGTCAAGTAAACACGCGCACGGGTATCGGAGTTTCCGGTAGTGTTCTGCCTTGTGTTTAGTTTTTAAGTGTATTGTCTTGTCATTACTAACATTAGTTTCTTATAAGGTTTTCTTTGTTACTAACAACTATATGGATGTATTTGAAAATCCGAATTAAATGAATATTATTATTATTATTATTATCAAAAAAAAAAAAAAAACAAAATCCAAAATTCTTGTTACTAACAACCTTGCCTTGCCTATGGACTTTTTTGTCTGAAATAAATGTTTATTTTTATTTTTTGGATGGATGGATTTTATGGATGTTCAAGAAGAAGGTATGTAGTTACTTTATTAAAACATGCTTATTTTGGTTTTATAGTTGATAAAGTGATATATCGCACCTTAAACGTTCTGCATTAAAAAATGCAACGTTTTTTTGGTAATCTCTGTAATTAAAGGTGTTTTGTTTAAGAGTTAAGCCTAGTTAACTTATGATTTTGCATGTAACGTAGAATTTCATTATCCTTGATAAGGTTTTCAAAGGAAAATGACCCGCATAAACACGCCATAAAAAAAAAAAAATATCAGGTTTTATTAAAAAATGTTTTACTATATTGTTTTATTCCAGAATCTCCAATGACATCGATGGAGGTGACTAGAAAATCACTCTATGAAGTCGTAAAACTATGTTCGGACAGGAAGATTGACCAAAAGTTTGTGTTTTTAGAAAATCATCTTAAAACAATCACGAAATGCCCTGACAATAAACAAGGTTCACTGAGACTTGCCTTAAAAACTTTTAAGTTTCAATACAAACAAAAATGGACAGCCGCCAGTAATAAGGAAGAACGCTTTTTAACAAAAAATTAACAATGGCTCAATACTTCTATAATACTACCTACGTGGACAACAAGAAAGTCCGGGGCGACCAACAAAGGATTTCAAGGAATCGAGCGATCAAACAAAGAGGCGCAAAACAAAGAATTTGAGAGAACAAGTACCTTGTGAAGAGTTAACCTATGCAGCCCAAATGAGCCAGCATGCTGCAGGATATAGTGACGCGTCTAAGGTTATGAAAGATATGACTTTAACGCCAACAAGAGCCAAAAAATACAGATCACGTTTTAGTTCTACTCAAAAAGAGATATTTAAGAAACATACACCGTCGCAAGCATTAGCTATTTTCGTGGAAGCTGATATGACAAGAAAACAATACGAAGTTATTCATGCTGCCAACAAGAACATTTATCCTTGTTATTAGCTTGTAAAAAAGGCAAAGAAATACTGTTATCCGCGCGAAGAGTCGATGAGAGTTACAGAAACATGTGCTGAAATAAATTTGCAGGATCTTTTAGATAATACATATGCACGGTTGTGTATGTACTTAGATGATGTACTCGAAGGAATAACTGAAAAAGAAGCTCTTTGAAAAAAAGCGCGGGAAACCTCAAACTTGGCGGACGCGTCCTTTTAAAGATAAAATTTAAAAATTGAAAAACGTTGTAATATAAGATCAGTATAACCGTAGTTTTAGTATTCTGTCTTATTTTTTTTGTAATTTATCTTTAGTTTGTATAGTTTCTTCGGTAGTGGTAAGTTTTTTATTTCTTATTAGCGCGGGAAATGCCGCCTGACCCCAGGACTCCGTTCCCCTTATTTTTTTTTTATTTTTTTTTTTGGGTGGAAAATCATCAAATGACTCCTCCCGCTCTGGGCGGAGCGAGAGGGAGTGTCAGACTTTCACTGACTAAAACCCACCCGTGTTCCTTCCGTTTCCTGTGTGCCGGGGCCGCGATATCCCTTTCGGACAAGACTTTCCGTTCCCCCGGCAGGCAATTTCGTCACTATAGTATCGAACGAATCGGGTGTAACGGCTTGTGCTGCGCAGGGTAGGCTGCGCAGGCCGTTAACGGATAGGTAGGTAGAATAGAGTAGAATAATTAAAACAGCAAGATAGTTTAAATACATATAATATACCAAACACTGAGTCTTGAGCACTCGCACACTTAGAAATAGGAAGGGTACCGTCCTTGGCAGCACATGGCAGATGTAGGGGCCTGCTCAGCACAGGCTTAGTAGGAGGCCGGACGGCCTTCCTAAGACCGACAGGTAGTGGGCGTCGGTAGCACGCGGTGGCCTGTCAGCACAGGCCCGCGCAGGTAGCTGGCGATGGTAGGACGCAGGTAGTTTGCGGCGGTAGGCCGCAGGTAGCTTGCGGCGGTAGGCCGCAGGTAGGTTGCGGCGGTAGGCCGCAGGTAGGGCAGGCCTCCATAGCGTGCGTAGGTAGTGATAGTGCAGGATTAGGTAAGGGGTCCTGCCCTCAGCCCGTACGGAGAACCCTGGAAGGCGCGTTAGAGAGCGCATGTTAGATGCGGTTTTTTTTATCGCGCGGATAGCGGCAGGCCGCATGCGATGTGCCAGCTTCTTCCCCATTCAGCGACCAAGGAACGGTATGGGGAGTAGGGTAGGTGAAAGCTCAGCACATCGCAGCGGTTTACAAGCATAGAGAGTATGAGCATAGCGTGGCACATGGCGGATGCAAACTAAGGCTAAGTATGTGAACACGCGAGCATAACACAAAGTATAATGGTTCACCAATCACTAAGAATAACACAGTGAGGCACTACACCATCTTGATGCAGTAGCAATACATACATAATTACAATCTCCTGTGCGCTGGATGAATCGTAGCCGCGTGTCGGACATTGACACACGAAATTAAATACTTAATAGGTTATAAAATCAATAAAGATTATCCAGCGCAGAGGATCTGGTATAATTACCAAGCTAATGTGGAACTCACCCTAGGTCGGGGCACATAGGATTCTGAGGGTCAGGGAACAACTGTTCACAGCCTTGCAAGCCGGAACGAAATGACAGAGCGTCTCCGGAAGGCTAGTGTTGTTCCCCGTTTTTAGTGATGTGACTAGGAACTTACTAATAGTGATATAATCACTCGACTACCTGAGATCCCTCACAACGCTACACGGGCATGGATACCGATGGGTCGGCATCGGCTCGTAATTTAAAAAGAAGCCGTGTTCATATTTGTAAGCACTGCAATAAGCGTCGCCGTACCCGCAAAAGCCATGGTACCGTGTCTTCGGGTTGCGGTTGCACGGATTTTACACCAGAACTTACTGCATCAGAACCTAACAGCTTCAACTACTATAATGGCTAACGAACCTATTAACAAAGTACCCGATATTCCTGCTCCATCCTCAGTTGTTCCTACTCAGATAGGTCGTAAAACTTATGATAAAACTGACAGCGCGCCTTTTGTCATTCATGTACAAAAAAACTTATATCACCAGATGATGGAACGACACTGCACCCAATCGCGTTACATTGAGTCCTACCGCAAAACGTGTTTTTTCACACCCCACAAAAAAGTCGTTTCCCAGTAATAATTTTTGCGTAAAGTTGTCACAACCTGTATAACTATAGCAATATATCATGATAATGATCGTGTTTTCTTATAAACAAGACATGGTTGTTTTATTTCTCAGGAACTATCCCACTGATTAAGTGTCGACACCCGCTAAGTATACGTATGTATCTGCCAGATACACGAAACGGTTTTTATTGCATTTTTGGCATCTATATACGTATACCTATATTTACCACATACAAGTTTATTTTATTTTTTCAATTAACCCAACATACTTTTTTCTCAAACGTATAATTGTTTATCTACATAAGCTGACAAATAAACACAGCGTACAACTATTTAAGTTCCAGTCACATACTTTGACGCGGGGGAAAAGGGCGCGCGGTGCGGGTAACTGCTGGTCACTCAGTTCTCCGGCGGGCAGCGAGTTGTGCGCGCGATTGTTGCGTTGTTTTTCACCATGTCGAGTGAACGTTATACATTTTTAACTACATTAAGGAAAGTTGCAATTAAAAGACCAAAAAATGCTGTGGACCAAATAATAAGCGTAACATCAGACCACATAGACTCGCCATCGAGGCAAGGTAAGTAATATTATTAACTAAATATTTTATAATTATTAAAGTATATATTTTAAGTGCACCCATAAATTGAGATTTGTACCTATACTGTAAATATTTGAACACGTCTTAGAATTAAAATATTCTATCTTCATGACGACATTACTGCAATTTATTCATTCCCGATGCATAAGTATGTAACTACTCAGTTACACATTTTTACGTCGGAATTTAGTTTGATTGAAAAATTTATCTAGGCACTTACATACTTATTCTACGGAATGTGTTAAAAATGAAATCAGTTAACTAACACATATATTGTTTCACATTGGATTTTAACTTGATTATTAATATCTATCTGTATACTTACATAGTTTTATTTTTATGAAATGATGTTGATTATCGTATAAAATCGAGTGTTTTATTGTGGTTCGATTGTTTCAGATACTCCAGTACACTTCTCAAAATATTTCACTGATGAAGACTTGCAAAAACTGACGGAATTCATAGAAAACAGTGACGAAGAAACAAGTGCTGCACAAAACCATCTTAAACGAGGGTTTAAGAGGGTTTAAGATGATTGGTTGACGTCACAAGTCATACAGTTCCAGTGATTTTGCCGAGTAACTCTCACACAATCACCCATGATGAGCAATGTCAGTTCAGGTATTCGAAATTATATTTCTATTGAGTCGCCAAATTTCTCGTCAGTCATAGCTCAAGCAATTGCTCAGTTAGATTGTGAATATATCACCAGCTCCTACGCCAAACATTGTCATGCCAGTTAGCTCACCTATGCCAATACAAACCCCAATAACAGAAAACACTCTTTCTGACATTAAACCATCACCGAGGCGCAGGCTGTCCACAAAAAAAAAGATAAAGGTAGATTACGAATGGTCCATCAAGACCAATGGTTGGATGTTATGCGTAAGAAAAGTAAAAATGTAGGAAATGCGTACAAAAGTAGGGATGGTAAAATGAGGAAAAAGAAAGAGGCCATGTTGTGGAGAGAAATGTAAGTTAAAATGTTCACAAAAAATTACTAATGTTGACAGAGATTTGCTTTTTGTGGCATTTTGGTCAATGGGAGATATAGTTCGTCATTGGGATTTTATCAATAAGTACTGTGATAAAATTACAAAACGTAGGGTTACTCCTGAAACTGCCTCTAGAAAAGAATTTACTTTGCGGTATTATTTACCAACAAAAATAGATAAAAAAAACAAGATGATAATGAGGTACATGAGACTGATTCAGTGTCTCCAAAGACACAGATAACGAAGATACAGGTTTGTAAAACCATGTTTTTAAACACTTTTGGGATCAGCGTCAGGTCATATTTGCCTGACACATGCTGAGTTGGACTCCCATTTGGTGCAACCTTGAGTCTGCGGGTACGAAACTTGCAACGGCCGGAGCGACGGCGGGGCGGCGCGACAGCGATGTAATCAAATGTATTAAAACATTACGCGCTGTGTACGAAACGGGCGATGGCGGAGCGGCGCGATCGAGCGATGCACGGGCGGCGGCAGAGCGGTGGCGGCGCGGAGCGACGAGAACAAACTAGTTTGATTTCGCCGCTCGCGCGGGTATTGCATAGTGTTGCATTTTTATCACAGTAATAATATAGAAATTATGGAAGTTGACAATGAAGAGTTAATATCTTTAATTTTATCAAAACCGGCTATATGGAACAGTAAAAACGTACACCATAAAAACAAAAGAGTTATAATAAAGTGTTGGGAAGAAATAAAACGCCATTTCGGGAATGTTGAAGGTACGTGTAATTTTCATGTTACAAATTGTTATTTACAAAATACTCTTTAAATTTTTCCCTTACATTTATTGCTAGATTTCCCGCGTGGTTGTTTCTGCGATGTCGGCGAGTTTCATTCACATTTGTGGTTATGTTATTTGAGGTTATGTTTGAGTAATGATAATCGTTGGAGCCATCTTGATCAATTATAATATTATGCAATAAGCACGTTGTTTTAATTATTAGGCAAGCATGTTTGCAATCAGTTTCTATGGCTTTATTTAAAATTCTCCACTTGGCACATAGTATACCGAATGCACATTCAACGCATTTTCTCGCTCTTGATAATCTTTTATTAAATATTTCATTCTAAGGGTTCAGTACGCTTTGTGGATATGGCCGCATCAAATATTGTTTTAGAGGATACGCTTCATCGCCTATTATTACCATAGGTAAAATTATTTCTGTTCCTGGCAATGTCCTTGGGAGAGGCATATTCATTTTATTATTTTCTAATGCTTTGTTAAGATTTGAATAATGAAATGTGCCACCATCACTCTGTCTTCCTCGCCCTCCAACTTCTACGACCAAAAATCTTTTGTCAGCATCAACCAACGCCTGAAGATGCATTGAAAAAAACTGCTTGTAGTTATAGTAGGATGAACCCGCATGTGGGGGATTTTTTATTCTACAATGTTTGCCATCAATGGCTCCAACACAATTAGGAAATTGCCATTTATCAAAATATTTATCAGCAACGTTATTTAAATTATCTGTAGTAGGTACTAGCAGGTGTGTTTGTTGAAGATTTTTCCAAATCGCACTGCAAGTTGCATACACTATTTTTTGAACAGTTTTATTTCCAAGACGAAAGGAAAACGCTAAACCTCGAAAAGATACTCCCGTTGACAGAAATCTGTAAATAAAATAATTTATATTAAGTTTATATACTACTAGTTGTTTCTTATTCTACGTACAAATCTTTCCTCTTTATAATAATAACTAGCTGTTGCTGCTCGCAGCTTCGCACGCGTCTCAGTAGGAAAATAAAATATATATTATTTTCGAAAAAGTAGGTACCTACTCTGTAGTAAACAAACAAACTCTTCAGCTTTATAATATTAGTATAGGTAATATGGGGTTCATTAATTGGTAATAAATATGTTTTATTTTTTACAGTAGCGATTTTGAAGAAGCGATGGAAGAATTTAAAGGATCAGTATCGAAAAGAATTAAAAAAGCTTCCTACACCCAGATCAGGAGATCCAGGAGATAATATACAGTCTACGTGGCAGTTTTTCCAACAAATGAATTTTTTGCGATTTGAAATTCTACCTGATAATTCAGACACAAATTTAACAACGGTTGATAGTCAATTACTGAATACTTCAATGTCTTCACCGTCCATAGAAACAAATTCATTGGAGTCCGTAATAAGAGAATCAGATATTAACCTATGTTCGCCTACAGATTCGGTGAATGCCCAGGAACTGACGTCGGTAGGCGACGATGAAGAACGTACTACAAATACTTCATTGTCAATTAATACCGCTAGTTCTAGTTCTAGATCCCTAAAAAGAAAGACTGCAAATGATATTCGAATGGAAATGTTGGAATTAGAGAAAAAACGGTTATTGTTGTTAGAGAAAGATTTGCAACAAAATTCAAACACAAGTCAATCTGGCGAAAGTAAATCAGAAGATTATTATTACTTGATGAGTTTGTTACCACAAATGGAGTCATTTACTCCGTTACAAAAATGTAATGTTAGGAATAGAATTAATCAAGTAATGATGGAAGAAATACATAATTCAATGTTTGGGGATCCATATAGAAGGAATTCTAGTTCTAGCTGGTCTCATGGGTATAGAACTCAAACACCCGAATAGTGAATTTTTGTACCTACCTTGATTATTCAATTAATAAACAAAAATACAATTAATAATCTATCTAGTTTTATTTACCTACTTACCTTAGTGTTCAAAATAGTTTTTGTTCAGGTGAGATTATACGATTTCCGAAAATGTTAGATTCCAGATTACTTCTAATTTTCTGTAAAACATAATCGAATGTCTCTATACTCATTCTTGTGTAATTGTAGAACTTTCTTGAATGACAACGTAGTTCGTAATAAAGTGTAGAAAATTCTCCCAAACTGTGTCGTCGTTGATTTATTGGATGAACACCATCTCTGGGTAATAAAAATTCTCTCATTAGGAGACTGGGCTCCAATAGTTCTCTTCGACGTGAATTCATGTTTATCACAACACTACGTGAGCGCGACTGCGGGGAAGTTTGTTTCGTACACACGCAAGACACCGCTGTCTCATCGCCCCGCCCCGCCGTCGCTCCGGCCGTCGCAAGTTTCGTACCCGCAGACTGAGACACGCACCGCACTTTGTATGTTCGGTTTAACTGATTAGGAATTTCGTATAGGTTGATTTCTTTCATCAGAAGACAGCTAAAAAAATATTGTGTTGGTAAGAGAGTAAATCTCTGTTTTTTAAGAACTTTTGTTTGTAAAGTTTACCACGCGATAAAAATATATAGAATCTCCCAACTTCAACCTCTGGGCAGTTGCCCGCCAGACATCACACCCGTCTGGTCGGAGGATCCTCCCTTTTCTATGGGGGATGAGTGAACTTTACACCCTGTTCCTCATACCCCTAAATTGGTGACCCCGAGCATGAACGTCAACGCAGCCTTCGTGCAGATACTTCAGCGTGACGTCATCATCATCATCACTCCCGCAAGCTTTCGTGAGGCGAGTCACACAGCCAGCTAGCACCCACGGCTTCAACGGATATCCTGACCACCAGCATGCAGCGAACGCGCATTCCTGGTCATCATCCTCAGCCACAACCCATCGCTGTACCACATCCGACCCACCGGACCGTCTGCGTAGAGTATAAATTCTCTTTTTCTAGATCATTATGAATATTATAACAATAACAATATAGAGCTTTGTTCATGGCTACTTGTCCTCCACTATGTGTGATATTTGAAAAATACTGTCAAGAAATACCTACTGTAAAGGACCGGTATCTACCTAAATCCTTCACAGTATTTCTCTTTATACAATGTTTTTCACTAATTCGAAAGCGGGCACTAAAACAACCAGGCTTGTTGGAGAGCTAACACGTGAGTTAGCCACATAAAATTGACCGACGGAGAAACATTCTTGCCGCAAACCAACTCCAGCAAATTTCAAAGTTTATCCCTGTGACATTAATAGTCATCGCGAAACAAACCTTGATTGGGAACTGCAATCTTTTAAATTCAAACGGAAGGTCATTTGGTATCAATGGTATACACGGCACGAAGACTGTTTCTCCTCTGGCAGATCCAGTTAGTATTTTGGCCTCAATAACGCATATATGTTCCCTATAAGTGTGGTCAGTCTGTAGGGTACAAATTATCACGCTATTTGCTATGAGGGATGAGCAGTATCACATACTGTTCGTATCCTTACTATCCTAATCTATATCGATTCTCCCGGAGAAGGGGATGGGGGGGGGTCCTCTGGGGGAGGGGCCCGTGGCTAAATAATAACAGCCGCACAGGTCGATCGATCAGGTTAAGCTACACTTACCGCAGTTGGTCTGTGGATGAGTGACCATCTTTACATACAAAGACCCGTCCGTGCCTCGGAAAGCACGTTAAGCTGTTGGTCTCGGCTGTTATTAGTGGATCTTTGACAGTCATTACGGGAAGTCAGGAACCCGAAAGTCTGAGAACCATTCTTACCAAGGCGTATCGTATTACCCAGTAACAGCGTTCTGGAGGTCAGATAGGCAGTCGCTCTATGTAAAATACTGTAAAGTTAGAAACACGTGCACGTGTACTTATATTATTTTTACTGGAATACAAAATTCAGCGAATGAACAACTTCAATACAAAACTTCTTCGCCCTTTTCAGACCCTTTTTTTTTTTTTTTTAGTTTGTGGAATTATCAAATAACTTCTCCCGCTCTAGACGGAGCGGGAGGGCGTGTCAGACTCTTACTGTCTAAAACCCACCCGTGTTCCTTCAGTTGCCCTGTACGTTGCCAGGGGCCACGGGAAACCTTTCGGACTTTCCCACAACCCCGGCAGGCATCGGTCCTAGCGGACCCCTTCCATTTTGCTAACATCTCTTTGAGGTGCCCGTGCAGCACAACGCGCCCTCGACTTACCCTGGCCTGGACCAGGCCCGGATGCAAGAGATCACTATCACCGATCGCCTCCACAAGGACACGGCGGTGCCCCGCCCAAGCCGGGCAGACCTCCAGCGTATGGTCCACCGTGTCTTCCGGGCGATCCACACAGAGTGGTGACACCCGGGCGTTTCCGAAACCTCCGCAAACAACCGCGTCCGGTGAGGACCTGCGTCAGGCGGAAGGTGAGGACGCCGTGGCGCCTCTCTAGCCACTTCTCAAAGAAAGGACTTATCGCCTCAATTGTAGCGTGCCCAGCAGTGGGTTGCGGCAATCGCACTCTCCATGACGCCGGAACCTTGTGGTTTGAAATTAAAAAAAAACAACGATTTACGTTGTGTTATTAGTTTCCAACCATATGCCGAAATATTAGTGATTTTAACTTAAAAAATAAAGAACTTTAATTAAAAACAAAATTTCATCCCCCTTTTCACCCCTTAAGCTATATGCCCAGATAGTAAATTTTGAGATTTTTCTTAGAAAATTAAGGACTTTTCAACTTCATCCCCCTTTTTAACCCTTCGGGTGTAAAATTATCAAAAACGCTGAGACACGTATAAATTAATTTTCAAGTGTCAGCCTAAACACAAAATTTTAAGATCCTCAAAACTTAGACTTTCATATCAACTTCCATCCCCTATTTTACCCCTTTAGGGTTGGAATTCCCAAAATTCCTTACTAGTGGATACAAGACTTACTCTTCCCAAAGAACACACCCTCCAAGTTTCATTAGTGCATCAGGCGGCATGAAACATCATCATTACCCCCTGATATGACTGTTCTTTTATCGGAATGGTTAACTTTTGAGGTAAGTTGTCGTATACTAAATCGAAAGGAATTAAGTTGGAATCTTCTTTACCCAATAATCTTACATGGGTTTAAAATCTTAAGTTTACACGTTCATATTTAACTTCCTCATAGCTGCGTTTGCAGCACCTGCTATGACACGATGTCCAGATGTCTTGCAACCAATTCAAGAGAAAGACAACTTGGGCATGTCAATGTTTGTTACGGCTTTTTTTTTATTTTTTTTGGGTGGGAAATCATCAAATGACCCCGTTAGTTGGTGCTGACATCTCTTTAAGGCGCGCGTGGAACACAACGCGCCGTCGACCCGGGCCTGGCCCTAATCGGACGGCGAGCTACCCATTGCCCACCGTCCGCAAGCCCGCGCCTGCCTACGGTGGCCGGAAGTCGGCTCGCGACTCCCGACGCCCGGGGCGTCTCCTGCGGCGACTAGGGGCGCGAGGGCGCGCATCTTGCATTTCCCTCGCGCGCTCCGCCTCCTCCTTCGCGAGCATTACTGCTTCGCAGAAGGAAGTGACGGCTTCCCATGCACTCTCGCTCCGGACCATGGCCTGAACCAGGGCCGGACGCGAGAGATCGCCGCTGCCGATCGCCTCCGTGAGGACACGGCGCACGTAGGTCCTTTTTGGTAATCTATGCGTGCAAAAGTACGTCACCTTCTAATTGTGTAGTTAAAGTGTGATAAAGCATTAGGCATGACAGACATGACATGTTACAATATTTTGGATCATAACTCGTACACTAGTACGAGGTCTAATGGTACTTTAACAACATTTGTCATTTGTGTTTTTCTAGAAAAATAATATTCGAATACCTACAATGTGAAAATAAAATACTAACCTTGCAATTTCTACGGAAATATGTGTGTGTGCATGGTGAAATACATATATTGTTTGTGTATTTTTAAATATCGTAGTTAATTAATAAAACTAAGACCATATTTACTTAGTACTTTTAATATAAAAACAAAGATAAAATAATTAATTGTTTAAACTTCTTGTGTAGCATTTAATAATAATAACACAGATTGAGGTAGGCTGCCACTAAATTTTGGCTTTACTCTCCGCATGGATGATATAAGAGGGTCAGAAGATACCAGCAGTAGATGGAGCATGTCCTCCATATTTTCTTTTCTAGAAAATTTTCGAGAATGAAACTCTCTGAAATTTCTTATGTCTTTATTCCGATGTTCCTGAGCTTCTTCCGAAAGGTCGCCTATTGGTATGATGGCCTCACTTATGATAAGGCTCCCATGTATCAGAATTTTATGGACACTTTGCGGCATGTAATACCAAGCATACTCTTGAACATACAAATTCGCCGTTTCTGCCGCAAAATGTTCGAATGCTGATATGTTGATGGCGAAACCCGAACAAATTGTACGAAGGATTGTAGCAAGTCTTTCAATCAGGACTTTGTTTATTCCGGTAGCTTCCGAAGACAGCTCAGGATTTTGGAAGAAGGTTCGAGCCACATTTCCAGTGTTACTGCTGCCATAGCCTTGCTTGGGCAAGTCAACTAGGATGTTTAACTTCCTTCGCAAGTTTTCTTGAACTTCTTTTTTTCTTAAATCAGTTATTATCTTCTGCTCTTTCCCAATTCTCCAACGCTTTATATCAAGCCGGTATGCTATATTTAAAATACATTCCATGCATTTTATCCACGCATGTAGGCTTGACAACCCGAGTTGGAGCGAATTTTCATTTACAGGCCTGGCTCGTACTGCTTCAAGATCATTCATTATTTTAGGTGATGCACCGCAAACGTGGCAATTTTGTGAAGCTGTATTAGAAAGGGTGCTACAAGTTTTACCATCAATCATTGTTAATGAAAAAACCGTGTCAAAGATGTACTTTATTTCTTCAATTTCAATTTCAGTGGGGACCAGTCCTTGTATCTGTTCTTTAATGTCATTTACTTGCTGCGTTACGAAGTCTGACGTTTCTTTGTGAAACATCATTTTAATGGGACGGCAATATTTCGTTGATGATGGTACAGGGTTTTTCCACAGGATCAGTTCTCGATTGTCTGTTTTTGATACAACTGTCATTTTAAGGGGAACCATAGATATCAAATAAACACTCGCATCATCGCTATCACTGTTCTCAAACGCTTGCATATATCGGCTGTGACCTGATGCTCCATCACACCCCCACTTGAAGGCAAATTTTATTGTAGACGGGTCATACTCTTCGAGGCATTCTTTTAGCACTTCTTCTTGTGCAGCGACAAGTCTCTGTATCGTATGTTTTACTAGCGACTGTAGTGTTACTTCTCCAGAAGCTTCTGTTATTGAAATATCATCAGGGTAGCACATTTTCTTCGCATCTAGCAGCCGGTTGTATGTTGGATATATATTTGCATTGTGCGCTTTTGTAGTCTGCTGAATGTCAATGTATTGCTCTTTGGTAAATTTATTATCTACAAAGAGAGCCAATGCTCTTTCAGGCGTTATTTTTGTGGGAACCTTTATGGGGGTAGAAATATTTTTTTTCACCTTGTTTGCCCTTTTTGGTGAAACAGTTGGGGAAGACACCATCTTAATTACTTTCGCAATATCCCTCTTACCTTCGCATCTTAGCTTCAACTGAGTAGCCAAAGCAAGTTCTTCAGAAGTACTTTCTTGAACGAGCCCTTGTACCCTCCTTTTTTTTGCTGAGCGACTGCAATCTTCAAAGCACTTGCTTGGACGTCCCGTTTTTGCAGTAACCTGTTCTCTTAATCGACCTGGCACACATTTAAATTTCAAATAACAATCCAACCACTCTTTGTTACGTAGCAAAAAAATATTTAATGTGCGGTTACTTTTTCTCCATTTAAAAGCAAACTGCCCACATAAATTTTTTATCATCTTGCAAAATTTTTCTTTCGATGCCTCGTCAAACTCGTCATAATTCGTCGTGTCTTTAAAATAATTCAGTATAGTATCGATTTTGCGACCAGCGATTATTTTATCACACCAAAGGTTAAAAACTTCAATACGTTTTACACCACCCGCCATATCTAAAAAATTAAAATAAATACTTATGGCGGATACCAATCCGCTTCAATCACAGTAGTTCTACTCTGGTGTAATTTAATTTAATTCTCTATTTGACTACTATTTAGTTATATTTTCATCATATAAGTATATCGACAATACAAATTGTTATTGAAATAAATGTTACGGAATAATAAAGGCATACCTGTCCTCTCAAGTTCCATAGTAAACAATTAAACAATTATCTCATATAAACAAACGTATAAGTGCCTTGAAACTTTGTCGTTAACTGGCCGACACACGATGTGCGTTCGGACGTGTCAACGAGTTGTAACTTGTACACGTATTTGTTCGTTCCAAATCGCACGATCAGCTTAGACATTGAGTGTTTTGATTTGCCTGGTTATCTAAGTTTTTATTAAAATAGGTAATAATCCATTTGAATCGCCTAAAATGTGTTACTTTTGCACGCATAGATTACCAAAAAGGACCTACGTGCGGCGGTGCCCCGCCCAAGCCGGGCAGACCTCCACCGTATGCTCCACCGTGTCCTCCGGGCGATCCACACAATGGTAACACCCGGGCGTTTCCTCCCGCTTTATCCTGAACAGGAACCTCCCGAAACAACCGTGTCCGGTGAGGACCTGCGTCAGGCGGAAAGTGAGGACGCCGTGGCGCCTCTCTAGCCACTCCTCAAAGAGGGGACTTATCGCCGCAATTGTGGCGTGCCCAGCGCTGGGTTGCGACAATCGCACTCTCCATGCCGCCATGAGATCCCGCCGGAGCTCTGTCCGCTGTGCCGTGATTTCTCGCGGCAGCGGAGTTACACCCCGGCGTTTCGCCTCCTCGCGCAACTCCCACATGTGCGCGAGGACTTTTGCCTCCAGATCCCATGGCGGAAGTCCGGCAAGGAGGCTCGCCGCCTCACGGGAGACCGTGCGGTATCCTCTGACCAGCCTAATGGCCATGACCCTTTGGGACGCGTTCAATCGCTGGGCTGGTCGCAGCCTTAATGAACGCGCCCACACCGGTGCCCCGTAAAGGGCCATGGACCGCACGATCCCCGCGTAGAGCCTCCGGCAGGAGGCGTTTGGACCCCCTAGATTGGGCAGAAGCCGCTTCAAAGCAGCCCCAGCTAGCAGAAAGACAACTTGGGCATGTCAATGTTTGTTACGGCTGTGGTAGATCCGTCACACGTGTAAGGAGACACAGTATTTCGGAATCTAGACTTTAGCTTTAGTTGTATCATCATGGCATCAGCATGTAAGTAAATTATTTTTACAATAGTTAAATAATAAGTATGTAAAAGCATAAGTGGGGAACTGAACTGGGAAAATGTTGATCTTTAAAGCCGATCTTTCACCACCTGCTAAACTAAGTTAGTTTGCATAGTTGAGCCAGTTTTTCATACATATTAGCTAAGCTGGTATAGTTTGCGGTGGACGCATATGTATGAAAAACTGGTTCAACTGTGCAAACTAAATCAAAATGTGTTCTGATTACAAAACGAAGATCAATCGAGGATCAGTTAGTAACAAAGAAGGTTCATGGTTCAAATAATATCCACAGATAAGAAACAAAAATGGCATTCTTTCATTCGTTCACGCAGGCTTTATTTGAGGCAACGTTCTGTTTCTCTAAATGTTGATATTGTAATAACACTTGAAATGCTTAAATAATTATTTATCAATACCAAAATATGCCCTAAATTGTTCTTTGTTTAGGTTACAATATATTGAACAATCAAAACTTGTACTTTTGATGCGCTTGTTATAATCAAGTTGTCATTATTTTTTAACACCTCTGTTGAGGTTTCTTTTGTGAACGAAACGTTAGTTGGCAAAAAGCTGTCAAGTTGACTGAATAAACGTGAGTGACGTTCGCAGGTGACTTGGTGGTTCTCTTGGGAAAAACGACACGAAAGGACATATTTTATTAATAATAATTCCTGAATATTATCAATTCCATTAATCAAACCTGAAATATCCATTAAAAACATCCAGAGATTCGGCGACGGACGCTGGGCGCTCGTGAGCTTGCTAGACAACCTCTAGCGTGAAGTGCAGAGACTTAGGCGCGCGTAATTTTAAACGCATGTTTATGTTACGTCCTTTACATATTAATAAATAAATGCACTTCTTATTTGTATTCATTGTTCTTAATATACCTAACTGTAAATCTCAATACACACACAAGGCGGGTGCGTATCGGGCGCGGGTCGGTACGGTACGGTGAGACGCCGTACCACCGTACCGTACCGAACGTGCGTTCAAACTACCGTACATGGATCGCGACGCTGCACGCTGTTACGAAACAGAGGTACGGTACAGACAAAAAACCAAATTTCTTATATAGTTTGTATAACATTTAATGAAGAAAATCCATTTCTATTAATATATAACTTAAAACATCAGCATTTACTTTCTTTACTCTTAAATGAGTTCATTCTATTGGTCCAATTACTGTAGGAAAATTAGCAATACTGGGGAACTTCCTAATGGTTTCCTCCTGTTTATTTAGAGTAATGGGCATTTTTATACATCATCAGGACATCTGCTACCTTTTTACATGTTTTGCTGACAACTGGTTGAGACACACCATGAAAATCAGCTGTATAGTCTTGAATCTACGAATAAAACAATAATATTAGTATATTATTTGGATTTTGTCTAATGTTAGGTTAGCATTGACCAAGGCTAGGTACTTACTTATTTAATGGCGAGCCCAGTTGCTCAATGCGCAAACCACTTGCACTTCAGGATTCAATGGGCATCCTCGAGGGTCGTGGGATAAATCCTCACGTAAAACATCCACAATTTTTTCTCCAAAACGTTTTGTGAACCTATACTTTGAAAGAAAACGCACTTATACTGTGGTAAAACCTTTTAATTAGTAACACTTAAAATAAACAACTATTACACTTTTATAATAATTACACTAATTCTACACTTAGCTTGTACTATACAGCTCGACAGTCCAAGATATAATGTCCCAGAAAACAGTATTCGATTTTCTTGACGCCTCTTCTCCACGTTACAAAAATGGGACAAAGCGCGCGAAATTTATTAAATAAATCATTAATGTTTTGTATGAATTCAAGTTAATTTGTACTTATTTACACGTAACATAATATTATCACAGATATGTATTCTATAACACAGTATCATCTTTTATCGAACCAAATGACTGTTACTAGTCAAGTTGCGTACTAATAAAATCGTAAATCGCATTGAAATATCTTGATTTATTTTGTAATTGCTTACAACTTATACTAAAATCTTCGTCTCTCAATTCAAAAGGATTTACACGATGTCGATGTCTGTAAGATCTCCGAGACGTTTCCAGCATATCCAAATCTTCCAAACCCAAGTCAATCATAATAATATAATTTTTTAACGATTTTTATATAAATTGACAAACAATAATAATCAACGCAAACGTCAAATAAATTAGTACCAAAGAAACTAGGGGACTCGGCGGACTAACTTTAGTACCATAAATAGTTCTGGAACTAGTGATAAACTTCATTTTATAATAACGTTTTATTTAGTCATGGTACTAAAGCTAGTACTAATCCCAGTACCAAATTTAGACCGTGTTTTGGAATAAGACGGAATGAGTTTAGCTGGCGGTGGATGATCAGCTTGAATTCTAGAATATTAGAAGTTCCTGTACCGTACTGTTAACATTATCACAACATATTTATTTTTATTTTATATTATTTATTTGGCTCACCAACAATTGAATACACCGATACAAAGATATGAGATAGGTCCAATACTTATACTATTTTGAAAAACATCACAGTTAAATATAGTAAAGTACTCGATTATTGTGACCATTTTGTCAAGAATTAATCAAACAGCTGTAAAGCTGTTTACTTTCCATAAATAACATACCATTTAACCTTACCTTGTATATAAACAGCTTATCTGTTATTTGTGTACAAACTAGTATTATTAGATGTGTAAATGGTTTACAATATTATGGTTTTGTTTTTAGGTAAGAGTGGCCAACTATTTGTGTCATGGTTGTTATGTGAGAGCTAACAGAGAAGTGGCCCGAAGAAATATTGTTGATGCTGCTAGATTTAAAAATGTGGAAGGAAATCAACCTGTTCAGAAAATTAAAGAACCAGTTCCTCCACCACTCCCCGCTGGCCTAGCTATAAGGAATGTTCAAGATGTATCTACTATTATCTTACCGAATTATAGACGCTGTGCCAATACATCTAGAATATGCATATTTGATGGATGTCAGCGTAGTGCAGGTCATTTAGTGCCTACCCTGATTAAGTCAACATTGCTGTTGAATAATAAACTTTATGTACCTTGAAGTGCGAGAGTATGTGAAGAACATTTACAATCAAATGAATGGGAATTATTATTAGATAACACGAGTTTAAATAATACCTTCACAGCTGTTCAAATTGAAAGTTTATTAGATACCGTAAAGTGGGGTGACATTTGAATAGCGGGGTGTCTTTGATGATTACTTTTTTTCGTTGATTTTTTAATAAAATCTCGGAGTCTATGGACTGCAGTAGTTTATTTTTATTTTGGGTTGGCAACATTTACAGTTTGGCCATATTTCTTAAAAATGGCTGCGGTTTAGGCTGTGACATTCCATGACAAAAATGTTTTAAAATTAATAGTGCGACAATTAGCAAAATAGTGTGCTGGAGATCTTCAGTGGTACAAGGGTTAGTATTATTATTGTAGTTTCAGAACTTACATTTCATAATTATACGGTTTCTTTAGAGTAATATAAATCTGATAACTTCGATTGATGACGACCATTTTGTTTTCTGTGTTGAGTTTTATTCCTTGGGGTTAAATTGATTAACGGTACGAGGCGACATTGATAGTTATCAAAGTCACCCCAAGGAACAAAATTTGTGTGTATTCATATTAAAAGTACTGGTTATCAAAGTCATCCTTTTTAAAGGTAAAATGGTGCGAAACTACAAGAAGACGCCGGGTACCCGCCACTACAGGAACTATACGGATGAAACCCTCGAAGAAGCTCTGCAAAAAGTTACAGATGGGGATTTGAGCATCAACGCAGCGTCGGTAAATTATAAAATACCATTCGGTTCTTTATACAATAGATATAAGGGAATGCATGGATCAACTCCTGGAGGGCAACCTGTATTTCCATATGTTGAGGAAGTTGCAATTTTAAAAGCCGCCGCAACTTGTGCCGATTGGGGATTTCCACTCACTAGTTTTGACTTACGAATGTTTGCAAAATCATATTTAGAACAGCATGGAAGATATGAGGCTAAATTTACAAATAACATTCCTGGCATTGATTGGGCGATAGTGTCCTAAAACGCCACAATAATGGATATGGTCAAAGAGTTGCCACCAATATAAAAAGAGCAAGGGCTGCAGTAGGCCGGGATTCGATCAACGCCTACTTTGATAATCTTGAAAAGGTTATGGAAAACGTACCACCGTCGAACATATTTAATTATGACGAGTCAAATTTATCTGATGACCCGGGCAAGAAGAAGTGCATTTACAGACGCGGTGTAAAATACCCCGAAAAGGTGATGAACCACTCGAAGAGTTTTACTAGTATTATGATTTGTGGATCTGCCGATGGGACTTTGCTGCCACCATATGTAATCTACAAGAGCATGCACTTATACGATACGTGGAAAGAAAGAGGCATAGCTGGATATCCTTGCTGTCAGCAGCCATGTTGCAGTCATGGCAGCAGATATAATAGGACTGCAAGCGGGTGGATAGACGCTTCAACCTTTAGAGACTGGTTTATGACCTGTTTCTTACCTCACGCTAATAGGCTCGAAGGCCAAAAAGTGTTAATTGGAGACAATTTGTCGTCACATTTAGATTCTGACGTACTAGAAACATGCCAATCACATAACATCAGTTTTGTATGTCTTGTGCCAAACTACGCATATCTGTCAACCTTTGGATGTTAGTTTTTTTCGGCCTATGAAAGCCGCTTGGAGAAAGACCCTCGAACAATGGAAGCTTAGTAACCCCAAAGCTTCAGCTGTACCAAAGGACGTTTTCCCACGACTTCTGAGAGAAAACTTAACAGAAATGGACAAAGTTCGAACTCCTGGTGACGCCAATGAAGAGTTCACATCTGCTATTAGAAGAAATTTGATCAGTGGATTCAATGCAACGGGAATTTATCCTTTGAATAGAGCAAAAGTTTTAAACAAAATCCCTGCATCTCAAAACGAAGCAGAAGTAACTGCGGCTGTGAGGGATTCATTGACAGATTTTTTGAAAGAACAACGTTTTGGCAAAGATTCTGAACCAACTCGTAAAAAAAAACGTCTAGCCGTTGAGCCAGGAAAGAGCATTTCAACTATCGATGAGCCTGAACCTTCGACATCCACTGCCGAGGCTGAACCTTTGACATTTTCACCCATTAATGAACCTGGTATCGGCGAAATCATTTTGGAAGATAGCATAAACCAGCGATAATTGCGCCAAAGCGTTCTAGATAACGACGATGATGCAACAGACTGCGAGTCGGTTGCAGATGACCAAAGAACACAAAGTGATAATGTTAGGCAAGGTCCAGAAACTGGTGAATTTATTTTGGCAAAATTCAACTCAGCCAAATGAAAAATAAAATTGTTTTTATTTCCTGTTAGGGTCTACTTTCTTATTACATACAAAAAACGGGGGCAATCAAAGCGACCCCATATCAAGTATAAAGATGATAAGCCACTTAATGTTTATTTTCTCGGAATCTACAGGGCGTAAAAATTAAATAAATAATTTTATCAATAAAAACCATGAGTCGCCATTACAGTATTTTTTTATAAATAACTGAAGAAGTTACAGTCAGTTTTATTTTAAAACTAATCAATGTAACCCCATTTTACGGTAATAAACAATAAGAAAATGTTCTTGATTTCGAAAAATGGAAGCAATGGCTAGTCATGTATGTCACTATTGGACAGGGCGCACTACCCAATATTTTTTAGAATTGTATGATAGCATACCAATACAGTCTGTTGTTTCCAAAAACTCAAAAACTGCATTAGCAAAGCTTTTAATTAAATATAGGACTGGTGACAGTGACGCTATGATATCTAGTCTTTTTAGAATTCCCAAATCAACTTTAAAGTACAAAATGAATCTTGTAAGGAACTGCCTAACTAATCAATTGGTTCCGCTTAATCTTGGGGTGTCTCACATATCTCGCCAAGAAGTAGAGAAAGAAACACTATAATACCTGAAAAGTTATTTGGAAATCCTCAGTCTAATTCAGCTGACAGGTGGGCTATTATACAATGTGATGGTACCTACCTCTATGTGCAAAAAAGTTCTAATTACAAACAAATATATACAAATATCAAAAGAAAACATACAGTCTTCATAAGTATCACAACCTAACAAAACCATTTTTGGTAGTGGGTTGTGATGGACATTATTATAGATGTGTTTGGACCGTTTGCTGCAACTCAAACCGATGCAGAAATTATGAACTTTTTAGTTTCTAGCGATGGTGACTTGTATCAATACTTTCGTCAAAATGATGTATTTATTTTAGACCGTGGCTTTAGGGATTCTATTTCTAACTTAGAAGCTCTTAATTTCAAAGTACACAAACCTGAAACCAGAGATGAAGGAGAAAGACAACTAACTGCTCTAAAAGCTAATTAAAGCAGATGTGTGACGCTTTGTAGATGGGTTGTCGAGGTAGTAAACGGCAGGTTTAAGCGTGACTATAAACTGTTCAGAAATGTGTTTTTTAACTTAGCTTCTGCACGTATGATGGAAGATTTTAGGATTGGTGCTGCCCTTATAAATAAGTTTCACAAAGTTACAGAAAATCCCGAAAATGCTGTTGAAATTGCTCATATAGCAACCACAAGGTTAAACTTGCCTAATTACTCGTATTTAGGTCAGTTTATACAAAATTATAATTTAAATAGGAGAAGAGTGTTATTTAGGAGTATTGATGCAAACCTGCCGGGCGCTTAATACTCGTACTTTTCCGGATCTAAATACAAATGAGTTGAAACTTATTTCATTAGGTCCTTACCAGGTAAAGCAGGCTCGCTCGTATTATGGCGAACATATCAGAGATCGAGGTATTTATGAAATAAAGATAAGTCCAGAGCTAGAGTTTTACGAGGAACTTGTAATGCACATAGGAGGTAATCATCCTGTCCTTTAAAGAGGTTTCGCATTAAATCTAGACATACTTCTAGACGTGAGTATTATTCTTATATAGTTTATGATGGGCACCCCCGAGTCAAGACCAACCTAGAAATGCAATCTTAGGTAATCTTAATGCCCTGGTGCAGGCCATGGTCCGGAGCGAGAGTGCATGGGAGGCCGTCACCTCCTTCTGCGAAGCAGTAATGCTCGCGAAGGAGGAGGCGGAGCGCGCGAGGGAAATGCAAGATGCGCGTCCTCGCGCCCCTTGTCGCCGAAGGAGACGCCCCGGGCGTCGGGAGTCGCGAGCCGACTTCCGGCCACCGTAGGCGCGGGCTTGCGGACGGTGGGCAATGGGTAGCTCGCCGTCCGATTAGGACCAGGCCCGGGTCGACGGCGCGTTGTGTTCAACGCGCGCCTCAAAGAGATGTCAGCACCAACTGACGGGGTCCGTAAGGGCCAATGCCTGCCAGGGTTGCGAGTTTGTCCGAAAGGGATATCGCGGCCCCGGCACACAGGCAACGGAAGGAACACGGGTGGGTTTTAGTCAGTAAAAGTCTGACACTCCCCCTCTCGCTCCGCCCAGAGCGGGCGGAGTCATTTTATGATTTCCCACCCAAAAAAAAAAAAGGTTGTTGGTGTAATTGTGTAGCTGGAAACCGGACCGTTGGATGTTGCGCACATATTATGACAATCCTTTGGTACTTGGGATGGGCGAGATACCAAGAAACTATTGTTCCACCAGCTGCATTTCTGGATAACGTACTTGTAACATTGAATCATTAAATGTATAAAATAATTTATTTATTTTTATTCTGACCAATATACCTATGCTACAAAAAATATGATATACTAATCACCTAAGACAAATATATCCACCTCAACCTATTTGGGTCATACACAAAAAGAGAACATTACAAAATATTAATAATAAAACTCCACGAATTGTTATGAAACGTTATATTTATTTAAAGTTCGATAATAATATTCTTACAATAATATCAGTAGAGATCAGTCTTGGTTATTTTCGGAATAAATCACGTTTTTAGTTCTTTTACGTCTACAGAAGAGATTGTCATGTCTACAGAAGAGAACAAAAATTGGCCTTATATAATCATATCAATAAGATCAAGAATAGAACCAATGAACAAAAAACTTAAAATTGACTTCTCTTTAACCCCTAAACAAGTCATAATTAAAAATCTTTACCAATTCCGTACAAAAAAATAATCTAAATTTGTCCACAGAACAGACATAATGCTTCTGTGGGCATATAAAGGAACAGAATATTAAAATATATTATCCTCATCAGAATCGTCCCACATGAAATTCCTCGGCCGTTTTTTCTGTGTTGAATCTTCAGAGGCTTCAGAGTCGTCTGAATAGATTATTTTCTTCTGGGGTTCATTTCTTCTATGCCTTTGGTTAAATATTTCGATTGAAAGATCTGGTGTGAGTCTATCTGAGCTTTTGCTTTTTCTCTCCATATTTTTCTTATCTGCCTTTGTTCTCTTGGCGTGTAGTCTTTATCAGTCTTAATTTGACCTAGGTGTTTTTTTCTTTTGTACCTCTCTCTATCCTTCCTTCTTCTTTCTTCGAGAGCTGCGTCATCCATTTTTGCCCGAGCACGGCGTATACTAAGTTTTTCTGCTCGCGCTGCTTGCGCCTGCGCTTCTTTTTTTCTTCTTCGGATAGCTGCCGTGACTGATTTATTCGTGGCATAGTAACTGAAAGAAAAGACCCCAACCGTCATGCGCTGCTAGCGCAAAAAAAAATGGCAAGGAGTATGTCAAGCTACGCATTTCAAAAAATTTAACAATCCAAAAAACAAACCAACCTGAAAGGTAAAAGTAAAGAAATAAGTCATGAAATAATTATATAGAGGTAGAGTACACACAGTAAACACACAAAGAAACTATTTTTAGAAAATCTACTATATTACCTACGAACAGATCTTGACCAAATTAATATGGAAACATACTAAAAGTAGGTGCATCAAAAAAAAAACGTCAGTTTGGTTAACAAAGAGTTTTAAACAATTATGTTCTAATTGAGAATATCTCTTTTTTTAAATCGGTTAAAAACCGAGTAACACTATATTTTTTTTCAAATACAAAGAAATTTCATTGCTAATTCACTTCTGTTGACATAGCTCCCTTCTGTGGACACAAAGTCTACAGTAAAGATGTCTACACGAGAGACACAATTTGATAAATCAAACATGGCATCCTACATTATGAGGTTAGAATTTAAGCAATGTGATATTTGCATACCGCGCCCATACGGTTAAACTATCTTAATCTTTTTATTGATTTGTAAAGGCTCCTTACTCAGGTATCCTTTGCATAGGAAAGAAACACTGATCTCGACCAAAAACGTGTGTAATTAAATAAAATTGCGATTTTTCACATCAGACACACTTTACGTAAAATTCACAATCAAGCAAATGACAGAGAATACAGTGCTACCAACACAAAAAACAAAATAATAACGATGCGTTCATCTTTGGCACATTTTGGGTTATTTTATGCGTCTACAGAAGGAGACCAAAATTCTGTGAACAAAATGTTTACACGTTTTATTTCAAAATGTTGAAATATATATTTTTTAATACGTTGTGTCACTTAAAATTGATAATATATCTGATGTAATGTAACGAAATAAAAGTATTTAAAGTATGTGTATATATTTTTAACCATCACTTAAACTCAACTACTTGGCATCCGAACAGTCTACAGAAGGAGATTTCTTTAGATTTAAAAGTAAAATAAAAGAAGTAAATCTCATTAAAGCGCGATTTTTTTGTGAAACGTGATACGTTTTCAAGACGAAATAACTATTAAATGTATTTTAATGTTGATATAATATTGAAATATCGGTTGTAAGTTGCAAGAACATATTTTCTTCGTTTTTTGTGTATGACCCATTTAACGTTCAGGAAATTATGTATAAATTGTAAAATCATGATGAAAACTGAGTGAAAAAATAAAACTTTTTCAAAACTTCATTCCACGACTGCATAGCTTTATGTAACTTATAATTCTTAATTATTGAAGATCTGCCCTATTGAAAGACATAGATTTCATATCTGTACATTCTGGGGTACAGGTCCTAACAATTTTTGGCCATCTCCTTTTTCACAATAATAAATCAAGTGATTTCCTTTACAAATGAGGCATGCATGAGACTTTGATTTATTTTCTTTATTGTCACAAGCAGCAGCAACAAACGTTTTATGTTGTTTTTCAACAGATTTGTCTGACTTTTCATTTTCTCTACGAGGCTTGTCACTGACACTGGCACTCACCATTTCCAACACATCAGCTCTACTTCTCAAAAAGTCAAAGAAGTCTACTAATGTGGGATTGTTCAATATGCTATTCCTATGTTATTCCCATTTAGTACTTGTTACACGATCTAACCTTTGACTGAACATAAAAATAATCAATGTATCCCAATTATCAGTTTTCTCCTCTAAACTATTTAATGCTCGAATGTGTTTTGAAATGTGATCAATTACAAATCATAGAGATTTTTCCGACTCCTTAACAGTGGGTATATTAAATAATGATTTTAAATGATTATGAACGAATTGCCGTTTGTTGTTAAAACGATCACATATCAATTTCCAGGCAACCGCATAATTATTTGAGGAAATTTCAAGTAATTCTATTACAGAACCTGCCTGCTCTGTCAATGATGCTTTTAAATACTGAAATTTATTGATCTCATTCAACCCCACATTGTTATGAATAAGCGAGTTGAATGTGTCATGAAATTCCAACCACCTATAGTAGTTTCCATCAAAGATTGGTAGCTTTACAGTAGGCAACTTAACAGTCTTGAAGTTATTTCCACAGCAGTGAGTTGTTGCCTGACTATTATGGGACTTTACACTCTCATATGGGTCTTTACTTTCCTGAATTCCAATTACTTCTTGAGCAGAACTAATTACAAAATAAAATAAGTTTTCAGTTACATTTCTTTCTGAGTTTTTTCAGGTTCATCAGAGGTTCCTTGAAATTCATATGAAACTTCATCTTGTAAAAACTCAATCTTACTTTGAATTGTATCATACTAATTAAACAATACTTCTATTCTGCTCAAACGGACTTTTAACTGATTTACTTGTTGCGTTGAAACGTCTTCAACTTTACGAAATTCTGCTAGGTAGTTATTAAAATTAGTAAGTCTACCCTTTAATGAATCGAACGCGGCAGACCGAGCGGCACGTCCACCGTCGACAACATTAACAAGTTTCTTCACAGTCTGTCAAACTGATGACTTTGCTCGCACTTTGCTGTATGATGACATGCCACGCTATTACTCATGGAAGCGTTGAAAACAAGGAACACCCGTTGAAGGACATCCAAATGTATTTGCTTCAGACGCTCTGGGTCGCATCTACACAGTACATCCAAATAACGATGAATGTTATTATTTGCGGTTGTTGTTGGTGAATGTTCGTGGTCCGACATCGTTTAAACAACTGAGAACAGTTAATGGACAGCTGTGTGCGACTTACCGTGAGGCATGTCAACTATTACATTTACTTGAGAACGATTCGCACTGGGATGATACGCTCAAGGATTCCGTAATATCTTCATCGCCGCATCAAATTCGTACATTGTTTGCGATTATCATATCGACATGTTTCCCCTCGAATCCAAAAGATTTGTGGGTTAAGTATAGAGATGACATGTCTGAGGATGTTTTGCATCGTGTGCGCTGTCAAACTTTGAATCCTACACTACAAATGACTGCAGAAATGTACAATGAGACATTGATCATGATAGAAGATACGTGTTTATTGATGGCAAATAAAGTATTGTCGTGTTTGGGAATGACAGCACCAAATCGTCTTATGCACGATGCATTAAACCACGAGTTGCAAAGAGAACAACAGTACGACATTGAAGAATTAGCCGAAACAGTTCGTACAAATGTTCCACAATTAAATCAACAACAAAGAATTGCGTACAACACTTTGATACAAGCTGTGAACAGTGGATCTGGTGGAATTTATTTCCTTGATGCTCCCGGAGGAACCGGAAAAACGTTCTTAATTTCATTGCTTTTGGCGAGGATCAAATCGCGAAATGATGTTGCTCTAGCGTTGGCTTCATCTGGAATAGCTGCGACTCTGCTAGAAGGCGGGCGAACTGCACATTCTGCCTTGAAATTACCATTAAACATGCAAATCACCGAAACACCAATTTGCAACATCGCCAAAAATAGCGCAATGGCCAAGATCCTACAGATATGCAAATTGATTGTTTGGGATGAATGCACAATGGCCCATAAGAGGTCACTGGAGGCACTATACAGAACGTTGAAAGATCTTCGTGACAACCAAAATATTTTTGGTGGGGCCATGATTCTGTTGTCAGGTGATTTTCGTCAGACTCTTCCAGTTATTCCCCGATCAGCTGTTGGTGATGAACTAAATGCATGCCTAAAATCATCGAATTTGTGGCAGTATGTAAAGACACTCCAATTAACAACTAACGTGCGAGTATTTTTGCAACAAGATGAAACTGCAAATATGTTTGCGAAGCAGTTGTTAGACATTCGAAATAATAAAGGACAATGCAACCGATTGGCCCAAAAATATTAAACCTAATGTGCATAATTGAAACCTATGCCAAAAGTTAGTACTAATCATCCATGACAACTTTTACTATGGGGCCAAATAAATCTATCCCAGAATAAAAAATATACAGGGTAACAAATGTTTTAAAAAAGTGTCGATTTTTATGACTTAATTATAGGTTTTGTTCATTTTAAACAGGTTTAAAATATCCCCTAATGTAATTCCTAAAGGTTTAAACGCATACAGAAGTAATTCGCTGCTGATTTCATTGTTTAATGGTTAATTCCTGTTAAATGAGCTTACACAGATTGTTCAAAATATAAGAGAAGTGTTTACCTAACAAAAATAATGGCCCGTGCTGTAAAGCATAGGGCGCTGTCTCCACGAGCGAGAGAATCGCGGCGATATTATCGTCGTGCCACGTATTTCTATACACTCTCTATGGAACCGTCTCCACACGGCGATATTATCGCCGCGATGCGACGAGTGGCAACGAGCGCGCGAAACGTCATTACATCGTCGCTAGCCCGCCGCGACTAGCAGCGGGCCCGCCGCGCGCTCGCGCAGCGGACCCGGCGCTCTCGCAACGAGCGCGCAGCGGGCGCGCTGTCAAACGCAGCGCAGTGATGCCAACTTAGCAACTTTATAGCTAGATCTAGCTATTATTGGGTGACAGACAGCTACAATTTAATGAAACTTGTAGCTAAACTTTTTAGCTACTTTTCGTTTCATTAGGAGACGTGAGGCTATCAAGATTCGTAAAGTAGGATAACGAGTCTCGAAAGAAAAATAAAAACTAAACGCGAATCTATGGTCATAGATGGTATGGTAGGTACAGGTGCTAGGGTATATATGTTCTGTGGGTATAGGTCGGCGTTCAGTGTGACCATGTTCAGTATTTTAATACTTTGTTGGTATATTTTATCGACTTTTACAAGCATTAGTATTTAGTAAAAACGGAACAAAAAAACAGTTTTATAAACAAAAACGGATCAGCAATTTTAAAAACAAAGTAAGGTGTAAAAGATCAAGGAGGTTGTGTTAAATTTAATCCTTCAAATAGAATGTTAAAATACAATTCTAACATTTATTGTGATGATGATTGACTGAACTTTAAAATTTTGAATATCAGTATTTTTATTGGTATATTTTCCCTGTGCAAGTTGGTATATTTCAATATTATTTTGATGTGCTTCGGATTTTTTGTAAAAAATTATCTGGTTACACTGTCGGCGTTGGCCGGGAATTCTCCGTTTACTGCTGTGTGCGCTGCGACAGAATATTTACTCAACCAAAACAGTACGCGCTATTCGTATTCTGTCTTGTTTTGTTTTGGTCTATCCATATAAAACTAATAATAATGTTTTGATTTAATTTGAAAATGGATTTACCTTTGAAAAAGAAAACGTACGCGCAAAAATACAGACCGGAGTGGGAAAATATGGACGAATTTAAAGGTTGGCTAAAATCGGCAAGTGGAGACTCAAGCAAAGCGTTTTGTACATATTGTTCCACGGAAATTCTTGAAAAACTATTTGACATCAAGAAGCATGCTGAGACAAAAAAACATAAACAGAAAGTAGAGTTCAAAACAGGTACGTGAAAGAATTTAAAATTCGTTTTGTTGAGAGCAGACTCAATCGATGTGAAAAATGAGTTTGATACTTTCATTATTTTTAACCAGTCCTTTTCTTTCTATAACAAAAGTATCAAGCTCATATTCTGCGTCTATATGGTCAGTGTTGTGTGTGTTTTTTTCATTTGCCGCAGTTTTCATGTGCAAAGAAGAGCGAGACTCGTATCAGTGTTGCCCTAAAATAATTGAAATCCAGTTATGAAGGTAAACTAAAGTGTAAAGTTTTATCTGGCTAACGAAAGCACGACCTGAGAAAACGCGGCAAATTCAAAAATTTCTAACAGTAATCTTATTAAACTTTCATTATATTCACGGAACTTTCTATTTTATTATACTTAAATACATATTAATTTTGTCTTTACAGGCAATAAAGAAATTCCTTTCAAAGTTATACCAAAAGGCCATTCATATAGACCTTGCGATGAATCTGAAGGCGCATTGACCTTATTTATTGCTGAGCACTGTTCTATATTAAGTGTAGACTATTTAGGTGAACTATGCAAAATATGTTTTAACAACTTCCCTGTCCCCATACAACTCATTTTGATAATGCCCTACGTCCACAGGTTTTTCTTATTGTTACGCTCATTAGCTTTTTTGAACGAACGTAGGGCGTTAATTTGTCTTTACCACGTTCAATGAGTCATATGTGAACACACACACACAAATGCATTTATTGAGTGACACTAACAATACATCATCCGTCAAATGTCAATCAACTGTCATAACTACAATTAGATTAGAAAGTTGAATGTTCATTTGAGGTTATAATTGATATTTTATTGGAAAAAGGTCTGTTTTGTGGTTATAAATTGATATTTATCTAGAAAATGGCTTATAGAAGATATACAAATGAAGAATTGTTGCGGTATTTAGAAAATTCAGATGAAGAACCATTTAGTAGCGGAAGTGACGAAGAATATCAGCCCAACAATGAAGATGAAGAAAGCGAGGATACCGAGGTAATTGCAGATTTTATAGCAAATAGTGCAGGCAGAGGTACTGAGATTCCGTCACCCACTCCAGCAAGTTCATCGTCATCCGATCCATCTGATGCCCAATGGAAAAGAGATGTTTTGCCTTTAGGGAGAGAAACGTTTATAGGCAATCACGGTGTACAAAATATCGACGCAATTACTGAAGATGGGCGAGTTAGTTTGATCAAAATTTATGCCTATTTTGTACCTGATGATTTAATTGATGAAATGGTAATTCATACCAATAATTACGCTCAGTTGTTGTAAGAATTACGAACTGCACGATTTAATCGAATGACAAGATGGAAAGACGTCACTAGAGAGGAATTGAAAACATTTTTTGGAGTAATAATCTACATGGGTCTCAATCCTAAGCCGTCAATCGAACACTACTGGAAATTAGACGTGCTTTACTATAATCCTCTTATGCACAGAATAAATATGTCGTATAACAGGTTCAGCTCCATTCTAAGATGCTGGCACTTTACAGAAATCCAAATAGGTGTCGTTGGAGAGCAAAGAACTCATAAAATAGACCCACTCATACATAAAATGGTAAACAATTTTCGTAGTCTTTATCTACCTTCCGATATTGTTGTCGTTGATGAGTCAATGGTAAAATTTCATGGAAGGTTGCTAATAAGAACTTATAACCCAGCCAAAACAGATCGCTACGGTATGAAAATATATAAGGCCTGCACAATAAATAGCTACACATGGTCCTACCAACTTTATAACGGGATTTCGCATCAATTAGAGGGTCTTGATAAACCTGGTTCAACAGTGGTACAGCTCACAGAGCCGCTTTTAGATGCAGGTCGTATTATCGTCGCTGACAACTATTATACCAGTTTGCCTTTGGCCGAGTATCTAAAAGGTCGCAATACTGATTTATGCGGCACTTTACGTAAAAATAAAAGAAATTTGCCAAAAGAAGTAGTAAAGGCGAAGTTAAGAAAAGGAGAACAAATAGCTAGACAAAAGGACAACCTCTATACTGTACTAAAATGGCATGATAAACGCGACGTCCTTATGATCTCAACCTGCCATGGAGACGGTATGTCTAACGTCACTACTTACCGCGGCGACATTATGAAACCTGATGCAATCATCGATTACAATGATGCCAAAAAAGGCATCGATATTTCAGACCAACTTGCTTCCTTTCATTCGCCGTTACGTAAAAGTTTATCGTAGTACAAAAAGATAGCAATAGATTTGCTATTTCAAGTCGCCATTATCAATGCCAGATGCATCTACAACGAGTTGGCAGACGGCCCTAAGTTGTCAGTTTTACAAGTCCAAGAACATCTAGTCCGACATTTCCTTGGACCTGCAGCATTAACCACAGAAAGTAACCAACCTAAAAGATCTTCAATCTCCTGTAACTCTCCAAGACCTTCAATAGCCTCTTCAAGTCATTCTGGACATTCTCTACAAGAAATACCTCGAAATGCAAACAATAAACTCGTCCGAAAAAGATGCACTGGGTGCTATGTCAAATTGAAAAACGAAGGATTATTGGCAAGAAAAGCTAAGCAAGTACACACTGAGTGCAAAAGGTGTGAAAAAGCTTTCTGTTTAGAATGTTATAATGAGAAACATGCTTGATTTTATAATATTTTCTTGTAATAAAATCCTTACGTTGCAGTACCTATTAGAGTTTTATTTATGGCAAATTTCTATAGTGATTAAATGATAAATATAAAAAATCGCAAAATTTTCTTTTATCATTGTAAACATTAGGCTTTTTGCTATACGTCCACGTACGATTTAAATAAATATCATGTCACGTTCATACCGAAAAATGTGCCTCAAATTGTATAGAGAAATGAGTCACCTATGACTCATGAACTTATTCTAGTACGTTCCTATGAGTCATATATGACTCATTGGACAGGGAAGTTGTTAAAGACTCCAAAGCTTCACAGGAGCTAAAATTGCATCGAACTAAATGTACGGAAATAATGAAAAATGTGTTGATGCCGCACTTTCGCAAGGAGCTCTTGGGTGATATTGGAAACCAAAAGTTCAGTATTATAATGGACGAGTCCACAGACGTCAGTGTCAGTAAACACCTTGGTCTTGTAATTAGGTATTATAGTGCCGCACAAGAAAAGATAGTTAGTTCATTCCTGGAACTAGTTTCTATTGAGAGTGCAGATGCTAGGGGAATCGTTAATGGCCTGGTATCATGCTTAGAGAGTCACAACTTAAATATTAAACAAATGATTGGAATTGGAACTGATAATGCATCTGTTATGACAGGCATTAATAACGGGGTCTATGCAATCCTAAAAAGAGAATATGGTATAGAAAATTTGATACTAATACGATGTGTCTGCCACTCGTTGCAGTTAGCAGTGACCCATGCATCCGAAAATACTCTGCCAAGAAATATTGAGTTTTTGGTTAGAGAAATTTATAAATGGTTTTCTGTGTCTCCTAAGCGGCGAGATGAATACACAAAAATATACGAACTTATTAACTGTGGCGAAAGTCCGTTGAAAATCACTAAGGTGTGCGATACACGGTGGCTTTCTATAGAGCCAGCTATTACAAAAATTGTGACACAATGGGAAGAATTAAAATTACATTTTAATTTGGTAAAGAGTAAAGACGATTGTTACTCAGCAGAAGGTCAATTCTACTAATTAACGTGCAAATTGAAAAACATGCGACCGGAATGCGATGACATTGTGAATAGACCAAAAAATGGTATTCTGCTAACCTTAAATTTGGGTTTGTTGACATTCAAGTCGCAATATCATCGCAGCCTAGTCTCATGGCAATCAACTTTGTTTTCGTTTACGAAAATAAACATATTTTCACGGTGGTTCAATGTATGCAGACGATATTGTGATAATTAGTGATACTTTAATTTTTAGCAACCTTATTTTATGATCTTTTTAATGTCTTGATTAGTTCGCTTGGTTAAATACATACTTATAGTATTTTCATTTTCCGTTTTTTTATTTTTATGTTTATAAAATACAAAACCATTAAAATAAATAATTGGATATAAAGCTAACTTGGAACGTATTGATAACCGCGGCGCGCAAGCGCGACCCGGATGATTTAAGATGTCAAGAAGAGACGTCATTAAATTGAATGTCAAACTACATATAATTTTATATCAATTTTATTATTATTGATTTATAGCTGAAATTATTGTAACGATTTATTGAACTATCACAGGAAGAAAGAGATTTTCTCGAATATGGTACCTACCACCAGCCATTAGAATTTTGGTCAGTACCTATCTATATTATCCATGAGGAATATCATCGCTTAGGTACAGAATCCGAACATAGCATCCAGGATCAATAATATCCACTGTTGTAGTCGTTCTGGTGCGTTGAGTGAAGAGTTACAGGGAAAATTATACTGATTCAAAGTGCTGCTATGATGTAAAGCTTCCGTACCGCGCCTACAACAAACACAAACGATTGTTGTAAACATCAATGTTTCTTCGATACCCTGAAGGTAGATGAAGCTTTACAGCGGATTTTATAATCCTTTGCAGATGAAGGTGCCTACCTATACCAATTATTCGGCACAAACTGAAGACTGTATTGTAAAAATAATTTCTACTGGGTACTAGTACAGTTAGGTACTGCTTATGACTGTAACGAATTCAATAAAAGTATATTTTTCATTCGCCTTTTTCATTTCTTTATTATGTTATTTTTATATTGTTTCACTTGACAAAGACTCTTAGCGTAGCTCGAATGCGTAGACCAATAGTCGACTTCTATTCATTGTTAATTTTGCATGAATATTGTCCCGTTGGCACCCTTTGGGTACGGAACCCTAAAGAGCATACAGTTATTTTATTATAAGTACCTAATTTAAAAATCTTATTGTATTAAAATAATACAAAAATAAATTAAAAAAATACAACAATAGTTGGGATCGAACTTACAATCAACGTCATGCAAGGCAGACGTCGAACCACCCCAGCTGTACGGTACATTTTAAGCTTTAATAAAATAGCCTTTCTTATACCTACACGTCATAATACAAAAGCTAATTTTGAAAAGACACATGACACTTTCTATAAGTACGAGAGCTTGTGACCAACATTTTTGCCTTATTGAGTTACTGAGATTTGGATAATCTGAATCCAAAAATTCTTATTTCAGGAATTTTCCGCGTCGCGTCTGACTCGACCGCATTTTCAAATATGTCAAAAAAAATACCGAACTGTTTCATAGTAATCTGTCTGATTTTCAAAATGTAGTTGAACGATTAATCAGACAAGTTTTCTATAGACATTAAATTATATTATTGCGGCGTATTTACGTACGATTAATAAACACCCGTAACGATTGAACTGAAATTAGGGACTTTTTTTCAAAAATGTACAAAAGGAAACTAGGATAACATTATTTTGAAATAATATAATAATATAATATAATAATCGTTTATTTATAAAAAAGGACACGCTTACAATAACCTTAACAATTTAAAATATAGCACAGTTGCTTATTTGCCTGAACTAGGTTGAACCTGTGTTTCAGGCTAGAAAGTGCATAAATACTTATTTCAATAAATTAACAATGGGTTTAAAGTAAAAACTAAATTAAAATTTAAGTAAATAAAAGCAAAAATAGTATGTTAGCGGTTCTATTTGCAAACAACAAGTAGATCTTCTGTCTGTGCATAATCTATGGTTAGTAAATAATTAAGAATATTTTTTTTACAACTAAAATAATTTAAATTATAAATACAAAGTTTTCTATTTAATCTATTATACAGAAATGGTCCTAAGAATGTAAAAAATCTTTCTACAAAAACATGTTTTGAGGTTGCATTAGATATGCAAACTATATCATTCCGTCTCTTGTTAGTTTTGTCAGCATTGTAGGTAAGCATGGTGTGCTGTTTTAATACTAGGTGCATAATGAAAAGCTGGCGAACCGTCAGTAAGTTGCAGGATTTATATAGCAGAACTGTGGGAAAGAAGAAGGGATGGAAGTTTGCTACCTTTAAAAATTAAATATAATGTTTTAGAAAAAAATGCATCGTTTTTAATCATTGTCAGACTCATCATCATTATCGTGAGGGATAGGAGCATTACAAGCACCGTTCTTTTGCCGGGCGACTCCGAAACGTTCTTTTCGTTTTTGGAATGATGGTGCGTCGCGCCTCACCTGACCACATTTTCAAATATGTCAAAAAAAAAATCCGAACCGTTTCATAGAAATTTGTATGATTTTCAGAATGTAGTTGAACGATTAAATTTTCAGGTGGTGTTGCCCAGATATAGAAAAAAAAATACATTTGTAACCTATTTGAAACCTATGTACTTTTTTTATATATCAGACATATTGTGATAAAACCGTCTGACCAATACTGTCCACCGAGTCGGGTTCCGAATCATTTAAAATAACGCTTTTAAACGGTTTTAGCCGTAAAACGATGTTACATGGTTTTGGTCGTGGGCTCTCGTACTAATAATATGTCAAACAACTATTGACGCCTGCAATATGTAAGATTGCCTCTTACATATTACACTTGCTAAGAAGAATCCACAAGGCAGTTTTACTATTTTCTAACATAGCTCCTTGTAGGTACAGCGTAATGATTTTCATTTCAGAGCTTACATCCGTACCTAATTTACAATTTTGTCTCGTCTTATTACAATCCCGCAGTAAACTATCGAAGAACAGGAACAAAATGCAATATTGCTCTGTCCCCCCTAGCAAAAAGCGTGATAATGTAGGTATAGCTTATACTCACCAGTGGGCGGAACAAGGCTGCCAGTAATTATGATGATGATGATATATTAACCTCTGTGTGGACTTGACTTTTAAAGATTTTTTTGCTAAATTCGTATATAATATAAAGTAGTATTATTTTACTCAGAAGCTTGGGTATACTTTCAGATAAAGAAGTAAATGAATGAATGTAACACATTTATAAAAATCCATATGTCATACATGTCTCAATTGTCTGGTCTCACGTGTGGATATCATAAATGTGTATCCTAAATATGTAGGTATTACGTAGTAAGTTTGGAAGCAAGCGTGCAGTGATAGTTGCAGGCCAAATGCATACCGACTATTACGTCAGCCCTATATAAGTGGAGTCATCATCATCATTTTAGCCGAAAGACATCCACTGTTGAACATAGGCCTCCAAGCGTCGCCACATCGACGGGCCCTGTGGTTCACAGAACTGTAGGGACTGCAGAAAAATAAAGTTACTAGGTACTAAAACGAATATTATTTATTAACTTGTCGATACAAACATATTAAATATATATATATACTAAACAACATAAGTAATGGGGCAAGCTTGTAAACATTTTTTTATCGGTCATGGATCGTGCTTTTCGCTCTTATACTAGGTATCCGGCAATCAGAACGTCTGTCTTGCTCATTCTTCCCGCCCCGTGTGTCGTCCGCGTGATTCCTCCAAATAGTGCCTAGGAAAGCACGTACAGCCGTTGGCACCAACTGATTTCTTCCCGGTTAGGTCGCATTGCCGTCCCATCGGACTATGAGAGTGAGGGAAGAGGGAGTGCTGTGTATGCGCACACACTTGCGTTGTTGTCTATAGTACCTCCTGTTTACTTGGCTGTCTTGGTTGAAATTGGCCGCCGTGACCGCAAATAGGTCGGGACTTCGACCGTATCTCATCTAAATGTATGGAATCTAAAAAGGATATATGATATTAGGTATCATAATAGTGAATCAACAAACACATTCATTTCGCATAATTTTTAAAATTACGGGCACAGTTCGAGCCTATTCTCGGGCCTTTCTTGTCATAAGGAGGTGCACATGTTTTTTGAACACACGTGAGTGGTTCAGGGCCAGTGTGACTTTCTACAAGGCTGTGAATCTGAAGGAATATAGTTTTGACCCACTACGAAAGTGTGGCAGGAGCTACTAGCTACTCGCGCAAAACGCAGGGGTTATCAAAACTGAGAAAAAATAGATATGGTGATGACGTAGATGCTTAGAATATAGCTGCCTTCTTGCATATCAATCAATAATATTTTTATATAAGTATTATAATGTGTACTTAGTAGACCTACCTTGGTTGCAATACCCAGTCCATTTCTTCGCTTATTCTGCGGGATATGCGGCTTCAGTTCGTAAGACTTGGTTAGTCTGTATGTTTTTACAAACGCACGGTCGCTTTAATGGAAAATGCGTCTGATGTGAGACCCCGCGGCCGGCGATGCTGAGAACAGCAGCTGCTGCTGTGTTCTCTACGTTGTTCTGCGGCCGATTCGTCGTCTGCACGTTGTGCGAGGAATGAAAGTTGCTCCCACAGGCCGAACCCACTGGTTTTGTATTATTTCACCACACAAACACCAAATTATTTACAACACTGTTACTGGATAAGTTTTTTCTTCATGAATCTTGGATTTCAAGATGATTTTAAGGATAAAATCGAAATAAAATGAGAAATGTGAAACTGCAGAAGCAAAAATTTTCTTTCACAGTTCAGTCAACAAATAATCTCATGCTTACGTCAATTTTGACGTTCTTATATTTACGTGAATACCAATTTTATTTTCTTTGTCAAGTAAAATTTTAGCAGAATACCGTTTTAGTACATTTGTTATTTTCATTCCATTCGCAATCTCATGGCACAAAACGTCACGTTTGACTTAGTTTTTTGGTTTAGCAGAATACCTTTTTGTGACAGTTTGGAACTTTTGCGGCTCTGCGACTTGAATTTGAACGTTTTTTAAGTACGAGAATTAGCCCTCTGAGCTCATTTACAATATGCTCGAAGACAAAAGAAATTATTTATATTTTGTGTTTCTGAGAAGCATCCTAAATGATGTTCAAACAGCAATTAAATCATTTGAAAGTGAGAACTCTAAGCCATTAAAACTTCTCAACACACTCACAACACTGATACAATCAGTGAGCCAGAGAATTTTAATACCAAGACCTGTAAACAGGAATTCATTAGATCCAATAACTGACAGGGATATTAACCCTAGACCTTATCTTGGCTACATGTTTGAAACTGCAACATCACAACAAAATTTAAATTCAGAAGTTTTAAATGCAATACGACAACGCTGCTCCGCCTTCTTACAGCAATGACTTAAGGAATTGCAACAAAGACTTCCAGACAACTACAAGCAGCTAGAGTCAATAGCGTTGCTAAGTCCAGAGAAGGCAATAAAACCAATCAAGTCCAACACTATCATCGAGGTTGCCGAAATTTTGGGATTTACACCACAAATAATAGACAAAATAATGCAACAGTGGCACATTCTGCATATAAATAAGTGGCATTCTCAAGAAATAGTTCCATTTTGGGTCGAAGTACAAAAATTTAGAAATTCTTCCGGTGACAACATATACCAAGATATAAGTACTCTTGCGTTAACTTGCATTTCACTGCCGCATTCTAATGCAGAGATAGAGAGGTTATTCTCTCAAATGAATTTAGTCAAAAATAAGCAAAGAAACCGAATGAGTTTGATAACTCTGAACTCAATCCTCTGCATTAGAGACTCCCTCAGGAAAAGTGGTAAATGCTGCTATAACTGTGTTTCGCCTAAAGAGGTACTGCATAAAATGGGCACCGCTGAAAAATATTCTAAATCAACGACACATACTGAACCCCAGCCCTCGACATCTTCCTCTTTAATTGATTAATTTTAAATATATGTTTTTATTTTTTTAATTAGTTATTTATGTTTTTTTAATATCATTTTTAACTCTCTTGTTGGAATAAATGAAAATAAAAAAAAGATGATTGTCAGAAATTGTCATTTTATTGTAACCCACTTACCTACTGTATGTACACTAAGACCATGTAAATCGGCCGTACATTTAACTTCTTCTAGCAACTTTTTGGGGTAAAAAGAACTGGCAATCTAACAACATTTAAAAAATTGTCTAGCAACTGGGTAAAGCTAGCAGTTGGCAACACTGACGCAGCGTCATTTCAGCGTTGCCTCTCGTTAAGCAAGGACGTTTCGAGAAGCTTTTTAAACAATAGTACAATGTTTGACATTGAAAAGTTTATACTTGAAGTGAGAGAGAGACTTGCCCTTTACGATGTTCAGTTGGCCGAGTATCGAAACAGAGAAATTAAAGCAAAGTATTGGTATGATGTGGGAAGTGCTATGTTCACAGAGTGGGATGACCTAACCTCTAAAGAAAAAAAAGAAAAAGGTAAGCGTACAATATTATTTATTCAGGTAATTTTTGTTGTTATAATTGTTAGTTTTTATTGTCTATGGTATAACAAAATAATATACATTCGTCGGTACAAAACCGTTGTTTCAACAATAATTATAAGAAAGATAATTTTCATTAAACGATGTAGTCATTTTGCCAAGGAACCGCGCCCACTGTGTTAAAATAATCTTTAAATAAGTTTCGAATTTGCAACCCCGAATTCCTTGTCCTTTGAAGTACGGGTGTCATATTTTGTTGATTGTGTATGTCTTCATTTTCCCCGTCAGTGGCATTTAATGCTCGACGCTTTATGAAGTTGTGCAAAACGCAAGCTGCTTTTATTACAAGAATTGAACTGTCCGGTTGAAGATTTATTGTATTATGAAATATGCGAAATTTTGAGGTGATTTGTCCAAAGCCACATTCCACGTAACGTCTCGCACGAGACAGTCTGTAGCTGAAAATCTTTTTATCCGTAGGAAGACATCGACCTGGATACGGTCGCATTAAATTTCGATGAATACCGAAGGCCTCATCAGCTACAATCACATATGGCATTTTGGGTCCGCCAAATACCAGTTCTTCTTCATCCGGCAAATCAAGGGCTTCTTTATTTAGCTTCTGGCCTAAAATTGAAGATTGAAAAATGGTAGAATCATTTTCACGGCCATAAGAACCTACGTCAATCACAGTAAATAAATAATTCGAATCCACCAAAGCCAATAAAACGATTGAGTTGTACTTTTTATAATTAAAGTATAGAGAGCCGGAATTCCGGGGGCACTGAATTCGAATGTGTTTGCCGTCTAGCGCTCCCAAGCAATGTGGGAAATTCGCGTTGTCTTTAAATCCCTCTGAGATTATTTTCCATGATTCTTTGTTCGGGGCTGCCATTTCTGTAGGTGCTAGCACTTTCCATATAATTCCACATGTTTCTTTTATTAATTTAGCCAACGTTTTTTTCGAAATTCTGTACTTATTCTGATGGCGTTTATAACTTGTTCCAGAAGCGAGATATCTGAAAAATGACATTATTATTTAAAAAATATACTTAATCATATATTTTTTTTTAATATAAAATAGGCTCGCGTTTGTTTGCAATCACACCTGATGGAAAGTTTTTTTTTTAATGCGATGTAAAAGGAAGACTACATCAAAGCGTTCGGATTTATTAATCTGTGTTGTTTTTTTTTATTAAAATACATAATTATTAATATATGTATACTTATATATTATTATAATATTTAAATTAAAAGTTATCTCTTTGCTTCAGGACTTGAGTTAATGACAAAATGGAAATCCTTAAGAGATCAATTTCGTAAGTAGTTAAAGTTGCAGCAATGTTCAAAATCCGGTCAAGCTGCCTCAAAACGACGAAAGTATATTCATTATGATGCATTACTTTTTTTAAAGAAACACACAGAACACGCTTCAACATCGTCAAACATGTTCAATGAGGACAGTCAAGATGTTTTTGAGGATGACGACAGTTCGGTTAATACCACCCCTAGTGTTACGGAACCATCCACGTCTAATAAAAAGAAAACATTAGTCCAAATGTTTCTGGAATCTAATAAAGAGATATCGAATGTTATGCGCGAGAGTATAGATATACAAAGAAATAATGTTCAACCACAGTATCGCGACGAGCGTGGAAATGAGGCATTTTTCCGTTCGTTGCTACCACTTATGGACAACATAAAAGAAGACTATTTAATTGATGCCAGAACTGAGATTATGGCCGTAATTAAGAAATACACACCATCATCACATACATTGCTAGACTCTTATTCTCGTACATCCACACCAACAAGCGAGGACGATATTGCTCAAATGTTAGAACACTTTGATGGAATGTAAACTTTAAGTTTTAATTTGATGTAAGCGTTTAAGTAAAATAAATCTGCTTTAAACTTACTGTAGTGTTACTGCTAATCTTTCACATGGCCCGATACTTTTCCTCATATTAGTATCTTGCTTTGATAAGTGTCTTGATAGTAAACTTAACAGTTCATCGAAAACAGGAACTGGCATTAAATAATAAATCTAACCATTCTGAATGATTTCGATATTCATCATAATTCACATGGAAATGTCCATGACTTTCACGACGTAGCAACATGGGATGTGTCCACGAACGGCGCTTTTTTTCCCTTCTTAACAATAACAATAACTGCATATTCACTAGCGTACTTGCAGAAGCACCCCACAACACTATATCCATAATAAAGAATTATTTTATCGACTGAGACACTATTTATTTCACTCTCGTCTGGCAGGTAACTGAATTCTTTCTTTCGCAACGCGTCGTCAAGGAAACTCGGCGATACCGTTACGAGTCGCGGCGATACCGTTACGAGTCGCCGCGGAAACGCTGCGATTCCGTTACGACTCGCGACGATACGCGGCGGAATTATCGCTCGTTCGTGGAGATTATCCGACGATATAAGGGCGGACTCGTCGCGATTCTCTCGCTCGTGGAGACAGCGCCTAGGACATGATTAATGGGCGCGCTGCCGTGCCGGTAGAGCTTCAGGTAGCCTGTAGCTAGCGTACCCGCCCCTCGTCTCCCTCCCACACCATTATATTGCGGCAGTTGTTTAGACAGGACCTGCGTGTGCGCTTTTATTGTTGTCCTTTTCTATCGCAAGGGACATTATATACCTGCATCCTTATTGTTCGTTTTCTTTGTTATCCATTACAAAGTCATGAGGAAGCAGCAACAAATCTTCGCAGTCGTCCATTGCTTGTCTTTCGGTACGTTACTGTGCGATTATCGTGATTTTTTCTGTGCTTGTGCTGCTAACCTTGGACTCCGATCGATTCTTAATACTCTGACATTTGCTTCGTTTACCTGACTCTGATTTTTCTTCAATTATCGGACACATATATATTTGGACAATGTTCCTACCGCGAGGACGCCAAGTGTGTTTGTTATGCAGTATATCTGTACTGCGTATTCGAAGGATTACTTTGACTGCGAATAATCGTAATCGACATCCTCGTGCCATCGAGAATATTCAATCAGCGCTCCCGTATGAGGTGAGTTTAGTGATCACTATCACCACTGTTTTTCCTAATATCCAAAAATATTATAAATGTGAAAATAACTCTGTCTGCCTGGTACCTTTTTACGCCTAAACGGCTGAAATGATTTCGATGAATTTTGGTATAGAAATAGGTAGATGGGACCTTGGAAAATGACATTCGGCTACTCTTGTCGCGAAAATAAAACCTAGAGGGGGTGAAAAGATGATGCAAGTTTATATGGGGGGTTTACATTAAGTTATGTACACGAGAGAACTCGCGGGCGGGAAGCTAGTATTTCTATCATTATTAGACTTGGAACGAATAGTATATTCGCCGTATGCCAAATATTCGGTGGGCTTTTTATATTAATAATATATAAGGCAAAAATATTCGGTCAGCGCGTGGCGGGAAATCTTGTATCAGCCTGTTTATTTCTTACTTATAATTAAAAAAATATATATATATAAATCCATACCATCCATATCCATATATATTATAAATTCATACTAATGTGATATAAATGTAAAAGTAGGTTTGTTTGTTTGTTAGTCCTTCTTTCATGTCGAAACGGAGCGATAGATTGTCGTGATTTTTTGTATGGAGATAGTTGGAGGGCTGAAGAGCGACATAGGCTATATTTTATCCCGATGTGTCTTGAAGTTCCCGCGGAAAAGCCATTAACTCCACCGGCAAAGCCTCGTGCAGTCGCTAGTAAATCAATATTTTTATTTTTCCAGTTAGGTATCTGATTACAACAAAACATATGATTTAAGTATTCGGTATTCGACTGAATAGAATAAAAGTAGCCAAATAGGTCGAATACAGAATAACACCCGAATATTCGTTCCAAGTCTAAATGATTGTTTAATTATAGTTATGTAAGGGTGACTACTTTAAGGTAGATATTTTATATAGATATCACTCTAAGGTATAAGGTAGATGTCTATTTTTGTGCTTCGTGTTAATTACAGTTGGCAATTCCCGCACACTTTTGTTTTCATATAAACTTGTTGCCACAGCCCCATTAATTGCCGTTTGATATTTACTGTTCGTGCATTTTGATTCTACAAAAATCGATTTTTATTTTTTAGCTCACTTATAACAACGAGGAACACGTTTGTTTGCGTTGTTGGATGCGAGCCCAACGAGGAAGTATTCTGCAGCGCAATGCGGAAGGTGAAGATCGACCTATTTTTCATCAACCTGACGTCGAACAGGAATAACCAGTCTCTCCAGAGCAAAACTTCGTGCCAAATGAACCTGGAGAAGACCTACAACAGACCAGAGAGACAGACCTACAACCTGAAGTAGTTCCAGAACAAAACCAGCCCCTATTGGACCAAGAACAGCCCGAAGTCGAAGAACAAAGGCAACCGATTGAACAAAATGTATTAGTTAACAACAATGCTGTTTTTAATTTAAATGGATTTTCGCGAGGTCCGAATTCAGGAAATTCGTGTTTATTTCACGGATGTCAAAATACATCTCGACGCAGAATTGCGGAAACTGTTAAAATGAAGATGATCATGGAATATAACTATTACATTCCTTTAAACGCACGTGTCTGCAGTGATCACTTGCAAACTGATAGTTGGCAGATATTATTGGAGGCACCAAACCGGCGTTTTGAATTCAATCCGCAGTACATGCTCGATATAATTCGCTTATTAAAAAACCACAATAAACATTTATTAGATTTTGAGGCAATAGAGGAATTTGACGAAGCAGAACTACATTACTGGACAGGTCGAACACGGGATGAATTTATTAGAATTATAGAAGCTACACCTTCTTTGTCTAGAAGAACTAGAAAACCTAAAACTGTATTAGGTATTTTCTTGTCTAAAATAAGAACTGGAGAAGCTGATGATAGATTGGCTTCCATATTTCACATGACGCGTCAAAATCTAGAAAAAAAATTGAACTTAGCTAGGCAATGCTTAAGCGAAGATTTCGTGCCTCTACATTTAGGTTTTAATCATATAAGCCGCGAACAAGCTACAAGGCGAAATCTTCTATTACCAAATACGTTATTTGGCAGGGCGGATTATTCAAAGGCAATTGTTATTTGCGATGCTACTTATATATACGTACAAAAAACCTTTGCATTTCAGAAAGATACTTACAGCCCACATAAATACCGAAATCTTTTAAAACCATTTATGATTTTCACTTGTGACGGATACATTTTAGAGGTTGAAGGTCCATACTCTGCAAAAAAAAATGATGCTACTATTTTAAGGGAGTTATTAGAGAGAGAAGATGGCGTTATGCCATGGTATCTGAACTCTGGCGACGTTTTTATTTTAGACAGAGGTTTCCGTGATGTGGTTAGGGAATTAGAAACCTATGGTTTTATAGGTGTAATGCCAGAGTCAAATAGTGGCCGAGCATCGCAATTAACAACGGTACAGGCTAATAAATCAAGGTTGTGTACAATATGCCGTTGGCCCGTTGAGGTCGTAAACGGGAGATTCAAGCGAGATTATAGATTGTTTCGACAAACTTATTTTAATAAATCTATGTTACACATGTTCGAGGACTTTAGGATTGCTGCAGCACTAATTAACGCCTTTCACATCCCTCTCGTGGATAATCGTCTTGCTGAAGAATTTATAGAAATAATAAGAAACCGAGTTCATGTTCCAAATAAATTGGCAGATTTTGTGGACGAAAATAATTTAAACAGGCAGAGAACGGTATTTTTTTATATTACGGGGGATTTGCCTAATCTTCCTCAGTTTCCTGTATTGTCCGAAGATGAATTGATATTGTACTCGGTAGGCACTTACCAACTAAAACTTGCTGCGAGCTATTATAGCGAGCATGTCCGCGGAGGGGATTATATTATTGAAATATGTGCAGATACGCAACTAAGAGGTTTAGATGAGTTTGAATTGCCATTTGAGAATGTTTGGTTACTGAGAGCGCGAATTAAAAGCCGACACAGTAATTCTAGAAAATATTTTTGCTATATATTAATAGATGGTAACTCACAGGGAAGAAATAGTATAAGTAACTATTGTTGTAGTTGTTTGACGGGCAGGAGAACTATTGGTGTTTGTGCTCATACAATGACCATAGTATGGTTTCTTGCGTGGACCAGACACCAAGACACCATTCACCGCCCTGCCTTTTATTTGGATAGCGTTATAGTTGATAATGATTAATAATAATAAATGCTATCTGTGTCTATTGAAATATGTTGTATTATTTTTTATTCTAAATATCCTATCCTACATCCTATTTAGGTGCTCTATTGTCCATATGTTTACAATTGGCGATATTTTAAATGTTTAAAACAAACAAAACCTTTCACATCAACACTTTTTTTAAACATTTGTTACCCTGTATATTTTTTTTACTGGGATATATTTATTTGGCCCCATAGTAAAAGTTGTCATGGATGATTAGTACTAACGTTTGGCATAGGTTTCAGTTATGCACAACAGGTTACATTTTTTTGGGCCAGCGGTCAAAGGAAAAGTTGCATTGTCCTTTGCAGTGGACACCTCGACCGGATTCATCACATTACCCACAGATTTCTGTCACATCACAGACTAAAAAGAGGAGCTTATTCAGCGTGTTTTCCCAGATATAGCGCAAAAGTTCAATAACCATCATTGGCTGGGTGAACGAGCAATATTGGCGGCGAAAAATAAAGATGTCGAGGATCTCAATGCGACCATTCAGAATTTTCTTCCAGCACGCGTAGCATGACGCTATCTATTTCTACGAAGAATAGACATAGCTGTTTCTATACAAAGTGACATTTCGTTTCTCCATTTTTGACATCGCACCGTAGAAATCTTTCTACAATCTGTCATTTTGTCTTACGTTTCTAACAATCTTTGTCTAGGTCCTTTTGTATGTAGACTATTGCAGAAGAAAGTTTTCTATCCCAAACTGTCAAAATCACACTGACAACTGACAGTAGTGAAGACATTTTGATTTTGTAATCGCCATGCTAAAGACAGTAGAAAACTTTCTACTTGACGGCCACAAAGTATAAACGGATAACTACAAAATCATGATTATATTTTGTCGCTTCATTCTTCAGATATATTTAACCATGTAGTCCCCTTCCCCTTGCGCTAGCAACTACGCACGTCTTTTTAGATTTATTTTATACTTTTTTTTTTATACTCTGACAACACTACCCTTTACCCTACCTCGTTTTGTCGGTCAGTTGTAACCGCCATTCCTTTTTCGTCCGCAGCAACGAAGGACGTCTTCAACACTCAATAAGTAGTAGGTTAAAGTGTATTTAGGTACCAAGTATGCCGAAGCGTAACGCGGAATATAAGATCGAGCATTACAAGAAGAAATTACGGAAGTTAGAGAAGGAGGCTCATCGTCGTCGAATAAGATATTTTTCATCATCAGATTCGGAACCAGATCCAAGTAAGTACAATTTTTTCATCGTTGGTGATATAAAAGTGATAACAAAAAGTAAAAATATGACTATTATAAAAAATGCCTGGAGGTTGCCCGAGATGGTAACACGATGGCAAAATACATATCTGTTACTTTACTAAGTAACCCAATAATACCGGGAGGTTGTCCGCGATGGCAACACGAAGGTTTAATTATACCGGGAGGTTATCCGAGATGATAACACGATGGCTGTAAATAGAACAAACATGGTTTCTATGAACTAGAATCACGTGTAATACTGTTCTCATGTATTTATGAATTCTTTGCCATACGTACGTACATAAAGTTGTGACTACCCTCATAACTTATGAAAAATGTTTCCAGGTCCAAGAGAAACGGGGGAACCCGACACTGTGGATCCTGTGGCGGACTCCGAGCCAGACACGTCACCACCAGAACCACCACCGAGCGACGTGATTACTGGCCCAGAAGTTTCGATTGACCCACCCTGCGTAGACATCGAAACAACGAATCCCACAGATCCAGATTTGGATCCAAATATTTTGGCGGCATTAGGCGAAATCACAGACGAGACATCGGAGTTTGGCGAAAAAATTCATGAAAATCTCGCAAAAATTTGGTTACCATTGCTGAAAAAGGGTATGACAAAAGAAAATAGGGAGATCATTTTGAGAAATTACCTCATACCCGAAAACTGTCCCTTACTACAAGCACCAACGCTTAACCTCGAGGTTTCTGCGGCCATACCGGAATCTGGTAGATTTCGGGACAAGAAAATGACTGCTAGCCAACAACAACTAGGACTGGGCATTACCGCTGTCAATAGAGGTTTACACTTGCTTGTTAATAATGAAAGCAAAGTAGAGGCAATAAAATTTATTAGTGACGGATGCCGAATCTTATCCGATTTGCATCACCAAAATACAGACGCTAGAATCAGATTTATACTTCCCGGTTTGGACAAGTCATTTTTACAATTTCTTGATCGTTCCGAACGTGACAACACACTGTTTGGTAACGACCTTTCAGAAAAAATTAAAGCCTCAAAGGCTATTGTAAAACAAGGGGAACAAATCAAGAAGACTTTGCCCGCATTCAAGCTTTCTAGTTCCAGCTCGAGAGCACAACCAGCAGCTAACCGGTCCAGCTACCAGGGAAACTGGTCGGGACCTTCTCGCTTCCAGTCGAACAGGGGAGGGGGGCGAGGGGGTCAGAAACGGACCAACTACCGAGCTCCCCCTGCATCCAGCCAGTCGAAGACCAACTACAAGCAACGTGCCCCAACACGTCGTCATTGACTCAGGTACATGCAGGCAGAATTAAGTTTCATCTTGATTGTTGGGAAAAAATCACCGATAATATGACGGTTCTCAAATGGATTAGTCAAGGTGTAGATATCCCTTTATCACATGGGGTACTACAACCCCATAATACAACCAAAATATTTTGGTCTAAACAAGAAAAATATGATATGGCGGTCGCCATTAACAAGCTCATAGATTTAGGTGCGGTTAACGTTTGTGAACCTGTAAAAGACCAGTTTATATCCCGCATATTTTTATCACCAAAGCCAAACGGTGAAAAAAGATTCATCTTAAATCTAAAATCATTTAATCAGTTCGTCAAAAAATCTCACTTCAAAATGGAAGATCATAGGACGGCCTCTAAACTTATTCCAAAAAATGGTTTCCTTGCAACGATAGATCTTAAAGAAGCCTATCTTTTAATTCCAATTAAAAAATCATTTCGAAAATATTTACGTTTTCAATTCGAAAATGATAAATCCGATACAATAACATACGAATTTAACGCAATGCCTTAAGAATAAGAATAAGAATAAGAATAAATTTATTTTGCAAAGTATACATTCAAGTGGATTGAAATCCTAGACCTCACACTAGGATTCCCTGTGTTGTGAGATCCAGGCTCCTTCGTTCCGTTAACAATTTTACATAAAAGGTAGGTACATTTAAAAAACTTAATAGATACATTTAAAAAAAGAGTGTATGCATATGCTTGGTGTTGTGGTTTGTGTTAGTATTGTTGATGTTGTAAGAGTGACTGTATGTTATAGATATATAGTGAGTGTACGTGTATTTGTGAATTGTCAATGTGTATTACTGTGAATTTTTACTTAAGCTAAGAAACTTTCTGTCATGTCGTAGTCCAGTGTAAGAAGCCAGTTTGTTATCGTCAGTCTGCATTTTTTTTGTGTTAGTCTTAGTATTTTATGTAGACTATTGAATTTCGCGTATATGTGTGGTCCCATATAACCATAAGACCTTCTGCCGATTGTTTTACGGCATTGCACTTTATCCCAATTTACCCGTCGGCTTGAAATGACACAAGTGCTTAAGGCATTTTTATGAAATCGTAGGGTGACAGAGAGTATGCAAAGTTGTCTAACCCTAAGAACTCCCACTTCAGTATAGAGTGTATTTGTGGGGTACCGGTAAGGTCGTCTATAGGCAACTTTTAGTAGAGCACGCTGAGCTCGTTCTACTTTAATTAGTGAGGTCTTGCTCGCACCGCCCCAAGCTACTATGCAGTAATTAAGAACAGATTGACATAGCGAAAAGTAAATCATTTTCAGGACAGAATCATCAGCAATCCTGCCTAGTTGCTTAAATATACGCAGCATTGTTCTAACTCTGCCCTTTAAAGCGCTCAGGTGTGCGGACCATGTCAATCTGTTATCTACAATGACTCCTAGATATTTAATAGCGTCAACCTCTTCGATGTAAGGGCAAGAACACTGGTCGGAACGAATACAAGAGTGCAGCCGTAAACAAGATACTCTTTTAGGGGAAGAATGTTTGGAAATAGCAAAGCTGATTGCCTTGGTTTTTGCTATATTCAATGTCAATAGATTATGTTGTAGCCAGTTCGCAACATTCTTCACTCCGCCTTCAACAGCGCATTGTACTTCATCCCAAGATTTCCCATGAAAAATTATCGCGGTGTCATCAGCATATGTAAAAATCTTAGCTTGTGGGAAGTTCATGCTGCATAATCCATTTATATATATAATAAATAGAGTGGGACCAAGCACGCTTCCCTGGGGAACACCAAAATGTACTGTGGTTGGGTCACTACAATATTTCCCTAGCACAACTCTTTGCGTTCTTTCACAGAGATATGATGTAAACCAGTCCAAAGTAACGCCACGAACTCCCAGAAGTGACATTTTCTTGATCAGGATTTTCCTGGAGATCGTATCGAAGGCTTTTGCAAGGTCAAGGAAGATGCCAGTACATGCCTGTCCTTGACCTAGGTTCAGATTTATATAGTCGGCTAAATTAGTTACTGCATCCTCCGTGGACCTGCCAACCCGAAACCCATACTGATTGTCCGACAGTAGTTTGTTTTTCTCCAGGTATGCAAGAAGTCTCTTGTTGACAACTTTCTCAAGGATTTTTGAGAGAGCTGTCAGCAGAGAAATTGGGCGATAATTTGCGGGCGTTTTTGGATCTCCACTTTTGAAAATCGGGCAAATATTTGCAATTTTTATGCAGTCGGGTACTACACCTGTACTTAAACTTAAATTGCATATGAAAGCAATGGGCCCCACTAAAACATGTGCGCACTGCTTAAGGAATGCGTTATTAATCCCGTCATAACCCGTTGCTGACGTCGCTTTAAGATGGTTAATAATTGAAAGTATTTCTTTTTCGTCAGTTGGAGCAAGAAAGAAAGAGGTTGGGCTAGTGTGTAACGTACTATATTGCTCATTGGTACAAGCCAGTTCAGTTTCAGTCATGTCAAGTTGTCTAAGAGTTACAGATGCAAGGTTTTTGCCCACTGTTGAGAAATAGTCGTTAACTTTATTTAGTGTAGGGACTGGGTTGTCACTATCAGTTACGAGCTCAGACTTGCCGGTTTTTTTATTTTTAATATTGCAGATTTTCTTAATTTCATACCATAATTTTTTACAGTCACCTTTAGTTTCCAGTAATAGTTTGCGGTCATGATCTTGTTTCAGATTTGATAATATGTTATTGCAATAGTTTCGATATTTTCTATACTCTTGTTGAATGACAGGATTATCGCGATTTTTCTCTTTCTTTGCATTGGTATGCATTAAGTCACGTCGTCTTATGCACTTCAGAAGGTTTTTAGTAATCCAAGGCTTGATAATGACATCTGAGTTACGGCATACACGAATAGTGGTGTGTTGATTAATTTTACAAGACAGACATTCGACAAATTTTTGGAATGCATTAGTAACATTTGTACAATTAAGAAGCCATTCCCAATTTTCGTTTTCAATATCTTTTTTTAAACTTTTATAGTCAATTCGCGTATGTCGTTTCTCAACCCTGGCCCTAGCTAATTCTCAGTGAATGCCAAAGATAACCGTCTCGTGATCTGTTATGCCAGTGTCACAGACAATAACAGTAGCAGGCTTCTGAGTTTTGAGCATAACATGATCCAAACAGTTGCCTCCTCGCGTAGGGAAAGTATGTCCTGGAAAATACCCATAGTGGCCAGTTAAGTCTAAGTATGTGGTGTAGTAATTAAGGTATCAGCTGAGTGCGAAGTGTGTAAACATGTTGTCATAATAATATGTATTAGGTACTGACGTGTATAAAGTGTGTACAAATGCGAGTAAAATGAATGGGGCACAATAATAATAATTGTAGGGTGTATTACAGGTATAAAAAATATTAGTATTCTGAACGAAAAAGTTACAAAAAAGTTATAAAATTTACAAAAAACAAAAAGTTTGAGAACTTACGTTTTGATTTCTGAGTATAGGTTACATAATTTTTTGTATGAGATAAACTTACAGCAGAAAAGCACATTAATATAATAAGCAGTCATTGGTTCGTAACCAATTGTAGATTGCGTAGAGTTTGTTCCGATCTGACAAGAATTGGTTTTACTCCTTCAACTTTCCGTAAGTATATGTTTCCATTCGCCGTCCAACAGAACTTGAACTCTTTTTGTTTTGCAAATTCTCTTGCTACATAGAAGAGTTTTCTGGAGCTAGCGGGAAGGTATTCTGCGACATACACGGCGATCACCGGGTAAACCAATGCATTGTGTATTCAAACGGCCGTCATTGGGGTGTATTTTATTGAAGTCACGTACGCTCGTGATGAGTCTGTTCTTAATCGGAACATTAGTGAATTCCGCAATGATTGGTCTGATAGAGCCTGGTTTCCCGGGTAAACGATATGCGTCGCGTAGTTGAGTGCTATTTAGAGGCACGTCCACTGCTGCACCTATCTTAGTGATTACCTTAGATAAGTCTGACGCTGACTCGTTCTCCGTTAAGGGCACATTCCGGATCTCGACACACGACGTCCGGGAAAGCTGTTGAAGGTCTTGTATCTGCATTTCCAAAATATTTAAGTTGTCTCTGTAGGCTTGGTTTTCTTTTTTCAGAACATCAACTTGCTTTGAAATGTCATCATAATGCTCACTGATGAATGTCATAGATTTTACGATCTCACCGTTGGACTCCTGTATCGCAATATTTTGTAATTTCATTTCGGCTATTTCGGATACCAGCTTAGAGAGACAAGTGGTTTGGTCGGCCGAAAATTTAGTAAGGCGTTCCTCTTGCTCTTTTTTCCAGGTCGATAGCATTTCAAGTATTTCTCGCTTAACATCTTGAAGTTCATTACCAGGTGAGAATTCCGGGCAAGGACGCTTATACCGTGACGTAGTGTTGACACTCTCAAATGGGCTGTTCAATACCGCTTGGGGAATATCCGAGTCTGACTTTACTTGCTGTATACTGGAGGTCAGCGCTGGCGAAGCCGGAGGCGATCGTTGCACGCGAGGCATTGTATGTAGCGAGTCAATTCAATGTAGACCGTAACACACGATAATAGGCTTGGGGATGCTTGAAGCGATAGTACACAGCACACAAGCACGCGCGCGAGTAAACGGGATGGCAATTATGGCAACTGTCCTGCTTCCCCAGGTGGGCGGGGCCCGATCGATGCGTTAGATCAGCGGCGCATAAGCAGTGTGACGGCCGGTCAAAATAATTAAATTATTTAATTATGTATATGCAAAATTGACCACTTTAACTTTGCGGTTACGGGTTAAAGTCTTGTACACATTTTTTACGAATTTATGCGTAAACCGAACACACGTCCACTCTCAAGTAACAAAACGGGCGAAGGCCTTACGGTCTTTCCATTGCTCCTAGAGTGTTTACAAAAATTATGGAGGAGGTCATGACCTATCTTAGATACAAAGGACATAAATCAGTCATATACTTAGATGACGCCTTATGTATCGGTAAAACTTACACTGAGTGCCTCAATAACGTTAACGAAACTTTACGAGTGTTAACCTGTCTCGGCTTTGTGATAAATTATAAAAAGAGCTCTTTAATACCCCAACAAGAGTGCAAATTCTTAGGTTTCATCTATAATACGACAAACCTTTCGATTTCCTTACCTATTGACAAACGTCGTTACATCGCGCAGCTAGTTAAAAAATTCATTGGTTTACCTCCGTGTACCATAAGAGAGTTCGCTCAGTTAATCGGCGTTCTCACAGCAGCGTGTCCCGCCGTTAAATATGGGTGGTTATATACCAAAACTCTAGAGCGTCAAAAATACCTTTTATTGAATAGATTTCATAATAATTATAATTCCAAAATAATCCTAGAACAATACATACTTAATGATCTAAATTGGTGGTCACAAAATATATTTACATGTAAAAACTTTGTTGACACTCCTGATTTCGAATTGGAAATATTTTCCGATGCTTCGAAAACAGGGTGGGGAGCATTTTGTGATGGTAATCGCGCTCATGGATCATGGAAGGAAACCGAAAGAGAATGTCATATAAATTACCTAGAGTTATTAGCTAGTTTCTTTGCACTAAAAATCTTCGCAAAGGAACGATCAAATTGTTCCATATTGTTACGGGTTGACAATAATACAGCGTTGAGTTATGTTAATAGAATGGGAGGAGTACAATATCCTCACTTAAATGATCTTGCTTTTCAAATTTGGCAATGGTGTGAGAAGCGGAATATATGGATATTTGCATCCTATATTAATACCAAACAAAATATCGAAGCTGACATTGAATCAAGAAAAATTAATCCCGATATAGAATGGAGCTTGTCAAATCAAGCATATAAAACTATTATTCGTAAACTAGGTCAACCTGTAATTGATCTGTTCGCTTCTCGCACTAATGCCAAATGTCATTCGTACGCTTCCTGGTTTCCTGACCCAGACGCGTCTTTTGTCGATGCATTTACAATTAATTGGAAACATGATTTTTTCTACGCGTTCCCCCCATTCTCCTTAATACTTAAAGTGTGTATAAAATAATAAACGATGAGGCGTGTGGTATACTCGTATTCCCATGGTGGCCATCACAGCCATGGTTTCCTATCGTTACAGAATTAATCTCCTCAGAAATTATATTTTTTGAACCTAGTAAAAACTTGCTCCTATCCTCTTCCAGGGATCACCACCACCCGCTGCACAGTCATCTTACACTAGCTGCAGCGATACTCTCCGGGAAGCCTTCTTACGACGTAACATCCCCGTAGAAGCAATAGATCTCATGTTAGCATCGCTTTCTGATAATACCAAAAAACAATATAGCGTTTCATACAAACTCTGGTGGCACTTCTGCAAAATTAACAAAATTGATACTTTTGAGAGCACAGTAGCAAAGGTCATCTCTTTCCTGACAACAGAGTTTAATAAAGGTGCCTCGTATGGATCTTTGAATTCCCACAGATCCGCACTGTCGTTACTATTGGGCAACAACATTGGTTCTGATGAATGCATCAAACGTTTGTTAAAAGGAGCCTATAAACTTAAACCTAGCAGGCCAAAATATACACACACGTGGGACCCGCAATTAGTACTTAATCTCGTTTCTAAATGGTACCCTAACCGAAATTTAGACCTTAGTCAATTAACAAAAAAATTAGTTATTTTACTGGCTTTATGTACAGCACAGCGAGTCCAAACTCGTTCCCTAATAAAACTAGAGAATATAAATATCTCGCCAAATGGAGTAAAAGTAGTGATAACAGACGTTATCAAGACTTCGGCTCCAGGAAGAGAACAACCCGTACTTTTCCTTCCCTACTTTGTAGAAAATAAAAATATTTGCCCCGCTACCGTACTCATAGATTACATATTTATTACAAAAAATCTAAGAGCTAAAAATATACATAACTTAATACTAACAATTAAAAAACCTAATAGAGCGGCCACAGCTCAAACTATAAGTAGATGGATAAAATCGGTGTTATCAGAAAGCGGTGTCGATACATCATTATTCAGTGCTCACAGTACACGACACGCCTCAACTTCTTCTGCAAGCTCGGCAGGTGTGTGCATTGACACAATACGTAGAACAGCGGGATGGACTAGTCGTTCTCAAACGTTTGCCAAGTTTTACAAACTTAATATAATTAATGAAGCCGAATTTGCAGAATCAGTATGCCTATAGTTGTAAGGAATTGATTGTAAATCAAACACAAATCATAATATAGAAGTACCTACATTCTTTATTTTTTCAACATGTACCTATTTAAAAAATAAATAAATAAAGATTTCGAAAATCCTTGCAATTTATTCGAATGAACCTGCAAATCTCATTATCTCTTAACATCTACATGGTTAAATATATCTGAAGAATGAAGCGACGAAATATAATATATGATCAAACGAACTTCAAAGTGAAGTTCGATCATTATTATATGAGTCGCTTCATTCGAAGATATAATTTCCCAACCCACCCTAAAGGACCCTGAAGAGATTTGCAAAAATGACAACATAATCATCTCTAAAATAATGGCGGTTACAACTGACCGACAAAACGAGGTAGGGTAAAGGGTAGTGTTGTCAGAGTATAAAAAAAAAAAAAAAGTATAAAATAAATCTAAAAAGACGTGCGTAGTTGCTAGCGCAAGGGGAAGGGGACTACATGGTTAAATATATCTTCGAATGAAGCGACTCATATAATAATGATCGAACTTCACTTTGAAGTTCGTTTGATCATATATTATACAGAAGAACGTTTTGAATGCAAAATTGTGATAATAATTAATAGAAGACCAATCTATCTAGTCTAATCTATCAAGCTATCTTCTCCTATTTTACATCATTTAGTTAATAGGGCATTACCAAGGAAAGGGGCCAATATCACTGAAATATTTTTTGTTCCAAAACACGATACTTCGTCATTTTAAGAATAATTTTGTTGTAGTTGTCTTTATATACGTGACTTATCAGTAAAAATAGAGAATCAAACGGAAAAAAAGTCCTATGACAAAACAAAGAATTCTGAGTCCAATTATATCAAAGAGTGAATTTAGTAAAAAGTGCAGTTGACTCTTTCTACTTTGCTGCCGTCGTACTGTCTATAAGGAACGTCATTTTTGTCTACTCTTCCGTCGACAAAACTGTGCTCATGCTACGCGTGCAGGACAGTTGGTTTCCTTCAAATCAGTCGACACCGTTATGAACCAGGATGACGTAGTCAACTATCCCACGGAGTTTTAAATTCACTGGAATTGTCTGGATTACCACCTCACAATTTGCAGTAAAAAGTAGGATCAGTTGCCATCATGCTGCGTAACTTTAATCAACCTCGACTGTGCAATGGAACAATACTGGCTGTGAAAAAGCTGATGAATAACGTCATTGAGGCAACAATCATAAAAGGAATATAACAAAAGAGAGGATGTCTTGATCCCGCGGATACCGATGATTCCAACGGAATTACCATTCGATTTTAAACGCTTACAATTTCCAGTACGTCTGGCCTTTGCGATGACCATAAATAAGTCGCAAGGACAGTCGTTAGAAGTTTGCGGAATCAACTTGGAGTTTCCCTGTTTCGCGCATGGACAATTATATTTACGCACCACAAAACAAAACAAAAAATATAGTTTATGAGAAAGCTTTAAATTGATTGTATCATAACAGTGTGTCTGTCAATATCAAATTTAAATCTTTTATATAGCCAGTATTTCAGGAAAACTCTGTTTTGTAAGTAAGCAACATGATGTGTCGAAACAAATAATAAAACATCATACTTCATAAAAAAAATGCTTTTTTATTAAATACAGATTCGTTTTGTTTGTTTTAAGATTATTTTATAGAAAAGTTTAGGTCTTTTATTTATCGATTGAGGCAGTACGAAGTCTGCCGGGTCAGCTAGTTATAAATACAATACCGAAATTTAAAAATAGAATCATATTATAACACTTTTTCTCTAACAAAATAATGTTATAATAGTTATTTATGCTATAAGTGCGGAAGGTAGGTGATTTCGGAAATCATCTTACGCACGTGTATCATACAACGTTTTACTATGCATTGTGAGAGGAAAAATAAAAATCGAGTGAGCCTTACGATGATGTGTAACATCTAACATAATGACGACGTATATAAATGATAAAAACAACATTCATGACTTTGACTTTCGACTTCGACTTTGAATTTGACTGCGCCATTGCCATCGCCATCGTCATCGATATCGTCATCATCATCACCTTTGAAAAAGATTTGTAAAACTTTTCTCAAATAATAAAAACTCTTTGCAACGGGCTGACGGCGGTGAAAAAAAGTGACACTTTCCGCACTAATTTACTGCTTGGAAAAGGCTCTTTTCGAGCAAATGCATAGCAAAACATTTTTTTTTCTAATACGATACAGGGCAAATCCAAGAAGTTAATATCACCAAGGAGTTTCCATCCATTTTTGCAATGGAACGTTAGCGGGGGACAGCAGCACCGCTCTAGCGCATGCGCGGTGATGTGCTGAGTGCTAGCGCCATTCATACGTTTTATTGAACTGAATTTCGTGGGATTTATTAAAGCCATTTTTACTGGTTTGTTCTGATGGCCACATCATTGACATATATGGTTTATATGAGGCGACTAAATCCGATGCGACGATTCTCTCGGAGATCTTTAAGAATCCATGTGATCCCTTTAATTGGTTCTTTCATGAGAACGACGTGCTAATATTAGACAGAGGATTCAGAGACTGCATAGAAGATGTGGAGTCATGTGGATACCGTGCTTATATGCCCTCATCTAAAGATGACAATGAATACCAGTAGGCTTACTCTTGAAATCAATCCCAATCTCGATCCAATTCTAATCCGATCCAGTTTCAATTCCAATCTTCAGAAAATTGGCACTCTTGAACGAAATCGAGATTGGGATTGGAATCGACTGCAAGTTCGACTATACTGATTCACATGGGGTGGCCATACACATTAAAACGTTAATTACCAAATTTATAAATATTGAATAACTCGTTAAATCTATTAATAAATCTGTTCTGATATTTATTTTAACATAAATAATCATTTAAGTGTTCTTTGCTGGCGTATACGTATTATAATACTAAATTTTTAGGCAGCATACGCTCATTGTGTATGTCGTTCCCAAAGTTACATTAAAAAAAAAAACTTCTCGCGCGTTTGTCATCCACTTCAAATCTTATAAGTTCGTATTTGAATAAAAAGTGTGAATTATTACTGTTGCGATAAACAAAAGTTTCAAAGCGATGTTATCTAAATGTTTTCAAGTGTTTAGTTTGGAATGTATTAAAGTATGTTTCTATGCACAAGTTCAAGTAAGTTTTACTTTAAGACAAGTATTCAACCGAGGAAGACGAAAATATCAAGGTAAGGACACAATTCTATTATATTGTAATTCCTTTAAATTTTAATATTAAACACTTTTGCTCAATACAAACATTTATTTTTCTTACAGGATGAGTAGGCCAACACACCAACAGCTGGAGACTCTGGAAGATTTCCTGGTACAGAACCCAGGAATTGCCAAGGGGTTATTGCGCACTGCTCATGCTAAGCAGGAGACGAAAAGAAAGTGGAACGATATAGCAGTATCTTTAAATGCACTAGGCGGTGCACAGAAAGATGGTAAAGGCTGGGCTAAGGTACTGTCTACACACTAATAAACTTTTTTTTTTCACTTAATTATATGACAACAGTTACAATAATTAGTACATTTATTTCCTTTTCAGTATTGGGCTGACAAAAAGCATGCCCTGAAGAAGACATGTGGCGAGCATGCACAGTCGATGAGGCGTACAGGTGGTGGGTCTGCAGATAATGTACCCATATTAACACCCATTGACCAACGCCTCGTAGCAGTGATGGGGGGCCTTCAATTTGCTGCAGGAGACAGCCATGTTGCTGCCAACCCATTTCCCACCACAGTAAGTCAGTTTAGTTGAAGATAAATTTTAAAACATAATTTTGAACTTGATAAGTTAACACCTTCATATTGAAGTATTTATTCTATAATTGCAGAGCCAAAGCCAAAATGAAGAAATCCTAGTGGAAATGATTATTCCAACCGATCTTAATATGGATGGAAATGAATTGGAGTCTCATGCTTCTCCCGACCAAAATGTAGAAACTGTGAGAGGTAATAATCTTTCAAACTATGTATGGCATCTGTCATTATGATATAATTACTTACATAAATGTTATTTATTTTGTTTGTCAGTTTCAGGAACACCAAGAGAACATAGTCCTGGAAGGACCAGCCTGCCCCCAGGACAGCGGGTCCGATCAAGGACTATGTTGGATCAAGACCGGGAGAGATTCTCAGAAATAGAGAGGAAGAGGGTTGAAGCAGAAACTGCCACAGCGAGGGCCTTATCTCGAGCTGTAGAATACATGGATGGACTCTCAGCAGCCATAAGAGAAGGCTCTCAAACTGTGGCAAATGCCCTAAATAATATTGCTGATGCCCTGAGAGGCAGTAATTAAATTTATTTTAATAGCTATTGAAGTAGGCACTAGTTTAGAGTAAAAAATATGGAAGTTGTTCATGACAATGCGTCACTAAACAGTTTTATAGTGTTTTTTCTTTTCATTAACTTAAATTCATAGTGATAATATTGCTAAATTAAGCAAAAACTTGTGATAAAATAGTGATTCTACGAAAAATCGTAAGTACAACCCTTATATACCTCAGTTAAGTGGGCTTTATATCTGTAATTTAACTTAGCCATTGATAATTGTATTGTTTTAGGTTAATAGACTAGCTTGAGGTATCTATAGGTAACTCGTAAATCGGTTAAGTACTTTTTGAGTAATTTAACATTTAAAACAGTTTTTTATTAAATAAAATAAAAAAATCCTATTTACATTGAAATATTTTTTCATTGGAAACAGTTAAATATATAATATAGATACCTCAGTAGATAGATAATTTTGTAAGGAATCCAATGATGTGTGACATGTCTTATACAGTACTTGTATAAAAACAGTGTTTAGACCTAACTTAAGATGTGAACCAAATTAAAATTGCAAGTGTGTGGTGGAATTGCTGTAATTATAAATGAAAATAACTTAATAAAAAGGCAATCATTATAGGTATTTATTAAAATACTTGTTAATAATAATTAGTCATTACCTTTTACACTTAAGCTCTTTATTAATTTTACTATGAACTTCTATTATAATTTATAATAAACTTATTATGTAAGCTCATTATTATTTTGATTATTACTAACCCTCAGCACAACACATTACATTATTTAATACACAATAAAAATCAAATGACACAATAGAACAATAGCCTTACAATTATAATAAAAGAGAAGAGAGTACAAGTCTTGATCACATAAATATTTACCTATCTTTATAAATAGAATGAGTACTGAAAAAAAAGATTAAGTTACTAAATAAGTTTCATTGAATTAGGTTTTTAATTACATAGAATAGTCTTAGTCAAAAAATTGTTCTTACAGACGAAAATAATAATATTAATGGAGGTGCCGAGCTGTCCACAAGTCTTGTACAAGCTGTGCACGAGCCTCGCGACCCCTGCGCAACTCCACGGAGGCAGAACCTCGATCCACTTCTAACCCACTCTGTGCCAATTGCATTTCTCCCATGGGTGCCACGGCATCCTCAATATCATCCAAACCCAATCGTGCTCGGTTACAAATGTTGTGTGAAACACAGCATGCATTTATAATTTTAGCAGCTGTGTCTGGATGATAATGAAGAACTCTATGGCCAAGAAGACATCTCCATCTATTTTTTAAAACCCCAATTGTGCGCTCCACAGTATTGCGAGCCACACAATGCAGATTTGTGTAGTACTCTTCAGCTGAGCCTGGCGGTGCATCCACTATTGGGGTCATCATATATTCCCTTTGAGGATAACCTGAATCACCTATAATTATATTAAAATGTCTTAGTAGTTATTATTTATAAGTAGGTACATACAAAATATATTGTAGACATGTGTATACATTAGGTAAATTAATTTCCATTTCGAAAAACTGATTATAATGCTTACCAAGTAAAAAAACTCTTTCGCCTGCATTTATTAAACTTTGTAAGTGATTCTTAACTGGATGTTGGTTCCAAACAAAAGTATCATGTGAGGCTCCACCAAATGAAGAATCTACACTGAGTATATTGAGATCTGCATCACAAATCTGTAAAAGAAATACTTTTTATAGAAATTTACAGTTACTCTAATCATTAATAACTAGATAAATATCCAACCTAACTCACAATCAAAACATTTCTCGAATGGTAACCTTTTCTGTTGTAAAAACGCTCTTCATTTTCTGATGGTCTTACAATAGCCACATGAGTACCATCAATACATCCTATGACAGCAGGAATTTTAAATTTTTCATAAAATCTGGAATTAATTTATTATTAGCTTATCAAATAAGTTCACAAATAAGTTTAAAAAAAACTAAAACATCAAAACAACATAATGTCTAAAGTATTGAATGATACTACATACATATTATTTAATATTATGGTAAAAATAAGTAAGTTGTTAATAACCTTTGTTTAATTAAGTCTCGTTGTTGGCGAGTCGGTGGAAACTTAAGCCATTTATTTAAAATATTGTTGGAATTAAGAGCATTTGTAACTTCTCCTATTGCTCTTGAAACTGATTGTTGAGACATCATTGTACCTTGTGTCCCACCTACTAATCTTTGGTAGCTGCCTGTGGCGTAGAAAGAAAGAGCCACTAGTACCTAAAAAATAAAATTAATATAGTTAATAACTTAAAATTATACAAAAAATACCGACCATGTGAAAATGGAATTGCTAGCTTACAAACCTTGTATTTTCTTGTTATGTCGCTACGGCGAGTAGGCTGGGGCATCAAAGGTTCCAAATCCCTAAAAATCACTTCGAAAAGCTCCTTATTAACTCGGTAATTTCTCCTAAATTCCTCGTCAGTCATGGCAAATGCGTTGTCTCCATAACGCGCCATTCGTCTCAAATTCCGCCTTTGTCTCATATCTAACTTATGAGCATTGTCCAAAATATCACAAATAAGTTCTAAACGTGCCATTATTCACAATAAAAACTTCACAAATCAAACACAATATCAAACTCGATCCCGAAAAAGTAGCCTTTTTGTAATCGTTCAACTTTGACATAAACACGACTTCAAACTCGATAAGTCAACGTCAAAATCTCGTCAAGAGTACCGAAAAAGTGCATTCGTTCGAGTAAAGTCGATTTCATTTAGTACCAAAAAAAACCACCTAATACGATTCCAATCGTGCGCTAGTGTGGCATTCAAGAGTGCCAAATGACAAGATTTCGATCCCAATTTCCAATTCCGATTGAGATCGAGTGTCAAGAGTAAGCCTACAGCTTACTACAAAACAAGCCAACGATTCAAGAAAAGTAACCATGTGCCGTTGGGTGGTCGAAACCATTAATGGCAGATAAAAAAATCAGTTCCGTCAGCTTCGGTCTCAGAATTTTAATGTAGCTGCAAGTCATCTATTTGATGAAATAAGAATAGCTGCAGCATTAGGGTTAAGATGCCTATTATGAGATAGGCGCCAAATATGAGATAGCATGGTATTGGCTAAACTATTCACGGCAACCGCTTGGCGCTAGTGTCGCCCGAAGTGTCATAGCAACGATTCGAAATGTGTGACAGTGCGCGCCAGCCAGCGGCCATGATAGATCGTGGGCATGTGATTTTTTGTGAAGCAGAAAACATAAAGTTTGGCATTACATCTTTACGAGGTATGTAACAACATGATTTTCGTGCTAAATGTTATAGATTTACGGTCATTATATCAATTATACGATCAATTTCACGATATGAGTGCGATATTACTGTGTCTTCTTTGTCAACAAAAAATAGGCAGCCATTTTGTGAAATTTCTGTGTGTTGTAATAAGAGATATCGCACCCTTAGTAATATAAAGGCTTAAAACAAAAAAGTAGTTTTTTGGGAATACGTGTTTATAGATTCTGAATTATAACATTCCAGTTTATTTTTCAAATAAAATGCTTAATATTTTAGTTGTAAATGTGATTTTCTTCAGATTTATACTTCGATACCTAGACTTATAAGTAGCCATCAATAAAAATAAATAATAATATGAAATTCGATAAATTATAAGTATTTGAAAAAACACTTTCAAGTTAGGCCCATATACTACAAAAAAAAATAACAGTAATGTGGACCTATTTAAGTTTGATCCAGTATATTATTAAAAGGCCTGTCACTATTTAGTTTTTAATCATAGTTGGTACTCTATATCATAAAACTAAACTGCAAGTATGAAGTAATTGTTTACATTTTAGAAATAAAACATCAGATAAATCGAAAATAATACTTTAATAATCAGTCAAAATTAAAAAGGTAAGTAACATACCTATAATATCTCCAAAATTTTAATTTTAATCAACAATTAAACATTAGATAGATGAACATTACAATAAAGTTATTAACTCAAAAAATATTTATTCTCAATAATAAAAAATAAGTATGAAAAACTTTCTTTTAATCAACAAAAAACTTGAGATATTTTTTAGAAAAATATCCATAATAAAAGTACTCATACTACAAAATAAGCAACATAATAGGTAGTACTTTTACGTCGTAATCAGTCTAATCTTAACCAAAATATCTCTAAATTAAAACAAGTTTAATAATTACCATAAAATTAAGACAACATGACATTGTAATAAGAAGCATAGTATGGATCTATCAATTGTTTATCAATAAGGTCCTTGAGATCATTCTTTTTAGCAGTACTAAGTTTAAGTGGCTCTAAGTATGCCTTTTGCATGGTTATTTCCTCAATATCTGGCAACCTTTTCCTCTTATTACGAACATTAACTTTCTTAAAATCATCCCTGTATGAACACTTGTAATAAAATGAAAAGGGGTCATCTTTGGTAAATTTCAGTGCTTTAATGCTATTCCATATTACATTATTTTTCTGTTCATCAGTATTAAAATTATAGCCTCATTTTTCTTGCAATTTCTGAAGGTCATAAAAAAAACTATGTGTTAAACTGTGAACTTTAAATGGAGTACCAGTTTTCCTTGCTCTTTTGATTGCTGACATGTACTGAACTGGCGAGTAAATTGGTCCAGTTTTCAAATCTCTTGTTATCTGCTTTTGAATCAAACTGTGTACATTATCAGCTTCATTTTGTGTGTGACCTTTTATTAAATATTTGTGAGTTATTGATGACAAATTATTTATATTGGCAACAGCATATAAGTATAAACAAGTGAGATATTTATTTTTGTTTTGGCCACAACAGTTATCAGATATGAACGTTATATTTACTTCCCTCTCCCCAGCTTTTGCACACACCATCTGTAAATAATTGAAAACACAGCTACCTATCTCCGTAGCGCCTCTTTTAGCTTGAGTCTCATCCCAAAAATAACAATGAACAGTTTCATAGCTTTTAGAAATATCCATTGTTGACTTGTGAATTTTACTTAATTCAGTAATAGTGAAATTATAGCTATTAAGTTTTGATTTATAATAGAATGCCGAAGTTTCACCATTCGGACTTTGCATAATGGCTTGCACATCGTAGCATACACAAATATTGCACTCATTAATGTTCTTTCTACCGTTCTTTTTTTCTTCTCTGCTTAATTCCTTTTCTTCTAAATGGGTATTATATTTGTCTCTCAGTTGCTGCTTTTGTGGTTCAGTAGAATTGTGGAACTGTAGACAAAGATCGCATTGATCTTTTTTGGGCTGATAAAAGCCTAAATTAAATTTTGTGTTAAATATTTCATAAAACGTGTGATAGAGTCCAGCAGGGCGAGACCTATCCTTTTGCAAAACTTCGAAATCTCTAAAGAGCTCTGCAATGCTTTTGCCACTGCTGATGTACTCTCTAGACGTAGATTTTCTTAGGTAGTGTGATTCAATGCGAGGTATGGAGTTGATAAAGTTGATGATGTCATTAATAAGCTCATCACTTACAGTTTTATGATTTTTGTGTTTGCCGCGTTTATCATCCTTTATGAAACCTCCAGTATTTCTGCTCTCAATCTGCACGGTTCGAATCATCTTATGTGAAATATCAAGAGTATTAATAAAAAACGTTTTATATACCCTTATTTTTTCATCGTGCACTGAAAAAAAGAATGCATGGTTTGGATTACGTGGGTTCTCAGCATTGGTATACTTGTACTTAGGTGTAATCTTTGTACTATTAGACAAAATATACATTCTTTGTAACTGTCTATCTCCTAATGCCCAGAATGTATTAAAGATATCCAACCTCCTAGCATCATTTATTCGATCAGTGCATTTTAGTCTACAGTTTTGGCCACAAGGTGGTTTAATACTACGTGCAGGGACCAATTTCTTCGTGTCCTTCACCCCACAATCCTCACTTTTGAAAAGTTCATGAAAATCAATTTTGAAAACGCCAAAAAATAGTCAAGAAATAGTCATAAATAGTCACCAAGGTTAAAAAAATAGTCGCATTATGGTTCCGAAGATACAGCTATAAGTTGGTGAGGATTGTGGGGTGAACGTCTCCCCACAATCCCAATAGTATTGTATATTAATTTAAAACAGTACTCGTAATACAATATTGTAGTTACTTACGTATATTTTTTTTTCTGTCAAAGTTTAATAAATACCTACCTAGCTGTACATAATATTCCTCCAATTTTTCCGGTTGGCTTTATGAGACCAAATAAATGTCTTTATTTCAGATAAACTTGATTGTAGTATGAGTAATTAAGACTATCTATCTACTTATATATTATGTACAGTTAGGTAGGTATTTATTAAACTTTGGTTGGTGGGTGTGCTAGTGGTAGGTTGGTGGTTAGGATGGTGCATAGGTTGGTTGGTGGGTAAGTTGGTGCATAGGTTGGTTGGTGGGTAGGTTGGTAGATAGGTTAGTTGGTGAGTAGGTTCGTTGGTGGGTAGGTTGGTAGATAGGTTGGTTGGTGGGTAGGTTGGAGATAGGTTGGTTGGTGGGTAGGTTCGTTGGTGGGTAGGTTGGTGGTAGGTTGGTGGGTAGGTTGGTGTTAGGTTGGTGGGTAGGTTTGTTGGTGGGTAGGTTGGTTGGTGGGTAGGTAGGTTGGTTGGTGGGTAGGTTGGTTAGTGTGTAGGTTGGTGGTAGGTAGGTTGGTGGGTAAGTTGGTGTTAGGTTGGTTGGTGGATAGGTTGGTTGGTGAATAGGTGGGTAGGTAGGTTGGTATGTAGGCTGGTTGGTGAATAGGTTGGTGGATAGGTTGGTTGGTGGGTAGGTTGGTTGGTTGGTGGGTAGGTTGGTTGGTGGGTAGGTTGGTTGGTGGGTAGGTTGGTTGGTAGGTTGGTTAATGGGTAGGTTGGTTAGTGGGTAGGTAGGTTGGTTGGTGGGTAGGTTGGTTGGTAGGTTGGTTGGTTGGTGGGTAGGTTGGTTAGTGGGTAGGGTAGGTTAGGTTGGTGGATAGGTTGGTTGTTGGGTAGGATGGTGGTAGGTTGGTTGGTGGGTAGGTTGGTGTATAGGTTGGTGGTAGGTTGGTGAGTAGGTTGGTTAGTGGGTAGGTTGGAGGTAGATAGGTTGGTGGGTAGATTGGTTGGTTGGTTGGCGGGTAGGTTGGTGGATAGGTTGGTGGTAGGTTGGTGAGTAGGTTGGTTGGTGGGTAGGTTGGTGGTAGGTAGGTTGGTGGGTAGGTTGGTTGGTTGGTGGGTAGGTTGGTGGATAGGTTGGTTAGTGGGTAGGTTGGTAGGTCCAAACTAACCTAAACATAAGGAGGCTATCTTGTTTAATTGAGGATATCGTATGGCGAGCTTAATACCAGCTCCATCATCAGATCCTGGACTACACTCTGGGATAACGTACCTACTTGTTAAAACAATTCCAAATGCCCGAAAAGACCCTGGACACCACCTAATGTAATAGCACTTCTCGATACATAACCAATGAAATACGATGATGCTATCTTATTTGATTGAGGAGTTTCGATAGCCACTTACCTGCTCCATCATCAGACCCTGGACACCATCTTGGGATATAGTTCTTGTCAAGGCAAAACCAACGAGTTCAAACTTAACGACACTATCTTAGTTAGTTGAGGAGTACCTAACAACTAACTACTAAACAAGATAGGCTTGTTTTGTTTCGGCCATTTGGAATTGTTTTGACAAGTACGTACGTTATCCCAGAGTGTAGTCCAGGATCTGATGATGGAGCTGGTATTAAGCTCGCCATACAATATCTTCAATTAACCAAGATAGCCTCCTTATGTTTGGGTTTGTTTGTACCTACCAACCTACCCACCAACCACACCAAATATAAAAAAAAACCTGTGAACAAAAATAATTATGTAAACAAAAGCACGGACCTCCAAGTCTGTGGATTAATTGTGAGGCAGGAGTGTGGTTTTAGCCGGTAAGAGTCCGGCACTGCCCAGACTGGGTCATCTGTGACGCAGTCTGGGCGTCCATGAGGATTTCCCAATCCTGCCGAAAAAAAAAAAAAAAAAAAAAAAAAAACCTACCCACCAACCAACCTATTCACCAACCTACCCACCAACTAACCTACCCACAAACCAACCTAACGCCAACTTACCCACTAACCAACCTACCCACCAACCAATCTACCCACCAACCAACCTACCTACCCACCAACAAACCTACCCACCAACCTAACACCAACCTACCCACCAACCAACCTACCACCAACCTACCCACCAACGAACCTACCCACCAACCAACCAACCTATCTACCAAACTATCCACCAACGAACCTACCCACCAACCAACCTATCTACCAACCTACCCACCAACCAACCTATGCACCAACTTACCCACCAACCATCCTACCCACCAACCGACCCACCAACCAACCTACCCACCAACCTACCACTAACACACCCACCAACCAAAGTTTAATAAATACCTACCTAACTGTATATAATATATAAGTAGATAGATAGGTCTTAATTACTCATACTACAATCAAGTTTATCTGAAATAAAGACATTTATTTGGTCTCATAAAGCCAAGCGGAAAAATTGGAGGAATATTATGTACAGCTAGGTAGGTATTTATTAAACTTTGACAGAAAAAAAATTATACGTAAGTAACTACAATATTGTATTACGAGTACTGTTTTAAATTAATATACAATACTATTAAATTAGATTTACAATTTTACTGTTCGCGACTGTACCAAAACAAAATGTATGTAGAAGTTGACGTGGAAGTTTAACATACTTCTACATAGTAAACCAAGTCGAAATTATCATGGTTCGAGACGACTATTTATTGACTATTTTTTGACACCAAATTCAAATTCAAAAACCTAGGCGTTCCGCGGTAATCAGGTGAGGATTGTGGCGAGAAAGGCTCTCCACGTAATCCTCACCAAGACCCCTTTATATCTCTGGAATCCCTTAATGACTATTTTCGAGATTTGGCATAGCGTTATGACTATTTATTGACTATTTTTTGGAATTGAAACCAAGTCGGTACTCCCAGCCGTTTGCTTGCACTGAGGTGAGGATTGTGGGGAGACGTTCACCCCACAATCCTCACCAACTTATAGCTGTATCTTCGGAACCATAATGCGACTATTTTTTTAACCTTGGTGACTATTTATGACTATTTCTTGACTATTTTTTGGCGTTTTCAAAATTGATTTTCATGAACTTTTCAAAAGTGAGAATTGTGGGGTGAAGGACACATTTCTTCGAATGTACAGCTACATAACTTTGACCCAAGTTTCGTTTAATTTTTTGCGCGTTTTGCATCCATTTATTCTTATCTGCTTTACGTTTCCTTGGTTTGTTAGAACTTATAACTGCTGGGCTCGGTAACGTTGACGAAGATTTTGATCTTGATTATAACTGGGATCGTCATCACTGAGGTCTACGTCACTTTCTCCAGAGTGAAGTGGCGAAATAGAGTAATTACGAACCGCTGTTCGGGGTCCAACTGATGGCAGCTCGTTGCAAATCGGTGTCGTTAAGGATGGTGAAACATTGGCTCTCGAAGTACTAGGCTGTGGTTCGGCGTTTTCATCTAAAGATGGTCGCTGATCGTCAGAAGAGCGTCTACTAGAATTACTGCTAGATCTAGAACTTCCAGAGCTACTAGAGCTGGACGAACTTGAGCTGGACGAACTTGAGCTAGAAGAACGACGGCACGTGATGGGCTTCTGAGGAGAGCTCCTATTACTATTTCCTATTACTTCGTCACTTTCTACAGGAGGAACCGATGGGTACTGTGATGGTATTTTCTCTTCAGAACTATCAAAACCAATTGGTTACTGCTGAGTAACAGCAGTTGTATTTTTTTCTGGACTAGTAGGTTCCAACGGTATGTTTTCTTTTTCTTCGTTACAAATAACCTAAAAAAAAAAAAACTGTAAATCACTAGGTATAATAATTTACTTAAATTACAAAATAAAATAATAATAATTACGTTTCCTTTTTCTAAAGATCGATCATTCTCACTGCCGCATTCCAATCTATGGTGACTTGGTGATTTTAGTAGTTTCATAATTCTTCGTGCCCGGGAATCCATTTTTCTAAAAAAGATTTAAGTAATTTAACGTACTTAATATTAAGAATATTATTTAAATAGCGTATCGACTTAAGAAAACACTTGGAAATGCACTACCTACCTATACAAAGTTGATACGACAGAGGGGCTTTTCTTTAAACTGAGTATACTAGGTACCATTTTCAAGCTCTGTACCAAAAATCAATTAAATAGGAGCAGTAGTTTAGTCGCAAATGATTTTTTAAGTTTTTGCCCCGTTTGAACACGATGTATCTTTCCTAACAGCTGATTATGTCTATACGCATAGGTCATGCACCTTAAAACGATAAATCTGAGTATAACCTATGCGTTGTTGCCGTTGTGACGCAAGTCACAAGTACAACCAAATATTTTCGCTAAAAAGATGACAATGCAAACAAGGAAGCAATAAATACACACACACTTGCATTTTCATTACGAGAGGGACAATCATCTGCAAAACACCACGCGTAAAAGAAATAGAAATAGGTCAGTGTGTTGCTATTGCATCCTAGCGATCGAGGGGCAGGGGTTGCGATCGGTAAGTGGGGCTGGGGCAGTGGGGCTTCTAAAAACTGGTTTTTTCAGTGCGCCGACGCTATTCTTTCGGAACGTACGCGTTTTGTCGAACTCGCGCGCTGACAATTGGGATTTTGTTTTGTTATTGTGATAGGACACTAAATAAGTTTAAGACAGTATTTCTTTTTTTATTGTGACAGGACACGTAACTTGGGATTATTATTATTTAGTGTTAGTGTTTTTTTTTGTGATCGACTGCTTTTATTGTGATACGACACGTAATTAAACTTTGGGTTTGTGTGTGTGTGTGTGTGTGTAATTAAAGTGTTCAACAATGCCTCGTGTAACTTACACGGCGTTAGAATACACTGACATGATTTTTAATTAGAAAAATAAATAACATTATTCTCTGTCGGTATAATTTGTGCATTCATGTGAATGACACATCGAGAATTTAATTTTTTTGTGATTGTTGTACTTCAAAACCATACCTAAAACAAAAACCCGCGAGCCGAGGAGCCGCCGCGAGCGGGGGCGCCGCCCGCGCCACCGCCGCCGCCGCGGCGCCAGCGCGGGCCGGCGCGCGGCGGGCGGCCGCCCGCTTTGACGAGATAACACACGCCGACGCGCGCGACGTTGCCGCTGTTACCTAGGTATCTGTAGGTCAGTTAAATTTATTTTCAAAGGGTGGTTGCGTTTTACTCTGATTTGTAAGCTATTTAGTTTGTTTGAAAAAAAAAAAGCTCATTTTAGGTGCTTTTTATTTTTATACCGTATCGAATTAATACTAAACACGTATAGTATACGTAGTGTTATTTAATGCCCCTCTGTCATATCAACTCTGTATATTGTATCGGTATAACATTAAAACTAATAATATTTATACAACGACAAAGAATTACCACCTATCTAGTAAAAATATTTGGATTTCTGTAATTTACCTAAACTTTAAATTGTTTAACTGGCACTTTATAAAGGCCGAAGTAATAAAAAATTTCAATGTTTTCAATAAATAAAGGCCTATCGCAAAATACGTCATCACACATAAAACAATTTACGTACTATATTGAACCATTCAGATATAATCCCCTTCAATATCTTTACATTTCGACAATATAGCGATCTATTATGAATTAAACCCAAAAATATTAGTATATTTTTATAATATAACGGCACAACTACAAATTGTTCTATATAATACAAAATGGTTAGAACAAAACTCACCTGTTTTATTGTCATAGAAGGGCACAAACACGAATTGCACAACGTTTGAACGGTCTGCCTTCGACAAGTATGGACACGGTACTGGTTGCGACCTTATAGCAGTAAGAACGGGAGACGAGCGGGGGGAGTGTGAGAGAGACACAGTTATAGTTACAGAGTCGTTAACGTTTTTTTTCTCTCTCTGTCAGCGGTAGCCGGTAGATAATTTCGTTTTGTGCCCTTAGCATTCAAAATCAAATTTTTCAAAATTTTTGACTTGAGCCCTTATATTATTAAGGGTGCGATATGTTGGGGTTCCTTATATGAGGTATCTCATATTAGGATAATGATATCCTAATATGAGATACCATATTAGGATAGGTTCAAATATATTTATTTAATGAAAAAGTGGCTTGCCACCGATCTCACCTATATGATAATGCTTATTTATATACGTATAAATAGGTATATTACAATTGGATTAAAACTTTTTTTTATTTTAGATGCCTCCAATCAAAAGAAAAACGTGGGACTCCGGTGCTATGATACGTGCAGTGAATGCAGTACGAAGCAACCAAATGGGTTACTTAAGGGCTTCAAAGCAATTCGGGGTTCTTAAGGGTACCCTAGAGCGCTACGTCAAAAAGATACGCATGCAGAAGTATCTGTCAAGGTTCGTATGGGGAGGCGTCCAGCCTTGCCTGAATATTTAGAATTAGAGTTGGAAAATTATTGCATGGATATGGATCGCCGATTTTATGGCTTGCGTCTGAAGGATATCAAGTACATGGCGTTTCAGTTGGCTATCAAAAAATAATCTTAAACATCCCTTCAGCTTGACTAAAGCTTCTGCTGGTAAAAAGTGGCTACGTGGCTTTATGAGCAGGAACCCTGGTTTATCAGTTAGGACGCTTGAAGCAGTTTCTAGTGCAAGAGTAAAAGGATTCAGGACCCCCTCTTATCTTAAAAAACGCTTCAAGTTCCTTCATGACACACATAATAGATATCTGAGGTCATCGGAAAACTTGAGACTAGAGATGCCGATGCATTCCACCAGCTTTTATGACAAGTCTTTTACAGTTCAAGCAGTACGGTTATGGAATGCCTTACCCGTGTCGATAAGGCGAGCTCAATCTATGTCCACTTTTAAAATTCTGGTAAAAAAACACTTCCTCTCTCCTTAAACATCATCATTACATATAGTTCCTTGAACTTGTTTCATGTTTATTATTGTATATATATATATATATATATAGATAAGTGTATGCTTTATGAATGTATGTATTTATTGTGTATGTAAATGGTACACCACTGACTACCTGCAGTATTTGTCTCTCCTTCTCCCTTTAATCCATCCAAAGGTTGTCTGTAAAAGATCGCTTTTAGCGATAAGACCGCCCATTGTGTCACCCTATGTAAAATGACTACATTTTTATCTGTATTTTTTATGGTGTACATAATAAAGAATATTCTATTCTATTCTATTCTATTCTATTCAATCCTGTTGCAGTCAGCAATTTTTTTGATTTATATGAGCCAGAAATTGAAAAGATAAAGTCTTCTCCACACAGAGTGTATAACGTTGACGTAACGGGGATTACTGTAGTAAAGCATAAACGATCAAAGGTTGTCAGTATGAAAGGTAAAAAGCATGTCGGTGCATTGACGTCATTGGAACGAGGAAAACTAATAACTATAGTGACTTGCATGAACGCTTGTGGTAACTACGTGCCACCATTGATCGTTTTCCCAAGAAAAAATATGGCTCAGGAACTGATGGATGGTGCACCTGCAGGTTCAATTGGCGGTTGTCATCCGTCTGGTTGGATTCAAACGCACTTATTCACTAAATGGTTTCAGCATTTTATTGATTTCACAAAGCCAAGTGAAGACGATCCAATTGTTTTAGTTTTGGATGGCCACTACACACATACAAGAAATATTGAATTAATAAATTTGGCTAGAGACAATAATATAGCAATAGTTTGCTTACCGCCACATTGCACACATAGAATGCAGCCAATGGATGTGGCGTTTATGAAACCATTAAAGGCTTATTATGCTCAAGAAATAGAAACATGGCTGCGGAACAACCCAGGACGCACATTGACCAATAAATATGTAGTTAGATTACTTGGTCTTGCTTACGAAAAAACTCCTACTATGAGTAACTCAGTCAATGGTTTTAGAAAAACTGGATTGTTTCCTTGTAATCGTCATATTTTTACAGATGAAGATTTTACTATTTTCAGTGAAGATCAAGAACAAGAACCACAAAATGATCAAACAGCTGGACTTCTTGAGACTTTCCATAAATCACCTGGTCACGGGTTGTTAAATGACAATCTGGGGGATACACGCAGCGTAACTCCCTTGGTTCTGTCTGAAATTTCATCTAATTACGGAGTACAAGATGAAAATCTGGTAGATAATCGCTGTGTAACCCCATCAAATGTGACATCCAATGCTGCCTTATATGAAAATCTTGTTCCTAGCACATCGTTCCACGTATCACCTTTTGCACTTAAGCCAGTCCCCAGGTTACCTAAGATCGATTCTGCCAAGAAAACCCGGAGTGGATCAGCCTCAATAATAACTGGTTCTCCATATAAAAACGCACTTGAAGAATCTTTAAATAAAAAGATGGAGAAGGAAAATAAACAACGTCAAAGAAGAGCTCTAAAAAGTCTAGAAATGAACAGCAGAAAAAGAAGAAGGACAAGATAATTGTTAAGAAAAAGAAGGTTCCAGTTAAGAAGAGAGATAGCTCCAGTTCAGAGGACGATGACTTGCTTGAGGTCGCAAATAGCAGCGATAGTGAATCTGATGACGCTGAATGTCCATACTGTAGTGGGAGGTTCTCAGAAGACACAAGAGGTGAAAAATGGGCTACATGTCAAGGATGCTTCAAGTGGGCTCACGAGGATTGTGGGGAAATAATAGGAAACCGTTTTTTGTGTTCTTTATGTTTAGATGTGTAAGATTTGAAATCCTTTTGAGATCTTTATTTTTGTGACCTGTTTTTGTTGATTTTTTATATCTTTTAAATACACAAGTGCCTTTACAAAAATCAATGTCATATTATAAGACTGACATAGGTTAAGTCTATCTATGATTATTAATTTAAGCGTAACTAATTAGTTTAATAACTTTATAAGATTAAGAAAAAGTTTTTGTTATTTCCTTTATTTTAAAGACTGAAGTTGGTTGTAACGGAACGTTACATGAATTATATTTTGTTTATGAAACTAATGCTAAAGAACACAAATAATAGATTATAAATTAATGCTTTGTTCTTTGTTTGTGTACGACTTGGAACGCGCCGGGTAGGTACGTGTGCGGTGCGGGGCGGATGTTCGGAGGAGTGAATGATGTGAACGGGATCGCGCCCGCGCAGCACACGGAGTCCGGCCAGTCGCTTCTAGGCTGATGTTAGAGTGCACGTACCGCTTTGTTTCCTGTCGAGCGCCCTAGCAGACACGACCATTATTCACATTATTTATTATTTTACTTCATACAACGAGTTTATTAAGTTTAGTGAAAATCCCGATTTAGGGTAAGTTTTGAATAGCACACAAATCACGCATAATCATATTCATGTATTGTTTTGCTAATAATTATTCTGTGTACTACTATTTATACTTCTCGTCTTCTTTCTCAATTTCTGTTGCTTATTATAATTCATCACATTAAGTACCTAAGCAATATTTAGGAGTAGCCTCAGAAATTGCTAATAATGCTGTATCATTCTATTTAATTTCCTTCTACCGTCAAGTACAAAATTAATTTAAAAATATAAATTCTAAACGTTTAAACCGTTACTTAATTATAGTTTTTTTTATTGTTTTCTTTTTGCTCGAGCTTGATCTATATATGTAAACTCCGTTCTGTTCAGTACCACCACGTCAATACTACTACAATAAAATAGGTATCTCTTCCTCGTTGTCGTCTGTGGTACCCCATCACGGAAGTTATTAGGCCGGGTTCTATCTAATCAGCTGAAACGGTGGTTTCCAGGGTTTCACTTTTACGCTTCACCACCGGTGTGCTGAGCAAGTCGGCGGCTGCGCCTTTCGATCTACCAGTCACGTCACCGTGCAGCACAGCACCGTACTTCGGCCAACTTCCATCTCCAGCCAGCGACGGGAATTTGCCTGCAGCTACAGGGGAGTACCTATCCCACGACCCACAAATCTTTGTGTGCCTCCGGCTTTACCAGTTTGGTTCGAATTGTTATTAATATACTTTTGAAGGTACACACCCGTTTTTTATTCATTGCCAATTATCGGTTGGGAATCGAACGGGTGGAGGCTACATGGTCTATATTTATTTAAAAATGCAAATTAAAAATTTGATTAACAAACGTTTTTATTTGTCTGAACCTCAAACCCTAACATGAGATACTATCTCAAATTAGGAACCCCTCGTATCTCATATTATGAGACCATTAGCCTGCAACGCAATTTCTGACTTTTTCGTTTTATCTATCTATATCTAAAAATTTATTAAATATAGGACTAAATAGCAATTCTTTTTTCGAAGTACATTAAATTGCTGACTCAATATTGTAGCTAGTGGAGCTCCAACTGCGGAAACAATTTTTTTATAGTCAAAAATATAAATGGTATCCCATATTCGGCATCTTTACCCTATTAAATGCGTTTGGGGTACCACTGAATGATCACAGGTTAACGCAGGAAATAATAAATCGTATACCTCACCATAGTCCTCGGAATCAACTAGGCGAGTATGTCATTGCGAATAATCTGAATAGAAGAAGGGCTGATTTTGAATATATGAATGCTGAAGTTCCTGGGCTGGATGACTTTCCTATTTTTAGTGCCGATGATTTAATTCTCTATGCACTTGGTACGTACAACAAGCTCGTAGCTACTTCGGAGAACATGTAAAAAGTGACTGCTTATATGTGATTGAAGTATGCAGAGAACCCAATATTAATGATTTTTCGGTGGAAACCTTAAACTGGATTGATCCGTGGCTTCTTAGAGGCAGGATCCAATCCAGACATTCATCTAGACGGACATATTACGTGTATATTCTCGTAGCAACAGCTACACAAGGGCTGGATGTAATATTGGGCCACTATTACTCATGTATTATTGGGAAACGGACCTTAGGCTGCTGTTCGCATGTAATGTCCATTATATGGTACATGGGATGGGGTCTGCAGATATCAAAATAATTTGGCTCCGCCGGCACAATTTTTAGATGCCATTATTCGACATGACATTGAGAACGAAATGGACGAAGATATGAATGAATGAATGAATGAAATGCACCGATCCCAGCGTGGTTTAACCAGACTCGATAAATCGAATGAACCCCTAGATTTGCACTAGCCCATGAAGCCTCATGTTTCATGGGACTGCAAAGGCCATTGCATATCTGGGAGTAGACCGGGGGGCGCGGGTAATGGTAAGGAATGAACGTGCCCTTAGGATAAGGAAGGATTTGAGAGCCTACCGGATATGCATCCTAGAGTAAGCATAGGAATAGTGGAGAGACGGGTGTTAATTATCTATGGATGGGCATCTTTTGCGATGTCTTCGTTATGTTGGTTCGAGTCGATCTTCACCGGTGAATTTTGAGACGGAGTTACTCAGCTTTCTCAGCTTTTTTTTCTATATTGCTGCTGTGCTGTGTTACATTTTGCTGTGTCTACGTCTTCATCAGAGGCGTCGCTGCTATCCGTTTCAGGTTTCTTGTAGATCTCGCTGGCGGCCTTCATAATCTTGTATCTGTCTGTAGCCTTATCCATCCAAAAGTTTAATTCCTTGTCGAAATAAGTCGAGTCCTGTTTAAGATTGTCGTTCCATGTGTAAATAGGACGGCCTACTTTCTTATATTTGGCCTTATACTGCATTGCTGCGTGTAAAAGGTGTGGTTTTCCACGCCTGTGGACGTGTGCGAGATAGCACATCCTGTGATTCTTGATGCATTTGGTTACAGTTTTTCCATCTAAGATTTCGTGCATCTTCTTTTGTATTGGTATATTTCTGGCGTGGTTAATCAAGTCTCTCATGATGGCTCTCTCATATCTTCTCAGTCTTGACCTATTAGCTTTGGTGATTGCCGATACTTTCAATCCGTATATCATGCAAGGTACTATCACCATTCGATACATGAGTCGGGCTAGTTTCCAGTCCATCTTTGAGTTTATTATGAATGGTAATAGTGACTTTGCGTTTCTAGTGGCTTGTTCACACCGTTTTCTAACTGTGCTTCTCCTGCTTAATGCAGATGTTATATATATGTACCTAGATATTTAATTTCGTCGACAGTATGTAGTTTTAATCCGTTCATTGACACGTAAGCCGCTTTTTGTTTAGCTAATGGGTCTCTAATTAGAATTTTTGTTTTAGTTTCGTTTATTTGTAGGCCGACACTACCTAGTAGGGGTTTAATATGGTATATAATACCTTCTAACCCTTTTAGATCGTCTGTAATGAAGATGAGGTCGTCCGCGAATGATAGCACCAGGGGGAGTGATATTTCAAGATCTTGGTCTAATTTGATTAATTGGTTTCTTCTTTTTTTTTTTTTTTTTTTAGTTTTGATGTGTATTTTTCTGGTGTTTGCCAATAAACGCATTTTTCTTTCTTTCTTTCTTTCTTTCTTCGAGGGTTCTAAGGACCTCATCTATGACCAGTGTAAAAAGGCGAGGGGATAGCGGGCAACCCTGTTTGACTCCCTTTCTTTTAATAATCCAACTACTTTGCTGACCACACCATTTGATATGTGTTCGTTCATTCATGCAAACTTTGATTATCCTGTTGGTTAGTGTCTTATTAGATCTTTGTATTAGAATGTCTCGCAGTGCTTGGAGGTTGACGTTGTCAAAAGCTTTTTCTATATCCAGAGCGAGTACATAGATTCTTTTACCCGCGCACCATTCTTCGTCCAGAACCCTTTTTAGTGTAAATATGTGATCATCTGTAGATCTGTTGTTTAAAAAAGCCGCTTGGTAGTTGCCCAATTCTTTTATTGTTTAGTCTAATTTTAGGAGGCGTAGATTCTGTAGCCCGTATTGCAAACCGATATTCGTCTATAGTCATTTGGATCTTTAGGGTTGTTTTTCTTCGGAATCTGCACTGTTTCTAGCCAGGTGTCGGGTGCTTCATTTTGTGTCCACGCTTTGTTCATGTGCTTGGTGACGGCTTCCTGTAATATTGGCGGCATCGCTTTTAAGAGCTCAATTACCACTTGGTCTGTTCCGGGTGCTGTCCCGTTCCGCATATTGTTAATTATTTCCATTACGTCATCCAGTATGGGTCCTGCATTTTGCGCGGCGGATACCGGCTTTGTTATGGTAACCGTTGGTATAGGTAGGCCCTCGGAGTTTTTTAGGATTTGCTCTCATTTGGACATTGGTATATAAGCATTTCTTTTCCGGCGTTTGGTAGCTGGCTTGTTTTTCCTGTAAAATAGATAAAGTACCTGCATGCGTTTTGAAGGATGTTTATTCCCCAATCCTGTGAAGAAAACGCTAGATTCTTTGTTTTCTTCTTCAGTTTTAATCTTATGAAGTATTGCCTGACATTCTTTTACATGGTAATGTCTATAGCCTTTTGGAGGTTAGCAAGAGCTTTACGATGATCCCTAGAGTGACTCTGCTGAAAAATTAAGGTTTCCTGGGCGGCCGCTTTTAATACTTCAGTTATGGTACACCATGGTATTTCGACGCTTTCATCTGTTGAGTCTATTCCTACGTTTTCCAATTTTTTGATTATGCAAGCTTGGTATTTTGCTTTGGTTGATTTGATATTGAGAGCGGCATAGTAGCATTGTTTGTAGTTGAAATCCTTGATCTTTATTTATGTTTCATTTTTTTGGGTCTTGTGTTTATTGTTTCCATCATTGTTTATGATTCGGCTTGTTCTTAGCTGCCCCCAAATAATTTTATGGTCGGATATGGCCCTACCTGCCCATTTGCCTTGAATATACTTAAAGAGTTTTTCTGTTGACTGTGGCGTAATAATGTGATCCAATTGTGATTTATGCGTGCCCTTTGACCATGTTATCTTGCATGATGTTCTCGCTTTTGTTGTTTCTATTTGCAGTTTTTCCCAGCTGACTATATCCACTAACATTTCTCCGTTGTAATTGGAGTAGTCATGATGGAGATTTTGGTGAATCAGCCCTTTGCGTTGGGCACTAATTGTATCTTGTCTACCAATATGAGCGTTAAAGTCGCCTAGTATGATTAAAGTACATTTCCTTGGTTTTTGTCTAATCAAGTTTAGTGCACCCGTGAAGGATCTGGTTGCTTTAGAGATACAGCTGTTGATGTGAGAGTTAATTATATAAAGCGGAGCAGGTTTGTCACTTCCCCTATCAACTTTAAGAGTGATTGACATCACGTCGGTATCGAAATTTCTATTTATTATTTCAATTTGGGCATCCTTTCTGATTACAATTACAAGTCCCCGGTGAGCTTTACCTGCGGTTCCAGATAGGTGCCATTCGTAATGGGTGGAGTTGTACGTTCCTAAGTTCATCCCTGTTTCTTGTAGGCAGGCTATGTGAATGCCCCTATTTGAAAGTTTCGCGTCTATTTTATCTTTTTTGGCCGGTTTCGAGGCCCCACGAACGTTCCAAGTTGCAATACGCAGGTCTGAGCAAGTGTACTTAGTCGCGGCAGAAGGCTGATTTCTAAGTATTGTATATCCGGTGTCGTCCGCGACTTCAACCGATAACGGTGTACCTAATGTTGATGTTAAATGTTCAACCGGTGTTAATGAGCAAGCTAGTTGGGGGCTGCTCAGAATTCGGAGTTTTGTAGACTGCCCTTGTTCGTCTCTTTTGTTGTATTTATTACCTACCGTTTCGGCATGTTGTGGTGTATCTTTGTTAGTTGTTTTATGCGTTACACTTTGCAGCTTATTATTGTTCGTCGGCGCCTATGAACCAGCTCTCATAATGTTGATCTTTGTAAAGGATATGTATGTTTCCGGGTACTGGTTCGCCAGCAGGTGAGTACACCAGTGTGTTCCTGTAATTATTATGCACATTCACATTTACGAGATAGAATTCAGCCGCGACGATTAAGATGTCTTCCCCTCCCCAGAACGTCTCGTTAAACTGCGCGGTTATGTAGTTTGTTATCATTTGTTCCTGAGAAAGCTTGCTGTTAGGAATAGTGTCTTGAATGTTATTCCTAAGCGCTAAGCAAATTCTGGCGCCGTCGCGGTTATCCGAAACATACGTAGCGAGGTCTCGGCGTATTGACATATGGCCAAATGTTATCCCCATTAAGAGATTTAGTTGATGGGCGATCGCACTAAACAGACAATTGCCATCCTTTTGCATGGCCGCTATTATTACCATTGTAAAACTATTGTTTGGGATTCATAACCCCACGGTGCAGATTTAGTTTAGAGACAGAGATACAAAAGTTTGACAGAGTCATGCGTTGATTGAGATTTATTAGATACCCTCTGTTATTCTATTGAAACCTTCCTTGTTATGCAGTTTTTGTTTTTGTTGAATGGGCTTTAGGTTAATAACACATGTGCCTGTCTTCACAAAAACTCGGGTAAATTGTTCGACAGAAACACAACAAAAAAGAAGGTGCCTTAGACGCGACAATTTTTTTTTAATTTTTTTTTGTAAGGCTAATGAAATGCCAGACTGTTACGAAATTTAAATCGACACTGGTATTTTTGTTAGTACATTCAATATAATATTTAATCTTGCCATTCTCCTTTTACAATATACTATATATGTAGCTTAAAAGTAAGCGTTGGTTCAGTGCGTAGCATCAAACCTTTAAACTTCGCCAGTCACTACGCAACCGTAGTAGATATGCGCTAACGATGTTGAATCTTGATCTAACAAATAATCTACCGAACTTTGTCACTGAATTTTGGTCTCGTAATCGAAACAGAGCCGGGAATTTAATTCAGTCTTCGTGATCGCTACACTTACTAGAAACAATTCAAGGTGTAAGTCTTTTTGGTATCTGGATCTACCGTTGGAGTTAACGTTAACCATGCGTTTGAATTATGGGAATTTGATTTAAAAACTGAGTGATTAGTAGAGCGCCTTGATATACAAGGAATGATCTCACCGGGTTGTTCTTATTACGACGTTTCTGGTTCCCCGGAAACCTTCGACAGACGATAAGGCCCTCGGATGCCCTGGATCGCTCGCTCTGGATCAGGAACGCACGTAGGCCTAGCACACCTCACTTTTGCACTTAATGTAATTATTTGTCGACGCTTGAGTCATAGCCACATTGAATAAACAAAACACACGTTTTTTTTTTTTTTTTTGACGCTTATAAACGCTTTGTAACTTGTGGCGGGCCCAAGCTGCTGCACGTGCAATAAAACAAAGGCGCAGAGCGCTCGAGACGTCCTTCCGCTACGGCGTCCAGATGAACTCTTGAGAACGAAATGGACGAAGATAGTTAAAAAATGCGTTTTTACTTAACTTGTAATAATAATGTGTTTTTATTATTTCCCAAGGCCCAATACATAACATCACATTGACAGACGGTCGTAAAATGGTAAAACCAATATCTAATAACAACCTTCTAAACACATAACTAAGATTTTTTTACGCAGGACAGTAATTTAAGGATTTATATAGACATATTTAAAATCTTCAAATGCAAATATCTTAGCTTCGATATCACTTAGGACAAAAATAATTGAACATACTCGTATATGTGTACTTAACACAGGACAATAGTAACACGAAAAATATAAGTGGCAGCTGAAAAAAAAAATTACTCCACTAGTCCATACAAAGTTACTCAAACCCCTTTACCGGAAATTGTATACCTATACAGAACATACCAATTTTATCCGGGTCATCATAATTTAACAAAATCGATAACTTGTCGATAGGTTACCGTTTTGAGGAATCCCAGGAGAAAAACTTAAGTTCAGTAGAAATTTTAAAGAATAAATCTGTCGAACAGAGGTTTGATAAATATCAGACAAACAGTTTGTCTCAAACGCAGTTCACTGCTGTGGTATTCCATTATTTGGAACCACATCTTTTAATTTATTTACGTATAAACACGTTACTCTTTCTTTATGTTATTATATTAAACAAACCACCTTTTGATATATTTTCCTATTAATATTCTATGACACATGTACTTAACTCACTTTTATATTCTGTAGCACTGTTTACCTCTGTAAAGCATACTTTTAATTATCTCTTGTTTTAGCATCCAAATCGATTTTATATTATTATCTTTCCCTTTTGTAAAAAACTTTAGAATATTTATATTCTGACGTTTTCATCTTAAACTGTCATCTGTCGTAATTTACTTTTCTAAAACATAGACAGAACACATCATAGATAAGTACACTCTATCTTCTCTCATAAAGTGGGTGTACACACTGAACCTTCGCAATAAGCGTAGATCTAAGATTTCTCCTCTGTAAGCCGTTTTTATTAGTGCTGGTCATATCTAAATTAAGAATTAACTTGAATATGTTTTTAAAACGTTTAAAATATGACACAGAACGATAAAAACGGTCTTCATATTTTTACAGTCTAGTCTTGTCTTAGCCCTCGGGGAGTCGGAGACAGTCGCTGTTTTTCTGCCCTTAAGTCTGATTTGTCGAACAGTTAGCTACTCGAATATTAGTCTCATGTAACTAGCATAACTAGCGTGCGCGGGTGTTCTAATCATACTGTGTAACTTGAACTATCGACCCTGAGTGTATTATAACAATAAACATTCTAATACTGTGTAATACCTGTGTTTAATTCGCTCGGCACTCCTGCCTAGCCCTGTAGGAGGTGCTCACTTCTAACGAACTCTTAACCACGCGGCGTAAAACGCCGCGAGCACACGCACACGAAGGCCTCCGACGCTAGACGACGTTACTCTCCGAGAGAGACCTCCGCCGTAACCTGTGACGCTAGCGCGGTCCTCCCGCTAGGTGAGGCGCCTCAAAGCGCCTCCGAGATCTACAAACTCTCACAACCTCCTCTCTATTCCACAGGCTGGAGTGTATCTCAAGGGTGGATAATCCTCAGCCCAGCCTCCTCCACGCTGCCTGCGGCCTGCCTGCCTGCCCACCTGTTCCACTGCCTGCCTGCCTGTTCCTGCCTAACCTGAGCCTGTCTTGTGCCTGTTCCTGCCTAACCCGAGCCTGTCCTGTGTCCTAAACTTACCTTTACTTTTGCTAATTTAACTTTTAATTTTAATACCTTTTTATTACAATTTAATTTGTGACTCTCGTTTCCCTCCACCGAGGAAAACGTTACGTTACACTGCGTGAAAAACTAGATCATAATCCAACTTCAGATACTGTTCCGCAAATAGTAGGTTACATTCCTGGTATCAGTAGCCTCGTTAAGAAAATTAATTGTGAGGACTGTAAAATGTATTTTTATATGGGGCAAAGACAAATTATGGTTTAATAAATTAATAGATTTACGAGACATGTGGTTTATGTTATGCTTCAGACGAAGTGTTCGACGTATGCATGAAAACCGATCGTATTATACGTCTTCGCATGAGTGGTGACAAAACAATACAAAAAAGAAATGATAAAAACTTTATATGAGTCAATGTTTTAGACGCGTATATTGAAAAGGCTGTGTTTTCTGGGTGAAACGACCACAACTATAAAATAAGTTTGATAAAACTAATTATATAAAAAATCATTGATGTAAGATCACATTATATTTGTATAAAAGAAACCGCTCAACTAAAAATTAATTCTAAACGACAGCTTTATAACAAGCTGAATCTGTTTAAAGGTAATTAAACATACATTACTTTTTAACATACAGATACGATTGTCCAGATATATTATTTAAAGCATCCACCTCGCACGCACCTTCAGTCATGGGTTAACCATAGACTCTTATTTGCATTGTAATTAAAATTAAAAAATTATTTGATTAAAATCAAATTGATTAAATACAAATATATTTTATTACTTCTAAATCGGGTACATAAGTAGACACACCCACCCATCCTAATCCTTAATACTTATAAATGCGAAAGTGAGTTTGTTTCTTACGCTTATATTCATGTAAAATATATTCTGCAACATTACGACATTTTAAAAACAAAATCTACCACTGGCAATTAAAATAAGATATTCAAATTTGAGTCTATTACTAGATGCATTTGAAATGAGATACAAGACCTCAAAACCCCATACCTATGCCAAGCACAGACTTAATCCCAATATAAAAATGCAAACACTGTAAAATATTTGATTGGCTGTACCCTTTATGGCTTTATATCCTTCATCTTAATGGGTTATGGAGGCAGGATATCAGACAAAGCTCTAGTAGAAAACAGTAATTTAATTGAATGTTTACCAAATAATGCTGTTATAGTGAGTGACAGGGCCTTTAAATAAATCGAACCTCTTCGCATTTCATAAGCCAACAAAAGATGAAGTAATGCAAAAAAAAAAAAAAAACGTTTTGAACGCCACGTCAAAAACGAAAAAGCGTGCCCTCGGCGCCAAGCTATAAATTCATCGTTTAAGACCTACAAAATAGTAGTGAGTTCGAAATTATATCGATAAGGCACTAAATTTATTCATTTATGCGGAAACTGATGAAGGTCCAAAGTATAATATCAGATCCCAAATAATATTTAATTGTTATAGATGGTAAAGTATTTAACGTTGTTACGGGAACAACTTCACAATTACGTCGTGCTTGTTGTGGAGCTACAACATCAGAATTTAATAAGTTGGATGTTGTCATGAACAAACCCGTAAATTCAGAAGCCTTACGTCATGGATTAAGTCCCTTACATGCCTGGATAATAATTTTTGAGTTCTTACTGCACTAGGGGTACAAAAATTACCCAGCAGTTATGAAGTGGAGGGTACTAAAAAATCAAAGGAAGCCACAATTGTGGAGGAGCGGAAAAAAAAATACAGACTGAAATAAGAGACAAAATGTCACTTTTGGTTGATGTTGTTCGTCCAAATTCGGAGACCACCAATGATGGAAACACAGCACGAACACCACTATCAGACCAACATCGGAAACAAAGAATTAAAGATATCTTAGGTAACACATGTTAGACATGGCTGGTGGATGACCTGCATACTATTTTAGTGTAGTAGTGCTGTCGAGTGGCTTAAGATGCTGCAAAATTTGACGACTTTTGTAAATATCTAGCTGCGAAGTACATATATTGAAAAATACAATTGGTTTTATATGTCCGTCACTGTGCACAAAATATTAATGCATGGCCGGCAAATCATAGACGCCAGCACGTTACCCATAGGTATGTTGACCGAGCAAGCAGGTGAGTCCAGATATAAATACTGGCGCTATGATCGACAACACCATAACCGAAAATTAGACAGAAAAACCACAATTTTAGACTTATTTCACCGTGCATTAGAATCATCCGATCCTTATACATATATCCTCGTTAATATTTAGTACATTTCATAAACATAGAAAATCTTTGCCCGTACCGAAATCAGTGCTTCAACTCTTAAGCGTAACAACAGATAATGTTCACTACAATCAATTAGAATCCGAAGTGCTTGAAGCAAATGATATCACGCTGACCACTGACGAAATAGTAATTCAATCCGATAGCGAGGATATGTCATAAGCGTTTAGCATTGGCTAGCATAATTGATTTAATCGAATAAATTCATATGTGAATCTAAGGACAAAAAAAACTGGTCAAGTGCGTGCCTTCATTGTGCGTGTGACCACGCACAATGAAGGGTTCCGTAGTTAGGGCGCGTTTGCAAATCGGACAAAATTATGCTGTTTTTCAGAACATTTTATGACTAAACTAAACCGTATCAAATATAACTAATAACTACAACTTATAGGTTGGTTCTTCATCTTCAAATGATTGCAACTTTTTGTTCAAAATTATAGTTTTTTTATACAGGAAAAGTTCATATATTTATATGATCAATATATTTTAAGATTTCTAAAAATACTATTAGTAGGCAGACATATTTTAAATCTAAAACTTTGGAAAAAAATGTTTCAAAATGTCACAAATAGCCGCTAAACAAAATAAAAACTGAAACTAACTTTTTCACATGTTTTGCTATTACGGATGAATCTTAATCGATTGCATTAAGGGTTATTTTATTTTTGGTCTGTCTTGCTTTATTGCACCAATATTTCGCAAGAAACCTCAGTTTTGAAAGTTACACAATATGCACTTTAATATAAACAAGATAAACGAGTAGTAATTCATACTTACTAATAGAAGCATTTAGCGAAGTACACCTTCAGGTCACTCCATCAAGTCTGGAGGTAAGATCTCATCATAACTAACAAAACGAGCCCCAACTCGGCACACCTAATTGTACTCGTCGAGAAGTTCCAGTAGCAGTTACCGAAGTACACCTTCAGATCACACCATCAAGTCCGGAGGTTAGGTCTCATCATAACCAACAAAACGAGCCAAAACTCGGCACACCTAATTGTACTCGTCGAGAAGTTCGAGTAGCAGTCACCGAAGTACACCTTCAGGTCACTCCATCAAGTCCGGGGAGGATACTAAAAAGGACAATGCTCAAAAAACACCCAGGCCCGGCGCAAACGGAACATATCTCATATTTTTATAAAAAATAGTAATTTTAATACTAAATAAGAAACATAGTCAAAATTCGTTTCTAAACGTAAGATTTTACTAATTCTTTTATAACAGGCATAATTCTTACATACTCGTATAATTATTTTATACGTATTACCTTTTATAATTGTGTTATTTAGCTATCTTTCATATTACGTTAACCAGTATAATCCAGTCTAAGTAGCTGATGCAGGACGCAGCGGCACCAAAACAAACCGGTTATACACAAAGCCTTTCCGTCCCTACGAAGACGGACCCTGCTATTTCACTCGCACTTAAAGGTTCCCCATATTCTCGTACCTTATCAGCTAGCCGCCGTATGAGTCCGTCACTGTGTTGTCTCCCAATGTGCAGTCTTTCGTTGTACTTCGTTGAGATCTGTGCGCTTATTTGTTATTAATAATAATAATAATAATAATTCTTTATTGGAACAAAAACTAACATTTACAATTTCATTGCGTACGATAATAGCCACATTAGTTATAAACTGTGTCGCAGCTATTAACGCCCACCTCCGTGAGGAAGATGACAGTGTTCCAGGTGTTTAGTGCTATACTAGAATTTAACTAACAAAAATATGAGCTAAATAAAACTAAAACTAATTAACTAAAGAGTTCGTATGTAGAGTTTGTGTAAGTGGTGTGAGTGCGTGTATGATGTGTAGATGGAGGGTATGTACAAGGTACGTACCTAGGTGTAGTGTGTGTGAGCGTGTGTGTGTGCATGAAGCGTGAGATTGTATGGAGGTGTGTATGATGTATATGTCTATCCTTATGGCCTAACTAAAGTCTCCAACTCTTCGTAGGTGAGGGTGCAAAGCCAATCATTCGTTAGTTTCTTGCAATCCCGGGAAGAGGAAGAATAAATATTAAGTAGCTTATTTACTCTATTGTATAACACAGGACCAAAGAAAATGTATTGTCGCCGGACAATTTCAAGTCTAGCCGGAAATGTTTGGCACACTCTGGCAGATCTGCGTCGTTGTTTGCTCAGATTACGGTTAAACGGCAGGTCAGAATGTTTCCGTAATACCGTGCTCAAGACGAAAGAGTGTCTAACGGTGGGTAATTTCCATAGCTGATATAACTCATGTGTAGGGAAACGAATGGGTTTGTATGCCATGACCTTGAGCACGGCTCTTTGCGCTCTCTCCAAGCGCAATACCAAACACTTTCCAGCTCCACCCCATGAAGATATACAGTACGTTAAAATGGAGTGAGCAAGCGCAAAGTAAACTGTCCTCAGGGTAGAAAAACTTGCGGAGGTTCGAAGATTTTTAAAGACAAAAATTAACTTTCTTACCCTAGAGACCAGCGAATTCACCTGCCCACTCCACGTCAGCGCACTGTCAATAAGAACTCCGAGGTATTTTATGGAATCCGTGCGTATAAGTTTGGTACAATTACAACCAATATTATTGATGGTATCGCATACATGAGCTGTCAAACAGAAAGTCGGAGCTGGCTGTGATGCTTTCCTCGGACTAAATGTAATGAACCTAGTCTTATCCAGGTTAAGTGTGAGCAAGTTTTGTCTTAACCACGTCATGATAGTACGTAGGGCAGACTCTGCAAACCTGCAAGCTTCGGTCCAGTCACTGCCATTAACCAAGATTACGGTATCATCAGCGTACGTAATTATTTTGGAGTTGACGAGCGCAAGTCTGCAGAGCTCATTAATATATATTAGGAACAGGGTGGGTCCTAGAACACTACCCTGTGGGACACCGTAGGAGAGAAATTCTGCTTTGCTGGAATGGTTTTCAATTTTTACTACCTGAGAACGACCACTAAGGTAACTCTTGAAAATATCCAGCGGTAAGCCTCTTATGCCAACCCCTTCCATTTTAGTAATTAAGAGGGGAACAGAGACAGTGTCAAAAGCTTTAGAGAGATCAAGGAAGATAGCTAAGGTCTTATATTTATTATTAGTATTTTGGGCTACTGTACCCAGTAATTCTAGTATAGCATCTTCCGTCTTTTTGCCAGATCTAAACCCAAATTTGTTGTCAGCCAGAATATTTTGTGAATTGAGATAGTCAAGCAGGCGTTTATTTAATATTTTTTCTAGGAGTTTAGATAGGATAGATAAAACCGATATGGGTCTGTAGTTGTTGACACTGCCTCCGTCACCACTTTTATGAATAGGGTGCACTACAGCTTTTTTAAAAGCAGCTGGAAAAATTCCAGACGAAAGAGCAAGGTTAAAAACGTGACAGATGACTGGGACAAGAATGTTTTTGGCACCAAGTATCACAGTAGCCGGGATACCATCCCATCCTACAGCACTATTAAGCTTGAGGCCAAGAATTAGTCGCTCGATTTCTTCGTTGTCTGTGTTTAAGATGGCCATTGAACTGGAGTGGACACTAAGTGAACCAGCGTCAGTGGTTGTCGAGACATAGTTTGTGGAATTCCTAATATTAGATGCCAGCTCCATCCCCACATTTGCGAAATAATTGTTAACCAAATCAAGCGATTGAGATACTTCCGGAGCAAGGGACAGCAGTTCACTAGCAGAAGTCTTATTCGTTTGAAGATTGGAGATAGTTTTTATAAGTTTCCAGGTAGCCTTGGGATTGTTACGATGTTTTTCAAACTCATTACGTTCATATTCTCTTTTTAATTTTTTTAATAGGTTATTGCAGTAATTTTTATATCTATTATACGTTGTCTTAAGAATATGATTATCAGCGTCTTTCTTAGTTTTAACGTACAGTTTATCCCGGTTGCGAATACACTTAAGGAGCCCAGGTGTGATCCATGGCTTAATAATTCGCTTTCTACTCGGGATGATAGAGTTACTGCAATTATTATTTACAACCGAAGAGATCAAACTAACCATGGTAGAAACAGCAATATCGGCATCATGACAGCACATGACGTCAGAAAAATCGGTTATCTTAAGTGCCTCAACGCATGCCGAAATGTCCACTCGACGTTGACGGAGGGGCGATTTAGGGATGTCTAGTTTTAGATCACAAAAAACTACAACAGGAGCATGGTCTGTGATCAAAGTGTCAAGTACTAGGGTAATGGCTGGTTTATTCGATTTAAGAATAACGTGGTCAATACAGCTATCGTTGCGGGTGGGAAAAAGGTGACCAGGGAGCATAGCGTGTGACGCAATAGTATTTAAATAGAAGTCCGAATTTAAGTCACCACAGTTTCGGGCAATGTTAATATTTACATCTCCAACCAGAACAATAGTCTTGTAAGTGCTAAGAGATTTGAGTATTAAGTCTAGACTGGTGACAAATTGTTGGATGTTCTTCGTTGAAGGAAAGAAAAGAAAGAAAGAAAGAAAAATATTTTATTTGGGACACGCACAGGAAATACAACAGTAAATAATAATAAAAAAAAATAAAAAAAAAAAAATGAAAATACAAACATAGGAGATCTATATACTGCAATAAGAGCCACATCATTACGTAATTTAATTACTAGGCAGTTTGCGTCGGTGAGGACTGACTTTTCGATAGCGAGTTGTAACTCTACTTTCGTGTATACTACAACTCCATCATTTTGGTTTAAATTATCGGAAAAATCGGATACGAAGCCCGGAATCGAGGGTAGGTGGGGACATTTACGTAGCCAGCACTCCGACGAGACTATGACGTCAAACTGAACCCTTATTCGATGCAGCAGTAGAAGGAGATTGTTAAAATTGGCAATGCTGCCGATGCTTCTTATGTTTACGTGGAAAATTTTTAGACCATAATTAACGTTGTGTAAAAATGAGTCAACTAATTCCATGGAACACTGGTATGATGCCGACGCTGCAACATGTTCAATATCATCCAATATTTCGACGTTATCATTCATAATGGAAAGTAATAATTAACAAATATTTTTTTAAAGCAATTATTATTTCTAACGTTGAATAAAACAATCCGAAATGACCGATGCTCCGTGCAAAATAAACCTACATCATAAGAAGTGTAAAATAGGATGTATGTTAGTGTGTGTGCGTGTAAAGGAAGTGTACTTTCTAGGTAAGTGTGTGTCAGAGGCAGAGTTTTAGTATTGAGTGTTACAGTGACAAAACATATTACATTTAGAATACAAAAATGGCATAATACAAAATAAGATAGTTTAAAATTATTAAGAAATATAAAGTTCACATGAATACAAGGCACAAGAAAAACGACGCGCAATCTGTTTGATGGGCCAGAACCTAGTCATTTAAAATTTTTGGGTTTTGGTAGGTCAGACTCGTCTTTGATCATTAGGTGTTGAGCTCCATCTTTTTCTCGAAGAAATATTTTGCCATTTTTTACCCTGCAATAGCGGTATTCATTTGAGCTGGCAAAGTCTCGGGCTAGGAAAAACAGGCGTTTCATCTTAGGTTATTTAACCGACTTTTGTTATATTATCCCGCTGCATACGCCTTTGGCATTACTTTGGACTTGCATAAGCTTCAGAATTGGCTATTTTTTTAAATGAATACGTGTGTTGTATGTGATCGGTCATTATACCGAGGTATTCGAAGACACGTTCTGACACAACGTTTTTTCGATACCCGGACAGATTTTGTTGAGCGTATGTTCCAGAATTTGCAACCGTTACGAGAGGTAAGACAATATCATTATTTATATATTTTTATTTGTCTAGTATATACGTAGAATAGAATAGTCATTTATTTGTAAAAATATGTTAATTACAAGTCTTTAAAATATGCTATGTACCTACAATATTCAACCTGCAAGCAGGTGTGCAAATCTTATTTTTTATAATGTATCGTCATTCTATGGAATTGAAAAATTGATATTAATATTAAAAAATTAAACCACATACTTTTTAAAATCAAAAAAATATTTTGTGGAATAAAAACAATTTGATAAAATAAAAGCCATTTTGTCCCACCCCCGCACCCAAAAAGAATAATTGTTAAAATTGCATAATGCTACAGTTACGGTGTGAGTCGTTGCAGTAGTAATAAGACATTAATAGAGCTACGAATAAAAAGATAAGACAAAAAAACGACCGCGGAATACCTCGTTCGTAGAACCCTATCAACCATGAGAACCTATTATTAATCACTATCACCCACCTAATCACATCATCGCTATCAAAAAGGTAGTTACAATTTAATTGTTTGTTACAGCTAGCTTTCGATGGAACGAGGTCGATATGCCATCCTTGTTGGCATAGGATCGACCATTCGTTGCGTCCTGAACCGCCAGCTCCTCTTATCCGCCGCGCTGGTGCCGCAATCACAGTTCCAGGTTTCACTAGGGCGGCCAACACTTCCCGTCATTGTATGATGGAGAACTGTGGTAGCATGCAACTCCGGCAAATGCCTAATTCAATCAAGGTATTTTTATTAAGTTATTACCGACTATACATACCCCAGCATGCAAGGATTTGTGAAAATCATCTGCGAAATACATCTTTGGAAGACATGCCTAACAATGTGCTACATCATCAAACAGACTTTAATAGTGACACTTTTGAAGATATTGTGAATATGTATACCCTAGCATTGGACATTCCATCTTCAGTCACGAACAATTCAATAGTTTATTCGCGCAAGTACCAACCTTGTCTTGCAGATCAAGTTCTGCACGAGAAGATCTGGGCATATACCTCTCTAAAATAAGAACGGGCGAACCTAGTACTAGATTGGCAACGATTTTTAATAAATCTCGGCAAAGTATAGACCGAAAAGTCAAGTTTGCGCGACAATGTCTTTACAATGACTTTGTTCCTATTCATTTGGGCCTAGACCACATCAGCAGAGAAGAAGTAATCCAAAGAAACCGAATTCTCCCTAACTACATCTTTGGGAATGACTTACCGCCGAAAGCGTTGTTAATATGTGATGGCAGTTACATTTTCATACAAAAAAGCTCCAATTTCCTTTTCCAAAGGAAAAGCTACAGCCTCCACAAGTATACAAATCTTATAAAACCTTTTATGTTGGTTTGCGGTGATGGACATATTTTAGATGTCATAGGTCCATACGCAGCCACAACCTCAGACGCTTCAATCATGCAGCAGATTTTACAAAATCATGAAGGGCCATATGAAGAGGCACCGCTTAATTATTATCTAGTACAAGACGATACGTTCATTTTTGACAGGGGATTCCGTGATGCAGTTCCTCTTCTCGAGACATATGGCTATGTAGTCCATATGCCCCCATCTAAAAGGCGTGGTGAAAGCCAGTTGACATGTGAAGAAGCCAACAAATCTAGGCTGGTCACTCTATGCCGATGGGTTGTAGAGACAATTAATGGAAGATTTAAACGGGATTTTAAAATATTCAGATACAGGGTATTTAATCGAGCATTGCCCTCAACAATGACGGACTATAAGATAGCCGCAGCGCTGATCAATGCGTTCCAAGAGCCCTATGAAGACAGCCAATACACTGACCAATTTATTGAAACTATAAATAGAAACGCGCACAAGCCAAATCTTTTGGCCGACTACGTTTTTGAGCACAACTTGAACAGGCAAAGAGCCGCGTTTGTGCGCTTGGAAGCGAATGACCAAGCTTTAGAAGATTTCCCCAGACTCTCACAAGAGGACTTGATATTGTTTGCCGTGGGCACTTACCACTGTAAAATAGCACGCTCGTATTGCAGTGAGCACATAAAACAAACAGGTGTCTATGAAATTGAAGTGTACAGACATCTGGTGCTCGTTGCAATAAATGGCGAAGACAGTGTTTTAATAAGATGCCGTATACAATCGCGACATATAAGACACAGAACTTATTATACTTATATTTTGTATAGAAGAGAAAATGGCACAAACGCAATTTCAGAGCATTATTGTTCCTGTATCCACGGCAAAAGGACATTTGGCAGCTGCGCCCATGTAATGAGTGTGCTGTATTACTTGGGTTGGGCCAGACACCAAGATGATTCCAATCATCCCGGACACACTTTGGAAAATGTAATCCTAGACTTAGAAAACCACTAATGTAAACCCCATATTGTAATATGTAATAATAAAATAATTTCATTTACCTTTGTTTTTTTTGGCACCGACAGTACATAGCAGGTTACATTATGTGGCGTTGTCAAAATAGATGACTGAATGTCGTACTTAGGTCTGATAAGAATTCGCCATTTATTTAATTAAGTATAGCTTCTTAACAAAAACAACTAGCAATTTATGACATTTAGAAATGGATTTTGACAACGCCACTTACTTAATATGTTGTCACATCTAAATACAAAAAATCTGAGTTACATTTCTTTTGCGCCGGGCTTGGGTTTTTATCCCATACATTGTGAGCATTGTCCTTTAAAGAACAGTACGAAATATTTTTTGGAGGTACCAATGTAATTAAAGAAATAGAAATATAATCCGTCTGCTAGCTGTGGGAGAATGGGAGTCAGATTTGTGGCTTCAAGCGCTTCCGTCATCCACCATAGGCACCATGATGGATGACTCATCGTTTCGGCTCGCTACATGTCTCCGCTTGGGCGCACCTTGTGTTGCTCCGCATCGGTGTCTCTGCGGTGAAGCTGTAGACAGTCTCGGGCACCATGGCCTGTCCTGTTACAGGAGCGCAGGTCGCATTGCACGGCACGCCAGCATCAATGACATTATTCGTCGAGCCCTTGTCACCGCCGGCGTACCAGCGGTATTAGAACCAAACGGCTTGGTACGTGACGATGGAAAGAGACCAGACGGTATGACGTTGTTGCCTTGGAAGGTGGGTAGGCCTCTGGTGTGGGACGCAACCTGTGTCGACACCCTTGCACCATCTCATGTTCCTAGCACGGCGGGCTGTGCTGGCGCCGCTGCAGCGGCTGCTGAGACCCTCAAGCGGCGCAAATACTGTAACCTTATGGGTAACTACAGTTTTGAGCCGTTTGGGGTCGAAACGCTCGGGTCGTGGGGTCCGAGTGCGCGTCTTCTTTTTAAGGAAATTTCTCGCCGACTGGTCGACACTTCACGTGACCAGAGGGCTGGCTCGTTCTTTGGCCAAAGAATTAGCATTGCCATTCAACGTGGCAATGCTGCCAGTCTTCTGGGCACGTTTCCGGATGACAGCGATGCGGACGAATACTTCGACGCTTAAGTGTCCCTTTGTTTTTTGTATCTATTTGTGTAGTTAATTATTGTATTTAGTACCTAGTGTAAATAGTTAGTAAGTTATAGTAAATTATAAATATGTACTATAAAAAAAAAAAACGAATATAGAAAAAAAAAAAAACTTTTTTTTTTCCAAAGTTTCATAATTAGTTCACTTGACTACTATTCCCGCAGCTAACCGTGTGTACACTTGTATGTGTGACCCGTGTCAATGTAGTAGTTCGATTCTATACCTATCAATTTTGGAAACGCATCCTTAATCCGAAGAACAAACTTCACATTACAACTACAATATTGAGAGATTTACTATGTTATTTTAAGACCATAGACTTCTTATAGGTTTTCCTGTAATTTCTGAGTAAAGAACCATTCACTGCATTTTTTTCAATTTTTTTGGCTCAATAGTTTCGGAGATAAGGGGGGGGGAACGGTCAATTTTCATCGATTTTCTTAAATGTCTTTAAAAGTATTTAGTTGAAAATTATAAAAAAAAATATTTGAGATCCTCGCAACAAGTCCTTTCATTTGATATGTCACACGGTTCTGTTTGCAAAACTTTTGATTTTTATTTTCTAATTTGCCCCCCAAAAGTTACCCCAAAATTCAAAATTCATTTATTTACGTTAGACTTCCGTGTTTGAGTCACATACATACATATGTGTACCAAATTTCAACTAAATAGGTCCATTAGATTCGGAGCAAATTGGCTGTGACAGACGGACACACGAGTGATCCTATAAGGGTTCCGTTTTTTACTTTTGAGATACGGAACCCTAAAGAACTTCGAGCGGTGAAAATTATACGCACCATACTTAGTTCTGGTTCTGACACTACGTGTTAATATACGGAGTGACATCATGGTGCATCATAAAGAAGTTTCGTGATTAGAAATTGTGAGTTATATCAACGCGAAATTATAAAACGCATAATTACGGTGGATTTGTACTGATTTCGTGTTGTAGTAAATACTATAAGATAAGAAAATTACGTCAGCGCTTCTATAGGAAGTCGCCAACGTTGCAGTTACTCCAATACACCTTGACAACATCAAATCACCGATGCAGCATTGAGTTGCATCGGCGGATTTGATGTCGTCAATCGATCAATCGATTTAGTGCGAACTAATTATATAATGATGATTTTTGTAAGAAAATTAATTCCATATTCTTACTTCCAGTTGGAAAGAATCTTAATAGGATAACTAGTAGTTAATTTTATTCATTAAAACTTGTAAGAATCGTTTCGATTTTCTTGACGATCTTCCGGCTTGTGATAAACGTAATTCGTAAACACACACCAAAAGTGGATAGGGACCAAGGATCAAGTACATTTTAAAGTGCCACCGCAATTGAGGGTTATTTTTCTAACTTTTTGGGATCGTTATTGATTGTTTTTAGGGAATTTCTCTATTTGCATATGGAATTTTCTCTACATCAATACATATTATAAAATGCTTTCTCCGGAATAACTGACTGACTGACGGATAAACGCACAGCCTAAACCGCTGATCGTGGGTACCTGAAGGTATGACGTAGGCATCCGATAAGAAGGGATTTTACGAAATTCTACCCCTAAGAGGGTGAAAAGGGGGGGCAAAGATTGTATGGTACAACGTGATTCCTTGGTCCAATCAACTTTTAATTTTGCATAAACATTCTTTAACAGAATTGATGGAAGACGTGTTTCGTATTTTATTGAAATTCATCCCCTAACGGGATTAAAAACGGGTAGAAAGTTATTTTGGGGGTGATTTGCTTTGAAATCGATATCAATACTCCTTAGTGCTTTTGATTTAAATTACATTTTATTTTGACACATATTTGAAAACTCAATCCGATTTTATTCAAAAAAGGTTGAACTCACATAAAAGCTTGGCGCAATGCAAATTCTCTTCAAAATTGGAATGTCTCGAATCGAAAGTCATTACCCAAACATTAATAATATTCACGATAAACCTGCAGAATGGTTATGCGAGCGTGCCATCCTAGCACCAAAAAACGAACAAGCCTCAGTTCTAAATGAAATACTTTTAAGATTATTTGAAGGGGGTTATCTGTCGACTCAGTGATAAACACTGATGTTGCCATTCATTATCCGGTCGAATTCCTGAATACACTGAAGCCTCCCAGCTGCCAACTCACATATTAAAATTAAGAGTTGGCGCTCCAATTATGTTGCTGCGCAATATAAATCCACCAAAATTATGCAATGGCACCAAATTGCAAGTGAAAACATTGCATCGCAATGTAATCGAGGCAACTATACTGACCGGTTGTTCTCGAGGAGAATCTGTATTTATTCCTAGGATTCCCCTAACACCGCTCTAAACTGAACTAAACTGCACTCTCTTGAATTCAAAGGGGTAAATTGATTTACCCCTTTGAATTCAAGAGAGTGCAGTTTCCCATCAAAGTCTGCTTCGAAATGACCATAAACAAAGCTCAAGATCAAACTCTTAAGGTAGCGGGAGAAGACTTGAGGGAAAGCTGGTTCTGCCGCGGCTAGTTGTATGTGGCATGCTCCAGTGTGACCGCACAGTAGCCTAGTGATTCTAGCACTCGAAAGAAAAACAAAAAATATTGTTTTCAAAAAAATACTACGGTACTGGATGGGTGTAACTTTCACCAGTTCAAAGGCCGAGCTTCGTGTTCATAAAATACGAGTATAACAAAATTTTATTTTATTTACATGTTTAATTAACCTTTAAGTCCCTACACTATAATAAAGATTGTTATATTTTATAGGTATTCAAACAATTTAACATAATAATTTATATGTTATAACAAAATTAATATAATAAATATAATATAACGTAAAAAACCAATTAAAAATCCTATTCGAATCATTTTCGACTTCTACGCGGACGAAGTCGCGGAAGTTACGCGTTTACGAGTATATAGAAATGAGTGTACCTGATCGTATTAACCTTATAAAGTCTAAAACTTTGTGTTTTAACTGTTTACAGCCTTATCATGCAAAACATAAGTGTTCAAACTGAAGTGTTTGACATGCCATCGCAAACATCATACAAGTATACATATGGATCATCCTAAACAAGTAAGTCCTGCCACAGCAGATGTTAAGCTACCTGTTGCTATTGCCTCACTGAACTCTTGCGTGCAACAGCACAATACTGAAAATACAAGTGTCCAATGTGAAACAAACTCTCAATCTAACCCATCATCGGTTCTTGTCTCAAACAATAAACATCATACTACCTTGCTATCAACAGCTATCATAAAAATACGGGATGCTATGGGAAACTGGATAAATGCACGAGCATTGTTAGACTCTGGCAGTGAAGTTAGTGTAATAACACAGAGGCTTGCAGGTGTGCTAAAGCTTCCATATAGCTACCATGCATGCACAATTAAAGGCGTGGGCAACAAACCTTGCACACTTAAGTATAAATGCTAATATTTCTTCTCGACGTAATGATTATAACTCTAATCTAACATTTATAGTAATGAACAACATTACAGTGCCATTACCGCATACTTACATACCTACACGCAACTGGGACATACCTCCCACGCTTAGGATATATTCCCATCCAATACCAAGAGCTAATACCATTTGGTATTAGTTTATTTCCGAATTTATTTTCTATTCCCAGCGAGTACCACATTTTTTTAAATAAAAAATCTGTTACTAACGAATACCAAAGCGTGACTTTTTGTACACTCAGCTACACAAAGTTTTATTTTATTTTCTAACATTTACATACTATACTATAGTAATTGAATGCTAAAACTTTCCAAACTATAGTACGCGCGTTATCATCTGAGTCGTCAGGTCATAAAAGTCAAAAGAGCTAGGAATGTGCAGCGCGCCGGACCCTAGTTATCGATAAACGGCTACCTGCGCACGTGCTAACGATGAGTCACTAATAGTCTGTACAAGTTGTGAACAAGATACGATAATAAACGTTAATTATCGATAATATGTCTTTTATTGTTAGGCCCTTTACTAGATGGCTCCATAAGACCCATAAGTGCAAGCAAGATATAAATAGATAAATTATTTATGGCTCTAAGACTCAGATGATAACGCGTACGCGGGTACTATAACAAATAAGTAGTTCAAATGAATCATTTCTCTTTACCTGCGAAAAAAGGTCGATTTTTGTCTATTGTTTTGTAATTCGAAGCAACTAATCAGAATTGAGTGCAAAATAAGTCTTGTTCTCAGACAGACAACTCAGTTCAGTACATTTCCCTGCCTGCGGCGGGTAGTGCATACCTACTCAGTGAAAGTGATATATTTTTTATAAAGTGAGTATTTTAGTGTAATTAAATTGCTATTTACTTATCTTGTGTGTTCCTATTTTTTAAATAGGTATTATCATATTAGGTAGGTGCCTAATTAAAAAGAAGCAAAGATAGAGTTTAATGTGTGAGTAATATTTATGTTTTATATGTATATTTGTTCATCACATGTATATGTTTATCACAGAAATGGCTGATGAAGCTGATAATCAGCCTTCAACATCTTCGGGAAACCCAGGAGGACTGACGTTTATAAAAAGAAATGGTGGCTTAGTTTTGCTGAGAGCTGGTTACCAGTACACTAAAAAACGGGAAAATAAAAATGGATGGAGCAATTGGAGATGTGTGAAGGTTAAAGAGTGCAGTGGATCTTTGCAAATTAAGGTATGTTTTAAGCATCTACATTGATTTTTTAGTTTTTAGCCAGTCAATCAGTATTTGTATTGATATATTGCTGTCTCTGCAGGATGGCAATATTTCCAATGAGAAAAATCATAGCTGCGAGCCCGATGAAGTAAAGAACTTGATGGCGAAGCAACTGAATAATTTACGAGAAACGGTATTAAAATCTGATTTCACCCCAATACCAAGGATTTATAACACATTTAAATCCCAATTCTCTGAAGCTGAACAGAATTTGGTGAATAATATCCCATCATTTCAAAACACGAAAACAAAATTGTATAAAGCAAGAAACAAGGAAGCTGATGTGTCTAAAATAAAGTGCAAATCAGTAGATGAAGTAGAAATCCCTTTACAATTCCGAGATTTTGTACTGTATGATTATAAAGACGAGTCTAATACCCGAATAATTATTTTGGCCCATCCAAATCAACTAGCGCAAATTGCAAAAATTAAAGCTTATGAATGTGATGGGACGTTTAAATGTTGCCCTGTGCCATTTGTCCAGTTATATTCTATTCATGGAGATCTTGGAAGCGACGAAGAACACACTCGCATAGTTCCTCTAATTTATGTTTTACTGAATTCTAAAACAGAAGAAACATACAAAACTTTATTTGAAATTTTGAATTTTTCGATTTTTTGCCAAATTTTTAGGTGATTTATTATTAAGATACGCAATTATATGTGATTTATATTCAAACCCTAATCTTGATTAAACATTACTTAAAATCACTCAAAGCATTTTAATTTTACTGAACCTGACTGTATCTGATTTCTTCAAACATGTTTTGGTATTGGTTTTAAAATGTGGTACTCGTTGGGAATAGAAAATAAATTCGGAAATAATCTAATACCAAATGGTATTAGCTCTTGGTATTGGATGGGAATAGATCCACGCTTATATGCAAACTAGCAGACCCCACATTCTTTATACCTAGCACTATAGACATACTCATAGGTGCCGAGCTTTTCTATTCTCTTTTACTAACAGACCGCATAAAGTTAGGTCACAACCTACCGGTCATGATTGATACAGTATTCGGTTGGATTGTATCAGGCACACTCACAAGTGACATGTCTTTACAGGCATGTAGTCCTCACCAGCACGTTAGCATGTATGAATCTTTATTATCAACAGATGAGCTTCTACAACGCTTCTGGGAACAAGCGGAAATCACACCTCAAAAGTTAGTATCTCCACAAGATAAATATTGTGAAACCTTATATGAGTCTACTACGATACAAGATCACTCGGGTAAATACACAGTTAATCTACCCCTACAGACAGACAAACTACAAGATTTAGGTAACTCATTTAATACTGCTTACCGCTACCGCTTATTACAGTTAGAGTCTAGATTTAAAAAAAATCCTTCATTATTCATTCAATATAAGGAATTTATCGATGAATATATTGCATTGGGTCATGCATATTAAGTAAAGGAATTTCTCCCCTACACAAAAAAATGCATATTAGTTACCTCACTTACCTGTCATAAAATCTGAAAGTAGATCAACAAAGTTAAGAGTTGTTTTTAATGCTAGTTCTAAAACATCAACAGGCACATCCTTGAATGATATTCTACATGAAGGTCCTAACATTTACAATGATCTACTTAATATAATGCTGAAATTCAGACTATTCAAGTATGCCTTTTCTTGTGATACAGTTAAAATGTTCAGAGGTATATTTGTGAATCCAAATCAAAGATCATATCAGAGGATTTTATGGAGAGAATCTCAATCTGATCCACTCAAATGCATAGAATTAGCAACAGTTACATATGGCACTAAGGGCGGATTTCTCCAACGCAATTGATCGTGATCAATTCATGCTGAACTCAGTTATAGCGTTTAATTGAGTTCATAACTCCACTTTTGATTTCACCAACACAAACTGATCGCAGTTAAGCATAAACCAGTTTATATTCTGAACTCCCGATTTTTGGCGTTCAAGTCTCTAAACGAGTTCAAGAGCTGATAACACGCTGTCAGTGTCGTGTTGTTCAGAAAATATTATTATTGTCATAAATATTGATTTTGGTGATATTAAGCTAATTAAAATGAAAAGATTGTTAATACTATGTTATGACGAAAGTTGGGATGAGGATGAGTTCATTGTTCGTCGTCCAAAATGGATACGCGAGAGAGAAGAACATTTCGACCCCCTGGATGACCAAGACTTTTTGAAAAGATTTCATCTTACAAAACCAACAGTTATGTCTGTATTGGATTCCATTGAAGATCAAATAGAGTTAAAGTACACAAAGCCAGGAAGTACACACGACTCGTATATATTTAATAACTGCTATAGAAGAGCAATGTTCGAATTTTGCTTTCTTGTAAAATTCTGTGTTTGGTGGATATCGTGTGGTGACTCGGGAAAGTAAATGTGACTGACTTTGTGCACAATTCTGTGCAGTTGAAGTGCTAAATCCACATAGATCCGCAGCAGTCATCTGGTAGCCCAGATGCGTAGAAACATAGAGCGTGATTTGAATTTCTAAATATGTGTATTTAAATGAATAAGATGTATGTAATAAACAATAATAAAACAATATTTAAACGATTTATTTATTTAAACAATAAGGTACATTCACAACAAAAAAAAAGATTTTAGCTATTTTTTGTTATATTTGTAAGACGTCCATCGTCCGTCCCTAAACGTCCGTGAGAACACAGCAATAATCAATCTTCCATTAAAATAAGATTTGCGTGCTGAGGAGGAGCATGATGTAGAAATCGAAATTTTCTTCCACTCTTCTGCTTTCTTCTTTGTTACACTCACGGCATGTATTTTTTTGCTTCCAACACCTCAAAATGTTGACCCACCAACTGAATTAGGGCTTCCTTTTCACAGGCTACGAAGGTCAGATCCCTTTTTCGTTTCAGAGACATAATAATGTGAAATATACAGAAATCCACACAACAATATTTAACTATTACCGCGACACGAAATACGAAATTGTCAATGTCAATTGACGCAACCAAAGAGACGAGAACAGTTTTGACTTTTGACCCATTGAGGTAGATATTTTTCATGTCTATGTTTTGACCAAAGAAAATTAAACACTCACTATAAAAAAACATACATACGCGTCGAACATATAACCTCTTCCTTTTTGGAAGTCGGTTAAAAATAAAGACACTAATAGTCTAGCTGCAGAATGCATAGAAACATGCAGTTATATGGATGACTATTTATCTGGGCAACAGTCCCTTGAACAGTGTACTCAACTCTGTTTGCAACTAATGGATTTGCTTAAAAAAGCCGGGTTCAAGTTACACAAATGGACTTCAGACGACCCTCATATTTTAACACAGATTGCAAGTCCTACTATGGAAACATCTAGTGAACATAATTCACAAAATAATTCTAGTTCTCAAAACAATTCGTACGATTTTAACAAGCCAGACTCTGTTAAGACCAGGTTTAAAGTGGCTACCTACACAGGACATACTCCATACTCATATACCTGAAATTACAAGCATTTCTCACACTCGAATCTTTTTGTATTGTACTAAAGTACCAAATTATATAAAATTTAATAATGAGCTTCTTTGGTAATATTACGCTACGGCGCAATCGAAGAGTCTCAGACACAAAAAGTGAACATTCTAACACCTCAAACATAACAGATAGCGAACTAGATGGCACCACTAGTAACAGTCTGCCAAACATATCTGTCGACGAAGACTGCGAAAAAATTGTCGGACTAAACAATAAAATAAAAGAATTGACAATACAATTACACGCTTGTTAAATACGGATCCCTAATGGATATCGTCCACGCCGCACATTCCTACGTGTTTACGCCAACCGCATAGAAACTGCAAACGATGACATCCGTCAAGCCACGAGCAGCCGACGCAGCAAAATTCATCAGTAGCAATTAGTTATTTTTAAGTATTTTATATTCACTCTATATTCTAACATCGAATAGGTTTCACCAAATTAAATTGTAATAATTCCTTTTAATTAAATTAGTTTTAAAATCACTTTGGGTTTTTTTTCGATCCACCGTCTGCAGATTACGTAATTGGCGCAGTCGGTAGGATACTCGCGGGCCGGTTCGCGAATCGCGTTAGAGTTATCTCATATCGATCACCACGATCGCGAGTCACCCGGGTGGCTATCCAGTCACGTCACGAGTATCCAGAATGTATCGTAAAGCTGCGGAGCCGCGTGGAGAATCCAGATATCGATTCACGAAGAAGAACCAGAGATGAAATAAATGTGAGTACACTAGAATCATTCTCGTGTTGCTTCCTCTCTATTCCTAGTTTCTTTTATGTCCAAGATTTTTCATCACGAAAGATCTAATCGTCAGGAACCTGTATCGCGACAGGCGCGCCGACAAATAATAGATATTAGTAGAAATTTAGATAGTGAATTAGATTTTAATTTAAATAGTTTATTTGAACCTAAAATGCCTTACGATCCCGACGTAATTTTCAAGGGCTTACGCCTTGTGCCCGATTTTGACGGAAACCCCAATATACTAACGAGGTTTATTAACATCTGTGACCGGATAGTAACTCAGGCCCCCATGTGCTTCATATGATATTTTTGAGAAATATATGGAAGAAGTATTATTAAAGACTTCTAACAGTAATAAAACAGTTGTAGTCTGTGGAGATTTCAACATTAATATACTGGAAAAATCTGCTGTAGTAAATAAATTTGTAACTTTATTAAAGTCATATAATTTGTATAATACATTCTTTGAGCCGACTAGAATAACTGCCACTAGTGCTACCTGTATTGACAATATTTTTACAAACTTAAGACCTTCTAGCCATTTAATTATAAATGAGTTGGACTCTGATCACTGTGGCCAGTTAGTCACTTTCCCTCAGAAAACAGTCAGAGCTCAAAGAAAACTTGTGAGTTTTGTTCCTGTAAATAAAAGTCGCTTAGGACATTTTAAAAATAATTTAATGGAAAAGCTACCGGGTTTGCCTTATCATAACGACCCGGACCAAGCGTATGCTTCATTATTTAACCTCATCAATTGTGAGTTTAGGAAGGTTTTCACCGCAAAAACATTGCCTGTTTTTGACCGCGTTATATTTAGTGATTGGGCAACACCAGGTATTTACAAAAGTAGGCAGAGGTTATTTGAATTGTATCATGAAAAAACATATAACCATGATGAAACTTTTAAAGAATTTGTTAAGAAATATTCTAAAACTTTTAAAAGAGCTTGTTCCTCAGCAAAAGCCATACACATTAAAAATAAAATAAAATCTTCTGGAAATAAAATTAAAACAACTTGGAATATTATTAATTCAGAAACGGGAAGAACGACAGTACGGAATCGTGACTTCCATCTAAAAATCAATAATGTAGATATTAAGGCAGACGTGGAGGTGGCAACTGAGTTTGAAAATTTCTTCACTAATATTCCCATTTTAACAACCAAAACTCTGTCATTGTCGTCCTCCACTTCTGCTTACTCAATACTTAAAGAATGTGTACCAGAATGTGACAAACTTTTTGAATTTACAATTATTACTGCTAAAGACATTATAGAATCTTTTAATAAACTTGATGTAAAAAAAACTGCTGACCTTTGGGGATTATCAGTACATACCATGTCTTCAATAATTGATGTTATTTCACCCTTTTTAGCAATCGTTTTTAACTCTTGTATTGCATCTGGTGTATTTCCTGATTTGATGAAACTTAGCAAAGTGATTCCACTGTTCAAATCTGGCAGCACAACTGATCCCACAAATTTTCGGCCTATTTCGATATTACCTACATTGAGTAAAATCTTTGAAAAATTAATTTTAAAACAAATGTTAGGACATTTCAATGCACATAATTTACTTCATTTGAAACAGTTTGGTTTTACAAAGGGTCGTTCAACTACAGACGCGGGCGTGGAATTACTGAAGAGCATATTCGAGGCCTGGGAGAATTCGCAAGATGCTCTTGGCATTTTCTGCGACTTGTCCAGGGCCTTCGATTGCGTACATCATGATACTCTTATCAGGAAACTGTACCATTATGGCATGAGGGACAAGGCTCTTGACCTTCTGACTTCTTATCTGAATAACAGAATTCAGAGGGTCGATGTTAATGGCAAGAGATCTGCAGGATCTGCGGTCACCATAGGCGTTCCGCAGGGTTCAATTCTAGGTCCTTTCTTATTTCTAATTTACATAAATGACTTACCTTACTACATAAGGGATAATCACAAGATCGTATTATTCGCAGATGACACTTCCCTCATTTTTAAAATCAAACGTCAGTTAGTTAACTTTGAACAAGTCAACGATGCACTCTCTAAAGTTGTGCATTGGTTTAATGTAAATAATCTTCTCTTGAACGAAAAAAAGACTAAACTCATTAAATTTTCAACGCCAAATGTCAGGCAGCTAACTACCAATGTTCAAGTTAATGGAATAGAGTTGGACCCTGTTGAGTCAACAGTTTTTCTTGGAATAACTATTGACGGTAAATTACAATGGGGCCCACACATAGAAAAATTGTCAGGAAGGCTAAGTTCGGCCGCCTATGCTGTTAAAAAAATTAGACAGATAACTGACGTAGATACAGCCAGAATTGTTTATTTTAGTTACTTTCATAGTCTTATGTCATATGGAATTCTTCTTTGGGGAACCGGTGCGGACATTAATACTATCTTTGTTCTACAGAAAAGGGCTGTTCGAGCCATTTACAACCTAGGTCCAAGAGATTCCCTTCGAGATAAATTCAGAGAAATAAATATTCTGACTGTAGCCTCACAATATATTTTTGAAAACCTATTGTATGTACACAAAAATATATCAAATTTTAAGAAAATGTCCGATATTCATAGTTTAAATACCAGGAATAAACACAACCTTGCTGTACATCGCACACGTCTCCACAGAGTAAGCAACTCGTTCATGGGTCAATGTATACGCTTTTACAACAAACTTCCCATTGACATTCGAAACTTACCCATTAAACGATTTAAAAGCTGTATTAAAACCAAACTTTGTAAAAAAGGGTACTATAAAATTTCAGATTATTTAGAAGATAAAAAAGCTTGGGATTGAGCTGCTCGCTCTGCTAAGCCTTGTGAAAACCATAAAACTTGACATTTTAATTATTCATCACAATAAACCAGTTTTATATACACATTGACATTGTTGAAAATTATGTTCAAAATGACACGATTACTTTGTAAAGTATTATATTATTTTAATTATTGTGAATGTGAGGACTATGTGGATATTTTTATTTTCCCTTGTCATTTCTTTGTTTCTTTCTCAGTTTTAATGATGGTCTGGCAGTTTGAGTAGTTGATGCGGCCTACCCAAATATCCTTTCCTTGGTATTGTTCGTCGAGTTGAGCTCCTTAAGTTCTGAGTTGAGCTCCACGATTACTGACAAATGCTTGCACTGACTGGACAGGTCCGCTCAAATCTGTGTGGTTCTTTCCTCAAAAGACCATTTCAGACACTAATCTACATGGTCCTCACATGACTTGACCAAGATTATGTCTGGACTTTAAAAGAGACTGTGACCTCTGAGTTTGTTTCGGCCTTTCTTCTCAGAGTAGTCAGATAGGAAACACCGACCTCACCAAGCTTATTTTTAATATTTTTTTATATGACGTGTAAAAGTGATTCCGATATCCTATTTACAGAATAAACAATTTCATTTCATTTCATTTCATTTCATTTCATTTCATTTCAGTATGCAAGTCCTGAGCCAGGCAATGAACTAGGAAATCTGTGTCTTTTAAATGGCATCTTAAACAAGATAACAGGCCCTGCTGCATCCACCATCAACTCAAATGGCATTCCTGAAACTTGGGCAGGTATTAGATCAGCTCTAATTAATAACTTTTCGGATCAGAGGGACGAAACGGCGTTATACAATGACCTCTCGTTGGCTACGCAAGGTAATAAGACCCCGCAGGAATTTTATGACCAATGTCAAACCTTGTTTAGCACAATTATGACTTACGTGACGTTACATGAGACCTTACAAACGACTATTGAAGCGAAACGGGCACTCTATAAGAAAGTGACAATGCAGGTTTTCGTACGTGGACTAAAGGAACCTTTAGGCTCACGTATACGTTGTATGCATCCAGAAACCATAGAAAAAGCTCTGGAATTCGTGCAGGAAGAATTAAATATTATATACCTGCAGCAGCGTAATGATGCCCCAAAGGCTCAAACTGCTCATAATGCACCCAAAATTGTATATAAACCTCCTATGATGCCTGGTGTGCCGTTTAATGTTCCGCGACCACCAGTACCTAACTGGCCTGCACCAGTAGGACAACGTGGCTACCAACCCCAGCCTCAGGCTTTTAAATTCAGTTTGCCCAACCAGAATCAAAATCGCATGCCTACTCGAACCCAACAAATGTTCCGTGCACCATTGCCAAACTACAATCCTCAAAGTAACGTTTTCAGATTGCAACATAATCAACCACAAAATTCGGGTCCGAAACCCATGAGCGGTGTTCAACATTTTGTTCCGAAACCATTACCAATGAGGCCAGGGCATGATTGGCAACGAAATGGAAATCCACCATCAAATAATTATTTTAAGACGCGTGAGTTAAACCTCAGCGAACTTGCTTTGCCTGATAGTTCTTATTATTCTGCTGACTATTACTATGAGCCAGTATATGACTACTATACGGACGATAATGACTGTTACATTGTTTCTGACTTCGACTACAACACCAATATGACTACAACTTCCGATAATCAGGTGACAGATGAGGCAGAGCCACAAGCAGGCCCTAGCGGTGCAAACCAGAATCACAACCAAAATTTTCACTCGGACCGGAGATCCAACGAGCAAACATAGACCTTAATTTACAGACCCAAAGACAGTTACCCTACATAGAAATTTCTTGCCCTCCTTTAAAATTCTTAATTGACACTGGCGCTAACCAGTCATTTATAAGTCCCGAAGCCGTACAAAAGTTTTTCTACGACTATCCTCTCAACTATGACCCTTTCGAAGTAACAAATGTACACGGCGTTAGCAGAAATGATTATTCCATAACGCTACCGTGTTATAATGAATTCAACGAGGCCGATAATATAAAATTATTCGTTTACCGTTTTCACAACTACTTTGATGGCCTAATAGGACTAGACTTACTATCTAAATGGGAGGCCAAAATAACGCGTACTGCTACGAATCAGATTAAAGTATACAATTCACGCAATGTTAACCTGTATGAGGACATTATCCCTGCTAAAAGTTCTAAATTAGTTAAAATACCCATAAATGCCCCGGATGGCGATGTTTTAGTAAAGGAACAAATTTTTTGTAATTGTATTATCCACGAGTGCCTTACCACTGTTACCAATAGTCGCGGGTATGTGGAGTTAGAAAATCCAACACCTAATGACGTTATATTTTCGTTAGACCAACCAACTCGTGCAGAACTGTTCAATGCTAAGTGCACGCAAATGAAACAATCGACTCGCGTTAACGACATTTTATCGCGTTTACGTACGGACCACCTTAACGCAGAGGAAAAAGCTTATCTCTTAACCCTTTGCTCTCGCTACGCAGATGTATTTTACATTGATGGAGAAACATTGACATTCACCAACAAAATTAAACATCGTATAAAAACAACAGATGAAATTCCCGCATATACTAAAAGCTATCGGTACCCTTTCGTTCATCGGGAAGAAGTTAGGGATCAAATTTCCAAAATGCTGGAACAAGATATAATAAGACCTTCCGATTCCGCATGGAGCTCACCCATTTGGGTTGTGCCAAAAAAAATGGACTCTACTGGAAAGCAGAAATGGCGTCTCGTAGTTGATTTTCGTAAATTGAACGAAAAAACAATAGACGACAAGTACCCCATACCAAATATCAGTGACGTCTTCGACAAACTAGGCAAGTGCCAATACTTTACGACATTAGATTTGGCAAGTGGATTTTACCAGGTAGAGATGGACCCCCAGGATATACCAAAAACAGCTTTTAATGTGGAACACGGGCATTTTGAATTCCTTCGAATGCCCATGGGACTTAAAAATTCACCGTCCACCTTCCAACGAGTTATGGACAATGTTCTAAGAGGCCTTCAAAACAACATCTGCCTCGTGTATCTCGATGATATTATAGTATACAGCACCTCTCTTCAAGAGCACATGGACAATTTGGAAAAGGTCTTCCAAAGACTTAGAGAGTCCAACTTCAAAATTCAGATGGATAAGTCAGAATTTCTGAAACTCGAAACTGCTTATCTGGGACATATCATTAGTAGAGATGGCATCAAGCCGAACCCTGACAAGATCTCTGCAATCCAAAAGTATCCAATTCCAAAGACTCCTAAGGAGATCAAACAGTTTTTAGGACTTTTAGGTTACTACCGAAAATTTATCCCCGACTTTGCTCGCATCACCAAACCTCTTACCCTATGCCTAAAGAAAGGTAGTAAAATTACTCTTAGCCCTGAATATGTCAACGCCTTTGAAACCTGTAAGACTTTACTAACCAATGACCCTATTCTACAATACCCAGACTTCAAAAAGGAATTCAATGTCACAACAGACGCTTCAAATGTCGCTATTGGAGCAGTGTTATCTCAAGGATCAATAGGTTCCGACAAACCCGTCTATTATGCTTCTCGCACTCTTAACGAAAGCGAGCTAAATTATAGCACCATTGAGAAAGAGCTGCTTGCCATAGTCTGGGCCACAAAATACTTTAGACCTTATCTCTTCGGTAGAAAATTTAAAGTACTGACTGACCACAAACCTTTGCAATGGATGATGAACTTGAGAGAACCCAATTCACGACTGACCAGATGGCGACTCAGACTAAGCGAATATGACTTTACTGTAGTGTACAAAAAAGGAAAATTTAATACTAATGCTGATGCCCTCTCCCGTGTAGAAATCCATAACGAAGAAACAGATGAGATCAACTCATTGATCGATAATATTAAGAATCTCAGATCAATGATTAACAACCCATCGGAGGCACTACCTCCACCAGTAAACTCCCCGCATGATACCGACTCATTGATCGAAAGTACTAATGATCTCAGATCAATGATCAACAACTCATCGGAGGTACCACCTCCACCAACAAACTCCTCAACTGACACCGTGCACAGCAATAATGAAAATCCAATATTAGAAATCCCCATTACAGACGAACCTCTCAATAAATTCCATCGACAGATTTACTTTACCATAGTAGGTGACATAAAACGCCGACCGACAGTAACTAAACCATTCGAAAATCATACCCGAATCGCAGTCCAAATTTCAGAATCCAACCTAGAGAGTGACATTATTAATGCTACCAAAGAATATGTGAATCCTAAAGTCAAAACAGCTATCTTGATTAATCCACCTTTAGCCATGTACTCAATAATACCCATTTTACAAGACAAATTTAGAAGTTCCTCACTTAACCTAGTAGTATCTAAGATAGAACTCGAGAATGTCAAAGAATACCTCCGACAACAAGACATTATCCGACACTACCATGATGGTAAGACAAACCACCGTGGTATAAATGAATGTCATCTAGCCCTCTCACGAAAATACTACTGGCCAAAGATGAAAGAACAAATCACTAAGTTCATCAATGAGTGTACCATCTGTGGACAAGTTAAATATGACAGAAATCCAATAAGACCTCAATTTAACATAGTGCCCCCAGCTACCAAACCACTAGAAATTATTCACATGGACCTCTTCACAGTCCATAATGAAAAGTACGTAACTTTCATTGACGTCTTCACGAAATATGCCCAATCGTATCATCTGCGAGACGGAACCGCTATTAGCATAATACAAGCACTATTACGGTTCTGTTCCCATCATGGACTACCCATGACTATTATCACCGATAATGGCACTGAGTTTACCAACCAACTTTTCTCCGAATTTATACGTCTTCATAAGATAATTCACCATAAAATTCTACCGCATAGTCCAAATGACAATGGACACATCGAACGTTTTCACTCAACCTTATTGGAACACATTAGAATTCTAAAACTGCAAAATAAAGATGAACCGATAGTTAATATTATGCCATACGCCATCATAGCATATAATAGTTCTATCCATAGTTTTACGAAGTGCAGACCGTTTGATCTATTAACCGGACATTTTGACCCCAGAGACCCAGTCGACATAGACCTGACTGAGCACATCTAACAACAATGTGCGCAGGATCATAGACAACAGATGAAGCAAGTTTATAAAATCATTAACGACTCATCTCTTGCAAATCGTACAGCCCTAATTAACAACAGGAACAGAACTCGCGAGCCCGAGGTAGAATATGCCCCTCAGCAACAGGTTTTTATTAAAAATCCCTTTGCCAGTCGCCAGAAAGCTGCACCACGTTATACTTAGGATACAGTACTCGCTGATCTGCCTATACACATATATACTTCAAAAAAACGTGGCCCTATAGCCAAAGCACGACTGAAACGTGTTCCTAAAACAAGCCAATTGTTACAGAATTCTGCTTCTACTGACAATCCATGCAACTCATCCTCAAGAGATAAGACTTGAGACTTTAGCCGATGGACCAGGACTGTTACCATACAGATTAGGACCGACAAGACTAACTACACATTACCACTCTTTCATACAGTACATACAATTAACCGACACAGAAGATAAAATTAACTCCGTACAGACGCAACTAAAGACTTTTAGAACTAAACTCACCAATGAGACTTACATGCTTTACGAATATCAGATTGACTATCTTACTAACAAACTTAGCAAGGTACTACAACAAGTAAAATCTTTGGAACCTGTCAGAGTCAAAAGAGGTCTTGTAGATAGCCTTGGGTCGGTAATAAAAAGTGTTACTGGTAACTTAGATTATCTAGATGCCCTGAAATATGACGAGGCTATTAAAACTTTGCAAAATAATGAAAATAAAATAGTATCAGAATTCAACAACCATATTAGCCTAAGTAAAGAATGGATGTCCCAACATGGTACCATCTTAGACCAAATAACAAAAAATCAGGAAAAGGTTAACGCAACTTTAGAACTACTTCTAGAGAAAGGAGCATATACAGATTACAGCTTAATCAAATTTGCAAAGTTTGCCCAAATTTTAGGAATCATAACTAATAATGTAGAAGATTTAATGTAAGAGATAATTAGGTTAGAAAATATAATGGCTTTTATACGTGCGTCCAGCACTCATCATTCTATGATAGATATAGAAGTATTAAGATCAATGATAGATAGGCTAAAATCAATATACAATCAAGACCAAGTCTTAAATTTAGAATTACGTGAATATTATAATCTTATAAAACCAGGGTCCTACTTTATTGAGAAGAGAATAGTAATTAATAATATAATAATATAGACAACAACGAGATAAAAGGACAGCCACTAAAGTTATCAAAGATCCCTTATAACGAAATGGACCAAACAACTGAATCCCCTCACATCATCAGCTTCAATTCAGTCAACTTAGAAGAACTTCACAGCATCCAGAACAAAGTATTGATGGAAAGCCCTATTCAGATCGACAAGATTCAACAGGTTGCCCTGTACCACACAACCATACCATTTTACATCATTATACTATGCGCAACCATACTTATCATTTTGGTAATAAGCCGCAGATACAAATGCTGGAACCTTAAAGCAAGCGACAAAGGGAAGCAACAAACACTTAAGATCCATACGTATGAAGATGTGACCAGAAAACGAGATGAACTCCCAGCAACATTTTCTCTCAATATGAGCAAATAGTTGCTGTTCTTCGGATGGAGGTGTTAAATACGGATCCCTAATGGATATCGTCCACGCCGCACATTCCTACGTGTTTACGCCAACCGCATAGAAACTGCAAACGATGACATCCGTCAAGCCACGAGCAGCCGACGCAGCAAAATTCATCAGTAGCAATTAGTTATTTTTAAGTATTTTATATTCACTCTATATTCTAACATCGAATAGGTTTCACCAAATTAAATTGTAATAATTCCTTTTAATTAAATTAGTTTTAAAATCACTTTGGGTTTTTTTTCGATCCACCGTCTGCAGATTACGTAATTCGCTGCACATATGGAAGTAGAAAACCTAAACATTGACAACACAAATCTCAAAGAGACAATTGAAACTTTGACAAAAAAGGAAAATATTTATAAAAAATTTACGATTGACATAGTAAATTCACCTAAGAAAAAAACTACTAAAATGGTTCCTTCAATAGACCTCAGCGTTGAAAAGGTGTGAATTTTGGTTTAACAACAAAATTTGCAATATTGGAATATTTATTTACATTAAATGTACCTGACCATTGGGGTTTAATAAAAAACAATATTTGACATTAATGACACTGTATTCGTTATAAATTACAATAAATGTTCAAATTGTCGGCCACCCCGTCTGATACAGGCTCTACATCTACGAATAAATGATCTCCTGAGCAGTCGCGTGTAGCGTCGTTCACTTATTTTTGATGCGGCTGCCCGGACACGGCTACGTAAATCTTCCAAGGAACGGAACGGCTTTGCGTATACTTCTTCCTTAAGACATCCCCAGTAAAAAAAATCAAGTGGATTAAGATCTGGTGAACGTGGGGGCCACAAGATTGGCCCCAGTCGGCCAATCCATCTGTTTGGGTATGTGCTATTTAAATATGCACGAACAGATACAGCATAATGTGCAGGACAGCCGTCATTTTGCAACCAATAAGATTCTCTCTCCACCTCGGGCACCTCTTGCAATAAGTTTGGAAGATCATTTTGAAGGAATTCTAAGTAACTTTGGCCAGTTAGGTTACCCGGTAATTCAAATGGGCCTATTATTTTTCCGTTTAGAATTCCAGTCCAATAATTTATTTTAAATTGGTACTGTGACCTGTCTTCACGCATAGCACGAGGGTTCTCTAGTTGCCAGCTATGGAGAAAGTGTTGATTCATCACTCCATAGAATTTTATTAAAAACTGCGGGTCTTCTTCCATCTTCTCGAGCATTTTTCGGCAGAAACGCAATCTTGCATTGTAATCTCTTGGTTCAAGAGTTTGCACGCGCGTAACGTGGAACGGGTGATATTTGTTCTTTTTTAAAATATCATGCACAGTCGATTTCCCTATTCCCGTGCGTCGAGCTATTGAACGCGTAGAAATTGAAGGATCTTGCGCAATTTCCTCAAGCACCACGTCTTCTACATCATTACGAGCGTTTCTTCCACCGCTAGTACCACCAACACCTCTACCAGGGATTCTTCCTTCTGAGTAACAACCGTGGACTCTTATAAATACGCGGTAATCTGGATGACGCGCATTAGGATATCTTTCCCTATAAAGAGCTGCGGCTGCATTTCCATTGCCTCTGCATTCCCCGTAAACAAAATGGTTTGCATTTTCTTGTGGCGTATACTCAATACGTGGCATTTTGATTCGCAAAGTAAACAATCCAGTTACAAGCCAAGTCGTCGCAAATATCACCACACAAAACAAGTCCAAATCAGTAAACAAAACGAATAGTCCAGTAAAATAGCCAGGTCGTCGTTTTAACACTGATTCACAGTAAATAGCAACAATAGCAACCAGGAACGAAATAAACACATGCGAAGTCGAGCAAGTCGAGTGATGCACTAAACTACTAAACTAGTAAGCTAGCTAAGTCCCTACCGGTATTTTTCACATTTACTATCTCGCTCGCACTCATCTAACTCATTTCCTCTTTGACTAACATGTACAAAAGACGGGTGGTGCAGGTAGCCAGAATGACGGTCACACAACTCACACACACGACATTTATTTCAAACCCACTTTGTATTAGTTAAAATATTTCTGGTTTTAAAGCGACTTTATTTAAGTATTACTATTCTTTACTAACGTCTATTAATGTTTTTATTAAACCGCAATGGTCAGGTACATTTAATGTAAATAAATATTCCAATATTGCAAATTTTGTTGTTAAACCAAAATTCACACCTTTTCTACACAAATAGCAATAATTCACAATTTACATTAGATATAATAATGAATAATACCATTTTGAAATCTGCTTTAAGCGCATAATATTTTTAAATAATTGGTCACTTGTGTTTGCATACTTTTTTTTTAAGCTACGGATTCTTAAACTTTGTCAAAATGAATATTTTTCACAAATTTTTCCCCAGAACAAACATTCAAGTTGTTTATAAAAAAAACAGTGTAATAGTAGTCATACTATTTATTGCTTATCTATCAGCTCAGTTAACGTAATTTACTATAACAATAAAAAAACCGATAGAATTCTTTAATTTGTGGTCGTGGTGTACAAAAATGTAAAATAGGGTAGCAAAAAACACCGATTATTATTAAAAAAATCATATCTTTGGTACTACTTGTTTTTTCATTTTTTTGTTTTTTTTTTCTGAATGGCCATTAGTTGTACCATGACCCATTTTAAGGTTATCCATTAATTACCGGGCACCCTGTATAAATGACTTTCCAAAACACGTCACTTTTCCTATGGTTCTTTTTGCCGATGACAGCACTTTAATTATTAGGCATGATGATTTAAATACAAAACATGAAAATGACATTAAAAATGCATTACAACAATCAATTGCTTGGCTTGAACAAAATAATTTAATTCTTAATTTAAATAAAACTAAAATCATGCAGTTTCGACAAAGAATTACCACTTCTGACATTAATCTAAGTTTTAATAATAATAAAATTGAAGAAGTAGGACATACTAAATTTTTAGGATTGACAATAGACTCTAAATTGACGTGGAAAGAACATGCATCGATCTTAATTACAAAATTGACCAAGTTTTCCTTTGCTCTTTATAAACTCAGCAAAATAGTAAATCAGGCGGCTGTCGTGACCGCGTATTATGGCTACGTAGATTCCATATTACGTTATGGAGTAATTTTCGGGGCATATTCCTGTAAAAAACTTGATATTTTTAATGCACAAAAGAGGTGCATTAGATCCATATGCAATCTTAAATCAACAGAAAGTTGCAAACCGCATTTTATAATCTTAAAAATACTAACGTTACCTTGTCTTTACATATACGAGACTGCTTTGTTCGTAAAGAACAACGGTAATTTATTTTAAAAAGCTTCCGATCAAAGCTATCGATCCATAAGCCCAACATATCGACATGAATTATGCCTAAGAAGTTCAAAAACCGCTCTTATGCACAAGAGCATACTTTGCATGGCTCAAAAAATGTATAATAAACTGCCAAATGACATAAAAGATTTAAACTTGACACAATTTAAACGTAAACTAAATATTTTTTTAATAGACAAGTGTTACTATACCATTGACGAATTCCTAGTTGACAAATTTTCATGTGACTGACCATTTTTTGTATTTATGTTTTAATGTAATGTTCTTATACATATGTCCATTAATCTATTACAATATATTAAATCTTAAATTAAATTATTTATGGACATTAATTAGTTCTTTATGTTGTATGTAATGTATAACTTAATCTCTTATATTGTAATTTAACAATGCATGCCTTATAAGGTAGATTTTTGAGCTACTATAAAATATTTTTAAGATTTGTTGTATCACCAAAAATCGCATTAATAAAAACTTTGAACTTTGAACACTAAAAGATCTATATTATGACAGATAACATAGATGTTTGATCCAATAGGTATTCTAGCACCTACAGTAATTATTCCTAAAATTTTAATACAAGACATATGGAAAGAAAACATTGAATGGGATAGTCCCATACTTCGATCAATAATGCACTAGATCCCCGGTAAGCGCTTCAAAAACGGACCGAAAAATAAGAGCACAGATTCGGTTGTGGTCTTATTTCAAATTAGTATGGTCCAATCATAGCCAACGTTAAGACGTCAAAATGCCGCAGTACGCGTTCAAAAAATTTGTAAATAACCACCGTAACACCAAGATTTTGGAAGGAATATTTATTTTTTCGGTAAGTTTATTATCAGTAAGTGTTTTTCATATAATAAAAACAGAATTAAATAGTAAATATAAATCAATTAGCAAATATTATGATTGTTTAACCAATGTTTGTGACAACTACCAACTATTGTAACAAACATCGACTGTTCTGGAACAGGGAATGCATGGTGTAGTATTTTTATTTTATATTTTATTTCTGTTTGTAGATTTCCTAGCGACCCATTTCGCTGTGTAGAATGGGTATCTACTGTCGCGAAAGAAAGAGGAAAAGAAATGTATAAGCCTTATAAAAATTCGTCAATTTGTTCGATTCATTTTAATACGAGTGGATTGGACATAACTGGAAACACGCAAAGGCGTAGATTACTAAAAACAGTATAACAGTAACAATAAGTATTTTTGAACTTATATAAAATTGACTTTTTATTTTCAAGCAACATGACATTATAATTATTTGTTTCTCCGACGACAGAAAGATTTAATTTTACCATTGTAATTAAATATTTGTTTCTCCGACGACAGAAAGATTTAATTTTGCCATTGTAATTAAATATTTGTATCTCCGACGACAGAAAGATTTAATTTTGCCATTGCACTTTATGTTTGAGTGTCAAGGCTAAACTGAATTTGTTAGTATAAATTACTTTTTTCTATATTTAATAGAAATAAATATTAACACATTTCGACTCCACTAATTCCATGTCCAAGCGGCGAGCCTCTGTCATAAATTTTTATTGCTTTTATTAGCACTTTGTAATTCGAACTTTAAAACAAGCGTGTAAGGTTGAATTTGTTTTGATGTATGTTTGACTTTTTTGTTTTTTGTACATATTTTAGTGAATACAACTTTAAGCATTGCATTTAAGGTTGAATTTACATTAATGTATATATATTTAAACTAGAAGTACGTAAACACAATGGGCGACAGTTTTAAGAGAACTTTTGTATGGGATAGTGTATCTAGTGCATTATTGATCGAAGGTCCCATACCTAATAATTTACAAGATAATTGGCAAAAGTTTATTGATCAATTAAGTTACTTAAAGTCTATTAAGATCCCAAGATTGGTATTTTACTGATATACCTATTAATGTATCCCTAATTGGATTTTGTGACGCATCAAAGAAAACTTATGGTGCTTGCTTATATTTGAAAGCAAATTATCCTAAAAAAAAATCTACTTGCATTTTGGTCATGGCCAACTCTAGAGTTGCTCCTAATAAAAGACAACAGTCGATTCCCAGACTAGAGTTATGTGGAACACTATTGTTTTTAATCTTCTCTATTCTTTTTCTTATTCTACATTTCAGTAATCTATGTGACATAGAAACTTATAAACATAGTTAATTAAATGAAATCCAAATTACAAAATAATAATGGCCTAGTAGTAGAGATTAAAACAAAACATATTAATGAAATCATTCAATTAATCCATACTAATATTATAAATTCGAAAGTAACTCTGTCTGTCTGTATGTTACCTTTTCACTCCTAAACCACTGAACGAATTTTAATAAGATTTGGCAAGGAGATAGATGGCATCCCAAGGAAGGACATAGGCTACTTTTTGACTAAAAAATAACCCCAAGGGGGGGGGGGGGATATCGGGGATGAAAGTTAGGTTTAAAGAATTTATTCTCAATAAAGAATACAGATTCGCTTACTTGAGAACAACAGATTAACTTAAACTATAATTACAATTCGTCGTTATCACACATCCAATGTATTCATGTTTGAGGAGACTTATTGTTCGCAATTACAAATTGGGCTAATTGAGTTTTGAATACATTAAATGAGTTTACATTTTTTATGTGTGAGGGTATTTTATTATAAAGTTCTTACCCTTGGTAAAACTAAGAAACTAGCGCAACGGGAACTACGTTGGCTAATCTGCTTTATTTTAGTAAATGTTAAACCGGTTTGAATGTGTTTTGTCGAGAACTTTTCGAATAAAGATGCAAGTATTATAAATATACAACTGTCTTAAATGCATTAGTTTGGTTTCATTATAAATCTGGCTCATTGGAGTAAGGCGTGGATAAAAAGAGAAAAAAGTTAAAGTTTGTATGGGAAACCTATCATTTATTAAGATAGGGCAATGAAAATTTTAATGTATGCTTTTGGTAAAAAATAAAGAATTACGTATTCAGCGGTTTTCAAAAATTATCCCGTAAGGGGGTAAAATAGCGCCGGGGCGTAACTCCGCTGCCGCGAGAAATCACAGCACTGCGGACAGAGCTCCGGCGGGATCTCATGGCGGCATAGAGAGTGCGATTGTCGCAACCCAGCGCTGGGCACGCCACAATTGTGGCGATAAGTCCCCTCTTTGAGGAGTGGCTAAAGAGGCGCCACGGCGTCCTCACCTTCCAGCTGCTGCCGGCTGTTTCCGGAGGTTCCTGTTCCGTATAAGGCGGGACGACACGCCCGGGTGTCACCACTGTGTGGATCGCCCGGAAGACACGGTGGAGCATACGGTGGAGGTCTGCCCTGCTTGGGCGGAGCACCGCCGTGTCCTCGCGGAGGCAATCGGAGGCGGCGATCTCTCGCGTCCGGCCCTGGTTCAGGCCATGGTCCGGAGCGAGAGTGCATGGGAGGCCGTCACTTCCTTCTGCGAAGCAGTAATGCTCGCGAAGGAGGGGGCGGAGCGCGCGAGGGAGAGGCAAGATTCGCGCCATCGCGCCCCTAGTCGAGCGAGACACCCCGGGCGTCGGAAGTCATGAGCCGACTTCTGGCCATCGTAGGCGCGGGCTTGCGGACGGTGAGCAATGGGTAGCTCGCCGTCCGATAAGGACCAGGCCCGGGTCGACGGCGCGTTGTGTTCCACGCACGCCTCAAAGAGATGTCAGCAGTAGTGTATAATTGGGGCATCTGGATCACTTCGCTTCGCTCAGTTCGTGATCCAGATCGCCCCAATTCTACATCAGTAAGTAACTGACTTCTCACCATCTATTCAGAACAATCTAGACTGACATATTCGATATTTGTTTCTAAGCTTTTGTTATATTGACCAGATGCACTCTGAATCCGATCTATTCAAATACAGATACTATCATCACTTTATTTAGATAGCGTTGCAGATAACATCATATTGATGTAGTATAAATAAAGTTAATTAGAAAACGACCCAACCTTCACACTACATTTGCAAGAATTGAATGATGCATAAAATCATAGTAAGCCATTTATAATTACTCGAGGCTCCGTTGATCTCATTATTAGGATTGGTATGCGCTTGCAAAAACGCAAGGCGCAGTTCAGATGATACCTATGCGTGTGTTTGTGAATGTTTGTTTAAGTATGTTTGTGTAGGCGTGTACGAATCTATTAATAGGTACTTCCAAAATTAATTTAAATGAAAAGGAATTGAAATAAAAATCAATTTAATAGTTACAAATATGCATTTATTTATAGCAATAAAATTTTGATTATGATTTAATTAAGTTTATTGGAGACACCGCAATTTCACATTTTTCATACATTCTAGCAAAAATACACTTCATACAATATAATTATTAAGACCATGTATTCTAAGAGACTACAAAATTCTTCTAATTACTTACAATAAACAGAAAGAGTAGTACTAAGTAGCTATTCCTAGTACCCCCAAGCAGATAGTCACATAACAAAGTTTTTATTTACCGCATTTGATTGACTTACATACTAACCGTATTAAACATGTTTAGCTATAGGTAAACTAAATAGACTGAAACAGACAGCCAGCATTTTTATTTAAGTATAACATTGATATGCTTACATACTAACTACATACATTAAAACATATTTAGTTATATTCCCTACGAGTTTTCCATGTTTTCCTGAATTCTATTTATTAATTCCTTAGTGCTAGACAATATGTCATCCATTAAAATATTTTTCACGACGTGTTGAGCACAAATCTCTGCTTCACAATAATGATTACAGATAGAACTATCCTTCTGCTCGAAGGTTTCTGCATCGATAATTTGGATTCTTATGATTTTCGAAGGTCTTGTAACAGGTTTTTTTATGTAGGAATATGCCATCCGTTTATTCTTCGATATTTTCCGAGATGATTCAGCAAGACCCAAATATTTTTGATTTACTGCATGTATTTGAGCAGGACCTTTTTCTAAAGGTATAAAGTTAAACAGCTCTTCCGAATCCTGAAATTATAAAACATTATGATTAAATTAATATTTATGAATGGTTTGACATTCAAGCTCCAAAATAAAAAAAAATAAAAAAAAAATAACTTACCGACATTGTAGACTGCACAATTACGCACGTACTGAACACTACAGTTTTGAAAAACGAATGTTGTTTCGAATAAGTGTGAGCAATTTATATAAAAATTGTGTTAAAAAAAAAGTGTTCATAAGGTTGAAAATAATAGTTTCATTGTGGATATTCCTTCTATCCAAAAATGGTTAGATGAAATTTAACCCTTGCGATGACACGACTGCATTGTTTATGTTACATTCATAATAAAACATTAAGTTGGAATGTCTGTATGTCCTACTCATCATTTACAGATACACTAACCCAATGATAGCAACAAACACGAATAAAAATAAGGCAAGTGAAGTCGGGATATGTGGGGGGTCATCATACAAAGTTATTTGCTAACCTAAGCAATTTTATAAAGCAACTTATACAAAATTTCTGATTTTTGTTCGTTGTAAAGTATTTTAATAAGTACTTCATTAATAACTTAGTATAAAGGGTTCCGTAGTCAACAAGAAACACTTATAGTTTAGCCATGTCCGTCCGTCTGTTTTTTTTTGTGTGACGTCTATACTTATTGTATAAATCATAAATCTTAATGAATCTGTACTAAAGTAATAAAATCGAGAGGTAACACCGCGTTATTTGATTAGTATATCAATTTAGTTTATCTTAGCAATATTTTTCTCCCGTTTTTGCGTTTACCATTTTTGGGCATGCATCATTGATGCATGCGCTTTATGGAAAGGTATTTAAATCATCGATAGAAATTCTGGAGCACTACTGCACCCTCATCCTTCGGCGGGAGATCAACACAAGGTTCTAAACTGCGAAGAATTATCGGATTTATCTTCAAAAATGTAAGTGTTATTTTTTCTGTTTTTTATAATGCCTGTATACACCTTTAGGGGTAGACAGAAGCATACTTTTGTATGAAATTGATCACAGTTGTCGCACATTGTTTTTTGTATCGAACCCGAGTCCTTCGTATTGATATTAATTATCTTATTACCTATCAATACCTAAGTTACGCAAGTTTAATAAATTATGTGTAATCAAATATTTTTATAATTTCAGGTCCAAGACATCGCAGGTAGCTGACGACCTTTTCCTATCAGAGGACGAGTCTCTAAGCGTCCCTGACACAGTTCCTGAGGCCGTTGAGGTAGCACCTAAGAAAAAGCGGAGCAGGCTGCCAGCCACGGCTCCATCCACTCCCAAGCCGTCTAAGAAACCACGAATAAACCCCGTTAAGTTGCCGGACCTGCCGACAGCCGCTGATTTATTTGGGAGCGATGACAGCGAAGATGAACAGCAACCTAGCACTTCATCAGCACCAAGGAGGGGTAAAAAAACGCCTATCTATTCCTATATTAGCAGTAGGATTGCGAACGGCTATAGCAGACAAGCGCACACTGCTAAAACTGGTTCACACTATGTGGAAGTAAAGGTGTATAAGTGTGATGATATAGATAAAGTGTTGCCGATTAATAGATGGCAGCATTCTGTAATTACAATGAAAAATCAAACCAATGTAGACACTGAGGCATGGGCGCACTTAACAAAATTTATTAGCGCCACTCGCAAGGAATTTAGAGAAATTCCGAAAACTTTTATTAGTAATCATTATTTTTAAATGAAATTGTAACTACTTAAATATTAAAAAATATATAACAATATGTACCTAATCAATGTAATCATATGTTTAATCAATAGAAATAATAGTAAGCTAAAATCATTTACTGTACTTACTCTAATAGATTTTAAGATTATAAATAAAATGTTAACAATGTCGTTTCTTGTTTTTTCAGTTGAACCTTCGAATATTGCATCGACCAATGAAATTTTAATGAAATGTGATAAATGCTTTATTGAAATACCGAAACATAAATTTAATTATCATATGAGAACTAATTTACACAAATCAAACTGTTTATTGAGAACTGAATTTGATAATATTAAAATAATAGCGACTGCTTTTAAAAACAGAATTGTTACATATCGCTTAAGTCCCGCTCAAGAAATAGATTATCTTACACCTGAAGCGTTCTTGAGCGACTCTCACAGTGATATTAGAAAACTTATTGAAATATCATTAGAAAAACATAATTGTATTAAAATAAATTTGGAATTATTTGCTTACTTCCTATTAACAAAGACAAATGAACAGTTACTGAAATCTTTTAACACAAAATTGATAGTAATTTATAAAAACTCTTGACATTAATGATTTTTATAAGAATACTTTAGAAGTGTTTAAGAGGAAACTAACCGAGTTTGAACAGCGTGACTCTGGCTGGTCCTTTTTTACACTGAGCCATTTAGAAATTAATATAAATAAATACGATCCGATGAGAGGAGGTACCTTTATAGAACTACCACCAGTAATAAAAAATAAAAAATGTTGTTTAAATATTCAGAATAATGACGATCAATGTTTTTTGTGGAGCATTGTTGCTGCGTTACACCCTGTTAAATATAATCCATGTAGAATTTATTCCTACCCACACTATTCAAAAGTTCTGAATACACAGGATATGTCATTTCCACCATCAATGAATGATATAAAGTTATTTGAGAAATACAATCCTAGTATTAGTATTAATATTTATGGTTTAGATAGTAAATGCACTATAACCGGACCTCTATACTTAACGAATGCTAAGAAAAAACACCACATTAACTTACTTTACATTGAGCGTTATGATAAAGGACATTATTGTCTGATTAAAGATCTTGTGCGACTAGTTCGACAACAAATAAGTCATCATAAAGGTAAAATTCACTTTTGTGATTCGTGTTTGCAATTTTTCTCGAGTGAATTGAAATTTAGTACCCATCATTGTTGTAATGTACTCACAAAACTACCTGAAAAAAATTGCATGATTCAATTTAAACATTATGATCACCAACAAAAAAATTATTTTATTATCTATGCTGACTTTGAAAGTATGTTACAAAACTATTCTGAACAAAATACTGAGAATCTTAACACTCAAAAGTTTAAATTACATGTTCCGTCATGTTTTGCATATTATATATGTTGCTCATACGATCCAAGTTTAAACAAATACGTTACATATAGAGGTCCTGATTGCGTTGAAACATTTATCAGATGGCTGGTTAAAGATGTAACTTGGATAAATACTATATTATCAAAAGTTCAACCTATGAAACCATTAACTAATGAACAAAAAACTAATTATAAAAAGGCTACAAAATGTTTTATTTGTAAAGAATTATTATTTGGAGATAAAGTTCGAGATCATGATCATGTTACATCCGAATACAGAGGTGCAGCACATTCCTTGTGTAATTTGAGATACAAAATATGTCCATTTGTACCAATTGTTTTTCATAATTTAGCAGGTTATGACAGTCATTTATTCATTAAAGAATTAGCAAAATATGAAGGTCGTATTAAAATAATACCAAAGTCTAAAGAAAAATACACATCTATAACTAAATTAATTCAACCAAGAAATACAGCACGCCCTATTCAAATGAAGTTCATTGATTCATATCAATTCTTAAGTTCAAGTCTAGATGAATTAAGTAAAAGTTTGGATGTTAAAGATTTCATCAATCTATCAAGTATGGTTACCGCTAAGAAGAATTTACATTTATTGAAACATAAAGGTGTTTATCCATATGACTATATGGATTCATGGTCAAAGTATGAGGATAAACAATTGCCTCCCAAGGAATGTTTTTATAATTCAATTCAATTAGAGCATATTTCCGATGATGATTACAGACATGCACAAACTGTATGGCAAGCATTTAATATACATTCACTAGGGGAGTACACAGATTTGTACTTAAAATGCGATGTGTTATTACTATGCGATATTTTTGAAAATTTTAGAAATATGAGTTTACAACATTACTCTCTTGATCCAGCGTATTATATATCTGCTCCTAGCTTAAGCTGGAATGCCATGTTATTATATACTGGCGTTCGACTTGAGTTAATAAGTGATTTGGAAATATACCAATTGTTAGAGAAGGGTATACGCGGTGGATTAGCTCAATGTTCTGTTCGACATGCTAAGGCTAACAATAAGTATGTTCCGCATTTTGATGACACAAAACCATCTAGCTACTTAGTTTATCTAGACTGCAATAATTTATATGGTTATGCTATGACAAGAAAATTACCAATATCAGAATTTATTTTCTTAAGCCAGTGCGATCTGTTAAATTTCGATGTAATGAAAATTCCGAATGATGGTGAACATGGATATATTTTAGAAGTAGACCTAGAGTACCCAGATTATCTGCATAACGTTCATAAGGATTTACCTTTCGCATGTGAAAAGTTTATTCCTCCAAACGGAAAATCCGTGAAATTAATAGCTAATTTATATGATAAATACAAGTATGTCATTCATTTCGTTAATTTAAAAGAATGTTTACATCATGGTCTAATTTTAAAGAAAATTCATCGTATACTTAAATTTAGACAAGAAGCATTTCTTCAAAAGTACATTGATTTAAATACTTGTCTACGACAGGCTTCTAAGTCGCCCTTTGAGAGAGACTTTTTTAAACTTCTAAACAATTCCGTATTTGGTAAAACTATAGAAAATAAACGAAAGCAAGTAGACGTGAAATTAATCACAAAATGGAAAGATTCATGTAATACAACAAACAAATGCATTGGTGCGGAAAAAATTATTTCAAAACCTAATTTGAAGAGTATTTCAATATTTTCTGAAAATTTTGTAGCTGCTCAGTTAAGTCCTGAAAAACTAATATTAGATAAACCAATTTACATTGGATTCTCAGTGCTTGAATTTGCTAAACAACATTTATATAATTTTCATTATAGTTATATTAAAAATAAATATGGCGAGGACGTAAATCTTTGTTACACAGATACCGATAGTCTTTTGTACTTGATAAATACAGATGACTTTTACAAAGACCTAAAATATGATACTTCACGTTTTGATACGAGTAACTTTGAAGAAGATAATCCGTTTGGAATACCGAAAATAAATGCCAGTATTCCAGGATTATTTAAAGATGAACTTGGGGGATCTATTATTACAGAGTTTGTTGGTTTAAGAGCAAAACTATACTGTCTAAAAAGCGTAAAAACTACAATAAAAAAAGCGAAGGGTGTTACCAAGCCCATATCCAAACGTCTTAAAATCTCAGACTACTATGAAACATTAGTTGATAATAAAGTTATCAAACACAAAATGAATATGATAAAATCTATTAAACATCTCTTATATTCACAGCAAGTTAATAAAGTAGTTTTAAATAGTAATGATGATAAAAGACAAATACTTGCTAATCAGATTGAAACACTACCTTGGGGGCATTGTGATACACTCTTCTAATACTAAGATTTGTTCATAATAATTGATTTACTAATATATAATTTACTAATATATAATTTACTCCTGTATAATTTATATTTTATTAATAAGTTTTTTAGTAAGAGAGTTTGTATTATTCTAATACTACGATTTGTTCATAATATTCTTTTTTTACTCTTGTGTACTTTCTATTTCATTTTTTTTTTTTTGAAATAATATTGTTATTTAATAAATATCGAGGTCGATATCCGAGAAACTTAATTAAGTATTTGTTTTAATTATAACCCCTGACAGTCTTACATCATCTCATTGTTAAAATACCTATTTTAATATAATTTTATTAAAACATCAATAGTATGATGTCGTTATTTTGTAATTACCTATATAAAATTCTGGGGCACCGAGGCATGCAATATATATACAAGTACATTTAATTTTTCTAGCAGATACAACCATGAAGTGGGTTAAGCAACCAGTTTCGTTGGAAGTTAAAAATATTGAGGTAAAGGAAAATAAGTCGCACGCTAAGCATAGTGTACTTCTTCCGAATAATATAAGATGCATATTATGTGGTCCTTCAAATTGTGGAAAAACTAACGTCATGATTAGTTTGTTACTCCATGAAAATGGTTTAAAGTTTAAAAATGTTTACTTATATTCCAAGACTAGCTTTCAACCAAAATATAGATTTCTTAAAATGATCTTAGAAAGAGTTCCGGAAGTAAAACTTTTTATATTTAATTTTGACGATGATGTCATTCATCCTAACGATGCATTACACAATTCTGTTATTATTTTTGATGATGTGGTTTGTGAAAAGCAAATTAATATACGAAATTATTTTACAATGGGTAGACATAAGGATATAGATTGTTTTTATTTATCTCAAACTTATTCAAAAATACCAAAGCAGTTATTACGCGACAATGTTAACTTTTTGATAATTTTCAAGCAAGATGAAGTTAACCTGAAGCATATATACGATGAACATGTTAGTTCTGATATGGACTGGTCTAAGTTCAAAGATCTGTGTTCTAAGATCTGGTTGCACCCTTATGATTTTTTGATTATTAATAAGGATTGTGAATTAAACAAAGGAAGATATAGACAATCTTTTGACACTTTTATATATTTTGAGTGACGATTATATAAATCAAGAATGCAAAAAAAAAATCATTTGCACGTAAATACTGTTAAGTAAAAGTCGTATAATGGATCACAAAATTAAAGATCAATTAATAAAGTCTGCGGATGCTATAAAGAATAAAATAAAACAAATGAAAGATGAGGAGTTTAATACCAATACTCATCTGAAGTATTTTTTTAAGCCTCTCGCTGACCCTCTGAATGCGATAATAGCTAACAAACAGACTGATCAAACTCGCAAGACTAACATAGATTCAAAAATATTGTCTCAAGATCAATCTTATGATAAGAACCATGAATCTTCTGGTGAATCAGACTCAGTAGATAAATTTTATTCAGAAGACGAAGAAGGTAACACATCTGAATCAGAAAATGTTAATAATATCTCGTTGAAAAAAGAAGATATCTATGAAATTTACGATGATATGAATATACCATTTGGAGTACGTAGTGAGAATAATAAACATATGATCGGCAATACAACAGTAAATTTTTCTACCACTCATGAGAATTCTGGTAAAGTATACAATATTTGCATAGCAAATAAACAGTATAAAATAACCCCAGGTCTTAAAGAATTATTGCTGCGCAGAAAGCCTGATTTAACAGTGGTCAATTTAAAAGATAAACTAGTGTACAAAGAAATACTCCTCACAACTAATGCTCATAAAAGAGACTTCGATTCTGCAGGTCAGATTAAAGGAGATAAAGGATTAAAATATTCTCAAGTAATCAAACCGTTATTTTCGGAGTTTAGTAAACGCTTACTAGAATGTACGGAAGTTAAATCTAAGCAAAAACAAGGTGCTGGTCTACCATGTCTTAAAAAATATAAAACAAATACTGAACTTGTTTATTGGGATGATCCTAATGAATTAGTAGACAGACTTAAACTTTTGATCGCATCTAAAACTGCAGGTAATACCAATGTTGACAATGAAATCTTATCAATAATTGAAGAATTAAAAGAAGCTGGTATAATAAAAGAATAAAAGGACTCATCATGTGAATTGTTGTTTAGTATATTTTTGTAATTCAGAAGTGACTGTTTAAGAATGAGCAAAGTGAAAATAGATATTATAGATGAAATTCATAGAAGTGCGAAAATTAATTTTCCTCGAAGACATGTAATACTAAAAGATATTGATGATCTTTGGCAAGCAGATTTAATGGATATGCAAAATATCTCCAAATTCAATACCGACTACAAATACATTTTAGTGGTTATCGATGGATTTTCTAAGTACGCTTGGGCTATTGCAATTAAACAAAAAAATAAAGAATCTGTATCTATGGCTTTCAATACGATATTATGTTGTGAAAAACGTATCCCCAGAAACTTACAAACAGATCTAGGAACAGAATTTTACAATAAAAGTTTTCAAAAAATTATAAAAAATAATGCTATCAATCACTACAGTACTTATTCAACCAAAAAGGCTTCGATTGTAGAACGATTAATAAGAACGATAAAAAATAAGCTTTACAAGGAATTTAGTTTAAAAGGGAGTTATAAATGGACAGACGGAACACTTGCTAAAATAATAAATACATATAATCAAACAATACATACAACAATTGGTTTACCACCAGCTCAAGTAAATCATAGCAATAAAACTAGAATACTAAATGCATATTTCAAAAAACCACAAATGAAAACAAAACGTTATAAGCTCAAGATAGGTGATTCTGTTCGAATAAGTAAACATAAAGGTTGTTTTGAAAAAGGATATACTCCTAATTGGTCAACTGAGATATTCAAGATCAGTAAAGTTAAAAATACTAATCCTGTTACATATTTATTACAAGACATTAAGCAGCAGCCTATTTTAGGAGCATTTTATGGTCAAGAATTACAGATTACTAAACATCCTGATATTTACCTTGTTGAAAAAGTTTTGAAACGAAAAGGCAGAAAAGTTTTCGTGAAATGGTTGGGGTTACCACCATCAGAAAATAGTTGGATTGATGATACAAATGTTTTATGAGGGCTTTTTGAATATAATGTCATGATCTACGATATGGGTTCTATTCTGTTTGCATACATGAAGGGAGAAGGACTTGTGAATAATTTGATTAATAATTTACCATTTGAACTCCATTTACCGGGATATAATTATTGTGGTCCTGGAACTAAATTACATGAAAGATTGGCTCGTGGTGATAAAGGTGTAAATAAGTTAGATGAATATTGCAAATATCACGATATCGCATATAATAATTCCGACAGTTTGAAAGATCGTCATAAAGCAGATATATTTTTACTAAAGATGGCAAAGAAGCGCTCTTTGTCTTCAGATACGAGCACAGGAGAAAAACTTGCTGCTAATTTGGTTAACAACGTAATGCTATCAAAAGTGAGTTCTGGATGCGGTTTAAAAAAAAACTTTAAAAATATAGTCTCCCATACGAAAAAATGCATTAAAAAAATAAAGCCAAAGTGTAAGAAAAAACTGATAGAATTGGCATACGCTGCTGCTAAGGAGTTAACTCGTGATTCATCTGCGAAGCTCCCACGTATCATACCCATTCCTAAGTCCGGTGGTGTTTTACCCTTAATTCCTATATTTGCTGGCTTATCAGCTGCTGGAAGTATAGCAAGCGGAATTGCTGGAATCGTCAAAACTATCAACGAATATAAGGTTGCAAAAAAGCGATTGGAAGAAATGGAACGATGTCATAAGAAAGTGGAAGGTGTATGTATTGGAAACGGATTGCGGCTAAACAGTTACAAGAATGGGCTTCGATTATACGTAAATTTAAAGAAAAAAAACTAAATACTAGGCTACCTAATCGTGCTCTTACTAATATAGATATCATACATTTTACGGAAAACATTCCATATTTTCGTGGAGTGTATATGAGAGATACCTTACCAAGATCTCCGTTTTCCCGAGAGTGTGGAATCATTAATTTAGATAATTCGCAAAATTCTGGTACACATTGGGTAGCCTATGTAATTTTAAATAAATATGTTGAATATTTCGATAGTTACGGAAACTTAAAACCACCAATAGAATTTATTCGTTATGTGGGTTCTGACGACATCCATTATAATTATAATAATTTTCAAAATAATAATTTATTTAATTGTGGACATTTATGTATACAATTTCTTAAACAATTTTGGAATAAGCAGTCTTTTTAAATCATTACTTTAAAAAAAGATGTCTTACCCATAAGAAAACACTTTAACATTGTCTGTTACAAGAGTCGATTGTCAATTTGATTAACCCTAAAAAATGATTGTTTATAATATAAAACCAAACGCCAAAGTGAACAACTTTACTCGTTCTCGTGTCGTCAGAAGACGTAGACATAAACGAAGTATTCAAAAAATCACTAAAGAGAATAAATTATTTCTTCAAGCTTTGGGATTTAAATTATGAGTATTCTTAAGATAAATGATTCACCGCAATTCGATAACTCTATAGTGAGTTACGAATACCATACTTATAATCCATACAGCAACAGTTTTAAAGAAAATGATGAAATACGAATACCTATAAATCAGCAAGATATGTACATACTACCTTCAGCCAGCTACATTTACGTTGAAGGTCGAGCCACTGTGTCTTCCAAAGATGGATCAGGAAAACTTACACGAAAGATTGTTAATTTTACTAATAATCCTATATCATTTCTATTTCAAGACATTCGATATGAAATTAACGGTGTTGAGATAGACCGAATAAAAAATGCAGGAATTACTACAACTCTAAAATCATATGTGTCTATGAGTGAGGGAGAAAGCAAAGCTGCTGGTGTTTGGGGTTGGAATTTGAATGGGATTAAAGATAATGATGGTATTTTTAGCACTCTTATACCCCTGAATAAAGTTTTGGGATTTGCGGAAGATTATGATAAAATTATCATTAATTGTAAACATGAACTAATACTTAACAGAAGTAGTTCCAATCTTAATAGTGTTACTCTTGATAATAATGACACGATTGAAATAAATATAGAGAGATTGCAATGGCGTGTTCCTCATATAAAAGTTTCAGATCGGGAAAGATTAACTTTACTGAAATATTTAGAAAAAGATCGCCCTATTCAAATAGCTTTTCGAAACTGGGACTTGTATGAATACCCTTTATTACCTAAAACTACAAAACATTCCTGGATTGTTAAGACTGCTTCACAACTCGAGAAACCGAGGTATGTGATCTTGGGGTTACAAACAAATAGAAAAAACATGAAATCTAGAGACAGTTCAATATTTGACCATGGTAAATTAACTAATGTTACTCTTTTTTTAAATTCGCATTATTATCCATACGAATCCGTTAATTCAAAATTTTCTGAAGATAAGTATTGTATATTATATGAAATGTATACAAAATTCCGTCAGTCTTATTATAACACTCGGTGTGAACCGATGCTTGATCGGCTTGAATTTAAAGAAAAGGCTCCTTTATTTGTAATTGATTGCTCAAGACAGAACGAGGCTTTGAAGACTGGGGCTATAGATGTGAGACTGGAACTCGAAAGTTCTGAAGATATTCCAGAAAATACATCTGCTTATTGTTTAATTATCAACGATCGCCTGATTGAATATAAACCTCTGAGTAGCATTGTAAGAAAATTATCATGAGTGCCATAGTCGATCTGCAAGGTTTTAAGATGGAAAATAACGAGTTTATTGTCAAAGAAATTGCAATCGCATGCAACAATCGAATTATGGTATTGTTAATTAAACCACCATACCCATTTTACAATCTTACAAAAAAAGAAAGATTACAAGTAAGTTGGATAGAGAGAAACAGAAACATTTTCTGGAAAGAGGGTTATATACCATACTTAAACTTACATCAATACATTGTGCCTTATTTGAAAGATAAAACCATTTATGTTAAAGGTTGTGAAAAAGTTTTGTGGTTAAAAAACATTGTAAAACATGACAATATATATAATTTAGAAAATAAAAACTGTCCTAGTTTTCAAAATATATTTGATGATTATGGAAAGTCTAGTAAAATATTTAGCTGTGTATTTCATTCGAATGTATGTGCTTTAAAAAATGTTACATGTTTAAAGATGTGGATTGAGAATAAAGAAATTTTTGTCTAAATTAATGTCTTTGTTTTGTATTTACCAAGTCACAACCTCTATTATTACTATGAGGAATTAACCCATTGGTATAGTATGTGGAAGGGAGCTCATAAAGTGGCTCAATATTTTAACACACCTTTGACGACACGTTTGATGCATTGGTTAAGAGCACGTCTCGCTAAGGTTAAGGCCCCTCTTTGAGGAGTGGCTAGAGAGGCGCCACGGCGTCCTCACCTTCCGCCTGACGCAGGTCCTCACCGGACACGGTTGTTTCGGGAGGTTCCTGTTCAGGATAAAGCGGAAGGAAACGCCCGGGTGTTACCATTGTGTGGATCGCCCGGAGGACACGGTGGAGTATACGGTGGAGGTCTGCCCGGCTTGGGCGGGGCACCGCCGTGTCCTCACGGAGGCGATCGGCAGCGACGATCTCTCGCGTCCGGCCCTGGTTCAGGCCATGGTCCGGAGCGAGAGTGCATGGGAAGCCGTCACTTCCTTCTGCGAAGCAGTAATGCTCGCGAAGGAGGAGGCGGAGCGCGCGAGGGAAATGCAAGATGCGCGCCCTCGCGCCCCTAGTCGCCCCAGGAGACGCCCCGGGCGTCGGGAGGTGTGAGCCGACTTCCGGCCACCGTAGGCGCGGGCTTGCGGACGGTGGGCAATGGGTAGCTCGCCGTCCGATTAGGACCAGGCTCGGGTCGACGGCGCGTTGTGTTCCACGCGCGCCTCAAAGAGATGTCAGCACCAACTGACGGGGTCCGTAAGGGCCAATGCCAGCCAGGGTTGCGAGTTTGTCCGAAAGGGATATCGCGGCCCCGGCACACAGGCAACGGAAGGAACACGGGTGGGTTTTACTCAGTAAAAGTCTCTCTCCCAGAGCGGGAGAAGTTATATGATAACTTCCCAACCTAAAAAAAGGGGGGGGGGGGTAAAATAGGGGTGATTTTAAAATTCATATGTAATATTGTTTTTTTTTGTGAGTTCTTTTCAAGAGATTTAAGGAATTACAAATGTAGTCATAGTTAGTCTCTAAAATAACCCCAAAGTGGGGGATGTAAGTAAAATAGGGGATGAAAGTTTGTATGGGAAACCTATGAATTCCTAAGTTAGGGCTATGAAAAGTTAAATTTATGCTTTCGGTAACAAATAAAGAATTACGTACTCAGCGGGTTTTAAACATTATGCCGTAAGGGCGTAAAATAGGGGATGATTTTAAAATTCAGATGCAATAATAATTGTTTTTTACTTCAAAAATATCCTGAAAAACTCACGTCAGCGCAACGAAAGCAAACAAGAACGAACATCTAGAACCAAAAATCTACCAAAAATAAAAGCAAAGCGTAAGAACTTGTGTGACACAGCCATCTTTACCCATCACCGAAACTTCTGCACCAGAAAACAGCTCAGAGGTATCATTACCAGTTTTTAGGACGTTTGGTTCTGGTTCAGAAAATGACTCAGATGTATCATTACCAGCTGTTGGGACGTCTGGCTCTGGTTCAGAAAACCACTCAGAGCCAGTTATTTATTTATTTATTATTTATTATTTGATAGGTACACCAACGACCTATTCACTAGAACATTAACATAATAGAAAATAACATAAGCATTGATTTATGGTGAATTAGTCACTTACAGGCGTACACAGCACTTACATAAAAAATAGCTTATAAATACACGTTTTAAAAAGATTTTATACGGATAAAAAAATTTAATTGAAACAATGAACAAAACATTAAGTTAAAAACAAAATCATAATCGTAATTAAAATAAAATATATCAAGAATTACAATCAAAATTATCAATAGAACAAAATGAAAACATTGAAATAAAAAATAAAAATTTATGCAGCAAAATTGCTATTCAAAATGGTAGAACGCGATAACGAGTGCATTATATATTAAAAATTAAATAAGTAGTAAAAAATAAAAAGTAAATAGTAAAAAGTAAAAAGTAGATTATGTATGACATTATGATTCGTCGTTATGTTTTTTGCGAAATTGGGTAAAGGAGTCTGTAAATATATCAATATTGTTGCAGACATCTATTTTATTATAATTAGCCATTAATCGATTCAAGGGGGCATTGAGACCAAGGTTGGTTCTTGATGAGGACGGTACAAAGGTATTTATTTTGCGTAGAGATCTAGTTACGGTACGCCTAGGTACAGCTATATTAATTTTTGATAATAACTCGGGTACATCCGCCAGGTTATGAATGATTTTGTATAACAAGAGCTGATCAGAAGTGCTTCTACGTTGTTCAAGTGGTAACATATTGAAGTGATTAAGCCTTTGGGAATAATTAGCGTCATGAGGGAAACTAGGGCATCTAAAGCGTAAGTACCTGGTGAAGGCCTTCTGTATACGTTCTATCCTGTTAATATGAACACTATATGTGGGATTCCAAACAGGAGATGCGTAGTCTAGTATGCTTCTGACAAGGGTGTAGTAAAGCACTTTTAGTGTCGATATGGACCGAAACTCCGAACAAGTTCTCCTCACAAAACCCGAAATTTTTGACGCTTTGGCTACAATTCCGTCAATATGATTGATGAAAGTTAGCTTGCTGTCGAGTTGGACACCCAAATCACGGATGGTATCAACCTTTTGCAGAGGCATTCCATTCAACGCATAAGATGATGATCGTACTTGTTTGTTTCGCGTAAAAATCATGTGATAGCATTTACTTGAATTGAGAGTCATCATATTAAGTTGACACCATTCTTGCACCGCATCTAAGTCTTCTTGAAGAAGAAGAATGTCGCAGTCTGTTTTAATTTCCCTGTAAAGTTTCAAATCGTCTGCAAACATTGAACATTTGCAGTGCCGTATTGAATGAACAATGTCATTGACGAAAATCAAGAAAAGAATCGGTCCCAGGTGCGATCCCTGTGGTACTCCGGAGGTGGAAAGATAAAACGGTGACTCGTAACCCCTAACAACCACCTTCTGTTTTCGCTCAAATAGGTATGAGGTAAACCACATGAGAAGTTGGCCGGATATGCCAAACTGTTCGAGCTTTGTGATAAGTATCTTGTGGTTAACCTTGTCAAAGGCACTGCTGAAATCTGTATAGATGGAGTCAACCTGTGTACGAGAGTCCAGAGACTTGCTAATGTCATTAACATAATGTACCAAATTAGTGGTAGTGGATTTGCGAGCACAGAAACCATGCTGTTGGGGAGCCAACTGCGCTCTTATGTGCGAAGTCAATATGGGACAAGCAAGCGCCTCAAACAGCTTCGCAAAAACGGAAAGAAGCGATATGGGACGATAGTTTGAAGAATCGTCGACTTCTCCCTTCTTAAAAATGGGCACAACGTTAGCAACTTTCCATTGCGAGGGGAACGTAGACGATTTAATTGACTCGTTAAAAATCAACTTAAGTGGAAGAGACAGGTTAGCTGCACATTTCTTGACAAATAATGGGGGCAGGCCATCAGGTCCTGGACCCTTGCAAGCGTCAAGTTTCTTTAACTCCTTAAACACGTCTCTCTCAGTAAAAGTCATTCCACATAAAGCGGATTGAAAGTAATTAAGCGAGCTAGTACTGGGAGCATTCGGGCTAACGGATGGTATGAAGGTTGTAGAAAAGTGTGTGGCAAATTGTTTGCTTATTTCTTCACCAGATGTTGCAAGATTCGGTCCCAAATGCATAGTGGAAGGAATGTCGCTAGACCTAGATTTTTTTGCCTTCACAAAGGACCAGAAGAGTTTTGGGTTTTGTGCGATATTTTTTTCCGTGTTCATAACGTATGTCTTATAGCAGTCCTTAATCATTATTCTTGCGCGGTCGCCTAGGATTTTATATTCATAATTATCTCTAGGATTTTTATATTTTTTATAGCGCGATCTAACTCTTTCCTTTTCGTTTCCTTTTCGTCCAGTTGTTGAAAAGTCTGGTCCAGATAATGATGATGATGACCCGATGTCATCTGCATCCGTTGCAGGAATACCCACTAAGCCACTTGAAACATCTGTTTAAAGAACCTTTTTTTTATCTACGTATTATTTTGATACGTTTAATACTTACCAAACCCGTTATGAGATCATCAACATAAAAGTCTTTCTGGATGATGCACTTTATGAGCTCATAATCCTGTTCCTGCCCTACCTGCCATAGACAGCGTGTACTCAGGTAACTTGCACTTGCTGTTCCATAGATTAAAGTATTGAGCTTAAGTGTCTGAATAGGATCAGATTCTTCTTTTCTCCACAAGATAAGTTGCAAGTACCTATCATCTTCGTGTACTAAGACTTGGCGATACATCTTTTCGATGTCGCCAGTAAGCAAATACTTGTATTGCCTAGAGCGTATCAAAATAGAGGAAGAGTATCCTGTACGGTGGGACCTACCATTAATATGTCATTCAGAGAACAACCGGAAGTGGAAGAAGCAGAACCATCGAACACTACACGAAGCTTGGTAGATTCACTTTCCTGTTTAAGAACTGGATGATGACACAAGTAATAACATGGACCTATCCTTTCTCTAAAATTATTATTTAACACAGATAAATGTACTAGCTCAGCATACTCATTAATAAACTTAGTGTACTCTAATTTTAACATAGGGTTTCGTTTTAACCGTTTTTCTATGTTAATTAAGCGTCTCTTAGCTAATTTGTAAATATCACCTAAACAAGTACAGATAGTGCAATCCACGAAGGCGCGCCCCACTATTCCTCCTAACCGTTTATAGTATATGTGTGCAAGCTTCCGTCAATGTTTGAGTGTTATCGGTACACACTAATTACCTATGAGTGCACACGCACATTACAATGAATAGACTAATCAGGAGAGAGCGTCATGGTCAAAGTGAAAGATGCTCTACTTCAATTTTATATTTTTTACCCGACCGCAAGGAAAAGGTTATGTTAATTTAATTTTTAGGTGTGGATATTTTATGTGATTATTAATTAATATCGATAATATTACTATTGTTATAATAGGAGGTAATAATAGACATAAATGAAATACGGAAATAGTTTTATTGAACTTTATTGAGAAATGAAAATCGTCAATCACTCGTTTCAGAAATATCTGATTCAGAGTCTGATGTATCACCGACATTTACAATAAAACTAAAATCAAGATCACAATGTCTCATGTATTCGTCTTCTATTTTTTCCACGTGCTGACAAGTATTGAACCAGACATCTTTATTTACTCGATCAAATGCTTCATTTAAAATGTGCATAATCGAAGTGTAATTTTGATTGATATTGCGGCTAGCAACGTCGTTTTTTACAATACCCCAAATGTTTTCGATTGGGTTTAAATCTGGATGATAAGGTGGCAGCCGAAGCACTGTGAATCCATGTTCTTTCAATAATTCGTCAACTTTGTACTTGCGGAAGTTTTCTTTGTTTTTTAATATAAGGTCATAAAGTTCAGGTTTTTTGTAGCTTGGTTCAAAATGGATATTTTTTGCATTCAGCCAAGTCTGCATGACTAATTTGTTGGAGTTGGATGTTGGTATTTTTTCCGAACTAGTATTGTGATAGGCTGCATTATCCAAGACTACCACGGCATCATTTGGGAGATTTGGTATTAGTTTCTCCTTTAGCCACTTTAAGTAATTTTCTGTGTTCATGTTATCGTGGTAGTCTCCGGATTTAATCTCTGCTCTGTACGTCAACAACGCATTTGGTACGAAACCCTCTGCACTTCCGCCATGTACTATAATTATGCGCACTCCTTTTGTTAAGTTTTATTTATTGCTGTTTTAGAACTTTTTGCGGCCCAAGACTTTTTTTGCACGTGGTTGGTATGAATATATGATTCATCTGTGTAGACTATAGGTCTACCTGCATTGCGAAAAGACTTTACCTGTTTTAAATATTTCAATCTTAGCATTTGAATATCATGTTTTTCGGTTAGCACCTTCCTGTTATTCTCAGTTTTTCTCCATTTATAACCAAGTTTAAGTAACAATGTTCTTAGAGTTGTTATACATCCATCAAATTGTATACGGTCTTTCAAAGCAATATTAAGTCGTGATAATGTTGGAAATTGACGATGTTCTATATGATAGTTTTGGATAGTTCTTCGGACTACACCAATATCAAATTCGTCTAAATTAATTTTTCGTGGTCTTACCCTTCTCTTCTTCATAGGTGATGTAAAAATAGAAGCACTTCTGTATACTAAATTCGAATGCGACGTACTCGCTTCATTTTCAGACTCAATATCCGCTTCCGTAGTCGGCTCTGTTGTACGCTCCACACTTGGGGCTATAGGAACTATCGCATCCGTTTCCATAGTTATATTCGATTCCATAGCAGGTACTGTAGTTTGCTTCATTGTACAGATAGTGCGATCCACGAAGACGCGCCCCACTCCGCGATTACTGTACTGTAAGCTGTATTTTACTACGGAGCGGAGCGGAGTGGGGCGCGTCTTCGTGGATCGCACTATCTGTATTAGTATATTCCTTTCTTTCGCGTAGAGTTCTAGTCACTGTGCTTTCAGATACTCCAACAGCCTGTGCGGTTCTCCATCGCGCATCAGTGAGTTTTTCTGCATAATTTTTACTTGCTTCTTTTTTCATAAAATCATAAACTTTAGAAATAATTTCTCTTGCCTAAAATAAAATAAAATATCAAATAGTTTTACTTATTTTTAAAAATGAAATGAAATCTACTATTACTAAAATTTGCTATTTATTAAAATTAAATTACTTTCGTTAGCTTATTTCATGTGTTTTAGTAACTGCAAACTTCTTTACATACCTGGCTTTTAAGAACAACACGCTGAGATTTTCTCGACATTTTAAAAATATATAAAGTAGAGCAACTTTCGTGACGAGTCTGGATTTTCGCAGCATAGAGTGTAGTATTCGTGTGCATCGAACCGCTGACGGTTCGCGACTGCCGCTCGGAGCAAACTCCCCGCACCCCGCGATCCCCTCAACCGAAAATTGGTGGGGCACGTCTTCGTGAATTGCACTATCTGTAGCAGTATCTTTTAGTGGTAATTTTACACAAAATCTACCTGTATTGGTTCTAGTTGTGTAAGTGAGTTCGCAAGTTCAAGTGTTTTTCACATTCATTTTCATTTTCACTTGTAATACATTTTCCAGGAATTTCTTCCAAGTCCCATTTACTTAGCATATTATCAATGCTAGCATCACTACTATAACATTTGGAAACTATACTGTGATTACATTAAACATTTTTATGCGGCTTCACAGATTCTATGGGACCAGATACAATCCAACCTAATTGTGAACTTATTAACTTAGCATTTTTGACACCTAATGATAATTGTTCAGTACCTAGAATGTCACAGAATAAGTCTACGCCTATCAAGACATCTATGTCGGCTGGTTTGTGAAACATGGGATCAGCCAGCTGAATATTTTCAGGTAACTTTCAAAGAACCAATATGGATGGGGACCTTCGGCGGTCTACCTGTCAATTCCTTCAACACAAGACATGAACAACTTATGTTAAACTTACTGTTTATTGATTGTAATTAAATATTACAACTTTCAATAACATTATTTGTTAATGTGTTTCCTATGCCAATGACCTTTAGAGTGTCAATGGGATGGGACATTAATTATTTATTTTTATTTTATTTATTCATTCATTCAGTACTTACTTACATCTTTATACATAATAAGTTGGTGCTAACATAAACTCATTAGAGTTTTACCGTGCACCAAAATCATCGACCACATAATTTAGACAATCAAAACAAACATATTTTCATAATTATAAAATGATACAGTAACAAAAACAACAACGAGGGTAATATGCGAAATATTGATCTATTACTTACGAGCGAACATCGATGACTAATCTGACCGTCTTAAAACAAAAAGTGGTCGAGGAATGTGATTTAGATTGATACAGGTTGTTCCTAAAAGTATATTATTATTAGTAATAGTTAATTTTGCCAATGGTATTGGTGGATGTTATGTTTATTTACTATTTAACTAAATTCATTTATAACCATTTATGACATTTATTTTCATTCTCATTTAATACATTAGTTATTTATATTTTGTAGGAAATGTTCTTTTAATTTGTACTTTATGTTTTTAGAAGTTATTTTGTCCCTCAATGTTAAAGGTAGTTGATTAATAAGGTAAGGTATTATATACTTTAACGATCTCTTGCCGTGTAAATTATTATACTTAGGAAGCAACAACTTAGCATTGATGACACTACGGGTATTAATTTCATTATTATTTATGATTTTTGTTTTCTTAAGATTTTCATTAAAAAATTCTTCTTTTAATAGTGTAAATTTAGTTTTTTCATGTATTTGTATTATTTTACAGAATTCAAATAATTTACCGTAGTCATTTTTGTACTTCTTCTTAATGTTATGCGGGACAATTGCTTTTAATATACGTAGTTGAAGTGCGTAAATTTGATCTAGGTGAATCTTATATGTCCTACCATAGCTCGACAGGCCATAGGATATCGTTGATTCGGCCAAGGCTTTGTATAGTGTTAACAGTGTTTGATATGGAATTTTGCATCTTATAATAGAGAATTTTGCTAACATACATCTCAGTTTATCACACACCCCATTTATGTGCTCCTTCCAATTAAGTCGGCTATCAATGGTAAGTCCTAGATATTTTTGGGTCTCCACGAGATCTATGGAGACACAGCTGCAAGGCTTGGCTACTTTATTACTGCAGTTGTCATGCAAACACTCATGGCAGTGTGCTATTAGTTTAGGCAAGGCAGAGCTTCTATTTTGGCTCGAACTGATGTACATTAATTTGGTCTTACTAGCGTTTAATACTATATATATATAGCGTTTAATGATAACCTGATCTTTAGGGATTCGGTTATAAAAGATGATTGGCTGCCACAGTCCAATAGTGCACGAACCTTGGGTGTTGACAATATTATTTGACTTGTATTTTTATTAGAATAGTTTGCTACTATCCCACCTGGCTCATCAACCGAAGCGAGACTTGCCGACGTTAGCGGACGGTGTAGCAAGCCATTATGCCTCTCAGTGCAGCCAGACTCTTGGCATCACCTGAATCGACAATCCTCAACGGAGTGACCCTATCTTAAACAGTTAATACAAAGTTTATACCTTGTCACATCCGTTAATAATGAATTTATATAAGGATTATGTAGTGAAATTAAATCTTTAAAAGAATGGACCGGACCCCGAATATGTATTTTGAGAAGAATTGAATAAATATATAACGAGAAAGAAAACACATTTATTTCGAATAACTATCATTTATTACCAGTGATCGGAGTAGGTAGATTGAACTGGGGCCATTGATCCGAAACGTATATATTAATATGTACATTCCTCCGGAATAGGTGGATTATTAAAAAAAAACCGGAACTTATGTAGGAATTGTATTCTGCCAGAGTGGAAGGAGTCATTTGATGATTTGCCATCCTCAAAAAAAAAAAAGGTAGGAATTGTAATAAAATGAGCAATATTATATTCTTCATATTTTTTTTAACGGCACACAGTCACGATTTGACAAAACCCAACGACCAATCAGAACAAAGAATCATGGGTGGTACAATAACCGGTTATCAGAACAATGCGTACGCCCGCCGACGACATGCCAGGTAGCTCACTCGTTTACTTCGGTTCGTAGAGTGCGCATCTTTGTTTGTTACTGTGTTGTGAAAACGTTACTTGACCCTGGCTTGTGTACATATTGACTTCTGGAATCTGCTCTAAACTACGATTTGGCTCGAATATACGGACTCAGATTTTTCACTATTGAATTGGATCTACATATTTAAACCAAGCTTTGGTAAGTAATATTTTACTAGTTACAAGGAGTATAAAGCATGTTTGGATGTACTATAAGAATATTTTTAGTATTGTGTTTGTTTGCTTAACCTGCTGAACATACCATGAGTCTTAATATTGTAAAATCTATAATAGAGTATGAACCAATGAGCTTAGTGCGAAACAAAATTATGATATTCTAGTAATGTAGTCGCAATTCAGCTAACTCCACTATTAACCGACATTTTACTGGAATCCGTATATAATTTGAGTGCCCTGTGTCCTACTTGCAATGTATTGGTAAAATAAATTACTATAGGCCTTATCTACTTCTCTACAAAATATTCATGCTCATATCGCAAATGAATAACTAGGTTTTTAGTACAAAATTTTATCCGTTGTGCTTAAACGCTCTATTCTTAGGACGTCATTATTTTATTGTTAAATTAACTTTCTTATAATGTTTGAACCTACATTTTCTGAATTACAATTTTGGATCACGTATTCAAGTTAAAGTGGAAGACGTGGTAATTTACTATGTGATACGCTCAGCCATACAAAAATGCGTTAATTTTAGATTTTGCGATTTAAATCATAGAAAGCAAATCTGTCTTTCTTTTCAGTCGAGTCACGATACATTAAAAAAAAAAATAAGTAAAAAATTTTTTTAAGTTAAATGGTTTTATTTTGCAGATAAATGTACTAAAAGCTAAAAAATAATTTAATGGATACAGTCATGGTTACAAATAAAATCGTGGGGCATGTCTAATATCTACTTACCTATTAATCGAAGATTGCAGATATTAGACATGCCCCACGATTTTATTTGTAACCATGACTGTATCCATTAAATTATTTTTAAGCTTTTAGTACATTTATCTGCAAAATAAAACCGTTTAACTTAAAAAAAAATTTTTACTTATTTAATTTTAAGTTTTTATTTTTCATTCTTTTTAATTCGTTGAGTGCCTCTCGTGTTAAATAATTATTCAGGTTTCTTTTGTTTTTTGGGTACTAAAAAACAACATCATCCGACATTTTGTAGCGGCGGCCATCTTGAATATTAATTTTGTATAGTGCACCATATTCTATTTAACAAGCCCTTTCGTTTGATACCCATATTGATGGGATTGAAAAAAAACTAAGTTGTCCGCCATCTTGTAGCGGCAGCCATTTTGGATTGACAATAATATTGAATATACATAATTGTATTGTCACCAGAATCAAAGGCGAATACCAAATTTCAGATCAATCGGTTGACAGGAAGAGGGTGAAATTTCAATAACTAAATTTGATCCACGAAAAATAAAACAAACGGAGTAAGCTAAATAAAACCATTTAAAAACAACAACTACTAAATAAAATTTAATTTTTTCATGTCTTTGTTTTAGGTGATATACGAGGTTCCATCTCTTCAACAGAGTTCAGATATGGCAAACGTCAAGGCTGAAACTGTAGAAAAATGGATATCCGGTCATCCCGAACTACTTTACGATCACGCTAGTGGTACAATATACTGTTCAAAATGTGAAAGCCATTTGAAAACCATAAATAAAGGAAACGTTAAAAGACATATCGAAGGAGCAGTACACCAGGGAAAGTTTAAGCGGCCCGAAGAGGAATTTTATTTCGATCTTATAAAATTTCTCATTTTGTGCAATATTCCGTGGTCTCGGATGAAAAATACTACTTTTCAAGATTTCTTTAAAAAATATATGTGTAGTACCTGTTGTTGTACGTGTACTAATCGTACTCTGCCAGATGAATCACAGTTACGGAAAGTTTACTTGGACAAGTTTTTTAAGAATAAAATCAATTCGATTCGGCAAAATTATAAAAATGAGAAACTATGGATATCATTAGATGAAACGACAGACTTTTTAGGTCGCTATATAGTCCATTTTTTTATAAAACCATTACATCCTAGCAATTTGACTAGACCTTATTTGGTGGCATGTAAAATGCTAACTGTAGTTCAACAATCACGCAATTTGTGTTGGAATATTTGGAAAACTTTTGGGAAGATTCTTTTGAATCGAAGGTAGGTAACATTCTTGTCCTCTGCACTGATAGCGTTGCATATATGCTGTCTGCAGGACGAAATTTAAAACAATACTTACCTGAAATGAAGCACGTAACATGTTTGGCGCACTCTCTTCATCGCGTATCTGAGCAAATTAGGTTAGAATATCACGATGTTAACATTTTAATAGCAAATGTTAAAAAGGTATTTTTGAAAGCCCCAACCAAGTAGAGTCAAAATTTTAAAAGAAAAATATCCAGATTTGCCGCTACCTCCCCAACCAGTTGTTACAAGATGGGGCACTTGGTTAGAGGCAGCATTTTATTACGCTCAAAACTTTGAAAAAATAAAAGAAGTATTATCTTGTTTAAGCAGCTCTGATGCGGTATCTATTCGAGAGGCAAAAAATATTATAGAAAAAGAAAATTTAAAAGAAGATTAAAATTACATTAAAGACAATTATTTTATAATTCATATGTCTTTAAAAGAATTGCAAAAGCATAATTTATCGTTGACAGATTCACTTTTAGCATTTGACGACGTCAGAAATGCTATAAATCAGTGCAATTCAGAAAAAAAAAAAAAAAAAGTAGAGCGTGTTATGGAACGAAACCCAGATTTAGTCACACTTAGAGAATATAGTGAGGCCATTGAAAAAAATGAAGCACATAATTTAATACCTTTTTTTAAATTTGCTCCTTTGACATCGTCAGATGTAGAACGGTCTTTTTCCATTTATAAATGGACTTTAGATGTTAAAAGAAATAGGTTGAAAATAGAAAATATAGAGAAACTCATAGTTATATATTTTAATTGTAAAGATCAGGATTACCAGGATGCTAACATTGTAATCGATGAAGATTAAAAATGTGAATAAATGTAAAATGTACATATTTAACAATAAACAATGTTGATTTCTATCTTTTTTATTTATGCTACCCCTTTTTTTTGGTCCTAAAATCATGAAATGAGTCCTCTCGCCCAGAGTTGAACGGGAGGGACTGTCAGACTTCACTGACTAAAATCAACCTGTTCCTTCGTATGCCCTTTACGTTTCGGAGTCGTGGTGCATCCTTAGAACAGTCTCACGACCCCAGCAGGCATTGGCCCTCTATGGGGCCCCGTCATTTATTCTACCCTTAATGTAAATTACCATGACCACTATGAAAATATTTAAATTTAAGTGCAACAATGTATAATAAGTTCTAGCCATAAAAGGCTAAAAATAAAAAATAAATATTAAAGCTTCGATCGGAATTCGATTGTTTTTATTATTCAACAGATAAATAATGAATTAATTTAGTTTTGATACCTTCCTTTAAATTTTGAATTGAGTAGTAATAATATCACTACCAATATTAACAATATTTAATTGAATCCGGAAATACCGGAATCACTTTCCGGAAAAATGGCTTATCCATGTTATTCTTTCTGTGTGCATTTATGATACAAGTACCAAAAATCAATCTACCTACTCCGATCACTGTTTATTACCCACCAGTGGCCAGGGGGGTATGAATAGAATGGCGAATAACATTAAAAGAAAATATTACTGGCCAGGGTTAGATATGGATATTCGGAAGTTTAAAGGAAATGTGAAATGTGTCAGAAAATGAAACAAAGTAAATATATGAGACAACCCAGGACTATAACCACTACAGCATTAGCGGCCTTTGATAAAATTTTCCTCGACTTAGATGGACCTTTGGACAGGGATGAGTCAGGAAATTGTTATATTTTAACCCTACAATGCGAGTTGACAAAATACATAGAGGCATATCCGTTACCCAATAAAGAAACGGCTACTGTAGCAAAAGCATTCGAGAATAATTTTATTTTACGATTCGGTATCCCGAAATCTATAGCTTCGGATAGGGGAACAGAATTTATTTCTCAAGTTATGGAACAGGTATGTAGGCTATTAGAAATAGAAAAGTTAACATTCACTGCATACCACCATCTATCAGATCCCTAGAGATAGCCCATAAACATTTAGGAGTATTTTTAGGAACTTATTATAATAATGTGTATCATTCGTGGTCAGATTGGTTACCTTACCTCACGTTTTTAATTTGTTTTAAACGAAAATGGAAAGCAAGAAGCATGTACTCGTATTTACTCCAAAAGAGAAGAAATACTTTCTCGAAGTTGTAAAAAAATATAGGGCTGTAGTAGCAAAAAAGGACACAGATGGGGCGGGGCGTCTCTACGAAATAAAACATCTAGCACATCACATGCATCTAGCCAGGTAAACAATTACATTGTATACTTTTTAACATTGTGACATCAGGTTACTGAACAAAAGGAATCCTTTTGTCGATTCCCATGAAATCATTGTACTTACCAGTCATGACAGATTAAAGATTGACTTTTTTTTTTGCTCTACATTTTATATTAATACTTTAGGCAACAACTAAACAACTACGTCGAATATGGATGAATTTGAAGCAAAGGCAGAGGGAGGCTTTGACGAAAGAACGCCAACACCGCTTTGCCACTGGAGGAGGGCTGTCAATAAGCGATGCCACCATTGACCCTGATGTCGCCGAAGTGGCCCCAGCACTTATAGTTGGTAAAGATACTGCGATTGATTCGGATACAGTTCATGGTAATTACTGTTCAAATAAATTTAAAAATAAATTTATATCTTATACTTACAGCTTTAATCAAATAATGCGTCTAAGCTTATGTTACAATATTTTTTTTCAGAAATTACAGAGGATAATATTATGCAACCAGTATACATCGAGGAAGTGACTGTGACTGCACCGCTTGAAGCCATAGTAATAGTTACAGAAAATCCAGCACCATCACCGACACCTGAAACATCCACATCTGCCTCTTTGACTCAAATAACCCAACCTATACCCGTATCGAGGCCAACAGCCCTGACAGGTCAGCGTCATAAGGACTCAATTTTGGAGAGTGAGTACAAGGATCGCAAAATGAGGGCAAATGAGAAACATGAAGTGGAGATGAAAATACTTCATAAGCAGCATCGGGAAGCCAAAGCATAAGCTGAACTAGCTGAGCTAATTATTCATGAGCAGTATCGGGAAGCCAAAGCAAAAGCTGAACTAGCTGATCTTTTCTTTTTGGAACGAAGTTCCTTATCGCGCGTTGCGAAAGGGGGCTAGACGGAAAAAATTAGGACCAAAAGTTGTAACGACACTTTTTGCTATAGTTTTAAGCCGAGTGGAGTGCGCGTGTTTCTCTGTCTATCTCTCTCTCAAAGTCAAAGTCGAAGTCGGAGTCGAATTCGGAGTCAGAGTCGAAGTCGAACGAAGTCGAAGTCTAAAGTCGAAGTCAAAGTCGAACGAAATCGAAGTAGGAGTCGGAGTCGAAGTCGGAGTCGAAGTCGAAGTCGAAGTCGGAGTCGAAGTCGAGCGAGTGGATAAATCGACACGAGTCAAGAGACTTATATTTATATACTTATACTTCGAGACCAAAAGTTGTAACGACACTTTTTGCTATAGTTGTAAGCCGTGCGGCGTGCGCGTGTTTCTCTGTCTCTCTCTCTCTCTCTCTCTCTCTGTCATAGAAAGAGGAACTTCGTTCCATCCGGGTGTCCCTTGACACCTCTCAAGTTTTTTTTTTTTTCCTGTGGCAACACTACAGCTAACAGCTGGTTTGTATTTTCTCTTGTAATTTTAATCTTAAATTTCTTTGTTTATATAGCCTATTTCCAATTACTCATCTAGTAAATAGGATATAATTGTGTTTTTTATATTAGATTCACATACCGAGTGCAAATTAAGTGTAAATATTTCAATTGAATCGGACATCTAAAGAACATGTGACAAAACGTACCCACCCATGTAGCAAATTGAAATTGGTACCATTAGAAAGGTCTTTGAAAATATATATATTTGTTGTATGGGGGCAACTTTGTAGCTTGCGGGGGAGAAAAGATATACGACGTTAAAAATGCCGAAAATCGTTAGTAAAATCGACCCACGCACGTTCGACGTTTTTGCGATTTTGTACGTTAGGTACTTCGAACTATTATGCGCTAGCGTCGGTGTGTCGTAATCGTAACTGGCATTCAGTATGCAACCATATAGCTGCCATCCGTGAGTGAGTAGTACAGCAGAGCCGACCTTTTTTTTTTTTGGGTGGGAAATCATCAAATGACTCCTCCCGCTCTGGGCAGAGCGAGAAGGAGTGTCAGACTTTTACTGACTAAAACCCACCCATGTTCCTTCCGTTGCCTATGTGCTGGGGCCGAGTTATCCCTTTCAGACAAACCCGCGACCCCAGCAGAGCAGAGCCGACCTACACATAAGTGCGAGTGATACAGATAGCGTGTAGTCGGCGACGCCGCGCCGCGCGCCGCCTCGATCTTTTGTTCCTAATAGTTAGTACCTGTTTGGAACTGTCTTTGAGCGCGCGCATTTATGTCATCTTAGTTTATTTTATTTGTACTTTTATCTACAACCTCAGCCCACAACGGACTTCAGTTTCAGTGTATTGCTTAACGATTGGATCGAATATTACTCACCTGCTTCGACGAAATGGAAGGTGAACGCCGTGTATTGTGTATTACGTGTACAAGATCAGTACTTCGTGACCGAAACCGGCATATACTGACGCGAGCCTATTTGGAAGACAATCAAGGCTTTACAGAGTACGAGTATATGATGGAACGGATTAACATAAATGAGGTTAGTATAAACATAACTTTTGTTCATCGTTTTCACTGTGTCTGTGTTCACTCACACATCTGTCGTGTATTTTAGTTTTTTTTTTTTTTAAAGTATTAAGTTGTTTTTAGTACGCAACTTGAGGATGTTATTTTCTTTTAGATGGCCCTCAATCAACTTCAATATATGTGTCATCGATGTTGGGTAGCTGGAAGACGACAGCAAGCCAGGTTCGAACAAGAACATAACCAGGAACTTTCAAATCCAGAGCAGTTGCAGCCAACGTCAGTTCCAACTTATAGAAGGGTTGCAAATACGGCGCGTCACTGTTTGTTCCGTGGGTGCATTAATCAAGAACTTCATAGAGCTTCCAGGCTTATAAAAGTATTTTTGTTGGTTAATCATAGCGTGTACGTTCCTGAAAATGCACGCGTTTGTACACATCACATCAACACACATAATTGGAGCTCCCTGTATGATAATGGAGAGACAATATTCACACCAGACCATCTCAAATATATGATTGATACGTTACGAGATGCAAATAAACATAAGACTAATATAGATTTTGACAATGTAAACAACATTTCACCTGAGGATCTATATTACCTAACTGGATTAACACACCAACAATTCGAGATCGTTTTGAATGAAACACCGTCTCTTTTAGATCAATGTAGAAGACCAAAAACTGCGCTAGGAGTCTATTTATTAAAACAAAGGTCTGGTGAGCCAAATACACGTATAGCGTCCCAAATAGGTGTACGAGTATCACGTAAAACGATCGGTATTTTACTTAAAACTGCAAGAAACTGCTTGACTCAAGACTTTGTTGTTCGCCATTTGGGATTCAATCATATAAGCCGTGATGAAATTATAGCTTGCCTTGCAGTGCCGTCATCAATATATTCCAACCCTACAAACCCAGTGGCTATAGCAATTTGTGATGGTTCGTACATATATGTACAGAAAAGCAAAAACTTTTTATTTCAAAAAAGGACTTACAGCTTACACAAGTATAAAAACTTGTTAAAACCCTTTGTAATTACTTGCCCAGACGGCTATATTATAGATATATGTGGACCATACGCTGCAACAAAAACAGATGCCCAAATCATGAGTGAGATTATGAATGATCAAACGTCCCCAGTGCATACAATATTACAAACAAATGACGTTTTTATATTAGATCGAGGTTTTAGAGACTCTATACCAGATATAGAAAGTGCTGGTTATGTTGCCCATATGCCGCCAAGCAAAGATAGGCATGCCACACAGCTCACAGATATTCAAGCAAATAAATCTCGACAAATCACAATAGTGCGATGGGTCATTGAAGTCATAAACGGATGGTTCAAAAGGGACTACAAGATATTTAGGCATACACTTATTAACAAAACACTCCCTCACGTATTTGAAGACTTTCGCATTGCGGGAGCCCTTATAAATGCATTTAGGCAGCGTCTGACGGACAATGAGCATGCCCCCGCCTTTATCGATACAATAGGACGTGCTATGTGTATTTGGACGTGAATATGACCTTTAATCAGCACATCAATAATATCTGTGGCAAGGCCTTCCAATCGCTGCACTGCTACTCGATACCTGGAATCCATTGCCACTCCCAGTACAATCTCCTTGGAGTGAATTAATTAATTAATTTGTTATTAATAATTTTATTCCAATTTTTATCCTAATAATTGTATTCCAATTTCTTTATCCTAATAATTTTATTCCAATTTTTTTATCCCTATTATATCTAATCTTATCTAATTTTGTCTACATATTTTTTATCAAATTTTTGCCTAATCTTGACTAATTTAGTTTTCAACATATTTTGTCTACTTTTATGTAATCTAATCTAATTTTATGATTGTATGTGTAATTACTAATAGATATTGACCTATAACTTGTATGTGTGGTGCAAACTGTTAGTATAAGTTGGTTTTTTAAATAAATAAATAAATAAATAAATCACTTGGTTTTGTTATGAGACAGGCAAGTAGGTTTAAAGACAGGAATGTTATACTGACTCTTTATTATTCGTTTGTGCGTAGTAAACTAGAGTATAATGCGCTGGTATGGGATCCGCATGAGCAAAAATATAAGCTCATGATAGAACGGGTCCAACGAAAATTTGCTCGCTACCTATATAAAAAAATATATGGGTATTACCCCTATTTGTATCCGTCTCTGTTTGTTGCGGGAATGTGTACACAGAAAAATCTTATAAACTAACAAATAACATAAACTATACATCGCTATGTACAAAAATAGCATAATAATTAGTCTACAATGTTCCCACTGCTGAGACTCAGGCCTCCTCTGAACAGTGGTGATGAAATAATTTACACAAAGCAAAGTGTCGGCTTGGATTCGTACCATCGACTCGTCAACCACCATACAAAGATACATAAAAAATACTATAATAAAATATCTTCTCTTCTACACGCTACTTTTTGCTGCGCCGCCATCGCCGCGCAGTATCAATCTTCTGCTTGTCACTTTTTACTTCCATTTATATCATTTCCGTGCGATCTGAATCAATTGCTGGGAGACACAGTTTTCGCTGCAACAAATGAATTTACACAGTTTTCTTAGACTATTCTTACTGAACCCACACCTCAGAAACCTGAGGAATAAGTTAGGAAATGAGTAAGACTTATATTTTTCATACCTTTTAATTCCTTGATGTCTAGACATTTAGCATTTTTCTCAACTCGTCTCAAAATAATTTCCGGCAGTAGCAGTACACATGTTTTGAAAAATGTTACCAACTTCGGCATCATAGCGTTGATAAATTCCTCATCCCGGTTAACTTCTATGACAGACAATGGTTGGGTGACAGATATAAAGCAAATGAAGTAACATTTACTCATTTTGGTAATTCGCAATTGACCCTGGACCTAGAATCAAAATAATAATAGCTGAGAAACAATCCAAGAAATACATTATATTTATACATACATGAACCAAGAAATAATGATCTTTGTTACTTACTTGATAATAATAATTATGCTTTTTGTTCATAACTAAAACATCATTTTCCAAATGAATAGGAAAATTTCTATTTTCTGATGCTTCTCTAATATTTTGAGATTTCCTTTTCAAGGAGGGAAAACATTTTATTTCTACAATAGTATTTTCTGCTTCTATAATACCTGTAAAAAAGAACAGTTTTTAGGCCTACGCCACTGAACCAAATTAAAAAATCCACGCGACACACAAGATCCATGGGGGCGGAACCACAGGCAAAAGCTAGTTATTTGTATATTTTTATTATTGAATAATCTTACCATCAGGGCTAGCTGCTAAGAATCCAAAGTCATCATCAATAAATAGACCTGATGGCCTGACAATTTTGCCATATTGTTGCATAAACATGCTCTTTGCAACATGTTCATTTTGTTGTCCATACATCATATCTTTAGTACAAATATTATTTTTGTAGAGAATGCATTTCACATGATTGTGACATGGTGTGGCATTACGACGTTTGCAAACCTAAAATGAACAAAGTGACAATCATAATTCTTGTACTGGCTTGAGCTGTGGCTTCTTAGAAAGTAAGAAACAATAAGAGGATGGCTGATATCTTACCATTCCAAACTGACTTGCTGTGAGACGGTCAGATCTGTATGAGAGATACTTTTCATTATCATGTTGACCCACAGTCTGGTTTTCAATTAATACTATTTTTTGTGTATCTTGGAATTTAAGCAATCTCAATTCACAGAGCCGTTTTAATTCTACCTCATTAATGTCGACAGGGTCACTTGCTTCTGGGCCATAGTCCTTATCAGGTTGAGTTTTAGTCTTTTCAGTAAAAAGCCGTTTTCGAGTCATTTTCTGTTGGCGCAATCTACTTCTCTCTTTTTGATGGACATATTTTTTTAAATATTGTCCAGGGCTCTGTGTTGTCTTCTTTTTCCATGCAGTTTGATGCCATTTATGTCCTACAGAATGAGACAATCCTGAAAAACCAAATCATAGTCACATACATGTCTGTTTGCAACCTAAGCTTTCATTGATGACCATTGAAAGTTCTATAAGTTGAGAAAAACCTCTTATATTATGAAGAGAAGAAGTCATAGATCATGGGGGTTGCTAGAGATGTCATATATTGTTTTAAAATATCTATAAAAAAACTTATTTACCTGCTACATGAACACGCCGCTGATAAGAGCCTCCTTTTCCAAGACTGAGTCGTTTTTCACAGTTAAATTTATTAATGACACTCATAAAATTCTCTGCAACGTTTGTTGTCTCGTTAGACAACCGTCCAGCTTTCAAAGCAATTCTTTCATTTGCAGCATAAATAAGAGCCCAGACCTCTGGTGCTGTATTTCTTAGGATTTCTACTTGGTTGTCTTGCTGTTTATTTTCGTCAGGTGGTAATTGCTTCACTGAACAGTAATATTCCTTACATTTTTCGTGCTGTCCAAATACATGAAGTGGACTATTCCTTAAATCATCAGCCATTGAACCTGGCTGACTGCTATTGTGAACAATAATCTTTCGCGCTACTAGTGTCAATTTCATCAATTTAGGCCTCAAAATATTTCGTCCATACAGAGGGAGTTTCGTATTACCTAAAATCTTAAATAAAATATAAATATTAAAACATAGGAAGAGAAAAAATCTTTTTTGAAAAAAATACAACCGACTTCTAAAAACAACAAAAAACATTGAAAATGCCAATAAAATTTGAGGTTTACCCTCAATTTCCCTGGGATCCCATATCAGGTCCACATTTGTGACAAAAAACTTTGACAAAGAATTTTGAAAATCGGTCGACAATTGGCTGAGAAATCGGTGGACAAACAGTCGAATTGATAACCTCCTACTTTTTGGAAGTCGGTTGAAAAAGAGAGGAACATTTATTTTATAGTAGCTAAATCCTACTTTATGAGTTTTTTTTTTTTTTTTTAATATTAAATGTATACCAAACACTGAAAAATTACTGAACGGAGATGGATGAAATTAGGCACACATATATTTTATAACCGCGACATAGGACTTACTATACTTTTTATCCAGGTAAACATTTTAACGCGGGCAGAGCCGCAAGTAAAAGCTAGTGTAAAATAATTATTATAACACTAAGAAGTGGTTACTTATAATACCTTGTAAAGTGCAGTCGTGTAGTTTTTTATAACATGATTCTTGCATTCAAATTAGCAAACACTGAAGAATCCCCATCTCCTACAAAACTTAGGTACCGAAGATTATGCATATTCTCACTCTGTTGAAATCCTTCAACAATTATATCAGATTCCATCGCAGTAGATGGCCCTGTAAAGTTTTTGCAGCTACCATGACTTTTAGTGTCTGAACCTGTTCGCTCATAATACTGGCATGTATAACAATATTTGTTCCTGACACCAAGAAAAAGACATTTCTTGGTTTCCTTTCCAATAATGCAGGCCTAAAATAAAAGTTCTTAGTTCAAATATTGTAAGAAATCATAAATCAAAACATTGAACATTGTGTAAAATATGTTGACAAGCAAAAGAGTACTAATGAAATGAACACAAAAATATGGTATCAAGTTGGGACTTACCATTCCAGATGAAGAATCAAAGTTGTGACCATATGATCTTTTCAACCATCCGCCATCTACATATACAGTAATGTATGGAATACCATCTGTAGAAACATTTCCTTTATCAATAGCAATAGACCTTTCTTGCTCACCAGCTTTCTTTATTTCTTCGGTCAAATGTTCATGCCATACATTGCCCAATTGTTTTTCAATTGAACGGAACGTTTGTCCGGTCATTGTTGGTATATCCATTAGACTAGTGATGTGTGCTGCTTGCATGTAGTAACTTCCAGCAGTCACAGTTGCCCATACAAATGCAGTGTTAATTTTCTGCTTCTTCTCTGTGCTTTGCTGCCATATTTTATTACACATGCTACATTTAAATGTTAACAAACTGTGAAATCCTTTCCGGTGTTCACTAATATACTCAATTTGAGATGACTCACAAGACTGACGATGTTTTTCCATTTGAAATGCCCATTGGATCACATGTTTCAAGTCAACAATACGGTACCCTACCAAACCTGATAAGTTGTCACTTGATGTTCTTTCCACAGTTAGTTGACAAGCTTCAGTCTGTGGATCGGGTTGCGGCCAATCAAAATCAATAGTCTCTACTTGCTCTGTAATGAAATGAAATGAAATGAAATGAAATGAAATTGTTTATTCTGTAAATAGGATATCGGAATCACTTTTACACGTCATATAAAAAAATATTAAAAATAAGCTAGGTGAGGTCGGTGTTTCCTATCTGACTACTCTGAGAAGAAAGGCCGAAACAAACTCAGAGGTCGCAGTCTCTTTTAAAGTCCAGACATAATCTTGGTCAAGTCATGTGAGGACCATGTAGATTAGTGTCTGAAATGGTCTTTTGAGGAAAGAACCACACAGATTTGAGTGGACCTGTCCAGTCAGTGCAAGCATTTGTCAGTAATCGTGGAGCTCAACTCAGAACTTAAGGAGCTCAACTCGACGAACAATACCAAGGAAAGGATATTTGGGTAGGCCGCATCAACTACTCAAACTGCCAGACCATCATTAAAACTGAGAAAGAAAAAAAGAAATGAAAAGGGAAAATAAAAATATCCACATAGTCCTCACATTCACAATAATTAAAATAATATAATACTTTACAAAGTAATCGTGTCATTTTGAACATAATTTTCAACAATGTCAATGTGTATATAAAACTGGTTTATTGTGATGAATAATTAAAATGTCAAGTTTTATGGTTTTCACAAGGCTTAGCGGAGCGAGCAGCTCAATCCCAAGCTTTTTTATCTTCTAAATAATCTGAAATTTTATAGTACCCTTTTTTACAAAGTTTGGTTTTAATACAGCTTTTAAATCGTTTAATGGGTAAGTTTCGAATGTCAATGGGAAGTTTGTTGTAAAAGCGTATACATTGACCCATGAACGAGTTGCTTACTCTGTGGAGACGTGTGCGATGTACAGCAAGGTTGTGTTTATTCCTGGTATTTAAACTATGAATATCGGACATTTTCTTAAAATTTGATATATTTTTGTGTACATACAATAGGTTTTCAAAAATATATTGTGAGGCTACAGTCAGAATATTTATTTCTCTGAATTTCTCTCGAAGGGAATCTCTTGGACCTAGGTTGTAAATGGCTCGAACAGCCCTTTTCTGTAGAACAAAGATAGTATTAATGTCCGCACCGGTTCCCCAAACAACAGATTCAACTCTATTAGAGCTAGAGCAGCAGGCTATGGCTTCGTAACGAATTTGTGGTATACCACAAATTCGTTCAAGATACGCCCAAAACGTATTCACGTGGTATACCACGTGAATACGTTTTGGGCGTATCTTGAGCTGTGGAAGGGTTGGATAGCTGATCATGATCTTGAGTTGTATTTGGACTGAAATAAAAAATAAATAAATGAAATAGGTACAGTTATTAAAAACAATGTTGAGAGACAGAAAAATATTGATATGTCTGTACCTACCTAAACACAACAGGGCAGTCCGCGGTTTCTTCCACAACTTTTTTTTTCTTGTTACGCCATGCTTCCAGCCGGCTGCAATTTGATAATACTTGCTCAATACACTACTTGAAACTAACCTTATCGAGCTAGCCGTTTCTATTTTTCCTACTGTTATCGACGAGACACAATAGATAAACAATTGTCATAAATCTCCTGGAGGTATCGTAACAGACAAGGGTCTACAGAAGAAATGGCGGCAAACCAACGGCAAACGAAGACATTACATCACGGGCCAACGAGTATCAAATACACTCATAGGTACATTCACGTAAATCTGATTCGAAATCTTATGGGAATCTGATTTACTCACTAAAAATTATTAGAAGAATTTCCATGATGTCTTTTCAATGTTGCTTGCACTTTTTTCCGTGATTTTCGCGGCCCTGAATACATATGTCGTATATAGGCAAGTTTATTAGTCGGATTCATCTTAGGCAGAGTTGCAATTCAATCTGTAATCAAAATCAACAGCAAAAGTATCGTAATTATGAAATGCTTCAAGAAATTTTAGTCAGAAATAACACCACCATTTGTCACCATCAATCAAGCTGTCAAGCTGTGTGCAGTGTTGCCAGTACCTGCGTCGACTTTCGGACGATTCAATATCTGAAATGGGACAATTTTTGAACAAAAAGGACGGCTGGAGAAATATTAATTTGTTACGATTGAATGAGAAAAAAGTATACCTAAAATGGCATGAATACTGTTATATTTTTAGGGCAAACCAATAAGTGAAAAAAAAAAATATTATTTATATTGGTCCCGGCCATTCCTGTAGCCCCCCAACCCGGGGGGCATGCGTGGCCCACCAGCTAGGTTTTGTTTTTTCGCATGTCTTTGGTCGGCTCAAACTTCACCAAATCCTTGATTCTTGAACTTGTTGCCATCAAGGATACTAAGGTGGGTATTACACTATCAAATCTTTGATCAAAGTTAAAATGAAAATAGACATAATATTATGGGTAATTTGTGAGCTTTGTAGATAGTTATATGATATAATAATGATAGTGTAATATCACCCTGAGGGGGATATACTCATAATATGTCTATTTTACAATTTCATTATAACTTTGATAAAAGATTTGATAGTGTAATACCCCCCTTAGTAATGAATTCAGCTGATTATCCGAATGATTGTGGTTGTGTGTGTGAGTGGAAGGCAAGCGATACGGGATCACTGCGCGTGGAAAAAGGATGGCTAGCGATATTCGCCAGTGGTCTGAAATTAATTGCATTCACACGCCGCGCGTTTCATTTTTACGATTTTTTGTAATTTTTAAAACTGTTTTGTTATTTGCATTATAAACGCATTTTTGTATTAAAAAAGTAAATGATTGTAGTTGGATATTTGAAAAGGGACGGAAAAGGGACTGAATATATGAACGGACATCGAAGGGACGTAAAGATGTCTAAACGTACAAAAATCGTCCCTTTTGGGACGTTCTGGCATCACTGGTTGTGTGTGAAAATTTGCAAAACAACTGACAGAACATGAGAACAGACCAAATAGAGATGTCAATCTGAGATCGATTGAGCAAAGAATCGATTTTTTGGAACTAATAAAAACGTTTTTTCAAATCGATATCTACTACTGAATCGATACAGGGAATCGATATTTCACCCTAGAACATCAGTTTTTTGTTTGTTTGAATTGTTAAGAATTGTGGTGGCGGGAAAATTACGAAGCATATCCAGTGCAAATCCTTTTGCGTAAAAATACGGATTTTTTCCAGATATGAGACTAGTTAAATTCTTTTCGCTCATCGATCGTTTTTTCGCCCTCGTAAACGTGTACGTTACCCTAGCAAGAAAGTGTCTCCTAGAGTTATATGAGTGGAACGTATAGTTGGTGCCCAATCTGCTGTAAATGTGCCCCTACATAAAAAATTGGTGGCACTCATATAACTATAGGAGACACTTTCCTGCTAGGGTAACGCACACCCCGTAAACCCCTACATTGCGAATTTCATCGAAAACAAATGATTGATTTTTGGAAAATTATTTCTTTATTTGTGAATCGATTTTTCATATTTCCTTTCGAATCAATTCAGTAACGGATCTTTTATGTACGTTTGCCCAGCACGGCCCCTCAGAATTTGCATTTATGGTGTACACCATTGCAATGTACTCGCCTCTAGCAGTATATGTACCGATTTCTTTTTCAATGTACCTCTATACTTTTGAAGAAATATGCAAAAAAAGGTGGCCGTGCCAGCCAAACGCTTTCAGCACGGCCCCCCATGTAACTTGAATAATACATACCGTATTAACAAATGTCTATAACTCAAGAAATGTACTCTATTAATACGTTATATGTGCCGCAACAGTTATTGTGAATTCATAATAACAAATAATATATAGATGTGGATAAGGGGCCGTGCTGGAAAAAATCATTTTAAGAAATATCTAAAAAAGACAAAACATACTTAGCCAAAAACTATTAAAAAATAATTGAAGTTTAGCAAGTAACATATGTACCGCATTGATTTCTCATACAACTTGTTATATTGTGAAAAATAAATCTATTTTAGTTCATTCAGCACGGCCCTCTATAGTTGCCTATATCTTTTTAAATAAGCCGTGTATGTTTACAAAATTCGACTTCCTGAATAATATATAGGAGTACATTCCTTTCAACTAAATTGCAATTCTGCTGTATCAATACTTTAGAAGATAAATTCAATCTAAAATATACATACATTAAAACTGATGGGGTGACCATGATTTCATATATTTGGTAGGTAGGTACATAAATGTTCTATATTTATGTACTTATATTAATTAAATTATGTGACTACATTGAAATAAACATTCTTTTTACCCGACTGTACCAGAAGGACGGTAAGGTTTTTCGAGTGAATGAATGTAGATATGTAGCAACCTTCATTTCTTTGGCACGCTTTGTAGTCTAAACGGCTTTATTAATTTCAACTTGAGAGATGTCGTTATATTCGTCTTAATTGTGAGAATGACACAGGGTAGGTATAGGTACCCATCAAAAACATTAAAAATAAAAATAACTGTTTCTTGGCGTCAAGTAATTAATCGTTTTCTTTTCCTCAAAGCCTATCTAGTGGGATAATATATTAAATAAACGAATTTCTAAGTGGACTAGCTTTAACTTACGGTTCGGCTCGCGTGGTAGAAATAAAAAATATATAAAGCGTGCTTATAACCTTCCCCTAGAAAAAACACAACTTATAATATGTTTAAATAAATGTTATTCAGAATGAGAAATGCTAAAAAAAACAAAATATTCAATGTTTCTCAAAGTTTAAAATTTGTCCGCTATTGGGTAATTTATTTAAATAATTATGTGTTTATTCATTACATCTTAAAAAATAATCATTAAGTATAATAATATATTATCAGTTAATTTTGTCGTGTGCGATCGCTATTAGTTCACTGACGCTACCGTAATTTTTAATGTGGCGCTGGTGTCGCGGTTACTTCATGTTGCGCTTGAGTGTTTATTGACAGTCACATCTCTACGCGCATAACAGACAGTAGTAAATATAAATACTGCTCAAATAATATGAATATTCATGGGTCGTGTGTTTGTGCAGTGAATTCTATTTCAAGGACGAAAATGGATTGTTAAAATAAACGGGTAAGTAAGTTTTAAGTTATAATATAATTTATTTGTATTTAAAAAATAGATTTGATGTAAGTATATCTAGGTAAGTGCATGTAGGAATTGAACTTGACCCTAAAGAAGATTGCGTAAATATTAAAGTTACACGTTGTATGCACATAAGATAATGCAAAGCACATTAAATCAGTATGCTAGATTTATTTAATGTTATTTAAAAATACCAAAATGTATGAAGCACCTGCTTACGACACAAATCTTTGCAAATTTTCTTTTTTTACAAATCTTTGCATGAGTAGTAGACATGCGCATAACAGTGCATCGAAAGTCAATGCCATATGATATGCACCGGTTCCAAAGTACATCAACTTTTGATATGCACTTTAGTACATATCAACCGGCCATGAGGGCGGTCGATAAATACGATTTATACACTATGCACTGCGGTTGATAATAGCAACCGCAGTATATAATATATACTGCGATTAATAGTACATAGGGCATACCCATGTCACTTACAGACATGTGTATACACTATGCAGAACATCACTTCTTGAGATATAAACTGTAACGCAATGGAATAGGGTTCATTTTAACTTGTTGTGGCTAAGCTATGCTTCGGTCTCATTCACTCTCATTATAATTTGTATTAGCTGTCGCGGGTAATGCGTTTCACGTCAGAGTTGGCGAGCCATACATATTACATGCACTCTTTCTCTCACTCATTGCCCGTGTGATACGAATGAATGCGATGCCATAGTCAATGCGGTGTATAGTACATATCTCAATATCTCGGGCAATGCGAGTGAATGTATACACTGCTCAGTGAATATGTACTTTGTGATATCAACCGCAGTGCATATCCATGTCTAATGAGTAGTTCTATTATTAATTATTTCTTACATTAAATTTATTTTGCTAACCATAATATATGATAGCAAACTGTGTAATGAGCCTACGATTATTATGTTACCTTACATAATTAATCATAGTTTTTGTTTAATTGTGTTCTGTTCATTTACAAGCAAAACCCAAGAGTGCTTCGTAGTTATATAAAAGAAAATACTTGTGTATCTAGTAGTATTAAGCCTTTACAATTATTAGGAGTTACATTTCTGTTGATTTTACGCCCAGAGTCCATAGAAATTTACCTACCATCTTTTAAAATTTTAAGGAACTCTTCAATATAGTGGAAATATACCTACTTTACCCACTATACATATATAGAGTAGGTAAATGTGACACGCAAAAGTTGAGATATACAATTTTCGGACGCTATTTTAAACTTAAAGCGGCCCGTTGGCAGCATCGTTCATTCATTCAGCATTTTTCACTTAAGAATTGGTGTAATCATACTGAGCAGTAATTATAAAAAATGTTGAATAATTAGGGTATCAAAAATAATTATCACTTTATATTAACCGTTATTTATTAATATATTTAGTAAATAAATAGGTAGCAAAATTATATATAAATCTAAAAAGAAGTTACGTAATTCACTATAAATATTTGTACAGATTTTTTTTTCTTCAGATTGATACAATTAATGGTGAGGATGGGCAAGAAAAGTGATGTAGCATTAGATGTACAGAAACAACTATTTATGAAAAATCGACATCAGCTCAAAGGACCGAAATATGATAGAAATGTGTACCAGAAACTAGCTGAAGAGCTTAATTATGCTATGTCTCCGAAAGCATTGTACCTAAGTTATAAAATAAATTTTCTGGGCACTAATGACCTCACACCGGAGCCAACAAAAATTGATGACAAACTAGGAAACATTAGTGTTGGAACGACACCTTTGAATTCGTCTAAGAAATCGACACCTTTGCCTGAATCATCCGAACATAGTAAAAACGAAGATAGAAATAGAGTTATTTTTAAATTTCCTGTGGATATTCACGAGTGGAAAAAAATACAGCCAATACGCAGCACTTTTCGACGAAACGATAAAAAGAAGCCATACCTGAGATATGAAACATACAAAACCATTCCTAAGTATAAATGGTCCTGCCTTTTGAGGCAAAAGCTTTGGAAACATTTTAAATTGCCATGTACAATATCTTTTAAAAATTATAACATTAATAGCAATGGAATTACCTTCCACGGAAAATGTACTCAGTGCAACGCAAAAGTGCGTATTCATGACACCGAGAAGACAGACAAGGTCGTCGAATTTCTTTGTGAAATTATCAACTTAGATAATAACTTTAAGCATGACCCACGAAAGAAAGTTCGTTGTACTCCGTACTTGAGACGAAAATTATCAGATAATTTAAAAGAAAAGCCAGCAGCCGTTGTTCATAAAGATCTGGCACGTCGCACAATGACATTCGGAGATACAGAACCACCTACATTGCCATCTCTTGGAGCACTCAGGATAATCCGTTATGAATCTAATAGTCAACATTGGTATCACAAAAATGAATTAATGTCTTTGATAATTTTAGCTGAGAGCGTCGAGTTCTCTAATATAATTCAAGAAATACTTACAAAACCAACATTTCATGTACACTATTGGTTAGAAGAACAACTCAATTATTATAGACACTATTCTAAAGTAGTTGACAGAATAACTATTTCCCTAGATGCTACTGGTTCTATTTATAAAACTAACAACCTAACCAAGAAATTATTTTTATACGTAGTAATGTTAACTGCTAATAATAGCTTGAAATCTGTACCCGTCGCCCAAATGGTTAGCAATTCCCATACCAAAGAAACTATTGCGGATTGGTTATCTAAATGGGCAAAGAATATCACTTCGCCCGCAGAAGTTATAACTGACGACTCATCGGCTTTGATTGCGGCTGTAATTAATTGTTTTACAAAATTTAACTCAACCAAGGATTATTTAGAGGCTTCTTTTAAAGCATTAGAAGGCAACTTCATTGTACCTAATTTATATATGAGAATTGATACGAGCCATTTTATTAAATCTATTCGTAAAATTTCTTTAGAAAACGCACCAAAAAAAGTGAATTACTTATTTGTTCAGTGTATTCTTTACATTAAAAAAGCAGAAAATATTAATGTCATCAAAAACATCATCGATAAACTGCTAGCTATAATCCTGTCTAAATATCATTCCAAGCATTGTACTGAAGCCCAATATTACCTGAGAAGTGTACTTCAAAATGTAAATATTAAGGAAATACATGATAATATAACTGAAGATGACTCTTTATCAAGTGATGACCGTTACTGTTTACATGATGACGTTCATGTTGATACAACGTTTAATGAGCTGAATTTCGCGAAGTGGTTTGAGGAAACTGTTACACATCATAAAGAAGAAGTTTGTGTAACTGGCCCTCTAAATGATTTTTATTATCCGCCCTTATTAACGACAATAAAACGACTACTGCGAAAATTGCCCCTGTGGTCGAATGTCATGATGCCATTATATAAATCAGATAATAAAAATCCTTCGTCGAGTGCATCAGAGGATCATTTTAAAACTTTAAAACACTTGCTGCTGAAATCTAAAATAACAAAACATAGAATTGACGTTTTCCTGCAAAGACATATTAATTATTTAAAAGGAGAGTTAAATATTGCAGCGAGTAAATTTCATATAGAACCTAACACTGTAAAAAAAACAAATCGCAGGACGACAAAACCCATAAGTAAAAAACAACAAAAACCGAAACGACAATTTGTTCAAGACTCAATATTTAGCGATCAACCAACATTTGTAGAAAATTGGGGAGGTCAAGCAGACAAGGCCGTTAATGTAAAGCCACATACCGGTATAAAATTTATAAAAAATGGTAACATGATTAAAAATTCAACAGTCGTTAACACATGCGGTTTTGATGCAATAATGTTTTTGATTGCATTTGGCTTTCAGTCGTTTTCTAATTTCAAAATGGAAATTGAGTCAAAAGATAATAAACTTCGAGACTATATAAATCTCATCTTAAATGAAAATGTTGACAAAGGTACTGTGTATGAAATGAGAAATTACGTTTGTCATGAATATTTTGACCGGCCAGCGCATGTAAAGATAATAACAGATTGTGAATGCAATGTCGCTAATTTGTATGAGCAAATGTTTACCAATTTATTTTACAGTGCTCAGTTTATAAAAGTTTGCACAAAAGAAGAATGTCAATATTATGTAGAAATCATAAGACCTTTTATAGCTTTGAATATTAACATAATTAACACGTTTGGTATTTTGGCATTAGAAGAATCACTTGCTATCGAAACTACTTCTCAAATTTGTAAAAATAATTGCGGTGGAACTGTCATTTCAAGTTATAAATTACAAAGGATTATAACCTTTGATTTAAATGGAACAGATGCAATAGTTTTGTGTAATATCCCGGTCACTATTAATATTCAAAATCAAATTTATGGTGTCGTTGGTGCCATTGAATATGTAGGGAATTCAGAGGGAACTCTGGGCCATTATAAGTGCCATACGCTTAGCCATGATCTGTGGCTATGTTATGATGATTTGGCCTTGAAAATTAACAACAGTACAGTGGAGTCGATATTTTTACACACTCTTACTTACGTTTTAGTGAGTGATATGTGATATTTAATACAACTAAAAATAATAACTTTTACGAATATTCCGCTTTCACGTCGGAGCGGAGCTCAGGGTTTGCTGAATATGATCCTATGAGTGACGGCTCTGGTAATTACAGTGAAACCAGAATATGTTTTTGAGCCATGGTTTTTAAATACATGTATTTTGTAATAATTTAAAGTTAATTTTACACTATTTAAGAATCTGGTAAAGACTAGTTGCTAAAAATATGCATATGAAACTGTGAACTGTTTAATAAGAAGTCAATACTGTTGTAATGTCATCTGTGATTACTTTTAATAAGTTAATTTATGTACTAGTTTTTCTATGATTATTCCATAGGTAACATAATATTAGTAACATAAACGAACAATATTCTAATTGTTATAGTCGTTGAAAAACATCTGTGATTACGTGGATTTAATTAATTGCCTGTGATTATACCAAATAATTAAAGCGATTCATGCAAATTAATATTAGTGTAATGTAAGGTTCAATCAATATGATTTATTGAACGCGTATCTGTGATTTTTTAAGATTTTTAAGCTCTGTAGTGTTATTGAGACATAGGTTGTTATTCCATGTAAACGAACTAATTTGTGAAATGTAATGAATCTGTGATTTTATTGTAATGTATGATTTTTAAGACTTTGAGCTATGTAGTCTTAGCGACACTAACTTGACACTTGTACGATTATCGACCTATTATGTATAAGTACCTAGTTATCGTTTATATAGTTTACCATATTGTTGACTTGTTTATTTTAATAAAGATTTACTCAATTTAAGCAGTATTTTTTATCCTATTTTCATGTAGAATCATGGTCACCCCATCAGTTTTAATGTATGTATATTTTAGATTGAATTTATCTTCTAAAGTATTGATACAGCAGAATTGCAATTTAGTTGAAAGGAATGTACTCCTATATATTATTCAGGAAGTCGAATTTTGTAAACATACACGGCTTATTTAAAAAGATATAGGCAACTATAGAGGGCCGTGCTGAATGAACTAAAATAGATTTATTTTTCACAATATAACAAGTTGTATGAGAAATCAATGCGGTACATATGTTACTTGCTAAACTTCAATTATTTTTTAATAGTTTTTGGCTAAGTATGTTTTGTCTTTTTTAGATATTTCTTAAAATGATTTTTTCCAGCACGGCCCCTTATCCACATCTATATATTATTTGTTATTATGAATTCACAATAACTGTTGCGGCACATATAACGTATTAATAGAGTACATTTCTTGAGTTATAGACATTTGTTAATACGGTATGTATTATTCAAGTTACATGGGGGGCCGTGCTGAAAGCGTTTGGCTGGCACGGCCACCTTTTTTTGCATATTTCTTCAAAAGTATAGAGGTACATTGAAAAAGAAATCGGTACATATACTGCTAGAGGCGAGTACATTGCAATGGTGTACACCATAAATGCAAATTCTGAGGGGCCGTGCTGGGCAAACGTACATGATCTTTTTCAGAGAGTTTTTTTTGGTTCCTTTCGTCCCTCTGGGACAGGCAAAGTGAGCTGAGACCATACAGCCATTTTTTAGAGAGAATTGACGTCCCTATTAGGGGGAAATATTTGAAATTTAGAGTAGGTAGGTATGTGATGTGATGACAATCAACGAGTGTTGCTAACGTTTGATTTTGTATTTCCTCTTCTAAATCTTACACTTTTTTAAGTTTTAAGGGTAATTACTATTATAATATAACTCTGTATCACCTTCAAGCAGAAAAGCATCCTTTGTACATAAAAATAACACTTACCGTCAATAAAACACAAAAACACTTCACTTTTAAATAAAAACTCTTTCACGGATGGCACTCGTATGAATGGTTCTCAGTAGTAGTCCCAGTCACCAATTCTAAACCCGAATGGTGCTTACTACTTACTTAGCTGTTCAGACGAGCGAAATTGGAACTACAGCTACCATTTTGAGAACGTCATTTCGCTGACAGTTAAAAACCCCGAAACCATAAATTAATGATGTACAGCAGTGGTGGCTCTGACTTGTAAGTCAGAGTCACCACTGCTGTACCTATATCATTCATCGTTTTAAATATCAGAACATCCTACAACTTACTACTAAAATACTGCCCTATGTTTTATTTCCCCTTTTTCTTGGTAAACTTCTTAGATGGCAAGACCAATTTATCTCGACGCACTTTGACGTGTGCTAATAATACTAAAATGTGCAATTGTTATGAAAAATCAATGTGGTTTGTCTGTGAATTCACTTATCTTGATGGTTTCACATAAATTAAATATGATTCAATCAATAGATGTAAGTAGTACCTACGTGTCACCATTGCGTAGGTAGGTAATTAGAAAAAAAATAGGTAAATTTGCCTACGCTGATCGCCTGATTTAGGTATACCTACCCTAAATTTACATGAACTTCTATTCTCTGATTTTATTCAACCCAAACCAATGAATTAGTACCTAACCGTGTCAGAAAATGTATTATCAGTACCTACTTACATACAGTAGAAAGATTTTTAAATCTTTAGGTAATTTATATTTAAAGTAGATATTACAATAATTACATTAGTATTGTATCTGTGTGAACCAAATGCAGATCGCAGATATTTTTTTTCACTTTCTAGCATTCTTTCTCATTCCCTAATAAAAAACATTTTATCAATCATAAAATGTAAAACCCGCGGGCAAACCCGCGCACTGGCGCTAACTTTCTAGAAACACAATTTTGGAAACGATTCGCAACTTGTCAACAACGCGGGGTGCGTCTCGCGCGACGTTGCCATTCAAGACGCACCCCGCGTCATCGCCGCGTCACTCGACGTGTAACTTTGGCGCTTGTTCGAACAGTGCCATCTATTATAAATGTTTACCGAACGTAAACTCGTAACACAACAGCAAATAACTCTTTCTCGGTGGTTCTTTAAATTTCTGTTAGATGGCGCGATTCAGGTCACTCACACATGTAAAGATTTTTCGTTTTTTATTGGGTCTAATTCTCCTAAAAATACTGTTTTTTTTAATAAAATTTGGCGTTAGGCGAAAATAATACATTATAAAGTCTCATTATACTTGCTTTTATTCTGCAGAAACCGTTTATTTACGGAGATTACAACCCCTGAAAAATGTATGGCGAGGCCTGTCTAGGCATCCACCTTAACGGGTTTTCTTTCTGATCATTCTTTTTATTTCCAATTTATTACGTTTCTATTTTCGTCGTTCGTATTTTCTATCACATTTTTCCGAATACTATCTACCAAAGTACACAATTCAAACTTTTGTTGTAACGGGTGATTCATTTAGAGGTACTTTTTTATCTATTGATTTGTTGACAGATAAAGCGTCAGTCGTGTTATTCTATCATGATATTTTTGTTCAGTATAGTTTGACATTTCATCATGGAAAGACTTAGGCCGACACAGCGTCTACAAATTATTCAGCTGTATTACGAAAATCAGCTCTCTACGAGGAATGTGTTTCGTGCACTTAGAGCAACTTATGGTCCACATAATCGGCCTACCGAACGCACGATTCGCTATACGATCGAAAAGTTTGAAAGCCAATTTACATTATTAGATAATACACGACCAAATAGACCACATCCAGCACGTAGTGAAGAAAATATTGCGGCGGTAGCTGAGAGTGTACGCGATGACCGCGAAGAATCGATTCGGCGCCGTTCGCAACAGCTTGGCTTGTCGTATGCGACAATTTGGCGTATTTTACGTAAGGATCTTCGTTTAAAAGCATACAAAATTCAACTTGTGCAAGAATTGAAGCCGACAGACCTACCGAATCGTCACCGATTTAGTCTTTGGGCTCTTGAAAAGCTTGAAGAAAATGCACTGTTTTCGACAAGAATTTTGTTTAGTGATGAGGCACATTTCTGGCTTAACGGATATGTCAACAAACAAAATTGCCGTATTTGGTCTGAAGAGCAACCTGAAGAGATTCAAGAGCTGCCATTACATCCAGACAAAACAACGGTTTGGTGTGGTTTATGGGCCGGTGGCATCATCGGTCCATATTTCTTTAAAAACGAAACCGGCCAGAACGTAACTGTCAATGGCGACCGTTATTGTGCCATGATAACTGAATATTTGTTGCCTGAAATTGAAGCCCGTAATCTCCAGGACATTTGGTACCAACAAGACGGCGCTACTTGCCATACAGCCCGTGAAACCATGGCTTTATTGCGAGAACAATTTGGTGAACAGATAATTTCACGCTTCGGACCGGTGAGTTGGCCGCCTAGATCCTGTGACATCACACCCCTAGACTTTTTCCTTTGGGGCTATATAAAGTCCAAAGTCTATATGGATAAGCCGCGTACGATTGAACAACTGGAAGCCAATATTACTCGCGTCATTCGCCAAATACCACTTGAAACGCTCGGACGCGTCATTGAAAATTGGAACTGCAGGATTGACCATGTTAACCGCAGTTACGGACAACATTTGAAAGAAATAATCTTTAAAAAATAAATGTAAAGAATGATTGTTTTGTATGATAATAAAGATATTTTTAGTTTTAAAAAAAGTACCTCCAAATGAATCACCCGTTAGTAGTATATTTCTGTGTACTTATCTTTAATTTTAATAAATACAGAGATGTCTTTTTATTTCATATTGTGTTTTATTTATTAAAAAGATAACCGATTTCTAAAGAAAATCCTTGTACGGCTGGACCTTTTTGGATGAAAATTGGTATGCCGGAAATTCCCATGGGATCGGGAAATCGGGAATTACGCGAGTGAAACCGCGGGGCACAACTAGTTTAGGTTATGAAAATATACTTTACAAACTGATTTACGAAAGATAAAACGATAAAAAGACTTGTCAAGCTAGTTTCTCGAACCGTCACACTGTGCGTCGCCGGCAGCGTAAGTTGCTTAGTTATAGGTTACAGGTATTACAACACTGCTTTTGTTCCAGGTTTGTGGTCTGTGATGCCGGCAGCCTCTCCTCTGCGCCGTCATCACCGGGCCACCATCACCGGCATTCGTCGTGCCGTCGCCGGCAGCGTAAGTTGCTTAGTTGCTTACGGACTTTTTATTTATCTAAAGATATAGGTTAAAGGTACTACAACACTGCTTTTGTTCCAGGTTTGTGGTCTGTGATGCCGGCAGCCTCTCCTCTGCGCCGTCATTACCGGGGCCACCATCACCGGCATTCGTCGTGCCGTCGCCGGCAGCGGAAGTCGCTTAGTTGCTTACGGACTTTTTATTTATCTAAAGATATAGGTTACAGGTACTACAACACTGCTTTTGTTCCAGGTTTGTGGACTGTGACGCCGGGTTGCAGGAGTCGCCAGGGACCTCGTCGCCGCCGAGTTTTCGTCGGCCTCCGCCACCTCTTCGCCCTCGTCAGATCCTGTGGGATGACGAAGTCTTCGATATCCTGAATTATGGTAAGTACCTGCTAATTTTAGTTTGGTTTGGGGCTATGGTCAAACTTCTGGTTTCACCTCATTTGACACCAATCTATCATTTGTTACAGGAAGCGACGTAGGATCTGACGAGAGCGATGACGAAGACCTGGTGGGTAGTTATGTTTCCATTCCAAGGGTGTTCTTGACTTGCTTGCGGACACCCTTGGATGGGGACGCGGAGCAATCCCTGGCTGACCCTGCGCCCGCCGGTGATGAGCCCGCCGGTGATAAGGAGCCCGCCGGTGATGAGGAGCCCGCCGCCGGAGATGCTGAGCCCGCCATTGTCCCTCTAACGGCGACGGACCAGCCGTGGAGTTGGACTGAATTTGAGTGGAGAGACTTTCCGAATTCCTCAATTCGACCTGGATTGAGGAGGGAAATATTCTCCGAAATTAATGTTGGTCCGACAACTCCACGTGACGACCCGTATGACATTTTCGTTGACATATGGGATCGGCAAATTATGGAGCACATTGCCTCGGAGTCAAATAGGTATGCTCAGCAAGTGGCATCCCAGATGTTCCAGGCCCACAGTCTCCATCCCAATAGCCGCATAGCCGCGTGGGTCGACACGACCGTCGATGAGCTCTATAGCTATTTCGGCATTATATTGGCGATGGGGATTGTGGTCTAGTCCAGGCTGGAGGAGTACTGGGTGCCACTCCTGACATATTCAACACCCCCGGTTTTAGTGCACATATGTCCATCAATAGATTTATTTTGTTATCCAAGTGCTTGCATTTCGACAATAATGACGACATGTGTGCACTAGAACTGGATAGCTCCGAGGCACGTCTTTTTAAGGTACAGCCGATATTGTCACACTTAAACTCTAAATTTCAGGCACTGTACACCCCGGCACAGAACATTGCACTAGACGAGAGTCTTTTGATGTGGAAGGGCTGGCTGGACATCGGCCAGCTCATTCCTAATAAAGCTGCAAATAAAGGCGTCAAAACTTATGAGATCTGTGAATCTCAAACCGGCTTCCTATGGCGGTTTGAGGTTCACGCTCATAAGAAGAACCGATCTCCACCGCAGCAGTACGAAGATCCACTGGAGGCATCTACACCGTTAATAGTATTAAGGTTAATTAAAAGTCTGGAGCACAAGGGATACACATTGTGGATGGACAATTTCTACAATTCGCCATGTCTGGCTCGGCGACTTAAGTCCTTGGGCTTAGTCAAAGCCCAAGGACTTAAGTCGTAGTGTAGGAACCCTGCGGACTGACCAAGCGGGTCATGACCAAGTGACAAGTATCTGGTCTTACGTCGGGTGACGTCGATGTCATGGTATGGAGAGACAACAATAGGGTCGCTACGATCTCTACATACCATGGCATCGGCCAGTCAACTCACCACGGATCCACCAAACCCATCGTGATATCAGATTAATTTATCATGATGGGTGGGGTGGATAAAAAAGACCAGCTACTGGCCATGTATCCGGTCGAGCGGAAAAGAACACTGGTTTGGTACAAAAAATTATTCCGGAGACTACTTAACGTCTCCGTATTAAACTCCTACATCATCCATCGTCATAGTACTTCTTGTAGTCTCACTCATCGCAATTTCCGTATCAAATTAGTTAAATCACTTCTTTCAAAACATCACTCTTCCCCTTTACCTCGTCCCGTAATCACACAGCCTCGTCGCTATGACGTCACACACCGCATCAGCCAACTCGATTTTAACAAAAATTCGCGACGGCTGAGGCGGGTGTGTGTCCATTGCAAGCGTCACACCATCTTTTTCTGTGTTGGTTGCGGGAAGACCATGTGTATAGACCCCTGCTTTCTCCATGTCCATTCATAAAAATGTATTTATAAATATATATTTCTTTTTATGTATCTATACAACGTGGCGATTAGGTTATCACATTAAGGGCGCGTTTGCAAATCGGACAAAATTATGCTGTTTTTCGGTAGATTTTGTGACAAAACTAAACCGAATCAAATATAACTAATAACTACCACATATAGATTGGTTCTTCATCTTCAAATGATAGGAACTTTTTTGTTCAAAATTATAGTTTTTTATATTGTAAAAACGATCTTCCGTTGCCATTTTCCACAAAATTAACGTTATCGGGTTGAGTTTAGGTACATTTTTTGTTCTATTATCAATATATTTTAAGATTTCTAAAAATACTATTAGTAGGCAGACATGTTCAATTTTAAACCTTAGGAAAAAAATGTTTCAAAATGTCACAAATAGCCGCAAAAAAAAAAAAAATACGAAACTAACTTTTTCACATATTTTGCTATTACGGATGAATCGTAATCGATTGAATTAAGGGTTATTTTATTTTTGGTCTGTTTTGATTTATTTCACAAATATTTCGAAAGAAACCTCAGTCCGCGCTTGACCGCTGTCGGTGGTGGACCCTGTGTTGCCTTTTTGCAGCGGCTCGTGTTGAAAAAGATCGTTGTACAAATACAAAATATTCGATAAACCAAATTTGATATTTGCTATGGTAAGATAATTTTGCATTCACAGATTTTTATAATAATAATTATTTTATTTCGGTAAAGTAAGTACGGTTTATAAATGCCTATTCGACTGGGACTTGATGGAGTGACCTGTGTACTTCGGTGACTGCTACTGGAACATCTCGACGAGTAGAACTAGGTGTACCGAGTCTGGGCTCGTTTTGTTAGTTATGATGAGACCTTACCTCCAGACTTGATGGAGTGACCTGAAGGTGTACTTCGGTGACTACTACTGGAACTCCTCGACGAGTAGAACTAGGTGTACCGAGTCTGGGCTCGTTTTGTTAGTTATAATGAGATCTTACCTCCGGTTTGATGGAGTGACCTGAAGGTGTACTTCGGTGACTGCTACTGGAACTCCTCGATGAGTAGAACTAGGTGTGCCGAGTTTGGGCTCGTTTTGTTAGTTATGATGAGACCTTACCTCCGGACTAGATGGAATTACCTGAAGGTGTACTTCGGTGACTGCTACTGGAACTCCTCGACGAGTAGAACTAGGTGTGCCGAGTTTGGGCTTGCTTTGTTAGTTATGATGAGATCTTATCTCCGGACTTGATGGAGTGACCTGAAGGTGTACTTCGGTGACTGCTACTGGAACTCCTCGACGAGTAGAACTAGGTGTGCCGAGTTTGAGCTCGTTTTGTTAGTTATGATGAGACCTTACCTCCGGACTAGATGGAATTATCTGAAGGTGTACTTCGGTGACTGCTACTGGAACTCCTCGACGAGTAGAACTAGCTGTGCCGAGTTTGGGCTCGTTTTGTTAGTTATGATGAGATCTTACCTCCGGACTTGATGGAGTGACCTGAAGGTGTACTTCGGTGACTACTACTGGAACTCCTCGACGAGTAGAACTAGGTGTACCGAGTCTGGGCTCGTTTTGTTAGTTATAATGAGATCTTACCTCCGGTTTGATGGAGTGACCTGAAGGTGTACTTCGGTGACTGCTACTGGAACTCCTCGATGAGTAGAACTAGGTGTGCCGAGTTTGGGCTCGTTTTGTTAGTTATGATGAGACCTTACCTCCGGACTAGATGGAATTACCTGAAGGTGTACTTCGGTGACTGCTACTGGAACTCCTCGACGAGTAGAACTAGGTGTGCCGAGTTTGGGCTTGCTTTGTTAGTTATGATGAGATCTTATCTCCGGACTTGATGGAGTGACCTGAAGGTGTACTTCGGTGACTGCTACTGGAACTCCTCGACGAGTAGAACTAGGTGTGCCGAGTTTGAGCTCGTTTTGTTAGTTATGATGAGACCTTACCTCCGGACTAGATGGAATTATCTGAAGGTGTACTTCGGTGACTGCTACTGGAACTCGTCGACAAGTAGAACTAGGTGTGCCGAATCTGGGCTCGTTTTGTTACTTATGATGAAACCTTACCTTCGGACTAGATGGAATGATCTGAAGGTGTACTTCGGTGAATGCTACTGGAACTCCTCGACGAGTAGAACTAGGTGTGCCGAGTTTGGGCTCGTTTTGTTGTACACCTTCAGGTCACTCCATCTAGTCCGGAGGTAAGATCTCATCATAACTAACAAAACGAGCCCAAACTCGGCACACCTAGTTCTACTCGTCGAGGAGTTCCAGTAGCAGTCACCGCAGTACACCTTCAGGTCATTCCATCTAGTCCGGAGGTAAGATCTCATCATAACTAACAAAACGAGCCCAAACTCGGCACACCTAGTTCTACTCGTCGAGGAGTTCCAGTAGCAGTCACCGAAGTACACCTTCAGGTCATTCCATCTAGTTCGGAGGTAAGGTCTCATCATAACTAACAAAACGAGCCCAAACTCGGCACACCTAGTTCTACTCATCGAGGAGTTCCAGTAGCAGTCACCGAAGTACACCTTTAGGTCACTCCATCAAAACCGGAGGTAAGATCTCATTATAACTAACAAAACGAGCTCAAACTCGGCACACCTAGTTCTACTCGTCGAGGAGTTCTAGTAGCAGTCACCGAAGTACACCTTCAGGTCACTCCATCAAGTCCAGAGGTAAGATCTCATCATAACTAACAAAGCAAGCCCAAACTCGGCACACCTAGTTCTACTCGTCGAGGAGTTCCAGTAGCAGTCACCGCAGTACACCTTCAGGTCATTCCATCTAGTCCGGAGGTAAGATCTCATCATAACTAACAAAACGAGCCCAAACTCGGCACACCTAGTTCTACTCGTCGAGGAGTTCCAGTAGCAGTCACCGAAGTACACCTTCAGGTCATTCCATCTAGTCCGGAGGTAAGGTCTCATCATAACTAACAAAACGAGCCCAAACTCGGCACACCTAGTTCTACTCATCGAGGAGTTCCAGTAGCAGTCACCGAAGTACACCTTTAGGTCACTCCATCAAAACCGGAGGTAAGATCTCATTATAACCAACAAAACGAGCTCAAACTCGGCACACCTAGTTCTACTCGTCGAGGAGTTCTAGTAGCAGTCACCGAAGTACACCTTCAGGTCACTCCATCAAGTCCAGAGGTAAGATCTCATCATAACTAACAAAGCAAGCCCAAACTCGGCACACCTAGTTCTACTCGTCGAGGAGTTCCAGTAGCAGTCACCGACGTACACCTTCAGGTCATTCCATCTAGTCCGGAGGTAAGGTCTCATCATAACTAACAAAACGAGCCCAAACTCGGCACACCTAGTTCTACTCATCGAGGAGTTCCAGTAGCAGTCACCGAAGTACACCTTCAGGTCACTGCATCAAGTCCGGAGGTTAGTAAAAATATAAAGAACAGTACTAAAATGTTTTTTGTGGGTACCAAGTAACATAAAGACATTAGAAAAAAAATCAATTTTCCAAAGTATCAAAATTAGTTCAATTCGCTACTATTCCCGCAGCTAACCGAGCGTACACTTGTGTGTGTGACCCGTGTCGACGTAGTAGTTCGATTCTATACCTATTAATTTTGCAAACGCGTCCTTAAGGGTTATTTTATTTTTGGTCTGTTTTGATTTATTTCACAAATTTTTCGAAAGAAACCTCAGTCCGCGCTTGGCCGCTGTCGGTGGTGGACCCTGTGTTGCCTTTTTGCAGCAGCTCGTGTGGAAAAAGATCGTTGTACAAATACAAAATATTCGATAAACCAAATTTGATATTTGCTATGGTAAGATAATTTTGCATTCACAGATTTTTATAATAATAATTATTTTATTTCGGTAAAAGTAAGTACGGTTTATAAATGCCTATTCGACTGGGACTTGATGGAGTGACCTGTGTACTTCGGTGACTGCTACTGGAACTCCTCGATGAGTAGAACTAGGTGTACCGAGTCTGGGCTCGTTTTGTTAGTTATGATGAGACCTTACCTCCAGACTTGATGGAGTGACCTGAAGGTGTACTTCGGTGACTACTACTGGAACTCCTCGACGAGTAGAACTAGGTGTGCCGAGTCTGGGCTCGTTTTGTTAGTTATAATGAGATCTTACCTCCGGTTTGATGGAGTGACCTGAAGGTGTACTTCGGTGACTGCTACTGGAACTCCTCGATGAGTAGAACTAGGTGTGCCGAGTTTGGGCTCGTTTTGTTAGTTATGATGAGACCTTACCTCCGGACTTGATGGAGTGACCTGAAGGTGTACTTCGGTGACTGCTACTGGAACTCCTCGACGAGTAGAACTAGCTGTGCCGAGTTTGGGCTCGTTTTGTTAGTTATGATGAGATCTTACCTCCGGACTTGATGAAGTGACCTGAAGGTGTACTTCGGTGACTGCTACTGGAACTCCTCGACGAGTAGAACTAGGTGTACCGAGTCTGGGCTCGTTTTGTTAGTTATGATGAGACCTTACCTCCAGACTTGATGGAGTGACCTGAAGGTGTACTTCGGTGACTACTACTGGAACTCCTCGACGAGTAGAACTAGGTGTGCCGAGTCTGGGCTCGTTTTGTTAGTTATAATGAGATCTTACCTCCGGTTTGATGGAGTGACCTGAAGGTGTACTTCGGTGACTGCTACTGGAACTCCTCGATGAGTAGAACTAGGTGTGCCGAATCTGGGCTCGTTTTGTTAGTTATGATGAGACCTTACCTCCGGACTTGATGGAGTGACCTGAAGGTGTACTTCGGTGACTGCTACTGGAACTCCTCGACGAGTAGAACTAGCTGTGCCGAGTTTGGGCTCGTTTTGTTAGTTATGATGAGATCTTACCTCCGGACTTGATGGAGTGACCTGAAGGTGTACTTCGGTGACTGCTACTGGAACTCCTCGACGAGTAGAACTAGCTGTGCCGAGTTTGGGCTCGTTTTGTTAGTTATGATGAGATCTTACCTCCGGACTTGATGAAGTGACCTGAAGGTGTACTTCGGTGACTGCTACTGGAACTCCTCGACGAGTAGAACTAGCTGTGCCGAGTTTGGGCTCGTTTTGTTAGTTATGATGAGATCTTACCTCCGGACTTGATGAAGTGACCTGAAGGTGTACTTCGGTGACTGCTACTGGAACTCCTCGACGAGTAGAACTAGCTGTGCCGAGTTTGGGCTCGTTTTGTTAGTTATGATGAGACCTTACCTCCAGACTTGATGGAGTGACCTGAAGGTGTACTTCGGTGACTACTACTGGAACTCCTCGACGAGTAGAACTAGGTGTGCCGAGTCTGGGCTCGTTTTGTTAGTTATAATGAGATCTTACCTCCGGTTTGATGGAGTGACCTGAAGGTGTACTTCGGTGACTGCTACTGGAACTCCTCGATGAGTAGAACTAGGTGTGCCGAGTTTGGGCTCGTTTTGTTAGTTATGATGAGACCTTACCTCCGGACTTGATGGAGTGACCTGAAGGTGTACTTCGGTGACTGCTACTGGAACTCCTCGACGAGTAGAACTAGCTGTGCCGAGTTTGGGCTCGTTTTGTTAGTTATGATGAGATCTTACCTCCGGACTTGATGAAGTGACCTGAAGGTGTACTTCGGTGACTGCTACTGGAACTCCTCGACGAGTAGAACTAGGTGTACCGAGTCTGGGCTCGTTTTGTTAGTTATGATGAGACCTTACCTCCAGACTTGATGGAGTGACCTGAAGGTGTACTTCGGTGACTACTACTGGAACTCCTCGACGAGTAGAACTAGGTGTGCCGAGTCTGGGCTCGTTTTGTTAGTTATAATGAGATCTTACCTCCGGTTTGATGGAGTGACCTGAAGGTGTACTTCGGTGACTGCTACTGGAACTCCTCGATGAGTAGAACTAGGTGTGCCGAATCTGGGCTCGTTTTGTTAGTTATGATGAGACCTTACCTCCGGACTTGATGGAGTGACCTGAAGGTGTACTTCGGTGACTGCTACTGGAACTCCTCGACGAGTAGAACTAGCTGTGCCGAGTTTGGGCTCGTTTTGTTAGTTATGATGAGATCTTACCTCCGGACTTGATGGAGTGACCTGAAGGTGTACTTCGGTGACTGCTACTGGAACTCCTCGACGAGTAGAACTAGCTGTGCCGAGTTTGGGCTCGTTTTGTTAGTTATGATGAGATCTTACCTCCGGACTTGATGAAGTGACCTGAAGGTGTACTTCGGTGACTGCTACTGGAACTCCTCGACGAGTAGAACTAGCTGTGCCGAGTTTGGGCTCGTTTTGTTAGTTATGATGAGATCTTACCTCCGGACTTGATGAAGTGACCTGAAGGTGTACTTCGGTGACTGCTACTGGAACTCCTCGACGAGTAGAACTAGCTGTGCCGAGTTTGGGCTCGTTTTGTTAGTTATGATGAGATCTTACCTCCGGACTTGATGGAGTGACCTGAAGGTGTACTTCGGTGACTGCTACTGGAACTCCTCGACGAGTAGAACTAGCTGTGCCGAGTTTGGGCTCGTTTTGTTAGTTATGATGAGATCTTACCTCCGGACTTGATGGAGTGACCTGAAGGTGTACTTCGGTGACTGCTACTGGAACTCCTGGATGAGTAGAACTAGGTGTGCCGAATCTGGGCTCGTTTTGTTAGTTATGATGAGATCTTACCTTCGGACTAGATGGAATGATCTGAAGGTGTTCTTCGGTGAATGCTACTGGAACTCCTCGACGAGTAGAACTAGGTGTGCCGAGTTTGGGCTCGTTTTGTTGTACACCTTCAGGTCACTCCATCTAGTCCGGAGGTAAGGTTTCATCATAACTAACAAAACGAGCCCAGATTCGGCACACCTAGTTCTACTTGTCGAGGAGTTCTAGTAGCAGTCACCGAAGTACACCTTCAGGTCACTCCATCAAGTCCGGAGGTAAGATCTCATCATAACTAACAAAGCAAGCCCAAACTCGGCACACCTAGTTCTACTCGTCGAGGAGTTCCAGTAGCAGTCACCGCAGTACACCTTCAGGTCATTCCATCTAGTCCGGAGGTAAGATCTCATCATAACTAACAAAACGAGCCCAAACTCGGCACACCTAGTTCTACTCGTCGAAGAGTTCCAGTAGCAGCCACCGAAATACACCTTCAGGTCACTCCATCAAAACCGGAGGTAAGATCTGATTATAACTAACAAAACGAGCTCAAACTCGGCACACCTAGTTCTACTCGTCGAGGAGTTCTAGTAGCAGTCACCGAAGTACACCTTCAGGTCACTCCATCAAGTCCGGAGGTAAGATCTCATCATAACTAACAAAACGAGCCCAAACTCGGCACACCTAGTTCTACTCGTCGAGGAGTTCCAGTAGCAGTCGCCGCAGTACACTTTCAGGTAATTCCATCTAGTCCGGAGGTAAGGTCTCATCATAACTAACAAAACGAGCCCAAACTCGGCACACCTAGTTCTACTCGTCGAGGAGTTCCAGTAGCAGTCACCGCAGTACACCTTCAGGTCATTCCATCTAGTCCGGAGGTAAGATCTCATCATAACTAACAAAACGAGCCCAAACTCGGCACACCTAGTTCTACTCGTCGAGGAGTTCCAGTAGCAGCCACCGAAATACACCTTCAGGTCACTCCATCAAAACCGGAGGTAAGATCTCATTATAACTAACAAAACGAGCTCAAACTCGGCACACCTAGTTCTACTCGTCGAGGAGTTCTAGTAGCAGTCACCGAAGTACACCTTCAGGTCACTCCATCAAGTCCGGAGGTAAGATCTCATCATAACTAACAAAACGAGCCCAAACTCGGCACACCTAGTTCTACTCGTCGAGGAGTTCCAGTAGCAGTCGCCGCAGTACACCTTCAGGTAATTCCATCTAGTCCGGAGGTAAGGTCTCATCATAACTAACAAAACGAGCCCAAACTCGGCACACCTAGTTCTACTCGTCGAGGAGTTCCAGTAGCAGTCACCGCAGTACACCTTCAGGTCATTCCATCTAGTCCGGAGGTAAGATCTCATCATAACTAACAAAACGAGCCCAAACTCAGCACACCTAGTTCTACTCGTCGAGGAGTTCCAGTAGCAGTCACCGAAGTACACCTTCAGGTCATTCCATCTAGTCCGGAGGTAAGGATTCATCATAACTAACAAAACGAGCCCAAACTCGGCACACCTAGTTCTACTCATCGAGGAGTTCCAGTAGCAGTCACCGAAGTACACCTTTAGGTCACTCCATCAAAACCGGAGGTAAGATCTCATTATAACTAACAAAAGGAGCTCAAACTCGGCACACCTAGTTCTACTCGTCGAGGAGTTCTAGTAGCAGTCACCGAAGTACACCTTCAGGTCACTCCATCAAGTCCGGAGGTAAGATCTCATCATAACTAACAAAACAAGCCCAAACTTGGCACACCTAGTTCTACTCGTCGAGGAGTTCCAGTAGCAGTCACCGAAGTACACCTTCAGGTCACTTCATCTAGTCCGGAAGTAAGATCTCATCATAACTAACAAAACGAGCCCAAACTCGGCACACCTAGTTCTACTCATCGAGGAGTTCCAGTAGCAGTCACCGAAGTACACCTTCAGGTCACTGCATCAAGTCCGGAGGTTAGTAAAAATATAAAGAACAGTAAGTACTAAAATGTTTTTTGTAGGTACCAAGTAATATAAAGACATTAGAAAAAAAAACAATTTTCCAAAGTATCAAAATTAGTTCACTTCGCTACTATTCCCGCAGCTAACCGAGCTTACACTTGTGTGTGTGACCCGTGTCGACGTAGTAGTTCGATTCTATACCTATCAATTTTGCAAACGCGTCCTTAATTCAAACCACGTATTCTACATTACGTATTTTAAGCATAAACAAATAAATAAATAAATTTAAATTAACATTGTAGCCGTGGGACCCTTTTTTCGTTTTAGTTTTTAACAACATCATGTATTGCATAAAGAAAATTACCTGACCAATACTAGTAGGTCAAGGACCCATGGCCGGCGAAGATAGTTCAAACGATGCCATTCCGAATTACTTGGAATTACTAACAATTACAAAAACGTAAACAAATCAAGCGAAAAATGTCCTTACGGCTAATAATTTCAGGCGTTCTCTATGCGCAAAATTAAAAGATAAAAGACCTCAGCGGGGAAATGAACGAAATCTGCGAAATGTTCTTACTGCTTACGATTTAAGCCATAAATCTCTACGCGCGAAATGGACGGGGTACGGGGTGCGTGTCGTCAAAATTCGTAGTTTTCCGGGGCGGCTAGGGCGGCGTGTGCGTTTGTGACTCACTTTCACTTAAGGCGCGTTTCCATTATGCAAGTGATTTGCATACTAGTTGCAAGTTGCATGCAAATTGTATAGTGGAAACAACAACTTGCAAACAAGTTGCAACTTGTATGCAATTAGGTTTAAACTTGTACGCACAATAATCAAGTCGGCACATTTGCACGCAAGTTGCAAGCGCATGCGGTCGTGCATAGAGGATTACTTTGTTTATGACTTTATTACTTTGTAAAAATGACTGCTAAATGGGATACGGAGAAAACAATAATGTTTATTGAGGAATATCATAGAAATGATTGTCTTTGGGAACCAAAAAACAATCTTTACAAAAATCGAGACGCACGCGAATCAGCATATGGAAAACTAATCGAAGTGATGAACCTTAATGGTATTGTTATGACCGTAAAAGAAGTGAAAAATAAAATACGATCACTGCGTACCACATTTTTTGCTGAATTAGCAAAAATCGAAAAATCCAAAACAACTGGTAGTGGAACAAGTAACATATACACACCAAAATTAAGCTGGTTTAACACAATGAATTTTTTGCTGACGTCAACTGAATTAAGAAGGAATGAAGAAAGCACCACTGAAAGTATCAATTCTTTTTTTTTTTTTTTTTAATCATTCTTTCTTGCCATGTTACAGCACCATCTGTAGCAAAGTAGTTAGCAAAGTCATATCTTATTTCGACCGCTGTTTTGGGACTGCTTGACGGTTGTGCCGGGCGTAATTGCTGAAATGCTCTCATATTCACGTCATTGAACATGCCTTCACTATGTCCTGTTATTGAATTTTCTCGATTAACAAAATTAGGTGTAATATATGTACTAGAAGTAAGTCTCAACCAATTGTGCAGTGCACAGCATGCTTTTATTATTTTATCAACTGTATTCACCTCAACAGCAATAGGTCGCTCAAAAATTCTCCACTTCGATACCAATAAACCAAACGCATTTTCAACCACTCGTCTTGCTCTCGACAGTCGGTAGTTAAATATTTTCTTTTCTTTAGTTAATCCTTGAGTTCGAGGATATGGCTTCATTAAATATTTTTTAAGTGGAAATGCTTCATCTCCTAATACCACTGAATTAGGCGGTATATTTGAGCTATCATTTTCTAATATTGACTGAAGAGTTGAATGAGAGAATATTGTTCCGTCTGATGTTTTCCCATAATGTCCAACATTAATGTATCGAAAGTTTAAGTAACTATCGCATAATGCAAACAAGACTATGCTAAAATGTCCTTTATAGTCATAATATAAAGAACCACTCCCATTTGGGCATCTCAAGATGACATGCTTTCAATTTTGCATTGCATCAATTGCTCCAATGCATCGTGGAAAATTGCAACGTTCTTCGAATCCTTTACAAATTTCATTCCACTCTTCACTAGTATTCGGAAACTGAAAGAAATAAAAAACATTAAAGAAATGTTTTATTTTATTTATTTTTAAATTTATTGAATGAATTATGTTTTAGGTTGAATCAGAAAATACTTCAACAGATAGCAGAGAAAATACGCCAGCCAGAGCCAGTGGTTGTCGAAGCTCATCTCAAACACAGAGTCAATCCTCATCCAATTTTCGACAATCGATTCGAAATGCAAGATATGATCCCATAGATACCGCACTTCAAGAATTGAGAAAAATAAATAAGAGCGTAGAATCGGAAAATGAATTTGATGTTTTTGGACAAAACGTTAGTCTTCAACTTCAAAAACTGCCGTTAGAGTACGCTCTAGAAACTCAAGAACTTATTATGAAAGTTTTAAAAGAGCAGCGAATAAAATCCTTAAAAGAAAAGGCACAACAAGAAGCACTTGTAATTTCTATACCTGATGATATAAATCTTGATTTAGTGGATTACATTGACACCGAGAGTAAGCGTGATGAACCAGGACCATCGGACAGTAGCAAAGAAGATTTATTAGGTCGTGCTGTTCGCGCTATGGGTTCATTGGAATCTGATGACGATGATTAGGATGATTCGTGAGTTTAAAGTTGTTTCACAGATTGAAAATAGCTGCCGATCAGTCCTCTTTAATGTTAAGATTAATTATAATAAAAATATGTTGAACATTGATCTTATACATTGTTTTACTTACCTTTATATATTCTTGAAGTGACTCATAAATTGCGTCGCAGACATGGGGCAGGAATTTAGAAATACTACATTTAGGCACACGATACAATTCTTCCAATGTTCCAAGACTAGTACCCGATGCCAGATATTTAAGCGTCACTTGCAATTTCAATTTTGCAGGCAGAGCGGGTCTAAAAATAGTGTCTTGCTTAGATATTCTGGATGAAATCTTATCCAATAAAGGGGAATGCCAGGAAAATGCCTAAAATGGACAGCAATTCCCAATAGTGATAAATTCTATTTCGAATAAAATACAACTCATCAATTTATTCTTCAGTTCGTTTAAGTAGGGTATAAAGGTGATTATTATTTCAGTATTTATTTCGATTTCCGTCGTACAGTTCTTCAATGACATTCAAGAACACTCATATTTGACATTACCACTATTTAGTCTGTGGTCTTTGTTAGACCATCCATCAACAATCAATCAGCAAACCGTAAAGTAGCTTCATAATTAATTATAATAACATATTTTATAAATCTCACAATCTAAGTATGCCAATCAAAATACATAAAATCAAATTATTTTTTAAAACTACAAAAAAGAAAATAACCTAGGCAGTATGAGATGTGTCCTTTGCCTTTACCGTTTGACAAAACCTTGTGACAATGATATGACGTTTAATTTTTTCATCATTATATTTCATTGTTTTGTTTGTGTTACGTTGAGTTATTACGATACTGTGTTTTATATTTATGATATTTTACGACGACTTTGGCCATATTTTAAGGATTTTGATGTTCCATCTGTACATGATACCTATTTTTGAACCCGGACTGAAATTGGACCCGCTTAACACGACGACTTGGCTTTTTGAACACGGACTTTGAACCTGCTATATACGACGACTCTGCTTGTGTTTTGGACTTGTCCCCCATTTCTTTACAAAAATGGATTCTGTTCATTGCATTAATTGTTATCTCGATATAACACGAATGAGACGTAATCCTTTGTCAATGCAAAATGATGAAGTACGTTGTTTAATACAGCAATGGATAACACCGCAACTTGTAAGTATTATGTTTTGCTGGTTTTGTTTACATTATACGTAAAACACAATTATTACACAAGTAGCTTTAGGTATGTTGAACTCATAAAAACCACTGAAAAATAATTTAAATAATTGTTTTTTTCTTTCTCTTACAGATTGATCAACACAGTGTTATTTGTGATGCATGTCTCCGATTATCTATCCAAAGTATAACGGAAACACCAGGGCCTAGTCGCCCAGATAGACAAGTTGGTCACCGTCATGTGTGTGTTTGCTGTGGACAGTCAGTTCTACGACAACGATCACATACAATGGGAAGTAATACTGACCGTGAAAGGCACATAATGAATGTAGTAGCTCACCGAATTCAACCACGACAGGTGAGAAATCTGCTTCAATAATAATGTTTAGTTGAATGTGCATCATATTCAATATTTAAGTCATCAGTAAAACTAACCTGATTTTGGTTTTTGTTACAGTTACGTTCTACAGATTTGATCTGTCATCCATGTTGGCAACAATGCAACCGAGCTGCGTCACCTTCTGTTGCTTCTTTGCAAAGTCTAAGTCAAGTATCCACAGACAGTGTAAATGCATCTCAACTTGAAGTTTCTCATAGTGAAGAATCTCAAATGGTGACAGGCATACAGTTACCTAATTATGGAAGAGCAGTTGATACTCAAAGTCATTGTTTCTATCCGGGTTGCAATATGACAGATCGACATGTGGTACCACTTTCACTCAGGGTATGGTTATTTAAGGACTATAAGTATTATGTCCCACGGAATTCCAAAATATGTAATTATCATTTAAACAGTGACTTATGGCATGAAATTCCGGCATGGGAAGATGTAATCCATGTATTCAATGTGAATCACATAGAAGATTTTGCGTCGTTTGTGAATTATGAGAGCCGATCATTGGATTTCGAAAATATCAACTCGATGGAGGAATATATGTTGTGGTACTTTCTTGGAATGAGTAAAAGTCAATTTACTAGTTTAATGAGCGAGGTTCCCCGTCTGGCACAAATGCATAGAGGCTCTACTGCCCTTGCGGCCTACCTAATGAAACTAAGAACTGGGGACTCCGATGAAAGAATATCGTCTCTACTTCAAATACCCAGAAGTACTCTAGAACGACTTATGGCTGAAGCAAGAGTCAAATTAAACCAAGATTTTGTACCCAGAAACCTAGGAATTGGACATATGACCAGAGAAGAAATTGCAACCAGGAATTTAATAATTCCCAATGGACTGTTTGGTGAAGTTGATGGTCAAAGAAAACCTGTAGTCATCGTGGATGGAACATATATCTATGTACAAAAGAGCTCTAATTATCTTTATCAAAAAGAAACATATTCGCTACACAAATATAGAAACCTCGTAAAGCCATTTATGCTTGTTTGCTCCGATGGATATATTCTTGAAGTGTTAGGCCCTTATCCCGCAACAACTTCCGATGCTACTATAATGTTCAATGAATTTAATGATCCGAATAATAGACTAAGGCAATATTTTCAAGATGGGGATGTGTTTATATTGGATAGAGGGTTCAGAGATGCTGTTCCACTTTTGGAGTCATGTAATTATAGTGTCCACATGCCATCAACATTACAAGAAAATGAATTCCAATTATCAACTTTAGAAGCCAACAAAAGCAGGAAAGTAACCATTTGTCGCTGGGTTGTAGAAGTCGTAAATGGAATTTTCAAGCAGCATTTTAAAATATTTCGCCAAGATTTTTTTAACCGAGCATCCAAACATTTAATGGTTGATTTCTCTATAGCGGCAGCATTAGTTAATAGATTTCATTCAAGGATAGTTGACAGGCCAGATGCTGCTGATATTCTCCAAACAATAAATACTAATATGTTTATGGAAAACAGGCTAGCTGATTATGTAATAAATAATAATTTAAATCGACGCAGAGCGCAATTCCAAAGTATTAATGTGAATAATAGTAATGTTGCTGATTTTCCACAACTGACTTACAGCGAAATGGTTTTGATTGCATGTGGCACTTATCAAATAAAGCAGGCTCGATCCTACTATGGTGAGCATACGCGAGCTAATGGCATGTATAGTATTGAGGTTTGCACGGAGATGGATAATTTATTGATTGAGGAATTAGCTCTTCCAGATAATTGTTACTTATTGAGAGGGAAAATACATAGCAGACACATTTCAACCAAAGTATATTTTGTGTATATGATAATTAATAATTCTTTAACTGGTAGGGATGCTATACAAAATCGTTACTGTAATTGCCTAGTGGGACGTCGGACTGTTGGTACCTGTGCCCACATTATGTCAATTATATGGTACTTAGCTTGGGCGCGGTACCAATCGAACATCCGTCCTCCTGCACAGTTCCTCGATGATTTATTAATAGTGTATAATGATGAATAAAGTAATAAAATGATTTGTGTTGAATTATTTTTTCAATCCTTTAGTAACCTTGAGACATAACCTATCTTTTAGCAAAAATATTCTAAACAATGTACTCCCTAGTTTTAGATAATTATTGAAATTGTCATTGAGTTTCGTTCGATTTGAAGGATAATTTGGCGTAGATTTCATTCTTGTCTATTTCAGGCATTTTTTTGTATGGGAGATGGGCATTTCCCTTTAAAAATAGTTCTTCGTTCATTCTGAGATGAGTATGGTAACGTTTAGGATCTTCTGTAGCCAATTCTGTTAACAGATTATTCGACGTACCGTAAGCATCTCTTCTGTGAATCCATTTTCTAACCCACTGAACTGGTCGACGTCGATGCTTTTTTTTGGCATATTCCACTTTTCCCCGTTGGATGATCCCCATTGATGGGGATTAGTGAACTTTTTGTTCACTATTCCCCGTTGACCCAAAATTTTTATTTAATGGGGATAAGTGAACTAAAAAGTTCAATAATCCCCATTAGGTAGGTACGTTAAAAAAATAAAATATATGAATCATGTTACATTTATTAATTAAAAATATAACTTTCTTATACCTAATAAAGTCACAGATTGTTACAATCATTAATTTAAAATTGTAGCATGAAAATATTTCTTTCTTATACCTTGTAAAATCAAAGATTACAATCACTTAAGTTTTTCTAATTAGGTACGTTAAATAAAAACAATATAAAAATAAAATATATGAGTCATGTACTTTTATTTTTATAAGGTAAGAACAAAATTTTAAATTACCTACATACCTACTTTACGATTTTATTAGAACGAAAAACAGATTGTTGCCCCAACGAAATTGTTCTAACGATGTTTGGGAATAAGACCTTATATCTATCTATCTAATAAGATACACAATACTGTAAAAGATGCTCATTTTCTAGAGGCGCGCGCGCAAGGCGGTGGCGGAGCGGGGTGCGAGTTAGCTCGTATGTGATTGGTCGACCCATCTTTTGTTTTTGTTTCGTAGTCGTTAAGGGTTAGTAGTGTGTAGTGTAGTTCAAGCGTGCAGTTCTTATCAGTTCGCAGTTATTAGTTTAATATAGGAATAAATAAAGGAAATGGCTGGTAGTTCAACTGACGTTTGTTCAGAGTACGTTAAAAAAGGTAAAGCTACCATACTTCTCCGGGCCGGACATCAATACAGTAAAAAATGCAAATATAAAAATGGTGGAGTTTTGTGGGAGTGTACCACAAGAAAACAAAGTAAATGTGCCGGATCCATCACTGTCATGGTAAGTTACTTATTATATTTTGTGATTAATAATGACAATAATAACTCAGGTTATGTGTGTTATCAATATCACGTTTATCAATATCAAAATTTAAAAATCAACGTTAAAGTTTAAACACTGTTTCTGTCATGGCGGCACGTGTGACGTCATTCTTTTGTCAAACAAGTCTATTACACCTAGTGTAGTAAAAGAGTGTAGCTGAAGTGAATTGTATATATTTAATTATTATTACATATTTTAGTTAAGCATAAAGTGAAATATGTTTTGTTGAACTATTCTGATAGGATAACAACAATTTGTTATAAGTTTTAAAGGTTGTTAAATAGCCTATTTAATTTTGTATTCTATGTAAGTGCAATATTGTTTACTTAAAAAATAATGTAAAGTAATTAATTATTATTACTTAATTTTACAGGACAATCAAGTTGTAGCTGAGAAACGACACAATGTTTGTGAACCTGATTTTGCGCGGAATGAAGTTACCTTGAGGTTATTCAAACTAAAAACTACACTTGCGGATCCAGAAGCACCTGCTATTCCCACTGCTTACAACGCGGCTGTGAGCTCACTAAAAGATACCGGAATTGACAAAATAAAAGAATTCCCTGCCCTGAAGTCTATCAAAACAACATTATATAAACACAGAAATGCAGCATTTGAAGTAAGTAAAATTGAGTTCAAAAATGTTGAAGAAGTTAAAGTACCTCCAGCTCATCAGGAATTTATTTTAGCAGACTACAATGACAGTGGTATCCGTGTAATAGCTTTTTGCTCTGAATTTGCCCGACATCAAATGAAAAATTTGAAGATGTTCTTGGGTGATGGAACGTTTTGGATCTGTCCATCTCCCTTTTACCAACTCTACACCATTCATGGGGATTTGGGCAGTACAGAAAAACACATAAACATTGTGCCACTTGTTTATGCCCTCATGAGCCATAAAAATCAACAAACATATGAAATTTTATTTAGTATGCTAAAATCTGCATTACCTGATTGGAATCCAGAAATATTTAAATGTGACTATGAAGTGGCTCCGATGAACGCAATGCGAAATGTTTTTGTAAATATATCTATTAGCGGCTGTTATTTCCATTTCACCCAGGCAATATGGAAGAAAGGAAAACAACTCAAACTAACAAAAGATAAATTAACCAGAAGACAAGTTGCACTTAGCACTGCTTTGGCTTTGTTACCATCAGATAAAATCATTGCGGGTTGGTTTTATGTTGCCTCTCAAAGCCCTGATGATGATAATAGCAAGGAGTTTAGAAATTACATGCTCAGACAATGGCTACAAGATGATTTTATTAAAACGTGGTGTGTATTTGGACAGACTCATCGCACTACGAATTTAGTCGAAGCATGGAATAATAAAATAAAAAAGCGTGTGAAAATAAAGAAACCCAACATTATGAAGCTCCTCACAGCGTTGGCTGAAGATGCATCGTATTACGAAGTTCTTGCATTGGGGGTTTCTGAAAATAAAGGTATAGCGGAAAAAACAAAAAAAAGCATCAATCGCGATAATTATATACAGGAGGTCCAAATGGAACTCATTAATAATGAAATTACGATTGGGCACTGTTTAGAAAAACTTAAGTGAGTGTAATCTTTGATTTTACAAGGTATAAGAAAGAAATATTTTCATGCTACAATTTTAAATTAATGATTGTAACAATCTGTGACTTTATTAGGTATAAGAAAGTTATATTTTTTATTTTAAATTAATAATTGTACAATCTGTGATTTTACTAGGTATAAGAAAGTTATATTTTTTATTTTAAATTAATAATTGTACAATCTGTGACTTTATTAGGTATAAGAAAGTTATATTTTTTATTTTAAATTAATAATTGTACAATCTGTGATTTTACTAGGTATAAGAAAGTTATATTTTTTATTTTAAATTAATAATTGTACAATCTGTGATTTTACTAGGTATAAGAAAGTTATATTTTTTATTTTAAATTAATAATTGTACAATCTGTGATTTTATTAGGTATAAGAAAGTTATATTTTTAATTAATAAATGTAACATGATTCATATATTTTATTTTTTTAACGTACCTACCTAATGGGGATTATTGAACTTTTTAGTTCACTTATCCCCATTAAATAAAAATTTTGGGTCAACGGGGAATAGTGAACAAAAAGTTCACTAATCCCCATCAATGGGGATCATCCAACGGGGAAAAGTGGAATAAGCCTTTTTTTTGTTATTTAATACGTGTATAATTATTGCGTATACAACTCTGCATGCAGCGACAAGTACAGCACGTCTTCTACCCATGATAAACACTGTACAACTAGAACTAACTTGTATACCACTAAAATCTTGTATGCAAGCTGCAAGTTGAACAAAATCGTGTTTCCAATTCAAATCACTTGCACACAAGTCTGACGTCATACATGTATGCAAACACTTGCATAATGGAAACGCGCCTTTAGTCCCCGCGCTGTCCTTGAGGATAGTTCACGACTACGAGTTGCCTATTCGCTATTTCGCACACGCGCTCTGCGTATTTTTTTATTGTTGTTATTTTGATAAGTTGCTTGTTTTGTTTGGATACGTTATTATTAGTTGTAGATTAGTTAAGTGTTGTGACAGTTCATGCGAGATTGGACGCTTTCACTGTTTTAACTTTTTTTATTTGTGATAGGACACTTTATTACAACAGTAAAATTAGTTGTAGGTTATTAATTAATTGAAAGTGGTGTGACAGTGCATGCGAATTCAGACGCTTTTATTGTTTATTTTTGTGTTGTGTTCTCAAGATGCCTCGTATCAATTTCACGTTATCGGAGTAGGTACACCGATTTGATTTTGATTTATGGAGAATGCTATCAAAACGCAGCGCTGGCGTTACGAACATACCGAAAGAGGTATAATACATAAACGCAATACCACACGTGTATGTCCTACAGATTCACGGATTTTTACACGGGCAGTCCAAAGATTACGTGATAACCAATCTGTGATTACTTGATAACAATACCATAAAGTTTCTGTTGAATTGTTGTTACCAACTATTACCAACGCCCCGCGCGTGTTTAGAGCCTACATGTGCAAATAGGTACCTACCTCTCACTACTGTCACTTGGCGTGTGCGCCGCCAATCCGCCCGCGTCGCCGCCGCCGCGGCGTTGCCGCTTTTACAGGTCAGTAAACTACTAGTATCAAGGATGATTTATTTCTTGCCAAATTGTACGCTATTTAATTTGTTTGAAAAATTAAGTTTTTTTTAACAGACTGATAACAACTTCTAATAAACGCTTTACCATTTAATGTGATAGCCTAATCGCCACGTTGTATATTGTATATATATAATAATTTTTTGGACCACACCCTTGTTCGTTTCAATGAGTTTGCGAATTTTATTAGTGTTCATCCACCATTGTATCCTTTGTTGCCGAATTTTGACGGTGTAGCGTGTTATCTGGTGGTTCTTCTCTCTGCTGCGGAGGTGGCGGTGACGCCTTATTTGCAGTTTTTTTTTTTTTTCCAAAAGATTCTCGTCTATTGCAATGTTCTTTTTTATCATTATTTTTTTTTTTTTTTTTATTTACTTAAGTACATCTAACAAAGAGTATTTTTTATTTTTACAGATACCACGGGATAGTGTTGTGTGTCATGTTTGTTGGTTGCTACTACATGAATCACTTGAAACACCAGGATCATGTACTCATACTGTAGGGCATAGGAACTTATGTGTACACTGTGGAAGATCTTTGTATCGGTCAAGGGTCCATACATTATCAACCAACACGGAAAGAGAAGCACGTATAAGAGCTGTTGTTGCAGAGATGATTTTGCCACGCTCAGTATGTATTCATCTTAATATTTTATCAAAATGTTCCAAAATGATAAGCAAATCTTTCAATACATTGATTTTTTCCAACTTATTTTTGCACCAAAACAATATTTTTAATTACACTGTATTTTTATAAACATAATATCATGCCCGTATTCCCTGAAGGGTAAGACATAAGTGTTTATTTTTGTAATAACTTATTTTATATTTTATTGCAGTTACGTACATCTGATCGGATTTGTCACCCTTGTTGGCAGAGGTGTGATAATTTGGCTGAACAATACACTGAGCCATCCACATCTTCTTCAGTGCAATCGGAACCATCTGCATCTGTACCATCTCTGCCATCACAATCTGAAGAATCCATTGTTGACCTTCCAGGAACATCGTCTGGGCAAGTAACACAACCTGTCGAAATAGAATCTACTCCGTCCCTCCCACAAGAAGTGCAAACAATAGTTTTGTCTCAGTATGGGAGAGCATCAGACACGCAGGCCCGCTGTTTTTTTCCAGGTTGTAACCATACTGAAAGACTTGTAGTGCCATGATCTATAAGAATAAGACTTTTTGCTGATTTTAAATTCTATGTCCCAGCAGATTGTCGCATCTGCAATTATCATTTAGGAGGTAATTTATGGCACCAATTAAATGAAATTGAAATGAACCATACCTTCACAGGGGCATATCATGGTGGTCATGGTAGTTAAAAATATCTGTAGTGTGTGAAGGGGTGTCAATTTCCGAAGGATTTCAATGTATGTTTTATAATTTCCAAAAAAAAAATGTTTTTCTTTTTCTGTATTTTTTCTCGGGTAGTGATGAGCAGGTCCACCGTCTGGTGCCCGCTTATCGTTGAATTTTGGGACACGTTGTATATATGACTTTGTGTCGTTATTAAAACAAGAGACATCCATTGATTTTGAAAATATTGACATGATGGACGATCATTTAGTACATTTTTGGTTTGGTATAAGCAAAGAGCAATTCCGTACATTGTTGGCAGAAGTCCCTAGGTTATCTCAAATGCATAGAGGGTCAACCGCACTAGCTGCATTATTATTGAAATTAAGAAATGGAGATTCGAATTAGCGAATCGCAAGTTTATTTCAAATGCCTCGTAGTACTTTGGAGAATTTAATGTCTTAAGCGAGAGAGTTGCTTCAACAAGATTTTGTGCCAATGCATTTAGGGTTAAGACATATGACGAGGGCAGATATTGCAAATCGAAATCTTTTAATACCTAATGGTCTTTTTGGTGGTACAGATGCGAATGGGGAGAGACTACCAATTGTCATTGTTGATGGCACTTATATATCGCACACCTAGATCTAAACTGAGACAACTCAAAAATCGTTAATTTTGAGTTATATTTGTATTCGAATGCTCGGTTATCATACGCAACTATCCAACATGACAGGTTCAATAAATGCTTATAAAATGAATCGCTAGATGGCGTTAACTTTCTTTTATTGAATCAACGTCGGTCACCCTCTCCCACCTAAACAAGTCTATTGTCAGTTGACCTTCACTAGTCATAAGGAGTGCACGTATTAACAAGAACGAAAACGCGGATATTTCGAATTGTTACAGTTTTGACGATACATATACGTGAGGTTAATTAGAGTTGTTACAGTGTTGGTGAATTGTTCTGCCATATTACATAAGGATATTTTGACTTGTTCCAGTTTTTTTTGATAAGGTACGTAAATATTTAATAACTATTTTGATTTGACTTAGTTTTGATGGATCAACATGTAAAATTTTAGTTATCATCCTATTGTTGAAACAAATTTATTTTAATGTTTTTTCAACACACAGTGTGATATTTTACATGCGTCGCATAAAAATGGTTCACGGTATTATAAATTGACTGTTTCCAATACACTGTTTTTAATAACACTATTTACTGCTTTGTATTTAAAGATTTTTTTGAGTTAATTCACTATTGCTGGATAATTATAATTTACAATAACTGATTTTTCTATTTCAGAGAAAAATTAAGCGAGGCCGTTTTCTTGTCAATATTATCAATGAAAGATATAAAGAGAACCTATTAACAGCTAATAAAGAAGACTTAACTACAACTGTAAATGTAGAAGTACAAAAAAAAAGAAAATATTCCAATAAACACTAGTGTGATGACTAAACCATGCCATAGCAGACAAATTGAAAGTGATTTTATTGTATCGCCAAGTGAAGAAAGTTACGTGGATGACTCTAATAATGATCAAAATTATGTCCGTCAAAAGAAGAAGACTTTTTCCCGTAAAGTAATTCCTTCTTCATCTTCTTCAAGTGACAATACGTCATCAAACTCTTCGAATTCTAGCGATCTGCGATCTGTTCTGAAACTGAAACCAGGGCAATTACTCACACTGTAGCACAGCCTCGAAGCCAAGAAGTTTTTGAAATTGAAACCACGGCTGTTACTGATACTGCTAGACAGCCTCAAACCCAAAACGTTGTTGATACTGAATACAGGGATGTTACTGATACTATTGCACAGCCTCAGAGTTGTCAATGAAGTTAGTAATGATCAGCCAAATGAAGAAGTAAAAAGAGGAAGCTTTCCATGCCGATTCTCTTCTTAACCTCTTCTGTTAAGAAGAGAATCGGCATGGAAAGCTAATATTTGTAAAGTCCTGAGGAATTCTGGTAAGGCCTACCAATCTTTATCAAAAAACAAGAAAGTCGTTTCTGGAAGGAAAATTCGCCCGGCTTGCAGCGAAAGATGCAGACAACGTTGTAGTTACCGAAAGAACGATTAACGAAGAAACAAGACAAAACATCTTTGATGGTTATTGGCAGAGGGAGTATATAATCAGGCATACTCAAGAAATCAAACCAAAGTACAGGTATTCTTGCACACAGGAGTATAGAAATCTTAATAGAGCATTTAATTTCGAAGTGGCTGGCAATAAAATCCGAGTGTGTAAGGCTTTTTTTAAGGCCACACTTGACTTGAGTAACACATCTATTACGACTGCACTCCGTAAAAAAAAAGATGCCGGTATTGTAGCCAAAGATTTTAGAGGCAAAAACACGGTAATCAACCAAAAATTTATGCGGGAATTAAAGAAAGTGTTGTAGAGTTCGTTAACAGCATCCCGAGGATTGAGTATCATTACTTGAGGGCTCAAACATCAAGGGAATTTATTTTCAGTGACAAATCTCTTGCCGACTTATATCGCGATTACAAAGAAGATCGTGAACTCAAACAGTTACCTTTCGCCACGAAGTCAACCTTTAACAGAATATTCAATACAGAATTTAATATTGCATTTCATATTCCAAAAAAAGATCTTTGCGATCTCTGTGAGGGCTTTAAAAATGCCAATGCAGAAGAAAAAAATAATTTAAAAATTAATTATGAACAACAACTTTTAGAAAAAAAAATTGCAAGGGACCACAAAGAAAAAGATAAGAACAGAAATGACGGAGTAATCGTAGCTGTATATGATCTACAAGCAGTTATGCAAGTTCCAAAGGGTCAAGTTTCACTGTTTTTCTATAAATCTCGAATTAATTGTTTAAATTTTACAATAAGTGATCTGAGGGCAAAAGATGTAATTTGTTATTTTTGGTACGAGACAGAAGGTAAAAGGGGTGCTGTTGAAATAGGTTCCTGTGTTCTGCAGTATATTGACACTTTGTTACAAAAACATCCAGATAAAGATATTGAGGTTATTTTCTATTCTGATAATTGCTGTGGACAACAAAAAAAAAAAAATTTACTATCTGCTTATGCTTATGCTGTTGTCACTAAAAAAGTTAAATCAATAACGCATAAATTCCTAATACGCGGTCATTCTCAAAACGAGGGTGACAATGTTCACAGCGTTATAGAGAAACAAATCAAAAGGCACGTAAAATCTGGCCCAATATTTACCCCGCAACAGTATTGTACTTTGATTCGAACGGCAAAAAAAACCGGCAGTCCTTATCGAGTAGAAGAAATGACACATGAAAATTTTTATGACACTAAAATGTTGCAAGAAGAGTGGGGAACAAATTTCAATTTAGATGAAGATCGTAGTCAAGTTAAATGGCACGATATAAAAGTCCTAAGAGTGGAAAAGGAGAATCCAGGAGCATTCTTTTACAAAACCTCATTTTCAGATGAAAATTATAAAAAGGTGTCTGTGCGCAAACGCCGAACGAAAGATGATCAGATTGTTTTTACGGGGCTTAAAAAAGCTTACAATCAAAAAATACCTCTCTCTGAAGCAAATTTAAAAGACATTAAGGATCTTGTAACAAAACACGCTATCCCACAGCATTATGTAGATTCTTATTTTAAAAACATAATTGGTGATAATATCTGATTGCTTTTCAAAATTAAGTGCTTATTATAAAATAAAATAAACTAATGTGCCTTTTACGTAAGTACAGCCTTCCTGTATCTAAGAATTTATAACTTTTTTTATTTTTGTCTGTTATTTAGTTAGGTAATATGAGACAGATATTTTTTCATGAATAGGAAAATTGATAATCTACTGTTTTAATTGTTGATCTCTAAGGTGCCATACCAAACGATGCCTATTAGTATTGTAAGAAGTTTGTACAAGAATTTAATTTTTATTACCATTTAATAATTTGTAAGATGTTTCTATTTTTAATTAATATTAGGCTAAATTCTTAAAATTTACATTTTAAGATTTTGAGACAGATTTTTGTCATTTATATTAGCGTCGCATTACATGAAAGTTTTATTTTTTATTTATCTGTTTAAGATTAAAGCCTTTTTTGATTATGAGAGAAAAATATCTCAATTTTTTGTTCCCTTTTAACTTTGGAGATTTCTTTTTTCATTGGTAGTAACTGTACATTAATGTATAACTTTTAGTGTATGGTTTTTATTAATGTTTCATTATTATTTTATGTTGTACCACTCGTCTAGTATTTTCACTTTTGTTTGAATAATTATTTACATATTTTTTTGTACTAATATAAGTACAACTCAAAATGATTCATTAAAACTGTTTCAAGTCTAAATGGTGTTTATTTTTTATACATAGTCACCACCCTAAAGTGTAACAACTCGAAAAACAGTAATTATCGATAGAAAGGATTGAATTTTAGCCCCAGTTTATATACAGTGACATTTTACAAGCTATTTATTATCTAGAATCAAATTAAATTGTATAACTTCCCTAACAAAAAACGCAGATATACGATACGTTTTTATCGTCTCTTGAAAAATGACCTTTTTTGAGTTGTCTCAGTTTAGATCTAGGTGTGCGATATATTGCCAACAAAGCTCAAATTACAAATATCAAAAATATACATACTCTTTACATAAGTATAGAAACCTTGTGAAACCATTTTTGTTTGTGTGTTGTGATGGGTATATTTTAGACGCTCTTGGCCCCTATCCAGCAACTACATCAGATGCTGAAATTATGAAAAATGAATTTATAAATGAGTCTCAACCACTAACGTAGTATTTTCAAGATAATGATATTTTTATTCTGGATAGGAGTTTCAGAGATGCAATATCAGTTCTACAAAATAGTAACTATAATGTTCATATGCCACTTTCATTAGAATCGAATGAAACACAGTTGTCAACGTTAGCAGCAAATAAATCAAGGACAGTAACCATGTGCCGTTGGGTTGTAGAAACTGTAAATGGTATATTTAAAGAACAATTTAAAATATTCCGCCATGAATTTTTTAATAGAGCATCTTCCCATTTGATGATAGACTTTTCTATTGCTGCTGCGTTGATAAACCGGTTTCATTGTCGTTATACAGACAGAACTGATGCTGCACAGATTCTAGAAATAATAAATCGTAAAATGTATGAAAATAATGTTCTATCTGATTATATAAATAATAATAATTATAATAGAAGGAGAGCGCACTTCACAAACATAAATGTTGATTCACAAAATATAAGTAACTTCCCTCCCTTACTAGATGTTACTGATAATCTATTATCAGCCCAAGATAAAGGAATGTGTTCATTGCTGGTTTTGCTAGATTTTTCCCGGGCATTTGATACAATACATATCCCGTTATTACTGTCAAAGTTAATTTATTACGGATTTGACCCCAGCGCTACGCAATGGTTCCGCAGCTACCTTAGTGATAGAAAACAACTTGTGGATCTACGTCTGGGAGACGGCACTGCCCTTACATCTGCTCTTACTTCCATTGACAGAGGGGTTCCACAGGGTTCTATATTAGGCCCAATTATGTTTATTTTGTACTGTGCAGATATAATTAAATGCCTCCAGAGGTGCAAGTACCACATATACGCCGACGACATCCAACTTTACATATCCTTTAGACCAGATGAGTACGATAGTGCCATCAAAGATCTAAACGATGACCTTCGTAGAATTGCCGCCTGGTCTGAAGAGAAAATTGCCTATCGCTAAACCCAACCAAAACTAAATACATGATATTTGGCACAAGACAGCAACTAGCTAAACTACCCGCAACGTTTCACCTGGAGTTAATGGGCGAGCCAATTGACAGAGTCTATGAAGCCCGAAATCTTGGTCTTATTTTGGATAAAGACCTTCGCTTCGAAAAGCACGTAGCCGACTCGGTGACAAATTGCTTTTACCGCCTGAAGGTTCTGTACAAGATTAGGCCTTACTTGTCAGAAATATTACGGGAACAGCTTGTGGAAACCCTGGTTCTGTCTAGGTTGAACTACGCTGACACAGTACAGACCGCCTCATCCAAAGGGTACAAAACGCTTACGCTTGGTTTTGTTATAATATTCCTCGCAGAAGCCATGTAACACCTTTCCTAAACAAGCATTTTACACAAAAAATGAAGTCCAGACGCAAACTACACTTGGCTTGCCTTCTGTTCGGTGTGGTTAAATGTCAGAAACCGGACTACTTATACAACAAACTAAGTTGGGTTGCGAGTAGACGGGAATGCGGAAGAAGGCAATGCTCGCAACAACTCTCGACTCAGTCTCAGGGTACAGCCGCTTTTAGAGGCACCTTTCGTTATGCGGCCTCCAAAGTATGGAACAACCTGCCACCACCGATTAGAGCTATTAACACGATAGGCGCTTTTAGACGTCGCTTACGGCAGTACCTCATAGATGCGCAACGAAAGCTGGATATGGTCACACTAAATGTATCTATTATATGATGTTTATGTACCTTGCCGTGACTCTGTTGACAGTAACCGTAATGTTGCACGAAAATGTAAATAACTGCTGTTGTACAAATACTTTGGTGGAGATGTTTTTTTTCTCATTCTCACGCACAGGTGGTTTCGCTCGCTCATCTCCCCTGTGTCCCGGCCCGGGGATTGCTGTTGTCATATCCGTGGCATCGCTACGTCCCATCGCAGATGTGAGGCCTGCAGAATGCAAGAAAACAAATTAAATAAATCGGTAAATATCGGTAAAAATCACCAACTTATGCATTGCTGAACCACGTTGCTTTTCAACTTACCCAATGTGCCTGGCCTATTTGCACGCGACTGAGACGTACGATATCGGGATGGCGCCATTTCACCATTTTCACCCATTCCTTCACCAAGACGTTTGCAGTGGGCGAACCTCTGTGTGGTTTGTAATTTGTCATCTCCATAAAGAAGCGTATGGCTGTAGAAAGGAAACTGACAATAAAAAATAAAAATTGGGTAGATACTTTCACGTTATAAGGAACAATATTATTGACTAGCGCTCACCTTTTCATCCTTATCTTCTTCGTTTGCCTACGCATATTTTTACTTCCACCTCCACTTTCGCCAAAAATGTTTGGCTGACTTATTTAACTACGTAAATACCATCGTATTGTATCAATGTCAATGCAACCCATTCGATTAAATTATTTATATGTAAGGCAAGTTTAAAGCATAATAAGTTGCAAAACTGTCCGTAAATAGTCCGTCGCGATCGGCTAGTTGCAGCGTATTGTGCGATGAAGTGCACGGATTAATAAATTATGTGTTTTGAACGGAAGTATGGCAACGTTCAAAACAGGTTTTGTTCGTTTCGAGTGAGTTCTGGATCTATCATCCGTCCGCATCCTCATTTATTTGACAGTTTGGTTTCTGTTTCTGTTTTTGTTGTCTTGCAATTTAATTTAATTTATTAACTATTGACATAATTATTCATTATTATTATAATCTTACACAAATTTATTATATTTAAGTATACCTAAACACATTGCAGTATAAAACTGATTTACATCTGTCACCTCACACTTCAGGTCTAGTTGAAAACCAGCGTCAGGCACCAGTTGTCTGGCATTTTTGCTGAAACGGATTACAACTAAGCTGTTAGGCCGATAGTTATAGAAGGTAGGTGATAAATGGGGTAGGGCCATTATCAATAACAACTATGGCTGTAGAGCCAATAGTCATGGAAGGTAGAAGTATAAGATGAATGGGGTAGGCCATCATCCTATAGTACTGTTTGGATTTTCCAAATAGTCGAAGTGTAGATAATTATGATAATTGTTGGTTATGTAGTCACAGTAGGTAGGTAGTTGTAGTGGGTGTGTGCAATTAGTTGTAGTTTGTACGGTAGGATTGATTTGGTTAGTGAGGGTAGGTTGGATTAGGTTAGTTTAGCAGTGGTAGATTAGTGTGGATGATCTGTTGTTTAATTTACTGGTAGCCAGTTGTATGTTAACTTAAGTTTAGTTGATAATTGTATTAAGTTTAGTTTTAAAGTAGTCGTTGTTTATGTTTTTGACAACAATTCATTATTAGAATGTTAGAATTTAGTTTTATTAGTATGTGTGTATATGGATAGGAAATAGTAGAAGGTATAGTTGTGTTACTGTTCATACTTGTTAAGGCATAAGTTACATTTTTAGGTTATGAGTAGGTAGTTCTTATTTCATTGTTTAGCAGTGCCAATTATGTTATTAGTTAATTGATTGTTTGCATGTAATAGTAGTATTGCAATATTCAGTATTTTATTGTTTTAGTTTGTCAATCAAAAAAGAAGAGAGTTGTTTATTTGTTTTTGGTTCATAGATTGGCTAGACAAGAACACAATTATTATTTTAGATTATTTTTTAGTATGTTAAATAGGTAGTTTCATTTTATGAATTTTATTAGCAATTAGGTAGGTAGTGTTATTAATATTAGTAGTAGTAATTATTTTTCTAATTGTGATTAGATAAAGTAGTAGTTAGCAATGTAGTTTAATTAATTTGGTAGTTTGTTTAAAGTAGTACCCAAGTAAAAAGTAAAAGTAGTAGTCGTAGTAGTAGTAGTAGTAGTAGTAGTAGTAAGTAGTTTTTAAGTAGTGTAGAAGTTACTTGTTAATATTTTGTAAAATATGCATTACACCGCTGCCAGCACAGAGATAAAGTTTAAAAATTTAGTTTTGTTACATATCAGGTGAGTTCCCATTATGTACATAGTTAGTATTAGATATCATATCGTCTCTTTATTGGTAAAACCGAATATCTACACTTTTTTTCACAAATGAGTTATTGACACCAAGCTACTCAACTTTTTGAGCTCTATCTACAGGTAAAACCGATTTTTCGATACGATGCATAGTTTCCGAGATAGATACGCAAAAAAACAATTATAATACAAGTTTTTAGGTAACATCTGCATTCAATAACAGCTAAAGTCTTAAACTTGTACGATTTTTTTGAAGCCTTGCAATCAAAAACACATTCAGTTTCATATCTTATTTTAGTTGCAATTTGCTTACACTCTGAACATACTGTAGCATTGTACTAATACAAATTAAAATACTTTAGATGGTTCTGGTTTTGCTGAATTATTGGAAAGTACTTGAATCTTACACATTAAAAAGACAGTAAGTAGTTCTACTTGCTTTTAACAGAACATAATCCTTCACACTTGTGCAGATTTTAATTCAATTAAAAGAGATTAAGCAGCTTTATTTGTTTTTCCACAACATCAGAGATCGTATCGTTTAGATTTAAATACAAGTAAAAGAAACTATGCTTAAATAGTTGTTTTCCACCGAAGCGTATGGTGATATTTCTACATAAATATTTTCAGCTAAAACCAATTATCGAAGCTTGATCTTTTGTTTCACTCGCACTCCGCGCGCACATCTCTGACTTAGTCGCCATGTTTAATGGACGAATCGTGCGCCGGCCGGTTGTAGTGTTTTGTTTTTCAAGTTTATTTCTTTTTATCGTAATTTACGTAAGTGTTTGTGGTGATAAAGTTTGAATATGAGTGCTAAGGAAGTTGGAGAGTCATTGGATCTAGGAGGAAATGCTTTTCAAGAAGGTAATTGTTTGTGTTAAACAGTTTTGAGGTTATATTTACCGGTATTTTGCAAATAGTCATTCTTTATTCATAAAAATATAGGTACGAGGAACTATTTAAAGACTTGTTTCATAATTATGAATAAGCATTGGCATATTTAGCGATATTTTAATGTGATTGTCGTTTATTGTAGAAATAGAAGACGCTTGGATGAATGATGCGCCAGAAGAAGATTTGTTCATATCTCAGGCATACGATTTATGTATGACCCAATCTGAGCAAAAGGTAGTGGATGACAATACTTCAGCGTCGAAAAAAGGTAAAAGAATTTAATAACAAAAGTGCTTAGAACTTGCCTATTACTGTTATGACTATACATTCTCAAAATTATTAGGGTACACTATGTAACTGAAGGTAAAGGTACTAGCTTAGCATATCAAACATTCCTCTGCTGGACGCAGGTATCCATTACTTTTCTACCACTTTGGTCTAGTACAAACTGGAACCAAAACCAACCAACTGGTACGTAGGTACCTAACATGTTATAATGTCTTACTATCTAAATTAAATTAATTATTTTCAGGAAATGATTCACCATCACAAGTTTCAAATAACAACGAAAGGACCGTAGAATCTGACATGGAATCACTATTCGGTGGCGATTTTTCTGATGACGATCCTACATACCAGCCTCCTGATATTATTCAAATGCCCTCTGAAGCGGATTCGGAAGATTCGGAATTAATAACACTAGAAGAACTCTTCAATCCAGATTCTGTTCATGCTGCTGAAGAAAGAAAAAAAATTAGCCGTCGCAACGCTATAGCTCGGTTGTTTGGTAATAAGCAAAAACCTCCCAAAGATAAGAATAATAATGAGTCTTTATTAGTAGCACAATCAATAACCGTTGAGCTTTTTCAACGTTGTTGGAAGGTCTTAAAACCACGAGCTCGTTGGCACCAAAGAAATCCTGAAACCTGGAAAGTTTATGTGGTAAAAAGACAGCGAGCTGAAGGCTTGCCATAATTTACAAAAAAGAAATTTAGAAGCTCAAAATATCCTAAGCCTGTTGATTGTTCTAAATGCAAATTTGAGTGCAATGATAAAGTTAGGCCTAGTTCAGACACGGCGGGAACCGCGCGATTTCAGAATCGCATGGAAATCGCGCGAGTCTTATTTGTATGAGTTATTAAGTAATCGTTCTGACATAACCGCGCGGTTAATCAAGCCGCGCGGTTACGGCAACCCAACCGCCAGAAAATAGAATCGCGCTGCTCCCGCGCGTTTCTGTTACTGTGGAGTCTTTACTTCGCGTTCAGTTGCGTTGCGGATACCGCGCGGTTAGCACGTCACAGCTCGTGAGTTCGCCACCATGGCGTTGGATCGTTTCGACACTGAACTATTTATTGATGAAGTGGAGAAGAGACCTGCAATATGGGATTTTCAGTGTGAGGATTACTCAAATAAAATTATGAAGAACTAAGCTTGGCAAGAATTAGTGGAGATATTTGGAAATTGTGAAGACACATTGGAAAAAAAGAATATTTTAAGTAAGTAGGTTTATTCACCAAAATGAACTGACAGAATTATTACCTATTACTCGTATAATTATTATTATGAAGCGCTAGTATATTATACTCTCGGTATACTTTAGGTACTTAACTAAATACCTATAAACAAACTTCGACTGTTCCATGCAGACATTTCAAGCATTTTTTTTAAATAAAAGTCACAACGATATTAGTTAAGTACCTAAATCTTTCAAGAACAGTATGTTAGTTGTAGCTATATTTTTGTGTCTTGCCATGGAACACGCCCATCGTTCACAAAGTAATGAGCGAATTTATCTCTGATATTCAAAGATGACGGTGCCCCTCTTCCCGCATGCAACGTATTGAGACTAGTCATTGGTGCAGTATATAAAGTATCTTTATATTTTAGACCATCTCTAGTCCGCACATAGTTGTGTAGAATGCAACAGGCTTTTATTATGTCTTCAGCAAAATCTATGTTTACATTTATAGGCCTATGAAAGATGCGCCATTTGTTTGCCAAAATACCAAAAGTACACTCAATGTTACGTCGGGCTCTCGATAACCTATAGTTAAAAATCCTTTTTTCATGTGTTAAACATTTGCCTGAATATGGACGCATTAAATTTTCTGCTAAACCGAAGGCTTCATCTCCAACTATAACATAAGGCATTGGTGTTGGGTCTACATTAGATATTGGTTTAGGTGTTGGTATATTTAATGATTTTTCTGTCAGTCGTTTATAAAATAAAGAATTTTTAAATATAGCAGAATCACTGCTTTTGCCATAAGCCCCAATATCAACATAAGTAAAGCAATAGTTGGCGTCGCAAAGTGCTAAGAGCACTATGGAAAATAAATGTTTATAGTTATGATACAAAGATCCCGAATCAACCGGCTTTATAACTCGGATATGCTTGCCGTCTATAGCACCAATGCAATTTGGAAAATTTGCATATCTCTCAAAGTCTCGTGCTATTGTCTTCCAGGTATTTTCAGTCGCTTCGGGCATGACTTTGTTTACCAACTTATTCCACAATGATTTACATACTTCGCGGACAGTTCCTGTAATCGTCGATTTTCCTAGGCGATAATTGTAGCTAAGTTCTCCAAATGAACAACCTGTACCAAGATATCTGAAACAAGAAAATTATTAATAATATTATTATTTTTAGGTACACAACTCCAAAAAAAATTGAAAAACATACGAGACTGCTACAATAAAGAATATAAAAAAGAAAAAGCAACTCCTTCTGGTTCAGGTGCTCGTAAAAAAGCCCGATAAATGTATTTTTCAAGACTTTCTTTCCTGCAGAATAGTGTAAGTAATAAAGACACTACAACTAATATAGAAGAACAGAATGAAAGGCAAAGTGAGGAGACAAGTCAACTAAACGCCAATGCAACCGAAGCCACTGAAATACGTTTTGGTTGGTTTTTTAATTGGTTGGATATATTTTATACTCGTGGGAACTAAAATGGAAAAATTTTTACTAAAAGAAAACCCAAAGGATGACGTGCCAATTTTATTGGCGGAGGAACCGCTTGCCGGCGACGGCAACAAGAGTCGAGGAGACTCCTGTCCCTCCGGGGACCAAGCTAGGTCCGACCGGGACAGTGGACGTGGGCGTTTCTGGGGGAAACGCCCGCGTGACGAAATGACGGACCGCGCGGGATCGGCGGGACAATCCTCAAGCGAGGAAAACCTGCCGGTCGCTAAGGCGCCTACAGGCAGGAGAGGCCGAGGTCGCATCAAGCGGCCCGATACCCCCCCAGGAATCGGCGGGGAGAGTGACCCTGAGGTCTTATCCGAGGCCTCAACCGAGTCGGAAGGGGTCATCGTCCCACAGGGGAGCACGAAAATAAGCCCCCAGGCCGCCAAAGTGGCCGCTGGGGGCTCCAATTCGGAGCGAGCGGACAGGTTTGCGGAGGTCGTAGTGGCCGCAATCAGGACTATGGCCTTAAAAAAGCTGCAGTCCTCGATAGACAAGGCCATACCTGCGGCCACTCCATTATGGCGGCAGCCGAGGCCGTTCTTCATGTCGGGCCTCCGTCGGATGGTATGTCCGAAATGCGGGCGGAGATCGCCCGCTTGACAGCCGCCACGGAGCTTCTCCAAAAGGAGAACAAGGAGCTCCGAGCAGACCTTGCCGGGCTCCGTGGAGCCGGCGCTCGCGTTGTCCTACAACGTGGAGCGGTGCAGGGGCAGGGCCCGCCCTTGCCGGCGGAGGACCGGGTTTTGGCTCTGGTGCGGAAGGAGCTGGCTGCCTTCAACAGCCGGTTCTCCGCACTGGAGGCCGTGGTCCTGCGCCCTCCGTTAGCGGCGAGCCAGCCGGCCTCAGGCCAGCGGAAGGTGGCATCGTATGCCGCCGCCGCCACCGCAGCTGCCGCGGCGGCCAAACCAGCCCCGTCAGGGCACACCAGGGGTCTGCTACACAGGCAGCGAGGGCCCCGGCCAAGGCGGTGGGGGCCCCGGCCTTGGCAGCGGGGGCTCCGCCCCTGGTGGCGAAACGGCCGCCCATGCCTCTCAAATCTCCCCAGGCTGACGCCGAGTGGCAAATAGCCGGGGAGAAGAAGAAGGCAGGCAAGGCCAAAAGGGCGGCCAAAAAGAAGGCGGCGCAAGGAGCAAGCGTCGCGGCTAGGCTCCGCGCCCCGAAGTCCGCAGCTGTAGTGATTACACTACAGCCGGAAGCGGAAAAGAAGGGCGTGTCCTACCGCGACGTGCTCTCCAAGGTTGGGGCGGCGGTGGATCTGGAAGAGATCGGCGCCACTCAGGGCATCCGGGTTAGGGTCACTGCGACTGGCGCCCGGATGCTAGAGCTCCCCGGAGTGGCCAGTGGCCCGGCCGCTGACGCCCTAGCTGAAAAGCTCAGGGCGTCCTTAAATGCGGACGAGGCCCGAGTGTCCAGGCCCACCAAGTGCGTGGACATGCGCATCTCGGGCCTGGACGACTCAGTGGCGGAGGAACAGGTGGTGGCCGCTGTCGTCAGGACTGGGGGGTGCTCTGCCGAGCAGGTTAGGGCGGGCACCATCCGTCCTGGCTTCACGGGGATGCGAGCCGTAACGGTGAGCTGCCCCGTGTCGGCGGCCAGAAAAATCGCCGGGGAGGGCCAAAGGTTATTGATGGGCTGGGTATCCGCGCAGGTGAAACTGCTTGAACCCAGACCTCTGAGATGCTTCCGCTGCCATGTGGGCAACCACGTGGGAGCTAAATGCACCTCGGAGGTGGACCGCAGCGATCACTGCTATCGCTGCGGTCAGCCCGGTCACAAGGCCGGCTCGTGCGAAGCCACGCCGCACTGCGCCGTACGTGCAGCGGCTGGCAAGCCGGCCGAGCACCGGATTGGGAGTAAGGCCTGCGCCCAACCCGCCAAAGCCAGGAGCAAGTCCTCCGCCACCGCCGTCACTGCCGCAGCCGCCGCTACTACTGCCGCCGCTGCTGCCGCCACCACCGTGGCGGGGCCCTCACGAGGGGCTCGGGGGGGGGGCTAAAATGGGGTAAAATGGACTGCCAATAGGTCCATTACGCCTCCTCCAGGCGAACATCAACCACTGCGCCGCAGCTCAGGATCTGTTGCTCCAGAGCATGGCGCAGTGGTCGATTAACATCGCCGTGGTCGCTGAGCCGTACTTTGTCCCGCCCAGGGATCACTGGGTGGAGGACCTGAGCGGCTCAGTGGCCATTATTTCGTCGGCCGCCGCCGGTACCCCGTCCCTCGAGACCGTCAAGAAGGGACGGGGTTGCGTAGCAGCACGGTTCGGGGAGATTGTCGTGGTAGGAGCGTACTTTTCCCCGAGCCGAACTCTCGCCGAGTTCCACAACTCCCTTGGGGAGTTGAGAGTCGTCGTCGTCGGGTACCATCCCCTCCCCGTGATCGTCCTCGGGGACTTCAATGCCAAGAACGTGGCATGGGGTTGTTGGATGGTGGAGGACTGGGCTCTGGAGTCGGGCCTGGTCGTCCTAAACCGGGGTTCTGTCCCCACGTGCGTGCGGATGCGGGGCGAGTCAGTGGTGGACGGTGGAGTCGCTGGAGACTCTGAACAGAGACCCGTGGGGGCGCCCATACAAATGGGTGAGAGATCAACTCCGCCCATGGGCTCCCCCGCTGACGCAGAGTCTCCGGCCCCAGCTCGTGGAGGACGTGGTGAGCGCTCTGTTCCCTTCGCGAGGGGAACATACTCCCCCGCCCATGGCTCCGCCTCCTGCGGTGCCCGATGCGGACCACACAGGTGACGACGACGACGACGAATCTCCGGAGGTGACCGGGGTAGATTTGAGAGTGGCGATACGTAGGCTGAATGCCAAAAATACCGCCCCATGACCCGACGGCTTACCTGGAAAAGCCTGGGTTCTGGCCTTAGAGGCTCTCGGGCCTCGACTTCGAGGGCTCTTTAGCGCATGCTTGGAGAGGGGCCAGTTCCCACTTCGTTGGAAGACGGGGAAACTGGTCCTCATCAAGAAGCCGGGGCGCCCGTAGGACTCTCCGTCCGCTTACCGGCCCATCGTGCTGCTCGACGAGGTGGGCAAGCTCTTTGAAAGAGTAATTGCAGACCGCCTTGTCGGGCAGCTGGTGCGAGTGGGGCCGGATTTGGCGGACAGCCAGTTTGGTTTCCGCAAGAAGCGCTCTACGGTGGATGCCATCATGCGCGTTCGAGCCCTCACGACGGGGGATGCTGTTGCCCGGGGTGGGGTGGTCTTGGCGGTGTCTCTTGACATCGCCAATGCGTTCAATACCCTGCCCTGGAGTTGCATTAGGGAGGCACTCCGGTATCACCGGATGCCGACCTACCTCTGTCGAGTGGTCGAGGCCTATTTGACGGACAGGGCCGTCATCTACCCCGGTCACCACGGAGAGTGGAACCGGCGAGAGATGTCGTGCGGTGTCCCGCAGGGATCGGTCCTGGGGCCGCATCTGTGGGACATCGGCTACGACTGGGTGCTGCGCGCCGACCTCCCTAGCGGCGTCAGCGTAGTCTGCTACGCTGACGACACGCTGGTCCTGGTGCGGGGGAGGTCGCATGAGGCGGCGGCCGAACTAGCGACACGTTGGGTTGCGACAATCGTCGATAGGATCCGGCAACTGGGACTCGAGGTGGCCTTGCACAAGTCCGAGGCCATGTGTTTCTATGGTCCTCGGAACGCGCCGCTGTCGGGTTCCCAGATAACGGCGGGAGGGGTTCACATCGGTGTCGAGTCGACGATGAAGTACCTGGGACTCGTCCTCGACAGCCGGTGGAACTTCGTGGAGCACTTCCGACGTTTGGCTCCCAAACTGCAGAGGGCTGGGGCTGCTTTGAAGCGGCTTCTGCCCAATCTAGGGGGTCCAAACGCCTCCTGCCGGAGGCTCTACGCGGGGATCGTGCGGTCCATGGCCCTTTACTGGGCACCGGTGTGGGCGCGTTCATTAAGGCTGCGACCAGCCCAGCGATTGAACGCGTCCCAAAGGGTCATGGCCATTAGGCTGGTCAGAGGATACCGCACGGTCTCCCGTGAGGCGGCGAGCCTCCTTGCCGGACTACCGCCATGGGATCTGGAGGCAAAAGTCCTCGCGCACATGTGGGAGTTGCGCGAGGAGGCGAAACGCCGGGGTGTAACTCCGCTGCCGCGAGAAACACAGCGGACAGAGCTCCGGCGGGATCTCATGGCGGCATGGAGAGTGCGATTGTCGCAACCCAGCGCTGGGCACGCCACAATTGCGGCGGTAAGGCCCCTCTTTGAGGAGTGGCTAGAGAGGCGCCACGGCGTCCTCACCTTCCGCCTGACGCAGGTCCTCACCGGACACGGTTGTTTCGGGAGGTTCCTGTTCAGGATAAAGCGGAAGGAAACGCCCGGGTGTTACCATTGTGTGGATCGCCCGGAGGACACGGTGGAGCATACGGTGGAGGTCTGCCCGGCTTGGGCGGGGCACCGCCGTGTCCTCACGGAGGCGATCGGTAGCGACGATCTCTCGCGTCCGGCCCTGGTTCAGGCCATGGTCCGGAGCGAGAGTGCATGGGAAGCCGTCACTTCCTTCTGCGAAGCAGTAATGCTCGCGAAGGAGGAGGCGGAGCGCGCGAGGGAAATGCAAGATGCGCGCCCTCGCGCCCCTAGTCGCCGCAGGAGACGCCCCGGGCGTCGGGAGTCGCGAGCCGACTTCCGGCCACCGTAGGCGCGGGCTTGCGGACGGTGGGCAATGGGTAGCTCGCCGTCCGATTAGGACCAGGCCCGGGTCGACGGCGCGTTGTGTTCCACGCGCGCCTCAAAGAGATGTCAGCACCAACAGACGGGGTCCGTAAGGGCCAATGCCTGCCAGGGTTGCGAGTTTGTCCGAAAGGGATATCGCGGCCCCGGCACACAGGCAACGGAAGGAACACGGGTGGGTTTTAGTCAGTAAAAGTCTGACACTCCCTCTCGCTCCGCCCAGAGCGGGAGGAGTCATTTGCGGTATCCCACCCAAAAAAAAAGCCACTGAAATACGTCCCCCTAAACGTAAGAAAACACAAGTGCCAGAAGAAAAACTAGCTGTTTTAATAGAAAAAAGCATCGAGTCCCGACAAAATTTTCAGAACGAACTTCAAGAAAATAGTATTACTAAACAAGATGACGATAAACTCTTTTGTTTGTCGTTATATAAAGAACTCAAAAAAGTACCAGAAAATAAGCGTTTAGCGACTAAAATCGAATTACTTCAAGTGATCCAAAAAGGACAAATCTTACAACCCCCTGTTCGCTACAGTACTCAGCAGATCACACCTTCATATTGGCAAGGACAACAGTATATAAACCCGCAAGGATATTTTACTACATCTGGATCATCTGCTACTGTAATTCCGCCCGCGTCACCATCACAGTTTAGTTCTGGCTCTCAGTCGTCTACTGTTATAGAAAATATATATGCTGATTTTGAAGAACAATAAATAAATCTTACCTTAAAGTTATTACGAGTTTTTCTTCTGGTGACACGTTTGGCCTCATATGCGTTTCAGAGCTTGAAATATCTTGCCTGATCAGTTCAATTAGTTCATCAAAAGATTTTATTGACATTCTCAAATAGTCAAAAAAAAAATTATCATACATTCTTAAATTGGGATATAACGTTACGAACTGACCATGTACTTGGTCGGTCACATAATATTGGATGCACCCAATACCGCCTTTTTCTTTTCTTTTTTTTAAGGAACAACCACAGTAAACACACTTCTTCGTCGACCTCCATTTTCAAACTGACGTTATTCCTGCACGAAAATCGCATAATAACCGCCGGTGTCTGAATAGCATCACAATTTTGCGGTTTGAAACCACGCGATTCGTGAACGCGCGGTTCCCGCATGTCTGAACTAGTCCTTACAGATGAAGAGCGCCAAATAATATGCAGAAAATATTGGAGTCTAGACTATGCCTTAAAAAAGTCAAGTCAGTAAAGAGACTTCTTGTAAGTAGGAAAAGAACGACACGACGCTCTTATGCTAAGCAATGCTTTTTTACAATAGAAGGGAACGAAATATATGTTTGCCAAAAGTTTTTCTGCCAAACATTATGCATTGTTCCGTGTGTTGTAGCTGATGCTATAAAGCACCGTGATAACTTAGGACTTTTTGCCAAGCAAGAAGACCCTCGCGGACGTCATGAGCCTCCGAATAAAACTGCACCTGAAAAAATTTAATACATAAAAAAACATATTGCATCTTTCCCTACTACGGAAGAAATCAAAATGCAAGTATTTAGACAAAAACCTTACATTATGCAAATTGTATTCTTTGTACGTCAAAAAATGCGAAGACGAAAATATGGAACCTGTGTCGGAGATGACATATCGTAGAATTTTTTCTACAGAATTTAATTTGGGATTTATCATGCCGAAAAAAGACCAATGTCTTTTATGCACTAGGTACAATCGCGCTAATCCAGAAGAACAAAATAAAATACAAGGAGAATATCAGACACACATTGTTAGGAAGCAAACTTGTAATCAGGAAAAAGATAAAGATAAAAAGAGAGCTGAAGAAGAAACAAATTTTCTGTCTGCTACTTTCGATTTGCAGGCAATTCTACAATTGCCATGCACTGATGTTGGTCTCCTTTACTATACAAGAAAATTAACTTTATACAATTTAACGCTTTACGAAAGTGCGCCTCCTAACGAAGCTTATTGTTTTGTATGGTCCGAGATAAATGGTAAAAAGGGAAGTTCAGAAATCGGAACTATTTTGTGTCACTATTTAATGAAATGTGTATCAGAGGAAGTCACGGAAGTCAGTTTGTTCTCTGACACATGTGGAGGACAAAATAGGAATCAATTCGTGGCTGCTATCCTATTGTGGGTAATTCAAAACAGCAACCATTTACAAATCATAGAACACAAGTTCTTAGAGTCAGGTCACAGTTACATGGAAGCTGACTCAATGCACAGTGCGATTGAGTCTGCCAAGAAAAATTTTGATCTTTTTTGTATGACTGACTGGATTAACATTTTCAAACGTGCTAGATCAAAAAAAAAATACAGGAAAAACACAAAGACTATAACAAAAAATTGTTATCAAGTCAAGGAATTTAAATACAACCCGTCTTATTCCAAAACACGGTCTAAATTTGGTACTGGCATTAGTACTAGCTTTAGTACCATGACTAAATAAAACGTTATTATAAAATGAAGTTTATCACTCGTTTCAGAACTATTTATGGTACTAAAGTTAGTCTGCCGAGTCCCCTAGTTTATCTTTGGTACTAATTTATTTGACGTTTGCGTTGATTATTATTGTTTGTCAATTTATATAAAAATCGTTAAAAAAAAATATTATTATGATTGACTTGATGGATTTGGAAGATTTGGATATGCTGGAAATTTCTCGGAGATCTTACAAACACCAACATCGTGTGAATCCTTTTGAATTGAGTGACGAAGATTTTAGAATAAGTATACTGTACTGTTCACAAAATATTTTGGAGAAAAAATTGTGAATGTTTTACGAGAGGATTTATCTCACGACCCTCGAGGATGCTCATTGAATCCTGAAGTGCAAGTGGTTTGCGCATTACGCAAATGGGCTCGCCATTAAGTATGTAAGTACCTAGCCTTGGTCAATGCTAACCTAATATTAGACAAAATCCAATAATAATATACTAATATTATTGTTTTATTCGTAGATTCAAGACTATACAGCTGATTCATATGGTGTGTCTCAACCAGTTGTCAACAAAACATGTAAAAAGGTAGCAGATGTCCTGAAGATTTATAAAAATGCCTATTACTCTAAATAAACAGAAGAAAAGAATTAGGAAGTTCCCCAGTATTGCTTATTTTCCTACAGTAATTGGACCAATAGAATGAACTCATATAAGAGTAAAGAAAGTAAATGCGGATGGGGGTCAGTTATACTTATATTAATAGAAATGGATTTTCTTCATTAAATGTTATACAAACTATATAAGAAATTTGTTTTTTGTCTGTACCGTACCTCTGTTTCGTAACAGCGTGCAGCGTCGCGATCCATGCGGTATCGGGTTGCGGTAGTTTGAACGCCCGTTCAGTACGCGTACCGTACGGTACGGTACGGCGTCTCACCGTACCGTACGTACGGACCCGTGCCCGATACGCACCCGCCCTGTGTGTGTATTGAGCTTTACAGTTAGGTATATTAAGAACAATGAATACAAATAAGAAGTGCATTTATTTATTAATATGTAAAGGAAGTAACATAAACATGCGTTTAAAATTACGCGCGCCGCGCCGCCGCCGTATCTAAGTCGCTGCACTTCACGCTAGAGGTTGTCTAGCAACCTCACGAACGCCCAGCGTCCGTCGCCGAATCTCTGGATGTTTTTTAATGGATATTTCTTGAATTATTATTAATATAAAATATGTCCTTTCGAGTCGTTTTTCCCAAGAGCAACGTCACTCACGTTTATTCAGTCAAATTGACAGCTTTTTGCCAACTAACGTTTCGTTCACAAAAGAAACCATCAACAGGTGTTAAGAAATAATGACAACTTGATTATAAAAAGCGCATTAAAAGTACAAGTTTTGCTTGTTCAATATATTGTAAACTAAACAAAGAACAATTTAGGGCATATTTTGGTATTGATCAATAATTATTTAAGCATTTCAAGTGTTATTACAATATCAACATTTAGAGAAACAGAACGTTGCTTCAAATAAAGCCTGCGTGAATGAATGAAAGAATGCATTTTTGTTTCTTATCTGTGGATATTATTTGAACCATGAACCTTCTTTGGTACTAACTGATCCTCGATTTGTCTTCGTTTTGTAATCAGAACACATTTTGAGGCTGGTACTAGCTTTGTTACCGTAACAATCCTAGACCTTTTAGTCTTGGTTTAAACCATTACTTATGCAGTTTTTTGTAATAAGACGGTTAGAGAAACAGAACGTTGCTTCAAATAAAGCCTGCGTGAATGAATGAAATAATGCATTTTTGTTTCTTATCTGTGGATATTATTTGAACCATGAACCTTCTTTGGTACTAACTGATCCTCGATTGGTCTTCGTTTTGTAATCAGAACACATTTTGAGGCTGGTACTAGCTTTGTTACCGTAACAATCCTAGACCTTTTAGTCTTGGTTTAAACCATTACTTATGCAGTTTTTTGTAATAAGACGGAATGAGTTTAAAGACTTGAAAAAATTGGCCAATACAATAATTTTGAATAGAACCAAAAACACAGATGGACAGCAAGTGAAATAGTTGAAAATAAAACGGATGAAGTATATAAAAGGAGACAAAAAAATATACTATAACTATGACATGTCAAATTCATTTAGGGCAATTGATGTAACTGCTTCAGACACACAAAATAAGATTAATATAAATTCAGCATCGACATCTTCAGCACATGGACACCACAGCTATGCAACAAGAAACAAAGCAAAGCGATTGCCAGCGGAACAGGTAATTGAACTACCAACTACCTCGGAACTCCAGTTCCCACCGCTAGAACAATTGTATGATGGACCTCTTCCAATAACGGAAGCTAAGAAAAAAGATCTCATTAATCTATGTGAGAAGGGGGTTATACCCGAAGAGTACCATGGATGGTACAGAAGTTTTCTTGTAGATAGGGATCGCATTGAACGCGTCCCTGATGTGGCCGCCTCTGAAGAGTCACAATCTGAATCATCTGTGGACTCATCAGCTGATGAATGAAAGATACATTAATTTATTTTTTCTAAGTATACTAAACAATTTCTGAAAACATGAATTAATTTCATGGTTTCACAAATTGTTTTGTATAAGTACTTAGATAGAAAATCTAAATTAATTCATTTTTTCACAAATTGTTTTGTATACTTAGATAAAAATAAAAAGTTACTAATAAAGTTGATTATTTCCTAATACATATATCGTTCTTATTATTTTCCTACTTTATTCAGTTTTTACTTTCATGTAAGTAATGATTTTTTGGTATTTTTGTAATTATAAAAATAAACCAGGCTTGCTGTAGTTCGTTGTATGAACATTTTGCAGATAGTCTACCACAATTCTTAATTTTACTCAAGCAAAACCAATTATCATTTTTTAAATTTCAATTTGTAGAATGTTTCAGAGTGTTATTTTTACAGTTGTTTTTGGTACCTTAATACTTTCTTCGAAAGGTTACGGGGAAGCTATAAGATAAGCTCAAAGTCATTTAATTAATGATATATAATGCTTATGTCGTTATTCAGGAAAAACCAACTAAATGACCTCCCTGGAGATAGTTTTTGGCATTTTTTCAAGCATTATCAATGAAGTACTTCTATTTTTATGATTTACAAACATACTTTATTATTTTTTTCATTATAATTATATGATTGCAGGTAAGATATATGTAATTTAGTTACATAATTATTCTGTCAAACTTTTAAATCATGATTGCCACAAGTTTAGTTTTCGGTAGATAATCGGTTTTACCAATAAAGGGACGATATGTAGTTGTCAGTTAAATAGTAGTAGATAGTTAACACAATAGAATAAACTTAAATCTATACCGCTACGATGTGTAGCGAGAAGTGTGTGCGAGGGCTCAGTGGTCAGTGTTAGGTTTGGTAGGCTAGATAAGAGTTGGGCACCACTGTAACGGCTAGGGCTGCGCAGGATAGGCTGCGCAGGCCGTTAACGGATAGGTAGATAGTAGAGTAGAATTATTAAAACAGCAAGATAGTTTAAACGGATAGGTAGATAGTAGAGTAGAATTATTAAAACAGCAAGATAGTTTAAATATATATAATTTGATAGATAGGTAGAAACACGGCTAGGCCGTGGGTAAGGTCCTAAACACTGAGTCTTGAGCACTCGCACACTTAGAAATAGGAAGGGTACCGTCCTTGGCAGCACATGGCAGATGTGGGGGCCTGCTCAGCACAGGCTTAGTAGGAGGCCGGACGGCCTTCCTAGGACCGACAGGTAGTGTCGTCGGTGGCACGCGGTTGCCTGTCAGCACAGGCTCGCGCAGGTAGACTTCGGTGGTAGACCGCAGGTAGCTTGCGGCGGTAGGCCGCAGGTAGGGCAGGCTTCCATAGCGTGCGTAGGTAGTGATAGTGCAGGATCAGGTAAGGGGTCCTGCCCTCAGCCCGTACGGAGAACCCTGGAAGGCGCGTTAGAGAGCGCATGTTAGATGCGGTACGGATAGCGGCAGGCCGCATGCGATGTGCCAGCTTCTTCCCCATTCAGCGACCAAGGAACGGTATGGGGAGTAGGGTAGGTGAAAGCTCAGCACATCGCAGCGGTTTACAGGCATAGAGAGTATGGGCATAGCGTGGCACATGGCGGATGCAAACTTAGGCTAAGTATGTGAACACGCGAACATAACACAAAGTATAATGGTTCACCAATCACTAAGAATAACACAGTGAGGCACTACACCATCTTGATGCAGTAGCAATACATACATAATTACAATCTCCTGTGCACTGGATGAATCGTAGCCGCGTGTCGGACATTGACACACGAAATTAAATACTTAATAGGTTATAAAATCAATAAAGATTATCCATCGCAGAGGATCTGGTATAATTACCAAGCTAATGTGGAACTCACCCTAGGTCGGGGCACATAGGATTCTGAGGGTCAGGGAACAACTGTTCACAGCCTTGCAAGCCGGAACGAAATGACAGAGCGTCTCCGGAAGGCTAGTGTTGTTCCCCGTTTTTAGTAATGTGACTAGGAACTTACTAATAGTAATATAATCACTCGACTACTTGCACCTGTGATCCCTCACAACGCTACACTAGGCCTATTTGGCGCAGCCGCGAGGCACACTTTCCTGCTAATATGTTAGAACGCACTTTTACACTTTTTATTTGTTTTCTTTCTTTTTTAATTAGGTTTTTATTTGTAGTAAAATAATTATGTTGTGTTGTGTGCCTCTTAGTCTGTGCTAATAAATGTATTTTCTTTCTTCTTTCTTTTCTCAACTTACGCTGGAAGATTTAATATTAATTGCTTGTGGTACTTACCAAATAAAACAAGCACGGTCTTATTACGGCAAACATATTAGGTACAATGGTTCCTATACTATTGAAGTGTGTAGAGAGGCTCATCTTAGCAACCTACAGGATGAATTGTCACTCTCCCAAAATCACTGGCTCCTTAGAGGCAAAATTCAAAGTAGATAAGTCGCAAAATATATTATGTTTATATTATAATTAATAATAATGAGAGTGGGAGAGAGGAAATTGAGCAATATTGTTGTAATTGCATAGTTGGACGAAGAACCGTAGGTTGCTGTGCACATACAATGACAATATTATGGTACCTCGGTTGGGGAAGATATCAAACAAATATAACCCCTCCAGCCCAGTTTTTAGACGATTTATTAATTAAATAATAATTAATTTAATTTAAAAGTTAAAAAAAACAACTAAAAAAAATAGTTGAGTTAAGTTTAGTTTTTTTTTTTTTTTTTTTTACAAGTTTTATAAAATAATTACAATAAATAGGTACTAACTAAGTAAACAAAATTAAAAGCCCTCTTCCTCTCTCCTACTTTTGCTGTGCCCGACAGGGTCCACAATGATCATATTATTTTGTTAAACCTACCACCTAAGTTCACATGTGGAAGCAATAAATATATTGAGTATTGAGTATTGAGCATTGAAATATGATGATGTACTGTTTGATGAATAATAAATTGTTAAAAAGAATAATATGTGTTTTTTTTTTCATATATTCTAATCTAGGTATGTTTTATGTATATTTTAATATAAAATATTTATATACGACGATAATCTGCTAAAAGTCATTCATTTAATTAATCACTTAATAGTTAATTTCATGTTATCGTTAAAATCAGAAGTATTAAGTGGTCAACTTTAAAGCACTATAACTTTTTTTGGTGTACTTCCAATATAAATCTAATTATATTATCAAATTCTATAATTATTTTCCCTTTTTATGAAATATAGTTCATCTCTGTCGGTTCTGACCGAGTCTTGTAGGAAACGTTGGCATTATCCTTTATTTATCACTTCTTTGGTGCCTATTAAGTTAATTAACGAGCTAACAGGTGATGTTGTCTGGCAAAATCCGGTACCTTCATCTGGTCGTTTTTGCCGGCCTATATTAATAGAATTTTGCAAAGAAACTCCCGAGAAAACTAAAGCTGTTGTGGATGAAATAAAAGGTCAAATAATTATTTTGGGTCCATCATTAATTAACAAAGAGGGTGAGGGAGTGCAAATGAAGCATGATCTCTTTCTTACAATGATAGATGGCAAAGTAGCTCAGGTATTAACAGATACGCCTTCGGGTTCCACATGTACAATATGTGGAGCTACTCCACGCCAAATGAACGATTTGACTAAAGTGACTGCTAGGCCTGAAAATGAAGATTCTTACCAATACGGATTGTCTACTTTGCACGCCTGGATTCGTTGTATGGAAATGATTTTACATATTTCCTATAATCTGTCTTTCCAAACATGGTCAGCCACAAGCGAAGAAAAGAAACTACTAAAGCAAGAGAAGAAAACCCTGGTACAAAGGCGTTTCCGTGAAGAGCTAGGATTGATCATCGACAAAACAAGACAAGTAAGTGGTAATTCTAATTCAAATTCAAAAATCATTTATTTCAGCTAATAAAAGGCCATAATGTTAAACAAAATTCTAATCAATATAAAGATATATAAAAAATAGTTACTTAATTAAGTAAATAATATAAATAAAATTAGCATGTCAAAATTTAAATTATAATAATTAATAAAACGCCTTCCTCTGAGTCATTTGTTTGTTTGTCATTACATTAATCATATAACAATGATTAATGTACTGACAATCAAACCTGTTCGCAAATACGCGTTAATGACGGTAATACTGCCAGAAGATTTTTTCACAATGCAAGCTGCTCTGCTGAAATTACAGGAGTGGATATAAATTTGATTAAAGGACTTTACATAATTCTGCAAGCTCTTTCATCAGCTGTAATGACAAAATAAATGCTGAAAAAGAACAATGCTCATCTTTGACCTGACTATGTATAGAAATGAAATAAATCTTAAAATATAGCTTATTGAATTGTATATTAATTACACTTATCACAATGTTAAAAGAAACGCAGAAAAAAAAGATTTTTTTACATTTATATAAGCTAATTCTACGTCATGACTTAACGTATTGACATATTTTGAACGCATCCAAACCATCCTTTTTTTAAAACGTTCCATTTTACACATTGCTGGTTGACCATGTTTAACTCTGTACCTAAGTTTTATACTTATTTTACGTTTAATTTGATCAGTAACTATTTCTTTATTACTCATGGGATAAAGTAAATTATTTAAAAATAACACAATAATTGAATTAAATTAATAATTCAGTGTTTCATTGAGTGTGCGCAAGTGAAATGGATTTTTTCGACATTTGACAGTTCTGTGATTTGCATCGGCGCAGTCCTTCGTTGTTGCGCTTGCGTCTCGTTGTGTACTGTGCCATTTTGTATGTGTTTCTTCTTATTACGACCCTATTTACCACCCCTGGACCCCGATATCTTCCTCATCTGACGACCTTTGCTTACCATACCTGATACCGTTGTAAATCCGTCCTGTTGACAATGCCGCCATCAGCAACAAGTCGACGTATACTTTGCATAAACTGCAATGTCTGCATAAATACGTTTCGACGTTATCTTGTTCATGAGCTGAACACAAGGGTTATTTCGTTACTTAGCGAGTGGATATCACCAGTAATCGTAAGTATTTTATGCTCATTATTATTAATCTAAAAATCATATTATAAGAATCACACAAAGCTCCTATACAATGTGTGACATAAGACATACAACTGTTCGAAAAATATGTATTTACAAAGATTATTTACGTGAAATAATCTTAGTTTTGAACTGTTGTTTATTGTTAATGTGGAACTATTTCTTCAAAATAACCTCCTGGTATTGAGCTATTGTATATTTTGTAATCAAAAGAAGTTTATATTGAGTTTCCTGTTTCAGATTACTGAGGAAGATTACATTTGTGAACCTTGTAATGAACTACTCATGAGAACCATAAACCAGCAATTAACAACAAGCTGTGATGGTGCTCAAGCTTCTGGGTCATCTTAACCAGGACGTAGACAAGTGTGCAGTATTTGTGGACAGTCTACACTTAATCGTCAGAGCCATGCTATTGTTATTGACAATCCTTCAGAAGAGCAAAGACAGATTAATGCTGTTATACAAACAAGAATTGCACCACGTCAGGTATTTATGTTTCTATATTGTTTATTATCATATTTCTTCTGTATATCAATAATTATACCTGATAGTGATTGACCTATGCTGTAATACTTTTCACCATAAATAAAAAATAATGTAAATAATAATACACACCTTTAACATGAAAATAACGCTTGTTCCCAACAAGTCACACCTCAACGGGTAACAGTGTGACTCGTTGGGAATGTTTTGGATAATAATTCCCAACGAGTCACAGTTACTGTTACACTGTTACTCGTTGGGATGATTTTTTCATTAGTTCCCAACGAGTCACACTTAACCTGTCACACTGTGACACGTTGGAAATAAATGTAAAAGATGTCCCAACGAGTAACAGTAGCTCCGACTCGTTATGCCGTCAACAGCGGCACAATGACTGGTTGACTTATTTTTATTCATCAGTTCTAAATAGTTATCCCTTGTTAGGGCTCTGTTTCTCGCCTGACATGACCAGTGCTAGTGTTCGTGGCCGCCTATATTTACTAGAATACGTAATCTCTCTACTTTCTTATTCACTTGTTTATGAAGATACTATTAATGGATAATGGTGTGAATACAGTGAAATGATAAGAGGATATTTGTGTTTTTTTTACCTCTTATTAATTTCAGCCACAATATAAAATATTATTTCTCTAAAATTAAATGTAAAGCACATATTTGCATGTTAAAGTTACACGTTTTTCGCCACGGGAACGACGCGGGGAGGGAGAGGGATGCTTGAATATTATCAGTTTGTGCTGTGCATTGAAGTGAAGTGCACGTCCCGCTGTTAACCATGACAGAATACATCGCGTCAACTTCGTCCAGCCTAGTGACATTTAGTTTTATACAAAGGAATGGTGGTACTATTTTGCTTCGTGGTGGATACGAATTTTATGCCAGGCGAAAGCATAATAGCGGATTAACAGTGTGGGCGTGCACGCAACGAAAAACTTGTAAAGGAGTCATACGAATAAAAGTAAGTATATCTACCTCTATACAAGATGTTGAAATAACCCAAAACTTAATTTGTTTAGAATCAGCAGCAAAATAGAAAGCAATATTTTTTAATACTTATATAGTTTAATTTTTTACCTAACATAATTATTTGTTTTGTCGTTTTTAATATTTTTTTAAACGCTACGTAAACAATCGAGCGGGCGAGTGTAAGTGAACTAGCGCGCGCGCTCAAGGTCAGCCGCTCCGCCGCCACCCCGCCGCCGCCGGCTACCGCCGTCCCTGTAGTCAATCTAGCGCGCGCCGGCGCGTGCGTCGTTTCATCTGAGGTTTTGGGTTATTCCATAAATATGTTGTATAAGTGACAATTTACTGATAACTACAAAGTATTTATTTTCAGTTTTAACTGAATATGCTGAGCTTGCTTAATTTACTGTTAACCGCTTTAATTCTGTTTTAATCATTATTGAGATCGTAAATGTTTTTTCATAGGACCAAAATATTCTGCATGAGACTGCTCATAGCCACGCCCCTGACTTTGCAAAAAACGAAATTGAGGAATCTGTCCAGAAATTAAAGACTGAATTGTACAAACCAGGTTTTCCAAATATCCCACAAAAGTATAATTCAATGATAAGTCAACTTAAAGATGCCGGAATGGATATCGTATCTAAAATACCCAAATTCACAAGTGTTAAAAGTACACTGTACAGACAACGAAATTCAGCAGCCGGAGTTTCTAAGATAGTGTACAAACAGGCACTAGACGTTGAAGTACCACCAAGATATAATGATTTTCTACTAGCAGATTACCAAAGTAATACGAACAATACTAGAATAATATTATTTTCGTCCAAGGAAGCGAGATTAATGGTGCACAATTTAAAAGACTGTTATGGTGATGGCACATTTAGAAGTTGTCCTAATCCCTTCATACAACTGTATACAATCCATGGGGATACTGGAAGTACAGTAAACCACACAAATATAATTCCTGTGGTGTATGCATTAATGAGCAACAGAACAACAGAAAGCTACTATATCCTGTTTAGTATGATAAAATCACAGCTACCTGATTGGAATCCAGCTCAATTCAGATGTGATTACGAAAAGCCAGCAATAAATGCAATCGCCAAAGTTTTTCCTTCAGTGATAGTAAAAGGGTGTTACTATCACTATAACAACGCGATATTTAAAAAGGGGAAAAAACTGAAAATGACAATGCGGACGTCACAAGATCCAAAGGAGGTGCGATTAGTTCAGCTCAGTGCTGTGCTTCCTTTGCTGCCAGAGCATGAAATAATAAACGGATGGGTATATATAATTGCTCGATACGGAGATAGCGAAAGTTCAAGCTGCAAACAGTTTATAAAATATATGGAAAGACAATGGCTGTGTAGAGAGTTTTTTAAAGTGTGGTGTGTTTTCGGAGAGCGGCACCGAACCACAAATGCCTTAGAAGCATGGCATGGTAAGTTGAATAAGACCATCGGAACAAAAAAACCGAACCTGATGCACTTCCTGCATACATTAAAAGAGGACTCTTCTCTTAATGTTGTCAGAAACATACTCACACAAACAAATAAATCACTAAAAAGAAAAAGAGCTAAAAAATATATTTTAAAAGACGATTTCATTCAAGAAGTGCAACAGGAGCTATCGGAAGGTTTGATAACAGTAGGCCATGCTTTAGAAATTTTACGAAATTAGATTATATACTGTGAGTCAAATACATATTATGTACAAGGCTGATTATATTAACATTAACTATTTCTTTATCATAACATTAACTTTATTTTAACTCAACGTTTTGTTTGGTCATACCAAACAAAACGTTGAGTTAAAATAAAGATACTACTTAAAAATGATTTGTTGAAAATTGTTGTACATTGATTTTATATTAATTAACGTGTAAGACTGATTATGGTTGTCATCATATCATTATTATGGATAATTATGAATCTACAATTATTAAAATCTACTTATTATCCATAATGATGTTATGATGATAACTCTATATTGAATTTATATTCAATTCCATAAGACTGATTATATTTAGAACAATTTTTTAATGTTAATACTTAATTAGTAAGTTTAATACTTACTAACATAAAAAAGAAACAACATACCACGTGTCCACGAGTTTGATTCACACGAAACAGCTTTAAGTGTTTCGTGCGAATCGAACTCGTGTTTTTTTTTTTTTTCTCTTATATCGCCTGTATTAAGATACCAAAAGTTAAAGAAAAGTGGATGTTCTTACTTTAATCATTAAAATTAAAATATCTGTGATGATTCTGTGATTTATACCTAGATAAATATAGCTTTTTAAAAATATCTTATAATGTTTGAATTGTTATTTTGTTAATTTATAATTTCAGCTATTTGAAATTTGTTGTTTATTTTAAATGCCTTATTGCAAGTTTATAATTTCATAATATGAAACTAGTGATATCTGTAAAGATTTTTTAGTTTGATACAGATAGGTTGTTATAATGTGTAGATAATTTATAAATGTTTAAAATTGTAATTTTGTTGATTGATAATAAATCTGTTTGATATTTATTTACAGTGTCTTATTCCAATATATACCATATTCACTGATTTACAATTTCATAGGAATCTTTACGAGTAATCGTGTAACTGGCTGGGAATTGTTTAGTAAAAAAATCCCATAGAGTAACAGTGTGACCGGTTGGGAACGTCTCAAAAATAATTCCCAACGAGTAACATGCCCAACGAGTAACAGTATGACTGGTTGGGATTATTTTTAAAATTAATTCCCAACCGGTCACACTGTTACCCGTTGAGGTGTGACTCGTTGGGAACAAGCGGAAAATAATAGGTATTATTGTTTTTTTACCTTGAATGTAGTGACATGTCTTTTTATCTTTTTATATTATATACAACGATACCTGATATTAATTCAATGTTTTCTTTCATAGATATCATCATCTGCTAGAATATGCCATGCATGCTGGATGAGTTGCAAGCGTGCTGCCATACGTATTGAGCATGCTGATGATGCCCGTGGAGTTTCTACTACTGAAGAAGTTGAAGTTGAAACAGGTGACTCTGAGCCATTCACTGCTGAAACAGTTCATGAAAGTCTAGAAGTGCCTTCTGAAGTTGTATCTAGTGAAATAACATTGGAAAATTATAGACGGGCAGCAAATACTGCTTCTCACTGCCTTTTCCCTCAATGTACTAATATTAATCTGCACAATTTGGCAGATTCATTTAGGGCTACAATACTCAGTACATATAAATATTATATCCCTGTGCACAGCCGTGTTTGTACAGAACATAGACTGAGTAACCAGTGGAACATATTTTTTCATTTGTCAATGCTTTCAAGCCTTACCTTAATTTCACAAATGTAGAAGCTATCCAAGAAATTGAAGATAACATATTTTTCTTTTGGACTGGAAGGTCTAAACAAGATTTTTTCACCCTTATTAATGAAGTTCCTCGCATACAAGGAATGCACAAAGGTTTAACATAGTTTTATTTCAGTACAATGTCGAAATAATGGTTATGCGCCGTTACGATAGAAAAATACAGTGGTACGTTGCTAGCGCAAACGCAGTACAGGGGCTAAGGGACAGGGACTTACATAGTGCTGGGACAACGTGAGTGAATGAATGATAAAATAAATGTTTTTTCAGTCAGTAGGACGTTCAGTAACAATTTTTTTTGTGTGTTTATCTGTACAAGTAAGGTACTAGTGGTACTTACCAGTACGTTTTTTCAAGACTGTTACAAAAACACAGTACGTACACACGGCTACATATCAAGCTATACATTAGCAGTACAAATTGACCCACATTGTTCGGAAATCCTATACAATGCGAGATCGGCTTATACTGGAAATGTATAGCCTGATATGTACCTGTGTGTACACAATAAAATTAATGGACATCATTTTAGTTTGATTCTGCTGACTCTTATTTAAACTGATTACTTTCATTCTATATATTTTTTCTACAGATTTCCAAAAGACACTGTAATAAGAGAAAAATGGAGGATATTTTGCGGTAACACAGAAACATGGAAACCTACGCGTACTAGTGCAATCTGTTCAGAACATTTTACGTCGTCTAGTTTTAAAGAACTTTCAACTAATAGAAGGAAATTAGTTGAGGGAGCGGTACTCACTTTAAAAAACATTCTTGGCACGGAAGAACGGTCAGCAAAATTACTGAAGAGTAGAATCTCGAGGACTGGAAAGACCACACCTGCCATAGCAACGGAAGTAGTTTCTTTTCCTTCATCCAGTCAATCCATCCCTCAGCCAATACAGTCACATAGCCAATCCATTCCGCAATCATTACAGTCTCACAGCCCATCCAGCCCTCAACCATCTACTACACACAGCCAATGCGTCCCAACAACGACAACATCTGTCAGTGAACTAGTTGAGACTCCAAGAAAAAGAAAACTGCGCAAGCAGTTGCAGTTTAAAAATAAGAAAATTCGTAGACTGCAAGCAAAAACGCGATATTTAAAGAAAAAGATCAATACTCTACAAGAACTTCTTAACAATTTAGAAGAAAGATCACTGATAGACAAAGAAGATAAATTAGTCTTGAGCAAAATTGGTGTTACGGAGAAAGAACTTCTTAAACGACAAATGAAAAAAAGTGATAAGCTCCCTAGGACTAAATATTAATTCGAGTTGAGATCTTTTGCACTCACTCTGCATTACTACTCGGCAAAGGCGTATAAGTACGTACGCAAGGTATTTCAGACATGCCTTCCTCATCCAAGGACTTTATCTAAGTGGTATAGGAACATCGATGGACAGCCGGGTTTTACGAAAGAGAGCTTGTTTGCTTTAAAACTTAGAGCTGAACAGGAAACTAACAAAATTTATTGCGCTAGTTAAGTGTGGTAACCCTACTACAATTAGCTTTGTCAGCAGTACAGCTTCTTCCAAATCTAGTGAGTAAGTTATTATAATGTAGGACATTGTCGTCACGCAACAATTGTCGTCTTAGCATAATTTAGCTATAAGTACCTTGTATCTTTAGGATTAGATTATTATTATCTTCACTGTCACTCTGTCAGTTAAATAAAGTTATTTTTATAAACTCTCCGACTGTCGTTTACTTAATTGGCGCAGCCGGTAGGATCTCTGTAGTCACTCAGTATAGTATAAAATTCTACAAAGCTGCTGTGACGTCTGTTCCAACAGTTTAACAGAGATCGCCGAACAAATAAATTTATTGAGCAACTTCATCGAGAGGCTGACGCTGAGTGTGGTGATAATAGTCCAAGGAGGAGATGGGAGTAACTTCGGGACTGTGAGTAGAACTTTTTCACTATCCTTTCGGTTTTCCTTTACGTGTACCTCTTTGATTAGATATATGTGTTTGTGTTATTAGGGGTCAGACAATACCTGGGTAACATACATATTTTATTGCGATAAAACTTTTGTGATAGAATAAATACGTAGATATAGTTAGTTTAGTACATTTTTATTACGATACAAACCTCGTGGTAAAGCAATTAGGTAGGCATAATTGTTTAGTACCTACAGTCTATTACGATACAATTTTCGTATTAAACTGTGTCACTAAGTAGGTATTTTCCTGGTGTGTAGCGTTTCGGGTTTCAATAACAATGGATCAGATCGTACCAATTCCGTCAGCAATGACTAGCATTATTCCGGAATTTAGTGGCGATGCTAGACAGCTCCCACTATTCATAAAAAAATGCGAATATATATTAAATAAGTTTCGAGGAGGAGATGCTCAGAACGAATACTTATATCACGTCGTAACAAGTAAGCTTTCGGATAAAGCTGCGAACCTAGTAGGAGAGCGGGATCAAATAAGTAATTGGGATGAACTAAAAGAGTTGTTAGTGCAACATTTTGGGGATCCTAGGACCGAAGAATGTTTAGTGTTGGAATTGGAATCCTTAAAAATGAACCAAAATGAAAGTTATTTAGATTTTTGCCATAGGATACAAAACATACGTAGTATTCTTATTGCAAAAACCAATGAAACGATAAGCAATGTCAACGTACGTCAAGCCAAACAACATATTTATACTAATTCGTCGCTGAATGTTTTCTTATATAATTTACCAGCGTATTTAGTTAGGCTAGTACGATTGAGAAATGTAACGACTTTGGAGGATGCCTTAAGGGTTGTTCTAGAAGAGCAAAGCTTCCAAACAGTTTATGATCTGAAAAATAGCAGAAATAAGCCGTCAAGGAAATTTACGGAAAACCATAATAACAACTTCCAAAGACTACATAACTCACAAACAAGAGAGGCAAATCCGAATGCATCTAGTAGTTCACAAATAGCCGTAAACCAGTCAGGTTCACAAAACGCATCGTTTCAATCAAGGAATTCGCATTTTGCACAAAATCGAATTCCGTTACAGACTAGGTCAACTGCAGGGACGCCGAGTCAGCATGATCGGCGATGGACGTCGGCACATAATGCACCGTTTGCAAATACAGGTGCAAACACCGATGTTACTATGCGGACTGCGAGTTCTAGACGTGTTAATTACACAAACAATGATTCATACGATAATAATCAGTTTGCGTTTGAAAGGGAACTACAATCAAGTACTTCGGACGAGCCTGTATGTGCGGAAAATTTTCATCTAAGGGCCTCGAACAGAGAGAACATATAGTTTTAAAGTGTACTAGTTTTCGTTCTTTGCCATATATTATAATTCCTGAGTTAGGTAATGCAGTTTTTATGTTAGACTCTGGCAGCACTAGATCTTTTATCGGATCGAGTATAGCGAAGCAATACTTTAGAAATAATATATATAAGGAGCGTTTTAATGTTGTTAGCACACATGGTATTAGCGAACATACACACGTTATTTGTACACAATTGCCTAAAATTTTTAAATGCTCGGAGGATCATAAGTTTTATCTTTACGATGTCGATAGTAACTACGATGGTTTGATAGGAAGTAATCTAATGAAACAATTAGGCGCGAAGATTGACTACGAAATGTCAATGTTGTGCACAAAAACAACGAACATACCTTTTGTCTATTCGTCAACATTTACGTATGTTCTGCCAGCACGTTGTGAAGTAAAAGTTAACCTTCCAGTTGATTTAACTTATGGCGCGGCCATTTTGGATTACAAAGAATTAACCGATGGAATAAGGATGCCTTGTGCGTTAGTAAACTGCGTTAATGGGTTTGCATATACGGTTATTCAAAATTGTAAAAACAAAGAAATGACCCTTAAGGTCACTAGTCCATTTAAGGTAGAACAATGTAATGATAGCGAATTAGCAGTAAATAACCTAAGCGAAAGGGATGGACTGGATGAATTGTTATTAAAAAATCTTAACAAATTACGACTAAACCACATGAATGAGGAAGAAAGAAACATGGTATGGAATATTTGTGAGGAATATAAGGATATTTTTTATTGTGAGGATATACCGTTGTCTTTTACGAATGATGTCAAGCATAAGATTAGAACTACGAACGAAGATCCAATTAATGTCAAAGCATATAGGTTACCGCCAGCCCAAACAGAGGAAATTAGGCGTCAAGTTGATAAGATGTTAAGTGACGATGTAATCCGAGAATCAAACTCTCCTTGGAGTGCACCTGTTCATTTAGTTCCAAAAAAGTTAGACGCGTCGGGCCAACAGAAATGGAGAATGGTAGTGGATTATAGACGATTAAACGATATAACCATAGACGATAAATACCCTTTGCCAAATATCAATGACCTTTTTGATAAGTTGGGAAAGAGTATGTATTTTTCAACTTTGGACCTCGCCTCTGGTTATCATCAATTGCAAATTCAAGAAGAGGATAGGCAGAAAACTGCATTTACAACACCATTTGGGCTGTACGAATTTAACAGAATGCCTTTTGGTTTAAAAACAGCGCCTGCTACTTTCCAACGAGCAATGGACAGTGTACTTAGAGGGTTGCAAGGGTTACATTGCCTTGTTTATTTAGATGACGTAATCATATTTTCGACAAGCCTACAGGAACACGTCGTTAAGCTCAAAGCAATTTTTGAACGATTTAGAAAAACAAATCTAAAAGTTCAACTAGATAAGTCCGAGTTTCTAAGAAAAGAAGTTATATACCTAGGACATACAATTACAAAAGATGGCCTTAAGCCTAATAATGATAAGATAGAAGCTATCCTAAAATATCCAATACCTAAAACAGTCACGGAGATAAAAAGTTTCTTGGGTCTGATAGGATATTATAGAAAATTTATCAAGGATTTCTCTAAAATAACAGGACCTCTTACAGCATGTCTAAAGAAAGGAAAAAGTATAGTAATAGATGACGAATATAGAAAAAGTTTCGAAACATGTAAAGAATTACTAACAAATGCACCTTTACTGCAATTTCCCGACTTCAACAAGCCTTTTATTCTTACAACTGACGCATCGAATTTCGCTGTTGGCGCTGTTTTGTCTCAAGGCAACATAGGCTCAGATAAACCAATTGCGTTTGCTAGCAGGAAACTAAGTGATACAGAGTCTAGATATAGCACAATCGAGAAAGAGTTATTGGCCATAATATGGGCGGTCAAATACTTCAGACCCTATTTATATGGTAGAAAGTTTATTATTTATACCGACCATAGACCATTAGCCTGGCTGAATTCGTTAAAGGAACCAAATAGCAAGTTAACTAGGTGGAGATTACGGTTAGAGGACTACAATTTTGATATCCATTATAAAAAGGGTCAACAAAATACAAATGCGGATGCCTTATCACGCATCAAAATTAATGTTACAAATGATTGTGAGTCGATGATTGTAAATGTCGATGAAAACGAAAGAAACTTGCAGGAGCATTTAGACGAGGTGACTAATGAGATTATAAAACTTGGTAAAAAGGGACCAGAATTAGAGACTATCGAAATATCAGATTCTGAAAGTGACGCTGCTACAGCTAATTCTATATCCAATAGAGAGCATGAAGGTATACCTATCCTCAAAGAAGCGATAGACACTAAGCCTAGACAAATTCACATTTTTACTTGGTTTAAAGATAGCTTGGCTGTAAAAGACATTTCTAATGACAAACAAAAAATTTTGGAAGTTCATTTACCTACGAATAACCAGGATTTAGTAAAGGATTTCCTTAAGGAATATATAGACTACAAGCATAAATATTTCATATATTTTGAGGATCCTGCCCATAGGAAAATTTTTGTCAACGTTATTATTTCACTCTATAAAAAGGGAACCCAACAATTTGTTGAATGTACTGAAAGAGTGGTGAACGTTACAGATGAGGATGAGCAAAAGAATTTAGTTTTAAAATATCACCAAGGTAAAACCTGTCATAGGGGTATTAGGGAGACAGTAATTAAATTAAAAAGATCGTACTGGTGGAGTAAGATGCAGGAAACAGTTACTGCCATCATTAATGCCTGTGAGGAATGTAAAAAAATGAAATATGAAAGGAAACCCCTGAAACCATTTATACAGTTAACACAGACTCCAGATGGGCCATTACAAGAAGTCTTTATTGATCTGTTATACATCGAAAAGAACCAATATCTGACAGTGGTGGACGCATTTAGTAAGTTAGGACAAGCTATTTACATACCTAACAAAAGTACACCAGAGGTAGTAAGAGCCTTAATTAAATACTTTAGTATGTATGGAACACCCAAGAAGATAAGTAGTGATTCAGGCACAGAATTTAATAACGAACTGCTCAAAGAAATGTTGAACCTGCACAAAATAGATCAGCATATTGGAACACCCAATAATCCCAATTCAATGGCGATGGTAGAGCGTTTTCATTCTACAATAATAGAAATATATAGGTTAGCAAAATACGAGCAAAGTAACTTAGATGCTACATCCGTAATGACATACGCGATCATGGGATATAATAACACAATTCATAGTGCCACAAATTTCACACCTTTTGAGGTAGTTTTTGGACAAACAGAGTCAGGGAATATTTTTGATATCGATAGGAATAAAAACTTAATGCAGAAAATTTTACAAGACCATCGTAAAAGACTGAAAATTCTTTACGAACACTTGAGTAGCCAGATGATTGGACATAAAAGTTTAGTTAGGGAAAAGAAAGGAGGAGAAGAGAATATACCAAGTGTAGTAGATGGGGACACAATTTTTATGAAAAATACTAGGACTAGAAAAGCTAAAGAGTTGCCTCGTTTTGAAAAAGCAATCGTCATGGGAAATGTCGACAGGAACATAGTCCCAGTTAAGCTTAAAAATAGACGTACGAGAGTAGCATTAAAAAACGTAAAACGTCCTTCACAGATGGTGGTCGATACTTCTCGCCCTAGTGGATCAAGGGACAACTTTGAACATCCAGAAAATCGATCAGAATCCCGGGATAGTTCCGATCAGGATTGGGACGGCTCTGATGAAGAATAACCACTGGGACATCATAAAAACAATAGATTTAAATTCTCTAGCCCTACAATTAGAGAATAATATGCAAGAATATAATAAGTTAAAAATTATTTGTAATAGTAATAGCGAGATATATAGGGAACTTATAGGATTAACCGTACAGATAGATTCTCTGTTAGAATTAACTAAGGACAGGTTACAGCAGATTTTACCGTCAAGAAGAACAAAAAGAGGTATTTTGAATCCATTGGGTTCTCTTGTTAAAGTAATAACAGGTAATTTAGATAACGAGGACGCTAGGAAGTATGATTTAGAGATAAGTAATCTAGGAAAAAGGGAACATTCCGTTGAACGAAGGGTATCATTAATGCAAAGGGCTTTTGATAAATTGCTTAATGTTTCAGACGATATCAATTTCAATACTAGACATCTAAATCTAAAAATTAAACAATTTCAGTCTCTTGTTCAAAATCAAACTAAGTACTCCAATTTGATTTCAATCATGAATAGTATGCACCAAATATTAAATAATTTTCGTACTATTTATACTATCATTTATGAACTAGAAACAGCCATTGCCTTTAGCAAAATACATATATTACATCAATCTATAATTAACTCTACGGAACTATTTAATATTTTGAAGGTAATCAAAACGCACCATACCTTAGTTTATCCGTTAGATATTCATAACCTAGTTAAGTTAGAGGGAAGTATAAAAATTAAGGGGTTTATAGATAGTAGTAAAATGTGTGGCTTTTGGAGGTGGATCGTGTATGTTTTGGGGTGGCATAATGTTGGACACTAAAACTGACATTGTATTCATCACTACGGCGAATACCGGCCCGAGATCGAGAAGTTTGACGGCTGCACGATACGTCGAAGAAGTGCTCGAAGAACATGTGAGGCCGCTTGCGTGGCTTATGGGAGAAGATTTTCTCTTAATGCACGACAACGCCAGACCGCATGTCGCTAGAACAGTTTGCGACTACATGGAAGATGTTGGAATCACCGCGATGGAGTGGCCAGCTCGTAGTCCTGATCTCAATCCGATTGAGCATGTCTGGGATGAGCTAAAAAGAAGAGTTCGAGCAAGAAGCCCTGCTCCTACGCGCCTCCAAGAGCTTCAACTTGCCATTGAAGAGGAGTGGAACGCCATACCACAAGATTTCATGGTGAAATTAATACGGTCCATGAAAAACCGATTAAGAGCTGTAATCAAGGCTAGGGGAGGGAATACACCTTATTAAAAAACAATTTGATCAAGCATTTTGAGTTTTATTTTTATTCTTTGTTAAGCTAAATTGGGTAATTTTATCCGTATGTTGGGTTTTGTGCCCTAAAACTCCCTATGGGTACTTTTTTTACACTGTATTTGATATCATTAGAAAGGTACTGAAGTAAACATTCAAATAGTGTAAGTTTTATTTTAATATGTATTCACATTTATGAAAAAAACTGCTTTAACAACAAAAAGTCAACGTGTGCGATTTTATTGCTCTCAAGTGTATGAAGAAAATTCATATTTTTTAGGTACATTTTGTATGGAACGGATTTTTTGATGATATCCCTAGCTGTTTTTGCCGTAAATCCTAACAAAAAGTACTAGGCTTGCATGAATTCACGATAGTATTTCAATCATTATTATGTAGGAAAGTAGGGTAGGCAGGCAGGCAGGCAGGTAGGTAGGTATGTACGTATGTGTCAAAGGCAGGTAGGTATGTATGGTAGGTATTAAATACAAACAGTATTTTTTTCATAAAAAAATAAAGCATACTTTATTACCTACCAACGGCACTTTGTTTTTTTATCCTGTGTCTTAAACCAAAGGTTTTTTCTTTTTTGTTCGAGGTAAAAAAACTGGCCAAGTGCGAGTTGGACTCGCACACGAAGGGTTCCGTACCACCGTACAATATTTAGCAAATATTATGACGTATTAAAAAAAACTACTTACTAGATCTCGTTCAAACCAATTTTCGGTGGAAGTTTACATGGTAATGTACATCATATATTTTTTTTAGTTTTATCATTCTCTTGTTTTAGAAGTTACAGGAGGGGGACACACATTTTACCACTTTGTAAGAGTCTCTCGCGCAAACTATTCAGTTTAGAAAAAAAATATATTAGAAACCTCAATATAATTTTTGAAGACCTATCCATAGATAGGATATCCTATCCATAGACACGTATGGGTTTGATAAAAAAAGTTGAAAGTTTCAGTTCTAAGTATGGGGAGCCCCCAAAATTTATTGTTTTTTTTCTATTTATGTGTGAAAATCTTAATGCGGTTCACAGAATATATCTACTTACCAAGTTTCAACAGTATAGTTCTTATAGTTTCGGAAAAAAGTGGCTGTGACATACGGACGGACAGACAGACAGACAGACATGACGAATCTATAAGGGTTCCGTTTTTTGCCATTTGGCTACGGAACCCTAAAAACTAACTTATAAAACAAAGTTACTGTAATGAAGTTAGAACATTTGAATGTGATAAGAACATGGCGTTAATTAGTTTTAAAACTTAAATCGAATTGCCATTTCATTGTCACAAACTGTTTAAAAGTTCAAGAACAAAACCATCACCTTTTGAAATCATTGCAATTGCTCCAGAAGAAATTGTAAGAGAATACTGTTTAGGCTCCACTGCTGACCATTTACTAGCAGCGTGTGCTACTTAGGTATATATATTGCCTACAGATTTCGGCAAGCCGCAATTATCGTGGCGGTGTGTAAAAACTTTATAGAGTGACATTTTATAACTTGCTAACCGCACTAGCGGTCGAAATATTTTTCTGTCCTCTGTATTAAACCGAATTTTAACTAATTATCAAAAGTTGAAAGTAAATAGATATAAAAATTACAGTAATTTTCAAAATTCATAAGTATCACTTACTTATCATTGAAGAAACAAAAACTCCAAAACATCATCGTTTGTCTTAATAGACATAAAAATTAGCGATCACGACAGGACAAAAAACTAAATTCTCAAAAAACGGTTTGTTGAGTCGGCACGTGACGTGATCATCGAGGAAACAAAAGGCCGAGTTCCCGTCGTGAAAATGAAACCAACGAAAATCCTGAAAAACCTAACCATCGATGCAGCTGAAGTATCGACACGGGTGTATGGAAGAAAAAGCAATTGCATTTTGAATGTTCATGTCATGTGAACCAGATCATCATAAGTTAATTGCCCTTTCTTCCTCATTTTTACCTACCTACCTATTTTTTCTAAATCATTTCGTCAGCTATCTTAAGTCCTATTGATAGGTGTGTAAAAATTATGACTGGAAAATTCATGAAGAAATGTATGATTCATTCATATATAGAGAAGTAACGAGAAGTGATGGTTTAAAGAGTTCTGGGATACTGCACAGAGAAAATTACAGTGAAGCTTTAGGAGAAAATTAAGATTCTAAATAAAAGTTTCAAATGCAACCATTAACTTCTTACAGGTTTTCCTGTTATTTATAAGTAAAGAACCATTCTCAGAATTTTTTACAAAAAATTTATGTCAGATTTTTCGGATATAAGGGAACTGGTCAATTTTCATAAATTTTTAAGTGTTTCAAACATATTTAAAAAAAATTGAATTTCTCACAACAAGCCCTTTCATTCAATATTTCACACGGTATAGTTTGCAATCAGTGTTTTTTTTTTTTCAATATTCAAAATTCATTTATTAACGTTTCAGGTCCCTGTTTGGGTCACAGAAATTTATATGTGTACCAAATTTCAACTAAATTTGTACAGTAGATTTGAAGCAAATTGGCTGTGACAGACAGGCAGACATACAGACAGAGACAGACACAGCCAGCCAGCTAGCAAGATAGACAGACACAGAAGTGAACCTGTAAGGATTCCGTTGTTCATTCAGACATATGGAACCTTAAAAACCAACAATGCTGATGAGTAAATTGGACATTCTTTATTGATGTTTGCGATGCCTTGGACTTTCCTTATTTGTTACTTGTTAAAAGATGTAGAGTTGTTTTTTTTGTTGTGTTTTCCTACAATATGTATCAAAATAACTCACTATTACTTAGTTTTAAATAAAAGTAACCACATTCTTTGATTTCAACAACATTAAAAATTGCATTTTTCTTAAAATCAATTCATTTGAACTCAAACTCAAACTCAAACTCAAAGCATTTATTTCAAATAAACCAATTACAGGCACTTTTGAATTGTCAAGGGGTCGGTCAGTCAGAAATATGAAGCTAGTTGCCCATTCCAACGCATAGTAGGTTCCTATGGAGAAGAACGGGCAAGAAACTCCACGGACACTCTTTTAAATCAGAATATTGTTACAAAATATTGGTTACATCATTCATGTTGTAATTATACATGTGAGAACAATGTAGAGAGACGTGCACGTTAAAAGCGTCCGTAATAAAGAAAAAAAACAATTCAAAAATTAAAATAAATTCAAAATAAGCCTTGGCAGCTAAGAGATGACCAGTCCCCACTGACGGCGCCCGTTCACGAACATGACGCATGGATCAGCACCATTTAGCTCAACCATTTTGAAGGGAACTTTATGATCCAACACACACGCCACCACCAGTGAGACATTTGAGTGAGCATGACATACTCTCAGCCGCAAGGGCACATTTAGGTCAATGAAAGACGTAGGTACCCAGTAAATGGTAGCTTTAAAGTAGGTACATAGTGCTCACACATGTGCTATGCAATTATATAATACTATGAAATTGAATTTATACAATCTAAAGATAGTCCTTTGATAGTCCTTGACCTTTCCTATTCTTCGTGTATCCTTCAAATATTGACTGTCAAATGAAAACAACATCCAAATTAGTTCCAAAAGCAGCTTTTTGATACAACTTGACTGTGTCTGTAGAAGAAAGAGTAGACCCTCTGTAGAATAGGGTCACCATTTCGAATTTGAAAAGTACTCACAAAAAACAGAACATTTGCAAAAAATCCTGCACACAAATCTTTCTTATGCAGTAACCATTTAACAAATAAGGCAACATTTTATTTACCAAAACTATATAGGTAAATAAACAAGGACAAATGACAAGGCCAGAGAAAGTCTGGACGGGAGGCCAAAAAGTTGGAGATGTCCAGACATATACGGACAGGTGGTAGCATACTGTATACCAACACTAAGAAACTTTAATATTTGACAACAAAACGAGACAATTATATTATCACAACCAATCATTTGAGACAAAACCAAAACTACAACAACCTGAATTTCACAACAAGTGTTGATATTCCAAAAGATTTAATAAAGAAGAACTAATGTTTTATTTCACTTTACGTCGAGTTAAAAAAGTCCTAGCAATCAACTTTCTAAAAATTCAAGCATTGCCAAAATGGGTGGCCAGTTAGCATCACAGTAAACATTATGTACAATCAAAGATAATGAATGTCACGCCTTTTTATCAATATATTAGCAATAACTAGAAACCGACGCGCATGATTTACCACATGTATGAATGTAGACGAACACAAAAGTTTTGAGTTTTTACAATGATAACATAGAAGAAACATTGGGCTTGAAAACTTGACTGACTTATCACAAAACCACTGCCTACACTCTCCTAATGCCGCAAATCATTTAAGATTTAACACTACCGATGACAGAATACGGTTTTATGCAATATTGTAACCAACATTGGATAATAATACAAAAAATTATACAGCAGACGTGCCCGTACCTAAACGTAAAACGACGTGTTGGCTTGGACGCAGTGTTGCCAGATGCATTGAACCTAATATCTGTAGTAGAAACTGCTCCAATCTGTATTTATATCTGTATGCTATTTTAACTTGAAATCTGTATTAAATCTGTATGTATGGTCAAAAGAACGGAAACAGAATAATATACCTACTTACCGTATGCAGTAAAATTACTTTATTCTGCTTCTTTTGAAAAAGAAGAGAAGAGGTTTGACTCATCAATCACTCATCACCTACCTCGACCGACCTCGACCTCCTCGACACAGTTACTGGGTAACACGATACCCCTTGATAAAGCTGGTTGTCAGATTTTTGGGATTTTTTATTGTGCATTAAATCAATATCAATTACCAGTAAAAGTTTGTACGAAATTAATTATTTACGATAAATGCATCACGAGAGCGCAGTATTTTGGAGAACACACACAAATCTTTAATTGGCGGATTCCCCGTTTGAAAAATATACTACTAATCGCGATTTATTTACTTAAGTTCCGTTTTAAAGCAGATTAGGGCTATTTAATAAATATAATTAGAAAATTATGTATAAAAATCTGTATCCAGTGCATATCTGTATCATAAATCGAAAATCTGTATAAATACGGAGAAATCTGTATATATGGCAACACTGCTTGGACGTGACAATGACAACGAATCAACCATGGAATCAACCATGTGACAACCTCTGAGGTGACAACTGACAACGAACAACAATGTCAATGACATAGCTACTGCAGTGTTGCAAAAGTGAGACTAGAGCATCGTGAAATCGTAATGCAGGGGCCACACCAACGAGAACGCCGTTGATTATCGCGAAGATGGACGTTAACCGTAGGTGTAGCCACAACATATTGCGATAATTTGAGAACGGCATTCACATTCACATTGCCATTTGACGTTATCGGGTACTCTTGTGACGGTATTTTTTGGAAAATTAAAGGGATTTAACGCGTGAATTATTGTGTTCATGCGACTACACTTACGTTTGTCATTGTGCACCGTGACTGCGACGGGATCACACGTGTTTGTTTAGCGGAGCCGTTTATTATTTGTTCATGTACAGAGTGGAAAGGCCCAAATCAAGGGCTTGAACCAGAAAGCGCCACGAAGCGCTTGACTTCTGGACACACGTATCATTAGGAGGTTCGTCTCTCAGAACCCCTGAACACCACCGGTAGCTTGAACCCCAATAAAAATAATATGTTTTTATTTTATAAAAGTATTGTGTAATCCATATGTATAAAAATGCAATAAAATAAATAATAATAATATATGTCCGTAGCCTGACTGCGTTTTGGTAACCTCTTTGGAATCATCTACTCCCAAAAAAGCCCAAAGAATCGTACACTAAAGCCTACGACGATTTTTACAATTAATGGAAAACTACAAAGGGCGTCAAGTCTGTATCTGAATCAGTGCTTTTAGTCTACTTCCAGCATTTATCATCTACAAAGAAGCCAAGAACCCTATGGTGCATCTATTCGATGCTCAGGTCAACAATAAACATCAAAAATAATATACAAATTAATAAATACATCAAATTACTGGCATTTTTAAAAAGGAAATCAGAAGGACATCGTCCTCAGAAATCAAAAGTTTTCACAGCTCAAAATGTGGAAACGTTTCTAAATGAAACCCCTGACCTGCCCCGCATTCCGAGTTAGGCTGTAATCGATTTGAGCGTGCTAACGGCCGTTCCGAATAAGCCTTAGCGCGATAACGATGAATTGTGAATCGTCATAGATGACGTCATGACATGCGCCATCTTGCAATAACGCCGACCATGCCTTTTACTAATATCACCGTGAGCGCTGTCAAAGATGACAGTTGTGCTGTTTTGTTTTGAGTCGCATCATAACTTTAGACAAACGTGGCATCGTAGAAATTGTGCTTCTGACTACTGTGGCCACCTAACCAACGAAGAAGAAGAAATGTGTAGTATAAACACAAAGAAATATGATAAGCAAGTTTTGACGTTGAGCGAGTACCGTGAAAGCGTTCACGAGCGTTCCGAATTGATGACAGCACTCAGCTGTCATAATCGTGATATCTAACTCGGAACGCCAAATATTGATGTCAGCGCTGTGAGCGATTACGTTCTTATTCGGAAAGCGCCCCTGAAGTACCTACCTATTGATTCAATTTTTAGTAACTAAAATAGCTACATACTTAGGTACATACTATGTATAGGTACTAGCTACCCGCTCATGAATCGATCGCTTGTCTATGATCTACTGTTATGTGATGTTTCGACTCTCTAAGTTAAATAATAATTATTACTGTAAACCTTCGTAAGGTTTATGTGTTGGTATTAAAAATAATAAACTTAACATGTAATACATAAAAAATAATATTATATTACGTAAGTTACCTTCATACTAATACTACCTACCTATTTTTGTTACAGGTGGCATTGATTCTTGGAGTGAATGGCGCTTGTCGTGGAAATTAACTCATAAACATTAAAGTCAAAGTCAAAGATATAGAAAAACATTCAGATTTGTTGCTGGTAAATTTGCCAGATAGAAAATCAAAGAAAGAACGGTCATTCCGGTCCGTGGAGAATACGTAAGAATTATCGAAAAGTACCAAGCTCTACGCCCCTCTAATATAAACACTAACAGATTTTTCGTAGCTTATAATAATGGCATGTGCACTAGGCAAGTCATTGGAAAAAATAAGATCAGCAGCATGCCGAAAGAAATTGCGAAATACCTGAAATTAACAAATGCCGAACTCTACACGGGCCATTGTTTCAGGAGAACATCGGCTACTTTATTGGCGGATTCAGGAGCAGACATGACCTTGCTTAAAAGACACGGTGGCAGGAAATCCGATTTAGTAGCAAAGGGCTACATTGCAAATTCTAAAATTATAAAAATTCTATACAAAACAAGGATAAAATAAGCTGCCGCATTGGTGGCAACATCAAACTAAAAACACCGTTGATAACTGATCCTTGGACACCTTTGTCACCACAACCTTCCAAATCAAAACACTATTCATCTAGCCCGCTGCCTTAAGCATCACCTACACCAACTTTCACGATCCAAAATGGTTCTCAGTAGATCCAAGTTTCTGAAACGTTACTTAACAGTAATACTCAAATAAACTCTAACTCAACTTCAATAAATGTACCGAATAAACCTTCAACATTCAATTGTTTTAAATAGGGCTACTAACTGTAATAGGGAATATGCATGTATTTTTTTTATGTTTTTATTCGATACTTTACATCGCCAAATAATAGTGAAAAAAATTCAACGCCAAAAAAGCAATTCAAAGTACTTTAAAAAAAAGTTAAGAACAACCACCCGACCCGGGCTATTTAAACGCCATTTTGGCGCGCTTGGTGTGGTGACGTCACAGTCTATGACATCAAAATACATCATCATGGAACCAACTTCTCTAGAACAATGCAAAAAACCGACATACAAATACTGCATTGTGCCTAAGTGCAGAAATACATTATGAAATGCACCCGACCAAGTATTTTTTTTTGTCCTGAGAGACTTACGGAGAAAGTGGTGGAAACATGCTATCTCCCAACTTGTTTTAAATATCCTAGTATTATGACAACATCCTATACTTAACACAATCTAGATTTCGATATTTTGCGAAGCTATGTTATTTTATTTGTTTTAGGTTATGATGCTTTTTAAAACTAAATTATTCCGGAAAAGGTATGGAAGATAAAATAAACATTAGATAGAATAGAATTATACACATTATATGTTATACTTAATTACCATAGAGCTTTCACTCCTTTGATTTCAATAGCCGTGAAATTGGTATTTGATATAAAAATGTGGTCATCATGAACATATCAGCTTTCGGCAAACTATCCGATTGGGCTTTCATAAAACCGCTTTCAGTCATTTTCGTAAGAGCCTTTCGTGTATTAACAAAATGTATTACTTCTAAATGTGTACTAAAATCATAATAAAACTGACTGAATCGCAAAAACTCCTACAAAACACACTTTACATTGTTGTCATAGATTGTTACGTCACATTCGCTCTGACCATTAGCGTCGCTTTTCAAGTATTTGAATTTCCCACAGATTTTTTGCACTTTTAAAAAAATTATTTCTTGCTCATTATTAAATTATAATAAAAAATATTGATGGAGGCATAATTCTGAAGTAATATAGTAGTTTATAAAAAAAAGTATTTGACCTTTATTTGAATCTCATGCATATTCCCTATTGTGTGACCGAAAAAAAAAGTAACCGAAGGTTTTGTCTGTGCAATTATAGACAAAGTTATGATAACAATTACCGGTTGTGAAGGACTCACACGGTTGACATATATGGGGCATGCCACAGTCCGGGAGAATTAATCCGACACATTATCTCCGGGTGTTCTCGTCTAGCTAACGAAGAGTACTTGCAAAGACACAACCTTGTAGCCAGGGTTATCCATCAGCAACTTGCTCTGAAATACAGCCTTGTGGAATTGGAAGTGCAGGTATGTGCCCGACCTAGTTCTCAAAAGTGTAAATATCACATTGTACTGGGATCGACCCATCTGTTTTTTTTTTAATGTGTAACATCTTTAATCCTCGCGTTTTCTTGCAATCAAAATCTAAATCTAAAAACATCTAAATAATCAAATCTGTGGGAGAGATTTAGTGAAAAGGGACGGAAGAGTCAAAGGAAGCCGAGGGAGCCCGCGCTATTTGATTTGACCAATGAACGCGCGCGGTGCTAAAGTTGACCGACAGAAACGACCTTGACAAGGCCCCTTTAATGTTGCTTATTATCAAGATGAGATGTCAGATGTTACACATCATACGCGAACACAGTAAGGCTCGCTCGTTTTTTTAAAGTGATGCAATTATTTACCCTCTTTGAATTCGAAGACAATCGTATTTAAGGCGAAAGCGTCAAGATAGCCCGCGAAATTCAAATTTTCTTAAGTTTTTTGCAATTTGCAGGTCAGTATCATGTTGTATGTTGATCTAAATGGGATTTGCGGCCGTATCAAATGTTTATTTATAGAATTATAATCCTAAAAATGATCAATACAACTCTCTAAGTTCATTTAATCGCATTGAATGACTATTTCATGAAATCATGACATTTGGCAATTGTGTTTAGTTATGGAGTTGTATTGCTGATTGTTATGATTATAATTATGTAAAGCCATATTGGTTACGGTCGCGAATCATATTTTAATCAACATAAAACCTCACACTGACCTGTAAAATGTCAAAAACTAAAGAAAATTTTAATTTCGCGGGCTACTTTAGCGCATGCCCTCTTTTAAGGAGTTAACTCCAATCGTGCGTCGGAGCTGACACACCTACACTTTTTTTGTTCAGAGTATAAGGCTTATGCCTTACATTCTCTAAGCCAGCGAGTGTGTGTAACTACAATTAGTTTGTGGATTGTGGAGTAGCTAGCGCTACTGTGCGTTTGCACTATCGAAACATTCACAATAAAATATGTTGTAATCTCTGTTTTCTATTAATTTAACTGTGCGTTTGCACTGACGAAACATTCACAACAAAACATGTTGAAATCTCTAGTTCCTGTCAAATGTTGTAAGAAAAATTGACAGAAAATTGAGATTTCACATGTTTTGTTGTGACGCCAGTGCAAACGCACAGTAAAGCTAACAACAAATGTGCACACACATGTTTCGTACAGTCCCCACGTAAATGAAATAAAACAAGTTATGAGATTATTTTCCTCTGTTATGTTTCGAAATATTTGTATGCTGAATATTTTCTGGTGTAAACACTTGTCACGGGAAATAAAACTTACAAGTTAATTAATAAAAAAGATCAAACAAATTAATGTTTTTTTTGGATTTTACGTCTCGATTTTGTCTTCAAACCGATAATTCCGACAGACGGAAAAATTCGATCATTTGAACTTTTGGTGTTGGTTGGCAACACCGAATCAGAGGTCAATCAATTTGTCGGTCAACACACAATGACACAAATGTCAAAGTAGCGTTGTCTTCCCTGCATTCCGAGTTACGCTGTAATCGATTTGAGCATCCTAACGACCCGTACCGAATAAGCTTGAGCACGATAACGATGTATGTATTGTGAATCATGAATAATGACGTCATGACATGCACCATCTTGCGATAACGCCGACCATGCCTTTTACTAATATCACCGTGAGCGCTGTCAAAGATGACAGTTGTGCTGTTTTGTTTTCAGTCGCATCATAACTTTAGACATACGTGGCATTTTCGAAATTGTGCTTCTGGCTACCGTTGCCACCTAACTAACGAAGAAATATGATAAGCAAGTTTTGACTTATTGCGATCACCGTAAGACCGTTCACGAGCGTTCCGAATTGTTGACAGCCCTCGGCTGTCATAATCGTGCTATCTAACTTGGCAGCGCTGTGACTGCTGTGAGCGATTACGTTCTAATTAGGAAAGCGGCCCTTGTGACTTGTCTCCACAGAACATATATACTCTACGAGCTTGTCTCTCTTTGTGTCGTTTGTGTTTAACTGTGTGCTTTTCGTTCTACTTTTTACCTATTATTCAGTACGGAGTACGCAAAATCGTCATTGAATACTCTTGATGGATCGCTTCTTTCACTTGGGGCGCTTTCCGAATAAGAACGTAATCGCTCACAGCGCTGACATCAATATTTGGCGTTCCGAGTTAGATATCACGATTATGACAGCTGAGAGCAGTCAACAATTCGGAACGCTCGTGAACGCGCTCACAGTCATCACAGTCGTCGCTCAACGTCAAAATATAAATCATAACCTCAAACCATACAAGAATAATTGAATCTTTTTTTGAAAATTGAACTTCAACGCACTGTTTTGTTGTTTGACTCTATCGACTCTGACTATGAGTTTGAGAACGACGATTCGTCCAGTGATGAAGAGGATGACGAAATACTTGTACTAGCATATTTATATGCTCCCGGCAAAGATTTACCCCGACGAAAAATACCAAGAATAACAACCACAAACAGCTTTACTTTTAACATCCTCGTCATATTTAATAAACTTAAATTGTACATTTAACTGATAGGTAAATGTGCAATTCATTTTTGGCAAAAAGTTTATGCCAAGTAGCAAATTTCTTGCTGTTTTAAATATTTATATTCATTTAAGTACCTATTTAAAATATATGAGAAGGGATCTTGTTACTATTGCGCCATGTATTGGGATGGGTAGGTAAATAATGTTCAACAATAATAGTAATAAAACATTTTTATTAACAATTACAATCACAGTTAATCAGACTGAACCTCAGGTGCGCGCTCGCACTCTAGGCCACATTTTTCTTCTAATGATTAATTATGCTAATAGAAGAAAAATATCAATCAGTACAAAATTAACAAGGAGTTAATATATTTATATGTAAAATCACAGACATGCAGTACATTTAAACACTAATAAAATTCACATGTATAATACTAATGAAATCTTAAAAACTAATAAAAAATCACAACTACTAATAATAAAAACAGGTGCTTATCAAATCTAAAATCTATATAGATGTAAAGATTGCATTGCAAAATTTGCATTTTTTCTCTGTGCTGGGATCTTTCTTCCCTATACTTTTTCATATCCTTTCTATAGTCCTCTAATATAAAATCAAATTTTCTTTTTTTAGCTTCCGTTTGATTTGGACTAGTATTTTCGATTGATGTGGGTCCTAGCTCTGAAGCCAGCGCTAAAGGGTTAGCCCATCCAGTTGATCCAAATAACTCATTCATTCGCTGAAAAAATAATAACATTAACGCATGGTTTATTAGCATTACGCTACAAACACCTGAAGCATTTGATTAAAATTTCATTGTTTTAACAAAATTAGATATGCATCCATAAATAACATAACATCACGCCTGTATTACCCAAAGGGTTAGGCAGAGGTGTACACCCACATTTCGCCAGTTATGTACGAGTCCCATGTAATAGCGAGCCTATTGCCATCAACCGGGCACAAATTCAGACTCCGGGTTGCTACTGAGAAATTCCAGATGGAAAAACCTCATACTCAGCAGTAGGTAGCGCTTGCGATCTCTAGACAAACGAGGCAGTCTTATGAATTTTGATGTTTGAAAAGTGCTGATTCTCCTAGTTCTAGCCTAGTTTCAATAAATAACTTTTTGAATTTTGAATTTTTGTATTTTGATTAGGTACTACAAATTGTTGCTAATAATAATTAAGAAATATTAGTAAAATAAAATCTTACATCAAAATAAGGCCATGTTGCTCTATCGTTTCCAGATGTGGCGTTGTGATCCACTATCTTTTCAAAATGTTTTTTCAAACTGTTGATTTTTGACTGGTACTGGGTACCAGTAACATTCTATTGTGCATATCGCACATCTTTCTTGCTATGTTCTCATAGACAATCTTAAGACACATTCTTTCAAAATTGTCTTTAAGCTCGCTGTATAATGTGAGTAGCAACAAAATGCATGCCTCATTCCATAAAAATAGAGATGACTCTTGATCTACAGAAAAAAAAAAAAAAAAAATAAGTAAGTAACTTCCTACTAACACTATAATAATTGTTTGTGAGGATTTTTGTTATTGAATTCACCAATAATAGCTCAATGGATTTGAATGAAACTTGGATAAACATAGATAATAATCATACATCATACAAAATATCCTATGTAAAACATACCCTGGATCTTTGTACTAAAGAAAATGCTTTTAAAACTTTAAATCAATAGAATCTGCGAGCAAGTTCATGTACCAAAAGAATTTACTGTCAACATACTAATATGACAAAATCATAGAACACTTATATCTTACTTTTGTTATATATGTATTGCAGTAAGAGTGACCACATAAACTGTTGTCAACATGATATGTTATGCAAACAGAACAGGCACATTCAGCTATTATGTATCTGCACATAATCTGATAAAAAATACATTCATTCGGAAGGGACTCCTCTGTTTCTTGTGTATTTATTATTATCACAATCATGCCCCAATTGCTGAACATAATCACTATCTGTAAACAGTACGAACAAGTTTAATAATTATTTTTGATTGAACAGAAGACAATACACTGGTTATACGCACTATACAGACTGTAAGGTAGCTTTTGCAACCAGACAGCTAAGCAGTTGTGATGAGTAAAACATTTGCATCACAATCGTTTGATCAGTCGGTAGAACTGCAAGGGGGCTGAAATCCAGAACTTACCTCTCTGAGCTCTCTCTTATTGCTCTGATGTGAGCATGACCGAAAATTGTCGCCCGTTAGGCTCGTCAGCAATAATTACTTGTTTACTCATTTTTGGATTCAAAGATGAGTATTTCTTCTTCTTCAATGATGATGCGACTCAACTCAAAACAATTAACAAAAACAAACACAAGCACAACAACCAGCACAAGACAACTGTCATGTGTTCCGTGACTGTCATTTTTGACAGCGCTCATGTCATGACGTCATCTCTATGACGATTCATGGGACAGCGTTATCGCGTATATGCTAATTCGGTACGGATGTTAGCACGCTCAAATCGATTACAGGCTTGTGCAGACCAGCGCGACTTGTCGCGCGACGCGACACGAACAATACAATTTCTAAGAAAACTTCACAGTATAACAATAACCGGTGTCGCGTCGCGCGACAAGTCGCGCTGGTCTGCACAAACCTTAAAGCGTAACTCGGTACGCACCCTTGTAAGAGTTATCAAGAGTTGACGTTTATACAGCAAGGTTGATTGGAATCAGTTTTATTTCTAACCTCTTTGGGGTGTTCGCTTATTCGCTTGATGTCGAGGTCGGTCATCTCAACGGTTGTGGTTTTTGTTTTTGTAATGTGATTTTTGGGTGTTCAGCATACTTGTGGTCAGTTTCACTCACTCCGACGTCACTGTCTCAACCACTGAGATAGTCAACAGGTTGCAATGAGATTTATGATATTTTCTCCAAATTATTATGGTCTTTGCTGTGTTGTTTTTATTCCGATGTTGGTAATCGTGTCATAAAATCGAAAGTACGGTCAGTGGGTCGTCTTAGGGGAGGATTTGTAGGAGTTGGAGTATATGCTTAGGGGCACTATGAGCAGCAAGGAAAACGTTATAAAAAAAAATTGGAACTTCGAAGTATGCTAGCTTCAAACAAAGTAATAAATTATATTAAGGTCTTTTTTTTTTAAATCAATTTGGATCAAGCACAAAAATTGATAACCACTCTGGCTCATAAGATTGTTCAGAATAATACTAACAGGCAAAGGTGTCCCTTTGCCAGTAAATGTTATTGTTATTCATTTGTAATTTTTTTACATCAATTACTTACAGTACATTATTAAAGTTGGTCAACTGTGTGGAGTGGTGTGGGTGATCCAAGATCGTCCTCCATTCGCTCGGCCACGCTGCCTGTGATACGATAGACTGTTCAGAGGCGGCTTATGACGCTGTGTGTAGTGCCAAGAGCGATGGCCACAGTATGTTGCCTGGAACCAGCTTGCAACATTCCGATGGCTCTCATCGTCTCTTCTTGTGTGAAATGATGTTGTTGCTCCATATTGATACAATTTTTTTCAGTTCCGATGCAGGAATTTTAATGGTTTTGTAAAAACTCTAGTACACACTTTTATAAGAATCCTGATTGTTGATTTTCTATTTTTAATCAAAATTTTAAGATAATTCTTTATTCAAATAGTGAAATTCCCTAAAAAGAATGAAGAATGATCCAAAAAACGTTAATATAATAAATAATCCTCAATTGCGGCAATACTCTTAACCCTTAACCAGGCCCAAGAGAACTACACAACTTACATAACTTTCAACTATTGATTCTGTATAATAGTATAATTGTTATGGCATATGAACAAAGAAAATTGGAAAATGACTTGGAAAATTAAAGGAAAAACACGTGGGACAACATATTCCCATTGCCTGGAAAGAAATTAAAAAAACTAAGTGCGACTACTTAATATTTGAACATAATTTTCTTGGATTTTTTTCTTGTTAGGTTAATAATTGACTCAAAATGCAGGGGGTACTTCGCTGAGATAGGGTGGGGTATTATAAATATATGATGTACTGTAATGAAAGTGGTTTTATTTTGAGGACTATTTTACTTTCTAATATATAAAAAAAGTAATGAAAGTGTTTTTGATAAACATTTATCTATCAACATTGTTGTTCTGAGGTTTGGTGAAAATGTATCATGCAGGGGTACACACAGGGGTCACCACGGAGAGTGGAACCGGCGAGAGATGTCGTGCGGTGTCCCGCAGGGATCGGTCCTGGGGCCGCATCTGTGGGACATCGGCTACGACTGGGTGCTGCGCGCCGACCTCCCTAGCGGCGTCAGCGTAGTCTGCTACGCTGACGACACGCTGGTCCTGGTGCAGGGGAGGTCGCATGAGGCGGCGGCCGAACTAGCGACACGTTGGGTTGCGACAATCGTCGATAGGATCCGGCAACTGGGACTCGAGGTGGCCTTGCACAAGTCCGAGGCCATGTGTTTCTATGGTCCTCGGAACGCGCCGCTGTCGGGTTCCCAGATAACGGCGGGAGGGGTTCACATCGGTGTCGAGTCGACGATGAAGTACCTGGGACTCGTCCTCGACAGCCGGTGGAACTTCGTGGAGCACTTCCGACGTTTGGCTCCCAAACTGCAGAGGGCTGGGGCTGCTTTGAAGCGGCTTCTGCCCAATCTAGGGGGTCCAAACGCCTCCTGCCGGAGGCTCTACGCGGGGATCGTGCGGTCCATGGCCCTTTACGGGGCACCGGTGTGGGCGCGTTCATTAAGGCTGCGACCAGCCCAGCGATTGAACGCGTCCCAAAGGGTCATGGCCATTAGGCTGGTCAGAGGATACCGCACGGTCTCCCGTGAGGCGGCGAGCCTCCTTGCCGGACTACCGCCATGGGATCTGGAGGCAAAAGTCCTCGCGCACATGTGGGAGTTGCGCGAGGAGGCGAAACGCCGGGGTGTAACTCCGCTGCCGCGAGAAATCACGGCACAGCGGACAGAGCTCCGGCGGGATCTCATGGCGGCATGGAGAGTGCGATTGTCGCAACCCAGCGCTGGGCACGCCACAATTGCGGCGGTAAGGCCCCTCTTTGAGGAGTGGCTAGAGAGGCGCCACGGCGTCCTCACCTTCCGCCTGACGCAGGTCCTCACCGGACACGGTTGTTTCGGGAGGTTCCTGTTCAGGATAAAGCGGGAGGAAACGCCCGGGTGTTACCATTGTGTGGATCGCCCGGAGGACACGGTGGAGCATACGGTGGAGGTCTGCCCGGCTTGGGCGGGGCACCGCCGTGTCCTCACGGAGGCGATCGGCAGCGGCGATCTCTCGCGTCCGGCCCTGGTTCAGGCCATGGTCCGGAGCGAGAGTGCATGGGAAGCCGTCACTTCCTTCTGCGAAGCAGTAATGCTCGCGAAGGAGGAGGCGGAGCGCGCGAGGGAAATGCAAGATGCGCGCCCTCGCGCCCCTAGTCGCCGCAGGAGACGCCCCGGGCGTCGGGAGTCGCGAGCCGACTTCCGGCCACCGTAGGCGCGGGCTTGCGGACGGTGGGCAATGGGTAGCTCGCCGTCCGATTAGGACCAGGCCCGGGTCGACGGCGCGTTGTGTTCCACGCGCGCCTCAAAGAGATGTCAGCACCAACTGACGGGGTCCGTAAGGGCCAATGCCTGCCAGGGTTGCGAGTTGGTCCGAAAGGGATATCGCGGCCCCGGCACACAGGCAACGGAAGGAACACGGGTGGGTTTTAGTCAGTAAAAGTCTGACACTCCCTCTCGCTCCGCCCAGAGCGGGAGGAGTCATTTGATGATTTCCCACCCAAAAAAAAGGGGTACACACATAGGGTCACCTTACATATTTGGCACATGTACTTCGAACGGGTATCCTTCTGTCTCGTACTACAGAATCTGCACCTCTTTCTAGTGGTCATGGGTTCCAAGTAATGCTGCCCTTTGTAACCCAGTCTTAATTCATCTGGGACGCCAAACACTCCTCCTTTTTTATTTTTCCAAATTATTGGGTTGTCTTTATGAATATTTATGTACTCAATTTTCTGGCCAAACGCAAACGAAAATCTCGATGTATGTTTTTCCTTGTTTCATTTTCATGTTGATATATGATATAAGCATTTATTACAGCACACTCAAATAAAAACCAAAACAATCTTGGCCATGTTTTTTTGGATCTGCGTCCAATGGAGTATGAGCTACGGTAATGATCAAAATGATCAACTCCACCCATGTTTCGGGTGTAATCAGCAATAGCAGTTGGGCAATACATTTTCTTCTTTTCGCCATTCTTTTGTCTTCTTTCTATTAGTTCTATTTTTCTAGGGTTTACGGCTGTTGTAAGGACGGTCACGTCTTTAGTATCTTTCCACTTAACTACCCCAACAGGGTGACAGTATCTGTATGTGAATTCTCCTGGTTGTAGTTGTTCTTTCTTACTTTCTTTTTTGACAAAATCTTTAGGAAGTCCTTTTCGTGATAGTCTAACAGTACCAATAGCAAATATTCCATAAGAGCGAAAGAGGAAAAAAAATTGTTAAAGACTATCAATGTGTCCTTTGGTACGTTAACACACAGATTTTTCACCACTCTGTAACCCAGTCCTTCACTGTCGGCATTTTTATCTTTACCTGTATAGATGTCACATTGGTAAAGGTATCCTGTTTTCGCATCACATCTGCACCACGCCTTGTACCCTCGTTTAATCGGTTTACCCGGCATATACTGTTTTTTGGAATCACGACCTTTAAACTTTATCATGCTTTCATCGATTGATTGTGATTGAGAATTGGTAGCGTTTCCTTGAAAAGTTTTATTTAAAATGTTCAACATTGGCCTTATTTTTTGAAGTTTATCATGATCTTTATGATTTTGTGGTAAATGAGTAGTAATATCGCAAACGTGTATATTCTCTAATATTTTTTTAAATCTTTTACAACGCATTGTTCCAGATATATCCTGATTATTGTAAAATGGGTCTGAATTCCAGTATAATTCGATATCTGATTGTGGGGCAATTCCCATAAGAATCACTATAGCCAAGAATGCCTTAATTTCATTACTGTCTACATCCTTCCAAAACTGGCTGCCTTTTAAGCTCGCATACTTGTTGGTGTTTTCGACAATGAGCTGAAATAATTCATCAGGGAACATATCCATAAAATGGTCATATGGGGTACCTCTGTTGTCGTGTTTTGTAGTAGGTTGTAACTTTCTACTAAAATCACGATCTTCAAAGTAACCTACTTTTTTACTCCACTTTCTTTGCTTCTCCTGTAATTCAGCATAAGTTGGCTCAAGTAGCACACAAAGTTGATCATCGTCGGGAGCTAAGGAAATGGCCATCTCTTCTTGTTCAACTATAACCTCAGGAGTTTGCTCAAAATCTCCCAGACTCTGAGACACACTTTCACTGTTGGTATGTGGAAACTTAGATTTCGGCAGATGTTGAGATGAAGTTGTCGCGATGTTATACGGAAATGTATATTCTGGTGAAGCATCGGGTGAAATCGTCCTGGCACCAGGTAGCGTAGGTGAAAGCTGGGAAGGACCAAAAACAGCATTGTCCAGATGTGCCGGTGTCTGCAAAAACTGGGATGTGCTGGCCACAGGTTCTGTTGTGTCGTGTGCTGGTGGACTCTGAGACATAGGTGAAAGCTGGGAATGACCAGAAACAGCATTGTCCAGATGTACCGGTGTCTGCAAAAACTGGGATGTGCTGGCCACAGGTTCTGGTGTGTCGTGTGCTGGTGGACGCTGAGACAAGCAATCTCTGCATGTGCATATTAAAGTAGGTAGTGTGCGCTTTGGTGGACACTTAGATGAAGCTTCTGTGTCGCCCTGTGATGGACCTAGCATTGCATCAGCAAGTGAAGATTTCGGTAAAAGATGTGATTTATAATTCTTGTCGACATGCAGAACCTCCTGGTCTGAATTTGACAAATAGTGGTCATTTTCTTGTAACAGTTGTGCTTGTGCAGGACTACCCTCAAGTATATGCAATAAATCGTCATTCGAAATACCTTGCATGTTGTCCAAAGCAGTGTCCATAACTCGAGAATAGTTATCTTTAAGACTCGCCTCGCAATCGTCATCCTCGCTACTCTCTTCCGACGACTGCCAATATTGGAGGATGTTCTCAATTTCGTGGTCTTTAACGGTTTTCTAAAATAATATAATAATAATCAGGCAAAGGTAGCATAAGTCCCACAAAACAAAAACGTTAACAGGCAACGGTCACATTTGTCCCACAACATTTGGGAAGATATTGTGACAAATATTTACAATAATCTACAAAAAAATATGTCAAATCCACAAGAAAAACAAATAATCTACAACATATCCAAAAATCACACGACTTACCTTTTGTTTTTTCGACATTATTAATAAAAATGTTCACTGTACTACGAAAACAGAGGCGCGCAACTGACTCACGAAATCAAATGGCGAGTAATTCCACTTTGCCCCACCAAGCCCGCCACCCTGGTGTGGCAAAGTGGACTGCCTAAAATTTTGCAGTGGAATATGCCCCACTATTCTGATTTGATGGGGCAGATAACACTAGCATAAACACTTTGTGGATTCTGCCCCACTAGGGTTGGCACCTCAGGATTTGTGTATGAAGGTTAACATGTATTTTTACATTTGTTTGTAAAAAAAAAAAAATGTATACCTATATCTGTAAGTAAAACGTTATTAGTGCTGGAAGCTTAGATTTAATACGTAGCGAAGTGGTTTAAATAAAAGTAAAAAATAAATAAATAATTTTAATGTACTATTTATTTCTGGAAGGAATCGGTTTATAAATCACAGATTAATTACCTTTTACAAATAAAATTTTACTAAGATAAACCTTATAAATCAGAAATTAAACAATAATTTGTTCTTATGATATGTTATTAAAACGAAACATATTTACTACATAACTATTCAAAATCACAGATTCTTCATCATTTGGTATACCTTTTACAAATAAAATCTTACTAACTAAGATAAATCTTGATAATCACAAATTAAACAATGATTTGTTCTTATGATATGTTCTTAAAACGAAACATATTTACTACATAACTATTCAAAATCACAGTTTCGTCATCATTTGGTATACTATTTACAATTAAAATCTTACTAAGATAAATCTTGATAATCAGAAATTAAACAATGATTTGTTCTTATGATATGTTCTTAAAACGAAACATATTTACTACATAACTATTCAAAATCACAGATTCGTCATCATTTTGTATGGTTTGTGTAGATATAGGTATTTTCTTACTGATTACGTTATAAATAATAAAAATAAATTTAAACTATATACATACAAACAGCCACTAAATTACTTGTTACAAAAAATAGAATCACAGATTATAGAGTCACAGATTATAGAATCACAGATTGATCGACATGGTATAAAACAGTCTTATGTATTACCTTATGAATAAAAACAATTTATATGCAAAAAAAACAGCCACGAAATTACTTCCGGCTAAAAAACAAAAACTAAAATTATAGAATGATAAAATTTTACATAGCAAAAAGTCTTATTAATACAAATAAGAAACATCCTAACGAAAGTAGGTAAATACTGACTGTTGACAAAATAATTATCATAACAAACAGCCACTATATTAGTTTGAGTACTGACTATTTATAAGAATTAAAATCATCTAAAATCATAGATTTTGTATTTGTTTAGTTCACATTTTTTGGAAAAACTAAAATAGATTTCTTGGAAAAACTAAAATAGATTTCTTGGAAAAACTATCTTAGTTTTTCCAAAAAATGTCCAACCGTAATGTCGCCGTTTATGAGCTCCATTTGGGCATCTTGTATATTCTGATCGTTTTGTATATATTTATCAAGGCGTAGCTTGGAAGGTTGGTTCTGCATAGATTTAACTATTGAAAGCGTTATGTCTTCGTATAAGACATTAAGAAGTCTTAATAAACTGGGGCTTTTTTTGAGAATTTTTTTGTTAAGTTTATGATGCCAACTTTCGAGGGCATTAGTTGTGCGGTGTTTTGCCCCAAATACGCACCACACTTTTAAAAAGTCATCTTTCAGCCAATTGCGCAGCATATATTTTCTAAATTCTTTACTTTTTTCGTCATCTGGGCTTTGTGCGGCTATGTAAAACCAACCTTCAAAAATCTTTTCTTCTGATAATAAGGGTAAGACTGCGCTAAGCGCTACTTGTTTTCGCAAATATTTAGATTTTGTCAACCCTAACCCTTTCCCCTTTTTCCAAATTGCTTTACAAAAATGAAAAAAGCACCCTTTGATTGATGCTGATTTAAAGACATTTTTAAAACCAGTCATAGCCGCTGCCTCAAAATCCGACTGAAAACTATGTGGTTGCCAATCCGGAATCTGTGATTTTATTACAGAAAAGAGAGCGGTGTAAGCTTTGGTTGATTTAGTACTCATAAGAGCATATACTAATGGCACAATATTTGTTGTTTGTTGGGAGCTACCCAAATCAGCATGCAACGAATACAATTGTATGAACGGTTGTGGGCAACTTTTAAAAGTGCCATCGGCAAAAAAATGTTTGCAGGTTTTCATCAAATTCTTAGCTTGCTCTGAACAAAATATTAAAATAGAAATATCTTCGTCAATATACTTGGCAAGTAAAAAAGAATGAAATTTTTCAGGAACTTCTATTTCTGATAATGTATTGTAATATATTTTTTTTACATTAGCATTTTTGTTTCTGTATTTATACAATGCAGACTTTACTTTACAAAATGGAGGAATTTTACTCACAATATTGCTGTTGCTACTTTCTAAATATAAGGAAGCTACATTTTTGTCGTATGTTGCTGGAATGCTTGGTACGTCTGCTGAAGTGATTTCTCTCTTTATTTTCTGCATTAATTTTGTCACTTTGTTGTCAAAATCAGGTTGACATTGGTGAGGTTTTTCGTTTAAAAGTATATTTCCCTGAAAACAAAAAAAATGTAGGTATTAGAAAATATTTATAACATAGCACAACTTCAAGTAATATTATATGTATATGTATTATTATTATTTTAAATTGTATTAGACCCGTATTACTAAAAGTGAGTCAGTAAAAATAATTACTAATAAGTAGGGACTTACTTTCACTACAATCGACCCATTGCACTTTTGTCTCCTTCTGTTTTTGCATTCCCAAATTTCAATTCAAGGCCAGTTTGCCCACTAGAACTTCCTGCTACAGAGTCTTCTGCCATTTTTGTAAAGCTGAAAAACACAAAAAATATCTTATTAAAAAAAATCTACACAAATCATCAGCATCCATGAAAAATAAATACGAAAATACTTACAATAAACTCAATACCACTCACCACCACTCCACAAATGCAAATGTCCGTCTATTTTGTAAACAAACAGAATGAAACAAAAAATGTCAGACAAGGACAACCGATAAGTCGCGGTGGGCGAGGCAGTGGTGAACCATAACCGGTTTAGTCATTTTTACTCCAACAGCATGTTTTAATCTCAGATTAAATAAAAAAATACTAACAAACAAATGAAGCCATGATGTTTGTACGTAAAGGACCTCAAAATAATAGACCTATTTTGACATTTGTGTTCGCGGCGTAATTAGTGATGTAACCATACGACTCGTAGCTAATTTTATGAGCTTATAATTACAAGTATTTATTTACTTTTTCGAAGCCGGGATAAAATGATATAGATTTTTTTTAAACTTAAATCCTTCCGATATTTTTATTACTTTCGAATGCATTTCAACGCATTTTTTTATTATTTAATAAGTATTTGATTTATTTAAAGATAAAAAATAATAATATGACAATAATACAAGTACATATCACAAGACTTAATAACTACACTTAATAAATTAACATAAAACTATAACTCTCATAAAGCGTTTCTGAACGCATTCTTTCACAATCTGTGGTTACGTTACGTTTCGATACTAGTAATATAGTATTTACGATTTCTTTTAATAATTATTATTTAAATTATCCCTTTAGTAATAGTGTTCTCGTACATTATTCTCTTCGTTTTTTGTTATTTAATAGTTATCAACAGTGATAATGTATCAATTTCTGGGCAAACATCTAAATATATTTTTAAATCATTTAATGTTTGCAACGGATGGATCGGAACGTAAATGGAATACAAATAGCAAATGTCACAGCTATGTCAGACTAAATTGAATAAATACAGCAAAACTATATAATGTATTGATTTAAATCCAGGAAGATTTAATATGTGACAGTTTTTTACAAAAGTAGGACCTTAATACACTGTTTAAATAACCATTTTGATGTATTTAGATTTACGTTTGCTTGTCTCAGACTTGTCAAATCCTAACGTCAGTGGTTAAATTTTTTTTTTTTACAAACAAATGTAAAAATACATGTTAACTTTCATACACAAATCCTGAGGTGCCAACCCTAGTGGGGCAGAATCCACAAAGTGTTTATGCTAGTGTTATCTGCCCCATCAAATCAGAATAGTGGGGCATATTCCACTGCAAAATTTTAGGCAGTCCACTTTGCCACACCAGGGTGGCGGGCTTGGTGGGGCAAAGTGGAATTACTCCAAATGGCTGTCACTTTGACAATTGCGTTCGGAAACACAGTTTTTTATTCTGGACCCATAGTTAATATATTTAGGGTAGCCATTTTTATAAATTGTGGAGTTTATATTACCAGAGCCTGGAAAGGACAACGAAAAATGATGTGGGACCGAATCGTACCGGGGCCTGGTTAAGGGTTAAATGTACTTGATCCCCTAGACACTTTTGATGTGTATATGAGGCCATCAGCGCAAAAGTGGCCTAAGCTTGAGATAGGCAGTATGAAAATAGTGGGGTTTGTATATTCATGAATTTTAAATTATATTAGATTTTTTTATTTTTTGTGATTTTATTTCCGGAGCATATTTTATTCCATTAGTGTGATAGTCCTTTCTGTGGGATGAATTAGTTTATTTTTGAATATATTCACATTTTTGGATTATTTGTGTGGCTTAGGCCACTTTTGAATTTAGAGTACTGTAATATTTCCACTACTAATAGGCAAGGTTAGGCCATTAATAAAACAAATATTTACTAAAAATGAACTTTTTTATTTCAAAAGTACAGAAAATTGGAAATAATTATTTTAATAAAGTAAATAGAACTTAAACTAGTCATCAATTAGGTCATTGTTGAAAATCATATCATTTTCTGCTGCTGTAGTCTTTAACTCCTTGTAAAAACTGTGATGTACAGGTGGTATAAAATTTAACAACTCCAGTAAATCTTTCTTTTTATTATCACTGATGGCGTGACCCTCAGGATATAAAATATTTAGTTTTTCAATCATAATTGAATTGCGTTTCTTTATATCAACCTCTTGAAAGAGTACATCAGGGTTATTGGAGTACTTGAAAAAGAACTTAAATGGATGTATTTCATGAAACAATAGCCATTGCATTTTTAGCCACTCCACTTTTCCCTTATCTACTGAAATTTTCCTGTTAGTTATGTTTCTTTCTAGTAACTGACTTGAAAAAAATAGGTCTTTGGTCATAGAAATTATTTTGAATGGCCTGACTTTCCTGGCAGCTAAAATCACTTGGTTCCAATCTTGAGGTACAAAAATATTTTAAAAAAATCGTTTTTGTTTTTCCACTAGGCCAAAATCTTGATCGCAAGTCATGTACGAATGTCCACTTACAAGAAACTTATGATCAGTTTTCTTTGTAGCAAACTCAGGATTGGAAACAATATATTGGCAGATAAGAGCCATCTTAATGTTTCGATTTTGGCCACCACATTGGTCAGAGTACATAATCAGGTGCTCACATTTTACAATATTTTAAAATACATAATGCAGGAACCTATTTCCTGTGGGCCACGAGAAGCTATGCTTTCATCCCATGTAAACATATAAACCTCAGTTGTTTTCATATCATGAATACCCAGACAGTACGTCCATAGCTGACGTTTATAATATCATATTCCTGTACTTATAACTGGAGTTGGTAGGGTCTACATCAGATCAAATGAAATAATGGCTACATTGTCATCATTCTTATACATTTCCACATCCTTTTTGATGCCGTCCCTTGCTGCATTTGCTTTAAGCAAATGTAATTTTTTCTCTTGTTCTAATTCCAGTTTGTTTACAGGATTTTCACAAGCTTTTAGTTTGATGTCTAGTGAATCGCAACGCTTACATGAGTCAGTGATGGGGGCATGAAAACTCAAGTTAAAATCTTCATTAAAACATTTACTAAAAATAAATTTTGAAGTAGGGTTTGCAACTTTTTCTTTATAAAGTGAATATAAAATACTTATATTTAAATCCGGTGCCCAATATTTACGGTTTTCTGACTTATGCAATGAATAATGAGACTCATAAGAAGGAATAGAGTTGATGAAATCTTTAATTTCTTTTATCTTATTAATGGGTGTTTTATTGGCTGATACAGAATGGTTCTTTTGTTTTTTAGTAGTCTACTAATACGACCATCCGAAATACATAATGTGTTTTTGAAAAACTTTTTGCAGACCAAAACTTCTATTCCTTCAGAGTTACATAAGAATGTCTTGTCATTTGCCTCCTTGAGTTTGCATTAGTAGTGTAGCTACGAGACTTGGAAACAATTTTAATATGTGAAAACAAATTGATGTTTGCAAGTAAAAATTTGCCAAAGCATAGAATTCTTTGAATAACTTGTTTTGTTGGTCACTGTTTATTTTCAAATTGCATTTATTAGGACATGGACACAATCCTACCTTTGGTGTCTTAGCTGATACAGTTATCCCCTTGTAATTTTCATATTCCTCTCCTTTAGCACGTCTTAATTTCTTTATATTCCGAGCCCAACTCTCACTGTTTCTTAATCTCTTCTTTGGTTTCCTTGCAGTTCCGTCTTCTTGTATTTCTGAACTTCCAGCCACAGCCAGTCCCTCTTGTAAAATATCTTCCAAATCTGATGAAGAATGCTGTTCTGACGGACAATATTCAGACCCTGTAAATCTTCATAATCAGAACCGAAAAGCGCTGAAACATATCATTATAAATTTAAGTAAAACGTTTAACACCAAAACAAACACGATAATCCTTAATTTGCTGTACTTACATCGCATATTATCTTCTACAACATCTTCATCAGCCATGGTTAATAGTTTTCAATAGTTATATCGACGGAAAAAGAACAATTAAACAATAAATAATACGTTTTCAGAAACTTGTCAACAAAGTTTTAGCTACGTCAAGAAAAAATGAGCCGTTTCATTGACAGTAGCTGTCAGCCTATCCCGCCAAAAATATGTGTTACCAGTATACAAAAGTGGCCTAAGCGGTTTAGGCTACTTTTGCTTTATTATCAGAGAAAAATAATGCATTGCAAAGAGAACTTTGGCAACGCCATCTGTTGACGATAGGTCAAACAAGAGATAGGCCACGTTTGTATTAAATTTTAGCATGTTTTAAATAATTTGTAGTAGATAAGCCACATTTTGAAAAATTTAGGGTTAGGCCGCTTTTACGCTGACAGCCTCATATATGGATGAATAGTTATGCTATATTGTGATAACAGTTTCCAATATGTTTATGAATAGTTATGCTACATTAAAATAACTTTTGATATGAGGAGATTCAAAAATTTAGTACAACTAGAGAAAATATGACTCAAATTTTTTTTGGCAACATAGTTTTTTTAAATATCTGAAATAACATACCTATATTCTCTAGTTTTTCAAAAATAATATATTTTTTACGTAGAAATAGTATTTATTTGTTAAAATGTAAAAATGTGAGAGCTAAGTATGAATTTATGTCAGTTTTGTTACTAAACTCGGAGTTGAATAATAAATAAAACTATGGGGATTCTACTACTTTAATATATTTATTTGAAAAAATCAGTCTTTCTTTAATAATTGACGATTCAACAAGTTACAAAAACATTATCAGTCGGGTTTGTTACCACGGTCTCCAAATCAACAATTGTCTATCATGCTTATGATGTAAAATGAACAATATCATTTTATAAACATGTTCAAAAAGTGGTTAAATAACTAATATTTGTAACCAAAACCAAGTATATTCTTAAAAGTAACAAATTTTACAATAAAATCATAAAATCTTTGAGAACAAAACAGTAACAAAACCGACGGTAACAAAATTCTTAGTTTTAGGTTTACATTGCCTCAACGCAACACTTAATAAAAACTTAAAACATTAGGCATTCATTACAATATTTAGATTAAATCTTATTTTTCTAATGAGATCCATAAGTAGGAACACGGTAAGTAGGTATTTATGTATTACTCTATTTATTACAAATTATTCAACGTTTTAACATATTTTTATAGGTACATATTAGACCTTCTTGCACGAAAAACTTAACTCAGAATTAATTGCTAGCACAAAGTTAAATTGATAATATCGCCTGTTTGCTACTACGAGTACAACGTGTTAGGGTAAAAAATCTGATTTTTCAGAATCCGCATTTGAAAGTTTAAAATGTCTATAATTTGTTTCCTAATAAGATTAGAAGTTTGATATGTTTTGTGAAATTAGTCGTCTACTGTTGGAGATATTGTAACATTATGATTTGTAAGTATATTTATTTAAAGAAACTAGAAAAATAGATTTAAACTAGAACTGGGAACAAATATCACACTGTTCTTGAAAATTTAAAAAAATACAAAGTAACATTACTCTGTAACACGTTTTATATGAAATTTCAATTTTCGTTTATAAGTTTTAAATGATTATTAACACGTTGTCTTTAAAAAAAATCTTTATTTAAGTTTTTAATTTCAACATAGAAATAGTATTAACGTTACTCTAAAATGGCAAACATGAGATCAACTGTCAGAAAACTAGGGATAGGTTGGTCGTTTACTTATTACTTGCTCCAAACTAAGGGTAGATCTATTATCAAGCTTAGCCTCAAAAATTATCTAAAACAAACATGAAATAAAAATTACTTAAAACTTAGTAGAAAATATTAAATCAACCCTTATCATGAGTAAGGACTAAAAATAATAGTGGGTTTTTCGCAGTTTTACAAAATGTATCCACCACAAGAAGACACACACACAGCGTAATAATGTAACATAACAAAAACGTACAATGACAAAGTAAAAAATTAAAAAGGTCTATAAAAATAGGAACTTCCGCTTATTATTAATTACAAAGTTTAAAAAAATGGTCTCTATTATCTGGGAATTACATTTTTATTTACCAATTCCATGAGATCGGAATTTTTGCGCTCAGATAAACCAACTTTAGTCTCGTAAGCTTTTGATACCACTACGTCTATCTCCTTTTTTCTCTTAATAACTACCGCTTTTTTCAAATCTTCTTCATGTCACCAATCTTTGCAGGATTATTTTCTTCATCTTTCTGAAGTGCTACCCCCATTTGAGTGCACACTCTTCCAATCGTAAAAGTCAGCAAAACACCATTAAAAACACCATAAAAGTCCATTGTTTTTCGATGTTTCCTAATTTCCAATAGTCTTCATTTAATGCCTTCCTTTGAATTTCTGATATTTTAGTTCCACACTTATATTTGCATGTTTCTTTACAGGGTTCTTTTATTTTTGTACAATCAGCTCATAATCGGGATCTCTTACTGAATCGTCGCCATCTAAAATAAAAAATACCGATAGTGATCGGTATTTGTTCTTTTTCAGCTAAAAAATGACACACAAATTACAACTGCTTATCCACCCAAGTAGACTTATAGAACTTTACTTCTCTTTAGGATCTGAAATTTTAAAATTAAATACCAACCTTCGTAGAATGATGTATTGCTGCTTGAAGAACTACTACTTGTTGATAAAGATCTGACAACTACTGCTGGGGCCATATTTTGTATCTAAAAATACATTAAAATTATTATTTAACTTACAAACATCGATAGATTTACATAATAATTAATAAGAAAAAATACCACCTTGGTTGTTATTGTCAATATTTATTTTTTCAGCGTTGGCCTCAGCGTTATTTAACAATTCCATAATTTTCTGTGATCGTGACCCCATCTGCAAATGTAATAATAAGAACAACCGAAAAATGGGGTGAATAGATACAACTTTCAACTTCTACACTGATTTTCTTACATATTTTGTATGAAAGCTGTATGGTATTTTGTATGCATGATCAAAGAATTGTCAAATTGCGAGTCTCGTTTTAATTTATCAAATAGTTATTCTTTAATCATGCATAAATTTGAGAATTATTTGTGAAATAGGAAAAAGTAGGCGGTTTCTATTTACCTTGAAACTGGGGTCAAAAGATACGACAGAGGGGTGAATAGAGAAAAAACGTTAGGGTTGTCAAAATCAACTTTAATTGTACCTATGTAAGTACTTATTTGTTTTTCAGTAAATAACTATCAAAAATAATTGAAGAGTTTAATTTTTGTAATTATAATCATAAAGGTAGCATTAGCAACATTACAAAAGATTATAAATATAAACATCTTTATTGTCTGTATCATTTACCTTGTATTATATATTGTTTCAACTGTTTCAGCCAAAGTATTTGCAGAATCCAGAAGTAAAATCATCCTAGAGAGCTAGATAGAACAAGTAAAATAAAATAATAAAAAAATAACAATAGGTATTTAAAAGTATGATCCAAATTCTAACATAAACAATTAAATGCTTTAACTATAATATATTTGGCAAACAATCTTAGGTTTAATGCAATCAGAACCTATTTGAGATCAAAAATAACTATTACCTAATTATAAAATTTTGTACCTGCATAAGGACACAGTTTCTATTAATAAAATTCAAATAACATAAATAGATAGAAAACGGGATACCCAGTATCATGTTTATCCAAGTGCCATGATAACGGAAGAACTAGGTACCTACCTACTATTTCTAACGTGAGGCACTTGCATCAGCGCCGGAATATCAGAAACTCAAAACCATTAATTAACATGAAAATTATCCCATTTTATATCCTCATAACCATTTTAGTTTAAAACCTTATACTATCTATTTTATAAGGTTTGATCGAGTTAGATTCTAATCTAACTCCATCAAATCTTTTAAAATATCCGCGTCATTCTTGTAATAACTAGGCCGCCTGGATTTGCTTTTTGGTACAGGTTTATTTAAGAGCCTTTTTATTTCAGCATCGCTTACTACGACATCAGAAATTATCTCAATTTTTTTCGAATTATTCTCATTCTCATTGTTCTTTACAATGGTTTCAATTTGCTCTATGACATCTAGGTCGTCTTCAAAAATAACAGGGATATTATTTACGTCGTAAGGACTGATGTTGTACGAACAACATGCAACTGCATGTATGATCAACTTGCTGATTTTCATGTTTAGGCGGATCATTTTCTTTGCAATCGGTTTTATAATAAGTTTTCGTTTTTTTTCCTTTACCCTTCAGTTTATTACTTACTCCATCCATACTTTTTTCATTTTTCTGTTTCTTCTTTTCTTTTGGAACTGGCGCATTCTCTTCATTTTCAACAATTGTTTCAATTTGCCCGATGCCATCCAGATCGTCTTCAAAAATAACAGGCATATTGTTTACATCGTAAGGACTGATGTTGTATCTGCTGGGGTTGCGGGTCTGTCCGAAAGGGATATCGCGGCCCCAGCACATAGGCAACGGAAGGAACAAGGGTGGGTTTTAGTCAGTAAAAGTCTGACACTCCCTCTCGCTCTGCCCAGAGCGGGAGGAGTCATTTGATGACTTCCCAAGCAAAAAAAAAAAAAAAAAGGACTGATGTTGTACGAACAACTTGGAACTGCATTATCAAGCTGATTTTCACGTTCAGGTGGATCATTTTCTTTGCAATCGTTTTTTATATTAGATTTTGTTTTTTTTCCTTTGCCCTTCCCTTTAGTGACTCCATCCAATATTTTTTCATTTCTCTGCTGTTTTTTTTCTTTTAGGATTAAAGAAGGTATGTATTCCGGGTCACTCGTCTCAATATAGTCTTCATCGCTCGATAATAAGACACTTTTTCCTGCCTGAACCTGAAGCTTTTTCTTTTTTTTAGGTTCTACTATATTATTCGTCCCGTATCGCATTTCTTTTAAATAGTCCAATATTGTCTCATCAACGATTTCGGGCTGTTCAGCTTGATTGTCCCAATCAGGCAATTTTTTTAAAACCGCAGAGGTATCAAAGGGATTTATCCCTGTTTTTCTAAAGCCAGAAATAACATTTGCTGAGCCATTTTCCATTAATTTACTAAGTAATTTGGGAAAACAACCTTTCGGAATCGAAGATTGATTTCGACCATCAATTTTCTTCCACTGTAAAATTATGTTTCTCCATGCTATTTTCATCGGTCGGAATAACGCAACATCGAGTGGTTGCGTAATATGCGTGGAATTGGCTGGTAAGAAAATAAAATGTATATCCTTTTAATAGCATTTTCTTATTAAATCAATTGATAGGTGGGATGATAAGTTATCACCTATCAAACATTTTTTACCGGGTTTATTTTAAAAAAAACGGAATTATCATACTGGTTACCCAATCCTCAAAAATGTTAGAATCAAACCAGCCAGATTGACTTCTATTATAACGGGCTCCTTTTGGGCCAGATTTTATCCAAGTATCGAATAAGTTCTGAGCCTTATAAACTACATATGGGGGTAAGATTTCTCCTGCAGCCGTACACGCCATGATAATTGATACTGCAGCTTTTGAAGAATTCATCACCCTTTCAGGGTATTTTGTTCCTCTCTTAGTAATGATCTTTTTTCTGCCGGGATCATCAGCCAAATTCATTTCGTCGTAATTGACAATATTTTCGATCGGAACATCACTAATAGAATTTTTTAATTGTTCAAAATACTCTTTAATAATATCTGGAGAGACTGCAGCTCGATTTCTTTTAATATTTTGTGAGACCCTCTGAGTTATTTTATTGCTGTGCCTTTTCAGAAAACTTTTGGTGAAATCCGGCCCAGGTAAGTTATTTTTAAATCTTTTTTCCGTAACCCCTAATTTATCTAAATATTTTTTTACTAAAATCCTTAAATCATAAAGTTCCACAGGATATCCCCATTCGGCATATTTTATAAATGCTAGTTCAGTCTCTTTTGATAGCACTGTCTGGCCTCCTTGTGTCTTCACATTTTTAATACTGTGTCTATAGAGGACAGATTTATTAATTTGATATTTTTCGGCAACGTTGCTCAAGGAATTGCTCCCCTCGTTATACTCACGAAGAGCCTGCTCGATGAGTTCCTTGCTATACCTTTTATATCTCTTGCCACGAGGATCTGGCTTGTATACCCTCGGCATGATGTTTACGGCGCGATGTGTGTGTCTGTTTAAAATAATCATGAAGAAATCTTGATAATTAAGTACAAGAAATGATGTAATTCACCTTATGTGAATTAAATAAGATTCGAACACAAAATACTAATCGTCGCTACCGTCACTTACGCGTACCAGTTAAAATTAAACAAGTAAAAGTAAAGTAGAATTTAGAATACCTTATATGGAATGAAGCTAATCGCAAATATACCCTTATACGGTCTTAAATATTTATCTCAGAAATCCAGAAAATGTTAAATTAAATTGACCAAAACCGTTGAAGATAAAAAATCTAAATTTCAAATTAAAGTGTCACAGACCGACAGACAGAGACACTTTTTTTTAAAAAGAAAACTGTCATACCTAATGAAAAAATACTCGATTGACAACCCTGAAAATCATGTTTCTATTAACCTCTTTCTCGTTGCTATTGACCCTAAAGGCGTTTCTAATCACCCCCGACTCGGTTCTATTCACCTCGAATTTAGTAAAAAAATACTAAGCCTCGATTTTACTAAAAAATAAGAACAAAATGATGGAATATTGATACTAACCTTTTTATTCCTAATAGATGAGAAACTTAACTATCCAAGTATGCAAATTGACTGAGAGATAACTGTGAAGCACTTGTTTTTTTTTTAAAGTTTTGCACAGTCAATAAACACTTGTACGCAGACGTTCACTTCAACAGCTTTTTTCTTTATGTCATTAGACTTGACGTAAATTTTAATGTTGCCAGAATAAAGGAAAAATGTTGCAGTTTTATTAATAGTGGGAATAAAGATATTTTAACAGACTATAGAGCAACTAGAACGACCATAATCAAACTCTCAGATTTGTTTCTATACACCCCGCGATTTCTATTCACCCCATTTTACGGAACACTGATAGTAAAGGGAAATGCCCATCTCCCATACAAAAAAATGCCTGAAATAGACAAGAATGAAATCTACGCCAAATTATCCTTCAAATCGAACGAAACTCAATGACAATTTCAATAATTATCTAAAACTAGGGAGTACATTGTTTAGAATATTTTTGCTAAAAGATAGGTTATGTCTCAAGGTTACTAAAGGATTGAAAAAATAATTCAACACAAATCATTTTATTACTTTATTCATCATTATACACTATTAATAAATCATCGAGGAACTGTGCAGGAGGACGGATGTTGGATTGGTACCGCGCCCAAGCTAAGTATCATATAATTGACATAATGTGGGCACAGGTACCAACAGTCCGACGTCCCACTAGGCAATTACAGTAACGATTTTGTATAGCATCCCTACCAGTTAAAGAATTATTAATTATCATATACACAAAATATACTTTGGTGGAAATGTGTCTGCTATGTATTTTCCCTCTCAATAAGTAACAATTATCTGGAAGAGCTAATTCCTCAATCAATAAATTATCCATCTCCGTGCAAACCTCAATACTATACATGACATTAGCTCGCGTATGCTCACCATAGTAGGATCGAGCCTGCTTTATTTGATAAGTGCCACATGCAATCAAAACCATTTCGCTGTAAGTCAGTTGTGGAAAATCAGCAACATTACTATTATTCACATTAATACTTTGGAATTGCGCTCTGCGTCGATTTAAATTATTATTTATTACATAATCAGCTAGCCTGTTTTCCATAAACATATTAGTATTTATTGTTTGGAGAATATCAGCAGCATCTGGCCTGTCAACTATTCTTGAATGAAATCTATTAACTAATGCTGCCGCTATAGAGAAATCAACCATTAAATGTTTGGATGCTCGGTTAAAAAAATCTTGGCGAAATATTTTAAAATGCTGCTTGAAAATTCCATTTACGACTTCTACAACCCAGCGACAAATGGTTACTTTCCTGCTTTTGTTGGCTTCTAAAGTTGATAATTGGAATTCATTTTCTTGTAATGTTGATGGCATGTGGACACTATAATTACATGACTCCAAAAGTGGAACAGCATCTCTGAACCCTCTATCCAATATAAACACATCCCCATCTTGAAAATATTGCCTTAGTCTATTATTCGGATCATTAAATTCATTGAACATTATAGTAGCATCGGAAGTTGTTGCGGGATAAGGGCCTAACACTTCAAGAATATATCCATCGGAGCAAACAAGCATAAATGGCTTTACGAGGTTTCTATATTTGTGTAGCGAATATGTTTCTTTTTGATAAAGATAATTAGAGCTCTTTTGTACATAGATATATGTTCCATCCACGATGACTACAGGTTTTCTTTGACCATCAACTTCACCAAACAGTCCATTGGGAATTATTAAATTCCTGGTTGCAATTTCTTCTCTGGTCATATGTCCAATTCCTAGGTTTCTGGGTACAAAATCTTGGTTTAATTTGACTCTTGCTTCAGCCATAAGTCGTTCTAGAGTACTTCTGGGTATTTGAAGTAGAGACGATATTCTTTCATCGGAGTCCCCAGTTCTTAGTTTCATTAGGTAGGCCGCAAGGGCAGTAGAGCCTCTATGCATTTGTGCCAGACGGGGAACCTCGCTCATTAAACTAGTAAATTGACTTTTACTCATTCCAAGAAAGTACCACAACATATATTCCTCCATCGAGTTGATATTTTCGAAATCCAATGATCGGCTCTCATAATTCACAAACGACGCAAAATCTTCTATGTGATTCACATTGAATACATGGATTACATCTTCCCATGCCGGAATTTCATGCCATAAGTCACTGTTTAAATGATAATTACATATTTTGGAATTCCGTGGGACATAATACTTATAGTCCTTAAATAACCATACCCTGAGTGAAAGTGGTACCACATGTCGATCTGTCATATTGCAACCCGGATAGAAACAATGACTTTGAGTATCAACTGCTCTTCCATAATTAGGTAACTGTATGCCTGTCACCATTTGAGATTCTTCACTATGAGAAATTTCAAGTTGAGATGCATTTACACTGTCTGTGGATACTTGACTTAGACTTTGCAAAGAAGCAACAGAAGGTGACGCAGCTCGGTTGCATTGTTGCCAACATGGATGACAGATCAAATCTGTAGAACGTAACTGTAACAAAAACCAAAATCAGGTTAGTTTTACTGATGACTTAAATATTGAATATGATGCACATTCAACTAAACATTATTATTGAAGCAGATTTCTCACCTGTCGTGGTTGAATTCGGTGAGCTACTACATTCATTATGTGCCTTTCACGGTCAGTATTACTTCCCATTGTATGTGATCGTTGTCGTAGAACTGACTGTCCACAGCAAACACACACATGACGGTGACCAACTTGTCTATCTGGGCGACTAGGCCCTGGTGTTTCCGTTATACTTTGGATAGATAATCGGAGACATGCATCACAAATAACACTGTGTTGATCAATCTGTAAGAGAAAGAAAAAAACAATTATTTAAATTATTTTTCAGTGGTTTTTATGAGTTCAACATACCTAAAGCTACTTGTGTAATAATTGTGTTTTACGTATAATGTAAACAAAACCAGCAAAACATAATACTTACAAGTTGCGGTGTTATCCATTGCTGTATTAAACAACGTACTTCATCATTTTGCATTGACAAAGGATTACGTCTCATTCGTGTTATATCGAGATAACAATTAATGCAATGAACAGAATCCATTTTTGTAAAGAAATGGGGGACAAGTCCAAAACACAAGCAGAGTCGTCGTATATAGCAGGTTCAAAGTCCGTGTTCAAAAAGCCAAGTCGTCGTGTTAAGCGGGTCCAATTTCAGTCCGGGTTCAAAAATAGGTATCATGTACTATCGAAGAACTTCATATCTAAGCAGTTTGAAAACAAAATCCCGTGAACGCGATGACCACATGTGTTACCGCCCCGGTTCAAATGGCGGCCGAGCGCTGCAAGCAGAAATAGTCCTTACGGTGTATAGATATGAACTTCTTCGATGGTACAGATGGAACATCAAAATCCTTAAAATATGGCCAAAGTCGTCGTAAAATATCATAAATATAAAACACAGTATCGTAATAACTCAACGTAACACAAACAAAACAATGAAATATAATGATGAAAAAATTAAACGTCATATCATTGTCACAAGGTTTTGTCAAACGGTAAAGGCAAAGGACACATCTCATACTGCCTAGGTTATTTTCTTTTTTGTAGTTTTAAAAAATAATTTGATTTTATGTATTTTGATTGGCATACTTAGATTGTGAGATTTATAAAATATGTTATTATAATTAATTATGAAGCTACTTTACGGTTTGCTGATTGATTGTTGATGGATGGTCTAACAAAGACCACAGACTAAATAGTGGTAATGTCAAATATGAGTGTTCTTGAATGTCATTGAAGAACTGTACGAGAAATCGAAATAAATACTGAAATAATAATCACCTTTATACCCTACTTAAACGAACTGAAGAATAAATTGATGAGTTGTATTTTATTCGAAATAGAATTTATCACTATTGGGAATTGCTGTCCATTTTAGGCATTTTCCTGGCATTCCCCTTTGTCATAACAATGTGGTTACTGAAATATTTAATGATTTAGGGCGGCCGTACACGGACTGCTCGAGCAGTTAACGGCTGACCGACGTACACGGACCGCTCGAGCGGTCGGCGTTGACCGCTTGAGCAGTCGGTTGTTGACTGCTCGAGCTGTCTCTACCAACCGCTCGAGCAGTTGAATTTCTACCGCAGTCTAGTCATGGATTCTGACGAGGAAGCACTGCTTTTGCTGCTTCTGCTCAAGCGGAGACGACGGCGGCGACGTCAAAAGAGAAAATTTTGGGTTCATCCAATTTTGGAATTAAGAGAACAACATGGACAATTCCATCATTTGTTTATGGAACTTAGAAGTGATGAAGAAAAATTTTTCAACTATTTTAGGATGTCAGTGTCTTCGTTTGATGAAATGAATAATATACTAAGATCTAAAATTAAACGTGAAGACACAATCATGAGGAGAAGTATCCAAACAGAAGAAAGACTAGCAGTAACATTGAGGTTCGAAAAATAAATAACAATTATTTAAATTTTTATTCATTAACACTTTGAGGGACACTAACCGCTCATAGACGTAATAACAATAAAACATCTATTGTGTCTCGTTCAGTGTCCTTGAATGCGTTAATAATATTGGAAAATAATTCATCAGACATTACTGAAGATGATGAAAGGTCTTCAAATTGAGAGTTTTGGTCATCAGCCGCTGATGTAGAGGGGCCAGTCGCTGATTTAGAGGGGCCAGTCGCTGATGCAGAGGTAGAGGGGCCAGTATTATAACCATATTGTCCACGGTAATCATAAGGTGAATTCTGTGATGAATATCCCCTGCTCGCAGGATATATGTGATTTGTCATCCCTTTAAAGTATTTAATTACGTTAAGTATTTCTGTCTTAGCATCTAATTTATACTGCTCATTAATTTTTTTAAACTCGCCAACTAATGACAGAAAAAACAATTTATCTTCATCTTCAACAATGCGCGAATTCTGTGATTTTTCATCGAAGCGTTTAGCTAATTTTTCAATTAAGACGTTCTCATCTGTGATTGTAGTATTTAATTTTCTTTTGTTTCTTTCTTTTTTTTATTTTATTTTACCGATTTTCACTTTCTTCAGACGTAATTTCAGCGTGCTCACTTTCTTCTAAACTGTTTGTTTTATCGGGTCTATCTTCTATTATTACCTTTAAAAAAGACATCTGCTGATAATATGCATATGGCCGAATGTTTAGGGCTGCTGAACCACTCTTTGGTTTTATTTTTTTAGCATATCTGGTGTACCCATCTCTTAATGTCTTCCATTTTTTCTGTATTAACATGGCTGTAACAAGAAAAAAAAAAATTATTGGTACAATTTATTGATTAAAAAATATGTTTTTACAGGTATTTGGCAACTGGATGTACATTTATGGATTTGCAATATACTTTTAGAATAGCATCAACAACAATTGGTAAGATAGTGAGGGATGTTTGCAGAAATATATGGATACATATGAAGGCTATGTGTATGGAACAACTAACTGAAGATAAATGGAAAGACATAATAATGAATGTTTGTCGGACGCTATAACAGATGTAAACCGGGACTTAGATTCTATCAAAAAGTGGTCTGATAGTTTTGGGGTGTCAGTAAACCCCTCAAAGTGTCAGGCCATTGTAATTGGAAGCTCGCGCATGATGGGTAGGGTGGCACTAAGCGCTCTTCCTCCTATTATTTTTAATGGTACCGTCATACCCATTACCCCTACGGTGAAAAATCTCTGTTTGCATCTTGACTCGACACTGGGCTGGCAACGCCAGGTATCTAGTGTTAGTCAAAGGGGCAACGGTACTTTGCGATCCCTGTATCGTCTGAGAAACTTTTTGCCCGCTAAGACCAAAACTATGCTTGTGCAGACTTTGATTTTCCCTATCATCGACTATGGTGACGTGTGCTACTTTGACTTGAATGCGGTTTTGCTTGATAAGCTCGATAGACTGCTCAACTATGGTATCCGGTTCGTATTTAATTTAAGGAAATATGACCATGTGTCGAGTTACAGGTCCGAGCTCAAATGGATGTCTATTCGCCAAAGAAGAAGTTTACGCGCTTTGACCACTCTTTTCTCCCTTCTGAACTCACCCACCCCTCCATCTTATCTTATGTCTCACTTCCAATATCTATGTTCTTCACACGCTAAGAATCTGCGTTCTTCCAACAATCTTCTTCTACTCTGTCCTTCTCATACTTCTGACTTTGTTCATTCTTCCTTACATATTCAGTCCATTCTTCTCTGGAATGCGCTTCCTCTTGATATCAAGACGGCCACTAGTCGGTATGCATTTAAGCGGAAATTGCAGAGTTATTTTCAAAACAAATAGTATAGAGTCATCTCAACTACCTCATTTCCTTTGAATTTGTATCCTTATATATACCGGGTGCGGCGATTGAACTGTCCGTATGTGAAAATGAAATATTTCTGTTAATTTTCAATATTTATTTATACACTTTTGCCATGTGAAAATAGAGAGTTCAAAGTTTTATTATGACTTATTCCGAAGGAATAAAACCGTCTTTAGCCTTTACTACAAGCTGAAGTCTCTTTCTGAAAGAAGCGCAGGCTGCTCGAACGACGTCGTCACTCAAACAATTCCATTCTCGCGTAAGAGTAACTTTGAGCGCTTCCACTGAAGTGTGTTTTTTAGCACAGGCCCTGGCCTGTAAAACACCCCAAATACAAAAGTCCAGCGGATTCAAGTCGGGCGATTACGACGGCCACATATCTCGGTCGATCAACACTGGAACGTTTGCTTTCAACCAATTTTGCGTTCCAATTGCTCTGTGCGATGGTGCCGAGTCTTGCTGAAATGTCCAACGCTCAGAACCGAATGTGTTGCGTGCCCACGGTATCAACCCTGGTCGCAAGACTTTGTCTCGATAGATTTGTTGGTTTATTTTGACTTGGTTGCGACCCATTGGAAGAAAAACGAGCGGAGAACGGCCTTTTTCAGACGCCGCCGCCGCCTAGACCATGATTTGGTCGCCTCCTTGGCGTCGAGTGACTTGAAATTCGTCGGAATGGTCGCTGACACGTCCCTTCAACCAAACACGGTCATTTTGTTTGTTTAAAAACTGTTCAACGCAAAAAGTTTTCTCATCTGAAAACACCAAATTGGGAAGGTCGCCAGAGTCGAGCAAGCGAATCAGCTCTTTCGATCGATCCAACCGTTTGCTACGCTGTAAAGCAGTGAGTTCCTGAGAAAGGTTTTTTTTTAATGGTTTGACTTTAAGCTTTTCCTTCAATATGCGACGAACGCTGCGATCGCTCACCTTGAGATCCTGCGCGAGCTGGTTTGCTGAGCGCGCTGGATTTCTGTCTAATCGATGACGCACCTTTTCGACAACTGCTGGCGCCGTTGCAGTACAGCGTCGTCCGCCACCGTAGCGTTTCTTAACGCTACCAGTCTCATTATAACGTTGAATAGTGCGATGCACAAATTTCTCGTTCAATTCAAGATGTGGCAGCGCTCGACGTATTTCGATATTCGATTTTCCCTCCAAGTGAAGAGCAATCACTGAATTTCCTTTTAAATCCATGGTTCTAAATTTGAATGTGTTTCTCTCACATCATAATCACTTCAAATGATGATAGAGAACATGTCAAAGACCAACATTTGAAATTTTGGCGGCGTTCGATTCATTGGTTCGAATTTTAAAACAGATAGAGACGGACAGTTCAATCGCCGCACCCGGTATATATATATATATATATGTATATGATGTAGGTATATATTATAGCAAATATGTATGTACGTGTATCATAAGTCTATAAACTACATATTATGTACGTGTGTACCTATTTTATTTATAATTCATTGTTGTCTTTTTAATATTTTTTATTATTATTATTATCTCCTGTAATTCGGAGCACCTGCCATCTTATCTCTTCACCACCCTTGGTTGACTGGTAGAGAATGCCTAAGACATTAAGTCTGCCTTTGTACATTATTGTGTGTAAGAAGTTTAAATAAATAAATAATAAATGGTTTCAAAAAAACTTCTAAGTTTCCGAACTGCCTTGGCGCCGTTGATGGCAAACATATTAGAATAATACAACCCGCGCAAAGTGGATCGTCATATTATAACTATAAAAAATATTTTTCGATAATACTTCTAGCAGTATGTGATAGTAATTATATGTTCACTTTCGTGGATATAGGCTCGTATGGAAGGCACGCTGACTCGACTATTTTCGAAGAGAGTTGTCTATATAAAATGTTACAAGAAAAAAAGTTAAATATACCTCCACCTTCTGCAATATCGCATAATGGACCTGTATTACCGAATGAGTTTATTGGGGATGAAGCATTCAGCTTGCAGGAAAATTTAATGCGTCAATATGGTGGCAAGAATTTACCAGAGAAAAAAAAAATTTTTAACTATCGGTTATCACGTGCTAGGCGATATATTGAATGCACGTTTGGCATTTTAGCTAATAAATGGCGGATCTTCCATAGACCACTTAACGTCAGTGTTGATTTCGCAGTGGATATAGTAAAAGCATCATGTGTTCTTCACAACTACGTAAAACAACGAGATGGAAATAAAGGATGATAGGCAAATTTGTATGAAACCTGGGCGTAAGACCAACAGAACTGCAACTAGTGCCAGTTTTTGGGACTCAATTCTAGAATCGTAATTATATAAATAACACTAGCCATATCCACCGGGTTTACTTGAAAAAAAGTTTAACAAAATGAAATAAAACAAAAAACTTTTAATAATTACGTATCGTTTTATTGTTAGATGGACATAATTAAATAAAAATAAAATGTTATTTGAACGGTGTTTAATGAAAAGCATGTGTTTAAAATAAATAAATGAATATAAACTTCAAAACTAAACTGTCCCGGTCTATCACAACATCTAACAAATGACGCGCGGGGGCGATAAATGGCTCATGTCGCCCCAAACCAAGATACCATATTATCGAAATGACATGAGCACAGGTACCAATGGTCCTTCTACCTGTCAGGCAGGTACAGTAACAATGAATTATAGAATTTCTGCCATCCTGGTCCCTGTCAATCAAAATATATGAAAAATATGTGCGTGCTCTGACGTGCCTTGACTGAATACGTGCAGCAACCACACAATGGGTACTAATATATTGCATTCACGGAGATCGTTCAGCACATCGTCTCTGCTGATTTCAATATGGTAAACACCATTGTTTAAGTGCTCTGCGACGTATGACTTGGCTAGCTTCTGCTGATAAGTGCCCAGAGCCTGTAGGATTATATCGTCCTCAGTGAGGCGTGGAAAATCTTCTAGGAACGGGAGATTGCCATCCAATCGAATGAAGTTTCTCCTTTGGCGGTTTAAGTTCTTCATTTCGACATATTCATACAACCGATTAAGAGTGTTCATATTCATGTTAATTATATTTAAAATATCCACTGCATGCCTATTATCTCCATAAACGGGATGGAAAGCATTCAAAAGACTTGCAGCGATTTTATAATCACCAAACATGTGAGTCAGGGCGCGATTTATGTATGTTTGACGTAGAAGCTTAAAGCATTGCTTTATTTTGCCGTTCATAGCCTCCACTACCCATCGACAAATGGTTACTAAACGAGACTTATTTGCCTGTTCGGTTGTCAATTGTGTTTCATTCCTGTCTTTGGTTGGGGGTATATGCACTTCATATCCATGTTCTTACAGATTTTCAACGCTGTCTCTAAATCCTCTGTCTAGTATAATCACATCATTTTGGTGAAAAAACCAATGCCAGGCGCTTTCCTCACTATCGATGAGGCCTTGCATAATTGTTGCATCAGACATTGTCGCGGGATATGGGCCGACAACATCGATGATGTAGCCGTCACTACTGACAATCATGAATGGTTTCAGAAGGTTCTCGAATTTGTGTAAGCTGTAGGTCTTTCTTTGAAACAGAAAGTTGCTGCTTTTTTCTATAAAAATATATGTACCATCGCAGATGATTATCGTCTTGGTGTTATTTTCATCACCAAAAATCCCCTTTGGTATCATAAGATTCCTTTCAAGAACGTCATTTCTTGTAATGTGATTAAATCCTAGATGCCTGCTGACAAAATCTACCTGTAAGCATTCCCTGGCTATCGCCAATTTCCTTTCTAGTGTGCGACGTGACATACCAAATAATGTCGCTAATCTCTCATCAGTTTCGCCTGTTCTTAGTTTACACAGATATATACCGAGGACAGTCCGGGGACGATTACTTCGCTCACTTATAGATAGTGTTTGATTTAAAATTGTATTGAACTGTTGATAATTAAAACCCACCCAAAAATTCAAATCGTTCTCGTCTAATTGCGTCATTGTATCAAAGTTAAATCTAGTGCCACGATTGACGGCATCTTGAAAAATATTACAGACATCGGTAAACTGGACTGCATTAAAATCGTGCGATACGTTACAATGATCAATTAATTCATTCCATTCATTACCTTCCAAATGTTCCCGACACGCTCTTGCTTCCCCAGGGATATACAAATGGTGTTCACATAACATGTGTATTATAACTGTTCGAGGAATCCTGCAACGGGTCAGATTGTGACAGTTATTAAATATGCAGCGATCTGCCCTATTTGGAGCTTTCATGTATTCTTGAACATGTATTGATTGTCGTTCTCGGGGCTGTTGTTCTTCTTGGACCTGTTCTTCTTGGGGTTGTTCTTCTTGGGGCTGTTCGTCTACCTGGGGTGGTATTACTTCATCTCTTCTTATAGCATTGATAGCCCGCTGCCAACATCTGTGGCATACCGAATGCACGTTATCAAACTCCACCTGAAAAACGTTAAATACAGTGTAAACTCTATATAGCGACACTTACTGCGCATTTTATGGCGTTATTGAGAGTTGTCGTTAAATGGAATAACGTATAGATAATGCATAACTACCTAACGACAGTCTAGCAGCCGAGGTAAACACGTGCAAGGTAATCACAACAAACAAAAGAACGAATTTCATAGAATCTTCGGTACATATGATGCCGACAGTTAAGATTTTTTAAGCAATTAAGCTTTTTAATATTTCACCAATCAAAAACAATACAACTTTTGTGTCCCAGCCCATCTCGACAATCGAGCGAGACGCTGCCGTATGCCGTGCAAGCGAAACAGAGACAGTAATAACAATCGTATTGCTGTTTCATAATCATCACAAGCGCTGCTGGGCTCTTATCATCGACGTGACGCGTCTTGTTTATTTCTTTTTCAATACTTGACTACAATTTACTAGAAAACAACAGGCATCGTGACATGTATCGCAAACACGACTACAAATAAATCAATACATCCTGAATAATACAAAATGAGTGACTAGTTACTGCCAATTCAGGTTGACGATCGGGAATGTTCTCTCCCAACACATGTCGTCTTTGTCGATAGACAGATTGCGGACACATAACACAACGACGGTCTGCCATCACAAATGATTTCAGCACAGTAACAATCCAAAAAAAAACAAGTTAACAAGTCCAATAACGAGCAGGGGGTAGAGAAATGGTATTAATCAATCCAATCTGTAGTCCAATAACAATAGCCGAGGTCAAGAAGTCGTAATCAATTGATGATACCGAAAAAACACAACGTAGGCAAACAACAAGTAAGGGCCAGGCCACAACAGTGCGTTGCGGCGTCGCATCGCAAAAACAACATTGCACAGCTATGCGATGCGATGTTGCAACGCAAAAATTTCATCGGATACGACATCGTACGACAAGACGCTAACCGTCAGTTCAGTTTCTAGTGAGACATGGACCGCACTGCGCGTGTTCTACTTCTGCTTGCGTTAAGGCGTATTAAGAAAAAGAAACAGAAAAGAAAGTACTGGGTGCACCCATTACTGACAATTATGAATAAAGATGGAAACCACTTCAAAAGGAAATATGAGGCGCTAAAAGTGGACGAGGTTAAATTTTTCGATTACTTTAGGATGAGTGTAGTAAGTTTTGAAGAACTTCTTAGTTTGATAAAGCCTCATTTACAAAAGAAATACATATTTAGAAAACCCATCGAACCTCTGGAGATGCTGGGATTAACTGTAAGGTAAGAAAAAAATAAACTATTTTTACTATAATCATACTGTTTAATCATTTTCATAATTTAGTGTTATTCAAAACTCGTATTCCGATTGTGTGTCATTCGTCAAATTTGTTAGTTCCTCATCGAAATGAATTTGTTCTGGCTCATTTACATCATCATTCCTTGGCGTTTGTGGAGACGATTGCATAGGTGCCGGTGATGTTTCGCATCCGCTTTGGAAGGCACTGCGTTGAATGGATGTTTGATAGCCACTCTGCATAGGCATTTGAGCTGATTGGTAGCCACTCTGCATAGACATTTGAGCTGTTTGATAGCCAGTCTGAACAGTTGTTTGAGATGTTTGATAGTTTGCTTGGACGGATGTTTGTGAAGTTTGATAGTGGCTGGGATAGTATGATGGTTGGTGTAAATCACTTAATATCTGTAGGACACGACTTTGGAAAATTATTGTTTGATTATCATTCAATTTTTCCAATGATGGCAAAATTCCTTTAAAAAAAGATAAATGTCTACTTTCAGGTGTTTTTAAAGCAGCTATAATATTCTTCTCAAATTCGTCTTCGTCAATTTTTCTTTTACGCGATGCAGGCTGGTAACGTGGCATGACAGGTTGCTGGCTTTGTTGGGTTGAGGTGCTTGGTCTTATTTCTTCATCGTCAAGACTTGATGTTGTTTTATTTTGAGAATTCTTTTTCAGAAATAGGAGCTGGTCGTATAGATGATATTGTTTAATTTTTTTGGCCCCAGCTCCGGATTTACATTGCTCGTTTAATTTTTTTTCGTATTTTGTAAAATTATCCTTGATTCCTCTCCATTTATTTATGACATCGTTACCTAAAAAAATATGACGAATAATGATTTATTTTGTTTTCTTTCAGGTACCTGGCGACGGGAAATACTTTTAAAGATATGCATTTCACATATTATCGTGGAAAATCTACAATAACAGGAATAATAAAATTTGTTTGTCGTATTGTATGGAACATTCTTAAAAGGTTGGAATTACCAAAAATTACAACAGAGCTGATGGAACAAATTGCTCAAGGGTATGAAAAAAAGACCAACTTTCCTAATTGTATAGGAGCGCTAGATGGAAAACACATTCGTATATTGAGCCCGGATCACAGTGGATCCCTATTTTTCAATTATAAAAATTATAATTCCATTGTTCTATTAGCACTTGTTGATACGAATTACAAATTTATATATGTCGATATAGGTGCATATGGTAAGGAATGTGACTCCACTGTTTTTCAGAACTCAAATCTATACGACTTATTAAAAAAAGGTCAATTATCTATACCTCCGCCAAAACCGTTACCTGGCTTTCAAAAAGAAATTCCTTTTGTCTTCGTGGCGGATGAAGGATTACCACTGACAAATAATATAATGCGCCCATATTCTGGGAAGTTTTTATCGATAGAAAAACGAGTTTTTAATTATCGTTTGAGCCGAGCCAGACGATATGTTGAGAGCGCTTTTGGCATACTCGCAAATAAATGGCGCATATTTCATCGACCCATTAATGTTTCTTACGATTTCACAACAGACATTATAAAAGCATGCTGTGTATTACACAACTTTGTATTGAATCGAGATGGCGCACAAACGTTTGAAGAAATGATTATTGACGATTCTTTGCAAATTTTACACGAGACAACACATGAAAGTAGAACAGTAGCTAACATAATCAGAAACGAATTTTGTAATTATTTTAATAGTAACATTGGAGGTCTTAGTTGGCAGTTAACAAAAATATAAATGTTTATAAGTACTTACCGAGTTTTGTTTTTTCAACATTATTTAACTCCTCAAAATTTGAATATAAACTTGTACACACTTCCCTCCATGCTTCTGTTTTTAAAAATTTGTCTTTGAATTGTGATATAGTTTTGTCCCAAAGGACGGGACGTTCGTAAATTAAAGATATCAGGTGGTCGACATCGTACTGCGCCATATCGCTTAAAAAACACGTGCAGGTCGTTCAAAGTATGGACACCGACTAAACGGCAAAGCGTTGTCGCATCGCAGATTTGTACGTTGCGGCTGCGCATCGGAAATTTCCACGATGCGTTGTGCGGCGTCGTTGATTTTTGCGATGCGACGCCGCAACGCACTGTTGTGGCCTGGCCCTTAAGAACCGCAACACCGGCGCGTGGCGAGGCGGTGACACCATGAGGGGTGGCTTGCGCGCGGAGTAGTGGGGGTGAATTCTAGCAAACATTGCTACCTGCGTGTGCGCCATGTTTTTAACACGACCTTTTTTTTAAACGTAACAGATGTAGTTAAATCTTCGGTATTTATACAGAAAAATGTTACTTTTTCAATTGGCCCTATCTCTGTTCTCCGGTGACTTTGGTACTTGTTGCCATAGTATGAAATAGAGTATTAATTATAAGCTTTAATTTGGGATATATTTCAATTCTGTTGGACTTACGCCCATTTTGACCATCATCCTTTGAGGATACGTTTGAGGGTCTTCCTCACTCTATAGTACATTCAACCCAGCAAGTTCGCCCAGGTGGGCCTATGTTAACAACAATCCGTGAAGAATTTGCTAATTACTTTGTGAGCGAAGAAGGCAAACTAGATTGGCAATGGAATATGATATAAATCAATAAATATGTGTGTGACTTTATAATATGACATAAACTTAATAAATGTGTGTGTAATAAAATGACTGACTTTTTTACTTACCGATTTTATTTTTTTCTTGATTTGTTTTTTCATCAAAGTTCTCAATAACTTGGGCGCAAATAATTGCCCATGCATTGTTCTTCTTTATTTTGTCGCTGTGCTCCTTAAGCTTATAGTTCCAAATAATTTCATGTGTTTTAATTGCACTTATAAGCGCATCACTATCGCACACACCCTCCATTTTCAAAGATCAGTCGACAAATGAGACGAGACAGAGAGACACTAGACGCCGCGAGGCCAGAAGAGAAGGGAGGGGGAGGTCGTAGAGCTGTCGACTGCTCTAGAGCCGCCGACGGCTCAAGCAGTCAGTGTATGCCTCGCGACTGCTCGCGAGCGGTCGACAGCACGATGGAATTTCATCATGTAGTTGACGGCTTGAAGCGGTCGCGACTGCTCGAGCAGTCGTGTGTACGGCAGCGAATGAATGGCTATAGTTCACCGCGCGGTCGCGGCTTCAAGCAGTCGGTCATAACTGCTTGAAGCAGTCCGTGTACGGCTGGCCTTACTCTACATTTTTTTCAAAAAGAACGCTATACTTATTTAACACAATCAAGAAAAGCTGTAAAGATATTCATTCAACTACTACAATGATTCACGTCTCGTATAATACAGTGCACAGTTAAAAATTTTACAAGAACAACGTAATAATTAAGATATATCACAGTACTTATATGTATAGTATTTTCAGTAAGAACGTTATAACTGCAAATATTACACCGTAGATTTAAAGTATATATGAAAAATACTACTTACCTTTGCAACAAAAACGCGCTAAAGTCGTATTAGCACGTTTTTGACGAAATCAGCGCTCGACGAAAACTAAGATGACGCGTTGTTGTAATCAGCTAACGAGGGAGTTGAGACAGCACTACAACGTGTTATTTGGTCTCTTTCTTTATTTTATTACGTACAAAATATCGCGTTTTTGCAGCAAATATATCTAGCTGTGGCGAATTTTTCTATATTATTATAAAAAAGACGATTTTTAGGTTTTGATACGTTTTTGTCGCAAACAGGCGATATTGTAAGATAAACTGTCAATTTAACCTAGTGTTAACAACTTACTGTGAGTTTTTAAATTTAGGTGGTTAGGTAAATATATAAAAAAAATACTTATTAGCATGCTATGCTTCTTACACAATAATCAACTTAAATGATCCATAAGTCTTTTTTAAATTATAATTATATTTTTATAAACAATCAACATTTCCAAGTAATATAATTATTCTTCACTGACAAAACAGTTTATTACGGTTAACATTTAGATTAAGGCACTATTTTTCAATCTTTATTTAGTTGTTCTCCCTGGGTCTAAGAACATATTGTGCATTCGTCTTTTGGAAAATGATCATAAATTAACGCATCATAATAATCACACCAAAATTGTAAACGATTTAACAGCATCTTTATATCGTTTTTATTCATTAGCTATGTCCACACTATGCACTTTCATCTTCAACTTTCGTCTTCATCTTTCTATTCAACTTTCGTTTGTCGCTTTCAATAATTGAATGCGTTAACGAACGCAACGCCAATATAGTCATTTAGTTCAGTCGTAGTTTGTCAGCTTGTGGAAACATGTGCGACGACAACATTTTACTTAGTGGAATATGTGCTGCTTACTTGGTCATAAGAAATTCCAGAAAAAAAAGAACCAAGCGAAAGTTTTGGATACGAGGCTATTACAATAATCGAAGTAATGTGATTATGAGAGAACTACGAGAAGATAAAGATATTCTTTTTAAAAAAATTACACGCATGTCTGAAAAAAAATTCGATATACTTTTGAAATTGGTTACACCAATAATTACAAAGCAGTCAACCCAGTTACGTGAAGCAATACCTAGTGAAATAAAATTAGCTATAACACTTAGGTTCTTAGCTACTGGAGACAATTTAATGTCTCTTTCATATTTATTCAAGGTGTCCAAACAATTCATATCAGCAATGCTACCAGATGTATTGAAAGCCATAATTAAAGTACTAAAGGATTATATTAAGGTAAGAAAGAGTTTTATTTATATATTATACAAATAATAGACAATATTTAGCACAATGATAATCATTTTTTAAATATAACAAATTCAGAAACAGTATTAATATCAAATGCTTCTGTCTCAGCTGGAGAGTCATTTGGCATCTCGGTATCATTAAATATCTCAATAACATTCGGTATCTCAGTCACATTCCGCATCTCAGTAACATTCTGCGTTGCGGCTGCACCAGTCATCTGTTGCATTTCCAGATCAAAAAGTATATTATTTATGCGCTGTTGAGCTAATAGTCGATTTAATGGATTAAGATTTCGAATTTTATGAGCTATTAATTGTCCTTAAACAGTAAACTCATCTTTTTGACTTAATTCCTCAGTAGCTTTTTTCATAAATTTGTAAGCTTCTTCCTCTTTATCGTCAATCTTTGTACTTTTAACATTTCTCTTCTTTCTTATTGATGGTAAGGTAAAATCATGCTCATCTTCAGACATACACGTAGACTGCGAAGTCGCAGAGCTTTCTCTATTGAATACTTCAGCTTGCGTGTCCTGAAATGTAATGTAAATGTTACTTAATTCAATTATTTTTTTCAGTTACCAACAAACGAGCAGCAATGGAAATCTATTGCGAATGAATTTGACAAGCGATGGAACTTTCCACATTGTATTGGCGCCATGGATGGAAAACATGTGGTCATCCAAAGACCAGAAAATACTGTGGGCGAATTTCATAACTACAAAGGAACACATAGCATAGTATTGTTCGCAATCGTAGATGCAAACCATTGTTTTACATATGTTAACGTTGGTTGTCAGGGCCGTATATCGGACGGTGGTGTTTTTAAATCCACTGCGTTTTATAAGAAAATTGAAAAAAAATGAATTAAATTTACCCCACAATGAACCACTACGTGGTAGAACGATGTCAGCTCCTTATGTCTTAGTTGCTGACGATGCATTTGCTCTATCTACCTATACTATGAAACCGTATTCAACAGATTTAAATGTGGGGTCTCCAAAAAGAGTGTTTAATTATAGGTTATCAAGGGCAAGACGTATGGTTGAAAATGCATTTGGGCTGCTTGCATCTGTATTTAGAATATTTCGTAAGCCAATTGAATTAAAAGTCGACAGTACTGTAATTGATATTGTTTTGAGTTGTGTTTACATTCACAATTTTCTACGATTGCAAACAGATTCATCCCGTCATTACTGCACTCCAGGTTGTTTTGATAATGAAGAAGGAACGCACTGGAGAAATTATTCCCGGGTCGTGGAGAGCAATAACTACAGATGACAGTGGTTACAGGGCACTTCAAAGAATTCCTCGTAGGCCATCAAATACATCGAACCAAATACGAGAGGAATTTATGAACTATTTCATGTCAGATATTGGAGCAATACCGTTTCAAAGCAAATACTTATAACATTTATTTTGTGGAAGAATGTAATAAATTAATTTCACCAAATATGCGTTTAAAAATACCTTTTCTTCCTCAGTAATAGTTTCTCTAGTTTCCCTTGGCGTCACAGAGTCAGCAGTGAACAACAGATGTTTATAGGCAAACCACGGTGAAACGTATATCTCATCGGATCCAGAGCCACTCTTTTTCTTTATAACTTTCTGATGCTCTTTGGAAAAATATGAGCGTAGACTTTTTATCTTTTTTTTAACACCATCGATGTCCATGTTATATTTAGTAGCCAAAACTTGTAAACCATCGTTCCTCTTTACTTTATTTGTATAAAGTTTGTTATTTGGATCCCAGAGCTGTGGAAAGTTTCGGTAATCATCAATAAAATTCAATGTAATTTCGTCTGCCATCTTGTTGTTGAACGCTTTGTGGAACAGAAATCCATCCGACGCGGAATGACGTGTATCACAGCGCGCGTTACGCTTTCAACTGTCATTGTTGCGCATGCGTCAAGGGCATGCCCGACTTGCGCTGTTGACTGCGCTATGACGCATGCCCTTGATGAACAAAAAAGGGCACAGTGTGGACATAGCTATTAGTTATTATTAGTAGCACTGATATGTGTTACATCTCCATGGCATTTCCCACACTCAGAGGAAAGTATGAAATGTGTCTCAGCCCATGGCCACTTTAAATTGTAGTAATAATATTGCAGCAAATCATATTTTTTTTAAACTTTATCAATGTCCACAACAATCACCATCTTTATTGTTTGAAGATAATCAATCTGTAAAAAATATATAATATTAGGTACCAAAATAAAATAAACTTGAAATAATTTAGTAAGTTTAGGCCGATCTGGATGAGAAACGATAGGCGAGCGTAAGAAAAGAAGCTACAGAAATACAATCACATGCTTAGCCACTTATGCACTACCTGTAGTTGAAGCCACTGTGCTTTGAAAGGCGTAACGTGTGTGTTACAGATTGAAAATTGAATTTCATCTACTCTCAATCGAGGATGGAAATCAATCTATAACAAAAAAAAAAGTAAATTAGGAGCAGTTGACGTAATTGATAATAATTTAATCTAGAAAAAAAGTCAAGCGCAAGTACCTTCACTATCTTGAAAGCATTTATCACAAATATAATAAAAAAAACTGGGACCGCCATCGACGGAATCTTCGCAGTAGACTTGCTTGCAAGCCATACATTTAGTTACCTGCCCGAGTATTGTACACTTGCACTTATTGCAATTTTGTAAATTCATGTTTCTTTTAGATTGGCAAAATTTTGGCGTAATGTGCAAGTTATTTTGCTCAGAACTAGGGCCAGGAGAGGTAGGCAAAATAATTAAGGGATATCCAGTGCAGAATCTAACATACTGTTCGTACCGTTCATAAGATCTTTTATCTCTTCCTTATCAACTGTATCGAATAAGGGTAAATCTTCTGTTAAAATACTACATGAAGGTGCGGGTGATGGAAGCTCAAGTTCAACTAAATCATACAGTAACAAATCAGCCTCAGCCAACTCTGCAGAGGATGGATGTGGTTATATTGGATCTCCGTTATATGATTGTAGATAGTGTTTTACCGCGTTTTCTGGTTTTTCTCTCTTGGGTTCTTACTTCCTTGGGTATAGCTATGATATTTTCTGGAGTCACGGAAAACGAGAATTTTGCTGGCTGTATTTGTCTCTCAGGGGTCTTTTCTTAAATAAGTGTGCAGTAGTTGAAAGCTGAGGCAAAAACTCAGTGCTCATTGGTTCCTCAGCATTCCAGCACAAATGATACACACATCAACACGGTCTAGGGATATTTTTAAAAAAGCGAATTACTATCAATGTGTTAATTATTTATATGACATGTATATATTTAAAAGATACGTTATTTAATATTCTACCATTTTTTAATAATGGTTAAGGTACTTCGATTAAAATTTCAGGATTTTATGGAAAAAAAATTAAGCATAGACGGAAACCGTATATGAATTAACTTTTAATTTATGAGTAAAAACTGAAAAAAATAGAAAAATCATTTAATTTGTGTTTATAAACTTGAAGTTAGTAGTCTGAGAAAGCGCCCATGATGTTCATAACACATCGGCAACGATTCGGCATGCTCAGAACAAGGTTGTTAATGTCTTGCTGCGGAATATTGTCCCATGTCCTTCTGAGGTGCGCAAAAAGTTGATCTTCTGTAGCCAGATTTTCAGGAACTTCCTTCAGAGCTCTTCTTTGCAGCATATCCCACGCATGCTCAATGGGATTTAGATCTGGCGATTGAGCAGGCCAGTCTAAGGCCCTAACATTGTGTGTATGTAACCAAGCTGCTACCGTTCTCGCCGTGTGTGCCCGGGCATTGTCGTGCATGAGCAGGAAATCTTGCCCCATTTGTGTTCTGTGGGGCAAGATTACGGGCCCCAGCACCTGTTGGACGTATCGTTCTGCCGTCATATTGCCCCGCACCCAAACGAGATCCGTCCGTCCTCCAAGACGAATTCCTGCCCAAAGCATAATTGTTCCTCCTTGGTATAGGTGAACTTCCTGAGGGTTCTGAAGACGGCTCCATCGTCCAGGAACTCGCCAAACACGCGTCCTTCGTGAATCTGGATGGAAGCCGAACCTGGATTCATCCGTGAACAGCACATTGGACCATTGCTCACGGCCCCAGTCCACGTGGTTCCGAACCCATTCTAATCGTCGTCCACGATTGCCTCTCCGTAAAGGTGGGACCCGGAGTGGTCTACGAGAGCGTAGATTGCTTTCATGCTGTCGCCTTCTTACAGTTTGGTCACTCACAAGCACTTGGTGTTCCACTCGCAGCCTTTGGACCAATTGAGTCGCCGTTGCATTTGGTTGAGCTCGAGCAGTAATTTGCAAAAATCGGTCTTGTCTGGGGGTAGTGATGCGACTTGGCCCCCGGTGCCTCTCCGCTACTTCACCTGTGGCACGATAGCGTGTCCACAATCTTGAAATTACATTTTGGTGGGTCCCTATGGCCTCAGCAACATTACGCTGAACAGACCCAGCTTCCAGCATTCCCACAGCTCGTAACATCTCCGCCCTCGTCAAATGTTGGCGTTGCATGGCTACAATACCTCAATTTGAACTTTATCTTTCGTTTAAAAATTAAAAAAAAACTGTAACTAAACGTAATTCGTATTGTTTTCAAAATTTCGCACAAATGAAAATTCCCTCTCGTACACATCAAGACATTTTTATGCCACCGAAACAAAAGAATTTTCAAAAATTTGAATTTGGAATTAGTCTGAGATAAATTACAAACAAATCGGTGTATAAAAGACTAGCTTTTGCCCGCGACTTCGTCCGCGTAGAAGTCGATAATGGTTCTAATAGGATTTTTTATTGGCTTTTTACGTTATTAATTTGGTTATAACATATAAATTATCATGTTAAAATGTTTGAATAATTATAAAATATAACAATTTTTATTATAGTGTAGGGATATAAAGATTAATTTGAAAAAAAAAAAAACTAAATTGTGAACACGAAGCTCGGCCTTTGATCTGGCGAAAGTTACACGGGTGTATTATCTTTTTACAACGAAATCGAAATACTACACCTACCGCAGTATTTCTTTGTAAACAATATTTTTTATTTTTCTTTCGTGTGCTAGAATCACCAGGCTACTCTGTGCGCTTACTCTGGATCATACCACATACAACTGGCCGTGGGAGAAGCAGCTTTCCCTTAAGTCTACTCCCGCTACTTTAAGAGTTTGACCTTGAGCTTTGTCATTGCGAAGCATACTTTGATGGGAAACTGCACTCTCTTGAATTCGAAGGGGTAATTTGATGGTGTTAGGGGAATCCTAAGAATAAATACAGACCTCTCTGTAAAGCTTAGAAACCTTCAAGCGGTACTAATACTCGTACCGCCGCAACACTACAACAATAACAAACGCGTATTTAGTATTTTTATGTGTTTTTATTTGTACTTATATTTATATAATAATTAGGTGTATATATTATATTTATAGTTATTGATAGATATATGTATATCTTTATATTTAAATAAATATTTATTCAATTCTCGCTATTCCACCTGCCACTGTCTCTGCATCACCCAAAGGTTGACTGGTAGACAAATGCCTATGGCATTAAGTCCGCCTCTGTAAATTTGTGTGCTTAAAGTATTAAATAAATAAACGCCGCACAATATGCTACATTGCTGGGCAATAAATTTTCTTTACAATTTTTTTTCCGGTATTCCGCTTGAAATTGTTGAAGCGCGCCATATTGCACTAACAGTATTCCCCGTTTAAGAGAAAGAAATTAAAGAAAGAAAAAGTTTTTATTGTGACTCGCACAGGAAATCACAACTAAAAACACATTAAACATAAATCATTGTAACCTAAACAAAGAACAATTTAGGACATATTTTGGTATTGATAAATCATTATTTATGCATATCAAGTGTTATTACAATATCAGTATTTAGAGAAACAGAACGTTGCTTCAAATAAAGCTCAGAAATAAAGCCTGCGTGAACGAATGAAAGAATGCCAATAATGTTTCTTATCTGTGGATATTATTTGAACCTTAGTTATTACTCTGAGTTGGAACCATGAACCTTCCTTGGTACTAAATTGACCATCCTCGATTGGTCTTCGTTTTGTAATCGGGACACATTTTGAGGCTGGTACTACTCGTAGCTTTATTACCGTAACAATCCAACCGTAACCTTGGAACATATACACTATTTTTTTTTCGCCATCTACATCGTCATTTATTTACTGGCGATAGCTTCGTAAAAATTGTATAAAGTGTATTGATATAAAAGTTGGCAACCTTAGTCCTATGCGATCGTCTCATACCCAATATTACTTTGCAAGGCGAGAATAGATTGTTGTTGGTGATGTGTGGCGGCCGCCACATAACGGCCGTCATATAACGGCCGCAACAAACAACAACAAATATTATAAAGCTGAAGAGTTTGTTTGTTTGTTTGAACGCGCAAATCTCAGGAACCGCTGGTCCGATTTGAAAAATTATTTCAGCGTTGGATAGTGCATTTATCGAGGAAGGCTATATTATATTTTCAAATATATTTTCAAAAGTCCAATAATGTAACCCAAAGTGTAAAAAAATTAACCGAAAAAATCCTTACACCGCGTGCGCTGCGAAAACTAATGATTATAGAACAAAACAATGTACTACCACTTTTCAGTACATATAATTGTCTACAAAAAATATCGCGTCACCATATGTCTAACTATTGTACTCGTAGTTATCTCACAATAAGTGTTTTCTTTTATTTTTTTTTAATTATTAAAATGCCGTCGCTTCAAAACTCGTTATTTTGTACCTTGGTATTAATCCTTATAAAAAGAAATTACTTCATATTCAAGACGAATTTAATACCTTTCTAGAACTTTTTGAATTATTCAATTCGGACGTTTCATTCAAAAGATATCGCGATATTTGTTGTAGCCAAATAAGTATTAAGTTTTGCGCGCGCATGTATGATGTGGTGGGTGGTCATGAGGGAACGTCACCATGTATGAAAGAAGGCATATGTTCAATAACATGATCCTGGGTAAACTTCCAGGAGATAGCGTGAACTACATGTCCATTGATAAAGTAATGGATCAAGAAGATGCGGTACATTATCTACAAGAATGTTTAAATTCTTTAAATCCGAGTGGCCTTCCCTCACATTCACTCAAATTAAAATCTGGCTGTCCAATTGTGCTGCTACGGAATCTTAAACCACCAAATTTATGCAACGGGACCAGACTCCAAGTAAAATTCCTTCGCGATAACGTGATTGGTGCTACAGTATTGACTGGTCCAGCAGTAGGGCAAACAGTGCTGATACCTCGCATACCTATGATACCAACGGATTTGCCTTTTTACTTTAAGCGAATTTAATTTCCGGTGAAGATATCGTTTGCGGTAACAATTAATAAGGCCCAGGGACAAACATTTAAGTACGTAGGAATAGATTTACACCAAGAGTGTTTTTCGCACGGGCAACTATATGTTGCTCTGTCGAGATCTGGTTCGGGTGAAAATCAATATCTACTTCTGCCGGAAGACAAAACTAAAAATATAGTTTACGCAGAAGTACTTTAATATATCATTGGTTATGAGTTTTTTGACAATAACCTAAAACTGTGCATCTACCATATTATCTCAGCATCACACAAAGGTTGACTGGCAGAGAATGCCTAACGGCCCGTTCACACATGGGAGTCCGTTTTACTGGTACGTTTTTAACGGATACGTCATAAATTTATGCTCTGTTCACACATAGGCACCGTATAACGTTCATCGGATCCGTCATTACTGGATGCGATGTTTGAACAGAAAACTCGCAGTATACCGCCGCTATTCTACAAGGATGGACGCTGTCGTGTTGTATTGGTACTATCGTCGGAGAAGGAAGATTCGACGTTATTGGCAGCATCCACTTATGACCCAAAGATCTAGAGAGGGTGCTTACAGTTTACTTATGAGTCGGTTACGAGGTGATGAATCGAAATTTTTCAATTACTTTCGTATGTCAATGTCTACTTTTGATGAACTTCTTAAACTATTGGAAAAGGATTTAAAAAAGCAAGATACTCGTTGGAGGAAAAGTATCTGCCCAGAAGAAAAACTAGCGATATTTTTAAGGTACGTACTTTTATTTTTAAAACTCAGACAGATCTAACGTAGCATCACTGTATACAGATTGTACTGGCGATAGTGCACTATCAGTAGGCTGTGGTCTGCTAAAATAGCCCTGGGATTGATAGTGACTAGCACCAGATGTTTGTGTATAGGCTGACCAGTCATAAGTTGACTGGCCAACTCTCCTATGTTTAATATTTTGTAATAGGTTTAACACCCCTGACTGGAATTCCAAAGTTTGGTCGTCATCAAGCAAAGCCAAGGACGGCAAAATACCTTTAAAGAACGATAAATTGCGATCATCCTGCTCAATTTTCTTCGGTTTTAACTGATAGTCAATGTCATCATTTTGGCATCAATTTCATTAAAATTTCTTTTGGCTGGTGCTCTGCGTTTTGGCGGGGGGGGGGGCTAGATTTTGTTTGTCCTTTTCACTGGCATTGTCAAGTTGTGTCATTGTAGAAACACTGTCATCTTCGTTTGTAGGTTCATTCGATGTCGTGGTGTCATCTTCGGTGTGTTCTTTAGTTTGTTTAGCAGAGACGCTTTCGTGCGTTTCACCAGCAGCAACTACTTTTTTCAAAAACAGCATCTGATTATGGTATTTGTAGGGCTTCGTGTTTGAGACAGCGGAACCGTCTTGCAATTATTTTTGTCTTTTAGTGTTCTCACCCAAGCATCTCTCATCTGTCTCCACTTTTTCATAACAAGTTTTCCTAAAACAAGTAATAAAACAATTAATTTTATTTTCAGGTATGCAGCATCCGGGTGTTCATTTAAAGATCTTCATTACACCTATCGCGTTGGTGTATCGACTGTTAGCAACATTATTAAAGAAGTTTCAAGATGCATATGGAACAATTTAAGTGAAAAATTTATGCGACTTCCTACATCAGTCGACGAATGGGAACAGATAGCAAGTGGATTTAACAAAAAAGCTAATTTTCCCCACTGTCTCGGAGCTGTCGACTGAAAACATATCCGACTAAAAAACCACTAAATAGCGGTTCACTGTATATCAATTACAAGGATTTTTTTTCCATCATATTATTAGCGATCGTAGACTCGCGACTATCGCTTTGTATACTCGTACGTCAGTGTCGGATCTTATGGAAAAGAATGCGATTCATCAATATTCAAGGAGACAACATTTTGGAAAATGATGCTAGACGGCAGTCTACAAATACCAGCACCATGCCCATTAACAAGAGACTCAGAAACGCGAGTTCCTTATGTGGTCATTGGAGACGAAGGTTTCGGATTACACGAAAATTTACTAAGGCCGTTTGGCGGGACGCATCTGGACAAAAATAAGCGAAAATTCAACTATCGTTTGACTAGAGCTAGGAGATACGTTGAATGTGCCTTCGGTATCTTAGCTAATAAGTGGAGAATATTCCATTGGCCTCTAGACATCGATAAAACAACAGCTGTATGGACTGTTAAGGCATGTACTATTCTACACAACTTTATAAGGGGCAAGGAGGGCTCAAACAGTGATAATAACGTATCTGAAGAATTTAGTTACGAAAACCTACCCCATGAAGTAAGAACACGAGGTGGTAATACTGCTAATTTAGGTCGAACAGAATTCGTGAACTATTTCATGTCCGAAGCTGGATCAGTTCCATGGCAGGATGAAGCTATTTAGAATGTAATTAAATAATAATACAGACACTTACCGAACTCTTGTATTTGTCTTTGTTCCATAGCCTCAAATCCTCCATTAGAACAATGCATATTTCGCGCCAACCTGCAATACTTGCAGTATTGTCTTTGTATTTATCCAGTGTCTTGTCCCAAAGGACTGGCCTATCTTCCACCAAACTAATTAACATTTCCTTGTCTATTAACTTTTCCCACTCCTTGGTTGACATGGTTGATCAGTGATTATAATAATTATTACACACAATGCACGCGCGCGTTCTCTAGGAATGTCAATAGAAAATGTGAGTAAAACAAAACCTGTCGCATGTCGCTCCCCCTCCTACACCCCGCACACACCGCCCGCCACGCACACAGTATCTATCCGTTAAAATTCTTTTTTTTACTGTTCCGTCGTCCAGTATTCGAAGACAAAACGGAATGTCATTTTTTTACGGAACGATATTTTTTACTGTATACAGAATACTGTGCCATGTGTGAACTCATACAACTACATACGCCATCGACGAAAAAAAAACGTACTCGATAAAACGGAACAGTAAAACGGAGACATATGTGAACCGGCCGTAAGGCAAAAAGTCTTTGTACATTTTATTATTGTACAGAAGTTTTAAAATAAATAAATAAATCCTGAAAGTCACTATACGTCACCTTGAGCTGCGATCTCATTGTTTTTGTTTTATTTATTTTATTTATTCAGTACATAGTGTCATATCCGTCCATGACATATAAGGATCTCTTTTGTTGTAATTGTTTTGTTTTGTAATCCTACTAATATGGACTAAGTTGTCTGAATTAAAAGTTATATTATTATATTATTATTATACCCCCCAAAGTCACTATTCCACGCGGACGAAGTCGCGGGCACTGCTAGTGAATAGTATAAAACAATGTCATGTTTGTACTATGTGATAGATTTTGATAAGATTTTCACGATTTGATAGACTGATTCACGCAAATGGATTAGATGTACAGGGTGGCCCATAAGTCCTTACACATGTAAATAATTAATAAATAAAAAACTAATTACAATAAGAAATACCTTTTTATTTCGTATTATTAACCTTTATAAAATGGGAATAATTTTTTGAAAATAACATCATCCAAATGTAACCCGTTAGTGTGAAATTACAGTGGCAGCGGGCGGGGCGGATGAGCGGGTGACGCGTCGAGCGGAAAACGCTCATTTCAATAGATGAACACAGTAGCAACGGAGCGTTTGAGCGGTTTGGACGTTTCTCTATGTTTCGTGTGCAATTAATATTTGCTTAAATTAAAATGTCCGATTATTTGGAAGCTAGCGCCTATATAAAGTGGGACCTTTTTTTTTCTAAAAGCAATCGTCACGATATTAATAGTGATCGGTATAGACATGGTGAATTTCATACTTTATACGAAAGGCTACGAAACCATGAAGATAAATTTTATGAATACACTCGAATGACCGTAACAACTTTTGACTACATATTAAATGCTGTACAAACACAGTTATCGAAACCCGAAACTAACTTCATTGCCTTAACAATATCTCCTGCGCAGAAACTTTTGTTGACTCTGAGGTAAGAAATCAAAACTATAATAATCATCAATGAATTTTTATTATTAATCAACAATGCCAGACATAAAAAGTAATCAATAATTATCTATATTATCTGGAGGTGCACTGTGATAACCATATTGTGTCATAATATATGGATCTGAAATACTTCCTGCTTGCATCTCGGACATTATAATTGAATTTAATTTGTTCGCACTCGCATCTTTTGGATTCCTTTGAACTGTTCCATTTGTGGGAGTAAACTCATCAAATAATGATAATCATCTGATTTTGGAGGTTCTTGTGCAGGCGTCCTTTCTTTGTTCTGAAGTAGTAAAAGTCGTTTTTTTTCTATTTCCAAGAATTCAGAGCGCAGTTCGTTAGCTGATTTCCTCTTTTTTCCTCGACTGGATGTTGATGGAGCCGATGTTGATGGTGTTGGTGAAGATACTGATATGCTCGATAAAGGCAATGCCACATTTATATCACTTATAATGGAGTCTTGCGTGTCGTCATTTTCGTCACTGTCACTAGTTAGATGAGTAGTGATATTAGATTCACTTCGGCTAGGCTGTATTTGATCTTTCATAAAAGACATTTGGCGGAAATGTTTCCAAGTAGATACACAATCAGTAGCTGCATCGAGTTGATGGAATTTTTTTTAGTTCCTTTATGTAGTGGTCCTTAATGTTCTTCCATTTACTCTTCAACACATTAACTGTAAAAAAAATGGTAAAATGAATATGATTTAGTCTGTAACTAACTGTACGTTTTATTTGCAGGTACTTGTCTACAGGGATGTCATTCAAATCACTAGTTTTTTCCTTCCGACTAGGAGCTACTACTGTTGGAAATATTATATATACTACATGTGAAGCAATCTGGGATCAGTTAGTACATATACACATGCCTCAACCTACAATGGAACATTTGAAGAAAATTGCAAATGACTATTATGAAAAATGGCAATTTCCTAACTGCATTGGGTCAATTGACGGGAAGCACTGTCGTATAAAGAAACCTAAACATTCAGGATCTGAATACTTTAACTACCGAAAGTTTTTTTCTTTAGTGCTTCAAGCAGTTGCTGATGCTGATAAAAAATTCATTGTTATTGAAGTTGGTGGTCGAGGCAAACAAAGTGATGGTGGCACGTTTCACTACTCGAGATTAAATAGACAACTAGAAAACAAAACGTTCAATATGCCACCTCCTCAAGTGCTTCCAAGCACCGACAAGCAGCTACCAATGGTCTTAATTGGCGATGAAGCTTACCCATTAAAAGAATATCTCATGCGCTGATATCCCCAACGAAATATTGACCAGAACAAAGACACATTTAACAAGAGGCTGTCAAGGGCCAGAAAGTGCATTGAATGTGCATTCGGAATTCTATGTGCTAAATGGCGAATACTTAATAAATCTATAGAAACAAATGTCAAACATGCACGTTTTTAAATAATAATAGACTTAAAGTTGTAAATAATCTCAAAACATAAATAAACGAAAATCACTGGTATAACGAATTTTAAAACTTTTCCTAAGGTCGTAAGAATAATATATGTATAAATAAAATATCTAAAATCGCAACTTCTCCAACAAATGACCAATAGTAATTTCACCACCTACAAACTGCATTTGTCAATTATGTATATATTCGTCTTTTATAATACGAGTATTTCTCTTTGTGCGACAATTTGACGTCGGAGGTAATTGGTTTTGGATATGTTGTGATATGACTCTATAAAAAGCTGCATCCTTTTCTAGAATAACTAAAAGCATATTTAAGTTGGGTTTTTTTTTCCAATTGCATTATTTAATCCATGGTGCCAGCCTTCCAGAAAGTTTGTAGTACGATGACGTTCATTAAAAACACACCATATTTTTCTAAACTCAGCATCATGCGGTCTAATCCATTGTTTTATCATATACAAACGAAATTTCTTACTCTGATCATCATCTGGGCTTTCTGATGCGATGTATGACCATCCATTTAAAATTTCATTATCAGGTATCAATGGAAGTACGGCACTCAGTGCCACTTGTCTTTTCAAAAGTCTTGACTTAGTTAGCCCAAGAGCTGCTCCCTTCTTCCACACAGCTTTATTATAGTGAAAGAAACAACCTTTAACCGTGACTTCTGGAAAAACCTTTTTGATAGCGTTCATTGCTGCAATTTCATAGTCTGTTTTATAGGTTTTGGGTTTCCACCATAGAAATATAAATAACAGGAGAAGTGGCATGGGGGCGTGTCTGTGTCCGCGCATCTTGACCACAATGGTCATGCCTCAGGCAAATGGCCGTTTCCGCTAAATAGTGCGCTTTCGAACGCAATCGTGATAACATTCAAGAATACCGTGTTGTTCAGTGGTTTCTTGTAAAAATCGAAGCTAAACTATAAACTTTATAAATCGTAGAACCACTTTTCATAAATCAGCCCAAGTATTTTGCTATATTTGTGTTGAAAATCATGAAAAACAACAAATCGTAAAATATTTCTTGCCTTTACTACGTTATTTTTGTTTTCATATATCACAGCGACTGTACTTTTATTGTAGTAAATACATTGCTTCTTTACCACTACCAAAGTATGTCGCTAAGTAACTGGACAAGCAATGTAAAAATTACAAAACGATATTTGCTTTAAGCGGTTGCATCGTTAGTACGGCCGCAGCGGCCTGCGACGGATTAGTGATGTGGTTGTGCAGATCCACTAACGTAGGCTATCGACAATAATGTCGATTGTCGTATGAATTTATATTACTATTAAAGTTTATTCTTCAATTTGTCAACAGTTATAGCCTGATTGGAAGACCGATGTGAAATCTTGTTTTATACTCATTTAGATTTTCTCATAATGTTGTTTTTTTTTTGTTTACTTAATATTTCTTTTTTTTTACTTACTTATTGTTTATTTATATCATCTTATTATATGTATATCGTTTTTTATTTGTATTTTTTTCAGCAACTTCCAAAAATTTTAATACAATAATAAATGGGAGAATCGATAAGTTTCCGATTTAGTCAATCACTAGCGTATATGTAAAATAAATGGTTTTTGCACAGCACAACGATAGCGAACGATGTTTTTGTGTGGGTGAGTTGTACGGTGCATGGTAAATGCACGCTGTGTTTGATCGAATAAGGTTTATACTTGATTGTGTAGTACGTTCTGATTTGTAAATTGCAAGTGTGAGCGGGACCTCGTATTTATTGGGTTTACTGATCGCATGTGTAGTTGTAGGCTAGAGAGTAGGGATAGATTGAAGACATTGGGTTTCGATACATTTTCAACTACCGGGCATATCTCCTTATTTCTTATATCTATGGTTTCCACACTGAGATTTGTGACTTAATCATGTTAAATAAAATTTCGTAGCTCTTCTGATCCTTATGACTCATTAATGAGTAAACTACTGGCACAATATCGGTACTCATATTTTTACTGCCGAAGTCTGCATGTACAGTATAAATCTGTAGAAATGGTTTCGGGCAGCTTTTAAATGTTCCGTCACTTAAAAAGTCTTCTAAAGTACTTAAAAGGTTTCTCATGTACTCGGCACAAAAAAATATTATTCTATAACCTTCATGACTGTAGTCAGCTAATACAAAAGGTATAAGGCAGCTTTTAAATGTTCCGTCACTTAAAAAGTCTTCTAAAGTACTTATAAGGTTTCTCAAGTACTCGGCACAAAAAAATATTATTCTATAACCTTCATGACTGTAGTCAGCTAATACAAAAGGTATAAATTTGGGAGGTATTATTACTTCGTCAAGATCATTAAAACATATTTTTTCATTTGTATTGCTTCATTCCGGGTTTTATATAAGGTACTCTTAATATTTATAAAGGGTGGTATTTTTGTTATTAAATTCAGACCTGCACCTTTCATAGAAGCTAAGGCTTCTTTGTTAATTCTTGGTACACTTTTACATGCTTGAGATGCGGAAATATCTTGTTTGACTTCATGTAATTTTTGATCCATAATATTTTTGGCGAAATCAGGAGCATGTTAGTGTGGAGTTTCCTTAACAACAGCATTGTGCTGTAACTAAATATAAGGTTTTACTTCAAAAGTCATATTTTTGCAACAAAAATGGTTAGCGCATGACTCAAGAAAAAGCCCTACGAAATACTTAACGTAACATGAAATATTTTCTTTTAATAGATAAAAGAAATCAATGTAAAGAATGCCCCGTTGAATTTTTTTTATTTTTTATTATGACGTTGCCCCACAAGTTTAGTTTCTTTTCCACAGCTGAAAGAGTCCGTAGACTCGAGTATTTGATATAAATATCAACTTGATACCTTACGCGTTTCTGAGAAAAAAGGTCTCGACAGACAGACATACGGACAACAAAGTGATCCTATAAGGGTTCCGTTTTTCCTTTTGAGGTACGGAATCTTAAAAACGACATATTTTTTTAATTATAATTATTGTACATAATATTTTCTACATAAAGCTTCATGAATCACTAAACAGGTACATATACTTTTCTTACCAAAATGTTTACCAATCCACGACAATGTTGCCTTCTTTGGTTACACTCGTAGACAGTTACTCTTCTCTTCTCTCTCTCACTTACATTTTTTAAACTCTTCTTTTTATAATATTGATGACCGGCGTGTAAAAGCACCTGGCCACCACCTTTTTTTTTTTATAAAAGACCATTGGTTGTCTACTGTAGCAGAAGTACCAGGTATGTTTTTGAATTCCGACATGTTATTGTAATCTGAAAATTAAATATTGGTGCTCAATAACTTTTGTTCTAGGTATGTTTTCTAAAAATTTGCATTAAAACTTGCTAACAATTTCCAGAAGTCGTATTGTGTGTAGTGTATATGAACTTACCTCTGTCTGTAATTTCCTCTCAGTTTAATGATACTGTGCAATAGTTCGCTTGAAAACTACACATTAGTAATATAAACACTTCACTCAAATTAATTATTACGAACAATTTAACACTGACGTCTCACCTTCAAAAATGGTAAATTTGCACTAGTTCTCTTAGTAATGCGCATCATTGCGGCTGCCCATAAGGCCCCTTGAGTAAGAAAGAGAGAACCGATCGATTTGCCGAGTAAATTCCCGGAAGATCCGGCTTTTTTGGAAACAATAATGGAGTGCAAGTAATTCTCAACCATATTTTATAAATCTTTAAGTTGTTATTCGCAAAATAAGTTTTGATATTAACTATAGTACTGACATACAGAAATTTTATTTTGTTTGATAACTCTTATAGGAATGAAAACGTCAAAACTTGAATTTATTTACTTCATTCCTGATTAATTACCTTAATAGAAGCTGCAATTTTATCTAAACACGTAACATTTTCTTATTAGGAACATTACCTCATCTAAAAGTTAACATATTGTTAGTAAAAATTAACATTTGTAATATGAAGTCAAATCAGAGGACTGATTGTTATTATACTTATTATACCTGGAATACCTACGACGTGATTTATGGGACTGTGGCTGATTAATAGAAAAACAAAAGAAATATTTGTAACTTATTTAAATACAGATGATTATAAACCTAAACCACTAGTCTTTAATTTAATGTAATTTTGCAGTGTGTGGCATTAGTTTGAAGAATTAATATATTAAGTTCTGTGGGGGACAAACAGGAATAAAAACTTTCATCTGTCCCCCTGTCAGTGATAGGGGGACAGATGAATCCGTTAAGGAGTGAATAAAGTTCGAACTGTCCCCTCATTGCTGACAGGGGGACAGATCAAACTTTTTTTTCCTATCTGTCACCCTTAGGGGACAAAGCGGGGTGACAGATCGGAATAATCCCTTATTAGGTATCGGTATTCAGCAGAGTTTATTGAAAACTAATACAGGATTTAGACTATTATGCATGTCTTTTTATGTAACGTCACAATGAATGTTATATTGAGGATAGATACTCGTAGCTTAAGTGTTTATTTTCTTGACGAAAAGAAGATTGAAACTAAACCTCAATTTAAGATTATTAAATAATTAGGGATATGTTAATTCTAATTTAATAATAATTTTATTTCTAAATATTTAGTTACAACATCTAATAATTAAAACCAAAACATCAAGGAATTAATATTTTGTATAGCCCCCATTATTTTCAATGCAGTCAAGTAGACGTTTGCGCATCGACCCTACACTTTACTATTACCACAAATTTACTTGACAAATGTTACTAGTGTCAACTCATCAGCTGGGTAAATGTTGCGCACAGTAGGTAGCATGATATCGTCTAATACTTCTACATAAGTAGAACTGTTGGCGCGTGGAGGAATAAAAGCCAGTTCTCCTGGACCTGCTGCACTCATCCATCCCCACATATTAATCGTAATTCGACCTGACTCTTTATTAGGGATTACGTTTTTATCACACCAGCGTGTGTTATTTTTACGCCTTAAATGAAGCCCCCTTTTGAATTGATTTAAAGGATTTTTCATCTGAAAATATGGTAGTATTCCAGTCAAAATCTAAATAATCTCTTGCGAAACGTCATCGTTCTTGTTTATGTCTTTCTGTCAAGAAAGGCTTTTTAGCTGGTCTTCTGTTATGCAATTCTTCAGCGTGAAGGGTACGGCGAAAAGTTTACAATGAGGTGTCGAATAAATCTGCAAAGTGTTTAGTTGGTGTGAAACCATTTGTTTCATACTCGCCCACCATATGTCGTCGCTGTGCCTCGCTAATAAGCGACGGCCTTCCACTTCGCTGTCGACTAGCAAGGCTACCCTCTTCCTCATATCTTTTAATCATTGACTTAAAGTATTCCTCTAAAACAAAAAAAAAAACAAAAAAGTGATATTAGGTTTAACAAAGTAGCTATAACAAAATACTAACTACTACTAACACGACTTCATTTTTATAAAATATATTAATATTTAACAATATAATATTAAAATATTAAAACTATGCTTTATAAATTCAATAATGAACACTAACTATTTATAATAATATTTATTTAATATAACAATATAATATTAAAACTCTGCATTTATAAATCCAATAATAAACAATAATTATTTATTGGCTTCATGATGGATTTAAAAAACAATAAAAATAATATATCACCAAATAATCTTAGGTATAAATTTCAAATAAAAGTATACAATCGGTCTTTTCTCCATAGAAACGCTCTCGCCTGTTTTCTTTCTGGGTTATGACCATAAAGCAATGATTTTTTGCAGTAAAATAAATATCGGCTACGTACTTGTATGTCCCTGTTTTCCTTCTTGATGATACATTATCTTTATAAGCACTAAAACCCTCGGAAAATGCTCAAAATTGCCTGTTTAGACCGAACAGAGGGCTATTGTACATATTTGACAACTATTAATGAAAAAGAAAAACATAGGGACACAGTATATAATTATCCTTATTATTCAGTTTATGAAATATCTTTTAAATTGGTCCAATAATGGAGAAGGAAATAGGCGAGAGCCGAACCTCAAATTATGACTTTTTACTTAAACTGTTGAGTCGGATTTGCAGCTGTCCTTATCGCACGAATTTGAGGGCGGGGGACGCGGCACGGTCTGCTTTATACGTACACAGACGGAAAAATGATGCGTAGTAGTTGAAAATAATATCGATAAACTAGTGTTGTACAAACACATTTACCTTTTTTGCATGTGCTCTTTAGTGGCAAATACAAATAATTTTTGTAATGAATACAAAATAAAATTAATGTCATGTCTATGAATGTTTATTACAAAAAGATTTCAATACAAAACAGTAAATTATATATAGGATAGGTATCCAGTCTAGCGATGGGTCGTTGCAGGTTTTTCCGTTAACGAAACGTCAACGTTGATTTACGTTCGTCAACTAGTTGATCAACTATGTAGTTAAATTCGTCAACGAGTTAACGTGCACTAATGTCAACTTACAAAGTAAACCGTTAATTAATTCAACGGTTTTTATTCAACACCGCGACGTTCAACGAGTTGAACAAGTCTCTGAGCTACATCTACGACCTTATACAGGCTGGATTTTTAAGATGGGGCAGCAAGGACAGCTACTTTAACCGTTGTCACTAGAAGAAAACGGTTTTACGAGACTGTCCTTAACTTTTTGAGAAATTTTGATCTGCATTGACAGATTTTGAAAAAAAAATTATAGTCAGCAAGAAAATGGGCAGTTTTCACAAAAACTTTTTTTGATGCCAATCGATGCTGTTTCAAAAAACTCTACTAGACCAACTGAGGTTGAGTACTAGAAAAGTCATAAATCGCAAAAAAACTTTTCCCATACATTTTTGGTAAGAAAGAAACTCCAACAAACTTTAGTATGATAGACAGACTAGCCAAACAGAAAACAAAAAATTTAAACTTCGAAGGAAATGTTGCTTGTGATGTACAAAGTTCTGAGAAAAAAACCGCCCAAGTGCGTGTCGGACCACGCACAATGAAGGGTTCCGTAGTTGGGATAAATTAATCGCAAAAACAAACTTGTAAAATTGTAGTTGAAAAACATGTTCTCCCATACACCGATTTCCGTCACGGTCAATTCTCTGAAAGTGTTAGTTAGTAAACGATTTTTTTTTGTGTGATAAAACTACAATTTAGCGATTTTCGGACTTTTCCCTGACCTCTCAACTGTCGCGCCGTTCTGCCGCTATGCGGCGCATATGTCACACTACTCCTGGGTAGTGTCGTGCGAAACCGGCGCGTCTGATTAAAACGACGATATCTCCTAAGCTATGCATGTGAGCTGTTTAGAAGTTACGTCGTTGGAATCCCTATGAAATTATCTAACAGATTATGTAAGGATTAGTCCAGTTTTACCTTGTAATTTACTAGTCATTATAATTTGTAATCTTGGTAAGGGGATTTTTCCCAGTTTTTTGTGTAAAGGTCATTATAATTAAAAAAATAAACCAATATTTCAAGAAGTTTTTGTTTTATTTACATAAATACACGTTAATTCACAGCAATCAAACAAAAGAACACACCTTCCCAAACATTTTTTTCATCACACAAGCAAAACAAAAGCACGACGTCATTTAGCGTGCCGCATTCCAAACAAAAGAATGGGTTTCTTTACACTTCCATTCTGAGAACGCTTTAAACCTAGTGGCTTGGGATTGTAGTTTATAATAATGTTTGGTTCACATACATAATGCGCCTACCACACGTGCATGCTTGACCACAGTTTTATTTGCGCATGCTTGTCGCATGAAAAGACTGAACACGGACGTGTCTACCACACGGCACAGTTAAGTACGCGCAAGCCACATTCTTGTCGACATCGTCGGCGTGGAAACAATGTTTCCCAATGAAGAGCTATTTCTTCTGCTATTATTTTTCAAGTGTTTGCTAGTGAAAAAAAAGAAAATACAAAAGTCAAAGTGTAAACGATCAAAGTGGACAAAAAAATGGCTGTTGAATAGAAAAATTCATTCACATATACATCTACTCACGGATTTAAGAGATGAGCCAAGCGATTGGCGGAATTATTTACGGATGGAGGAAAATGCCTATAGTGAATTGTTGCGTTTGGTTACGCCTCTCATTCAACGACAAAACACGGTTATGCGTGAGAGTATATCCCCTCACGAGAGATTAACCGCTACTTTAAGGTTTCTGGCAACTGGGAGATCGTATCAAGATTTGAGGTTTTCTGCGGCAATTTCGGAACAAGCATTATCTAAAATAATTCCAGATACATGCAGAGCTATTTTCATGGTGTTGCGAAATGAATACATGAAGGTGAGTTTTAAAAAGTTTATTAAAAAAATGTAAATGTTAATAACCACACAAGTATTTATGGCATATAACTCAAAAAGTACTGAGATGCTGTAGATGGCCGTAGGTTCATAGTGTCTGGTCCAGAGTTTACTGCATAATTTCTAGCAGAAGTGTCAGGTGCTGGTTGTAGGTTCATAGCGTCTGGTCCAGAGTTTACTGCATAATTTCTAGCAGAAGTGTCAGGTGCTGGTTGTAGGTTCATAGCGTCTGGTCCAGAGTTTACTGCATAATTTCTAGCAGAAGTGTCAGCTGCTGCTGACTGTAGGTTTATAGCGCTTGATCCAGGGTTGACAATATAACAATGACGATTTAAATTTTCCAGTTCTCCTTCAAATATTGCTTCGTTAATAAGTTTTTCAGTATATATACGCTGCTCATTTGTCATGTTTCTCAATTTAAATGCAATATGTTGTCCAAAAATATCATGTCTGTCAGGCTGTGATTGTGTGAATTTATTAGTGATACAATTACCGACTTCATTTATTATATTATTGAGTTTATTGTCATCCCTTGTCCTTTTTTGTACTCTTCGAGGTGGTAAAGATTGGACAACAGGAGAAGTAGGTGCAAGGTATGAAGATGGATGGTCTGACGTGCTCGTAGAAGCCTGAGATTGCGGACGAGGAAGAGGTGAATCCAAGGTTGCATCTGTATTTGTTTCATTCTGAAAAAAAAATGTTGTTTCAGATACCAAGCTCACAAGAAGAATGGAAACAAATAGCACATGACTTCGAGCAAAAATGGAATTTTCCTCATTGCTTGGGAGCAGTTGATGGAAAACATGTACGAATTATACCACCGCCAGGAAGTGGTTCCTATTTTTATAATTATAAGGGGTTCCATAGTATGGTCTTGATGGCAGTAGTAAACGCTAATTATGAATTTATCGTATGCGAATTTGGTATAAATGGAAGGAATTCTGACGGAGGTGTTATTGAGCAGACGAAATTTTACGATAAATTGAGAAATAACTCGTTGCATATTCCGGAACCAGAACTTTTAAATCATTCTAACAAAATTCTAAATTACGTTTTTATTGGTGACGAAGCCTTTGCTCTAACTCCCAACTTTTTAAAACCATTCAACCAAAGGGAATTAACAAATGAGCGAAAAATTTATAATTATAGATTATCTAGGGCAAGGCGAATTGTTGAGAACGCCTTTGGCATATTAGCATCTAGGTTCAGAATCTTTCATACAAGTATTAATTTGTCTCCAGGAAACATAGACATTGTAGTCATGACCTGCTGTGTGTTGCATAATTTTTTAAGAAAAAAATACAGTACCACTTATACGCCAATTAATACATTGGACTTTGAAGATACAATTCAAGGTACTTTAACATCGGGTTTAAGAGCAGATTCGTCACATTTGTTAGAATTACAAGGAGGACATTATAGAAACATTTCTCAAGATGCCAAAGCGACAAGAGAAGAATTTTCGAATTATTTTAATAATGAAGGCACTGTATCGTGGCAAAATGCAATGTGTAATATAAATACGATTAAATTTTTTTCATACGTACACATTGTAGACTTGTTATAAAATAAAAGTAACTAACTACTCTTCCAAAATGTTTTTTTGTAACCTACAATATTACAATCCTGGTTTACATCCTTAACACCTTGTTTAAAAACAAATTGGGATGTTGTATTACCTGTGTGAGGTCATTAAAATTTGACACTGTCTCTCTGGGCGTCTCTTGGTCGGTTAAAAAATGGAGTAGGTGAAAATACCACAGCGTCGGTTCATAAATATCATCTGTGGCAGCTCCAGATCTTGTGGAAGCATTCACTTTTTTCATCTCTTTCCGATAGCAAGTTCTCAAAGAATAAATTTTTTTCTTGACTGTATCTTTCGTAGCCTCAGGTTCTACCTAAAAAGGATATGAATGGGTAGATGACTATTGAATAAGGTGCCAATTACAATTAAAACTTAATGTAATTTGAATACTTAAACATTGTTCAACTTTAATCGAAAACCAAACATAAATTTAAATTACGTATTCACGTGTTGGTATTTGAAGTAATAAAAAGGGTTTGTAAACAGTATATGCATTTTATGAAATTTAATAAATATTCTGTTCTTACATACATACCTCTTTCAATTTAATTATCATTTGTTCGTATGCGTCATTCTTTTTATTCCTGTCAGAATAATCCTTGGATTTGATCTTCCACAGTGCGGGCAGAGATTTATATAACTCAATGAATTCAGTAGCGAACTGTCGATTGTATGTACGTAAATCCGCCATTTTTACGACCGTGCGCGCACAGACTCCACTCGACTTAACTGAGAGCGGCTTGAACACTGAACTACCAACCACACGCGCAGACAAGTTTGTACAAGTATAGCTTGCGCATGCCAGAATTTCAAGCAAGTTTAAAAACCATCAAGCCAAGCTTTAGGGTTTGCGCATACTACCGTTTTACCAACTACACGCACAGTGTTCAGTGTACAAGCTGGCATGCGCAAGTAAAACTGCGGTCAAGCATGCACGTGTGGTAGGCCCATAACACAGACAGAGTCTCAGCTGTTAGAAGTGTTTAGTTTAACAGTATCAGCTAACCAAACAAACCCTAAAACAAGGGCAAAAAACATGCTCTCAAACTTTGGATCACAGTTTACATGCTGTTCCATTTATTTTAAATATTATTTAACATTCTACATTTTGAAGATATTTACAAATCGATAAACACAATAGAAAGGCATGCTGCCTAACAAAAACATTACAGAAATCAACGAACAAAACATACAATTTCCCTCCAAAATACACAAGTACATGAACAAGGACGATAGAAAATGGACACGAAATGGATACGCCAAATATTGTCACATCTGAACCAGAAAAAAAATTAGTAAAAAATTAGAAATTAGTTACATTAAAAATGTTTTATGTAATTTTACACATTATTATTATTATTATTTTAAGTTTTTTAGCGTACATAATATGTATTTTTTTTATTTTATTTTAGAAAATGTAAAAATATAAAAATAAAAAGAAACATTGCAATAGACGAGAATCTTTTGAAAAAAAAAAAAAAAAGAAGCTGCAGTAAAGGCGTCACCAACCACCCCCGCATCAGAGAGAAGAAACACCAGAATCATGCTACACCGTCATTTACTTTGAATGTAATTTGCGAAAAAAATATCAACTAAAAAATAATAACAACAAAATAAGCACTGCAAATGTCTTTAGATGTACCCAAAAACATACAAATCAAAATTAAAAAAGTCTTAATGCAACAAAATGAGAACTGTCTTTAGATGTACACAAAAACATACAAATAAAAATAAAAAAAATGCAACAAAGGATACAAAATGTGGATGAACAAAAACACTATTCGCGCAGTCATTGAAACGAACAAGGGTGTGGTCCAAAAAATATATATACAATAGATAGATACATACAAAGAAATATATATTTATAAATATACTTTACATAAATTATATAATCCTGAGTGGACCAGGAGAAAGCAGGGCGAGATACAGGCGATTTTCCCGCAACCAACACAGACCCACTTGCATTTTTTTTTGCAAATGACGCACGCCCGCCTCATCCGTTGGCTTTTGCCTTTTGGCAACATTTCGGGGCGGTGTGTGACGTCAATGCGGCGGTTCTGATTGGTTACGGGCGGAATAGAAAGAGAGGGGAGAGTGGAATGTTTCGAAAGAAGAGTTTTTATAAGTTTAATACGGAAATTACGATGAGTAAGAGTAGAGTTGTGATGATGGATGATGTAAGAATTAAGAACGGAGACGTTCAGAAGCCTCCTAAATAATTTTTTGTACCAGACCTTTGTTCGTTTCCGCTCGACCGGATACATGGCCAGCATCTGGTCTTTTTTATCCACCCCACCCATCATGATATTATAATCTGATATCACGATGGGTTTGGTGGACTCTTGGAATGTTGATTGGCCGATGCCATGATATGTGGAGATCGTAGCCACCCTATTGTTATCTCTCCATACCATGACATCGACGTCACCCGAGGTAAGACCAGATACCTGTCCTTTGGTCATGTTCCGCTTGGTCAGACTGTGCAGGGCTTGCGGAACAAACTTACGATCGGTCCGCAGGGTTCCTACACAGTCAAAGCCCAAGGACTTAATTTGCCGAGCCAGACATGGCGAATTGTAGAAATTGTCCATCCACAATGTGTATCCTTTGTGCTCCAGGCCTTTTGCTAGTCGCAATACGATTGAAGGCGTAGATGCCTCCAGTGGATCTTCGTACTGCTGCGGTGGAGTTCGGTTCTTCTTATGAGCGTGAACCTCAAACCGCCATAGGTAGCCGGTTTGAGATTCACAGATCTCATAAGTTTTCACGCCTTTATTGGCAGCTTTATTTGGAATGAGCTGGCCGATTTCTAGCCAGCCCTTCCACATCAAAAGACTCTCGTCGAAAGCAATGTTCTGTGCTGGGGTATACAAAGCCTGGAATTTCTGGTTCAGATGCGACAATATTGGCGCAATTTTAAATAAGCGTGCCTCGGAGGTGTCCAGTTCTAGCGTACACATGTCTTTGTTATTATTAAAATGTAAACATTTTGCCAATAATCTGAATCTATTGTAAGACATGTGTGCGCTAAAACCGGGCGTATAGAATATGTCAGGGGTGACCACCCAGTACTCGTCGATTCTAGACTTCACCACAATCCCCATCGCCAACACAATCCCGAAATAAACGTAAAGCTCATCGGCCGTAGTGTCTACCCAGCGGCCGATGCGGCTACTGGGATGGAGACTGTGGGAGTCTAGCATCTGGGTTGCCACCTTCTGAGCATACCTATTTGTCTCCGAGGCAATGTACTCCATAATTTGGCGATCCCATATGTCAACGAAAATATCATACGGGTCGTCACGTGGAGTTGTCGGACCTACATTAATGTTGGAGAACATTTCCCTCCTCAATTCAGGTCGAATTGGAAAACTCGGAAACTCTCTCCAGTCAAAATCATTCCACCTCCACGGCTGGTCCGTAGCCGTTAGAGGGACAACGACAGGCGCGTCAGTGGTGGTGGTGGTAGCGGCGTCAGCGTCGTCAGCGGCAGCGTCAGCAGCGTCAGTGGCGGGCGCACCGGCCGGCGCAGGGACAGCCGGGGGCTCATCAAAGTCCGTATCCAAGGGTGTCTCTAAGCTCGTCCAGAACACCCTTGGAATTGGCTGATAATGCCCCAGCTGGTCTTCCTCGTCGCTCGCGTCAGAACCTGAGTCGCTGTAACAAATGATAGATTGGTTTAAAATCTAGTGGAAAGAAGTTTGGCCATAGCCTCAAACCGAACTAAAATCAGCAGGAACTTACCATAATTCAGGATCTCCATCACATCCTGATCCCTCAGGTTCTGGCGAGGGCGACGAGGTGGTGGTAGATGCGCCTGCGCCGGTGATGGTGTTGGCGACGGCGATGCGCCAATACAACACTACAAACCTGGAACAAAAGCAATATTGTAGTACCTATATCTTTAAGTTTGCAAAGTCCTAAGATAAATAGAAAAGGCGACTTACGCTGCCGGCGACGGCACAAAATACGACCCTGGCGATAGTGGCGCCGGTGTTGGTGGTGCTGGTGCCGCGGGAGCCCAGTCTGGTCTAAATTTTAAAACTAAAGTTAAAACTTGCACAGAAAGAATAATAACTACACACCTAACATACACAAGTAGAACTACTTACGGTGGCCACTTGCGCATTCTTTTTGGGTGGAGGGGGACCTTGAGACCATGATAAATGGGCAGATCCCCGATGTTAAAAATTAAAAAAGTCTGAAAAAAAAAAAAAATGTGAAAAATAAATGAGGTTATTGAAAAAAGAAAAAGAAAGCATAGCATCAACATAGAAGCTATCTCGTCAATGGTCCGAGGTCCTGGCCGCTCGAGTCGTGGATTGCCGCGGCCTCTGCCACTAGGCTGGTTGCCGGAACCACGACCAGATCTTCCACCACTCCGCGCCCGCGCCCTCTGCCAACCGAGCTGGGCCCAGCCACCGGGACCACCTCCTCCAGCACATCACGCCCTCTGCGACGCGAGGTCCCGGCAACTGGGACCACCTCTGGCCTGGCAGGCACCAGCACCAAATCTTCAAGTATGATGACGCGGCCGCGCCCGCGCCCTCTGCCACGCACGGTAGGACCGGCGGGGGCTTCGTCCTCCTGGACGTGTTCATGGGACACGCCCACTGCTCCCCGCCCACCCCTACCGCGTCGCGGCCCGCGCACTCGAGCTCGTCTTGGTTCACTTAAAAATGAAAAAAAAAACATGCAATACAAACATGCAACAAGCTTTTTTAAAAAAAAACAATCCGAGTAATAGTTTCAGAGAAAAGTGTGACAAACATACATACATACATGCATACATACACACACCCCAACCTATCTATAAAATTTCAGTCCACCAAAACATGCAAAAAAAAACGAAAATAAATAAACGATTAATAGTTTCAGAGAAAGGTGTGACAAACATACATACATGCATACATGCAAACATGCAAACATACACACACCCCAACCTACCTATAAAATTTCAGTTTCAATAATATTACATACGTGCAATTTCATAACCTCTTTTTTTAAAGTCGGCTAAAAAATAATCACCAAAAAATAATATCTTTAAAATTCCGTTGATTTTAAAGATATTATTTTTTGGTGATTATTTTTTGCCCTATCCAAATAATTCGATCATCCGTGCAGAGCACACAACGGTGGCGGATTTCGTGGAATTGACCTCAAAATCCGAGACTGTCATGAGGTCCGAAACAGACGTCATTCGTTAACGTATTTTTCATTTCAAGATTACGCTAATTAATAATGGTAAAAATAAAAAAAAGGCTTAAAAACAATAATAGGATACATCTTAGCACCTTACATAATAACGTTAGTTTCCTAAAAATTTTAGAATTATTAATCATAATTACGAGAAATCCTACGCCGGCCGCGGCGGCAAATTATCTATTTCTTTGCAAAATCTTTATCAAATACACATTCTTGGCAATAAAAACTGTTTATTACTTACCCGTTCATATTTCTTCGTATTCGTATTAAAATTAATGTATGTATGATTATTATTTTAAATCGTTTGAAAAAGTGACACGGGCGTCTGCGTCGCTCTCGGAAACGGACTGCGGGGGCCGCTCAAAAAAGTAGTTGCCAAGCGCGTCTGTCGCGTTCCAGGGGTTGAATATGCGGTTTTATAGCATCCTTCTTTAATTGTCTATGCTTTGTATAACTTTGAGCATGATTGGTATTAATAATCTATAGCAATTTGGTCAAAACGGACGTCAGTCGTGTCAGGTCTGTTTTGGACGTCTTCACACATGTGGAACTTTTGACAAGGGTCCAAAACAGACCTCTTGACAAACGAGAGGATGAGACCTTGCTTCTTGCCTAATTTCATAATTCTAGGTTAACGGGAACTACCCTGTAGGTTTTGATTTATTTGCGAGTATCAAAATAATGATGTCGTATAAATGGACGTATTTTTTATTGCGTTGACTTAGAAGCTTGATTTTTTAGAGCTTCAAGGGACCACAGACCTACGTATTTGATGTTATTTCAACTTGATACCTCCCAGCGTTCCTGTGAAAAAGGGTCGTGACAGACTGACGGACAACGAAGTGATCCTAAATGGGTTTAGTTTTTTCCATTTGAGTTACGGAACTCAAAAAATGACCTCATTAAGAACTTTTAGACTTGTTTGGAAAACGTTAAAAAAGACTATCCTCTACAAAAGACAGAAATTGCAAGAAAAGTAAAAAGTTTTTCAAAAGCAACAAAGGTTCTAAATTTTGTTCTCTATTCGTTCGAAATTTGAAGTTCAATTGGTTTTAGTTTAGTTTAGGCCGACTTTATGTATTTTTCATTCAGTCCAGCCCCTTCAATGTGTCGCCAAATAATAGGCAACATTTATTCTTTGAGCTAGGAAATACACGCTTACTAGCATTAATCGCCGCTTTCTTAAAATTGGTTATTATGACTTGCAGCGTAAATTGTGTGTTGAATTGTGTATTGGTTTTCGAAATTAAATTTTGTGTCACTGGAACATACAAAAAAAAAAAACAAATCCATTTAAAGTTACATATTCAAAAGTGCCACCATCCTATCCACCAGAAATGTGGTCGGATGCAGATCATTGAATGTGGATTTTCTTCGACTCAAAATTATTCAAATACTCGTAATACATAAAATTAGGTTGTCCCTTATCCTCGTATTTTGAACGCTGTTGCCCCTTAAAATGAGAAATCTGGTATGGTCGGTCACCCTAGTTTAAATTATCTGAAGAAATGATTAAACTGTACAAAAATTTGTTACAGGTCATAATTAAAAACATAATTGATTATTATTAATGTTTTTATTTTGTACCTAAAACCATAAAGCGAAATTCAATTAGTATTGTCACATATCAGAGCAGTATTATGTCGAAGGTACTCGTATGTTTCGTCGAAATAGAGATCCGCCGAACACGTGCATATCAAAGAAGAGTTATGTCGAAGTAGTGTTTTTCGAAGTTGTGTGTTGTCGAAGTATGTTCTGTCGGACTAATGCTAGTCGAATATATGTTCTGTCGAAGCAATGAGTAGCCGAACTATTGTTTTTCGAAATTGGAACCGTGTCGAAATAATTAACTGTCGAAATTCAATATGACACTCCTTCAGGCTTAAGACTGACTGAAGACAATTCGCAATAAAACTTAACCCTTTGAACGCAGCTCATAGGAAGTGTGCTCTCTACGCCGAGCCATTTATTTACTATTAAATACCTACAAATGCTAGTGATGGGGTATTCACAAATATCGATAAACCTTTATCACTGCTACTACAATCGATTTTCCATTTAAAAGTGTTAAATTTATCAAATAAATCTTACAATAGTACCATTAATTTACTTACATACATGAAATAATCAAATTAACAAACTATTTTCACAATTAAAACTTCACTGAAAGAAGTTTTTATCGAACAAAACGCATCCCTAAAATGAGATTGACGTCAATACGTGTCGCTTGAAAGCGTCAATGGCGTATGGCTTCAAAGAAAATACGGATATTTCAGGGATGTGGTAATGGTTAAACACATAATAATAATATATAAAATATAATAAACACGTTTATAGCAAACTGTTGTATTACAGATCTGTTATAATACGGAAAGTTACAGAAATTCATTTTCGCCACGGCAACTCCTGATCGTATTTATGATCTGCCCATAGACATATGATCTTTCTTCAGGCCGTATTTTTTCTAATTCAAATGCAACCAAACTAGCAAAATATTCGTTTCTAATATCCGAAGGCCTAATATATAGTACGTTTAGGCTCCGGCATGGATCCACCACTGACAAAAATGTGCAAAATATGATTGCTTAGTTAGACAATGATACGGGTGAATCATTCTGTGCATCCAAGGGTCATATACATAAAAAGGAGTTCATTTTAGGTTAGTATGGACAGTACCTACTTACCTCTAAATTGAAATCCGTGTCATGTTCGTATTCGAATTCGTCATTATCACTGTCTAATATGCGTAGCAATTCATCTCTTGAATAATATTCACTCATTATTAGATAGTTTTCCGGAAAATAAATTCACCACGTCACTATTGACGCCCAAAAGCGACGATGGCGAGGGCACAAATGATGGACAGTTCCAAATTAGTGACGACCATACTACAGACGACTAGACTACTTGATGACCATAGATAAATCGATGTTTTAAATGTAAGTAGGTTTTAACATTATTAATTTGATTGTTATATTTGTACGATATATATATTAATTGTATTAATAATAAAGTAACACTAATTTGATAAAAAACGCATGTTTTTTAGTTTTAATCAATGTTTTAGTTCAATTAGAAAAAAATGAAGAAAGTTAAATTACCCCATCACTAGTGTCGCTTCAAAGCGACAATGGCGTCTGGTGAACGTATATTTTGAGGTCTTTTCTTCGCTTAAAACAAGTTCAAATTTGGAATAAATACGAAAAGATCAAGCTTAACTTTAGTACAATTTTATTTAAGTGACTTACGGAGAAGACTACAAAATTTAAAAAACATAATTCTTTTACCTATTTTCTATAATATTAGATTAAAAAGTAGCACATCTATTTGTCGCCTAAACTCGTCGTTGGCGTTCTAGCGGCCGATTACGTTTGTCGCTTGTAAGCGTCGTTGGCGTTCAAAGGGTTAAATTGTACTCGGGCGTATTTAAAAGATCATCTGATTCTACACAAATCAATTATTATTTTCAATATGTACACGTTTTTTACAGTTTTGTTTTTTTTCCTATATTTTTTAAATATTTTGTTTGTTGAAAGTGCATTCATCAATTTGTTTTATTTTACACTTTTTTTTCATACCCTTCGAACCGGTCCTGAGATGAATTTACGTTCAGAAACATGATTTGCTCAACTTTCCTCGTGGTCAGCCTTGTACGTCTTTGGTTGATTATAAGACCAGTTTTAAAGAACATCCGTTCACAAGGAACGGACTTAGCGACTATATTACAGTGCTTCACAAATATTTTCTTTAAATTTGGGTATACAAATTGATGTTTTTTCCACCATTCTAGTGGGCAATTCAAATTTCCTGATGGGGCCTTTCGAGGTAATAACTCATCGGATAGGTACATGTCTACCTCCTTAATTGCTTTTGAAAGCGGCGTTCCTTGAGTTGTAGTACCTACTCGCAATCATTTGATCAAAAATGTTCTAGGGGCTTAACTAATCACTTGTGTTAACATCAACAGTTACTGACGAGACTGTAGACGCTGTTACTGTTACCAGTTGTTTTTGCGATCAATGCTGCAACCATTTTTTCTTTAAAAAAAAATTGTTTTCTGTGCTTCATTTTGATCGACAAAACCTTGCATTTTGAACCTGGGGTCCATAAAAGTGCACAATGAAATGGTCCCACTTTGTTCAATTACTTCAAACCGTTAATCCAGATTTTAATAACAGAACGGTATCTTTTGCGTCAGCTAATAAGAGAATGTCTACAATTTGACATATTGCTATCACTGTTAATTATTGAATTTGCAGACTCAATGTGTTTATCTTGAAATCAAGTGGCAAAAAGCCACATTCCTATGAACCTACAATTCTAGTTATTAAAATTGTTTTCTACATTAGAGTGTATGATTTCTAATCCACAATGCAATGAAATATCCTAAAAATATGTGCTATATGTGGCAAATTAAATATCCATTATCAAAAAAAAATCTTTCATCGTAACATTTTTCTATTACAATTTTTTTTTTTAAATATTTGTTGAGTTACTAAAAAGTTAGTAAGTATATTCAAATAGATAAATTTGTTGTGTTGTCCCGAACTATGAAAAAAAAAAATTATCCAGACATTCTGATGTCAGAATGTCTGACATTCTGACATTCTGACATTTGATATTCTTTACCCGTTTTTTCGCTGTCAGTCGATGTACTAAATATTTGAAGTTAGGTATCAAATGCTAGCAAAAAGGTAGTGCATTTTGGTATTTTCTAAACATTAAATACCTCTATTGGTCCAGGGGTTCTGACACTTACAAAACTCCGATAGTATTTCTAGTTTAGGTAAAAATCAATTTTGTCTCGCGTAGGTATTACTCGGCCCACTTATTGATAAGGGCAGGCGGTAAGGGCTATCACACTAGCGGTTTGCGAGCGGCTGCGGGGCGGGGCAGGCGCGCAGCGAATGCGTCGCCAACACGCCGCGGCTGCACAGTGAAGACGTCGCGGACGCGTGGCAAATTCGCAAAGTTTTCGTCGGGTGTTTGTAGCAAGTTAACGACGTACAATACACTTAGTAACAAAATGGATTCCGACGAGGAGACACTGCTGTTGCCTTTGTTACTTCGAAGACGCCGGAGACGAAAACGAAAGCATCGACGAATTTGGGAAGATCCATTATCAATTAATCGAATGGAACAGAGCGACTACTTTGTGTTGTTGCAAACGAATAAAAAAGAATCCAAAACAATTTAGTTCTTACCTGCGAATGTCAAGACCTATATTATATGAGTTGTTGCATCTGATACAAACTGACATAAGACATGAAGACACACATTTGAGATTATGAGTGTCACCTGAATATAACAACTGAATCTATAATTTTATTTGATATAATGATCAGTTAATATAGTAAACGATTGATATAATTTTAAAATAACGAATTTTTATAAGCATAATTATATGAGTTGTTGCATCTGATACAAACTGACATAAGACATGAAGACACACATTTGAGATTATGAGTGTCACCTGAAGGAGTAAGTAATATATGATATAATTACAAAATCTCTAATATTTATAAAATATAACAACTGAATCTATAATTTTATTTGATGTAATGATCAGTTAATATAATAAACGATTGATATAATTAATTTTTATAAGCATAACATACATTGAATATAAAATCGTTTGATATTCCACTCAAAAGACATAAAACCTATTTAGTCTAATATGATAAAAATGTATGATATTTTTTTTGTAATTTCTTTCATAGTTAGTAACCTGAGTAGATATACATAGCAACTGATTACCACGTGCCAAGATCTCCACCTACCACCAGCTCGCCTTGGTGCGTTAATGATCACTGTTCTAACCTAACTCACACACTGACTTATTAATTGTAACATTTTTTTTTTTTTTTTGGAAAATCGTCTTCTTTTACAATGTTTGTAAATATGTGAGAACCATTGTATCTATCACATAGGTAATTAATTTATCTGTTGTTGCTCTCTTTTTAAATTTATTTTTACCTATTGTGGTATGGTAGATTTTATTTTTTTATTTTTAGATGCATCGTCTTCACATATAATTATATAACTAATGTACCTACATATATACAAAATATTGTAAAACATTTCAAAAGAGTAACGGTGGAGTTTCTTGCCCATTCTTCTCCATACGAAAACTACCTTTTGGAAGGGGCGACTAGAATCAATTAATTTTTTTTGTAATTTTTGACGTTCAAAAGTGCCTTGCAAGGGCCTATTTGAAATAAATGATTTGACTTTGACTTTGACTAACCTTTTTTTTTGTTTTCGCGAGTTTCCAAAAAAATTAAACGCGCGACAAGCTTTTATGATCATATAAATTGTGTATAATGAGGTTATAAGTTGATAGTTAAAATTTTAAAAGAAAATTTTATTTTCTTCTTTTTAGAGCATTTAAATAAAACCTTTTTTTTTTAAAGGTTTTTTTTTCTTTTAAGTAATTTGTTTTTTGACTCACAATAATCTGTATACATTTTATAAAGTTGCTGTTTGGATGATATGTCTGGTTGTATGTATGTCTGTGTTGTCCTTTTCCTACAATAATGTGAAGCCATTATAGGTAACTCATCTAAAAAATCCTGCAAAGTTTTAATTTCTTGGTCAAATGGCTTTCTGGGAGTAGTTGCTGGTAATTGTTCGTCAGCATTCTTTCCAGCAACTTCAACCTTCCAACCCCATTGACATAATTTCCCGATGGAAAAAGTATTTAGAAATAACGTTTTACATACTCTAATCATATCTTCACCTTTTCTGAGGTGGTCAATCAGTGTTAACTCTTTTAGATTTTTGAGGGTCTTTTCTATCTCTTTGCCTATTTGTATGTAAAACTTTTACTAAATTATCAACGTAAACTCGTTTTTCAGCCCAAGTCATATTCCAAAACTTATCAAATAATATTTTTCTGTCATCTTCAGAAATACTATGACACTGAATAACACAATTTCTCTTTTCCTTACAACTACACCGCGGCTTCAACACCTTTTTTGGTTTCTTTATATATTTTTTCCACTCTCCATCAACCTTTTTTCTTACCGCAATATTGTTTACGCTTTTCTCTATTATTTTTATTAATTTCACTAGTCCATTCTTCCTTTTTACTTGACACCTTTTCTTTCTTTTTATAACCGGTTCATCCGATTCAGAATCAGAATCACTGTTGTCGACTAATTTATTCATTAATTCAGGACAGACAGTTGGGATTTGAGGCATAGTATCATGAGCTGTTAGTTCTTCTTGTATCAAAGGAACGACCGGAAGAATCGTCATCCGATTTATCAATACTTGTAGAGGGGTTCGCATGAGGTGTTTCAAAACTATTAGAGCCATATTCAGGATTGTAGTTAAGTAAGTAAGTAAGTAAGTATTTATTTGCATAAAACATGATATACATGGTGTTACAATAATTTACAATAAAGATCTTACATGTTTTGCCAGAATTGTACTTAGCATGCATATGTTCACTTAATACTAACATGAGAATTTTTTATCCATAAATTCTTTAAGACTAACTAAGGGATGCTATAAGGCGAGGAGATAGCAAACTTGGACTGAGTTGTTCTATTTCAAGCGGAAATAGGTCTTCAATAACAATTTTATCAACTATTTCATATGTATTAGAACATCTTTGGTTATCGGAACTTCTATTGTCAAACGTTTCAGGGTTATAATATATGTACTCCACGCCTGGCTGTTCATTTTCAATACAATCAATGTAGCCATTATCAAAGAAAGTCGATAAAGCAGAATTAGAATGCCCAACCAAAGCGTCGTAGAGTTTTGGAAATTGGTTATTAACAAATAAAACAGATTCAGGGTTATTGGTTTCATCAAGCTCATGCTGTTAATTTTGCATGCTTATTTGCAGTATTTTTTTAGCGCATGAGTTGGACATCTGCATGCAAAACAAAAAAAAACATCACTTATCTATCACAATTTAGCGTTTATTACTTACCCAGCTATGTTGTACAGGTATTAAAAGACACAAAACAATCATAACTCACTAAAATACACTCAATAAATCCGGCGACGCTAAACTGTGTCGAGTGGCGGGGCGAGGTTTGTTCGGTTTATAACGAGTGATTTGTTCACTTTAACCCTTAAACGCATGATTTTTTTATTTTAAAATTGGATTCTATTCGTTGGAAGGTGTAAAAAGAGGGAAAAATTGTAAAAAAAATAACAATAAATATTTTTATGGTTTTTAATTAAAAAAAAATGTTAATTCATTTTTGGGACAGTATGCAAAATAGGGTCAAAAAATTCAGTGTTTGTGGAATAAATTAAAACAATCGTTTCCTTTCTTTGCACAAAGGAATACATTACATTTTATGCATTTGATGAAAATTTGTAATTTACAGCCATGTCTCATGCACCTCATGCGTTGGTCTGTTTTAATTTGGCTATGCCCAACGTTGTCATAATGGATGTCAGAAGCTGGCACCCTTTTCTTCTTTTTGTTTCCGGTTCCATAGAATTGATGCTGCTGTGACTTGGACGCCCTCTTGTAGGCTGGTGCGTAGAGCCATAGGTACACAAAACGTCAGCAAGCTCTGACCTGAACTCTTCCAGATTCTTGAGCTTTTTCGGTTCCAACCTTTTTTTCGTCTCGACTGATTTATAAAGGACCCAAGAGTTTATTACAGTGAGGTCTAAAAAGTGGTAAAAAATTCTCATGTACGACTTCCTAGTCTTAACTTTTATCCTGTACCTGCCCAAAAAAGAATCCATGAGGTCAACGCCCCTCATGTGGGCGTTATACTCTTTGACGATTTTTGGGCAGTCTATAAATACCTTTTTCTTTTCGGTTTTGTCATACCTTTCGATAGTCTGGATTGGCTCTGCTCCAACGTAGGTCAAGAGCAGTACTACCTGTTTATTGTCTTTCCAGCTAACAGAAGAAATATCGACTCCATCAACATGTGTAGTATATTCCACATACGACCCTCTAGGCACTTGTCTTTTCATAATATCCTGCTTTGAGGGTAGTTTGCAATTTTTGCCAAGGCGGTTTCTTTGCACAGTTCCCACACGTGTGCCCTCTGCCACTAGAGCTAGGCCCGGCAACCACGACCAGCCCCTCCGCGCCCTCTGCCATACAAGCTGGGTCCAGCCACCGGGACCAGCTCATCCAGCACATCGCGTTCTCTGCGACGCGAGCTGGGCCCGGCAGCCGGGACCACCTCCTCACTGCCACCTGACGCAGCCACCAACACTACGTCCTCAAGGATAACAACGCGGCTGCAACCACGACCAGCCCCTCCGCCACGCCGCGCCCTCTGCCATACAAGCTGGGTCCAGCCATCGGGACCAGCTCATTCAGCACATCGCGTCCTCTGCGACGCGAGCTGGGCCCGGCATCCGGGACCACCTCCTCACTGCCACCTGATGCAGCCACCAACACCACGTCCTCAAGGATAACAACGCGGCAGCGGCCGCGCCCGCGCCCTCTGCCACTAGGGCCGGCTTCGGCCTCCAGTGGCAGTGGTGCAGTGGCAGCTGGACCAGCTGTTCCTCGTCCACCTCGCACGCGCACACCCCTACCGCGTCGCGGCCCGCGTGTGCGAGGACGTCTTGGTTCACAAAAAAAAGGAAATACAACATGCAATACACACAAACATGCAAAACACAATAAATACGCGAAAAAAGAAAAAAAATTGCAGTAAAAAACACAATCCGGTTAATAGTTTCGGAGAAAGGTGTGACAAACATACACACATACATGCATACATACATAAATACATACACCTACCTACTTACAGAACATATACATACAGTTCCATTATTATTACATAAGTACGTGTGCAATTCATAACATCTTTTTTTTAAGTCGGTTAAAAACAAATCACCCAAAATTATAACATTGAAATCTACGGAAACCGTATCTAAACATTTCGATCTTCCGTACAAAACACCTAAAGATGGCGGATTTCGTGGAATTGACCTCAAATTCCGGCTTTGTCAACTTATCTGTTTCAGATTAAATTCGTTAGCGTATTTTTTCATTTCAAAATTACGCAAATTCATTACGGTAAAAGTTAAAATGGCTACTTCCCATTTGGTAAACTTCCCATTTCGTAAACCTCAAACTGTACCTACTAAAAAGTTGCGTTTGGTAAACATTATACATTTCATACATTTAGTCCCATTTCGAAAACATTTCAATAATTTTTTGTGTTATATCCCATTTGGTAAACTTTCAGATGAAATGGGTACAGTCAAGTAAAAAAAGAAAAACGAAACTAATGATAACATTGTCATTTATTTTGTTAAATATTTTTAATCACAGGTACAATAGTCGGATTATGTGTACGTATGCCATTTACACATATTGATATTTAAAAACAGAAATAAAAAGTGGGGTGTACAAATAACTTTCAAAAAATTTAAGAAAAATCACAGTTCGATTTGACTATTTCGATGACAAGTTTTATTTTTTTAATAACATAAGTCAATCTAGATGCGAAATCAACTTATATAAAAAAACAATAATCACAGATTTGGTACTATCTTTTTATGTTAATGTACATTAACATAAAAAAATACATACGAAATCAACTACTTATAAAATATAAAAATAAACAGTCACTGATTTGGTACGTTAACGTAAAAAAATACATACTAAATCAACTATAAAATATAAAAACAATAATAATCACAGATTTGGTACAATAACATAAAAAATACATGCAAAATCAACTTTTAAATATAAAAACAAATAATAATCACAGATTTGGTACAATAACATAAAAAATTTACTACCTACACTACAAAGTTAAAAATCAATAAATAAATTATAAAGTGATACAAGCAATTCTTGATAATTCGTTCAAACAATTTTCCAATGATATTTTTCCACTTTTGTAATCGCCGAGAATATTGTTAATTCGTATATCATTTTGGATAGATTTTTTTCTTCGTTTTGATATACTTTCTCCATTATTATAAAAGCTGTAAAAAATTGTTATGATTAATTAAAGTAATAATGTATAATTTTTATCATATGTGTCGCCTAAAAATACAGGTCATTGAAACAAAAATATGTACCTTTTCAGAAGATTTTCATAATGTTTAATATTGCCTGATATCGTTTCGAAAAATAAAAGAATTGATGGCCTTTTTCCAATTTCACTATTGAAACTCCAATTCCAAGATTCCATGAGGTTTGTAGTGCGGTGTCTTTGTGCGTAGCAGCACCAAATATTCATCATATCTTCATTTTCCAACCACTGATCCACAAAGTAATCATTGAATTCAGTTATAGCTTTTTCTTCAAAACTGTAACAGAATTAATTCGTTGAAGATTATGATACGAAAAACCATATATTACCTAGTTTCTAACGCATAAAAATGGCTGTAGAAAATGGCGGTAGAAGAAATATCCAGAACTAAACGCGTTCATTTCAATACTGCAAAATTAATTTACCTTTGACTCATAACGTATAGCCATCCATCGTTTATGTCTTCTTTTGGTAAATGTGCCAGAGCCATACATAGTTTGACGTGATAGTGAGATTCTTCATGTTGTAATAAGCCAAGAGATTTTGCCTTTCTTAATAGCGCTCTGCCAAAGTGAACAAAACACCCCTTAACAATTATGTTTGGAAATGTCTTTTTAATTGCATTTATTGGAGCTTTTTCGAAATCCAAGGTAATAATATCGGCTGTCCACTCTGGTAAATGAAATTTTAGTTTGTAAAACAGTCTTTCATATGTAGTTTCTTCTTTGTTTGTCAACACTGCATAAAAAAATGGTACAATATTTGTCCCAGTTTCTGTACTTCCTATGTCTCCGTGTACAACGTATAGTTGAAGAAACGGCTTTGCACAACATTTGAACGTTCCGTCCGCAAAGTAGTGACGGACGTCATTTAAATGTGCAATTGCACTCTTTGAACCAAACACAATCATTCTATTTTCACCGTCAATCTCATCAAACAATAAATTGTCTTTAAAACGGTCAGGAATCACGATTTCTGTAGAGTTAGAGTGCTGAGATTTTGTGATTCCTAGTTGTCTATTTCTGTGTCTATACAATGTGCTTTTAACTTTGTCAAAATTTGGTAATTCTTTAATAATTTCATAACCATTATCTTTCAGCTTTTTAGTACATTTCCTGTATGTAGCTGGAATCGGCTTCAGATCTTCACATATAGTTTGTTTACATTTTTCGATGGCTACTTTCACTTCATTTTTTTCAAAATTCGGAATACAAGAACTGCAGTGAGCATTTTCTCTTAATACATGGCTTCGATTTGAATTCAAAGTTACACTTGCTGAACATCCATCTTTTCTATTAACACAGCGCCACCAACTTGAGTCCTTATTATTTTTCTGTTTATAATATTGATGCCCAGCGCGTAATAAAATTTCACCGCCTCGTGTACTATTAATAATTTTTAAATTCACTGCACCACTAGAAGATCCCTCACCCGACATTGCAACGACCTTGCACTATGCATAAAACGAGTGAACTGATAAGTTAAACCCGGTAATAGATATAATTTACGTATACTTACTTATGTCTATCTCATTCACACCTTTTGTTTAAAACGATGGTAAGGACAATAAATCCCTACCTGAGAACCCGCTCGGTGCTTCTTTTGCGGGAAAAGCACGTGGTATTTTTAGTAGCATCGTGGTATTTTTACAGACTTTAATACGTTTTTTTTACTTCTTCTTGATCAGCCATTCTTTTTGATGGTCGAGATACTATCTCAAGACTGAAGCATTTAAAAATATATACATCTCTAATTTAATACTAATTTGACACTGACTGTACCGTACAAAAATAACAATACTAACAAAGTTTACCAAATGGGATTAAATGTATGAAGTAACGAAATGTTTACCAAACGCAACTTTTTAGTAGGTACAGTTTGAGGTTTACGAAATGGGAAGTTTACCAAATGGGAAGTAGCCGTTAAAATAAATGCTTAAAAACAATAATAGGATACATAGCACCTTACATAACATCGTCAGTTTGTTAAAAATAGTAGAATTATTATTCGTAATACGAGAATTGCGACGCCGCCGGCCGCGGCGAAATAGCGCCAAAATGACTGAAGATGTTTGTTGAAATAACCATTTCCTTGCAAAATCATTATCAAATACACATTCAAGCTATAAAAACTGTTTATTACTTACCCATTCATGTTGAAATACAGAATAGCTTGAATTAGAGCTCTACAAATAAATTTATTGTGCACTTCCGCGACCTCCTTCAACGCTCTCGGAAACGGACTGCGGGGGGCGCTCAAACAGTCTTGCCAACCGCTGTTAGCGCGTTCCAGGGGTTGAATATGCGGTTCTGTGGCATACTTGTCTAATTGTCTATGCTTTTGTACAACTTTGAGCGTGATTTCTATTAATAATCTGTAGTAATTTGGTTAAAACGTAAGTCAGTCGTGACTTATCTGGTCCAGATAAGCCGACATTGGGGAACTTTTGACATTTATCTGGTTCAGATAAGCCGACACCGAGAGGGTTGGCTGATTTTCGAATAGCGAATTTTGGAAAGAGTTGTGATTATATCGGAGTTGTCGTTTTTGCAAATCACGCCGAATTACTGTTGCGTACAAACTAAACAAAAAAAATATTTTTGCAGAAATGTGGAGTTGGCTGATTTGCCAATTAAGGTATCGATATGCTTTGAAGTTGGAGCGCCGACTGACTGATACATGATACACAGCACGCGTAATAAAACACGTTACAACTTGTCGCTCTGTCTTTTAGTAGACGAGTAGATAAATTAAAAAACTATTGTCACTATGTTAACACCTCTATTAGGTGTTGTTTAATGTTTGTTTTATTCAAAAATGTTTCCGACGTTGTCATGATTTAAGAACGTGTGGATCAAGAAAATGGACCTTTGTGCGCCGTTTTAATGCGTTGAAGTTGTACTTCTTTGCCACGTCTCCAGACATAAAAGTCTAGCGGAGTTAGGTCTGGTCTGTTCTCCAAAACCCTCTCCCATAATTGATAGTATCCTCAATTCCACTTGAGAGAGGGTTGGTGCTACCGATGGGCCTCCACCTGTAGCACATGCTGAACGTCTGGCAGCTCTGCTGGAGCTGACTTACGGGTTTTTTGCCAAATGTGTTTTTATCAGCCTAGATCTGAAACTTGGTTATTTGATAATTTTAATTGCATAAAAAACTAGTATACTCCCAAGTCTTCCTATAGATAATATGTATTTGGAGGATGACTGATAATCATTGATAAATGATAAATGATTTTATTTCTGTAAGTGGGTTTGGACAAAATACTTTTACACGTCAATATTTTTTTTTAAACTAGATGAGGTCGGCGTTTCCTATCTGACTACTCCGAGAAGAAACTCCTCTCATTAAAGTCCAGACATAATCTTGGTCAGATCAAGATCATGTAGATTGGTGTCTGAGACGGTCTTTTGAGGAAAGAACCATACAGATTTGAGTGGACCTTTCCAGTCAGTGCATGCATTTGTCAGTAATCGTGTAGCTCAACTCAGAACTTAAGGAGTTCAACGACTCGACTAACAAAGAAAGGACATTTCGGTAGGCCGCATAAAGTACTCAAACTGCCAGGTTATCATTCAAAATAACTGAGAATAAAAATAAAAAAAATATAGCCCCACTGAAGCTTAGCATCCAAAGTTAAGCCTAAGAATACTGTGCTATCTTCAGGATTCAATTCTTCGCCCCTTATCAACACTTTAGTTTTCACCTGCCTAACGTGTGGTAGGGTAAACTTAATATTGTGACTTTACTGATGATAAGATCTTAAATTAACTCACCCTTTGCCACTGCTCCACGGACTTTGTGCAACTTCCCATCGAATTGGAAGGGAGATGCACAGGCTTTCTTACAGCCGTTTCAATCTCATTCTCTTGTCGGCACCCTTCAATAGTACGCGAGCCAACTCTTGATGGTCACTCATAAAATTGAGGAGGGCCTCTATTTGCGCTTGAGTTGCTGCTGGAGCGGTTGGGGCCAATTTACAAAATTACTTTAAATTAATAACGAAAACTTCTCGCTTAGTGTTTACTTACTGTGATGTTTAAACTTTACGAAAATAAAACACTGATAATTCATTACCGTCAAAAAGAAAAAAAGGCAGAGGTTATCAACAGGATAAAGCCGCTATCCGGACAAAACTGGCAAAAATATTTCAATTCCATATGTAAAGACATAATAAAAAGTAAATTGTTAAAAATGTGGTAAGTTTCTAACTATAATAGTATAATTTTTTGTTTATTTTTGATAACCACGAAATAAGTAAACCGGTAAATAACGCAATTCTATCGTCATGTGTCATTCGTTCACTAATATTGTCTATGATTTCGTTCGAAACTCATGAATCCCATATCTATAGAGAGTTCGGTATACACCGACGTTTCGGACTACTTTCGGACGGGCCTGTATCTTCGTTGACGGACTTACGAGAGTCAGACCAACATGTATGAAACGATGAGACTGTTAAAATTCAACGATTTGTTCAGCTAACAGTGATTGTTCCGGCCGCCATGGGCAATTGATCTTGAATCCGTAACAGTCGGACATTGTACGCATTGAAGGTTTTTGGTCGGATCAGACTGATGTGAAGATAGAACTGATCATGTACTGATCGGCTTTCAGACAAGATTCTTACCAGTATTAAGAATGTCCCCCAACATTGAAAATGTTTGGAAACATTTGCCAAGAAAGTCGGGAACATCGACTCTTTCACTCTCATAATGTCCTGTGCATTGACAGACTGGCTCACTCTCCTCATTAAGGAAACAGACACCGTTGCTCAAACAATACTCACGGCACTTGTTGATTTCACATCTTTCCCCAGTGTAACCGGTATTACACCAGAAATAAGGAAGATATGAAACATCGGGAATTCTCGTCGTCTCGATTAATTCCATTTACCTGTTTTAAATAAGCTTCGACCAGAATTCGGCTACTTCGACAGCGTTATCGTTGGCTTCGCAAAGGTCTTTTATAGTGCAGGTATTCGATAGCACGACAAGAGATGAGGCATCGTTTGCGATGTAGCTCCACAGGTGTACTGTCGCTCATCGGAATACCAATCTGAATAAGTTGTACCCATCTGCAGCGGCCCACTTAGCGTCCAAGCTTGGTGGCCCGCTGTAAGCGGCCACGGTACGCCATCGAGACGCAAACAAATCGCAATTCCCATGGTGCATCTAGGAAACTATGGTGTATCAATGTAGACATATATTAAGGATTATTTGTGTATTATCGAAATAATTATAATTACTCAAATAACAAAAAGAAAACACACCATACTATACACCACAGAATACTTTATTTATCACACTGAAACTGCACACGTTTATAGTACTTAATTACTTAGGTACTTACTTGTTTTATTCTCATTGTATTATGGTCTTAGTTTATGTATTATTATTATTTCTTAAATTTATGATATGCTCAAAAACAGATATTTATTTTTATTACTTATTGTATAATCTCACTTAATTCAGTGAAAAATAATACTAACCCGATTTAATAGGTCGCGCAGGGGGACGTCAATATGTCATTCCATAGGTAATTGCTGAAAACCAGCGCTGTTGACATTGGGTTCATCCGAATTTCACAGCAATTCGCTGAGCAATGACCTGTTCTTGCACAGATGCGACGCGCAGCATTATTTTTCTTATTATTTGTTACAAAAGTAGATATCTCTGCAATTAGCATTTTGCTTTTGTTATGTTTATGTTGTCTTTTGCAAATGTCACAAGAGTGCTAAGAGTACGTTTTAGTCTTTGGTCCGTGGCCTTGACATCAACCAATGAACAACATTATTTTTGTTTTTTAAATTTTATTTAATGGTTGAATACAGGGCCTTTGGCTGCTTTTGTTTGTGTGTATTTTGGATTTTTGCTTTTTTTATGTGCGTTTTGTTTGTGCAGAATAAACAATTTTTCTTTCTTTTCTTTCTTTCTAAGCTTTTCTGCAGGGTCAACATAGTCAATTGGAGGGGGATGTTTGAGAAGCCGCAGTTTTAATCGGGCCAAAGTTTTAATCGGGCTGCACTAGAGTGCTCCTCATTCAGAAAACAGATACCGTTGCTCAAACAATACTCACGGCACACGTTGATTTCACACCTTTCCCCAGAGTAACCGGCTTTACACCTGAAATAAGGAAGATATGAAACAGGGAATTCTCGTCGTCTCACTCTGAATCGTCTAGAACAGCGGTCAGCAACCTTTTGGCAGGCAAGGGCCACAAGGTGGCAAAATAAAGTCGGGCCGCACTTGTGATATTAACCCTATATTCTACCTGATCCCTACGTATAATTGGTCATATCCCATAGAAAAATGCAAATGCTATTGAAATAGTTTATATGTTTGGGCTTTAAAGCTAGAAAAATAACCACCGAAAAATAGAAATAAAAACTACAAAGTAACTACTAACAAGTAACTGATTTTTCAACACACTTGCTTGTAAAGTAGCTCTTATTGAACCGTTTTTAGGTTCATAATACAGTGTATTAAAAACGCGTGCTTTTTACTTTATATTATCGACTAGTGCCGTAATGCCACAGATAACTAATCAGAATTTGGTTGCGACTCGCTAAAAACAATAACATTGGATTTACCTTTTTTTTTTTTTTGATATTGGGAAATTATCAAATAACTTCTCCCGCTCTGGGCGGAGCGTGAGGGCGTGTCAGACTCTTACTGACTAAAACCCACCCGTGTTCCTTCCGTTGCCTGTGTGCCGGGGCCACGATGTCCCTTTCGGACAAACTCGTAACCCAGCATTGCAGGCATTGGACTTGCCACTTATTATCACACCCACTTTAACATCATATGCGTCATCTTTTAATTTAACTATTTTAATTAACAATAAAAGCGAAAACTGGAATAAATTTTGATTTTTTACAAACGTCAAACGCGCTAATCTCCGGAGATTCGATTCAGATTTGAAAAATTCATTTTGCATTTCATAGCCTAATTCTTGAAAAAGGTTATTTAACATTATGGTACGACCCTGAGGAGCCAAGCAATAAGAATGCGAGTCAGACTCGCGCACCGAGGGTTCCGTATTAAAAATATTTTTATTATATGATGTAACTAAAAATTTATGCTTCTCGCAATTTTTCCTTTATTTATTTATTTATTAAAACTTCATGCACAAGTAAAAAAATACTGTACAAAGGCGGACTTAATGCCTAAGGCATTTTCTACCAGTCAACCTTAGGGTGATGCAGAGACAATACATGGCAGGTGCAACATAAGGGATAGATAAATTGAAAATTAATACATACTAATACATAGATACATAAATACATACATATAAACCGAATAAACTTTGTCAAGAGAAATAACGATAGGTAGAGGAGAAAACAAATCCAACAAATCAGCGCTGCAATGATTCTGCCAACTTTTTACGAATATGTTCACGTGCCTTCACTTTGAAAGAAAACCGACTGGTTGCCATCCTGATGCTCAAAGGGAGCGCATTCCAAAGAAAAACCGCCTGGACAAAGAAAGAAGAGTGAATAAAACCAGAGCGGTGAGAAGGACATCGTAGAAGACGATTGTTGGTAGAACGAAGATGTTTACTATGGGCAGAGCATAGGTATTGAACATGGGAAGTCAGGTAAGAAGGAGAAGTGGGATTGTCCAGTATAGAATACAACATAGACATAGCCCTCAACTCTCTGCGCTGACGTATGGGTAACCATTTTAAAAGCAATCGGTGCTCAGACACATGATCATACTTACGAAGATTGAAAACGAATCGAATGCAGTTATTTAGAAGGCGGTCAAGTTTATTGAGGAGATCTGCATTCAGGTCATAGTAACACACATCACCATAGTCTATTATGGGAAAGATTAGGGACTGTACAAGCATTGCCTTTATGTGTGATGGGAGAAGATTTTTCAACCGATAGAGCGACCGCAACGTTCCGGTGACTTTATTGCTTACAGTTCTGACTTGCTTTCGCCAGTCAAGACATGTGTCAACATGCAGACCAAGATTCTTAACATCGGAGCTAAACGGGATGACCGAGTTGTCAAACACGACAGGTGGCACAGTTAAGCCATTTAGCTTCCTCATACTGTGGGTGCTCCCTACAATGACAGCCTGACACTTGGTAGGATTAACCGCCAACCCAAAACGATCAGACCAGTTTTTCACCACACCTAAATCCCGGTTTAGCTCCTCAATCGCATCAGATATGTTGTCGACACTTGCCTGGCAGTAAAGCTGCAAATCGTCAGCATAAAGATGATACGCAGTCCGAAGCTCGGTGGTAATGAGATTGATAAAAACAGAGAACAAAAGAGGAGATAATATACCGCCTTGAGGGACGCCAGCTGCAAGATCACACCAACCCGAGGAAGAATCTCCAGCACGAACAGACTGCTGACGCCCCTGAAGATAAGAGGAAAACCATTCCAATACCTCCCGAGAGACCATAAGATAGGAAAGGATGGATAAAAGGACTTCGTGACTGACGGTATTAAAAGCATTGGAGAAGTCAATTAACACTAAGACTGTAACTTTAGTGTCTTCCATTCCACGCCTTATATCGTCAGTCACTTTAAGGAGAGCTGAAACGGTGCTGTGCCCAGGCCTGAAACCGGATTGAAATGGACTGATGAGGGAGTTGCGGTGAATAAAGTTGGAGAATTGCTTATGAACACTAGCCTCGAGCACTTTAGATAGAAAGGGAAGGATGGAAATAGGGCGAAAGTGACTAGGAAGAGAGGGATTGGGTATTTTAGGTAGGGGCCGAACAAGGGCTTTACGCCACAGGGAAGGGAAAACACCAGTGTAAAGGGAAAAGTTTATGATGTGGGAGATTGTAGGAAGGAGTTGATCCAGAGCTGCTATTGAATGCCATTGCATTTCATAAAATTCTTGAATTGTTCAGATGTGAATGCTGTTCCATTATCCGATACTAAAACTTGTGGTAATCCTTGTTATGCAAAAATTTCTCTTAAAGCTTTTATTGCACATTCACTTGATGTTGAACGAACTATTTTTATTTCTGGCCATTTAGAGTGTGGATCCACCACAATTAGATATATTCTTCTGTCCACTGGACCAGCAAAGTCGATATGTAAACGTTGCCATGGGTTAGAAGGAGTGATCCAAGAATGTCCTGTGCTTGCTGGCATATTTTTATTTACCTGACAGCTATCACAATTTGCCACTAACGCTTCAATCTCATGATCTAGTCCTGGCCACCAAAAATAACTTCGGGCAATTGATTTCGATATCACTATGCCATCGTGAGTCTCATGTAAACCCTGTAACATGTGTTCCCGCATCGGTGGCGGTATGACCACTCGAGTGCCCCATATTATGCAGTCATTCGTAACAGATAACTCTTTTCTTTTGAGCCAATATAATTTCATATTACTGTCATTTACGGCATCAGGCCATCCATGCAATATCCAGAATTTCACTTTAGATAGAATATCGTCTCGCCTCGTTTGTTCTGCAATATCTTTTGCAGAATACTGAACAGCGCTTGGTGTCTCCGACAGTAATAAAATATCCTCAACATCATCAGTATCTGACTTCCAATCTTCAGTAGTATCCATTGGCCACCTACTGAGAGCATCAGCATTACCTATACTAGTGCCACGTTTATATTGTAATTCATAATCATGTGAGTTCAGCTTCAAAGCCCATCGCATCATTCTTGGAGACAGTACTTTAGGTATTGCTTTATTGTGACTAAAAATCCCAAGCAATGGCTTATGATCAGTATATATTACTACATGCCTTCCATATACATACTGATTGAATTTATCCAAACCAAATATTATTGCCGCAGCTTCTTTATCGATCTGTGCATAATTACGTTCAGATTTTGATAAAGTTCTGGACCCCATAGCAATAGGTTTTTCTGATCCATCAATCATCCATAACATGGGATAGAACGGCTCCTACCCCATATTCTGAAGCATCACATGTTAATGTTACCTTTCTGTTATTATCAAAATGTATTAGAGTATCTTTACTAGATAGTGTAGCTTTAGCCGTCTGGAATGTTTCTGTCTCTAACTTGCCCCACTTCCATACAGCATCTTTATCTAGAAGCCTATGTAGTGGTTCCAATAACGTTGCTTTATTTTTCATAAACCTGTCATAAAAATTCAACAATCCCAAAAAAGCTTGCAGCTCTTTAACATTTCTAGGGCTCCTCGCATTCATAATCAATTTAATCTTTTTGTCACTTGGGTGAATACCATCTTGATCCACGACATAACCAAGGAATTCTACTTTATTTGTTGCAAACTCACACTTTTTCCGGTTCAGCCTGAGTCCTACATCTTTAAGACACGCCAGTACCTTTTCCAGCCTTGCGTTATGCTGTAACTTATTTCCACTTATTAAAATATCATCTAGCAACACAGACACTCCTTTAATACCTGCCAATGTCGTTGACATGATCCGTTGAAATATACCTGGGCAAGCCTTTAAACCATAGGGCAATCTTTTCATCTTATATAATCCCTTTAATGTGTTAATCGTCAGGAGCATACCTGTTTCATCTGATACTTTCAGTTGTGTATACGCCTCTTTTAAATCCAGTTTGGTATAAATAATGCCACCTGCGACTTCAGATAGGCATTCACTTATTGTTGGCTGCGGGTATGTATCCGTGTCAGTTGCTGAATTTACAGTCAATCGGTAGTCTCCACATAGTCGAATACTACCATCTTTTTTTAGTACTGGAACCACTGGTGTTGCCCAATTTGAATAAGCTATTGGTTCCATTACTCCGACGTTCACCAACCTATCAATTTCTTCACAAACTCTATCTCTTATCGCAAATGGTACTGACCTGCTCCTCATAAATTTGGGCTGTACATCCGTCTTGCACTTGATCACAACTTCAGGTCCTTTGTATTCGCCAAGTCCATCAAACAATTCTTCATATTTTTTAAGTATATTCAACAGAGATTCCTCCTTTACACTATCCAGGAAATTGATGTTATTTATACCTTCAACTGAAATTCCTAGAGGCTTGAACCAATTCCTACCCAGGAGATTACCTCGCCCCTGTCCAATTATTATTTGCAGGTAACCTTTAAAGTTTTTATATTCAATAAAAACTTTAGTTTTGCCATGCACCTGCACTTTAGCATCAGTCCAGGTGTGTAAGTTTAGCCTGCATTCCAGTAAATTCAGTCCATTTGGCCAGATTAATCCTGCTTGTTCCCTTGACATTATAGTATAAGAACAGCCGGAATCAACCTCAAACTTGACTAATTTCTTATTCAGATGAAGTTCTGTAAATATGCCAGGTTCACGGTATGTTCCTCCCACACAGTATAACCCATTCATAAATTCTTCTTCCCTTTCTTGAATCTCTTTGATATCACCAGTTCCATTACTATTTTTCCTGCACATTTTTGCAATATGGCCTACTTTGCAGCATGTGTTGCATTTAGCGGAAACAAACTTACATTTATGGTACAAATGGCTTCCTCCGCATCTGTAGCAGTATAGCTTCTTTTTTTTCTCTTCCACTGCATTTACCTCCATTGGTTCTACCTCACTATCCCTGCTTGCACTTGCCGGACAGGTGATTGCTGATTCCTCAATGGCCGGTACTTTCAGGATCTTTAGATCTTCAACACATCTTTCCGCTTGCAATGCCAACTCTACAGCTGTTGCATAAGTTAGATTAGCCTTCTTCAGTAAATTCTTTTGTAGTTTGGAGTTATTAACGCCACACACTAGTCTATCTCTCAAGGTTCTTTCTAAATCTACAAAATTGCAAAATCTACACATTTTTCGAAGTGATGCAATGTATCCTTGAATTGACTCATTTTTACCCTGATTCCTACTGTGGAATTTAAATGATTCTACTATCTCATTTGGTCGCGGACTAAAATGGTTATTTAGCTTTGTATCTATTTCACCTAATGTAACCTGGCTCACAGTATCCGGAAACACTAATGCTTTAACTAAGTTATACAGATCACTACCACAAGAAGCAAAAAATACCGCTTTTTGCTTATTAGGTTCGACTATGCCATGTGCTAATATGAAGTAACCAAATCGTTCTTTATATGATTCCCAATCCCCACTTTTCATATCAAACGTCTCGAATCTTATATCAGCCATTGTATTTATACAGTTTTCACTAAGTTTTAACTGGTTTTTTCACTATATTTCACGTTTATCTCGTCGCCACTGTTATGTACTTACTTGGCGTCCATATTGAACTGTCGGGTCGTTCCTCGTTACTTTAAACTGTAGTGTGGGGTACCCTCACTTGTAACAATAATCAACTGTCAGTCAACCGTCAAGTGTCAACTATCTGTCAAACACCACAATGTGACTGGTAATTAGTGACAAATACTTAAACACATGATAACAAACAACTTGCCCAAAAAAACGATTACTTTCTATTTATTTATTTAAAATTTATATAATCACTACGATATAAACGCAATTCGGCCAGTTTCGCGACCTTTTAAAATAAAAAAATAATTCGTATCCTTTGGAAAGTTGTTTATTTTAATGAGTACAATCATTTGTGTTTAAAACTATTTGCCACAAATTACCAATCAACAAATATAAAGTGTAAACAAAATACCTGGACAAACTTTTACAGAACATAGTGATTGATGACATGATTAAGTATCATGAATATGAACAACAGAATTGTACTATACTACTAGCTCTGAAATATAAAAAAAAACTGCTGTTCCATACAAAAATGTAATACTTACCTACACGATCAAATTGTATGGAATAGTTGATATTATTTTTCATATTAATTACAGAGTTGGTCCTATAGTAAAAGTCTGTTGTTCACATTCATGAGTAAATTCTGTGTTCTGTAAAAGTTTGTCCAGATATTTTGTTTACACCATAAATAATTATATGATTATTTAAATTAAAATTTAATAATGAATAAACATTATAATCACTAATAAACCATACATAAATGAGAAGTAATAGAACATTTACAATTTAGTTATGTTACACGATAGTTTCTAAAGTTGAAAACTTATTACAGTAGTAAGCCACTGTTGATTATTGTTCGTGGCGTATGTGATATAGATACTGTTTTTTTTATTATTTGTTTAATTATTTGCCTTTTCAAAATAAAAGCTTGGCTGTAAAGTAATTCCCTCAACCATAATTTTTGTAATAACGTATTTAATTTTGACAAAATGTTTATTTTGATTAAGCTAGACATTTTAATAAGTAGTTAAAAAAGTGTTAATGACCATAAAAAATACACAATTTTGAGACTGATTTTATGACTGTAATTCAACAGACTGATTATATTATTACTAAATTATTAAAATGCAATTTCGTTGTTTTCATTATCTTCTGTGAAATAGCCCTAATATTTCCTTTTTGTTATTTTTTTGTGACATTGTTCATTTTTGTAACGGTATTCGTTTTTGTTTCATTTTTGTAACTGTACAAAAATTTTGAAAATCACCCTACAATTAAATACATTTTTTACACAATACATTTGCGTTTTTAGAAGTTATCCGTTTTTCATTTCCTGTTAAAGTATGTGATCTAGGAGTTAGCTGGTTTGCTCGATAGATTCATTTGAAATAAAATGTTTTTTTCTTTAATTTAAAGTTTTATTTAAAAGATAAGTACACTTAATAATAATCAAATAATGTTAAAGATAGGTAAATACACTCTAAAAACCCGCCTTTTCAACCAGTGTGTCCTGCCTACAATGACCTACGGTGCCGAGACATGGACGCTCACAAAGGAAACTGTCCACCGCATACGAGTAGCACAAAGGGCCATGGAGCGAGCCATGCTTGGCTTAACCATACTAGACCGAGTGCGTAACACCGAAATCCGTCGCCGGTCGAAAGTCTACGACGTCGGAGACAGGGCGATGCGCCTCAAGTGGAGTTGGGCAGGACATCTAGTCAGACGCGGAGATGGCCGATGGAGTAAAGCTGTGACCGAATGGTGGCCAAGGTTAGGCAAAAGAAACCAAGGTCGTCCAAAAGCGCGTTGGGTCGATGATATCGTCAAAGTCGTGGAAAACACCTGGATGAGAGACGCACGAAACCGGGAAGTATGGCGGAAAAAGGGGGAGGCCTATACCCAGCAGTGGGTGATTCCGGGCTGAAATGATGATGATGAAGGCTTGATGAGGAAGGTTGTCATAATAATTTTGGTAATCTCTTGGCATTGAGTTTTTTAGTTGCTTTGATTCATTTAATATAAATCATAATATTATGATTCATATTAAAAATCGTAAAATCGTCACAAACTGACAATTCATAACATTATCTGCTAGGAAATCATATTACCCAATTCATCTGGTTGACAGTTTTGTATGGAGATTCGTAAAATGGTCCACAAATTATGAATAGCTTTATTGAAGTTTGATGTCAAATATCAAAATCATAATTATCAAGTCAGCCAACAGCAACATCTTGCAAATCGTATTTCGGTTTTTGAGCACGCGCGGGTTATGGTAACCATTGCATATCGCCGACGAAGTGCAGTTCTTAGGAAAATGGACATAGCCTTTGAAATGCCGGACCTCGAATTTGTTGGCTTATATAGATTGGATAAAAGTGTGTGTCGCGACCTCATCCATGAGCTGGAGCCGTACATATGCCCCCGCCACGATGGCATAAGTACTACCTCCAAGGCAAGTAAAAGGATTGAGATAAAAAGAGTGTTTTAATTATGTAGTTCCAGATAGACACTTTCATCTATTATTGTAGAGGTTTACCCTGTATCCCCTCGATGTTTTTTTTTTGATGATACCTATATGACAACTTACTACAATCTTCTATTCACATTTTAGGTGCTGAGTACATTTAGTTTTTACGCCTCCAGATCATACCAGAGATTTATAGGAGCTAGTGGACACCATAAGATGCACCAAGTTACTGTTTCTAAATTAGTGACACTAGCTCTTAAAAATAACTATTTCAGGAGGAAATATATTCGTTTTCCGCAAACGCAGGCAGAACGGAATTCCATCAAAACTGGATAAGTAAGTATCGTAGTGATTTAATAAATTTATTCTTAATAAATTTATCAAATCACTACGATACTTACATTAGGAATACATGATTATAACTTTTCGGTTCCTTCTATAATACACGCATCCTAATCCTAACTAATATTGTAAATGCTAAAGTGAGTTTGTTTGTGACGCTTTCACGCTAAAACAGCTGAACGGATATAGATGAAATTTGGCACATGAGTAGACTATGACCTGGATTGGGACATGGGATACTTTTTCTAGGATTGAGACCTCGCGGTTTCACCCGCATGTGAATCCGCGAGGCGCAGCTAGTGTATTATAGACAAAGGGAACCTACAAGTTGTGCACTTGACCGCGCTTCCCGCCGCCTCGTTGACTCTCCGGTGGGGACCTCATACTGCTAAAGAGACCCATAAATCGTCTATTACGCAAGTCAAACTACGTGGTGCGTCATGTCTTAACTTTAATGCCCGTAGTACCGTATGCACCATTAACCTGCACCAACAATGGTGCAGAGGAGACTAATTAGTTTCGTTTGCACCATTAATATTAATAAAACTACTGTAATGATCGATAATTCAGTTAGCAAATCCGATACTAGATGGCGTTACTAGGCTCGCCACAATAGTTTTTAACAACAAATTTGAAACGATTGACAAGTAAGGGTGGCGGAAAAATAAATGATACCGAAGAGAGGGCAATTAGTGAAAGACGGAAAAAGAACTGACGGTTCCGTAACTAATTGCTTAATTCTTAGAAATTAGAGCCATCGTTGTTTGGAAATTGTGTACGTATTGTCGTTGGTGCAAATTGTGAATTTGTGTGCGAGTAGTGGAAGTAACGGGGTAAGTGTTTGCGTCTATTTAACGAAGTGTAGGTTGAATAGTTAGAGATGTTTTGCAAGGCTGACTGTTCTTATTTTGTCTTCAGCTTGCGGAAACGCCTTTATCGTCCAGGCTTTTAAAATTGTGGATAAAGGCGTTGTCATACATTCTTAATGTAAATGGTGTACTTTATTAATTAAATAAACCCCAAAAATAACCTAGCCTATAATAGCCTAATATTACCTTTGTTCATCTTTCAATAATCAGTTTACTGGAACCCCGATCATCACACTACTCTACCATACTTTTGCCGTATGCACCTTTAACCTGCACCATCAATGGTGCAGAGGAGACTAATTAGTTTTGTTTGCACCATGAATATTAATACAACTACTTTACCATACGTAGTCCACCATCACCATCCTAGTCATACGTAAAATAAAAACCAATAATAGGTCGTATTTTGTTTATGTGGGGAACCACTTTTTCATATAAACAAACAACCAAAAAGCAACAAAAATAATATGTTTTACAAATAAATTCCACAACTACTTCATGTAGAAGAAATGTTTTTTTTTTGCATATTAACATTTCCTTCTACAACATCATTTTCCGAAACTATGTACTCGTAATCCCATCCATCATCAATATTTGATACAGGCAGAAGAGGCAGGACAGTGCATAGAGATACTATTTTAAAAATTTGGTAATTTTCTTTTCTCCATAATTGGGTTTGGAGGAAATGGTAATAACATCCATGATGCTTTGATAAAGGAAACACGATTGTTCGTAGTCCGATATAAATATAGAAGGGTTCCATTCCGGTATTTGCGACTTAATCATTTCCAACATTAGAATATATGTTTCCTTTTTTTATTTCCCAAAAGTATATAAGCAACCAGCACTACAAAGTTTTTATCCTCGGTGCTTCTTAGGTCGCAAAAGTTCGGATACAACTGTTTGAATGGTCTAGGACAGTGTTTTTCAACCTTTTTCATGGCGCGGCCCCCTTAGTATGGAAAAATATTTCGCGACCCCCTACACTTCGCTGTTTCTAACTTGGTATTCAAGTCTGTCACTTTGGGTACATCTTGTTTAAAAAGAATCCCACAATTACCCACAGAAGCTTTTCATTTCATTTGAAACCTCTTACTTGGATGGCTCAAATAAAAAGCAAACAGAGAGAAATCGCCTGAATTTAGAAAACGATTGAATGCTAAGTGTGGCGAAAACGATTCCGCGATGGGAAAAATTGGCTAAAAAGAAACAGGCGCCACCATCACATTAATGTGAATGGGTGCGCCTGTTCCTTGTCACATTAATGATTCATGTGACTTGTAGGTATTTGCTGATTTGTGTTAACTTAAGTACTATAACTTCGAAATTTAAGTTAATTTTTCATTCGATTTTTCACTGAAACTGTGCCTTTGTAATTGGTTAAATAGACTTAACTTTTTTTTAAATTAATATAACATTTAGAACTAGTATAGTTTTATATTTAAAAGCTTTAAATTTTAAAGTAACAGCGACTCCCTTAAAGAGGCTAGGCGACCCCCTAGGGGGTCGCGACCCACATGTTGAAAAACACTGGTCTAGGACACATTTTGAAGGTACCGTCGGAAAAGAAAGCAAAAAGGAAAAAGGAAGCAAAAATTGGCTGCACTCCGCGCCTACTTCAGTTCTTCGCCAGCTACTTGAAAGATCGACAGCAGTACGTTGACTACAACGGGTTCGAATCTGAGCCATACTACACCAGATCAGGCGTGAGCCAGGGCAGCAATTTGGGTCCTCTCGAATTTATTTTAATGATAAATGACTTACCTGACGTAGTCAAACATAGTTTATGTTCATTGTTTGCAGATGACCTCAAATTGCTGCTCGAGGTCAAGGGTGAGTCGGACTGTGAGAGATTGCAGGAAGACATAGATAGAGTGGTAGGGTGGAGCCATAAAAATAAACTCTATTTCAACACAGCGAAATGCTCAGTGATGACATTTACGCGCGCGAAAACTGCCTTAGCCTACGAATACAAAGTAGAGGGAGCGCCGATGCAGCGAGTGTCTCAGGTACGAGATCTAGGAGTACTGTTTACCCCGGATCTAACTTTCCGGGATCATATAGTTAAGATTTGCAAGAAGGCGTACAGGAACTTGGGTTTCGTACTGAGACAGTCGCAGGGATTCACAAACGTTACCACTCTCAGGGTGCTGTATGACGCTTTGGTAAGGAGTCACTTGGAACACAGTGCGGTGATTTGGGCTCCTCATGAAGCGAAATACAATGTCATGCTGGAGCGAGTACAGAACAAATTTACTAGACACTTGTATTTTAAACTTTATGGGGTTTACCCATTTTACCCGCTGATGTATCCTACATTGTTTGTACTGGGTATGGTGGGGTACAACGAACTCAGGGTGCGCCGGGAATTTACTCTTGCGGCGTATGCGCTAAAGCTCCTGCGTGGAGTAGCTCATAACCCGGGTGTGCTGCGTCACCTGAAGCTTTGCGTGCCAGACCGTTACGTGTGGAGGCGGCGACGACCGCCACTTCTGGCCGTGCCTGCTGCCAAAACCAACCTGCTGTCAAAAGCATCCCTCACCCGCACAATATGTATACTAAATGAGGTGCATGGGAGAATTGACATATTTTCGTGCAATCTGAGTGAATTCGCAAGAGTTTTGTTGAATTTTGTTAGTTATATGTAAATATTAATATTCTGTGTTAAGTCTAATTTTGTATTTTAGGTTAAGATTTTATAGTATGTTGATAATTATTATATAGGTAGGTACATAATTATAATTCTGTAGTCTGCTGTCTGACTTCAGATTGTGTTTTTAACTCGTAGTTTAGTAATGCTTTGTATTTTTTTAAGTTTAGATTTTTAAGTATTAGCCGTAAGTCGAATTTTAATTTATTTTTTTGGGTGTGTTTGCAAACCACTATTGTATTGGGGTCATCCTGTAAGGATAATGTGTGAAGTGTAATAATAAATAAATAAATAAATAAAAAAGAAGATTTTCCCGTTTTTAATCATTTCTCTAGCTTACGAAGCAAAAATTAAAATACGTTCGCGTTCGTGATGATAGTCAGCCAAAACGAAATCTTTCTGATCGTTACCAATTTCGACTTATATCCTATACACTATAAGCCGTCTTTTTAACTAACTGTTTTTTATTTGTACGCCCGTGTTAACTTTAACCCCCCCCCCTCTCTTTAAAGAAAATTGTTCTATCTTTAATATTTCTCATGTTATTCAATTTTAATTTTTTGAGTAGCATTTGTGATCTTGCTTTACATTTTTGCCATATCTCCGATGTTATTGGCTCGATTTGGATTCTGTTTATTATTACTAAAAGATTATGATATTATTTGTGCTTTTAAATTGTTTAATTTAGAAATAATAAACAGAAACCAAATGTTAATGTTATCTTTCTTCCCACATACATACGAGTACATGGGACTTATAACTGGCGAAATGTGGGTGAACTAAAGGTACAGTTTTTTAAACAAAATTTTTCATTCTCTCATTCGCCAAGTGTGCAGAGTAAAACGTGTGATAAGAAACTTCGTTTAAAAATTTAGCAATAATCAAATAATGAAACTAATACCTTTTTTTTTGTTTAGGTTTGCGACTCTGATTTGAATATTCTAAGCATTGGTGCTAGCCATGGAGGGACAAACCATGACTCCTTTGTATGTAACCACCATCCACTTAACAGCTACTTAGAACAACTACACCAGGCTAAAAATGAAAATGTGTAGTTTTTAGGTAAGTCAAATCATCACTCAAAAATATTTATGATAATGTTAAAACGGCTGATGGACGCTACTGAAGGAGCCAAACTCAGCCAAATTCTGGGCTGACTCTATACAGATTGCCATCAACTCGCTAAGTTGATTGAAAACATCATTTGTATAATTTGAGTATTATAATCAGTCGCGCGCGCGCAGTCATTACCTGCACTCGCGTTTATCGGTTGACTCGCTGCCCATGCGTAATTAGCAAAATGACGGATGCAGTAAAGTGTGTGTTCGTGTAAAATTAAGTGTATAAGTGTGCAAAATAAAGTGAATTTTTCGCGGTAGACCGCATGGTGGTGTCGCCCTTTTGTGGAGAAAACGTATTTTCCATGATGTGGTTGTTGTTCAGTGCGGTAACGCACGTATAAAATTTCAACGCTGATTAAGGATAAATCCTTCTTAGTGTTAAGTGTTTACATGCCTATGGATACTGTGTCAAATTTAACGGATTTTACGGACATTTTGAGCTCGGCGAGGTAGGAGATTTTAATGCGCAGCCTTCTGAGCAATTTTATGACGAACTTGCCGGCTATTGTGGGACTGCCCGAGTGACATGTCAAATTTCTGTTCCGTATTTTAAATTATTTTTAAATAGTAATTAAGTAAAATTAAGGTGTAATTTTATGTGTAAACGTAATATAATTGCATAAATACTCAGGATTATTGTTTTCCTGTAAATATACGAAGTTAAACATAGTGTTTGGTTACACACCGGTAACCTAAAATCAACAGCTGACGATCGGACTACGGATTTAAACGGGGAGTATTGCTTTACTTTTTACTTTATAATAGCACATAATCGTAACTTTAACTGTTTTACACGTCCTCGTTAAGTCTTAACATATAGTAGTAGTGTAATAGTTCGCTGATTTAGCATTCTGCATTCGGTGTAAATCGCATTGTTTACATAGCAGAAAACGTAACTTAGCGTAGATTCTGTTAATCACAATCTGATGTAATATACAATATTAAAAACGTTCATGTTCCTTATCCTTGCATTGTCGTTATACTTTAATATATAATATTAACCATAAATCTAGGCAACCTACCCACATATGGAAAAGTAAAATCATATAAGGCATCAAAGCATCATAAATCTACTTTCAATTTGATAATATAGCTTTGATAAATATAAATATCGAATAGTTCTTTAAGTCAATTCAGTAGCTTACCTCATTTCTCCACTAAATAACACTAACTTCTCCCATTTTTCCCTTTCATCTCCATCTTTACTAATTTATTTGTCTGTCCTACTTGTTCTCACCGTTTCTTTATTCTAATTTCAGTAACAAATCCTGAAACCATGCCTGTGATGACCCGAAAGGCTACTGCCCAGGATATGGAGCTCAAATTGAGAACGGCCCTCCAAAACCTTGAAGCATCTAAATTACAATGTACACAATTGTTACAAGAGAATGACGATAGTGAGGAGGAAATCAAAAAGATAGTTAACAAAAACTCAAGCCTTAAACGGGAGCTAGTAGACCTACATCAGCAATATCTGCATGTTGTTGATGAACGCGATCAATTGAAGGTGGTCACAGATGGTTTCAGAAACTGTAGTAACTTGTATGAGGAGGCTTTAAGCAAAGTTAGGGACCTAGAAGATGAATTAATTCACGCTAATAGTCATATTATCCGGTTAGAGAAAGAAAAAGAATGTACACAGGTTAAAGAAACTAACCACTTATACAATGAATTATTAAATACCAATTGTAACCCTCTTTCCATAATAACTATAGACCTTACTGAAGATTCCTTACTGAAACAAAATTATAGTTCTAAAGTTAGTCATAAGAAAATGAAAAAATTTGCAAAACTGAATAGAATAATTAAAAAATGTAATCTAATTAGGAAACAACAAAAACTCTTTTCCAAAAATATTCCACGGAGAAAAGAACGTGTTGATCTACTCAATAAATTAAACAATTATCAAATAAAATTAGAAGACAGCAAAAAAATCTATGAAATTGATACACAGCGCTTACAGTGTGACATACAAGTACTTGAGGGCAGACTTAGTTCCCTTTACATTAAATATGTGGGCTCTCAGAACCAAATTAAAGAACATATTCTAGCTGCTAATGAGTTAGTTATGTGTCAGTGTACTTGCCAGAAAGTTTCAAACCCTGATGCTGTCCAGCCTGAGGCAACGGAGGACCCGTCCCAAACTGAGAGTTTGTCTCAAGACTGTATCCTCAACCAAGATGTATCTGGTTTAGTACAAGATTTATCTCAAGTGATACAGCCTGAGATTGCTAGTTGTCCATCTTTTAGTAGTCGTGATTGTTATCATTCAGTTATGTTCTCAGATAGTATGGGAAGAGGATTAGGTAAATTAATTAGTAACAACCTGCATTATTCTACTCTAAATTATTGTATGCCAGGGTCTAACTATAAACAAATAATGGCATCAGTAACAGGAAATGTATATAATCCTAAAACCAACATTACTGTATTTGTAGGTAATAGCTCTAATGTAAAAAAAGAAGAAATTACTGACTGTGTAACTGAGTTGTTAAAGTTAAATTGCAGTAAAATAATATTGTGTGCTTTCCCATATTTTGAAAGATTCACAAATAGACAAAACAATTATATTCATATGCTTAATAAGCATATGCACTTTTTAGTTAGTCATTATAGTGACAAGTTTGTATTTCTTGACACCAACATTTTTGTTGAAACGCTGAAATCGACTAGGGGTACTGTGTATCTGCCTGTTAGTTTTAGACACATAATAGCACGGCTATTAGCTTTTTATATAAACTCAGACATAGGTAGTATGTCGAAGTCTTGTGTTATTAACACCATCATGATTAGTAATAGTACTAATAATAAGGTAGTGAGCCTGAATAAATGTAGCTCAAATGCTATAAATATTTATACAAATTGTACGAAGGAGGCTCCATGTACCTCACTCACTATGAGCTCACTGCCTTGTGATGACATTGAAGTCTTGGGGTCAACTCCGGATTTAAACTAGTTTGTAAGACAACAGAAGGTACCACTAAGAATATTCTTATAACTAACAACAACAAGGTGTCTTCTGGCTCTAAAATAAGTTTTTACCGAAAAGGAGATGAGCAGAATGCCTTGAAATTATTTCATCAAAATATTCAAGGTATTTCTTCAAAATTATTAGAAATTGAAATGTTTTTAGAAAAAACAAAGTTTGATATTGTTTGTTTTACTGAACATTGGTTAAAGGATTACCAAATGCTAATTAATTATGTCAACTATAGTATGGGCAGTTCTTTTAACCGTAAATCTATGCTGCGTGGAGGATCTCTAATCATGATAAAAAATTGTTTAAAATTTAAGCAACGTAATGACATAGTTGGTTTATCAGTTGAACATTGCATCGAACTGTCCTGTGTTGAGCTGGATAAGCATGTTGTAGTGTGCGTGTACAGACCCCCTAATTATCAGAACTTTTCTTTATTTGAGTCAATAATGGAAGATGTCCTAGCGAAACTTGCATCCAGTAACAAAGCTGCAATTATTTGTGGTGATTTTAATATTAATATTTTGGAAGATAATTTAAATAGCAGTAGATTACTAAGCCTTTTTAAATCGTTCAATTTATTTAGTATTTTTACAGAAACGACTAGAATAACTCCAACTTCTGCTACTTGTATCGACAATGTCTTCTGCGATTGTGATTATTTAGCTAAAGCCATTGTAAATTATTTGCCGTCTGATCATAGTGGACAAACGGTAACTTTTAAGTTCAAAACACCTTTGCAAAAAGTACAAATACAATTTCGACCAATAACAACTGGCAAATTAAATAGATTCAATAGTACCCTAAATAATAAATTAAACATTCTGGGCCATAATATGGTCAATGCAAATCAATTGTATGAGGATTTCTTTTCAGTAGTCGACACTGAATTCAATAAAACTTTTGAAAAGAAAACAAAAAATATTAGCCCTCATTTTATATTTAGTGACTGGGCAACTAGAGGTATTAGGATAAGTAGGGAAAGACTGTTCGAACTGTATGGCCTTAAGCCTTACATTAAAACTGAAACTTTCAACAAGTATGTTGCTACATATTCCAAAATTTTTAGAAATACCTGCAAGATAGCTAAAGCCTTGTATATTAGCAACAAGATCAAATCAGCAGAAAATAAAATAAAAACAGTTTGGAAAGTTATAAATAATGAAACGAATAGGAAAAAAATACGAAACACTGAGTACACTTTGGAGACTTCACATGGTGCCATATGCTCTAACTTAGAAGTAGCTCAAGAATTTGTACGTTTCTTTACTGATATTCCATCTAAAACGACGGAAGCTTTGAATTCTTCACCCGATGTCTCACTTTATTTATTAAGAGCGAACGTTGCAGGCTGCCCGGTTGAATTTGAATTTAAACATATAAACCCTATGATAGTTATAAAAGCATTTCGGCAAATTAAAATAAAATTGACCGAAGATCTATGGGGATTATCTATCAAAGTTTGTACATCCATAATTGAAACTATAGCACCATATTTGGCTTTAATATTTAATTTGTGTGTGGACCAAGGAGTCTTCCCGGATTTAATGAAATACAGTAAGGTGATTCCACTTTTTAAATCTGGGGACAGTAAAGATACCAACAATTATAGACCAGTATCCGTGCTGCCAGTATTCAGCAAGGTGTTCGAAAAGGTAATGCTCAATCAAATGCTTAATCATTTTAACACCAACCATATCTTACACGATCAGCAATATGGGTTCACCAAAGGACGTTGTACGACTGACGCCGGTGTCACCTTATAAAAACACATATTCACAGCGTGGGAGGAGGCCCAAGATGCCATAGGAATTTTTTGTGATCTGTCCAAAGCATTTGACTGCGTAAATCATGAAACCTTACTCTTGAAACTTGAGCATTACGGACTAGGTAAACTTGCGCTTAGTTTGGTAAAATCTTATTTAAATGATAGACAACAGCAAGTACAAATTAATGGAATCAATTCACTCGGTTTAAAAGTAAAAATGGGTGTTCCACAAGGCTCGATATTGGGTCCTTTCCTCTTTTTAGTATATATTAATGATCTACCCCATTTATTAAAAAACCAACCACAAATGGTGTTATTTGCTGACGATACTTCTCTAATTTTTAAGATAAATAGACGTGCATCAAATCTTGACGACGTAAATAACGCCCTACTACAAGTCCAAAATTGGTTCACTGCTAATAATTTAGTATTAAATGGGAAAAAAACTAAATGCATAAGATTTGCTTTACCGAATGTTAAAAGTAGTGATTGTGACATAGTATTGAATAGGGAGAAATTAGAATTCGTCGATAAAACTGTTTTCTTGGGGATTACGCTCGACTCAAGGCTGCAATGGGGTCCTCATTTAACATCTCTTGCAGGACGCCTAAGTTCAGCAGCATATGCTGTGAGAAAAATCCGTCAATTTACTGACGTAGATACCGCGAGGCTAGTCTATTTCAGTTACTTTCATAGTATCATGTCTTACGGTATTCTACTATGGGGACGGGCTGCAGATATCGAGTCTATTTTTATTCTGCAGAAAAGAGCCATCAGAGCAATATATGGTCTCCGCAGACGCGATTCTCTAAGGGAACTGTTTAAAGATATTAACATCATGACGGTACCTTGTCAATATATCTATGAAAACATCATGTACGTTAGGAAAAATCTAAGTCTTTTCAGTAAAAGAGGTGATAGACACAATTATAGCACTAGAAATAGGGAACAATTAGTTCAACCGGGTTTCAGACTGGCTAAAGTTGACTCAACCTTCATGGGGTACTGTTTAAAATGTTACAATAAAATACCTCCCCACATACTCCAATTGAATGAAAGGAATTTTAAATCTTGTATAAAACGCACACTATGCTGCCAAGCATATTATAAGTTGGGGGATTACATCGTTGACAAAAATGCTTGGCTCAACGCTGGTCCAGCTCCACAAGGCGCATAAACTAATTGATTGGCATTCGAAAATATTGTTGGAGCTGCTGAAGATTGTAGGACTATCTTTAGATTGTATAAATTCAATTTCATAGTATTATATAATTGCATAGCACATGTGTGAGCACTATGTACCTACTTTAAAGCTACCATTTACTGGGTACCTACGTCTTTCATTGACCTAAATGTGCCCTTGCGGCTGAGAGTATGTCATGCTCACTCTAATGTCTCGCTGGTGGTGGCGTGTGTGTTGGATCATAAAGTTCCCTTCAAAATGGTTGAGCTAAATGGTGCTGATCCATGCGTCATGTTCGTGAACGGGCGCCGTCAGTGGGGACTGGTCATCTCTTAGCTGCCAAGGCTTATTTTGAATTTATTTTAATTTTTGAATTGTTTTTTTTCTTTATTACGGACGCTTTTAACGTGCACGTCTCTCTACATTGTTCTCACATGTATAATTACAACATGAATGATGTAACCAATATTTTGTAACAATATTCTGATTTAAAAGAGTGTCCGTGGAGTTTCTTGCCCGTTCTTCTCCATAGGAACCTACTACGCGTTGGAATGGGCAACTAGCTTCATATTTCTGACTGACCGACCCCTTGACAATTCAAAAGTGCCTGTAATTGGTTTATTTGAAATAAATGCTTTGAGTTTGAGTTTGAGTTTGATAACATATATAGCCTTAAGATGCGATTCCACCAGTGTGCTGAACTGTGCGGTACTGCAATGCACATTGTGCGACACAAATGTTTATTCTGGTCGACTAATTATAGCAAACAATAACAAATTGTGAGCGAACATTCTAGGAATGTTCGCGCACATCTGGATACTTTTGTGCGCGCACACATGCAGGCAGTGGACTCGCGTCGACGCGTACAAACCTATTGTTCGCGAACTCAGTTTTGCTTCCGCTATCGGAGTGAAAACATTTATTTGTGCGCGTACATTGTTAATTAACCAAGTTTTATATGGATAAAATTATTAAATTTATTGAAGCTATTGAAACTTATCCTGTACTATGGGATTCTAGTCACAGTGATTATAAAAATAAAAACAAAAAACACGACGCCACTCAAGAGTTGGCGCAAAGTTTCAATTGTGACTCGACTGAGGTAATGAGAAAATGGAAGATTATTTTGGCTCAATACCGAAGAGAAAAGAAGAAAATCGCGGACTCAAAATCTTCAGGTTCTGAGATTTTAGATATGTATAAGCCAAAATGGTTTGCTTATGCATACTTGAATTTCATTCATGGAAGGGATGAGCCGAACGCCAGCTTAAACTCGCACGACGAAATAAATGAACAGGTAGGTACGTTTTAAATGTTTATTTTCTTACCTCTAATATTATTACTTAGGTACCTATGCTATTTACGCTAGTGTTTCTTGCCATGGCACCATTCCGATGTCAGTTTGGAAATAATGTCCAAATTCTTCTCTTATGTCTTTCGCATCGCCAGGGGGTCTTCTTCCAACATGTCTTAAAGGTAGTAAGTTTGCCATGCCTGCATCGCGCCGCCAACTTCCATCGATAGTGCAATGAGTAATTTGATTCTCAGTATCAAAACAGCCAAGAGAAGTATAAAGTTGTGAAGACGATTTTTGTGTCATCAAAAAATTATGCAAGTAACAACATGGTGGTTTCACCGACAGCGTTTTTAGAGTTTCTTCGCGTGAAATCACTATGTAAAATGTTTATCTATGACCATTCTATATTTTTTCGTGTAATAAGAAAACTAGATCATATGTAAATATATTTCTCTTAAATATAAATAAATAAAAAAAAGAAATATGTCTGTTTTTCAACAACGGTGGTATGTCCCTGATTGACTTTTAAGCATATTTACCTCATAAATACGTTGCGATGGCAAATTTAGTACTTAAATTAAACATTATTATGTTGGTCAATACATAAAGCAACCATATTTAATACTTCCGTTACTTCTGTTATCATGCAGACATCAGGACCATAGTGATAAGGAACGTCCGCGCCAAAAGTGCAATATCGGTGCGTTTTATTAAAATCGATCTATAACGTAAACAAGTCTATTTTAACGAACTATCTCCTTACGCACACGGAGGCCCAGTCGTGCTCTTGCGTTCTCGCAGTAGTGACGTGTCCGATCCTGCTGAGTTTTCGCGCCAATACGTAAGTACTTTTTGAATCTAAGAAGGAATACGAAATTATGCAATCTCGGTGGGTTACTGTACGAATGAATGTTGTTTTTTTACGTTACGTTTGGCGGGTATGTTATATGTTATTAGGTACCCTTAGCAATCATACATTTTAAGTGTCGAAAGTATAAATAGTTTTTTTTTAATTTAATTTTTTGTTCATGTTTCTAATTTCGGTGGTGCAATATCGGTGATTTCGGTGGTAAGTTTATTGTCACCGATATTGCATTAATACTAAAGTGGCTTTTGGTTCATGTGACTTTGTTAAAGTATTTACTCTAAGGGTTAACAAAATTAATCCGACAAACTTTGGAGCGTAGTATTGTAAGTTGGTACCTAGTACATATTTTACAAAAAAAAAAAAGTTATTAATTCGTCCCGTATGAATGTAATATTGATGATAATTTAATATTCTTGTATATTGTTGGTCTATGTAGGCTTCTTACCGAATGTGCCAAATTTCATAAGTGTGTATGTATGTTTGTTTGTATGTATGTATATTTGTCTTGTCAATTTCTCGTTTTTTTTTTGTTTTTTTTCCTCGAGTCATAATTCAATACAATCTTCACTGCCATCACTCTGTCGGTAAAGTTATCCGTGTCAAGGGGCATGTAAAATATTATGTTTTTTTGTTAACCGGGCCTGCATTAGAGCTGTGCAAAATATGTATTAACTCTTTATACTATACCTACTCAATTTTGTCTTATTTTAGAATGGGAAGGCGAAAGGAAAAACAATCAAGAAACTTTAGAAAAAAAAAACAGGCTGAAAGACTAAGAAAAATAAGAATAAAAGATGATCCAGTACTAGGCGAAGAACTAAGAAGAAAAGATAGAGAACGATATAAAAAGAAAAAAGCGGAAGGATTTTTTTTTATCGATGGCTGAAATGACTCCACGTGCCCGAAGATTGAAGCAAAAAATAAACAGAGCTAACTTTAAAGCATTTTATGAAAGATGAAAAATAAAACACAAAATTATCACGTGAAGAAAGTTTACCATCCAAAAATGTTCCACCTAAAAAAACCAATGATCCTCCTGAAACACAGGGTGACGATATGACAGGCGCGTCATCTCCCACAAGTCCTTCCATTCTAAATCGTTCTCGCTCGCTTAGTCCACAACCAGGACCTTCTTCAGGACCTCTTCATGATGGAAACTTCAATTCCAACTTTTAACGTTCTCGCAGCATTAGTCCTCATTCAAGCATTTCTCGTTGTCTACGTTCTAAAAACAAAATATTCACTAGTAGTCCCGTTCATTCTTATTTGCCTTCTGGGCGAATAACTGCAGCTGTCAGCAGAATTCAAACCCCTGAATCTACTTTGTGTCCATGTAGCCCTGTATCTACTTTATGTCCAAGTAGCCCTGTATCTACTTTATGTCCAAGTAGCCCTGTATCTACTTTATGTCCAAGTAGCCCTGTACCTTCTTTATCCGATGTGTCTTCCTCTTTGAAGAATTTGGATGCCAGATTCAGAAAATACCAAAGGATAAAAGCAAAGGAGATAATGTCACTTAGAAAAAAAGTAATACAACTAAAGAGAGAAAAAGACTTATATAGAAAAAGAGCGGAAAGACTGAATAAGATTCTCAGAAGTCCACGTTTAGAAAATAAGATAGTTAAACAGAAAATAAAGTCAGATGAACCAAAGAATAAAAATAAAATTAATGCCCAAGTACGAAACACTGTACAAAAGTTTTATGAAGAAGATGAGAATTCACGTATGTGCCCCGGAAAAAAAGATTGCATAACTAAAAGTCAAGTAAAAAGCAAAAGAGATATTTAACAGACTCGATAAAAAATTTACACCAAAAATATTTAAAATTAGGCCATCCACCAATAGGCTATACAACATTTTCCAAATTAAGACCATTCTGGATTTTGAAGCCAAACATAAATAACCGCAACACATGTCTTTGTCAAATACACGCCAACATGGAACTATTAATAACATCTCTTAAAAGGAATAACATAATAAAAGAGAATACTACCACCGATCTTCTAAAAAATTTGTGTTGTGATAAGACAATGTAAAGTGCCTCGAAAGAAAATGTGTATCATGCAGAGACAAAGTTGTAAACTACCAGGAATTTTGTAATCAGAATAATATAACTTACTGGGCATGGCAACAACAAGCTAGAGTGTATACTAAAGATAATGTGGAAAAAACTACTAAAACCGTTACAAAGATTAGTCATTCAGATAAGCCACTGGCAGTGATAAAAAAATTTGAAAATGCCCTAAAGTCGTTTCTCAAACACTGTGCTAACTTAAAAATTCAATATCAGGCTGTCAAAGAAATAAAGGACAATATGATTGAAAGTCAGTGTTTAATACATATAGATTTCAGCGAAAATTATGGGACGAAATATAATGAAGAGGTACAGTCTGCACATTGGAGTAAGAACCAGATCACACTACATACTGTCGTGATTTATTATTATGGCAGTCAGACTTATAAAACACAAGCTTTTTGCACAATCAGTGCTTCTTTACGCCACGACGCTGCTGCAGTATGGGCTCATTTAGTCCCAATATTAAGAGAAATAGAAACAAACGCTCCTATGGTACGCACACTTCACATTGTGTCAGACTCACCTTCCGCACAATATCGGAACAAGAACATATTGTACATTATTTCTCAGTTGAGTTCATACTGTCCACAATTAAACGAAATTATATGGCATTACACTGAATGCGGCCATGGTAAAGGAGCTCCGGACGGTGTCGGTGGAGTTTTAAAAAGAACTGCTGACCAGCTGGTTGCGTATGGAAAAGACATCGCCGACCTCGACACTTTAGTTCAGAACCTCAAAACTTCAGTTAAAGGTGTGAAAATAGAAGTAGTCGAAGATTACAAAGTAACCGAAAAAGACTGGCTTCTTCCTGATCAATTAAAAACGTTGCCAGGTACTTTGAAGGTTCACCAGATAGTTTGCATGAAAGAAGAGCCACGACGATTAGCTTTGCGGTCATTGTCTTGTATACATCCTGACTGTTTGATTAAAGCAACAATTTGTCCTCATGGAAAACATTTAGGCTTCTATAATCTTGCCTGCAATGATAACTCGCAATCACGAGACGAAAAAGATTGTTTTATGACACAACTTGACCTTCAACGATATTCCACAAGAAGCACTGAGTCTAAAGTTGAGATTTTAAGCGTGCAACGATTTAAAGCTTCTGAGAGATTTGACTTAGTCAAGCCATCAATCAAAACCCAACACTCCAGAAATCCATTCGACAAGAAACTTTCTATAGCAACCATTCCATCAAAATCATTGGCGATATTAGATGACTCACTGAGTATTGAAAATGTTGATTTGGATATCATCCCCTCCACGTCATTTTTTGAAAATGTTGACAGCGCAATGTGTTTGGAATTTGAAAATTCAATACCTGAAACTAATTGGAAGAAAGATGACAAAACTGAAAAGAAAAAGGAAACAAGATTAGCTGAATCTTCTACAGAAGAAATTAAAACCGATATTGAAAATGACTCTAACAGTGATTTGAATATTTTTTGATTTTTGTTTTGTTCATTTTAATTATTTGAAAGTTTACTATTTTATGTTTGTTTAAGATTTTTTATAAAAAACCATAATTATTTGCTGAAGTGTAAACGAAGATCTCATCATAACTTCATTTTTTATTTAATTACCCTCAACATGGATCACATTAAGCAGAACTAAAGTTAGTGAGCTAACAGAATAGGTTTCCTGAGTACGCGAAATACACCGGACATAATGCCGAATACATTTTCCACAATACGTCTCGCTCTGCTCAAACGATAATTAAATATTCTTTCTTTTGATCTTTTGTCATGTTGACCGGGATATGGTTTAAAATTTAATTTTCCTTGCTGAAGATTAGCATAGAAACCAGTATTTTTGAAGACACCACCATCCGATATTCTTCCTTTACAACCGACATCTACGTACGTGAACTTATAATTTGCATCAACCAGTGCTAAAAGCACAATGCTAAAATCACCTTTGTAATTGAAGAAGTCGCTTCCAGTATTACTTGGAGCTTGAATAACAACGTGTTTGCCATCCATAGCCCCAATGCAATGAGGGAAATTCCAAAGATGGTCAAATTGGCGCTCCAAGATCATCCATTCTTCTAAAGTGTTAGGCATCTGAAAAAGGAAATCTTATTACTATTTCAGGTTTCACAAGATATCCAGAATGACATAGTAAATGAAGATCAAGAATCTCTTCATGAAAGGCCAGTCGAAAAGTTTAAGGCTCCAAAGAACTCGCTTAAACGCCGTATTGTCGATGAAGACCCAAGAATTGAGCAAGCTTTGTCCCTTATGAACGTGATCAAGCAGATGGAATCAAAAAAACCTGATGACGACGACATTTTTGCTGCAGCCGTCGCAACGAAATTAAGGAAAATTAAAGATGAGCGAACGAAGATTTTAGTACAAAGGGATATTGATAATTTATTGTATGACGCTATTATTGGTACTGGAAAATATGTTACAACTCCAATGCCTTCACCGTATTCAGATTTGTCAAATTCTCTTCAACTACCGGCTTCAAGTATTCAGGGCCGCGATAATGATTATTCAGATCTTTTACGTCAGAATGATGGCGAAGTAATATCTTGGCATGATATGTAATGCAATAAAACTGACTAAAATAAAATGGAAAGTGTATTATTACCTTAATATTTTCTTTCAACACGCTTATCAACGCCTTACAAGTCTCAGGTACAATCCGAGCAATAAGCTCTTTTGAAACTTTAAATAAGTACATTAAACTTGCAAAAGAATCTCCAGTAGCAAGATATCTTAAGGTGATTGCAAGCCTTAATGAAACAGGGACACATTTTCTGTAGTTGGTATCTTGCTTAGCAATAAAAGGACTAGTTACATTGACCAGCAACTCATCGCAAGATATACGTGTGAAATTTTTAAATCCACTCAATGGATCTATTTTTATTTCTTCTAGAAATCTATTCGTTTCTTCATTCCGTCGCTGTAGTAAATGCCTCACCCAACATCGCGGTTTCTTTCTTCGTTTCTTTTTAAACAGACTACATAGTAGAACACATGCTGCAGCACAAAGCACTACGTTTTCCTGCCCGTCCATATTAACTACTGAACTGTCTTCGGCAGAAACTCTGCTCAGTGAACATGTTCGCCCACAAGTGTGCTGAACTGTGCGCTTACAAAAGTTACGCACAGCCTTACCAGTGGAAACGGAAGCCAAATGCGATACCAGCTTAGTATCTGCACTGCTGGAGTTTTGCACAAAATGTTTGTAAGCAAATGTACTGCACACTATTTTGGTGGAATCGTACCTTAATAGAAAAAGAAGTCAAAAAGAATAAAAAATCTGGACCTTTATATTCCCCTCATCAGTATACATATATCAATAATTACAAATGCACGAAAGTCAGGGCACAGATTTATAGTTAATGAGCGTACATTTCCTGACTTTTACTTACTTATGCCCGGTTTCTGAGTCACTTTTAACGGTGGTTTATCTATTCGTTAGCGCTATTGGTTCGATAACTCGTGAAAGTGCGTTTCCGAACACCGCAATGTAAGATAAACTCCGTTTAAACTTAGGTTAACTTAACTGACCAATGTGAGCCGTTTATCGGTTCCATAACTATAATTTGAAGTTTCATTTCATAGACTACATCAACTTTTAGGTTATACTAGCGTATATTATTGATATAAATTGCCAGTGAAAGCTAAATATATTATAAAAAATTGTTAAAAAGAGAATACAATGAGTTTCAGTATAATGAATACGAGCAGTTCATCAGAGTCTGATGCGGAAGTACTGAAGTTTATTTTTATATATCAGTAAAATTTAATATGAGACATCGCTTTGTTAAGAACACTGTGATACACTTATGTGATATTATCAGCCCTGCTCTAACTCGGTAGTTAGAGCAGGGCAAAATATGCATCGTCTGTTTTGGAATACATTTTTATTGCATTACGATTGTACACTACTTTCATTCCATTATGTTATTTAAAGAATGGATATAGTGCAAACAATTTTATTGGAAAGACAAATAGACTCAAGTAACTTAAAATGAAACGGCAAAGCAAAAATAATACCATGCGAAACAAAAAAAATTTGAAGTGAAACTAGAGACTGTAAACACATGTTGTTTAAAAAAAATGACAATGATCCGCCCATAAATAACGACATAACATATTTTTTTAACTAAAACAGTCTAAAGAAATCAATTTTAGACGCGATCTTCTATACAGAGCCATCTAGCGGCAACTAAGGAACTAGTTATGGGTTCCATAGTTATTGAATGGTCTGTTGCGTATTCAGAAACGCAGTGACGGTTAACCGACGTTTATCTTATGCTTAACTTTAATGAATCAATAGCTATTGGGAATTTATCTGGGGAACTCAGAAACCGGGCATTAATGATTTTGTGTCACAGCATTTGGGCTTAAATCATATTAGAAGAGAAGATGTGGTAGCCAGAAACCTTTCAATCCCTAGCCATTTTTTCGGTAGTAACCAAAATGATACCGCAGCCATTGTCATATGTGACGGAACATATATTTATCTGCAGAAGAGTGCGAATTTCCTTTTTCAACTTTTAATTCATTTATGAAAATATTATGTATGTAAGAAAAAATCTACATATTTTTAATAAAATAAGTGGTAGACATCATTTTAATACTAGAAACAAAGATAAAATAGATCAACCATTTTTCAGATTATCTAAAGTACATACATCTTTTATGGGGTACTGTGTTAAATGTTACAACAAAATACCTTGTGATATTTTACAATTAAATGAAAGAAAATTTAAAACTCATATTAAAAGTACACTTTGTAAACAAGCATATTACAAATTAGAGGATTATATCCAAGATAAGAATGCTTGGAAACATGCTGGTCCAGCTTCACAGGATAATCTAGAATCTAGACAAAATCAAACTGGTTGCTATTTTAAGTTGTATAAATTATTATATGACATTGATTTTACATTCTGTGATTACTTCCTCACACACTGACTTATTAATTGTAACTTATTTTTTTTTTTGGAAAATCGTCTACTTTTACAATGTTTGTAAATATGTGAGAACCATGTATCTATCACATAGGTAATTAATTTATCTGTTGTTGCTCTGTTTTAAAATTTATTTTTACATAGTGTGGTATAGTAAATTTTTTATTTTTTTTTATTTTTAGATGCATCGTCTTCTCATATAATTATATAACTAATGTACCTACATACAACAAAATATTGTAAAACATTTTAAAAGAGTAACGGTGGAGTTTCTTGCCCATTCTTCTTCATACGAAAACTACCTTTTGGAAGGGGCGACTAGAATCAATTCAATTTTTTTGTAATTTTTGACGTTCAAAAGTGCCTTGCAAGGGCCTATTTGAAATAAATGATTTGACTTTGACAACGGAAAACTTACAGTCTCCATAAGTTTCGGAACTTAGTCAAACACCCTTTTTATTAGTATGTACCGATGGCTACATACTAGATGCTATGGGACCATATACAGCAAATACTTCGGACGCAAGAATTATGCTCGACCTGATGCGAGAAGATTCTCCGATTCATGGGTTCTTGAGAACTGATTACATTTTTATATTGGATCGTGGATTTCGAGATTCGATCAATAATATTGAAGAATGCGGATATAATCCTCACATGCCGCCAACGAGAGCAAGAGGAGAACAGCTGACGACATTAGATGCCAATAAATCTAGGTTATTAACTATGATCCGTTGGGTAGTAGAAACTATTAACGGCAGATTTAAAAAAGATTTTAAAATCTTCCGCCATGTTTATTTTAATGTTGCTATGAGACATAAGATTATCGACTTCTGAATAACTGACTTCGGAAACGATCTGGATTTTGAAGACTTTCCGCGCCTTACATATGAAGAATTAATGTTATTTACGTTAGGATCGTACCACTTGAGAATCGCGAGGTCATATTGCCACGAGCACATGCGTTTGAATGGAGTATACCACATCGAAATATGCCGACACCAAGAAATGATCGAAAACAAGATACTAATAAGAGGCCGAATTCAGTCGCGACACGTCCGTAGTAAACAATATTATACGTATATTTTAGTAGATCCCACACGAATTGGAAGAAATGGCATTGATCGGCTACTTCCCATTTGGTAAACTTCCCATTTCGTAAACCTCAAACTGTACCTACTAAAAAGTTGCGTTTGGTAAACATTTCGTTACTTCATACATTTAATCCCATTTGGTAAACTTTGTTAGTATTGTTATTTTTGTACGGTACAGTCAGTGTCAAATTAGTATTAAATTAGAGATGTATATATTTTTAAATGCTTCAGTCTTGAGATAGTATCTCGACCATCAAAAAGAATGGCTGATCAAGAAGAAGTAAAAAAAACGTATTAAAGTCTGTAAAAATACCACGATGCTACTAAAAATACCACGTGCTTTTCCCGCAAAAGAAGCACCGAGCGGGTTCTCAGGTAGGGATTTATTGTCCTTACCATCGTTTTAAACAAAAGGTGTGAATGAGATAGACATAAGTAAGTATACGTAAATTATATCTATTACCGGGTTTAACTTATCAGTTCACTCGTTTTATGCATAGTGCAAGGTCGTTGCAATGTCGGGTGAGGGATCTTCTAGTGGTGCAGTGAATTTAAAAATTATTAATAGTACACGAGGCGGTGAAATTTTATTACGCGCTGGGCATCAATATTATAAACAGAAAAATAATAAGGACTCAAGTTGGTGGCGCTGTGTTAATAGAAAAGATGGATGTTCAGCAAGTGTAACTTTGAATTCAAATCGAAGCCATGTATTAAGAGAAAATGCTCACTGCAGTTCTTGTATTCCGAATTTTGAAAAAAATGAAGTGAAAGTAGCCATCGAAAAATGTAAACAAACTATATGTGAAGATCTGAAGCCGATTCCAGCTACATACAGGAAATGTACAAAAAAGCTGAAAGATAATGGTTATGAAATTATTAAAGAATTACCAAATTTTGACAAAGTTAAAAGCACATTGTATAGACACAGAAATAGACAACTAGGAATCACAAAATCTCAGCACTCTAACTCTACAGAAATCGTGATTCCTGACCGTTTTAAAGACAATTTATTGTTTGATGAGATTGACGGTGAAAATAGAATGATTGTGTTTGGTTCAAAGAGTGCAATTGCACATTTAAATGACGTCCGTCACTACTTTGCGGACGGAACGTTCAAATGTTGTGCAAAGCCGTTTCTTCAACTATACGTTGTACACGGAGACATAGGAAGTACAGAAACTGGGACAAATATTGTACCATTTTTTTATGCAGTGTTGACAAACAAAGAAGAAACTACATATGAAAGACTGTTTTACAAACTAAAATTTCATTTACCAGAGTGGACAGCCGATATTATTACCTTGGATTTCGAAAAAGCTCCAATAAATGCAATTAAAAAGACATTTCCAAACATAATTGTTAAGGGGTGTTTTGTTCACTTTGGCAGAGCGCTATTAAGAAAGGCAAAATCTCTTGGCTTATTACAACATGAAGAATCTCACTATCACGTCAAACTATGTATGGCTCTGGCACATTTACCAAAAGAAGACATAAACGATGGATGGCTATACGTTATGAGTCAAAGGTAAATTAATTTTGCAGTATTGAAATGAACGCGTTTAGTTCTGGATATTTCTTCTACCGCCATTTTCTACAGCCATTTTTATGCGTTAGAAACTAGGTAATATATGGTTTTTCGTATCATAATCTTCAACGAATTAATTCTGTTACAGTTTTGAAGAAAAAGCTATAACTGAATTCAATGATTACTTTGTGGATCAGTGGTTGGAAAATGAAGATATGATGAATATTTGGTGCTGCTACGCACAAAGACACCGCACTACAAACCTCATGGAATCTTGGAATTGGAGTTTCAATAGTGAAATTGGAAAAAGGCCATCAATTCTTTTATTTTTCGAAACGATATCAGGCAATATTAAACATTATGAAAATCTTCTGAAAAGGTACATATTTTTGTTTCAATGACCTGTATTTTTAGGCGACACATATGATAAAAATTATACATTATTACTTTAATTAATCATAACAATTTTTTACAGCTTTTATAATAATGGAGAAAGTATATCAAAACGAAGAAAAAAATCTATCCAAAATGATATACGAATTAACAATATTCTCGGCGATTACAAAAGTGGAAAAATATCATTGGAAAATTGTTTGAACGAATTATCAAGAATTGCTTGTATCACTTTATAATTTATTTATTGATTTTTAACTTTGTAGTGTAGGTAGTAAATTTTTTATGTTATTGTACCAAATCTGTGATTATTATTTGTTTTTATATTTAAAAGTTGATTTTGCATGTATTTTTTATGTTATTGTACCAAATCTGTGATTATTATTGTTTTTATATTTTATAGTTGATTTAGTATGTATTTTTTTACGTTAACGTACCAAATCAGTGACTGTTTATTTTTATATTTTATAAGTAGTTGATTTCGTATGTATTTTTTTATGTTAATGTACATTAACATAAAAAGATAGTACCAAATCTGTGATTATTGTTTTTTTATATAAGTTGATTTCGCATCTAGATTGACTTATGTTATTAAAAAAATAAAACTTGTCATCGAAATAGTCAAATCGAACTGTGATTTTTCTTAAATTTTTTGAAAGTTATTTGTACACCCCACTTTTTATTTCTGTTTTTAAATATCAATATGTGTAAATGGCATACGTACACATAATCCGACTATTGTACCTGTGATTAAAAATATTTAACAAAATAAATGACAATGTTATCATTAGTTTCGTTTTTCTTTTTTTACATTAACATAAAAAAATAGTACCAAATCTGTGATTATTGTTTTTTTATATAAGTTGATTTCGCATCTAGATTGACTTATGTTATTAAAAAAATAAAACTTGTCATCGAAATAGTCAAATCGAACTGTGATTTTTCTTAAATTTTTTGAAAGTTATTTGTACACCCCACTTTTTATTTCTGTTTTTAAATATCAATATGTGTAAATGGCATACGTACACATAATCCGACTATTGTACCTGTGATTAAAAATATTTAACAAAATAAATGACAATGTTATCATTAGTTTCGTTTTTCTTTTTTTACTTGACTGTACCCATTTCATCTGAAAGTTTACCAAATGGGATATAACACAAAAAATTATTGAAATGTTTTCGAAATGGGACTAAATGTATGAAATGTATAATGTTTACCAAACGCAACTTTTTAGTAGGTACAGTTTGAGGTTTACGAAATGGGAAGTTTACCAAATGGGAAGTAGCCCATTGATCAGTATTACTGCTCGTGTATACACGGCCGCCGCACTGTTGGAAGCTGTGCGCATGTTGTAAGCCTAGTTTACTTTTTATCATGGGCCAGGCATCAAGATGTAATAGATGCACCTGCAGCCTTTTGAGATGAAATAACAATAGATTTTGATCAAGCATTATAAAAATATTATTTAAGTAGAACTGGATTTTATTTTTTGTCCCTTAAATAGTTTAAGACCACTGCTTTTGATAAAACTAGCACATTCTACTTTCTTTCCCGTGGGAATTTCCCCATGGCAAATTATCCAATGCCACTTAGGGATGAATAGCTTTCAACTGGTAAAAGTATTTTTGAAATCAGTCCTTAATTCGTTACAAAAATGCTTTAAAAATGCCTTAATAATAATAAATAAAATGTATTTTTTCTCAATTCTCCCATGGCCCATAAGAATGCGACCCATACCACTGGGGTGTAGATACATTTATCTTCATACCTTGCCCTATTTCGTTTGTGTACGCCGCCGCCGTGGGTCAAATGTCCGAACAAAATGCCCAATGACCAATTTCCGACACCCGCAAGGTAATCAAAATCTACAGGGTACTTCTCGTGAACTCGAATCTTGCAACGTCTTATAGCACAGATAAAGGAAAAATTGCGAAAAGTATAATTTATTTGATACATCATATAATAAAAATATTTTTAATAATTTTAAACTTACTACCCCTTTCCTCATGAACGCGTAGAGGTATTAAATTGAAATTCATATCAAATACTCAGGAACGTACTCTGCGAACGGACAGATGCCTGTCTGTTCACAAACAATCGGCCAGGAAAAAAGTGGTACCTACTATTCGTTTTTAAAAAGGCATCCATCTAAACGCACAGCGCAAAATTTAAGTAAAGAGAGAGATTATATCACAGAAGATGACATACTCCGTTGGTTTTAAGTAATTAAAGGTTACCTTGAAAATAAAGACTTGAAGTAATAAATTACTCTGAAAGAATTTATAATACTGATGAAAGCGCATTCTACTTACAACCAAAAGCTGGACGAGTCATAGTGCGCAAAGGTGAAATGATGATAATGATATGATGTCTATACAGCATCAGGAGATGAGAAAGAAAATTTAACTGTGTTGGTTACTGGTAATGCTGCTGGAATTTTAGCTCCTCCAATGATAGTATACCCTTATGAGCAAAATATTGGTGCATAAGCAGGGCAGATTCAGGCTGGATGTGTGCTAGAACTTTTTATGAATACATTACTAATGTGTTCAATCCATGGATAGAAAAAAAAAAAACCTAAACCAGTCATATGTCACACATGACCCTGCATTTATCAGTTTTTTTAAGATATGGGATTGAAGTTATCTCTCTATACCCTATTAACTCGACACGTCTACTTTTGCCGATGGATGTTGCGGTCTTTAGGCCTTTAAAGGTATCGTGGCAGAATCAAGTGAAGAGTTGGAAAATGGAAAATCCGAAACAAAAAATGAAAAGTGAGCATTTTGCTCCAAACTTTGAGGCAGTTTTGCGAAACATTGCCACAGATACAATAAGAAACGGATTTCGAAAAAGTGTACTTTATCCCTTTGGTCCAGAATACGTCGACATGAACAATATAAGTTCACAAAATCGTGCTACTATTTCCACATCAGCATTAGAAAAAAAAATACACGACAAAACAGTTTATGAATACCTTGGAATCAGAAATACGAAGCTTGTTTACAAATGAAAAATTGAATTTCTTCACCAGGCTGTACAATATACCTAGGTATATTAATAAATTCAATTCGGAAGCAGGTTCTCATCGTTAGCCTTTAAGATCTGTCGTTATATACCATTTCATACTCCGAACAAAGTTCAGACTTCTGAAACAAATGACATTATATCGAAATCCTTGCCTTCCACCCTTCGATCAATAATGCACTAGATTCCCGGTAAGCGCTTCAAAAACGGAACGAAAAATAAGAGCAAAGATTCGGTTGTGGTCTTATTTCAAATTAATATGGTCCAATCATAGCCAACGTTAAGACGTCAAAATGCCGCAAATCGCGTTCAAAAAATTTGTAAATAACCACCGTAACACCAAGATTTTGGAAGGTTTATTTTTTTTTCGGTAAGTTTATTTTCAGTAAGTGTTTTTCATAAAATAAAAACAGAATTAAATAGAGAATATAAATCAATTAGCAAATATTATGATTGTTTGACCAATTTTTGTGACAACTACCAACTATTGTAACAAACATCGACTGTTCTGGAACAGATCATGAATGGTTTAGTATTGTTATTTTATATTTTATTTCTGTTTGTAGATTTCCTAGCGACCCATTTCTCTGTAAAGAATAGGTATCTACTGTCGCGAAAGAAAGAGGAAAATAAATATATCTATATATATAAAATGATAAACTGACTGACTGACTGACTGGGTGATATATCAACGCACAGCCCGAACCGCTGGTGCTAGAGACATGAAACTTGGAGGGTGTGTTCTTTGTGAAGAGTAAGTATCCACTTATAAAGGATTTTTGATAATTCCATCCCGAAAGGTTAAAAAGGGGGGGGGGGGGGTGAAGTTGAAAAGTCCATAATTTTCTAAGAAAAATCACATTTTTGTTATCTAGGCTTATGATTGGAAGATAACGCAACGGTGTTGTTAGAATTTCAACCCTTAAGAGGGTGAAAAGGGGGATGAAATTTTGTTTTTAATTAAAGTTCTTTATTTTTTAAGGCGAAAGCCTAGATGATCTCACTGCCATTTTGTCGCTAGATGGCGACACATCCACAATTTCGAACATTTTCAATTTTTACACCTAACATAGAAATTTTTAATAAACAACTTTATTCTTAGCGGAACCTAGGGCATTAACTTGATTTTTTTAGATCATCACTGTGCTTGTTAACTGGTATCATACAAAGATTAGAACATAATAATGATTTAGCCGCATGAATTTACTCTTTACACACACATGCAAAGTAAATAGTAGTAACTTCCGACTCCACTAGATGTCGTTTTATTCAAACATGGTTGGAAATTAAAATGTCCAGATGGCGTTAATTTAAAGAAAGAGGACCAAATTATTTATAAGATGAATATCCTTACAATAAAGCAAAAACTGAAAACAAATATTAATTTACTAATTAAGCATACTTTAAATTACTAGAGGATTGTTATGTTCCAATCTATTTCTTAATAATATAATTATTGGGATATGCATACTTTTGTTTCTAGGCTCTTTATCAGATACCTTTTCACCATAACAAATTATTCAGATAAATTATTTTGGGTAATAAAGGTATATTGTACCTATATAGGTTGTTGTAATGTGACTGAACCTAAATAGTACCTAACGTGTAAATAAATTGTGAACTGTACTAAATAAATAAAAGATTATGTATTCAATTGTAAAGCGTTTTATTGTATCTTACTATAAATTAATAATATTTATCTATGGTTAATATTTTCATACAAATATCGTTTTATTTACTCTCACTGCATTTACCTAAATATTTTCTGGTTGGATTCGAACCATCGACTCGTACCACCACACAAAGATAACATACTTTTTTCAATATTTTGATATTTACAATTATGATTCTGAATTTAGTATTAGAAAGAATTATGTACGTAGATTACAATTTATGTAACATCACACGTAAGTGTAAGTATCTTACACGACCACACACAAGTGGTTGCTAGCTAACCATAACATTTATGTTTCAAGAATACCCACTTATTATACAACTTTGAACAATAAATATTCTTTTACAATTGAATTGTTTGGCTGGTACCTAAATACATGAGTGAAACATATGTACACAGAAAAATCTTATAAACTAACAAATAACATAAACTATACATCGCTACGTACAAAAATAGCATAATAATTAGTCTATAATGTTCCCACTGCTGAGACTCAGGCCTCCTCTGAACAGTGGTGATGAAATAATTTACACAAAGCAAAGTGTCGGCTTGGATTCGAACCATCGACTCGTACCACCACACAAAGATAACATAGTTTTTTCAATATTTTGATATTTACAATTATGATTCTGAATTTAGTATTAGATATAATTATGTACGTAGTGAACTTTACTTCGCGGAACTCGGATAAATAAAACACCGGATACCTTGAAAGTATATGTACTCAATCTCAAACTCTACTAAAACATAAATTCGTAAAGCTTATAGGTAATCGATAAAAAATCTTAACATCGCCATTCAAAAATGTGACGTAACAGAACAACGCCATCTAGTTACATAAACAGAACTAAATTTCTTAAAACATACTTTCATTGCACAAAATTAAATGCGAACATACCGCCCACCAAGGACATTATGATATGTCCTTCATTACACAAAACCGCCCACCATGAGGTCAGGGGCTCAACTAGAATCGCAAAAATTATATGTGCAACGACAAGTGATAATAACAAAAATCCTTATGGAAAGTACCTATTCCTTTGCACAAAAACTTACAATGCTTTGTGGACTGTATAAACTTATCTAACTTACAAACAATGCTTTGTGGACTGTATAAACTTATCTAACTTATGGCAACTCACAAAAAAAATATCTTAACCAAAATTTAACATGTACTATATAAGGTTGCCTTACTATGCAATTGGCAAAATGCACAATTTTGACATAGGTCGTTTGATCGAGGATCCATTACACTTGAGGGTCACTACTCGAGTAACCTTATCCAAACCAGGGTGCTTATCTATAACTTTGCCCAAAAGCCAACGGGCAGGAGGTAAGTTATCCTCCTTGACTAACACGACATCTCCGATACTTGGTTCTGGAATATTTTTTGTCCATTTATAACGTTGTAACAAATGAACCAAGTACTCATCTGACCATCGTCTCCAAAAGTCTTGCAACATGCGTTGTGTAACCTGCCAACGTCTCAAGTTGCTGAGGTTAGAATTCTCATAATTACGTTCAGGCACTGCTATCAGAGGCTCACCGATCAGGAAATGACCTGGAGTTAAAGGAGTGGGATCCATGGAAGTATCAGGCAACATTGACAACGGCCTAGAATTAAGGCACGCTTCTACCTGGGACAAAAGTGTTGACATCTCTTCGAACGTAAGTGTAGAATTACCTATTACGCGTTTTAGGTGGAATTTGGTGGATTTCACCCCAGCCTCCCACAAACCACCAAAATTAGGGGAATGAGGCGGAATGAAATGCCAAGAAGTGCTGTTGTTACCTAACCACTCTCTAATCTCTACAGCCACGGAAGATTTTTCCGCAGCGACTAAATGCCGAAGCTCCTTGGAAGCGCCAACAAAATTTGTTCCATTGTCGCTCCAAATTTCACTGACATGACCTCGCCGAGCCACAAATCTTTTGAAGCCAGCAATGAAACCTTGCGAAGTCAAATCACTGATGGCTTCTAAATGAATAGCCTTGGTCACCATGCACACAAAGACACAAATGTACCCCTTGTATGATCGGTGGCCTCGACCCTTTGACGTTCGGATGCTGATGGGACCAGCAAAATCCACGCCACTCTTTAGGAATGGTCTTGCCGGAATGACTCGACTAGAGGGTAACTGACCCATAAGTGGGGTTTGAATTGGTGCCGAATATCGCCTGCACTTTACACATTTATGTACGTGAGCTTTAACCTTTGTTTTGGCGGAAAGGATCCAATACCTAGTTCGCAGCTGGCTCAACATTAGTGTTGGTCCCCCATGTAACGTCCTCTTATGGGCTTCATCAATCACTAGGTTGGTGAAGTGACTGTTAGGTGGTAGGATGATGGGATGTTTGACAGCCTCATCTAAATTAGCATTATGAATGCGTCCGCTGACACGGAGAATGCCTTCGTCATCGATGACTGGACAGAGACTTTTAAGCTTGCTTTTCGCTTTCACACTTCCTGTTTTTCTTATATCTTTCATTTCTTCGGAAAACTCTTGATTCTGAGCAAGTTTTATACACGTTTTTGTTGCTTCTTGTATTTCTTCCTTGTTTAGATACCTTTCGAATCCCCTTTTACCATGTAATTGTCTCTTCCAACTTAAAACTCTTCTGCAATACGCTATAACCCGAACTAACCTTAGTAACGATGAATACTTTGTCCAGAAAAGATCCTCTTGAAGAGGTTCAGTTACAACGTGAACCTTGACTGATCTTTGCTCCGTGTTGGTCATGATTGACTTTGGTCTTGTGTACTCTATCGTTTCATCATGAAGCCATGACGGTCCTTGACTCCATAGTGAGTTGCATACGAGTTCTTGTGGTGTTACACCTCTGGATGCTAAATCTGCAGGGTTATGCGCAGATTGGACATGAGCCCAATGTGAGTTGTCGACGTGAGAGAGAATAGTGGACACTCTGTTTCCAACGAAAGTAGTCCAGTGACTGGGATGCTTGCTGATCCATGCCAACACCACCGACGAGTCAGTCCAGGCGTGTATTTGAAGGGGTGCGATTCTCATTACTTCAGCGACTTCGGAAATGAGTTCAGAAAGCAACACGGCCCCCATCAGCTCCAAACGCGGGATTGACTGCTGCTTGACTGGTGCAACCTTAGTACGAGAGGTAATTAAACTAACATGAATGGTTTTGTGGGCATCGATGACTCTAATATACACCACGGCAGCATTAGCAGGCATTAAGTCCGCCTTTGTACGGTATATTTTTACTTGTGCATGAAGTTTTAATAAATAAATAAATAAATAAGCAGCAATCGAAGCGTCGCAAAATCCATGTAACTCTACTAATATATCGTCGGAATTCATGTTAACCCATCTGGGAATGCTGAACTTGTTCGTCTGTACAAGGCTTCGACGGTAAGTGTCCCATTCTGATAGAAGTTCCGGAGTTAATTCTTGATCCCATTCCAGGCCAGCAAGCCAAAGCTTTTGAATGAAGATCTTGGAGGTAACAATACAAGGTGCCACCCAGCCAAGCGGATCGAACAGGCGTGCGATGTCGGATATTACCTTTCTCTTGGTGATTGGGGTCTGCTGTGGATCAAGTTGCACTGAATATTTAAATTCATCACTCTCACGATCCCACGAAATTCCTAGTCTGACTACCTAGAAAACCGAGTCTAACTTAATATCCTTTCCCTGTTCCTCTTCCTCATTCTGTCTTACCTTTGTTACTGTATGTTCTTGAATTTTCTTGTGTAATTCATTGCTGCTGCTAACCCATTTCTGTAGTTGAAATTGACCTTTGGTAAGTAACTCTTTTAATTTTCTATGTATGTGTAAACCTTCTTCAACTGTCTGACATCCTGTCATTAAATCATCCACATAAAACTCATTTTTTATGATATCAGATATTTCAGGATGACCTCCGCCTTCATCAACTGCTACCTGCTGTAAGGATTTTACCGCAAGGTAAGGAGCCGCTGCTGTACCAAACGTAACTCTTACTAATTTGAATTCTTTTATTTCAGATGCTGGATCATCGCGCCACACTACTCGCTGAAATTCTGCATGTTCAGGGGAACCTTCACCTGTCTGTACATTTTTATGATGTCAGCACAGAGACTGATAGGATGCATTCTCCATCTCATGATGATGTGACGTAATGGAGGTTGCAACATTGGACCAACTATAAGATCGTCGTTCAGAGACACTCCATTTAACCCTTTCATTGAAGCGTCGAACACTATTCGAACCTTGGATGTAGATTTTTCTTCACGTACCACGGCGTGATGTGGCAGATAAACTGCTGTACTCATATTACGCTCATCACCGTGTACAAGCTCCATATGACCAAGGTCAATATATTCTTGGAACACATCTGAGTATCGAGCTTTAAGTGTCGGATTCCTCTTGAATTTATTTTCAAGAAGATGAAATCTTTTGATTGCGAGGTCTTTCGAACTCCCATGTTGACACTGTGGATCTTGATCGCGAAAGGGAAGATTGACCACATAGCGACCTTCCTCATCACGGCATGTAGTTTGTGCATAAATATCCTCACATCGTTGCTCTTCTTCAGAAAGGATCTTCTTATCAGGGATAGTAGACTCTACTTCCCAGAACCGTCGCAATAGTGCGTTGTCATCAGCCTGATCTGAGCTGCTGTGAATGACGTGATGACAATGAATAGAGTCACGGCTTGACGATATCTGTCCAGAAAGGATCCAACCCAGGGCAGTATTCTGAGCTACCGGTAAGTTTGGTGGACCTTGAATTAAACCATCTCTAAGAACTTGACCATATATTTCTGCACCAAGTAAGATGTCTATCTTGCTTGGCGTATGGAACTCTGGGTCAGCTAAAGGTATCCCTTTTAGCTCGGGCCAATCGGATTGCTCTAATTTTTCTGAGGGTAAAAGCGTGGTAATGGTACTTAATACAAATGCATGCACTTGGACACTAAAATATGGATCTAAGCGTGAGTGAATAGTCATCGTGACTGTAAACTTGGAAGCAAAAGCACTTCTCTCACCGCCTATTCCAGATATAACCGACTTGGTCGGCTTCTTCTGTAGTCCAAGTAGCTGCACTGCTGATTCTGCTATGAAAGATGCCTGAGATCCCTGATCCAATAGCACTCTTAGCAGTTGTGTAGAGCCACTTCTTGTCTGTGCTTCGACAAGAGCAGTAGCCAACAAAACTTCACTAGGTACTGAACCCTTAGAAAAATGTGACACTATATTTTGGTTTGATGGTTCGCTCTCTGATAACGATGCCTGAACACTAGACACCGCTGATTTAACTTTAGCTGCTGTATTAGAGCCTTCATTAACTACTGTGGAGTTTGAGACCGAATTTGGATGTAGTAGTGAGTGATGCCTTCGCTTACATGTATGACACGACGCAGTACTTCTACAAAACTTAATGGAGTGATTCGTGTTTAAACAATTATAACACAAGCGCCTGGTTTGTGCAAAGCTATGACGAGATTCGTAACTCTCTTGAGCAAACTTCTTACAATTAGAAATTTTGTGGGTTTCTTTACAGAATGGACAAGTTGTCACAACGGCCTTATTGTCGGTACTAACTATATGGTGAACTGTTGGCTTAGGTCTATTTGACTTAGTGTCTAAAAATTCGAGCGCACGAAATCTGGCTTCCAAAAAATCTCTACAACTCCGAGAGCACAGGTAATTCATCTTTGGAGCTAATTTTGGTCTCCCATTGCTTTCGTGATTCAGAATCAAGTTTTGAACTAATTATGAAAATGATTATGATGTCCCATGTGCTAACGTCGACTCCGAGATTTTTCAGACCATTAAGACATTCCATTGTGGTATCCAGTAAACCTTTAAGGCTATTTGAGCATTCTGTTACATTCGTCTGACTCAATAAGCGCTTTAATAAACAATTCGACAGAAATCTTTTATTATTATATCTACTATGAAGCAATGACCAACATTCTTTGTAATTATCTGAAGTTACCGCAATATGTTTGACTAGTTGATCTGCTTCTCCGGACAATAGGCCCTTTAAATAATGCAATTTTTGCACGTCTTCTAAACTATTGTTATTATGTATCAAAGATGTAAACAAATCTTTGAATGTTGTCCACTCTGCATAGTTGCCCGAAAACTTTGGAATGTTTATCTTTGGTAATCTCACACTATTTGTTATTGTGTGGTCGACATTTGTTCTTGGGTTTCGATCTGAGTTGTAATCGCTAAATGTGTTTATAACTTCTTTTAACTGCGTTTTGTGGAAAATGTAAGTTTCTTCAGTGGTATCATAGTCATCATTCACAAAATATTTATTAGATTCTCGCTGAGCGTCTGTAGCATTTTGAATTATATTTTTATGAGTTAACGCGAATTCTTTCCACAAAGCTTCGAGTGCCTCTAATCTAGTCTCAACGTACGTTTTAGTTACTCTTTCTTTAGGAGCTTTTTTAAAGTTGATTAGAGCCTTTTCAATAAGAAGCTTTGTGTTGTTTTGTAATTTATATAGAGCCTCCATACTTATTATTTACCACAAGATACCACAACAACGATAATTTACATAAACCCAGTTTTAAATAATAAACCAAAGACAACTTCAATATTTTACAATTGGTTGGCACAACAACGCGCAGCAACACAAAATATCACAAGTTCAAGCAGTACACTTTTATGAATAAAGTCTGATAAAGTCAAAATCTACTAAAGTCCAATAAACCTTTTTCAGACGAAATTTTCTATCTTCAGAAAACCCGACTTGCAAATATATAACAATAAAGTGTACTCACGATTGTTTCTTCAAACAAACCGCACTTCACTAGCACTGAATCCGTATTCACTCCACTGCGTCGCGTCGCATCGCCCAGATGTTGAAACCCAAGCGTCAACTCCAATAACGCGCTGGCGAACTCCACTGTTTCCGCCCGGCGCCTCACTCAGCTGGTGATGCTGATATCCAGTCCGCCCTGCTCCGCCCTCACTCTGCTGGCGTTGAACTCCGCCTTGCACCCTGCGCCTTCGTCTGGTGCTGGTCCACGCCAGCTCCGTTGCAGCAGCACTGGTCACTTCACTGTGCACACCAGCTTGGGTGTGCGGCGCTTCAGGGCGATCCACCCTGGTTTCTACGCCAAGAATCACAAAACACTATCTGGATCTCACTTATCCGGCTCGAAGGACCATGAACTTTACTTCGCGGAACTCGGATAAATAAAACACCGGATACCTTGAAAGTATATGTACTCAATCTCAAACTCTACTAAAACATAAATTCGTAAAGCTTATAGGTAATCGATAAAAAATCTTAACATCGCCATTCAAAAATGTGACGTAACAGAACAACGCCATCTAGTTACATAAACAGAACTAAATTTCTTAAAACATACTTTCATTGCACAAAATTAAATGCGAACACGTAGATTACAATTTATGTAACATCACACGTAAGTGTAAGTATCTTACACAACAACACACAAGTGGTTGCTAGCTAACCATAACATTTATGTTTCAAGAATACCCACTTATTATACAACTTTGAACAATAAATATTCTTTTACAATTGAATTGTTTGGCTGGTACCTAAATACATGAGTGAAATATATGTACACAGAAAAATCTTATAAACTAACAAATAACATAAACTATACATCGCTACGTACAAAAATAGCATAATAATTAGTCTATAATGTTCCCACTGCTGAGACTCAGGCCTCCTCTGAACAGTGGTGATGAAATAATTTACACAAAGCAAAGTGTCGGCTTGGATTCGAACCATCGACTCGTACCACCATACAAAGATACATACAAAATACTATAATAAAATATCTTCTCTTCTACACGCTACTTTTTGCTGCGCCGCCGTCGCCGCGCAGTATCAATCTTCTGCTTGTCACTTTTTACTTCCATTTATATCATTTCCGTGCGATCTGAATCAATTGCTGGGAGACACAGTTTTCGCTGCAACAAATAAATTTACACAGTTTTGTTAGACTATTCTTACTGAACCCACACCTCAGAAACCTGAGGAATAAGTTAGGAAATGAGTAAGACTTATATTTTTCATACCTTTTAATTCCTTGATGTCTAGACATTTAGTATTTTTCTCAACTCGTCTCAAAATAATTTCCGGCAGTACACATGTTTTGAAAAATGTTACCAACTTCGGCATCATAGCGTTGATAAATTCCTCATCCCGGTTAACTTCTATGACAGTCAATGGTTGGGTGACAGATATAAAGCAAATGAAGTAACATTTACTCATTTTGGTAATTCGCAATTGACCCTGGACCTAGAATCAAAATAATAATAGCTGAGAAACAATCCAAGAAATACATTATATTTATACATACATGAACCAAGAAATAATGATCTTTGTTACTTACTTGATAATAATAATTATGCTTTTTGTTCATAACTAAAACATCATTTTCCAAATGAATAGGAAAATTTCTATTTTCTGATGCTTCTCTAATATTTTGAGATTTCCTTTTCAAGGAGGGAAAACATTTTATTTCTACAATAGTATTTTCTGCTTCTATAATACCTGTAAAAAAGAACAGCTTTTAGGCCTACGCCACTGAACCAAATTAAAAAATCCACGCGACACACAAGATCCATGGGGGCGGAACCACAGGCAAAAGCTAGTTATTTGTATATTTTTATTATTGAATAATCTTACCATCAGGGCTAGCTGCTAAGAATCCAAAGTCTTCATCAATAAATAGACCTGATGGCCTGACAATTTTGCCATATTGTTGCATAAACATGCTCTTTGCAACATGTTCGTTTTGTTGTCCATACATCATATCTTTAGTACAAATATTATTTTTGTAGAGAATGCATTTCACATGATTGTGACATGGTGTGGCATTACGACGTTTGCAAACCTAAAATGAACAAAGTGACAATCATAATTCTTGTACTGGCTTGAGCTGTGGCTTCTTAGAAAGTAAGAAACAATAAGAGGATGGCTGATATCTTACCATTCCAAACTGACTTGCTGTGAGACGGTCAGATCTGTATGAGAGATACTTTTCATTATCATGTTGACCCACAGTCTGGTTTTCAATTAGTACTATTTTTTGTGTATCTTCTTGGAATTTAAGCAATCTCAATTCACAGAGCCGTTTTAATTCTACCTCATTAATATCGACAGGGTCACTTGCTTCTGGGCCATAGTCCTTATCAGGTTGAGTTTTAGTATTTTCAGTAAAAAGCCGTTTTCGAGTCATTTTCTGTTGGCGCAATCTACTTCTCTCTTTTTGATGGACATATTTTTTTAAATATTGTCCAGGGCTCTGTGTTGTCTTCTTTTTCCATGCAGTTTGATGCCATTTATGTCCTACAGAATGAGACAATCCTGAAAAACCAAATCATAGTCACATACATGTCTGTTTGCAACCTAAGCTTTCATTGATGACCATTGAAAGTTCTATAAGTTGAGAAAAACCTCTTATATTATGAAGAGAAGAAGTCATAGATCATGGGGGTTGCTAGAGATGTCATATATTGTTTTAAAATATCTATAAAAAAACTTATTAACTGCTACATGAACACGCCGCTGATAAGAGCCTCCTTTTCCAAGACTGAGTCGTTTGACACAGTTAAATTTATTAATGACACTCATAAAATTCTCTGCAACGTTTGTTGTCTCGTTAGACAACCAGTCCAGCTTTCAAAGCAATTCTTTCATTTGCAGCATAAATAAGAGCCCAGACCTCTGGTGCTGTATTTCTTAGGATTTCTACTTGGTTGTCTTGCTGTTTATTCTCGTCAGGTGGTAATTGCTTCACTGAACAGTAATATTCTTTACATTTTTCATGCTGTCCAAATACATGAAGTGGACTATTCCTTAAATCATCAGCCATTGAACCTGGCTGACTGCTATTGTGAACAATAATCTTTCGCGCTACTAGTGTCAATTTCATCAATTTAGGCCTCAAAATATTTCGTCCATACAGAGGGAGTTTCGTATTACCTAAAATCTTAAATAAAATATAAATATTCAAACATAGGAAGAGAAAAAATCTTTTTTGAAAAAAATACAAACGACTTCTAAAAACAACAAAAAACATTGAAAATGCCAATAAAATTTGAGGTTTACCCTCAATTTCCCTGGGATCCCATTATCAGGTCCTCATTTGTGACAAAAAACTTTGACAAAGAATTTTGAAAATCGGTCGACAATGTTAGAATTCGACGTAGGAATTGTAATTTTTTTGCTCAAATGAAAAATGCATGACAGCTTATGATTTAAATTGTCTCAAAATTAACCTAGATGCTTTTAAAACATTTACCCTAGCGTATAAGAAGAAATGGGTATGTCCAGAGTGTGTTTGCTTAAATCCGAAGCGCGGAAATATAGATACGCCGGTCAGAGGGGATTCCACCAGACTACACACAACCATAACACCTGATAATGTGAACTCCCAACGAGGAACCCGGGTCCAATACTCACCTACAATTTCAAGCGACGTGGATTCCGAGTTGCTGGATGAACTTAGGCAGTTTCGATTGGACATTATGGCCCGCTTGGACTCTCAGGCCAATGCGATTACGCTCATGCAAGATCAATATACGCAAACAAAAAAAGATCTTGACAAATTAGTTAAAATAATGACGGTGATAGAAGAAAAAGTCAACCTTCAATTGGCTCGCAATATCCAATCTCAGACATCATTCAGCATCGTCCCACCACCGAAAGAGGCATCCACTAGCTCTCACTCTACGTTTGCTGAAGCCGTTGGTCAAAATAAAACCAAAAAACCTAAAAAAAATAGCAATACGCATAATCAACCAACCGCCGAAATCCAAAATGAAAACAAGTGTGGGGCCACGAAATCTGCTACTACGGTACTTGAAACACAGGCGAGTTATACTGGCGCCCCAGACGTTATTGAGCAGTCGGAGCGGGAAGAAGAAACTGGCTGGACTACTGTACAATATAAAAAACCTAACCGTTTGTCTAAAAATGTGACTATTGGAAGAAATACGGAAATTAAAGGAATAGTGGCTATGGAAAAAATGAAATATCTACATGTATGGCGCTTGCATCCGGAAACCACACAAGAAGCTATGACTGATTACATAAAAAATCTTTGTGGCCCTGAAGCACCTATGAAAATTGAGAAGATCAAACATAAAACAGCACGAGATTACTCGTCTTTTATTATAGGCGTATTCGGAAAGCACTATACCTTGCTGAATAATGCGGAAGTATGGCCACTACACGCTGAATTCAATGAATGGATTTGGTTTCGTAAACAACCCAACAGCCCGCTCCATAAGTAATAGTGTAATTGAAATATACTACCAAAATGTTAGGGGTCTTCGAACTAAGCTAGACTACTTCAGAAATAATTTATTGGCATCCGCCTCGGACTTATTCGCTATTACTGAGTCTGGCTGCAGTGAATCCATACAAGACGCGGAAATTGTTCCACCCGGATATAATATATTACGATGTGATCGAGCGGATGGTCGAAAGCAAGGCGGCGCGCTTCTCGTGGCCACACACCGGTTCGAGCTGCGACAACTACCTATCTTGGACGCGTCGATAGACACTTGTGTGTTCGAAATGGTTTGTGCAACGGTACATTTAAATAAACGTTTTTTGTTTGTGTGTTGTGACGGGAGACGGGATACCAGCGTTTCTGTTCCGAGACTGCGGGAGGGTACTGGCGGAGCCATTACTTCACATTTTTAATGCATGTTTACATCAAGCCACGTTCCCTCAAAGGTGGAAGATCACGCGCGTTGTTCCGGTCCCTAAAGAAAAACCAAGTTCAGATACCTGTAATTATAGACCGGTGGCTGTACTCTCCACGCCTGCTAAAGTACTCGAGTCGGCTATTCAGCGCTCCGTTCAGGAACAAATGCGTGCGCGTCTGTCAGATGCGCAACATGGGTTCCGACCTGGACGCAGCACTGCTACAAACCTTATTAACTTTATGGTACAGGTGGTGCCGGCAGTAGACTCGGGGGTACAGGTAGATGCTGCGTACTTCGATTTTAAAAAGGCGTTCGATACGGTGGATAATGACATCTTGTTAAGGAAGCTCGCGAAAATTGGATGTACACTACCTCTGCTACAGTTCTTCGCTAGCTATATGAAGGATCGCCAGCAATATGTCGACTACAATGGCTGTGTGTCTCAACCGTATTACACGAGATCGGGCGTGAGCCAGGGCAGCAATGTAGGGCCTCTCGAGTTTATTGTAATGATAAATGACTTGCCGGAAGTCGTCAGACATGGGACTTGTTTATTGTTTGCGGATGATCTGAAATTGCTGCTCGAGGTTCGGGATCACTCGGATTGTGAACGCCTACAGGCAGACATTGACAGAGTGGTCGAATGGAGCAATGACAACGAACTGCATTTTAATGTTGCTAAATGTTCGGTGATGTCGTTCACTCGCGCGCGAACTCCCTTGAGTTATCAGTACAAGGTTGAGGATGTGCCGATGCAACGAGTGTCTCAGGTACGAGACTTAGGGGTAGTCTTCTCTCAGGAACTAACTTTCCGTGAGCATATCAACAAGATATGTAAGAAGGCATACAGAAACCTAGGTTTCGTACTCAGGCAGTCCCAAGGATTCACCAACATCACGACACTAAGGGTACTATATGACGCATTAGTCAGAAGTCACCTCGAACATAGCGCATTCATTTGGGCTCCTCATGAGGCGAAATATAGTGTTATGTTGGAACGTATCCAAAATAAGTTCACGCGACACTTGTATTACAAGTTGTATGGGGTATATCCATTATACCCATTGATGTACCCTACACTATTTGTTCTGGGTATGGTAGGGTATAACACTCTAAGAGTACGACGGGAGTTTTCGCTCGTAGCGTGTGTAGTGAAACTACTACGAGGTGTGGCGCATAACCCGGGAGTGCTGCGACACCTACAGCTGTACGTGCCCGACCGGTACGTGTGGAGGCGGCAACGCCCGCCCCTGCTCGCTGTACCTGCAGCCAGGACCAACCTACTGGCGAGAACTCCTCTCACTAGAGCCATACGCGTGGTGAATGAGGTTCACGGGAGGGTTGATGTATTGTGGTGCAACTTGAGTGAATTCGCAAAAGTTACACTATATGTAATAAGTTATGTAGATTAAGATATTTTTTAACTAGGTATAAGGTGTATATTTAGGATTTAGTTAGTAAGACCACTCTGTCGCATTGGATCATAGATCTGTAATGATAGTGTAGGTAAGATTGTTATAAATAAATAAATAAATAAATTTTATTATTATTTAACTATGAAACAATTTAAAAACTAACAGACTTAAAATAATAATAATAATATGTACAAGTATATAAGAAAGGGGTGGGGGGGGGAACAATCATAGGGCATCAAAAAATTCGTCCGCATCGTTGTCAACAGGAAAAGTGCCCAAAAGGCTGGCAGCATTGCCACGTTGTATGGCAATGCTGATTCTCTGGCCGAAGAATAGGCCAGCCTTCTGGTCACATGAAGAGTCGACCAACCGCTTTGCGATGTCTTGAAAGACTAAGTGGGCACTCGGACCCCATGGTCCTAGTGTTTCAACCCCAAACGGCTCAAACATATAAGTCCCAATAAGATTGGAGTATTTGCGCCGTTTGAGGTTTTCCGCACCTGCAGCAGCAGCCCCAGCACAGCCCACCGTGCTAGGAAGATGGGATAGCGCAAGGGTGTCGACACACGTTGCATCCCACACCAATGGCCTACCTACCTTCCAAGGCATTATGGTCATTCCGTCTGGTCTCTTCCCATCGTCGCGTGCCAAGCCGTTGGGTTCTAGAACAGCTGGCACCCCGGCGGTGACAAGAGCATGACGGATGATGTCATTAATGCTGGCGTGCCGTGCTCTCCGGCCTGCGCTTTTACTGCAGGATAGACCATGGTGTCCGAGACAGTCGACTGCTTCACCGCATTGACAGCGATGCGGGGCCACACAAGGAGCGCCCAGACGCAGACAGGTAGCGAGCCGGAAAGTGGTGTCACCCAGCATAGTGCCTATGTTGGGTGACGGTAGCGCCTGAAGCCAAAGACCCGACTCCCACTCACCCACAGCCAGCAGGCGGGCACGCTCAGCAGTATTGGTGGACGTATTAATAAGATTGTTCTGTACCAACCTGCGGAGCGGCTCATCCCACTGCCTCTGGGAGGACAGGTTCACAGGCCGATCTGTATTCGGGCAAGCCGTTTTCCAGGCGTTCTCCGCATCAGTCAAGCACGGCACTTCAGAGTCGACCAGGCAGGGGGCTAAAATTTTCCCGGTCAACTTTTCAGTGCTGTGGACAGAGGACAGGAACGCCGGTAAGCTAATACTTGTAATTTTGCGGACACCGAGGCCACCGAAACGGATGGGTAGTGTGGCTTGCAACCACGCCCGGTCGTCCAAGGCCACATTTAAAATGGATGTTAGGGTGCTGCGAATAATTTGGTCAATTTTGTCCAAGAGGTGTGGCTGCTTCCATAAAGGTGAAGAGCGTAGAAAATATATGAAATTTGGACCAAAACAGCAGTATCTGATCAGGGTGAAAGCCGAATGTAAGTTAATTTTAGAGAGTCTGTCCGAAAAGTCGTTGAAATTTTTGATTTTTTCGTCGATGAAGGGAGAAAAGCTGTCTTCTAAAATTGGGGAACCTAGGAGCTGAAGTGAACTTTTTTTTTTAATTTTGATTTGTTGGGCTATTGCATTAAATTTCTCAAGGGTCAATTGTCTGTCGATAATGTCAGAAAGGTAAATTTCGCATTTTGATGGGTTAAGGTCCAAGCCAATGGATTTAAATTGTTGTTTGAGGAGTTGTAAGTCGTTCAAAACGGTGTCTACATCACCTCCTAGTGTTCCATCATCTAAATACCATACGTTAAATTTTGAATTTAGTCTCTGGATAATTGGATGAATAGCCAAGCTGAAAATGACTGGCCCGAGCGGATCACCTTGTTGGCATCCTACTGCAGATTCCAAAACATTGTCCTTGTATAATAATTTAGAGGGGTACCTGTAACACTGCCACATAAAACCATAAATTTCGGGTAGTTCTTTTTTTATTTCAGCCAACAAAGTGTCCCTGTTTACAGAGTTAAAGGCATTCTTAACGTCAACCTTGAGGATAACCTCACCTTTGTTCGAGTTCAAAAAGGTGGAAAGGGCATGCACGGCAGCCTCACAGCCCCCTCTCGAGCCGAAACCAAGCTGCAGAGGCTGAAACTTGGTTGTGAGGGATTCACTGTAAAGCTTACAGCATATTTTGGCTGCCGTACGCCTGTAGGTGCATCCAACGGCGATGGGACGAATGCCGCCGTCCTTCTTGCGCAAGGCACATAGGTTGGCCCCGTATAAGACATCGACGACAGCCTCGTTCACACCGCCGGTGAGCATGAGGTTAATCAGGGCCGCAAGCTCCTTCAGAAGCGACTCACCAGCGTCCCCGGCGCCTGAACTCAATAGATCCTTTAGATGTTGTGGAGTCAGGCCGTCGCGGCCGCCAGCGGAACCGCTCCGGAAGGAGCCGACGGCTGCAATCATCTGGGGCGCCGAAACATTTAGGAAGGTTGAATTTAGGTCGGGAGGGTCGGGGGGATCGGGAAAGGTGAGATTATCCGCAGGCGCTGGATGTTTACTCTCTAGGGCTGTTAGTGTTTCTGGAGAGTAAGGCGCCACCACATCGCTGCTGAACAGTATCCTGGCCGCTCCCCTGATGTCACCTTCACTTAATTTGGATTCCACATGTGAACATAAGCTTTTTCGTGATTGGTTATTGAATGCAGGTAATTTTGGATCTAAAATTAGGGTCGAATTGTTACAATTTTCTTTAATTTGGTTCGTTAAGTTTTTTTTTGTTGCCAAATTTTTTTGGACATGCAGGATCCTATAAGGGAAGGTAAGTAATTGCTCCCAGGCACTTTGTGAGTTCTTCTGGGTCGCAAGGCGGAGACATTGTGCCAAATTCAGTGCGACAGACCGTCTTGCGCCCCGGGGAACTCTCTTTAGCACTGGGGTAGAATTTTTAAATTTTGCAAGCGTTTTCCACAAGTTTTTCTCTAGACGTGTTGATGTTGGTAATGTGGCTGGGGGGCACAAAGGTACACTATGTTATTTGTGAACTTTGCCATAGTGTATCCGTAGCCCCCGTTCGCCTTTAAAGAAGCGCGGCTGGGAGCAATGGGGACATCTCACCTGGACATCGAACAATGTGGCAGGTTGACTAGCGCTATTTCCGGCGTCGCTACAGTCGGCATTTAACATAAATGTATTAATAAACTTACCTAGATGAAAAAATAACCATTCTGCAAAAAAATAATCACTTAAACACTTATTTATAAAAAAAACACAAAATAAAATTATGCAAATAAATTTTGTCAAATGTCACTTTTTTTTGACGGAGGTGGCGCACCGACGCAGACGCGCGGGCTTAGGGCGCCGCGCGTGTAGGACGCAGCCTTCTTTTTCTTTTTACTATAGGTATTCGCCCAAAAAGTTTCACAATTTTTCTTTGATCTCATTGGTTTGCATTTTATTTAATAAACTTGATATATGAATATTTGTACGACTCTGGTTTCGATATACTCGTACGAGTACAGTTGAGGAGATAAGGATTTAATTAATTTATGCATGCAGATGTGCCAAGTATTTTAAGATAATAAAAAAGGTAGCATCTTTCTTTTTACTTTAAGATTATCGGTTTGCGAATCTTCCAAGTCAGAGATTGAGGTATTTGCGTAGGAGCTTTTTTCCAACTGTACGGCTCCGACAGAATGTTCTTTATGAATCTACTTAGAGATATGTATGTAGAATCTCATTATCATTTCTTTATTACATTTTTATACATACAAATTACATTTTTAAATATTTTTATGAAAAAGAAAAAAAAAAGACATTTAAAAATATAAAAAGTAGTGGTCCATCGGCATCAGGAACAGGGTCCAAGGTGCCGGTGGTCAGGGCTCTAGAGAGAGGAACCTCCTCACGATGCGTGCCGTGTCTAGGAGTACTGCTTTCTGAATCAAGCCCTTGACCCAGCCGCGCAATGAGAGCCTCCTGAGGTGTTGGTCGAGGCTCTCCGCTATTAGGCCATTAACTGTTACGATTATCGGTACAATGATTGCAGAGTCCACGTCCCACATGTCGACAACCTCGTGTGCTAAGTCGAGATACTTGATTTTTTTATCTTTCTCAGCTTTCACGAGATTCTCGTCATGAGGGACAGCGATATCAACAATCATTGCACGGCGCTCTCCTCGATCTATCACCACAATATCAGGCTTATTGGCTACAATAGTCCTGTCAGTGATGATAGATCGATCCCAATACAATGTGGCATGACCATTCTCGAGAACTGGGTCGGGCACATACCTGTAGTATGGTACTTCTGACTCAACAAGGTTGTATTGCAAGGCAAGTTGCTGGTGGATAATCCTAGCCACTAGATTGTGTCTATGCAAGTACTCGCCGTTAGCAAGACGAGAACAACCGGAAACAATATGTCTGATTGATTCACCGGGACGGTGGCATGCCCGACAGATGTCAACCGTACCGTCCTTGACAATGTATTTCCGGTAATTATTCGTCATGATAACTTCATCCATAATCGCACAGACAAAACCTTCGGTTTCCCCGAAGAGATCGCCGAAACGCAGCCAGGATACAGATGCCAAAAAGTCTACATCAGGCCCATGGAGGGCCCGGAAAAACCGTCCGTGAAGCTCTTTGCCTTGCCAGACTTCCTTACGATCGTTAGTATCAAGTACTGCAGGTTTGCGCCAGTTCTCTTTCGCCAAGGAGAGTGGGGTGAGGCCCTTGTCCACTGCGACCACATCTCGGTGCATCCCCACGTCAGTTTGAAGGAAATATTCCCTGAGACTGCAAATCTCGCGGTTGTGGAGGGTTTTAGCATTTAAGAAACCTCGACCCCCACACTTCCGCGGGATGTACAGTCTCATCACTGATGATCGTGGGTGATGCATCCGATAAGCTGTCAACAATGTACGGACCTTCCTATCCAGAGCGTCAAGTTCCGTCTGAGTCCATTTGAGTATGCCGAAGGAATACATCAAAACCGGCATGACCCAACCGTTGAAGGCGCGCACCTTGTTTCCGCCTGATAAAAGACTATTTAACACTTTATTCAGGCGGCCAAAGAAACGCTCCCTCAACGATTGTTTCATGTCGGTAACCTTGATGCCTAATGCTTCCGACATACCCAAATACTTGTAGGTTTCGGTTGAGGAGAGAGATCTAAGGTGTATGGAATCCGAGAGTTGGGTTCCTACGGATTCCATAATCCCCCCTCGCTTTACATGCATAACTGCACATTTGTCCACACCAAATTCCATCCTGATGGCGCTACTGAACGTTTCTGTTACCTTCAGTAGCTCCATCAGTCGCAAATTGTTGGGGGCAAAGAGTTTCAGGTCATCCATGTAAAGGAGGTGAGATATAACCTGACCACCTCTTGTCAACCGATAGCCTAGACCTGAATTCTCTAGCAGTGTGCTTAGAGGATTCAAGGCTAAGCAGAACCAAAGCGGACTCAAACTATCGCCCTGGAATATTCCCCGCTCAATCCTGATCGGTTCATCGATCCCCCGGATCTGTCGACATCCTGGATAGAGAAGGACCGTCCTCCACTGCCCCATACATGACATCAAGAAGGTGCGCAGAGTTGCGTCTATTTTGTACAACTCCAGCACCCTAGTGAGCCATGTATGTGGCACCGAATCATAGGCCTTCTTATAATCTATCCAACATGTCGACAAATCCTTCCTGGATCTACGGACCTGTTGGCTTATGGCCATGTCTATAAGGAGTAGCTCCTTAGTACCGCGGGACCCATTCTTACATCCATTCTGAGACACAGACATAATTGAGTTTTTAAAGATATGTTGTGCAATTTTTGCTCTCAGAATGGATGTAAGAACTTTATAGACCGTCGGCAAACATGTAATTGGTCTATAGTTTTTAGGTTCCGCAGTACTACCCGATTTATGGAGCAGGTGGGTAACTCCTGTCGTAAAGAACAGTGGTAGGGACCCAGTCTCTAAAGATGACTGGAATTGCGAGGCTAAGCAGGCGTGTGACTTTTGTAGCCATTTAATCCAGAAATTGTGCAGTCCGTCTGGTCCTGGAGATTTCCAGTTAGGCAGCGGACGGACTGCACGGGCCACATCCAGAGGGCTGATGGTTATTGCCTCCATATCTGGTATCGAATCACACGCCCGCTCAACAACACGCATCCAATCACCTTCAGTGTGACTGACGGGCACCGACCAAATGTTTCGCCAAAAAGTACTCATGGCATCATTTTCCGGTGGATGCTCGTCAGTCACACCTTGAGTGGGAATGGGTCGCTCCCATGCTCTGTATACCCACCTTTCATCGCTCTGGAACATGCGGTTCTGAGTGTACCGATCCACTCTTCGTCTATACCGCCGGATACGGTTTGCCCATGCATAAACTTTCTGCTTCAGGAAGTCGATGCGCTCTGTGACACAGGAGCCATATTCTCGAGGACAAATATTAGTTCCCGAGAACGCCCGCCTCACAAAGCGCATCACCCTTGGGCGAGTATTGCCCTCCCTGAAGCAGATGAGCTTCCCGATGAGTACCCTGGCCTCATTAATACGACGCTCAATCCTGCACTGCCAGGCTGGCACAGCAGGTTTCGGTCGTACAGCTCGGTCAGTGTTTGGAAATTTGACACGAGCTATTCGACATGCCGCAACAGCCGAGCAATACAAGATTGAGTGTGTATCGCAAAGGTCTGCACTGCTTTCAATAAAATTTGGTAACAGCGCATCCAGGGCACACACCAGTGCTCTGTTTCTTTTATTCATGGGCAAACGTGGTAGCCGTGGTCTAAGGTCATGTGATATGAACCGGTACTCACGGATCGCATCCTCCAGTGCGCTCCTTAATTCCACATTGCATAGGTTTTCTGCAGATATAGCCCTGGCGTCCTCCTCCTCATCATGCTGGTTTGCCCGCAGTGAGACTTCGGCGGGCGCATGTATGACATTCTGTGGTGGGGGAGGGTTACTAGCAGAGCTATTCTGCATTTCCGAGCGTAGCCGATCAAGTGTGGCGTTATCTAATCGGTGATTGTTCTGAATAACACGCACTTGATCCGACAATCGTTGAGCCGAGACGTTGACGGCAGGTTCAAGCACCTGAAACAGAGAGAGCATCCGACCTCGGTACGCTGTAAGGTTAATTCCTCCCTCGGTAGCCCCATAATATGCGCGCATCACATTTTCATTTGTGGACTGGGTCCAACGCATGCGCGACACAATTCCACCGGCAGCGGGGACCCTGTTCGGGGCCTGTTGGCCTCGTGGTCCCAAGCCCGCTGGTGGCCGGCCTCTCCCCTGCCGACGTACAGGTGTTGGCGACGTCGGCGGGGAAAAATACTCGTCGCTCGAGCTCGACGCAACTACCGCGGCCGTTGTCGTCACAGCGCCCACGGTGGTGGGGCTGGGTATCGGTGGCGGTGAGGCGGAGCTGAGCGACGAGGCTGGAGGTGGTAGGCGTGCTCGTCTCGTTGCTGATCTAGTCAACATAGCTATTTGGGTTTCATCATAGTTTCATATCATTATTATTGTTGCATGTCGAATTTGACAGCCGTCATTCTTTCATCATGATTTGGATAATTCTTTGTTTTTCTTTCATTTTGTGGTTGCTTGTATTTTGAATGTTGTGCTGTTATTTTTGGAGGTTTTATTATGTTTTTCGTACTTTCTGAAACTAAATACGGCTGAATGAATACATAATTACGGAAAATAAATGATATGAAAAATCTGACGTTCCTTGTCTTGCCAGTGTTGCCAGATTATTATCTTTATTTAAATAATTTTGGGGTAAAATCACAACTGGCATCTTTGACAGTACACCATTTGTTGACAATTGGCTGAGAAATCGGTGGACAAACAGTCGAATGGATAACCTCCTACTTTTTGGAAGTCGGTTGAAAAAGAGAGGAACATTTATTTTATAGTAGCTAAATCCTACTTTATGTGATTTTTTTAATTTTTTTATATTAAATGTATACCAAACACTGAAAAATTACTGAACGGAGATGGATGAAATTAGGCACACAGATATTTTATAACCGCGACATAGGACTTACTATACTTTTTATCCAGGTAAACATTTTAACGCGGGCAGAGCCGCAAGTAAAAGCTAGTGTAAAATAATTATTATAACACTAAGAAGTGGTTACTTATAATACCTTGTAAAGTGCACTCGTGTAGTTTTTTATAACATGATTCTTGCATTCAATTTTCTTTATTTGGTTTCCATAAGACACCTTTTCTTTCAAATTAGCAAACACTGAAGAATCCCCATCTCCTACAAAACTTAGGTACCGAAGATTATGCATATTCTCACTCTGTTGAAATCCTTCAACAATTATATCAGATTCCATCGCAGTAGATGGCCCTGTAAAGTTTTTGCAGTAACCATGACTTTTAGTGTCTGAACCTGTTCGCTCATAATACTGGCATGTATAACAATATTTGTTCCTGACACCAAGAAAAAGACATTTCTTGGTTTCCTTTCCAATAATGCAGGCCTAAAATAAAAGTTCTTAGTTCAAATATTGTAAGAAATCATAAATCAAAACATTGAACATTGTGTAAAATATGTTGACAAGCAAAAGAGTACTAATGAAATGAACACAAAAATATGGTATCAAGTTGGGACTTACCATTCCAGATGAAGAATCAAAGTTGTGACCATATGACCTTTTCAACCATCCGCCATCTACATATACAGTAATGTATGGAATACCATCTGTAGAAACATTTCCTTTATCAATAGCAATAGACCTTTCTTGCTCACCAGCTTTCTTTATTTCTTCGGTCAAATGTTCATGCCATACATTGCCCAATTGTTTTTCAATTGAACGGAACGTTTGTCCGGTCATTGTTGGTATATCCATTAGACTAGTGATGTGTGCTGCTTGCGTGTAGTAACTTCCAGCAGTCACAGTTGCCCATACAAATGCAGTGTTAATTTTTTGCTTCTTCTCTGTGCTTTGCTGCCATATTTTATTACACATGCTACATTTAAATGTTAACAAACTGTGAAATCCTTTCCGGTGTTCACTAATATACTCAATTTGAGATGACTCACAAGACTGACGATGTTTTTCCATTTGAAATGCCCATTGGATCACATGTTTCAAGTCAACAATACGGTACCCTACCAAACCTGATAAGTTGTCATTTGATGTTCTTTCCACAGTTAGTTGACAAGCTTCAGTCTGTGGATCGGGTTGCGGCCAATCAAAATCAATAGTCTCTACTTGCTCTGTAACAGATTCAACTCTATTAGAGCTAGAGCTGCAGGCTATGGCTTCATAACGAATTTGTGGTATACCACGTGAATACGTTTTGGGCGTATCTTGAGCTGTGGAAGGGTTGGATAGCTGATCATGATCTTGAGTTGTATTTGGACTGAAATAAAAAATAAATAAATGAAATAGGTACAGTTATTAAAAACAATGTTGAGAGACAGAAAAATATTGATATGTCTGTACCTACCTAAACACAACAGGGCAGTCCGCGGTTTCTTCCACAACTTTTTTTTTCTTGTTACGCCATGCTTCCAGCCGGCTGCAATTTGATAAAACTTGCTCAATACACTACTTGAAACTAACCTTATCGAGCTAGCCGTTTCTTTTTTTCCTAATGTTATCGACGAGACACAATAGATAAACAATTGTCATAAATCTCCTGGAGGTATCGTAACAGACAAGGGTCTACAGAAGAAATGGCGGCAAACGAAGACATTACATCACGGGCCAACGAGTATCAAATACACTCATAGGTACATTCACGTAAATCTGATTCGAAATCTTATGGGAATCTATCTGATTTACTCACTAAAAATCATTAGAAGAATTTCCATGATGTCTTTTCAATGTTGCTTGCACTGTTTTCCGTGATTTTCGCGGCCCGGAATACATATGTCGTATATAGGCAAGTTTATTAGTCGGATTCATCTTAGGCAGAGTTGCAATTCAATCTGTAATCAAAAAGAATAATTAAACACAACAGCAAAAGTATCGTAATTATGAAATGCTTCAAGAAATTTGTATTAGTCAGAAATAACACCACCATTTGTCACCATCAATCAAGCTGTCAAGCTGTGTGTGAAAATTTGCAAAACAACTGACAGAACATGAGAACAGTGTTGCCAGTACCTGCGTCGACTTTCGGACGATTCATTTGCTGAAATGGGACGATTTTTGGACAAAAAGGAAGGCTGGAGAAATATTAATTTGTTACGATTGAATGAGAAAAAAGTATACCTAAAATGGCATGAATACTGTTATATTTTTAGGGCAAACAAATAAGCGAAAAAAAAAAATTAAGATGTTCAATATTGGTCCCGGCCATTCCCGTAGCCCCCCAACCCGGCGGCATTCGGGGCCCGCCAGCTAGGTTTTGTTTTTTTGCATGTCTTTGGTCGGCTCAAACTTCACGAAATCCTTGATTCTTGAACTTGTTGCCATCAAGGATACTAAGGTGGGTTAAAATAGACATAATATTATGGGTAATTATTGAGCTTTTTAGATAGTTATATGATATAATAATGATAGTGTAATATCACCCTGAGGGGGATAAACTCATAATATGTCTATTTTACAATTTCATTATAACTTTGATCAAAGATTTGATAGTGTACCTCCTTTATTTTTTTTATTTTTTTGGGTGGGAAATCATCAAATGACTCCTCCCGCTCTAGGCGGAGCGAGAGGGAGTGTCAGACTTTTACTGACTAAAACCCACCCGTGTTCCTTCCGTTGCCTGTGTGCCGGGGCCGCGATATCCCTTTCGGACAAACTCGCAACCCTGGCAGGCATTGGCCCTTACGGACCCCGTCTGTTGGTGCTGACATCTCTTTGAGGCGCGCGTGGAACACAACGCGCCGTCGACCCGGGCCTGGTCCTAATCGGACGGCGAGCTACCCATTGCCCACCGTCCGCAAGCCCGCGCCTACGGTGGCCGGAAGTCGGCTCGCGACTCCCGACGCCCGGGGCGTCTCCTGCGGCGACTAGGGGCGCGAGGGCGCGCATCTTGCATTTCCCTCGCGCGCTCCGCCTCCTCCTTCGCGAGCATTACTGCTTCGCAGAAGGAAGTGACGGCTTCCCATGCACTCTCGCTCCGGACCATGGCCTGAACCAGGGCCGGACGCGAGAGATCGCCGCTGCCGATCGCCTCCGTGAGGACACGGCGGTGCCCCGCCCAAGCCGGGCAGACCTCCACCGTATGCTCCACCGTGTCCTCCGGGCGATCCACACAATGGTAACACCCGGGCGTTTCCTTCCGCTTTATCCTGAACAGGAACCTCCCGAAACAACCGTGTCCGGTGAGGACCTGCGTCAGGCGGAAGGTGAGGACGCCGTGGCGCCTCTCTAGCCACTCCTCAAAGAGGGACCTTACCGCCGCAATTGTGGCGTGCCCAGCGCTGGGTTGCGACAATCGCACTCTCCATGCCGCCATGAGATCCCGCCGGAGCTCTGTCCGCTGTGCCGTGATTTCTCGCGGCAGCGGAGTTACACCCCGGCGTTTCGCCTCCTCGCGCAACTCCCACATGTGCGCGAGGACTTTTGCCTCCAGATCCCATGGCGGTAGTCCGGCAAGGAGGCTCGCCGCCTCACGGAAGACCGTGCGGTATCCTCTGACCAGCCTAATGGCCATGACCCTTTGGGACGCGTTCAATCGCTGGGCTGGTCGCAGCCTTAATGAACGCGCCCACACCGGTGCCCCGTAAAGGGCCATGGACCGCACGATCCCCGCGTAGAGCCTCCGGCAGGAGGCGTTTGGACCCCCTAGATTGGGCAGAAGCCGCTTCAAAGCAGCCCCAGCCCTCTGCAGTTTGGGAGCCAAACGTCGGAAGTGCTCCACGAAGTTCCACCGGCTGTCGAGGACGAGTCCCAGGTACTTCATCGTCGACTCGACACCGATGTGAACCCCTCCCGCCGTTATCTGGGAACCCGACAGCGGCGCGTTCCGAGGACCATAGAAACACATGGCCTCGGACTTGTGCAAGGCCACCTCGAGTCCCAGTTGCCGGATCCTATCGACGATTGTCGCAACCCAACGTGTCGCTAGTTCGGCCGCCGCCTCATGCGACCTCCCCTGCACCAGGACCAGCGTGTCGTCAGCGTAGCAGACTACGCTGACGCCGCTAGGGAGGTCGGCGCGCAGCACCCAGTCGTAGCCGATGTCCCACAGATGCGGCCCCAGGACCGATCCCTGCGGGACACCGCACGACATCTCTCGCCGGTTCCACTCTCCGTGGTGACCGGGGTAGATGACGGCCCTGTCCGTCAAATAGGCCTCGACCACTCGACAGAGGTAGGTCGGCATCCGGTGATACCGGAGTGCCTCCCTAATGCAACTCCAGGGCAGGGTATTGAACGCATTGGCGATGTCAAGAGACACCGCCAAGACCACCCCACCCCGGGCAACAGCATCCCCCGTCGTGAGGGCTCGAACGCGCATGATGGCATCCACCGTAGAGCGCCCCTTGCGGAAACCAAACTGGCTGTCCGCTAAATCCGGCCCCACTCGCACCAGCTGCCCGACAAGGCGGTCTGCAATTACTCTTTCAAAGAGCTTGCCCACCTCGTCGAGCAGCACGATGGGCCGGTAAGCGGATGGAGAGTCCGCCGGGCGCCCCGGCTTCTTGATGAGGACCAGTTTCCCCGTCTTCCAACGAAGTGGGAACTGGCCCCTCTCCAAGCATGCGCTAAAGAGCCCCCGAAGTCGAGGCCCGAGAGCCTCTAAGGCCAGAACCCAGGCTTTTCCAGGTAAGCCGTCGGGTCCTGGGGCGGTATTTTTGGCATTCAGCCTACGTACCGCCACTCTCAAATCTACCCCGGTCACCTCCGGAGATTCGTCGTCGTCGTCGTTTCCTGTGTGGTCCGCATCGGGCACCGCAGGAGGCGGAGCCATGGGCGGGGGAGTATGTTCCTCGCGAAGGGAACAGAGCGCTCACCACGTCCTCCACGAGCTGGGGCCGGAGACTCTGCGTCAGCGGGGGAGCCCATGGGCGGAGCTTGTCTCGCACCCATTTATATGGGCGTCCCCACGGGTCTCTGTTCAGAGTCTCCAGCGACTCCTCGCGGGCCAGTCCTCTGGCCCGCTCGATCCCGGCTTGGAGGGCGGTCTTCGCCGCTCTGTACCCGGCGTACAGCTCCGCCTCAATGGCTTCCGTATCCGGCGGGCGGATACGAAGCCTGCGGTGCCTGGCGTACAGGTGGCGCGCAGCAACGCACGCCGCGCGTAAAGCGGTCAGCTCACGCGACCACCAGTACACCTGGCGCTGAGCACGTCTGGGCTGGACCCGGGGCATTGCCACGTCACATATTTCGGACATGGCCTCCCGGAACCACTCCGCCTCGTCGTTGATGTCGGCAGGCCTGTCCGGTGATGTCACCCAGGCCTGCACGATCGAGGCTTCCAGGAGGAGCTCCCGGTCCAGCTGCTTCAGCGCCCACCGCGGACCACTCGGGGTCTGTCTGACCGGCGAGCCCGAGGTCTGGGCGGATAGTGTACCCCCTTAGTAATGAATTCAGCTGATTATCCGAATGATTGTGGTTGTGTGTGTGCGTGGAAGGCAAGCGATACGGGATCACTGCGCGTGGAAAAAGGATGGCTGGCGATATTCGCCAGTGGTCTGAAATTAATTGCATTCACACGCCGCGCGTTTAATTTTTACGATTTTTTGTAATTTTTAAAACTGTGTTTTGTTATTTGCATTATAAACGCATTATTGTAGTTGGATATTTGAAAAGGGACTGAATATATGAACGGACATCGAAGGGACGTAAAGATGTCTAAACGGACAAAAATCGTCCCTTTTGGGACGTTCTGGCATCACTGCATGAGAACAGACCAAATAGAGATGTCAATCTGAGATCGATTGAGCAAAGAATCGATTTTTTGGAACAAATAAAAACGTTTTTTCAAATCGATACAGGGAATCGATATTTCACCCCAGAACATCAGTTTTTTGTTTGTTTGAATTGTTAAGAATTGTGGTGGCGGGAAAATTTCGAAGCATATCCAGTGTAAATCCTTTTGCGTAAAAATACGGATTTTTTCCAGATATGAGACTCGTGAAATTCTTTTCGCTCATCGATCGTTTTTTCGCCCTCGTAAACGTGTACTTTACCCTAGCAAGAAAGTGTCTCCTAGAGTTATATGAGTGGAACGTATAGTTGGTGCCCAATCTGCTGTAAATGTGCCCCTACATAAAAAATTGGTGCCCCTTTAACCTTAAACAAAATTAAAATATTGTCCTAAAAAGTCAATATGTTATAACATCGGAACTCCAGCAGGAAACGCGATATCTCGAAAACCTGAAGGACCACACATTTTCTTTTTAGGTGCACACTTTGGCACTAATACTATAAGCTCTCTGGCCTTGCACAATGTTTCTCTCTCAGATCATTGGTTTAGAATTTTCCTGCTGGAAAAACGTTACCCTAGCAGGAATCGTTTTTTCGGTTTTTTTTTCAAAACGACAAGGGGCACCAATTTTTTATGTAGGGGCACATTTACAGCAGATTAGGCACCAACTATACGTTCCACTCATATAACTATAGGAGACACTTTCTTGCTAGGGTAACGTACACCCCGTAAACCCCTACATTGCGAATTTCATCGAAAACAAATGATTGATTTTAGGAAAATTACTTCTTTATTTGTGAATCGATTTTTCATATTTCCTTTCGAATCAATTCAGTAACGGATCTTTTTCAGAGAGTTTTTTTTTGGTTCCTTTCGTCCCTCTGGGACAGGCAAAGTGAGCTGAGACCATACAGCCATTTTTTTGAGAGAATTGACGTCCCTATTTTTGGGGGAAATATTTGAAATTTAGAGTAGGTAGGTATGTGATGTGATGACAATCAACGAGTGTTGCTAACGTTTGATTTTGTATTTCCTCTTCTAAATCTTACACTTTTTTAAGTTTTAAGGGGAATTACTATTATAATATAACTCTGTATCACCTTCAAGCAGAAAAGCATCCTTTGTACATAAAAATAATACTTACCGTAAATAAAACACAAAAACACTTCACTTTTAAATAAAAACTCTTTCACGGATGGCACTCGTATGATTGGTTCTCAGTAGTAGCCCCAGTCACCAATTCTAAACCTGAATGGTGCTTACTACTTACTAGCTGTTCAGACGAGCGAAATTGGAACTACAGCTACCATTTTGAGAACGTCATTTCGCTGACAGTTAAAAACCCCGAAACCATAAATGAATGATGATCATTCATCGTTTTAAATATCAGAACATCCTACAACTTACTACTAAAATACTGCCCTATGTTTTATTTCCCCTTTTTCTTGGTAAACTTCTTAGATGGCAAGACCAATTTATCTCGACGCACTTTGACGTGTGCTGATAATACTAAAATGTGCAATTGTTATGAAAAATCAATGTGGTTTGTCTGTGTATTCACTTATCTTGATGGTTTCACATAAATTAAATATGATTCAATCAATAGATGTAAGTAGTACCTACGTGTCACCATTGCGTAGGTAGGTAATTAGAAAAAAAATAGGTAAATTTGCCTACGCTGATCGGCTGATTTAGGTATACCCTAAGTTTACATGAACTTCTATTCTCTGATTTTATTCAACCCAAACCAATGAATTAGTACCTAACCGTGTCAGAAAATGTATTATCAGTACCTACTTACATACAGTAGAAAGATTTTTAAATCTTTAGGCACTTTATATTTAAAGTAGATATTACAATAATTACATTAGTATTGTATCTGTGTGAACCAAATGCAAATCGCAGATATTTTTTTTCACTTTCTAGCATTCTTTCTCATTCCCTAATAAAAAACATTTTATCAATCATAAAATGTAAAACCCGCGGGCAAACCCGCGCGCCGCCGCCGGCGCTAACTTTCTAGAAACACAATTTTGGAAACGATTCGCAAACTTTGTCAAGACAATCACGCATGGACTAGCCCCGCTACACCCCGCGCTGTTGCCATTTGTGCGTCTTGAATGGCAACGTCGCATTGCCGCGTCACTCGACGTGTAACCTTGGCAAGCGCCAAGGTTACACGTCGAGTTCGAACAGCGCCATCTATTATAAATGTTTACCGAACGTAAACTCGTAACACAACAGCAAATAACTCTTTCTCGGTGGTTCTTTAAATTTCTGTTAGATGGCGCGATTCAGGTCACTCACACTGTGTAAAGATTTTTCGATTTTTATTGGGTCTAATTCTCCTAGAAATACTGTTTTTTTTTATAAAATTTGGCGTTAGGCGAAAATAATACATTATAAAGTCTCATTATACTTGCTTTTATTCTGCAGAAACCGTTTATTTACGGAGATTACAACCCCTGAAAAATGTATGGCGAGGCCTGTCTAGGCATTCACCTTAATTGGTTGTGTGGAATTAGTTTTTATTTCGTGTTGAATTACATCTGTACAGGTTAATTGGTCTCCAGGTAGATGAAATATATCAGAGTACTGATGACAAATTTCACTAAGATAATGTAATTCTTCCTCATTTAAATGGGATGATCGCAGGAGTTCAGATAATTGCCGAGACCTTTCAAGACTATTAACTAATCTATTATGTTCTATTATATTACATTGAGTAAGATCGGGTGAAGATAAGGTAAGCATAAGGTTAGCATTTAAGTGAACTGGATTTTCGGATACATTGAGAATTGTCAAGTTAATTCTGTTATTGTTTTTTACTTTAACAAGACAGTTGGATATAAGAAGGGAATCGGAAATATGTTGATCTAATATCATTCCCTCTTTCAATTCAGGATTTTTCACTGAACACTCTATTACTGTTTCAGCACGAGGTTCAATGACATATGATGGTTCATCGAAGGATAGTTTAATGTCGTTGTTATTTATTTCTAAGGAGTCTGTCTGATAATTAATGCGACATTTGTATTGTGAGAATAAGTCGTTACCTATTATACCATCGTAAGGTAAGTTTATATCTTCAAATATTTGGAAAGGATGAGTTATATTTAACTTTTCATTGAACTGTAGTTGTAGTTTAAAACTTCCTACACTTTTCATAGTTTCATTTTTGGAATCTATTCCTTTAATTGTAACGACACTATCTTCTAATTGCAGGGTACTTGTTATACTTTTCTTTTTCAGTACACAGAGTGACGCTCCAGAATCTATCAAGAAGGTAAGTGGTTTTTTATTTACAAATGTTTGTAGTTTAATGAAAGGTAAGTATCTTCTTCGAGTAAGGATTTCATATATTATAAGTTCTCTTTCAGGTTTACAATTGGATTGCAAGTTCGGACCTTCCATATGGGGCTGGTTACCCTGCGGCGTGATCCTACTTTTGGAAAGATCGTGAGTTTGGGGCTGATTACCCTGTCCATTGATCATGTTATTAAAAGAATTCAGACCTTCCATATGGGGCTGGTTACCCTGCGGCGTGGTCCTACTTTTGGAAAGACCGTGAGTTTGGGGCTGATTACCCTGTCCATTGGTCTTGTTAATAAAAGGATTCAGACCTTCCTTATGGGGCTGGTTACCCTGCGGCGTGGTCCTTTTTTTGGAAAGACCGTGAGTTTGGGGCTGATTACCCTGTCCATTGGTCTTGATAATAATAGGGGTAGTATCGGCTTGAGTGAAAGGGGTGTGCCCCGTGCGATACTTAAACGGGACATTATTTAGTTTAAATTGGTATCATTGGCGGATTCGTCTACTTCATCTCTACCTTCTTCTTCACAACCATCTGTGAAGTTTATACGAGACCCTGGTTTAAACGGAGTAAATGGTTGAGGACCATTTGAAAATCTTTTATTATTGAAATCGCGCAATTTGCAATTCTCAAGAAGGTGTCCTGTCCTTTTACAGTATCTACAGAAAGGAGAATCATTGTTAGAAGTATTGGGCTGATTGTTATTAGTACTTTTAATGAAAACTTTTGTATAATTTGTTTCACCTCTTTTATGAACAGATTCTGTAGCTTTTTGTCTGTTGAAATTACGATAGGAAAACTGCTGTATTTTCTCTTCGGATATCGCAGCATTAATGGCGTCATTTAAGTTCTTGTAATCTCTACATCTCACAATATTAGCGATTCTAGGAATTAAGCCTAATATAATGTATGCAGAGCGAGATCTTCCATTGCAGCTAATCTGCCCGGAAGTTCGGTTTTTCTTGTGTTTGAAACGGTAATTTCTGTAAGAAGTTTTTGCAAGCAGGTTTCTACTCTTAATGAGAATTGACTAATGGGTTCCTGGTTTCCTTGCCGACAGTCTTGCAAGTCAGTGAGCAAGTGAGCATAGTGTTTACGTTCACCAAACTGGTTTTTCAAAAATTCTTTAAGTGAAGGCCATGTTTCGAAATCTTTGATAGAGCACTCGGTTTCTGCTTTGCCTTCCAGTTGACTTAATATATATTTAAAAACGACATCTTCCTGTTGAGAAGATGCCAAGGATATTGCGCTATCGCAGTTCCTTAAGAAAGCTGTTAATTTATCCCTATCGCCGTTAAATGGTTTAATGAATTTTAGCACGACATTTAATGAGATTTCGTCATCAACCTTAATGTCTTTTTTAGATTCGGATTTTGTTTTTTTATTATTTTTTATTAATGAGAAGTACTAAAACTACACGCTTCTGCTTAACCCTTCGGAAAGTACCGGCGTGAAGTAATGTTACTGGTATAGACTTAACGTTATTAAGTTCTGAGAATTACGTGGGCTCCGGATGTATAAGTTATGCGCAACTGATAAGGACGGCTGGGATCGAGGCGTGTGCCTCTTAACAAGTTATCTTGAAACTTATTATAAACTTTTAAAATTAATCTTATTTTACTTTAACATACGAGATTAAAACACGATACACGCACACTTTACGCACAACACGCACAAAATTTCACTGGATAGAGTAATTTGGACTTACAGGAACAGCTCGTAGGAATGTTTCATTCTGGATCTGCTGGATTACGTCTACCTTAGACGTGTGGATGAGAAGCCGACGGTTGCCGTCAGGTCGGCGCTGGATACAATATGGATTGGGTGTCGCAGGTGCTACCCAACTGCTTAATACCACTTACTACGCAGTGGACCCGGAGCGGCGATATGCAGCTTTGGACCAAGTCGAATGGTATCGACCTTCGATGTGATGAGTTTGGGTTGGGGTGCTTATTAAGCGATACAATCACTGGGCACTTTTTGGATTTTTAGGATTCACGGACACACACAAACTTTTGTTTCCGGCGACGATATTTAGTGTTTTTAGGACACTGGGGATGTCTTATCCCACCGCTGCCACCAAATGTTAGAATGGAAAAGCCCCGAATCTTTTAAAAAAAGGTTTATTTTACTTCCTAAAATGATAGACAATATATTTGGGGAAAATTCGGTATACGTCCCAACTCGTCGAATGCCAAACCCGAACTGGCTGGAAGCTGGTGGGCGATCATGGTCTAGAAGGGCCGGTGCTGACTAAGCAGTAGTATCAGCATTTACAGTTACAAAATAGGGATGTAACAGTACGCCATCGGACGGGAAGCTAGTGTCGCTTGCGCTTACGCACGGATTTAATAACGTAACGAAGAAAATTGTTTGAAAATTCATTGTAGCGTATTTGAAATGGGGAAACAAAGTAAAAAAAATCAAGACAGAGAAAGAGGTTGGCGAAAAACCAATGCTAAACGCTTGCATGAAGAAGTGAAGTAAGTAAAACTCGTATAGAAAAACCAATGCTAAACGCTTGCATGAAGAAGTGAAGTAAGTAAAACTCGTATACTTACCTACTTATTTACTAAGTGCCTTACTAGCAGTGATGGGCAAAAAGTATTTAGATTAACAATTACAAATTACAGTTACATTGTAATTAGTAATTGAAATACTTTGTAACAGATTACTTAAGTAACTAATTGCAATGAGTACATACTGTAATTAAATACAAAGTAATTGAATTACAAGTTAATCTAATTACATTATAATAGATTACATAAGTAATCTGATAAAATGTAATTACTTACCTACACATTTATACAGGATGATTTTAAAATCTTTAACTAAATTTTAACAGTGGCTTCTACTCATGATACTGAACAACTTTCCCCAAGGAAAACATTTTTCGGACAAAAAAAATTTGGACTTTGTATGGAGACTTGACCTATCAGCTGACCGATCTCCATACAAAGTCCAATTTTTTTTTTGTCCGGAAAATGTTTTCCTTTTGGTTAACGATTTTAAAATCATACTGTATAAGTATTGGACACCTCTTACAAAAATGCACTATTTAATACAGTTTTGACAAATACAAAAATAAAACACGTAATAATTATTCAAAAAAAAAATTTAATCATCTGTCAATCATTGTTTAGTTTTAAATCTTTTATTAATTATAAACTTTTACCATAGGCTGATAAAACAAAAAATAGTTTTCTGATTTATAATTTAAATTATACAAAAAAAAAATTTAATCATCTGTCAATCATTGTTTAGTTATAAATCTTTTATTAGTTATAATTTTCACCATTGGCTGATAAAAAAAAATTAGTTTTCTGATTTATAATTTAAATTAACCTTTAATATGACCCTTTTTTCAAACATTTCGTCTGACAAACGGTTTGCTTTCGGACAATTGATCATTGTCGCGTACGAAAACATACGTTCCACTGGTGCAGAAGAAGGTAGAGGGGTATTAAATTTTAAAAATATTTCTTTAATTTCTTTATGATTATTTAATATTTGAAGTTCTCTGCTATCTTCTGCCAAAAAATGAGTGACTATAAGTTCTGCTTTGGATCTTGGTTCACTGCTCTGGTTGTCTGAATCCGAACTTGAATCTATTTCAAAATAGTCATCCGCCCTCGACTTCGTTGGTGGTCTTTCTCGAGATAATTGATTTGGTATTATCTTTACGACTTCTTTTACAAGTAAATTTTTCATTATACTATATTCTGCCTGTCCAATTAATGATGTCCATTTCAATTTTTTATATTTAGGATGAGAAACGGCAGCTAAAGCCGCATTTTCAGCTTCAGGTCCCGAAATTTTCAAAAAATCTTTAAACCTTGTTTGCACACTTTTGAGGTAAGATTCAGTCAGAGTGTTGCAGTACTCATAGTCTCTTACTTCAGTTAAATTTGTCAACTTTTTCTTCAACGAGAGTATAGTTGGCAGAAATATTCCGTAATAGGTTGCGTTTTCACCTTGAAGAATGTCAAGCGCATCAGCGACAGGTTGAGTACATGAAAGGTATTCTTTTATATAGGTAAATTCAGATTCACGAAGTGGATTTTTTATGTTTAAAGCTCTGTGAAGTGTTGCAGATTTATCTTTTATGGTTGCGATTTTTTTCAAGGCATCATAAAGGCTATTCCACCTTGTCTCTACTGGCCTATTTAGAGTATGGCCAAGAATATTTTGTAAAATTTCAGCCGATTTTGGTCTATTTGCTGCTTTCCATAATGTGTTACATTTTTTGATTGTTTGGTCATGCATTTTCGATAGCTCCGTTTCCTGGTTTTCTAGTATTTTGTTAGCGTCGGTGGCACAAAGACTCAAAGTATGTGCAGCACATCTTAGGTGTAATGGCAAACGAGTCTCTAAATGGCTAATTGTTGAAGAAAGGTCATTAAGATACGTTAATTCGTCGTCTGTACTATCAGTATCGGAGTCTTCATCACAAGAATCAATAGTGTTTTGCTCGTTTGAAATTGAAACATTGATACGATGTACACCGAAGCTTTTAAATGCTTTCACAAAATTGCTGCCGTTGTCTGTAACACAAGCCACAACGTTTGTGCTAGTTAAGCCATACCTTGAATTAATTTCTTGCAACAATTCGTATATTTTGTCATAACTATGAGTGCCTTTAAAACGTTGACATGCTAATGCCCTTGAGACACGCTTTAAACTATCTGAATCAATCCAGTGTGCTGTTACACCTAAAAAGCTTCTTCGACGTCCAGACCAAATATCAACTGTCGTACAAACGTGTTTCACTTGATTTAGTTCTTGTTTCACTAAAGTAGACTCTTCATCAAAGAATTCCGTAATCATTCTTCCAAGTGTCCGCCGGCTCATGATTCTTAGATTATTTGCACCTATATTTAATCTACGTAAAATTTGTCGAAAATAAGGGTCTTCAGTGCACTTTAGAGAAATCATTGTGTTAACAAAATACTTAACAATATCTCGATCGAATTCAGCTTGAGAATATGAGGGTACATTTGACGACCTTCGTGGTGATAGTTCGTTTGACGAACTGGAAGTACGAACGTTTTTCGATCTTTTATTTTTAATATATTCTTGGTATTCTTGAATGGTTTCTTGTCCATGTTTCCGTTTTAAATGTGTTTTAAAATTGGATGTACACAATCTCGAGCCTTTTATTTCTACTTTATTAGGCAGACATTTCTTGCAAATGGCGACTATTTTATCAGTTCCTGATGAATTAGGAAGTATCTCAAAGAATTTACCGTCAAGTATAGTGGGTTGCACTGCAGAAATATTGCTTGGTGACGGTAATGTCGATTGACCTGCAGACACAGATTCGTCCACTGAACTGTCATCTTCTAAAAGTAGTCTTGCACTTTCACTCATTGTACGTAACAAAAAAGTTTTTGCACTAATCACCAAAATACATACGACTTGTAATCTTAAGAAAATGTTACGTGCTTATAATACAAAAGATTAGAAGTAACTGAAGGGGGCGGGTGAAGCGGGGTGGCTAGGAGCGACGACGCACGAGCACAATGCATAGAACCCCCCCGCTCCCCCACCCATTACTACTTCCCGATGACGTCGTACGGGCCGCACTTGCACCTATATCGCAACTGTGCGATGCAAGCGTGCGACATTTCATGTTCAAAGCAATTATAATTATAATATAATCAAATACTATGTAATTAGGTTACTTTGTTGTAATCAAATTATTTGGTAATTAAATACATTGTAATTAATTTCACAGCACATCCAAAGTAATCTAATTACAATGTAATTGAATAATATGTAATTAAATTACATTTTAATCAAATTATTAGGTAATTCAATTATTAATTAGATTACATTAGTAACTAGTTACGCCCATCACTGCTTACTAGGTGGCGTTAGTTTTATTTTATATGTGGTATTTAAAAAACAAATTTAATTTATCTTTTAGAGCAAGAAAACTAGAGGCTGAGAATGTTGAAGACAAAGAGAATACTCATGTTGCTTTGTTAGTACGAGTATACTCAGGACAGTACCTACCTACTTTCTAGTATCTGGTGAAACTAATTCATATAGCCAAATTCATACTGAAGACTCGGTAAGTGCTCAGTATCAAGGTTCGATGCCCGTCTTTGTGAATTTCGTAGTTTTATTCAATTAATTTCGAAATTTGGAAAATATGTTGTCGATCCGTGATACATATACAGTTTAAAATTCACTAAATTAAATCCACTATAATTTGAATAATTCTGTATTTTTTTTTTATTAATAGCGTTAATGTACCAGTTGTTGATATTTCAATGCAAAATAAATTTGAATCATCTGATGACGAGAGAAAGACAGATAGAAAATTTTGAGGATAAAGAGAATACTGTGGCTTCGTAAGTATAATCTTGCTACCTATTTTTTTTCTTCTATAAGTTATGCGTAGGTACACACTGCTACATATCAAGCTATACTTTTCCGGGGTCAACTTATACTGGAAATGTATAGCTTGATATGTAGCCGTGGGTACATTATGCATAATATTTAGGTATACGAGTACTGGGCAATTTTTTTATCACTACCCAACTCTTCACAGGGTGTCCTACCCCTGAATACTCGCCGGCTGCTTTAGCAGCCCACTCCTCACAGGCATAAGCATAATCAGCCTATAATACAGCCTGCCATCGTGTTTAGAAATTGATTTATTCTGTACGAGTGCGTTAAGACTCAGGACAATTTTGAGCAAAGATTATTTCAATGAGTGAACGTTTGTGGTTTATCACGGCTTACCTACCTATTTTGCATGCCTTTTCCTTTTTTTTTTTCTTCTTTTTTTGTAATCTAAATGTGGAAGCTTGTAATTAGCAATTGTCAGTTTACTACTTCGTTACCATTTACGTGTATTAGTCTGTAAGCTTTCTTAAAATTGTAAAAATAAATAAAATAAATAAAAAATGTTCCCACAGTTGGGACACAGGCCTCCTCTCGGTGAAAGGGAGTGGGCTGTAATCCACCGTGCGGGCCCAGTGCGGGTGTGGTGGATGTCTACAATTTTTTTATTCTAAGACGTGCCGGTTTTTTCATGATGTTTCCTTCACCGTTTTTGAGAGCAGTGGTGATGAAATAATTTACACAAAGTAAAGCGCCTGTCTGGGTTCGAACCTACGACCTGCAACTCGTAAGTCCCGGCCGTTACCTCTGGGCCACCACTGCTCTCTCCTCACAGGGCGCCCTCTATTTTATTTTATAATTCAAATATTTATTGCTACCTAATATAAAAATCTTCTTTTTTTCATTTTAGTTTTCCGTTTGATGTAATACAGAAATTACAGACGCTTGCTGCTGTAACTAGGACGCAAGACAATCCCAATGTAAGTAGTATAATTAGGTATGAATTTATCAACGTATCCTGAATAAAAACTGAGACAAATAGGATATTTGTTTTTTTTTTTTTTTTTACTTTTTAGCAGTCTATACATCATTCGCCAGCTGATTCAGAAGAAGATTATTATACAATAGAACCAGAAGAAAAATTGGAAGAGATCAGAATAAGTGGAAATAGAGTTGTAGATTTTATGTATTTATTAGAACAGTTGCAAGAAATTTCACACCATAACTCTCCATTACGTTGTAACTTCAATTATTTGTAATTAGTCAGAGAAAAAAGAAAAGGATTCGTGTCAAAATTCCAGTTTGTTTGCAAAATGTGCAACACTAAATTGAGCTTACAGATTTTTTTTTAATCCAACGATAAAAAAGAACTTGATCTCAACGAAAACGTAGTAAGTAGTTTCATAGCTATTGGTTCAGGATACGCGGGTTGAGAGCAAGTGTCTGCTTCACTTGAAATCCCTTCTATGTCGGATCATTATTATGCCAAGTGTCACGCAAGTCTGTGAACTTTGGGAAACGGCAAAAGAAATATATATGGCAGAAGCAGCAAAAGAAGAATACGATTTAGCAGTTCGATATGGTAATGTTAATGCAGATAGAGTACCCATGATTACCGTTGTTGCTGATGGATGTTGGTTCAAAAGATCATATAAAAATAATCAATCTGCCTAGCCTTTTCCCAGCTATGTTGGGGTCGGCTTCCAGTCTAACCGGATGCAGCTGAATACCAGTATTTAACAGTAGCCTATCTGACCTCCACAACCCAGTAAATGGGTAATACGATACCCCTTGGTAAGACTGGTGTCAGACTTTCGGGCTTCTGACGACTCGTAACGACTGTCAAAGATCTACGAATGACAGCCGGGACCAACGGCTTAACGTGCCTTCCGAGGCACGGAGGAGTCTCGGTATGTTAAGATGGTCACCCATCCACTGACCAACCCCGGCAAGCGTAGCTTAACCTGATGGATCGACCAGTGCGGCTGTTGTTACTTAGCCACGAGGTCCTCCTTCGACGCTTTTTCGGGTGCTGCGGTAATTATTGGTTACAAAACCAAAAAAGTTCTTTACATGATAGTAAAAAACAAGTATTGCATGATTTGTGCACGTTCAGAGAACAAAAATATGTTAGCGCCCGATCACACGTGTTATAAAATTACTATGGTTCCTCAAGTGGAATGGAATCCGTTGCAATAGTCGAAGGCTTCACACATTCTTTACCAAATCAGGGCTTGATTTACTCGAAGTTAATTGCTGATGGGGACTCCAGCATATATAAGAGCATATTAGATGCAAAACCTTATGGAAACTTGTTGGTGGAAAAAATTGAATGTACACATACGTAGATATAAGAAAGAAGAAGATATGCTCGGTAGTTGAAAATGTATTGAAACCCAATGTCTTCACTAGATCCCCTCTACCTTGCCACAACTACACATGCTGATCAGTAAACCCAATAAATACGAGGTCGCGCTCACACTTGCAATTTATAAAACAGAACGTACTACACAATCAATTATAAACCTTATCCCATCAAACACAGCGTGCATTTACCATGCACCGTACAACTCATTCACACGAAAACATCGATCGCTATCGTTGTGCTGTGCAAAAGCTAGTTGTCTAAGGACGAGGCCCCATTAGTGCGTTGCGTCGTCGCAGCGTCGTCGCTGCGTCGTTTTCCATTGTCGTGTTCCATTGTTTTGCATTGCATACAATGCGTTGTTTCGTCGCAACCGCAGCGCAACGCACTAGTGGGGCTTCGCCCTAAGTAAGTAATTACATAAATTAATTTAATTTATGTCATTACCCGACAAATACAAACATTTTGTCTCAGGTAAGTTAAGTATTCGAGAAGAGAAACAAAAGTTACAGAAGCTGACAGGCAGGTTACTAGTTGAGGAGGAGCGCAGTGGTAATAGTGCCATTTTCAGTGCTAGCAGCGGACAGCAAAATCCAGCATTGGTCGCTGCACAGCGTAGTATAAAGTGCTTCGAGTGTGATAAAATATGTCTTAAAAGGAAGGCGTGTAGAAAATGTTATCAGTTATAACAACCCACAACATGGGTCATTTAATAAAATACCACAAAAAACATAATCACGCGTTAGACACGTGTTTAGCAAAAGTGATACCACAAAACCATGTTTAGCCGTTGTTTAGGGTTAGACATGGTTTACCACACAACCCTCTGTTTAGCATGCGTTTAACCCTCGCCATATTGCTTTCTCTCAGTACCTAAATTGCAATGGATATCTTCGATTATGCTGATTTTAATGATTTGGACGACATGGACTTTATGGATAACTATCGTGATCAAGTGTACCGATTGCGAGTGAATCCATTTGAACATAACTTTAGAAAACGGTACAGGTTCAGCAAACCTTCGGAAACAAAATTGTTGACATAATACAAAATGATATTCCACATGATTCTCGTGGTTGGTGCTTAGATGCTCAAATTCAAGTTGCCTGTGCTTTACCCTTTCGTTATTGCCTTTAGTTTTTGTCGTCATTACCGGTTGTCATTGTACAGCTTATTTAGTGCTATTTTACTTTTCAGATACAAGAGGATACCGGTGACTTACATGGAATTTCACAACAAGTTGTAAGCAAGACTTGCAGAAATGTTGCTATAGCTTTGGCAAAGAAAGCTCTTATGTTCATCAATATGCCGTCAACAGTCAACGAGCAACTAGATACCGTTAGAGAATTTAGAGCCATTTCGCATTTTCCTACTGTCATTGGGGCTATATACTGTACCCATATTAGGGTTAAAAAGTAGTAGGTGAACTGAGTCAAGCTTATGTAAATAGAAAAGGCTACTATTCTTTAAATGTCCAAGTAGTATGTGATTAACATTTAAAAATCAGGGATATTGTAGCTCGTTGGAGAGGAAGTGCCATGATTCCCGTATTTTCAATGAAAGTGCTACGAGAGTCACACTGAAAGTTACTGACGAGACGAGACTAACGTTGATGATGATACTTTCATGGAGACAGTAGGCAAAAGTCTTCAAACAGAGGACAGTCCTAGGGTCAATGGCAATGAGAACAACCCTGTGTTGGAAGTCGAAGACGACTTGAACCTTACGCGACCTCCGTTGACTCCTGTTATTAACGATGTGCTACTACCGACTGGTGAAGTAAATTATAATGCTTTACCAAGTTTGGCTTCATTATTGTCGATTCCGTCACCAAATGCTTCGTCTATTGCAATTTCATCAACACCAAGAACAACCAGGCGTAAGCGGAAACTACCAGTACGAGCTGTGCCAAATGTCCGCGCAAAAAAGACCAAGAAAATACTCATTGTGAGTTACAAATGGAAGAAAGGACAATTCAGACACAAGGCTGACATTCCATCAAACGACTTCGTTTTTGATTTAACGGATACTGACTCACCGTTGGACTTTTTTCATCGGTTCTTCTCCCCAGATATACTCGTTGATATTGTCGACAATACGAACTTGTACTCAACTCAAAGAACTGGCAAATGTTTACAATTGACTATAGAAGAGTTGAAAGACTTTCTCATGGTTCTTCTTATCATGGGTATAGTGAAAATGCCTTCTTATCTAGACTATTGGTCTACAGAATTCAGATATTCCCGAGTGGCTGACGTCATGCCATTGATTCGATTCGAGCAGATTCGACGCAACATTCACTTTGTGGACAACGTCAATTCAGATGAGGACAGATATTACAAGATACGACCATTCATTGAAAACATAGGGAGAAACTGCCTTGCAACGGAAGAAGAAACAAAGTTTGGCATAGAGATGACTATACCATATAAGGGTTCTAAAGCAGGAAACCGGAGACAGTATAACCCCATGAAACCTAATAAATGGGGATTCAAGAACGTAGTACGCGCTGGTGCGTCTGGAATCGTCTATGATTTTCTATTGTACAGCGGCGATGACACCTTCCGGTATATCGATTTCAGCGAGGAGGAAGAACAGATGACACTGGGTGCTAAATTGGTATTAGCCCTTTGCAAGACAATTCACACTCCAGGATGTGCTGTTTATTTCAATAACTATTTCACAACGCTCGACTTGATCTGATATCTACGTGAACACTGGGGAATTTTCAGTCTCGGAACCATACGGCAAAACAGACTGAAAGGTTGCATCAAGGGACTGATGAGTGACAAAGAACTGAAGAAAAGAGGCAGAGGTTCATTTAGCCAAGTCGTAGACAGTGACAAAAAGATCGCCATTGTCAAATGGTACGACAGTAAAGTTGTGACTTTGGCCTGTTCTTACGCAGATGATTACTCAGTTCAAGAAATAAAGAGATGGAGTAAAGAAAAGAAATAAAAATTGGTGTTATGTGTCCGCAGTTAGTTCGACACAACAATCAACATATGGGAGGCGTTAACCTGTGCGACATGTTGATAGCTCTCTACAGAACATCTTTCAAGAGCCGTCGTTGGTACATGAACATCTTTGGCCAAATGTTAGATATAGCGGTTAACAATGCTTGGCTACTCTACAGGAGAAAATGCAACATGAAGAGCCTGAAAAAATAAGCCTGAAAAAGTTTAGACAGAGGTTGGCAGTCGAATTGAGGCAAAAGGGAAGATCAATTGAGACGGAACCACCAAGCTCTGTACCGAAAAAAGCGCTGATCCAAAACCCAAGTGCACCGAGGCCACCTGTTTCTGTGCGTTATGATGGCTACAGCCACTGGCCTGAATATACGACATATGGACGTTGCAAGTTCTGCAAGAAAAATAAAACGAACATACATTGTTCCAAATGCAAGCAGAGGTTGTGCTTAGTGGCCAAAAGAAATTGCTTTTATAATTTCCACAATAAGTAAGTAGGTAGGCAGGCGACCAAAAAGCAAGTGAGAGTTGATATAGATTAATCTACTCGTACATTGATATTTTTAAGAACTAGAAGGCTGATTGTTTTTTAATAAACTAAATGTTGATTATTATGAAGATTTTATAGATATTTAATTATTATTATACGTATGTTCAAATAATACGTACAAGTACGAGTTCCTATTAGTGTTTTAAGCTTAAGCCAATGTAACTGAGACTAATTTTCTAAAATATACAGTGAGTATTTTTCTACGGAATCACTTGTTTGTTTTATTATTTCTCTTTGACTACGGGAAGTATACTGCACATGGTTGGAGTGCAACAGTTTCTTATGAACTTGATAATGTCCAGTATAATGGACGTAGGTTTTTCAGGAAACTGTAATGAGTTGATTTTTTCAGGTATTTTTTCTACGGCCCTCTACAAGCTAAGAACTGAAATCTGTAACGATTTTACAAATTTAATTTAAAAAAATATCCGTAGAATTAAGGGTTAAGAAAATTGAAGACGACAATGACTTTCTTTCCCAAATTTGCTCGACAGATGAAAGTACATTTGCCAGAAACGGCATGTGGAACCAGCACAATCTGCAGCATTGGGCACCCCAAAACCAAAATCCGCGCATTTGGCGCGAGTCAGCCCATCAGTACAGATTTTCTTTAAATGTTTGGGCAGGTATTCACGGTGATGACATCGTCGGACCCGTATTCATTGATGGCACTTCAACAGGAGAAAGATTGGTTAACCTGCTAAATGATACGGTGTCAGAGTACACAGATACTCTTAACGTTCACCGATACCAACGAATGTTAGATGGCGCGCCGGCACATTCTGTTATAACACCCAGGCAGTGGCTAACTGATACATTCGGTGCACAGTGGATAGGGAGATTTGAACTTCGTAGGTGGCCAGCAAGATCGCCAATGTCAGCTATGTTTAGCGATTATGAAGACTCTGGTTCAGAGTGTCTGCCATGTCAACCGCCTAGCCCGCCTTCTTCACCGAGCTTGGAGGCAATTTTAAATAGTGATTCTTTATCAGAAAGTTCAACAAGGAAATCAAAGAAAAGATTGAGGAAACCTGAAAATTGGATGCGTAATTTGAAGAAATTAAAGAGAGCAAAAGAGTACCTGCTAAAATGGCTAAGGTAGGATTGTGTGCATGTCAAAACAAATGCCATTTAAAAATAAATGCTGAGCAACAAAGGAAACTGTTTAAAGAATTCTATGATTTGGCAAATTTTTACTTGCAAACATCCTATATTTTTCACTTATTAGAGTAGTTTCTAAGTCTCATACCTATACATTAAATGAAAACTCAAGAAGACAGAACGATATATTATACTCTCTCAAATATATTGTAAAATGTAAACATCTCATTATGTACTCGGATCAATGTGGCGGCCAGAACCGTAATATTAAGATGGCCCTTTTCTGTCAATATATTGTTTCTAGTTCTGAATACACTACAATTAAAATTGACCATAAGTTTTTATTTAGACTTTGACCTCGTCGAAAAAAAATAAAGGTTTTTCAAAATTATTTTTGTACCTAAAGATTGGGAACAGGTAATTTTAGATAGATAGATAGAATAGATAGAATATTCTTTATTATGCACACCATACAAATTACAAAAATAAATTTAGAAATGTTACATAGGGTGACACAATGGGCGGTCTTATCGCTAAAAGCGATCTGTTACAGACAACCTTTGGATGGATTAAAGGGAGAAGGAGAGACAATACTGCAGGTAGTCAGTGGTGTACCATTTACATACACAATAAATACATAACGCATAAACTTAACCACATAAATATATACTTATACATATATATACGTATACATAGATATATATAAAATAATAAACATGAAACAAGAATAAGGAACTATATGTAATGATGATGTTTAAGGAAAGAGGAAGTGTGTTTTCACCAGAGTTAATAGCTGCTAGACTAAAGCATTTAAAATAATATCAATGAACGAAGATCTATGTTTTTCTACTAAAACTTCTGATAAAGGTAAAGTTGAGTTGTTGAAAATGCAATGGATTACGTACACTTGTTGTTGAACAAAGAATGTCGTATAGAACGTCGCTGAATAATTCAGTGGTACATGTTCCATATAATCCTAATAATAATAATTGTTCAAGTAGAAAGTACCTTACCTATTGTTCCAATGCCTACCTTCTCAGGGGAGACCACGGATTGGCCACCATTTCACGATTTATTTCGTTCATTAGTCACACGGCAAAAATACTTACACGGAGACAGAAAAGTTTCGTTATCTGTTACTGTCGTTAAAAAATGAACACTATAATCTTATTAAATCTATACCAATGACAAACGAAAACTATAGTGTTGCGTGGGATATTTTGGTTTCTAAGTATAACTACAAACGGGCCAGAAAACATCTCGAAAAAATAGTAGAAATTGAACCTAGTACCGAAAAAGTGACTCAAAGTCTAAGGAATTTACTCGAATGTTTATCAAGAAAACATCAAGGCATTGCAGGCGATGCTGTTTCCGGTAGATCAATGGAGTTTCATATTAATGACAATTTTACTTCGTAAAATTCCGTCTAGGATTCAAAGACGTTTCGAATTATCACTATCTAAACCATCGGATATACCTGACATAAATGCCTTGATAAATTTCTTAGAACGCGAGTTAGTTGCAATCGAATTCTCTTCTTACCATTGATGTAAAATAAGGGAAGATATATTATTATGGTACGCGCTCCTCGACGTGGACCGCATAAATTAGACAATAAAGTTTGAAACGTGTGTCTCGGAGATCATAACTGCAAAAAAAATGCATTTCCATAAATTAATAACATTAAAAGACATGGGCGGTCTCTGTTACCCTTCCTATGATATGTGCAAAGTCTGAAATTACTCTAAAGAAAATTATTGCCCAAGGGAAGCACTTTTCGAGCGATACGGAATTCTCACGTCTCAAATTAAATATCATGAAGACTTTTCTTGATACAAATGTATTGACCGAATTAGTTCATTCTCAAAATCAGCCAGCTACTTTTAACCATCGTACTCATCTTTTGCGAGCAATTATCGATCAATATTGTGACGTGAGGGCCTGGCCACAGTCTCTAGCGGTGCGACGAGAGGCGCGGTGGGCGGCGTCATTTGCGGTGGTATGCCACAGCTAGACTAGTTGCGACCGCGGTGGCATCAGCGGTGGACGTATTTAGAGAACGGCACTACGGAACGGAACTATTAAAATGCCCCTGTGGGTAATAGGTAGGTATTATGAAACCGTGGATAGATATGAAATTAAATTGCCGTATCTAAATTACGGGTCTCCCTTGTTTAATCTAAAAGAAATTGCCAAATTATCACTTCCCAAACAATTTTCCGCGTAATTTCATTTGCCAAATTATTACTTAACAAAAAATCTCTTGCTAAATAATTGTAATGCAAACCTAATGTTTTGCAAGTGAACGTTTAAACAATAACTTGTTTACCAACTAGTACTTTTACCAATTTTTATTTCGTCAAATATTTCAGTTGGAATAACTCATTTTACGCAAAATAAAGACGTTTTATTACAAGGGTGTTTTTTCCACTTGGGACAAATTCTAAATATTTAAAAAAAAAAAAAAAAAAAAATTATCTCGTTAAACTAGTTCAGTTTCGGTTAGCCTGTAGTTTTCCATATTTTTTTAAAATATAATCTATTCGTTTCTGGCACTCGCCGGCCGCTGCCGCGGCACCGCTCGCTGCGCTCGCTCGGCTCGTGCGTAGGAGGTCACGGTTTTAACCTAACCTAACCATTTAAAAAAAAAATTAACCTACTCTCTAACTATGTAGTTCCATAACTAACTGACCAAATGTTTATTGTCTAAAGATTGTTTGCTGTAATAAATCATTTGATTAAAGACCAAATGGCTAAATGACATTATCCTTGATAATATTCTGCCAAGTAAAAATTTGACCAAATGAAAATGTGCGTACTAAAATCATTCCAAACATTGCATTGGTATAAAAAAGGTTGCTAAAATTTGTTTGGGTAGTGAAATTTGGGCAAAATCTTTTCGGTAAAACGGCAGGATTCCCTAAATTACTTGTAGGTAATAAATACTTACTACTACCTACCAGGAAATTTTTGTTTTATTTCGTCCCACAATTTTTTTCCAACATGCCTATATTTATGATGTGGATGTTTTGACATCCATATTGCGGGTCTACTCAGTATTTCACTAATAAATTGTTCCACATTCATTATTTTAAGTTAAAACGCGCGGTAGAAACAAAATTATTTGTTTTAATCGTGCGATGCCTGAATGCGTCCACCGATGCCGCCGCCCGCGCCGCTCTGAGCTGTGGCCGCCTCGATACTGGCTAGTACATTTGTTTCACTCGCACACTGCGCAGCCCGTCGCCGCCGCGTACCGCGCGTCTCTCCCCGCGCCGCAGGTCGCGCCGCGCTGCGCGTCTCTCCCCGCGCCGCAGGTCGCGCCGCGCTGCGCGTCGCCGATAGCTGTGGCCACTCTTGGCTGTGGCCAGGGGGTAACCCCCTGGCCACAGCCAAGACCGGCGTGGATTGCGGCGCGGTTTGAGACGCGGCAAGCGCTGAGCGGCAAAAACAAATGGTAGACAACTTATGAAGTATGCCACAGCTATCGGCGACGCGCAGCGCGGCGCGACCTGCGGCGCGGGGAGAGACGCGCGGTACGCGGCGGCGACGGGCTGCGCAGTGTGCGAGTGAAACAAATGTACTAGCCAGTATCGAGGCGGCCACAGCTCAGCGGCGCGGGCGGCGGCATCGGTGGACGCATTCAGGCATCGCACGATTGAAACAAATAATTTTGTTTCTACCGCGCGTTTTAACTTAAAATAATGAATGTGGAACAATTTATTAGTGAAATACTGAGTAGACCCGCAATATGGATGTCAAAACATCCACATCATAAATATAGGCATGTTGTAAAAAAATTGTGGGACGAAATAAAACAACAATTTCCTAGTAGTAGTGGTAAGTATTTATTACCTATTTTTTACGAGTAATTAAACAAGATACGGCAATTTAATATCATGGACATTCACGATTTCATAGATACCTACCTACCTATTTTTGGGTTGGGTTATTGAAATAAAGTTTGAATTGATCTCGTATTCTAGATGCTTGAATCGTAGCTCGATTATTCCGTCTTGACCTGCGTACGCTATTGTGACTATTTGAGTCTTCAAACTGGGAAAACAACTGCTGAAAATCTTCATCTCTGTCTCCGTCTCTTTCTAATATAATATTGTGTAACAGGCACGAAACCTTTATAATCAATATTGCGTGCTTTTTGTCTGCCTCTATACTTTTCGTAAAAATACGAAATTTATTTGTTAGAATACCAAACGCGCACTCAATTGTGACTCTTGCCCGGGATAATCTTTTGTTGAAAATTCTTTTTTCCATATTTAAACCACCGGAGGGATATGGGCGCATCAAATAATTTTTAAGAGGGTAGGCTTCATCGCCAATTTACACGTATGGCAAATTCAGATTTGAACCAGGTAATCTTTGTGACGGTGGAACGTTGAATCTATTTTCTGTTAATAATCTATTTAATCGTGAAAAATTAAAAGTGCCTCCATCACTTTGTTTGCCTTTCCCGCCAACTTCTACAATAATAAACTTGTAGTCTGCATCTGACACTCCTTGTAGCACTAATGAAAAAAAATGTTTATAATTATAATATGCACTTCCACTATTGGGTGGATTTTTTATGCGGAAATGTTTGCCGTCTATCGCACCCAAACAGTTAGGAAATTGCCATCTTGAAAAAAAATAATTTGCTACACTTTTTAACTTATCACAGGTTGGCTGCGGCATATGTATTTGGGCCAAATTTTTCCAAATAGCTTCTAGAGTTTGATAAATTACTTTGGCAACTGTACTTCGTCCTAATCGGTAAGATTGAGCCAGAGACCTAAATGATCCACCGTGACCAAGAAACCTGAAATAAAAAAGCACTTATTAATGACCTAGCTTTTCCAAAAAATTTACTAAATGTAGGTAATATTATAAAACTAAATTTTTATGTGATATTACGTCTAGCTATCCATCCGTCCATCCATAATACATCTTTATATTTTATGCATTACTAGTAATGAGGTTATGAGTTAATGATGGGACTATCGCAAATAAAAAAATCTGTTATTCCATAAAAAATCCAATATTGGTAATTACTTTTAATTTTCAGATGATAGTTTAAGGAAAAAATGGAAGAACCTAAAAGACGGCTACCGGAAAGAACTCAAAAAATTACCTATGTTAAGGTCTGGAGATGAAGGTTCAGATTATCAGTCTCAGTGGAAGTATTTTGAACAATTATCATTTTTGAAAGACGAATATTTGCCCACGGTGGGAGAGACTAACTTAATAGATGAAGATACATCAACTCAAGATCTAACAGAAGAATTGTCGTCGTCACTCTTCGAATCACCGTCGCCTCCGCCGTCGGCTTCACCAGTGCCATTAAGCCCCACCTCCCCGCCACAGCAACCGCCAACTCCACATTCATCAGGACTTCAGGTACAGACTAATGCTACCACCTCAAGAGAAAATTAAACACAAATTTCCTCCCGAAAGCGATTGAAAACCACTGAAATCCGTGCTGAGTATTTAGAAATAGAGAGAAAAAAATTGAAGTTATTGGAAGCTGACTTAGCAGTTGGTAAAGAAAAAGTCATTCCCAGGTCAGATGACTATCACTTTTTAATGAGTCTATTACCAGAAATGGAGAAGCTTAACGTTTTACAGAAAATGAGACTGAGAAACAAATTCACTCAAGCTTTGATGGACGAAATTAGTCTCAATCAATATCCAGGCTATCAAGGCTATTACACTCAACCTCCGCCTTCTGACTACGGCACAAATAACTAAAAATTTACATTTTACCAAAAAGTTAAAAACTTAATAATTGACCAAATGACATGCCAAAAATATAATTATAATTAAAAACTAAATTTGTGATTAATAATTTGTCTATGGTACATAACCACTGTCCTGCTTTTGGCAAATAAATCTACCAAAAAAAATATCAAAAATTATACTTTGGCAAAAATTTCTACCCGAAATAAAATTCGCTAGTGCCCGTGGTAGAAGTTTTTGCCAAAGTATAATTTTTATTAAACGACTCTAAACTCTATTTTATTGTACATAAAGTCCTTTCAAAACGTTTTCAAACGATAGATTAATAGACGAGCTAACATTCTATGACAAGTTGACAACATCATAAAACGAAATTTTATTTACAATTGTGAAGTGAAGTTGGAAGACGCCATTGTGTGGTTTGTTGTGTTTATTGTTAGTGTGTGCTCTCCGAAGAAATGCCGTAAGTATTATAATTTATTGGTTTGTATCAAAGTTAAGGTACCAAATTAATCTAGAAAACCTATTTTATGATATTTCAATATTTTATTCAATGATACTTTAGGTGAAATGTGCTAAAATCGAAGGAGTCGAACGCGTCTTTTTTGACGGTGTTCGTTAACGTATTTTATAGTGGTAATTTATCGTAATTACTTACAACTGCGGGAAACTAGGTGTGAATTCATAAAGTTTAGACATCATTTTGATCATAAAAGATAAAATGGTCATACAATATGTTGTAGATGTGCTGGATTACATCAATATTGGTGACGGCTGAGTGCGTTGTATCGAAATATTGCTTTGGCAAATATTTCTACCTCGGGCACAGTAAGTTTCCCTGTCATTTTGGCACTAGGGTTGCCAGAAATGCGGGAGGTAAAAAAAAATCGGGAGAGTTGTCAAGCTTAGTTGGCACATAGCATGCGGCTTTTTTCACGCTTGTTACTTTCGTTTGATTGTGAGGCTACTTGAGTGTAACTTGGTTTTGCATGAATTATTTTTTTTGTGGTTTTTAAGAAAATTGCATTGGCTAGGTACAAAAAGTACAAGTCAACCTACCCGATATTTTGGGTTGACTTTAGGTGGCGAGGATAGTTTTTTTTTTTTTTTGTTTTTTTTTTTTTTTTTTTTCGTTTTTTTTTTTTTTTCGTTTTTTTTTTGTTCGCTGTTAGAATTACAGTATTTTTCCTTTCATGTTGGGATGCTGCTCGTACAGTAGTTAGTAATTTCGGTTATTTTTTGCCTAGGACGCACCGTTTTCGAGATATTTGAATTTTCGAAACTTCCAAGATATTTGTAAAAAAAAAAACTGGTTTTCGAGAGTTTTTTTACATCATCTCATGGTTTTCGACTAGACCAACAATTTCTTTCCAGAATAGATTTTCCTCCGAGCTACCATTTTGGAAATATAGAGGGTTAGTTACAAAAAAAAAGCGACGGCTCTTAACTCGGAAACGGTGCGTCGTAGGGCCATACTTCTGAGAACCTAAATACCTAATACTACATGGTTTCTATGGGCACGGTTAATCCAATACTGCAATAAAATTGGTAGATTTCGGAAAAAAAAACGTAAATTAAAGAAAAACATTATCAATTCTTTTTGTTTGTTTACCTTATTGCTTTTGAATGCTACGGTGGTGTTTGCATCTATATTTTTTACTCATGGATGTGGCTTGTGTATTATTGTATTTTATTTGCTTATTGAATGGTATGGTGGTGGTTGCATGTGAAGTGGTGGTATTTCTTTTAGGGGGCAAAGAGGAAGACGGGGGAGGGGAAGTGGCAAGGGTAGTGCAAGAGGGGGTCGGGGGAGGGGAAGGGGAAGAGGAAGAGGAAATGATTTATCGGAGCCTGCTGCTGGGCTGGAGCCTGCAATTGCAGAGCCTGAGCCTGTTCCAGGACCAAGCCATAGGTATTGTATTATTTTTCAAAAAACGTTTTGAATTTCATGTTTTGTGTTATTCTTATAATTTACCTTCTTCATTTGTATTTTAGAAGCTATGCACAGGAGATTGAGCTAATTCGAAAGCAAAAGGCCACAACAAAAAAAATAATTAGTAGTCTCGACCCAAACGTAAAAGAGCAGTTAACGGCACGCAAACGTGCCAAAGAACTGTCGCGGTCGCTGCTCCCAGATGCGCCGCCGCGAAAGAGACTGAAGTAAGTATATATAATACGTGTAAGTAAGCTTAAAAATCAGAAAACAACTACTCAACATGTGTTATAAAAAATATCAAATTCTAGAAAAACTACGTCTCCTGATCGCGTCGATTGCCGGTTGGCTGCCAGCACCCCATCGACGCCGCCAGCACCAAAACTTCAACCATGGCAGATTCGGTAATATTTGACAAAATATTGTTAATGAAATAACTGCTGAAAAATGTATGTTTTTGTATGTTTTTTTTTTTACAGAAAACTACAAAGCCCAGCGTTGCTGCTGGCAGAGCCAGATGACATCGCTGGCGATGAAGGCGAGACAGCGAGGTAATGAACTCCAATTACTACTACTCATATTACTTATGACTTATATTACTATTGTTACTTTTTTACCTTTGCGATTATTATGACTTATAAAATATATTTTTTAGCATAATCAGCTCAGCGGTCAGCGGTGATCTATTAGTTGATTTCACGAGTGGCCTTTTGAGTAAGTATTATACATAAACTAATAACAAATGTTTAAAAAAAATATGTTTTGTGATATCCGTACTTTTAACTTTCAGAAACTGACATGGGAAATTGGCCGGGCGTGCCTAACGTGGTACAGCCGGATGCTTCGCAATCGCAATCTGGTAATTTTTAATTTGCCGTAATACTGAAATTTCCTTATATTTTTGGGCACATTTTCCAATGTCGTAATTTATTTTAGATCCAGTTCCGATCTCGGCTACGAAAGTGGACGAGGCACCACCGGCTCACACAAAAAAAATTTACTTAGGTATGTGTATATTTATGATGGATCAGATTACATGTATGTTTTTGTTACTTTGGTACTCATAAAGTGTTTCTTTCAGGTTCTTACACGGAAAAGACAGTGTCAGATTTGGAAAAGTGACGAACTTGACACTGCAGAGTCGGACGACGAGCTGGATGTGACAGACACAGAAACGGATGGACTGATTGACATGACATTGCACCATCAACAGACGCCAGCTCACATCTTCGAGGATGTTGGGCCAGAGTTGGGTTCATGGTTGACAAAGGATGACGAGGACTCTGACCGACTACTTACTAATTTGGTTCCGCCTGACAATTTAACATTTGACTGGTCCAACGACCACATCAATTTCCGAGGGAAGCGCGAAATTTTTACGGGAATTGCTGGACCGACCTTCCCAGTGACTGACGACACCACCCCGGTGGATATATTTTTGAAATTTTTTGACGACGAGCTCTTCGACTTAATCATAAGACAGACAAATAAATACGCGACCCGACAGATTGACCAACATTTGACGCCTCATTCTCGACTTAACTATTTCGTCAATGTCGACAAATGTGAGATGGCCAGGTTCTTTGCAATTCTCATCCTGCAGGGCTTGTTGCCAAATCCAGTAGAGAAACATTACTGGAGTGAAAATAGTTACCTAACTTTGAAATATTTTAAAGACATTATGACCTATAACAGATTCGTTTTAATAAAAAGACTGCTTCATTTTAGTGACCCGACTGACTCTCAGACTTTGCCGACCGACGAGAAAAAATTGCGGAAGATAAAGCCTGTGCTGGATCTCTTGCAAAAGAAATTCAGCTCGCTTTATCTTCCGGGACAGAACGTTGCTGTGGACGAATCTCTCCTCAAATGGAAAGGGCGGTTGTCGTTCGCACAGAAGATTGCAACGAAGGCTGCCAAAGTAGGCATTAAGTCCTACGAGCTGTGCGAATCAGACACCGGCTATTTGTGGAGATTTTTGGTCTACACTGGCAAGAAGGACGAACAGACAGGCAAAACAATAGACGTGACTGATCGACGAGCAGACGGACTGACAGACACAAAGGACGAACAGACAGCCAGAACAGACGAATTGATAATAGACCTGACAGATGGACGAGCAGACGAACCGACAGACACACCGCCACTACTCACCAAAGTGACGTCAAAAATTGTCCATGATCTAGTGAACCCCTTGTATAATCGAGGGCACACTTTGATCATGGACAATTTTTATAACTCGCCCTTGCTCGCCCGGTATTTAAAATCACAGGGGACTGACTGCTTCGGAACTCTCCGGGTGAACCGAGAGTTTGTGCCCGAAGCTATTAAAAGTATTCAAAAGCACGAGCTGAGGGAGGGTGAACTCATCCAAAGTTACACAGAGGATTTGAGTGTTGTCATGTGGCGCGATTCCAATATAATTTCACTTCTGTCAACTTACCATGATGGTGTCGTTGGAGGAACAGAAAAATATGGCCGGTTTAGGTACAAGCCTCAGGTTGTACTTGACTACAACCGTGCAATGGGAGGCGTCGATAAGAAGGACCAATTATTATCAGCATTTCCGATGGAGCGAATCCGAAACGTTGTGTGGTATAAGAAGGTGTTCCGACGCCTACTTAATATCACATGTATGAATGCACACATAATTTTTCGGACTCGCCACAAGCAGTGCAGTGCACGAGACTTTAGGCTGCAGGTAGCAGAAGGTCTCATCAAAATGTCACAACCACCCGCAATTGCACGGCCTGTCACAGTTCAGACCATCAAAATGGCACCATCCCTCAAACCCAAAATACAACGGCCCATTTTAAGGGGTAATCATTTTATTTGCTCGGGTCCCTGTAAGATGGCACGGTGTGCGTGGTGCAAAAAATGCCGGACGGGCTATATTTGTAAGCAGTGCGGTATATCGCTCTGCTTAGAAATATGCTTCGAGGAGTACCACACCGTGTCATTATAAGTCCTACAGCAGCTACTTTACCCTACTTGCTTTAATTATGGTGTTAAAAAAATAACTTTACAAACTTTAAGAGGTGCTTCAGACCATCTGAATGACTTTTACCATGTGACCAACTTTTAAATCATTAAAAAAAAACAGCTGTTCCATACTTAAGATTAATACCTACTAGTCTAAACTATATGGGACAGCTGATAATTTTTTCGCGATTTCAAAGCTGGTCCCATAGTAGTTATTCAGTTCGATGGTCGAAAGCACCTCTTAAACTCTGGACTTTATGTATGTCCTCCGATTTCTCCGTCAATTGTGGACCGATTTTGAAAATATTTTTTTTGTATGAAAGGGTATGCTCCCAAATTGGTCCCATATAAATTTTATTAACTTTGCTTGGGTAGTTTTTGAGTAACCACAACTAAAAAGTCATCATTCATCATTTTCCTGCCCTTGTCCCATGTTACTTACATTTTACCACAACTAAAAAGTGAAAAATAAAAACTATTTACAAAAAAAAAACAACCGACTTCCGAAAAAAAACACTACAAAGTGAAAAATAACTTTAATTTCGGAAGTCGGTGGCAAAAAACGAAAATTCAAAACCAAAGATTTAAGTTATTTTTCACTTGTTGTGACACAAGTGTTTTTTTTCGGAAGTCGGTTGTTTTTTTTTTGTAAATAGTTTTTATTTTTTACATGTACATACATACATACATTTGTCATTTCACGGTGTAGAAAAAAAAAAACTTTATTATATTTTTTTTTTTGTAGATTACATAAATGATGTAAATATGTGTATATAAATAAAAACTTTGTAGATTTCATAATTAAAAAACTAATTTTACTTTAAATTTTTAATGTAACTGTATAAATACATTTCCAATTTTACTTTTAATTTTTAATGTAACTGTATAAATACATTTCCACGATGTAGAAAAAAGAAAAAAAAAAATAAGTTAAAAAATTTGCGTTTTCGCATGCGCAAAATTTTTAAGCATATACAACGTGTAACGGAATAAACGCAAGAGCTCATACACCCCAATTAGAATATTAAATTATAAGACTAAAATAACATCTGTAATTTAATTTAATTAAACCACACCTAGTATTTTTTATAAAATAGATGTCCTGACTTAACATGAAACGTTTGAGCAAACTACTCAATCTCCACGCACACTAATAGCGCGCCGCACACGTGCGTGTGACTGCCAGCCGGCTAGGTAGGTAGGTATTGCAAGCGTACGCACTAGGTATGAACGTTAGTTCAATGACCGAACATTACTAGTAAAATTAAGATTCCATCTTTCCATCACACTTTCACAGGCTTTGGACTGTAGGCTTTGAATCATTTTGTTTACTTAATTCTAAGATATTAATTTAAATTTAATTTGGTTTGGTTTAGTAAAGCGGAAGCATTTTTAAATCAAGCAACTTTTCGCCCGTCTACGATCTATCCGAAAACGTAAGCTAGGGTGGTCTTATCGGCGGCCGCCCGACTCACTTATTATCTCTGATGCGTACCTAACTGTCGCGATATCATATTCAAAGACTGCGTTTTTAAAAGATTTGAATAATAATATTTACAATAATTAAAATCGACAAAGATAAAGGTACTTACAGACTATTTACACTACACTATTTCTTCGTCTCCTTTTTAATAGGCTTTCGAAATGTCCACCGCCTTGCTCGATGCACTTTAATGCACGTTTTCGTAAGTTAAATTTTAGTTTATTTAGCACTTCGGTGTCACTTTGCACAACACTAAACGCATGATAATTTTTTTGTCTGAGGTCTTCGACACTTGTTGCTTCGTTTACATAAACGAGCGATTTTATTCGACCCCACAAATAAAATCTAACGGCGTTAGATCAGCCGATCTGGGAGGCCACTGCACTGGTCCTCCACGACCAACCCAACGGGGGCCATATTCCGCATCAAGATGCCGCCGAACGTTCCATGTGAAATGAGCGGGAGCACCGTCGTGTTGGTAAAACTCGTTTCTTAAAAATATGAGAGGGACGTCATCCAATAACTCGGGCAATGTTTCCTGCAAGAATTGTAGGTAGGTATCTCCAGTCAACCTCGGTAGAAAGACAGGTCCGAGTACGCGTGTACCTAAGACGCCCGCCCACACGTTCACGGAGAACCTATGCTGAAACGAATCAACACGGCATGCATGTGGATTCTCATGTCTCCATAAATGCTGGTTATGCTGGTTGTAAATGCCAACTCGCGTGAAGGTGCTCTCGTCCGTCCAGATGATGTTTCCTTGCCAGTTCTCCAACAACCATCTACTAAATTCCAGACGTGGTATGTAGTCGTTCGGCGTCAGCTCCTGACATCGTCGTAGGTGAAACGGGAGTTCCCCATCAGCGCGTAACGTTCGCCACACGTACATGTGGCTGCAGTCAAACAATGGCGCTGCTTCTCTCGTGCTGCTCTCTGGGTGTTCGTCAAAATAATTTTATTGAGGATGTTTGCTTGTAACCGAGTAGTGCGCACATTCGCCCCTCTATCTATTGCCGTGTTAGGACGAAAGGTACCGGAGTCCCTCAGACGCTGAGTTGCACTTAACATTGTCCTGGCGCTCACTCTGGTACCATATCTTGCGTTGAACTCTCGACACGCTAACTCGACATTATCGTAGCAACGAGCCAGTGTCCTCACCATCTCCGTGTACTGAATATTGGTGTACTGGAATGCCATCGCGCGCGTACACAAATTAAATTCGGAACACTTGTCGCTGCCGGCGAATAACTAACTAAACCCTTTATGAAGCGGGCGCGCCGCGGGCGGTGACGGTGCTGGCGTCGGCATATCAAACGTCAAAGGGGTAAGTTGGCAAATTAATGCATCTCGCTCTTTCACATAAATCTTCCATTTGCAAAAATCGAACCACAAAATTCCTAGTATTTCGGCATTTCTCAACAAAATAATGTGAAATACGGTATACACATTTGTTCGTGCATTTAAAAAAGCTTTATTACTTTGGAATTAGGTTTAAATTTCCTTAAATTAACATTTTTTTGAACACAACTAGCTCAAATGTAATAAAAAGCAATGTTAAAGTGTGTGTAAAGAAAGCTATGAATGAACTACAAATTCGGTTTTGCATTTAAATTAGAAATATTGCTTTGCAATAAGGATTAAGCTTCCTTAAATTAACTATTTTATTAAACGCGCACTACACATAGGATAGCTATGAGCGTATTACAAATTCAGTCATGCATTTGAATAGGCTTTATTCCTTTGAGATAAGGCTTAAATTTCCTTAAATAAAATATCTTATTACCTTGTTATGACGCGGTGGTTCTAATTTCAGTTAAATAAAAGATATTTTCATGAAAAATTAACATATATAAATAATGACGGAAATCGATTCAGAAGCCGATTCTGAGCAAACTACTTTCAGGTCTTGCGCTTATTCTGTTACACGTTGTATATAATATCTATTTTTCTTAATTATATATTTTAAAAAAAAAATGAGTTTTATTCAAACCCGATAAGTGCATTCCATTTTAAATTTAATGTCCTTTTTCCGGGAGAGTTGGCAAGTCTAGTTAGGTAACCCTAGGTACCCTAGGTGCTTGCCGCCATCTTGCGATCCTTGGGGCTCATTCTAGGTTGTTGCGAGTTTTAAGACTGAAAGTTGTCGTAAGTTATTCGTTTTTAATTTAATATAAATCTAACAATAATTGGTAGTTTTTGCCATATCTATAAACTATAGGATTAGATCTAATCATCACATGATTGAAACTGATTAAATGAGAGCTTAAAGTCGTCGCAATATTAGTTTGAATTAGCTATCTTTTACTTTTAGAAAATATCTATCTCTTGGTTTTTGCCACATAAGTTATTGGAATTTATGTTCTAACTGGATTGGTTTTTCTAATTGGAAGCTAAAGAGCTGGCCTATCAGAAAAAAAGTTATATTTCTGTTCTAGGTTTAATAGTTTTTGTGTAAATCGGCTATGATTGTCCGTTTAATTTTAGTGGTGAATGAAATGAAACTATGAAACTGCGCGTAGATTGTTTATTTTTTTTTAGGAAGATTTTCTACTACAATAATTATTGTTTCTAGTTATATAGTACAAATAACTATTCTAGTTTATAAAAATGGTGAAAAACTATATCCCTATCGCGCAAATTTCTTCACAATTTCACGTTATTCGACTTAAACCGGCAAAATATGCTCGACCTTAACTTTAGTGTCATATAAAATATTATGCATACAACTTCTAACAAAATAAAAAAACGTTACTTTATTCCTTATCTTATCATCTACTCTAAACAGTAAACAAAGTAACGCTAGGCCACTCGAGTCAATTGTAAACTAAGTTTTAATGAGGGGTAGCCGCGCCGAGGTCAAAGGTAAAATTTCAAGAGCAAGCGCGGCACTTATGTTTTGCAATCGGTAGCAAGCGAGGGGGGTTTTTTTGCGCGCGAAAGCAGGCCAGTGGATAAATAAATACTTAGTGATGAACAAATTAATATTTTTATTTATCTACATATTTACCTTAAAGTTAGAAACAGCTGTTCTAGAGGTGAAACATTTTTCTTGAAATTTACTTTAGCTTTCAAGTCTTCGGGTATATGGCCGAGTATATAATCAAAAGTTTCTATGCTTGCCCTCGTATATTCAAAAAATGTATCAGGATAGTTCCTATATTCATAATAAAGAGTATGAAATTCGCCAAGTTCTCTCCTTTTCTGGTTAACTGGGTGCGCTCCTATTCTTGACTGAATGATATCTTGAGCTAAGAACGCACTTGTTTCGAGACAATACCGTGCCACTTTTGACAGGGGCATTTTAATAGTTTATCCGTTCCCTAAATACGTCCACCGCTGACGCCGCCGTGGTCGCTACTAGTCTAGCTGTGGCATACCACCGCAAATCACACCGCCCGCCGCGCCTCTCGCCTCACCGCGCCCCGCACCGCCAGAAACTGTGGCCAGGCCGTAAGGCTCAAGACAAAAGCGAAACAAACTGTCTCTATTTGAAGGAAAATAATAGGTAATAATAATCTTAAGGATTAGGTTTAAGTAATAAAGGTAAATTTCTGATTTAAAGTGATATTTTTTTCTGTTTTCGTTGTCCTATTGACATAAATCAAACTGAAATATTAGTTTTTTATCTAATTCTATCTTTTGAAACTAAAATTATTAAAATACATACATAAACAAAAATCCGGCCAAGTGCGTGTCGGACCACGCACAATGAAGGGTCCCGTAGTTGGGATGAATTTATCCCAAGAACAAACTTAACATTGTAGTTGAAAAACATGTTCTCCCATACGGAATGTACGTATGGGAGATCATGTTTCGAAAGACGTGCTAGAAATTCGACCAGAAGTTATAGCTAATGAAACTAGAAAAGAAAATGAACTTAAAACATGACTGGAAGCGCTACAAGCAGGTCACTCATTACGACAATATGGCTACGGTGATAATGAATTAACACTTCAAGACAACTGCATATTGAAAGGAACTCGAGTGGTAATACCCAAAAGTTTACACATACGTGTACTAGATGAACTACACACCAGACACATTGGTATACTTAAAATGAAATTACTAGCTCGCAGCTACATATACTGGAAAAATATAGATAGAGATATCGAGAAAAAAGTAAAATATTGTAGAGCCCCAAGCAGCAAAAACTAGTACTATAAAAAACCATAGAACATTTTGTAAAAAACTGTCCTTGGTCCTATAGCACCCCAAAGAACGTATATTTTAATCGGAAGTGGCGCATTTAGATATCTGCTCAGTGACAAAATAATTTTTTACCATTGTCACTCGAAAAAGGGCATTTTATTCATCGATAACAGTGATAAAACTGTCTTTTACTCACAAGAGAATAAAAACATTTTGAATTTGGAACAAGCACGAACTATACAAACTATGTACAAAAATAAATGAACCGTACTGAAAGTACCTATTGGCTGGATAGATGGAGCTATTCCTTCCTAGAAGCTGTACAATAAAATAAAATAAAAATTAGCCCGTCAAATTTAGTTAGGTTCTTTTCAATCTGTTATCGTGGTTGTATTAATGTTTAATTTTAATTTATATTAAAAAATCGTGTTTTTTATGGATTGTGTGGGCTGCAGTAAAGATTTTTATTTATTTATTTATTATTTAATGTCATTGGAAAATGAGACACTGAATATCACTGACTTCGAAATCATTTCGTTCTAAAGCAGCAATTATGGTAGAAAATTTGATACCGCCAAAAATGTGATACATATAAATAACATAACATCACGCCTTGTTTCCCCGGAGGGTTGGGCGGAGGCGTACCTTTAGTTCACCCACATTTTGCCAGTGTTTTTAAGTCCCATGTAATAGGGGGTGAGCCTATTGCCATCAACCGGGCACAATTCCAGACTCCGGGCTGCTATTGAGACATTTCTGATGGAAAAACCCAATAATACTTTGCCCGACCTGGGAATCGAACCCAGGACCTCATGCTCAGCAGTAGCGCTTGCGACCACTAGACCAACGAGGTAGTCATATAAATACTACAACTACGACGGATAAATATAAATACTATACTACTATTTATTTTTTCGCAGTCAATGGTAAAAAGTAGAGTCGTGAAAAAATAATTTATCTCGGTCCTTGTATCCCTCGCTACGCTCAGGATCCAACTTAGTCCCTCGAATTAAATTCAGTTTTTTTTCACTTGTTGTATAATCTACTATTATTGCAGTGTTCCAAATGACGAAACAGTCGAATAAAATCTATGTAACAGTGGTGCAGGTCTCAAAATAATGGTGTACTGGCTACTGTAGGACCTTTTATAGTACTTTTTCCTATTATACAAGAGTTTAGTTTCCTTTACCTCACATTTTTCATTCACCATTCATTATTTTACATTCGTGATAGTGCAGAGTGCAAAAAATAATTAAAATATTTTTTTAAAGGATACAAGCAATCTGAGGTGAGTAAGATTTTATTTTGTACATCATTTCCACCGTAATAGACTAATATTATAATATTAGTCTATTACGGTGGAAATGATGTGCGATTGCAGCTTTACTGATAAACTAGGGATAGGTATACCATGAATTTAAAGTACCATGAGCTAAAAGTAAGAGCCATTATAGTACTTATCGTGATAATGTTTTCACCGTCAGTCATCGTGGATTCAACCTAAAATTGGGGTTCTGTGTGAGCATGACTAAATATATAATACACAGTGTTATTTTTTACTATTTCTCTGAAGACCATAGGTAATGAAAAAAAACTTAATTATAAACTGTTTACTGACGAATAGTGTGAATTAATCATGTAACCAGTTTTTTTTTCTTCGGGAAGAACTTACATAGTTATATCAAGTTTTACGTACCTAGTGTTTATATTTCTTTATATGAAGTGCCTATGTATACAGGGTTATTGGTAAAACACCAACAACCTTTTAAAGGGTCATTGTACTCGTCATTATGAACAACTTTTACTATGGGGGGACCTCTTATAAATTAAACGCTTGAGTCACAGACAACAACTAAACTTTATTAAATCAAACATACAGTTTGTAATGAGTGATATTGTCGATTGAAAATAGACATAAAATAACACCCCCACTTATCGCAATATTCACTAAACAATTTTATCAAAATTATTCTATACAAACTATGCCAAGAAGCAACATAAATTTATAATGTTTAGCTGAACATAAACTTTTAGTTAAAATGTCAGCGGGCATATCAGCTGTTGGCAAATACAATACTTTAACAATTTTGTCTTTTACTAGATCACGACAAAAATGATATTTGATATCAATGTGCTTTGTACGTTTATGAAAAACTGGATTAGCACACAGCTTTTGTGCGCCCTGGTTATCATTAAACAGGCTGATTGTGTACATCTTATTGGTTATTTCATAATGTAATCTCTTTAGGTATAATGCTTCTCTACATGCCTCAGATAGACCAATATACTCTGATTCAGTGCTAGAGAGGGCTACACATTTCTGTTTTCTACATTCCCATGATATTACACCATCAGATAACAAAAAACACATCCCAGTATATGATCTCCTATCTACAGAATTAGAGGCCCAATCAGCATCTACATAGCCTGTTATTTCTGAATTACCTTCTTTACAATATTTTATTCCATAACATTTAGTTCGTTTTAGATATTTTAATACTCTCTTTGCATATTCCCAATGCTCCTTTGTATGGCAATTATTAAATTGACTTAAAAAACTTATAGAGTAACTAATATCTGGCCTAGTTAAGACTGAGAGGTACATCAAACTACCAATTAGTTGTTGATAGGGTACATGACTATTTACATCCACTGGACCTTTATTTATATTTAGTTTGACCTCCATTGGAGTATCAACAGTCTTACAATCACTTAAATTAAATTTGCTCAAAAGTTGATCAATATAAGTTTCCTGACTTAAAGTTACAAATCCTTTATCTTTATTGAAAGTTACATTCATTCCAAGACATAGTTTAACTTCACCTAAGTCCTTAATGCTAAACTTATTAGATAAAATCTGTTTCAAGTTGTTAGTTTCAATTTTATCGTTAGAAAATATAAAGAAATCATCGACATAGACTGTTACAATGGTCTTACATTTGTTAATATCCTTTATATACATACATGGCTCTATATTTGACCTTTGGTAACCATTACTGATCAAACAGTCATCAACCTTTTTGTTCCAAGCTCTAGAGGCCTGCTTAAGTCCATAAATGGCCTTTTTAAGTTTCATTACCTTACAAACTGATCTATCACTGTTATAACAATCTGGCATTCTCATATAAATGGTTTCCTCTAAATCACCATTCAAGAACGCAGTCTTTACATCTAAATGGTTAACATCTAAACCTAACTTTAGAGACAATGCAAATAATAGTCTAAGAGTTGTATGTCTCACCACAGGCGAAAAGGTTTCTGTATAGTCTATGCCATGTTTTTGGGTGAAGCCCTTTGCGACTAGACGAGCACGGTAACGGACATTGTTTTCACTATCGTACTTTTTTCGCAAAACCCACTTGCACTGCACTATAGTACCTTCTTTTGGTACATCTACGAGTTCCCACGCACTATTTTTCTCAAACGACTGTAACTCATCCTGTACTGCCGCTAATCACTGTACCTTCTCAGGACCTTCCAAGGCTTCTTGCAATGATATTTCACCCGTGAATATGTTGTCATCTTCTATACAAGCATTCGCAAATCCATATCTGTCTGGCTGCTGCCTACGTCGAGGACCACTTGTCATGTTGACATTGTTGAGTATAATGGAGTCTTCACTGTCTGTGGTACCAGATTCAGAGCTATCTAAAGAATCATTTTCACAAGGTACATACAGTTCATCGCTGTCATCTGTGTTCAAGCTCTCTGATTGTTCAAGTGAATCTTCCTGAAGCGTCAAATCTTCTTCCCCCACTGGAACTAAATTCACCTCATCTGAACAATTTTCGTGTACCTTCACAACATTCTCTGTCTCTATCTTCTCCAATATTACAACATCTCGACTGGTAGTGATGTCATTAGACTTCGGATTGTAAATCCTGTACCCTTTGACATCATTGGAATAGCCGACAAGGATACATTTTTCAGATTTTCTGTCCCACTTCAATCTCTTTTGTTTCGGCACATGTACCATGATTGTACTACCGAAAACACGTAAATGACTTACATCAGGCTTTCTGCCTGTCCATATCTCGTAGGGAGTTTTATAGTTTAATGATGTGGTCACAGTCCTGTTCTGTAAGTACACTGCAGTGTGTGCCGCCTCTGCCCAAAACCTTTTCTCGAGTCCTGCATCGAACAATAGACACTTGGCTTTCTCAACAATAGTCCGGTTGTATCGTTCTGAGAGTCCATTCTGCTCAGGTGTGTATGGGTTTGTTTTGTGATGTACTATCCCATGCGACATCAAAAAAACATCAAACTTGCTGTTGCAGAATTCTGTCCCATTGTCACTTCTCAAGATCTTTATGCTGCAGTTAAGTTGATTCTCAACCTCTGCTTTATACTGTTGAAAACATTTCAATGCCTCATCTTTCGTTTTCAAAAAATAAATATATGTCATACGACTAAAATCATCTATGAACAGCATAAAGTATCTAGAGCCACCTATAGATCGGTTTTCCATTGGGCCACATAGATCAGTATGCACAACATGTAGCAACTCAGTACTTCTGCTACCTTCTTTGGAAAAAGGTAAGCGACTCTGCTTGCCCTCACAGCATGCGATACATGATGACTTTGATATATCAGTCTTATTATCAAGTGTCAATCCCTTTACAGCATCTTGCATCTTGTTCAAATACTGGCCGTTGACATGACCTAGACGTCGATGCCAAACTTCACTGGACACCATCACTGCAGCTGATGAACAATATTCAGGCATGTTTAGTTTATACACCCCATTCAACAGACTTGCTGTAGCTACCAGTACTCCTGCTTGGTTGAAAATCTGACAACCAACATTGTTAAATGAAACTTTGTTTCCTTTGGATATAAGTTGACAAACAGACAACAGATTTGTAGTCAACTTCGGCACACATAATACACCTTCTACTGTAATATCGTATTCACAGGTGCCCGTCTTTGTCGTAATCTGCACGTCTCCACAACATAATACAGGTACTTTATCTTTGTTTGCCACGACAATTTCCTTGATCATATGATCTCGCGACACATTTGATAACCATTTTTCGTTCGCGGTAAGATGAACGCTCGCCCCGGAGTCAATATACCAATCACTTTTGCAAAAGTCACCATTCAGAAACACGGCGCTAAACGCATTACTGCTTGTACGTTCATTTTTATTTGTATTCGACAAATTTTTGTTCGACCAAACCTGAAATCACGAATAAAAAATCTGCTGTTCCCTATATTGATGTTCGCATAACTCGTCAAAATGTAGGGAACAGCTGATATTTTTTTCATGATTCAGGTTTGGTCCCATAGTAAAAGTGGTTCATAATGAGGAATACAATGACCCCTTAAAAGGTTATTGGTGTTTTACCAATAACCCTGTATATCTAGTAGCATCACTGAACTTTAGAAACAATATATAAATATAAACTGCAGTCAACATTGTGTTTTTCAGTGTACCTAATGGACTTAAGTCCAAACTGTGTTAACTGTGGATTATAATACTAATTCATCTTTACCGAGTCACTTCACCATATATAAAAGAAATATGGCCCAATTGTTAAATTAATATTTTTGCTGGTGTCGGGGTTGCGATTTTAAGCTATTTATGACCATTATCCTTCCGATAAATGTCGGCTTAGCAATTAAATAACATTCTCAATCATAAAAAAATATTTTTATAAAGCAACTCTGACCGTAAAATCTAGAAATTTCCAACACCATCATACCTACACATTAATGTCTTTCAGGGGATTCCCCGCACTATCTCGCTCGCTCAACCGTTCCCACCTTGCGCCCCGCGCCGCTAATCTTCGATCCTCCGCTCTCCGCTCGGAAATACACGTGAAACGTAGGTAGTGATCGTTTTGAATAATTCTATATCAGAATAAAATTAAGAAAAATACGCTACTTTGCTTCCTGAACTAACCAAAAAGTACCTAATTATTAAAATAAATGTTAAATGTAATGTGTTTGTGTGAATTTTTAGAGGTACTTTGTGATTATTTTATTTTTAAATCAAAGTAAAAAAACAGTATTTTGATTTAAATTTAATAAAATTTATTTATCACGAAAAACCTCCACAACTGCCATGTTGCCAGCCCACGTGGTATAAACGCTCTTAAATTGCTTTTCACTTTTTTTAGAACAAAGAAAATATTTCACCGGTGGCAACGTTTCCCGAACTTGAGATATAACCGGCCCAATACCCTAAAGTTTGCGTGCCTGTCAATACTACAGAGAATCCAGCAGAAAGCTCAACTTTTCGGAAACTCCATTCATCGTGGAACAAGACACAGCATCAGAAACGTTATATTTACTTAGCCTGGGGGTACTGTGTATCTGCCTGTAAGTTTTAGACACATAATAGCACGGCTATTAGCTTTTTAAATAAACTCAGACATAGGTAGTATGTCGAAGTTGTAAACTATTTATGTGTATAGGTCACTAACTATGAATTGAAAGAACTTTATACGAGTACAATTATATTTTAACAATATATTAACGTTAAACAATGAAGTAAATTAAACAAAGGTCTAAGAACAAGTCCCCTCATATGGTGTTAATATGACAATGGTCACCACGATTCTCTTGTTAATGTTCCCACGCTGAATTTCGACCCTATCTTATGGATGTTTACGTCCGGCTCGAGATACAGCAGCGCACGCAAATCGTCTCGCCGTGGGCCTGCAAGCCGCTCCGGTGATGTCACTCTTAACTTTGTAAAGAGAGCGCGGCAATCGCCAACACGGCCGTCCTACCAGGTGCCTGTCCCACCAGGTATCCCACGAGTTCAGATAAAGTGCTGAAACACAAATAGTTAATCATTTATCAGTTTGCCAGCTACACATGCATTGGTTGTGTGTCGAATGTTCTGGGTTATAACACTGTCATCTTTCATTACACATTATTTCATCAGTGTATCGAGGGTAGGCTTCAATAATCATAAATCTTGTGCGCTTATAGCGACATTGTATTAAAAATCGGATTAGACCACTTGCACTCAAAGGACCTATAGCCTCACTTAAGCGTACCAAGTTCGTCTTATTGTCACTTGCACTCAAAGGGCCGATAGCCTCACTTAAGCGTACCAAGTTCATCTCATTTCGACTTGCACTCAAAGGGCCTTTAGCCACACTTAAGCGTACCAAGTTCGTTCCAGAACCACTTGCACTCAAAGGGCATTTCCACACTTGAGCGTACCAAGTTCGTTCCAGAACCACTTGCACTCAAAGGGCATTTCCACACTTGAGCGTACCAAGTTCGTTCCAGAACCACTTGCACTCAAAGGGCATTTCCACACTTGAGCGTTCCAAGTTCGTTCTCCATTGTTTTGAACCTACCACTCGGCCTTTAATGTGTTATTAACAATATTCAACATTTATAATAACATAAAGTAACTCTGTCTGCCTGTCTGTTACCTTTCCATGTTTTACGCAAATAAATATGTTATTATTAACATTTATAATAACATAAAGCATTTTATCTTGACTCGCACATACGCCTACGATACATTTCAACTTACTTCAATCGCCAACATGGGTACAAATGTTTGTTACAACGTATGTTTAATTAATCTATAAAAATCATCGATATGTATCCACGGTTTCATATTCTCTGCAGCTGTTACGTCTGTATACTTTTTAGTGCTCCTTTCACTGCCTTTTACACCCGTCACCTCATATCTATCATTCCCCAATACTTTTTTCACTTGAAAGGGGGGCCTTTGTAAACAGGTAACAACTTCCGACTTTGCCCGTCATTTGTCTGGCTTTGTGTTTTAATGAGTACCAAATCTCCATCAACGTAAACTCGTGATTTTGTACGATTTCTATCAAATCGCTGTTTTTGTGATTCCGCATTGGACTTAATATTTGTTTCTGTCCTCTCACGCAATTCAGTTACATCCAACCTATGCCCGTTGCCAATCTCCGGAGCCAAACTATCACTATCAGTGCGTAATCTATATCTGAGAAACACTTCACTAGGAATAGTTTTTGTTGTCTTGTGAACTGTACTGTTTATACCTTGTTGTAAGGTTTTTATGTACTGATCCCACCTATCTTCTGCATCGTTAGCACCTATTGCTTTTAGTGCTTCTAGAATAGTTTAGTTAAAACGTACAACCTGGCCATTAGAGTGAGGCATACCGGTTGCAATCGTGTGTAAACGTATGTTTCTATTCGTACAATACTGTGTAAAATTATTTGAAGTGAAGCATGTCGCGGCGTCTGTAATGATTCTTTGAGGATTTCCGAAAGTCTTAGAAATAGTTTCTAATTCTTTAATTACACAAGAAGATTTGGTTGTTCGAACTTCGAACCGCCAAAATGAACACGAATTTTGTAAAAGCATCTACGATGACCAATAATATATTTATTTTTGGCTTTAGTCGTAACAAAAGGTCCTAAATGATCTTTAAGAAGGGTGTGAAAAGGCTGTGCGTACTTTGGCAACGGATATAACTCTCCTTCCTTTGGACCGCTTTTATTCTTAAAGTATATGCAATTTAAGCAGTTTTTAATATATTTCCTTATAATGTCGCATTCTAGGAAACCAATACTGATGGCTTACTCGTTCTACTGTTCAACAGAGAAATGCCCGAGGTCGTCGTGGTTACATTTAATTATTTGCCAAATGCATTTCTTTGGGACCACCCACTGGCGACCTCGGCTTGTTCTTCTGTAAACCTTACCACCGAGGACAACATATTTGTTAAAAACATTTTTATTTTCTTCGGCCTCTCCTGATTCTATAATTGCTCGAATATGTTGTAACTCGGCATCTTGTAATTGTACCGTAAGCAACCAATCCGCTTCCGTTATTGACATTATAATCTCGGTTTCTGATTTCTCTCCGGACTGCATTGGGTTACGACTCAAGGCGTCTACGTGTTGCATTCGCGTACCTTCTCGATGAACGATATCAAACGAGAATTCTTGTGTGGACAAAACCCAACGCGCAATCCGGGGAATAATCTCTTTTTTGGTTAAGGCGTACCGTACGGCGTTGCAATCGGTCACTATTTTAAAAGATAATCCGATTAGGTATAATCGGAACTTCTGAAGCGAACTAACAATCGCTAATAACTCCAGTTCAAACGAGTGGTACTTTTTCTCATCTTCCGTAGTTTGTCTACTATAATAGTGGACTGGTTTTTCACCTTCGTCGGTGATTTGCATAAGTATTCCAGCAACACCATCTCTACTAGCATCCGTATATAATACGTTATCTTTATTCGGATCAAAAATGGATAGAACACTTTCAGACGTTAATTTGTTCTTCAACAATTGAAATGCATCTTTATGAATACCATACCCCATTACTACTTACATTACATACTTTACCCCATTCCCAGACCAAGCCCTTCTTTAACAGCTTTGAGAGTGGAGCAGTAAGCATGTTTGCATTAATATTTGATAATATCCACTTTTTAGATCTAGACTGGTGAAGCATTTATAGCCCCGAAGCCTATCTACAAGGTCCTCAATGCGCGGCATTGGATATTTGTCTTTAATTGTTATCTTATTTAGCGCTCGATAATCAATGCAGAGTCTTTTTTCACCATTCTTCTTATTGACAAGTAACGCAGGGCCCGCGTATGGTGATTTGCTATCACGTATAATATTGTTCTTCAAAAGCTCATCCACCATTTCGCGAATTATCTTTCTGTCTGCGTGAGAAGACCTAAAGGGTCTGCATTGAATTGGTTGAGAACCAGTTACGTTAATTATCATTTCGTGGCCATTTACCTTTCCTAATTCTTTAATATTTGACGCCACACAGTCATCATATTTTTGAAACAATATTATTAATTCATTCTGATGGGTATCGCTATCAAACTCAAAATTAGTAACTGTGTTACATAACTCTGTAAATGTATTCGCATAGTCAAATTTTAATTTGTCACCCACCCGCGAGTATACCAGGTCAGACCGCTCCGTCACGTTTCTTCCTATCAATATTTCGCAATCTGCCAGGTTGTCAATTACATAAAAATCAACCTGAGTCAGACACAGCGAATCGATTTTCAGATCAGCTGTTATCTTGTGAGTTACAATTTTGAACTTTCTTTTGAAAAACCTTGCAGCAAAACTGGCGCGGTCAGCGCAATGTTTTCCATTGAATACTTTTGACAAACGATTCAGAAATCAATGAACAACTGCTTCCCATATCAATGAATGCTTCTTGATGCAGATTATTAATACTTATTATTTTCAGAAATTTATTTCGCAGGTCAGGGGTTAAAATACATTTTGTTTCTTATTTCTCTGGTTTGCCCGCGTTCTTTTTATGGTAACATGTCGATTCTAAATGACCTCGCCTGCCACAATAGTCACATTTATTTGCATCACACTGACTTCGTTTATGGTTACCGTCACACAGATAACACTGATCTGCCCCCGACCCCGTGCCTGGCCCACGTCTTGATTAATGCTAGCAGAAGCGGTCCGACCCACTAGTTTCGTTGAGAGCACAGTTGCTGATGTCGTGGTCGGACTGATCGGTTTCGTCTGGCTATCACGTTTGCGCCTATTTGTTTCGTGTTTTTTGATGTATACGTTCGACCATGTAGGAAACTAGCTAAACTGTCGCATGTCACAAAATTATTTGCTTCAATCGATGCGCCTATACCACTGTCTCCTATATTGCCGACAATAATAGAAATAATATCTTGTTCCGAAAATTCCAAAGATAAACGATCTATTTTACATTTTTGTTCAAAATGAAACTCGTAGAGAGACTGATTTTCTAGCGGCTTTTTATCAATAATATATTTTAAAAGGTCATACATATTCCGACGGATTTGAAAACTGGAAGCCAACTAACGTGTCCAGTCCTTCCATTTCCACGTAGGCCAATGCCTATCCGATCGTAACAGTGAGTCATACCACACTTTTGCGGAGCCCTTTAATTTGTTGAGAGCTTAATAACGGGTCATTTCGTCAGTCCATGTAAAAGTTTGAGTGTAGGACCTGATAATACTAAGCCAAGCGTTCACATCGTCTCTCAGCGGATCGAACTCGGATATAATATTATTCAAAGAGGTATTTGTACTCACAGTTGAGGTATCAGCCTTACGTGATACCTGTTTCCTGTGTTTCGGCGGAGGTGACGGAGTCCTGGCACCACTACTGCTGCTAGAATTTGAGCTTGAACGTGTGCGTTTTTTTTTTTGTTTTAGGCGTTTATTACGCTCACTTTGTTTACCCATAGCTGTGTGGGTATCTCGTTCCACTTCTGATGTAAACTATTTATGTGTATAGGTCACTAACTATGAATTGAAAGAACTTTATACGAGTACAATTATATTTTAACAATATATTAACGTTAAACAATGAAGTAAATTAAACGACTGCCTCTTACAAAGGTCTAAGAACAAGTCCCCTCATATGGTGTTAATATGACAATGGTCACCACGATTCTCTTGTTAATGTTCCCACGCTGAATTTCGACCCTATCTTATGGATGTTTACGTCCGGCTCGAGATACAGCAGCGCACGCAAATCGTCTCGCCGTGGGCCTGCAAGCCGCTCCGGTGATGTCACTCTTAACTTTGTAAAGAGAGCGCGGCAATCGCCAACAAAGTCTTGTGTTATTAACACCATAATGATTAGTAATAGTACTAAAATAAGGTGGAGAGCCTGAATAAATGTAGCTCAAATTCTATAAATATTTATACAAATTGTACGAAGGAGGCTCCATGTACCTCACTCACTATGAGCTCACTGCCTTGTGATGACATTGAAGTCATGGGGCCAACTCCGGATTTAAACTAGTTTGTAAGACCTGTTGAGTTACCAGTAAGAATATTCTTATAACTAACAACAACAAGGTGTCTTCTTGCTCTAAAATAAGTTTTTACCAAAAAGGCGATGAGCAGAATGCCTTGAAATTATTTCATCAAAATATTCAAGGTATTTCTTCAAAATTATTAGAAATTGAAATGTTTTTAGAAAAAACAAAGTATGACATTGTTTGTTTCACTGAACATTGGTTAAAGCATTACCAAATGCTAATTAATTATGTCGTTGTCAAATATCTGGAACAAAGAAATTATCATCAAAAACTAGTTGGATGAATGTTTATGTGATGTAAACTGTAAATTTTTATACGCTTAATTTTTTCAGTGGATTCGTCCACTGAAAAAATTAAGCGTATAAAAATTTAAAAAATACTGGAAAAAAAATGAAGCAAAATAGAAGTGGTTCTGCAAGGACAAACGATCGACCCATCAAATTTGAAAAAGAACTGGAATTTATCAAACCCTTAATTCAAGATAGGCCACAAATTTCCAATTTGATAAGTTCACCTGAAGATTCGGATATTACTACAGATGCTGAGCCCTCAAATGCTGAATCGCCGTCTGTGCCGTCACCGCGACCGAAGTCATCATTATCGAACTGTACCTCCACTTCCCAAAATGAACGGCAACCTCTTAAAATGTCTAATATGTTATACCAGCAGTATAACAAGCACTGCCTCGAAATTATACAGGAAGATTTTTTAGTCACCGTCCAAATTTTGATATATAAATCTTTGGCAAAAATCATTGAACATATGTTTTTTCTTGTTAAAATATTTATAGGCTGCGTTAAACTTCGCGCCTTTTTTCATATGCTGTCTATACTTACTTCTACTCTGTGAACATCACTGACAAATTGTACTCCGTATAAAACTATTTTATTAAAAGTAATCTCAAGCAATCCTCTTTTTCATTGCATTAGTATAATAGGTTATGAGCCCAGAAAGCCTGTTAAATGTGGACACAGTGTAAAAACATTGTATTCTGTAAAAACATTACATGCCGGTTACAAAAACTCAAAGTGAGCGTCGGTTTTACAGACTGTGAAATAACATTCAGTTCGTCAAATTATAGCATAAAACATGTCGTCAAGCAATCCTCTCGTCATGATCGACAAGTTAACTGGTCGGGAAAACTATTCCACATGGAGATTCGCACTCAAAACATATCTTCAACACGAGGAACTGTGGGACTGTGTTGATCCGGTGCCCGGCGTAGCTGTCGACTCCAAACGTGACATCAAAGCAAAATCGAAAATTATTTTGCTTGTGGACTCCGTAAACTATGTTCACATACAGGATGCAACGTCTGCAAAGGAGGTGTGGGACTGCTTGGCAAATGCTTTTGACGACTCAGGGCTTACACGCCGTGTGGGATTGCTTCGAACCTTATGTACAACAAATCTCGCTGGATGTTCAAATGTGGAAGAATTTGTGAGTAAGATCATGACCACGGCTCACAAACTTCGCAATATCGGCTTCAAAGTAGATGATGAGTGGCTTGGGACTCTGCTGCTCTCTGGTCTACCTGAAGAATACAAACCTATGATCATTGCAATTGAAAGTTCAGGCATGAAAATAAGTGGAGACTCAGTTAAGTCAAAAATCCTACAAGATGTCAAAATGTGTGAAAGTGACACATCTGCTTTTACTGCAAATTATAAAAATAAAGGGAATAAAGGTTCCAAGAAACAGTTCAAAGTCAAAGTCAAACAATTTATTTCAATTAGGCACATAAAAGGCACTTATGAACGTCAAATTTACAAAAAAATAGAATTGATTCTAGTCGCCCCTTCCAAAAGGTAGTTTTCGTATGGAGAAGAATGGGCAAGAAACTCCACCGTTACTCTTTTAAAATGTTTTTACAATATTTTGTATACATTAATTATATAATTATATGTGAAGACGATGCATCTAGAATAAGATTACTATACCACGATAGGTAAAAAAAAAAAAAATGAAAAAAAATAAAGCAATTGCAGATAAATTAATTATAATAGGTAGAGACATGGTGCTCACATATTTACAAACATTGCAAAATTATACGATATTCCTAACATTTTAACAAGTAATACTAATAAGTCAGTGTGTGAGTTCAAGAAATCACAGAATGTAAAATCAGAGTTATAAAAAATAACAAACTATATAATTAAATAAGCAACCAGTTTGATTTTGTCTAGACTCTAAATTGTCCTATGGAGCAGGACCAGCATGTTTCCAAGCATTCTTATCTTGGATATAATCCTCTAATTTGTAAGTGTGTTAGTTTAAAAAGGGACCCCGTTGCTATAGCTGTAATAAGTATGGTCATGTTGCTGCTGAGTGCAAGTCAAATCCTAATAAAAAGAAGAATCAAGAGAGTTCAAGCTATGCGGCTGCTTTCATAGCTTCTACAGAAAACCCTTATGAAGATCCATGGTATATAGACTCAGGTGCTTCAGTGCACATGACTAAACATAAGAGTTTATTGCAAGATGAGAAAGTGCCACTTATCAAGACAATCAAGGTAGCAAATGACAAGTCATTATCAGTTCATAGTACTGGACAGTTGAGTTTAGATGTGTGCAATGATAAAGGTCAGTACAATAAAATTTTGTTTCAAAATGTACTCTATGTACCAGAGCTGGCAACAAATCTGCTATCAGTCAGTCAGATCATCAAAAACGGAGGTCAAGTAAAATTCAACAGTAAAGGCTGTGTGATATTAAATAAAAATAATGTGCTTGTTGCAACGGCAAGCTTAGTCAATAATATGTACAGGCTGGATGTGAAATGTGAACAAGCATACATATCTGATGTTGACAAGGAAGATATTTACCTCTGGCATCAACGCATGGGCCATTTGAATTTTCAAGATCTGGAAAAATTTGCAGATAACACTGAAGGTGTAAAATTATCAAAGAAAAATGATAAATTAACATGTGTAACATGCTTACAAGGTAAACAAACACGCTTACCTCTAAAACAAAGTGTAACTAAATCTTCTAAGTTACTTGAACTAGTGCATTCTGATATCTGCGGTCCAATGGAGACAAGTTCTCTGGGTGGTGCAAAATATTTTATGACTCTGATTGATGACTACTCGAAGAAAGTTTATGTTTACTTTTTACAGAAGAAATCTGATGCTCTGGAAAAATTCAAAGAATACAAAAGTCAAGTGGAGAAACAACTAGAATGCAAAATAAAGTGTCTTCGCTCTGATAATGGCCTTGAGTATGTTAATTCCAATTTTTCCGAGTTATTAAAAGCTGCTGGAATAGTTCATCAAACCACCACTCCATACACTCCCGAACAAAATGGAGTTGCTGAACGAATGAACAGAACATTGGTAGAAAAAGCAAAGTGTCTGTTAATTAACGCCAACTTATCTAAACAATACTGGGCTGAATCTGTACACACTGCTGCTTATCTCATCAACAGAACTCCAACTCGATCACTGAAATACAAGACACCAGAAGATATGTGGTCCGGGCAGAAACCAAATGTCAATCACTTAAGAGTATTCGGATGCGAAGCAATGATACATCTTCCCAAAGAAAAGAGAAGAAAATGGGATGCAAAAGCAAAGAAAGCAATATTCATTGGCTATTGTGATCATACAAAAGGATTCAGATTTGTTATTTCTGGTTCCAGAACAGTAATAAATAGTAGAGATGCAGTCTTCCTTGAATCTACAGTAAAAAGAAATTATGTTCCGGTGGACTTGATACAAGAAAGCTCAATGTGTGACTCATCAACCGTACCAATTGACAAGCATACATTTGAGAGCTCTGATGCTAATGACACATTCCAATCCACAAACACTGAAGATTATTCTGAACCAGATACAGACAGTGAATACTTACCAACTGAAAACACTAAAATACCATCTCCCTCAAACATAACTCTGAGACCTAGAAATAAAGACAAGTCTAAAGATAATCAAGGAAAAAGTTACCTGTGCTGCAGTGAAAATACTCTTGTGCCACTGAATTACACTGAGGCAATCACATCACCTGATTCTGAAAAATGGAAAATATCAATAGAGAAAGAACTGGAATCTCATCATAAAAATGGAACTTGGATATTGGTAGAAAAACCTTAGAATGCAAAGCCAATTGGAAGCAAATGGGTTTTCCGGATTAAAGATGAGCTAACAGGTCCTCGTTACAAAGCCCGACTGTGTGCGAAAGGTTATGCACAAAAAGAAGGAATTGACTATGATGAGACATTCTCACCAACAGTAAGGTATGACTCTATTCGCGTTTTATTGTCCATTTCAGCACAAGAAAATTTAGAAATAATACAATTTGACATAACCACTGCTTTTCTGTATGGTGAATTAAAGGAAAACATATTGATGACAGCACATGAAGGACTAGAATGCAAGTCTAACATGGTATGTAAACTTGTTAAATCATTATATGGACTAAAACAGGCACCCAGGTGTTGGAACACAACATTTAGTTCAGTCCTTAATAAATTTGGCTTTGAGAAAAGTAAAGCAGAGCAGTGTGTTTATATTGGAATAATAAATGGTTTCAAATGTTATCTGTGCCTCTATGTTGATGATGGTCTTTTGCTGTGTAAAGATAAATCTACAATGATGGAAATAATTAATGATCTGCAAGCAAATTTTGATCTAAAAGTATGTCCTGTATTAACTAATTATGTTGGCATGCAAATTGAAAAGTATGAAAACTGTATTTTAGTACATCAGACCAAATACATAGATCAGTTGTTGAGGAAATTCAACATGCAGGATGCCAACCCCAACTGTGTTCCTGCTGATACAAATGTGAAGTTGCAGAAGGCTGATGATGAACTGAAGAAAAATTATCCTTACCGAGAAGCAGTAGGATCACTAATCCATGCAGCTACTGTAAGCAGACCTGACATTATGTTTGCCGTGAGCCAGGTGAGTCGATACTTACATTCTTATGATGACTCCCACTGGAACGCTGTAAAGAAAATATTAAAATACCTGAAAGAGACAAAAAGTTATGGATTATGCTACACATCTAACTCTGACAGTACTGATTTAATTGGATACAGCGATGCTGATTTTGCAAATGACATAGTTACCAGACGTTCAATAACTGGCTATGTATTCCTTAAAAATGGAGCTGCTGTCACTTGGTCATCTCAACGACAGCAAACTGTGGCCTTATCCACGACAGAGGCTGAATTTATGGCTGCCTGTGCAGTTACCAAGGAAGCTATGTGGTTAAGACAGTTACTCAGTGATATCAGTGAATTTAAACAAAAATCTGTGTGCTTAAACATTGACAATCAAAGTGCCATAAATGTGATTAAAAATAGTGAATTTCATAAACGATGTAAACACATAGATATTAAGTATAATTTTGTTAAAGAAAAATACCATGAAAATATTATTAGTTTGAACTATGTACACACTGATAATCAGTTTGCTGACATTTTTACAAAGGCTCTGCCTAGAGACAAATTCAGATTTCTAAGAAATAACATTGGTATGTCAAAACTAGATATCTAATTTGGATTGTAGTTTGTATTCATGTAGTAGTACTCGTATATAGTTTATATAGTAGAGTGCTTGTAGTATAAACTGTGTTTTGATTATAACTAATAATAAATGTTACTTTAAAGTTTTTAAGCTTAAGAGTGAAGGCTCGAATTTGGTATGAGTGTTAAAATATTTATAGTCTGTGTTAAACTTCGCGCCTTTTTTCATATGTTGTCTATACTTACTTCTACTCTGTGAACGTCACTGACAAAATTGTACTCCGTATAAAACTATTTTATTAAAAGTAATCTCAAGCAATCCTCTTTTTCATTGCATTAGTATAATAGTAACTGGTTCGGTGGTATGTGGTAATTGGTTCGGTGGTATGTGGTAAATGGTATTCTGGTGACTGTGTGACAGGTACAGGTGGTCACTACATCTCTCGGTGGTATGTGGTATTCTGGTGAATGTGTGACAGGTACTCTGGTCACTACACATCAATTAACTGGAAAAGGATTTTTCAATCTAATAATACTTAACATAAAACATTAATTTGAATTTATTTGTAATGTGGATGTCTTAGGTTCTTAGATAAAACTAGGTACCTCTATCATACTGGAAAAAAATACGCGCCGACTTCACTCGACGACCGCGTCGCGCGGCTTATCGCGATGTAATTTGACCCGGGCTGACCCCGCTCACAAAAAACGCTGGCACTCCGATCCTATTGCGTCTATATACATTCTGTAAACAGATTCCGGTGCTTGAACAGTAGTGCCACTTATGATAATAAAAATAACACTCATAACCGCATGTTAGAATTATAAACAATCTCATTTAAATATTAAACGACTTGACATACAACTTGTTGCTGTATTATGTTGATGTCTGGCAAAAGTAATGAATTAATTTACGTAAAATTTTGGTAATAATATCATGAATACACAAATAATCGAATATTTTTTTTTTCTTATAAGTCTTACATACAATATTCCCATAATATTCGAACTCAAACTTCATAGTGATATAATAAATATAATTTCGAAACGCGTCGTCTAGTCTAAAAAATCTTTGAAAAATTTATAAAAATAAATGAATACGCCTCGAATGCATGAAATAATTAATTAGAATTAGTTTTTGCATAGATAATCACCGTATAAAGACACAAATTCATTGAAAAACAGTCAACAATCAGATTTTATATGGTGCTTTGTTTACATCGAATTTACGTAAGTGGGCTCGAAAAGCATTTTTATTATATTGTTTCATGCAAACGATTATCTAAAAAGTTGCACAATACACTACTACGTGATTTTTCATGTACTTACCTAAGTTTTACTCGAAAAATCCATCACAATCACTTCACAATAAATAAACACAAACACAGAGTCACGACTAGCCGCCATTACGTCTTTCAATATTTTTTTGAGTTTTGGACTCCTGATTTTTGGCATTATTTATTTCTATGGCTTACAAATATTATTGCCAGTGTAGGAAAAATCGACTAATCGATTTAATTGCATATACTCGATGCAAAAATAATATTTTAACTGTGGCGCCGCGAGCCGACACCCGGAGGGGTCGGCGGGACTTGAGCGTAGCGCGCTGAAACCGACCCCCCGTTGCTTCCCTAGTACGAATAAGGTATTTTACCAATATAACTAACACAGTAACGGCTAAGAATATTATCAAACTAGTACCTAAGTACTGCCAAATCCAGCAAAATCTGTTAATTTTAATATTAACAATAAACTAAAATAGTTTTAGACGCGTTTTATTTACTTAATTGGAAAAGGCTTTATGACGTCACGTCCGCCACTTGAAGGCGCGCCGCTCAGCAAACGGGTGTTTATTATAGGTACGACGACGTTTCACGAGTTGATTGAGTTTCAGTTTGCGTGCAGTTCTTAACGAGTCCACAACTGTCTACAAGTAGTCACCTACAGTCTGTGAAAAAGGGTAAGTAACGAGTACCAACGTGTGCTAAGTCCTATTTTGTAATTCCTACATTAGTTTGATTATTGCAGCTAAGTACATAATATGTAAATTGAAGGAACATTATTAAATATGCTGAATATGTTTTGAAATGTGATTCTTTATGTATTTTGATAACATGTTTATGTGCTTAAATTAAATAAATATAATACTAATCTATGTTATTTCCCACAAAATATTATATTCGACTCAATGCGTTATTCAGCCGTTCGACTTTAAATTACGTAAATCGATTCTGTTTTAGCTCATCACTATTTGTGCAGAGGAGATGACGTATCGAAAGAAGAGTGATTTTTCATAAAATATTACTTTTTATTTTCATTTCATTATCCCTGCTGTATAAAAAATTGGTAATTTAAAAAAAAAAAAAAATTTATTATTGTGATTTAATTTGACGAGAAATCTAAACAAGCTCGGATTCGTCGGTTGAACGGCCGACTTCCACCGATCGGCCGACGACTTCCGAACTGAATTTAAGTTCTGTGCAACGAACCGTTACGGTAGGCAGAAGATAAAATTTAAAAAATAAAAGCTTTTAAAAATGAATGTGGAGCTATTTATAAGTTTAGTACAGGGAAAGCCTGTACTTTATGATGTGAAGTGTGCTTCCTACAAGGACAACAGGGTCAAAGACAGAATATGAAAGCAAATTGCAAAGGAATTGCAATCAACAAGTAAGTACCTACTTCTTTAGATTACTTACAATGATTTAAATCTGAAATCGGTACCTTCAGGCGTATTCAGATATTATAAGCGATATGGCTATTCGCCTTCTGGATTAGCCACTTTGGACCCGTATCTATCGCTACCGAGCGCGACAGCGATATCGCTTCTTATAACGAATGGGCCTTTACATACCGAGACCCTCCGAGCCTCGGAAAGCACGATAGGCAGTTGGTCCCGGCTGTCATTCGTATATCTTTGACAGACTTTACGTTACAGTAGTCTGGAAGCCCGAAAGTCTGACAACCATTCTTGTCAAGGGGTATCGTGTTACCCAGTACAGTTACTGGGTTGTGGAGGTGAGATAGGCAGTCGCTCCATGTAAAATACTAGTATCCAATTGCATCCGGTTAGACTGGAAGCCAATCCGCGAAAGACTCGCTGGGATGCTCTCTATTGGATTCTCAATGCTCGCCTCAATACCGAGGGTTGAAAATCCAGTGCACGAAAAAACATCGATCGTAATAACGATTAATTTTGTAATCTTCATATTTTTAACTTCTTTGGATTTAATTATTAACAGAAGGTAGGTAATTTGAGTCATCTCCAGGGCCTCCTTTGTTGAAGAGAAATAAAATGTTTATTTAATTTATTTATTTATTAACGCCCGTGCGAACCCAAGCTTAGCACGGACGTCGTGTGTGGGAGTGTCGCGAGGAGGCGAACGCCGGGGCGTAACTCCGCTGCCGCGAGAAATCACGGCACAGCGGACAGAGCTCCGGCGGGATCCCATGGCGGCATGGAGAGTGCGATTGTCGCAACCCAGCGCTGGGCACGCCACAATTGTGGCGATAAGTCCCCTCTTTGAGGAGTGGCTAGAGAGGCGCCACGGCGTCCTCAACTTCCGCCTGACGCAGGTCCTCACCGGACACGGCTGTTTCGGGAGGTTCCTGTTCCGCATAAGGCGGGAGGAAACGCCCGAGTGTCACCACTGTGTGGATCGCCCGGAAGACGCGGTGGAGCATACGGTGGAGGTCTGCCCTGCTTGGGCGGAGCACCACCGTGTCCGGAGGTCCGGAGGTCACGGAGGCGATCTCTCACGTCCGACCCTGGTTCAGGCCATGGTCCGGAGCGAGAGTGCATGGGAGGCTGTCACTTCCTTCTGCGAAGCAGTAATGGTCGCGAAGGAGGAGGCGGAGCGCGCGAGGGAGATGCACGCCCTCGCGCCCCTAGTCGCCGCAGGAGACGCCCCGGGCGTCGGGAGTCACGAGCCGACTGCCGGCCACCGTAGGCGCGGGCCTGCGGACGGTGAGCGATGTGCAGATCGCCGTCCGATAGGGACCAGGCCCGGGTCAACGGCGCGTTGTGTTCCACGCGCGCCTCAAAGAGATGTCAGCACCAACTGACGGGGTTCGTAAGGACCAATGCTAAAAAAAAAAGTTAGGTACTTATCTAATTTTATTTTTTCTATTTAGTACGTATTATGTACATCGTAAAGCAACTTTTTTTTCCGAAATAGGCTAAACTTGTACATAATCCGCACAAAATCGACATTTATTCCAAACTCAACAATATAAAAATAAGCATAAAATAAAAAGCAGTCACAAGTAGATCGATTGTACTTACGCGAAATATTCCCGCAGAGTGGGCTACTAGGGAATAATACCTCCATTGTTGATTTATGAATAGGGTTGCCATTCGTCCCGATATATCGGGACTGTCACCGTCATTAGGCCCTCTGTCCCGACGTCCCGACAAAGCATTATTCCGTCCCGGTTTATCGCGCGGTCACGGCAATTCAAATACGCGCGCCAAATTATTCGGCCGCGCGGTTGCGCCGTTGCGAGTTCAGCGCTGGGGGAGGGGGGCGCCCCGCCGCGTCGCTGCGTTCTATCGCATCAGCAGAGAGTCAGTCGGTAAACAAAAACTACAGTGAGTGAGACGCTCGCACTTTCGCGTACGTGTTGTTGAATGTTTTAGTGTTTAGCTAGTACATTTTTGTCGTCTTTTGCCTGTTATCATCACGAAAATGTCTACAACAAGAAAGAGAAAGTGCCATTTTTTGGATGACTATACAAAAGAATGGAGTTTTATAAAGAAAGGACGTACAAATGAAGAAGCGTTGTGTGATATTTGTAACTGTTTTATATCAGTAAGTCACGGAGGTAAGGCTGACGTTAAGCATCATATTTCTACGGCTAGTCACAAAAAGAAAATTGCCATCGTATCGACATCGAAGTCTTTATCTGGTTTTATGATTAGAGAAGATACCAAAGAAGATTTACTAATATGTGCAGCTGAACTAACGACAGCTTATAAAGTGGTAAAACATCATCAATCCTTTAGTTCTCTTGACTGTATTGTAAAATTGAATGCAACAATGTATCCCGACTCGAAAATCGCCGCAAAGCAGTCTACTGCTAGGACAAAGGCTACAGCTATTGTGAAAAATATTCTTGCTCCGCACTCTGTTACCGAAACAGTAAAAAAAATGCAAGAAGTGTCATTTTACGGTATAGGCACTGACGCGTCCAACCACAAAGCTGAAAAAATGTTTCCCTTACTCTTTCAATACTTTACTGAATCTGATGGAATCCAACAGAAGCTGTTAAAGTTTGAGTCTCTAAAAAATGAAACATCAGAAACAATTTCAAAGTATTGTATCTATACTTTAAGACAACTGCAGCTTCCATTAGAAAAACTAATCGCTTTTTGTGGAGACAATACTAATACCAACTTTGGAGGGCTTGAACGACGTGGCCAATGCAATGTTTTTCATAAAATAAACGAAGAACTCGGAAAACATTTAGAAGGGATTGGGTGCCCAGCCCATATTCTGCACAATACTGTATCGAGTGCAGCTGGAATCTTATCTGTGGATGTCGAAGTCATCGTCCTAAAAATATTTAATTATTTTTCTATATATACTGTTAGGACTGAAAAGCTGAAGGAATTTTGCGCTTATGTTGATATAAATCATCAAAATTTACTGTCGCACTCAAGAACAAGATGGCTTTCGCTGATGCCCGCGGTAGAGAGGATCCTCAAACTTTGGACTCCACTAAAAAAATATTTTAACGCTGAAGAGAGACCACCTAAAATTATTTCCGATTTTTTTAAAAGTCCGATCAGTGAAATTTATTTTTTATTTATACAGTCCAATCTGAATTTGTTTCAAAAAAATATAAAAAGCGTTGAGAAGAACAAAGTGTCAATAATCGAAATAAAGCAGATATTACAGGCAACACAAAATTCACTGACAGAAAGGAAGTCTGCCAACTTTATAGGCATGCAAACTAAAGCACAATTGAACAAATTAAAAAATGAGAATCCTTCGCTTGAAATAACAACATTGATCACGAAGTTTGAGGAGGAGACAGTGGCTTTTTATAACACAGCATTTGAGTATCTGCAAAAGTGGTCAGTCTCATTTGATAAATATAAAGCGTTTGATTGGATGATGCTATCTGAAATCCCGGAATGGACAGCAGTTGAAAACACTATTTTATACCTAAATGAAAATGGTGTGGAGATTATGGGCGACAGTTGCTTTCAACAATATATGTATTTAAAAAACTTTTTGGAGGTCAAAGTTGACACGGAAGAGTGGAAGGCCAAAAGTTCTGTAGAAGAGAAGTGGATTTACTTTTTAAATGAAACAGAAAATCCTGAAAGAAAATGCCAAATGCTCAAATTATGCCAATATTTGTTTGCGATACCTGGCCACAACGCCACTGTGGAAAGAGTATTTTCATTAATGTCGACCCAGTGGACCGATGAAAGAAATCGCCGGAGACTGTGGAGTCGAGATTACAGTGTCAGGTTAACTTCAATATGACTTGCACGGAGTTTTATAAATATGTAAAAGGACAGAAAGAATTACTTCAAAAAGTAAAGTCTTCAGCAAAATATGTTCAAGCTGCATCTAGCACTGCTTCCATACATTAGAATTTGTATTTTTTTATAAATAAAATATTCATACTTGTTTTTTTTTTCTTTGCGTCCCGACACGAGGCTTGCCAGATATGGCAACCCTATTTATGAATGAACGGCCGCGAGGCGCGTGGCTCGCCACGTGCAACACAACGTGCAGGCATCGCGTCAACGAGCGAGTAACGATGGGAACTTCGCCATTTACAGTTCTGCTCGTGCCCGCTAGATGGCGTTAATTCAAGTTTTAAAGTTAATTCTTACTGCCGTCGTATTCAAGGAACAAACCCGCAACCCCAGCAGGTTGCGGGTTTGTCCGAAAGGGATATCGCGGCCCCGGCACACAGGCAACGGAAGGAACACGGGTGGGTTTTAGTCGGTAAAAATCTGACACACCCTCTCGGTCCGCCCAGAGCGGGAGGAGTCATTTGATGATTTCCCACCCTCAAAAAAAAAAAAGCACAGACGTAAAAAATCGCGGCGAGAAAAAATCGAGTGCCGCGCTTTGAATGGAACAAAGTAAGTGGTAAGTAGGTAAAAAAACCTACCTATAGTGATTTTTTCCCAACGCAAATTTTTATCGCGCAGTTCGCAGTATTGGATTCATTGAACGCTCGGCGTTGAGCGTTGAATGAATGCAACATACGAAGTTCTGTACTTTTGTACGCACGGGTGAGAAAAAGTCGCCTGCGTTGGTCAGGCGGGCGTGCCGGGTAGACGTGCCGCATGCTCAAGGCCGCGGCCACGCGGCGCACGGCGCGGCGGCGATGCCGAGTCGAATATCGCATAGGTAGATTAAACATTGGAATAATATTTGAATAATTTTTACTAATTTTTGGTTCGATTGGTCAAGTTCGGCCAACCACGCGGCGACGGCGACGTACCTACGAGCATAGTTCGGCCGATGACCGATTTTATTCCACCGGGGGTTTTTTACACCCAAACGTGGAACGTGGGCTAAATCATTGCGAGAGGGTTTAGAATGCTTCTGTATGAGCACACAAAGTCAAATTTTAAAACGCAGTAGCCAATAAGACCCATCTAATAGAAATAGTATTAAAAAAATAGGTATTAGAATGAATGAAACTAAAGGATGTAATAAAAACAATATTAAAAATCACAAGCATAATAACTTGACATCTAGGTAACAAAGTCATACATTAAAGTCGCTCAAAATCCATTGTGAGGATTAGAAGATCTAAGCGGTCACAAAGATAGAAAAACAAAGTCGCTTTTCTTGTCTATCTGTTTGGCCGTTTGACCTGTTAGATCTTCTAATCTGCACAATGGTTTATTTACTCAGTTTATATTTAAACAAAATAAAATCGCATTACAAGGTAAGGAGGTTCTATGCTGTGATTATAAAAATATCGCACATCTCTAACTAACATATAGTGTATACATAGTTATCTGTGGCGTACTTTCCCACACTACGCAAGTGTGTTGAAAACCATATTTATAACGTTTATTCCATTTTTTTTAGCCGATGCTGTAAAGATTAAGTGGAAGGGTCTTTGTGACAGTTACTCGCGTCACTTAAGGACCCAAAAAACCACTACTGGCCAAGGAGTAAACTGGCAATGGGCCGAGGCCATGAAATTTATGAAACCTCATCTTAGCTTCGCAACGACTATTTCTAACCTGTCTGAGAAGGTGTCTGAAGAAACGACTCCAGAACACATATCTGCAGTTCAGGCAACAACGCCGCGACGACGCGGACGACATCTTCGTGTTGCAGAAAGTTTGCCGGAAAACCCTAATTTGAATACGGACCGGGTTTTGGAGTATTTAGCGTCAAAAAAAAACCAATTCCAAGCAGCAGATGCCACGGATCTTATGTTTTTGGCATTCGCCAGTGTTTGGGATGAATATCCGAACGGAATTCAGTCGCGTCATCGTAAGCCAATCACAGCACAGCTAAATGACGTGATAGCTTGTTGTGATTGGCCCGTTTGTTCCTATCCTTTTCCCTCGATCGCTGTATAAAATTATAAAAAATATACATTCGCTAACGACCATTGTAACAGCAACTAGTTCTTTTATTTAACCAAAATACCCATTAAAAAACCCAAAAGGTAGCAGCTAAACAAGCAAGTCAAACACACCAGAACACATACAAACATATTTGGACCTTCAGAGCCATAATTCGAGGATTTGAAGCATCAAAGCCAAATCATCGAGTCAAGCGACCTTTGGACTGCCAAGCTGCTACGACCACGCAGACACATAAAGACGAGTTAAATTACAATTAGAAGCGCAGATTCAGCAGCATAATCACGCAAGGGCCTTCAATCTTATTGATGTGAAAGGACAATAGAAGATTTTGGAAGAACAAGCGGACATACGGTGCGTTTATCAAGTTCCAGTTTTCAAGAGCTGCTGAGTTCATAACTGTAATACCGTTTTGTAATCTGATTCCAGTGAGGGTGTTGGTGAGGGTTGCCCATTGCGCAGAGCGAAACATTGGCTGATCGTGTCACTACTAGCACCAGCCGTTTTCATACGCAGTCACTTTGCACGTGAGTACTCCACTTTTCACGGGCCACCGGGATGCCATTAATGGCTGATGATGGGAAGGGTCCTAGCAAAACACGTGACAGGTCCCCCTATAGAACTATTAGTGATGAAAAAATTGAGCAAATCATGCGCGATTTGGTTAGGAAACGTGGTATCGTTAAGGGCAGGTTAACTAAACTTTCTAATTACATAAATACTATCAGTGTAACAACAATGTCTAGTGAGTTAAAAATAGATTTAAAATTACGTGTAAAGGGTGCTGAGATTTTATTTAGTGAATTTAATGAAATACAATCAAAACTTGAAGAACTAGTTTCCGATAGTGACATAGATGATCAGTTAGATCGGCGCCAACAGTTCGAAGACGGCTACTATAATACTATTGCCCGAGCTGAATCCATTCTTAGCGTCAGTGAAGAGGTCACTGATTGTTCCAAACCGTGTCAGCATATGAACAGGCCAGTGTCAGTTAAATTACCAACCATCATGTTGCCTACGTTCGACGGCGTGTATGAACACTGGCTCGAATATAGGGACACGTTTATATCTTTGGTGCATAATTCGACTGAGATTAGTAACATTCAAAAATTCGATTATCTAAAGTCTTCGCTCAAAGGAAGTGCCGAATCAGTTGTAAACGCGCTAGAGATTTCTGCAGCTAACTACTCTGTGGCATGGGAGTTACTCCTAAATAGGTACGATAATGATAGATTATTAGTGAATAGTCACCTAAAAGCATTGTTCTCAATACAACCATTGAAAGAGTCACCTTCACTTATTAGAAAACTTATAGATACAATCATAAACAATTTACGCGCTTTAAAAACCCTTGATGAGCCAACAGATACCTGGGATACGCTTATAATATATATAGTTGTTTCTAAGCTAGATAGAACCACAGAACGAGAGTGGGAACAACATAGAGGTTTATTATTGGCAAACACTCCTCCTAGAACTAAATTGAAGGTTGACAGTTTGATTAATTTCCTTAAAAGTAAGGCTGATTTGTTGGAAACATTAGCATTATCAATATCACACACAAAAGATCACCATAAGACAGAAACAAAAAATGTCAGAGGTAATGTAGCACACTGCAATGTTTCCTCAAGTAACCCACCGTCAACAGCAGGCCGTAAAGCGCGTAGATTGTGCGTGGTATGCACAGGTAAACACCCAATTTACACTTGCACACAATTCATTAATTTGAACTTACTAAGCAAATTAAAGGTTGTCAAAGATAACAACTTGTGTGAGAATTGCTTGCGCTCCGGACACACTTTAGACGGTTGCTTGTGGGGACCTTGTAAACAATGTAACATGAAACATAATTCACTTATTCATCCTGATGATGCCAGCCAATCTAGCTGTACAGTGACAAGTAGTACAGGTACGACGACTGCGGCGGCAGCGGTAGTGGCTAGCGCACCATGCGCGCCCCCACCACGCGTCTCTGAGACAGTACATGATCCCAATAACGGAAATCAATTCATTCAAGTTAGCAATGTTCACACTGATACACACACACATACGCAATGCATAGACGTGCAACCGGTTCTCTTATCTACCGCATTAGTTGAGATTCCTGATAAACATAATAATTATCATGTCGCATGTGTATTACTCGACAGCGGTAGTCAGAGCTGCTTTGTTACAAATTCGTTTTGCGAATTGTTAGATATTCCACTAATACAGTCCACTCATGAAATACGGGGAGTAGGTAATTCGGTATCACATTGTACACAAACGTGTGATCTAGAAATTAAATCACGTATTAATTCCTACTCAATTCACATTAAATGTTTCGTTCTATCGGAAATAACGGCCACATTGCCTGCTATGCAGGCACAAAGCACAAAGTTTAGGATTCCTGAACACCTGCAGCTGGCAAATACGCGATTTTTAGGGCCGCAAAAGATAGATGTTTTAATAGGCGCGGATCGATTTTGGGACTTGCTTATCGACGGCAAGATGCGTTTACCGAACGGTCCGTTCTTACAGAACACGAAGTTAGGTTGGATAATATCGGGTCCTATTAATAATACACATCATAATAATGGACATGTCCAATGTAACTTCACTCAATCCATGGACAATCAGTTACGTCAGTTCTGGGAGTTGGAGGAGTTACCCAGGCTTCGGAATACACACACAGACGAAGAGCAGGCCTGTGAACAGTCTTTCATCACAACCACTACGCGCAATAAAGATGGACGATTTTGTGTTCACATTCCTCTCAAAGAGTCACCCGACGCTTTGGGTGAATCATTTCCCCAGGCAAAGCGGCGTTTTTTGTCCTTAGAAAATAGGTTATTTCGCGCACCTATTAGCTATAAGAAGTTATACACTGATTTTATACACGAATATATCAACTTGGGTCACATGACTCGGGTTGATTCTTACACGAGTCCTTACTATTTTATGCCGCATCACGGCGTTTTTCGAGAACACAGCACGACTACGAAGCTTCGTGTAGTATTCGACGCCAGTGCTGCGACTAGTAACGGCAAATCTCTCAACGATATCCAGCTTGTAGGACCTCCAATTCAGGAAGACTTGCTGGGTATTTTGCTACGGTTCAGACAATTTAAATTCACTGCAATTGCAGATTGCGAGAAGATGTACCGTCAAGTCCTTGTTGATCCCTCTCAACGTGACTTGCAACTTATTATGTGGCGTGACGATCCGACAAGACAGCTCGAGTTCTATCAGCTGAGCACCGTAACATACGGCACAGCGTCGGCGCCCTTTCTCAGTGTTAGGTGTCTTAAGCAATTAGGAGCTGAGTGTACGGACCCCGAGGTTAAAAGGGTCATAACTGACGATTTTTACGTAGATGACCTTTTGACCTCGTGTGACGAGAAGGTCAAACTACTTGACATATGTAAACGTACATCAGACATTCTTAAGTCCGGCTGCTTTCCGCTCCGCAAATGGACCTTTAACTTTGAACTCGACGGTACATCAGCTTCAACGAGGTCACAGTCTGATCACAGTATATTTCGTGACTTAAATTTAGGTGATAATAGTCAATGTAGAACATTAGGTATAGGTTGGTGTAGCATCGCGGACGAGTTTAATTTCCATACGCAATTCCAAAACAGCGTCAATCCTGTTACTAAGCGCATAATTCTGTCAACTGTTTCTCAGATATATAATCCAATGGGATTGTTAAGCCCTTCCGTTATCATCGGCAAGGTATTATTGCAAAAACTTTGGCTATTAAAATTAGATTGGGATGATCCGCTTCCTACTGATGTCGTGCGAACATGGAACCGGTTTGTTGACAGTCTTTCTTATCTTTGCACTATCAAAGTTCCACGACACGTCTTCCAATGTGATTCTACTCGGACTGAGTTACACATTTTTACTGACGCTTCACAAACTGCATATGGCGCGTGCGCTTATGTACGTAGTGTAGGTATTAGTGAGGTGACAGTGAAATTGCTTATTTCGAAGGGTAAAGTAGCTCCATTGAAACCCGTTAGTATACCGCGTCTGGAACTGTGCGGTGCGTTGCTGGGTGCTAGGCTGTTTGACAGGATTAACAGTTCACTCACTCGTAAATTTGATGACGTCACATTTTGGACCGACTCGACTATCGTGTTAGGTTGGTTGCGCATGGCACCTAATTTGCTTAAAACTTTTGTGCAAAACCAAGTCGCTGAAATAAACGAACTTACGAGTGTGTTTTCTTGGCGACATGTAAGTGGAAAAGATAACCCTGCTGACCTCGTTTCGCGTGGTGTGAGTCTTGAAGACTTGGCTTCATCCACATTATGGTGGGAAGGCCCTTACTTTATGCACGGCCTTGACTTTGATAGCAATTTAAATTTGCAATTAATTCCGAATTTTAATGACATCTCGACTAAAGAGATACCTGAACTCAAAGCAAATGTTATTAAGTCATTATTAACAAAAAATACTACACTCGAAACATTTTTTCCATTCGATAATTTTTCGCATTTTAATCGCATGAGTCGTGTCGCTGCTTATGTACTACGCTTTACTCACAATAGCTGTGCGCGCAACAAAACAAATCAGCTGACAGGTACGATCACTGTTGTTGAGTTAAGACATGCCATTAGTACACTTACACGATTATCACAAATGGAATCATTCCCAGTTGAGTATAGTTTACTAAAAAATGGAAAAGATGTCAAGTCAAGCGTTAGCCTTGCGAGTTTAAATTTGTTTCTGGATAGTGATAATATAATTAGAGTGGGAGGTAGGATAAAGAACTCGCCTGACTTTAATTATAGTAAAAAACACCCGATTCTTTTGTCTTCTGAACATCACTTTACACTTCTATTGTTTAGGCACGAACACAACCAATCAATGCACTGCGGACTTCAAGCGTTACTTTACCATTTGCGTGAGAATTGGTGGCCAGTGTCAGGTAGAAACCTAGTTAAGAAGGTGACGCAACAATGTGTGATCTGTAAGCGCATTCGAGGTAAAACATTAACCCCACTCATGGGCAACCTACCTAAAGAACGGGTAACCGCTAGTTTTCCTTTCATTCGCACAGGTGTAGACTACGCAGGGCCGGTGTTCATACAAAACCGAAAAGGCAGAGGCGCGAAACTAATTAAATCATACATTTGTCTGTTTATCTGTTTCACGACGCGCGCAGTCCACTTGGAATTAGTTAGTGACCTCTCTTCTGATGCATACTTACTTGCGCTTAAGCGTTTCATTTCACGGCGCGGGAAGCCGTCAGAAATATTTTCGGACAATGGACGCAATTTTGTAGGCTTAAGTAATGATTTTGCTCAGTTTTTATCAAAATGTAGAAAAGATATTATTGACTACGCAAGGGGTCAACAAATTCAATTTTCTTTTATTCCCCCATATTCCCCGCATTTCGGAGGCTTGTGGGAAGCTGGGGTCAAGTACCATCTTCGCCGAGTAGTGGGCAACGCTCACTTAGCCTTCGAGGAACTCACTACAGTGTTATGTCAAATCGAAGCGATGTTGAATTCTCGACCAATGACTCCCTTGTCTTCGGATCCTCGAGACTACCTTCCCCTTAGCCCTGGACACTTTTTGATCGGACGACCACTCACCGCACCAGTCTGTAAAGATGACCTGCGAGACTTGCCTGTTCATAGACTGACTCGCTACCAGAGAGTGGAACAGATCCGGCAGCAGTTCTGGTCGCGCTGGGCCAAGGAATATATCTCGGAGCTACAAACTAGAACCAAATGGAGGAAAAATATGGCAGACCTAAAACCTGACACGCTTGTCATTATTAAAGAAATCAACCTTCCGCCGTTGAAATGGCAATTGGGTCGGATCATGAAGACGATACCTGGCAACGATGGTATCTCACGAGTAGCAGACATTCAAACATCATCAGGCATCGTGAGACGGCCATACACGAAGATCTGCCCTCTGGTCGAAGATGGGTAAAATGGAAGATTCTATTGTAAGCTGATGCTTTCAAGGCCGCGGGCATGTTTGGGATGAATATCCGAACGGAATTCAGTCGCGTCATCGTAAGCCAATCACAGCACAGCTAAATGACGTGATAGCTTGTTGTGATTGGCCCGTTTGTTCCTATCCTTTTCCCTCGATCGCTGTATAAAATTATAAAAAATATACATTCGCTAACGACCATTGTAACAGCAACTAGTTCTTTTATTTAACCAAAATACCCATTAAAAAACCCAAAAGGTAGCAGCTAAACAAGCAAGTCAAACACACCAGAACACATTCAAACAGCCAGGGCTATTAAATCTTTTTCCCCCCGGCGGCAGTCAGACATAAAGTTTAAAATTGCTCAATTAATAAGGGAGGAGGAGCTTGGTCATATTAGAGAATCGTTTGACATCGAACCGTCTTATTCACCACTCACAACCATCCCAACACACACCAACACTACTCCATCGTTTAGAAACTCCCCCTCACCCCATCCTCACACCACCGCTCCATCGTATGGAAACTCTCCCTCTCCCCCTGCTCACACCACCACTCCATCGTATGGAAACTCTCCCTCTCCTCCTCCTCACACCACCACTCCATCGTATGGAAATTCTCCCTCTCCCCCTCCTCACAACACCACTCCACCACCCTCCCATTCTCTTATCTCCTTATCAGATCCATCCAATCACTTACAATTACCAGCACTCTTACCATCCATCAACAATAACCCATCACAATCACCACACACTAACACCCCATACTCACACATACGATACACACCATACGGCCATACAGCAACGTACACCTCGTTGTCCCAGCAACACACACCACACAGTCACACCAACCAAACACAGAAACCACTTACTAACACCTCATTCTCCCAGCAACACACACCACACGGTAAGACCAACCACATACAGACCCTACATACTAACACCTCATTCTCCCAGCAACACACACCACACGGTAAGACCAACCACATACAGACCCTACATTCTAACACCTCATCCTCCCAGCAATACACACCACACCGTAACACCAATCAAAAACAGATACCACATTCTAACACCTCATCCTCCCAGCAACACACACCACACGGTTACACCAACCACATACAGACCCTACATACTAACACCCCATCCTCCCAGCAACAAACAACATTCGTTAACACCAATCTAGAACAGATACCACATACTAACACCTCGTTCTCCCAGCAACACACACCACACGGTAAGACCAACCACATACAGACCCTACATTCTAACACCTCATCCTCCAAGCAATACACACCACAACGTAACACCAATCAAAAACAGATACCACATTCTAACACCTCATCCTCCCAGCAACACACACCACACGGTTACACCAACCACATACAGACCCTACATACTAACACCCCATCCTCCCAGCAACACACACCATTCGTTAACACCAATCTAAAACAGATACCACATACTAACACCTCATTCTCCCAGCAACACACACCACACGGTAAGACCAACCACATACAGACCCTACATTCTAACACCTCATCCTCCCAGCAATACACACCACACCGTAACACCAATCAAAAACAGATACCACATTCTAACACCTCATCCTCCCAGCAACACACACCACACGGTTACACCAACCACATACAGACCCTACATACTAACACCCCATCCTCCCAGCAACAAACAACATTCGTTAACACCAATCTAGAACAGATACCACATACTAACACCTCGTTCTCCCAGCAACACACACCACACGGTAAGACCAACCACATACAGACCCTACATTCTAACACCTCATCCTCCAAGCAATACACACCACAACGTAACACCAATCAAAAACAGATACCACATTCTAACACCTCATCCTCCCAGCAACACACACCACACGGTTACACCAACCACATACAGACCCTACATACTAACACCCCATCCTCCCAGCAACAAACAACATTCGTTAACACCAATCTAGAACAGATACCACATACTAACACCTCGTTCTCCCAGCAACACACACCACACGGTAAGACCAACCACATACAGACCCTACATTCTAACACCTCATCCTCCAAGCAATACACACCACAACGTAACACCAATCAAAAACAGATACCACATTCTAACACCTCATCCTCCCAGCAACACACACCACACGGTTACACCAACCACATACAGACCCTACATACTAACACCTCATTCTCCCAGCAACACACACCACACGGTAAGACCAACCACATACAGACCCTACATTCTAACACCTCATCCTCCCAGCAATACACACCACACCGTAACACCAATCAAAAACAGATACCACATTCTAACACCTCATCCTCCCAGCAACACACACCACACGGTTACACCAACCACATACAGACCCTACATACTAACACCCCATCCTCCCAGCAACAAACAACATTCGTTAACACCAATCTAGAACAGATACCACATACTAACACCTCGTTCTCCCAGCAACACACACCACACGGTAAGACCAACCACATACAGACCCTACATTCTAACACCTCATCCTCCAAGCAATACACACCACAACGTAACACCAATCAAAAACAGATACCACATTCTAACACCTCATCCTCCCAGCAACACACACCACACGGTTACACCAACCACATACAGACCCTACATACTAACACCCCATCCTCCCAGCAACACACACCATTCGTTAAAACCAATCTAAAACAGATACCACATACTAACACCTCATTCTCCCAGCAACACACACCACACGGTAAGACCAACCACATACAGACCCTACATTCTAACACCTCATCCTCCCAGCAATACACACCATTCGTTAACACCAATCTAGAACAGATACCACATACTAACACCTCATTCTCCCAGCAACACACACCACACGGTAAGACCAACCACATACAGACCCTACATTCTAACACCTCATCCTCCAAGCAATACACACCACACCGTAACACCAATCAAAAACAGATACCACATTCTAACACCTCATCCTCCCAGCAACACACACCACACGGTTACACCAACCACATACAGAGCCTACATACTAACACCCCATCCTCCCAGCAACACACACCACAACGTAACACCAATCAAAAACAGATACCACATTCTAACACCTCATCCTCCCAGCAACACACACCACACGGTTACACCAACCACATACTAACACCCCATCTTCCCAGCAACACACCACACGGTTACACCAACCACATACAGACCCTACATACTAACACCCCATCCTCCCAGCAACACACACCATTCGTTAACACCAATCTAGAACAGATACCACATACTAACATCTCATTCTCCCAGGAACACACACCATTCGGTAACACCAATCTAGAACAGATACCACATACTAACACCTCATTCTCCCAGCAACACACACCACATGGTAACACCAACCACATACAGACCCTACATACTAACACCCCATCCTCCCAGCAACACACACCACACTGTAGCACCAACCAAACACACACACCACACACTACCACACAGTATTCACCATCCTTTGGCACTGACCCCGATCAAGAAGGAACTACTTCAATTAGAACATTTTTCTCTAACTATGCTATAATCGATTAACTTTTTTTTCTGAGTTAGGTTTCCGTACCCGAAGGGTGCCAAACGGAACCGTTATACTAAGTCTCCGCTGTCTATCTGTCTGTCTGTCAGCGAGCTGTATCTCATGAACCGTAATAGGTAGACAGTTGAAAATATCACAGATTATGCATTTCTATTGCAGCTATAACAAGAAAAAGATCAAATTTAAAAATTATACAATGTCGATTTTGAAAAAAAAAAAAATTGTAACCCTGGCCATGTGGGGTGTGATTGTCTAAAGCTCATTGTGTACAGAACAAATATAATTTTTAGTTTTCTTATCTTCAGAAATGATGAAATAGGGGGCCGTAAAAGTTGTCCGTTTTAGACCATTTTTGTACGAGCTCTATCTCAACAACTAAACAAGTTAGGAATTTGAAACTTCTGTATATATCATGTACCTACTATACAGGGTGGCAGGGACACCGACATCAAAACTGATACCATGGATTCAGTACATGAATTTGAACCCCCCTTCGATAAAAAAAATTCGTCGGCTATTAAAAAAAATATCAGCTGTTCCATACCTACATTTTGACTGCGTATTGCACTTTTCTATGAAACGCTGATTTATATTTTAATAACCGACGAAAAATTTCAGCGCTGGGGGGTTTACATTCATGTACTGAACCCATGGTAACAGAAAAAAAACAATTGAGTCCTTTTTTTTTAAATAGATTAGATATAGATCTGAGGAACCCTATTGAAAATGGCTCTTTTATTCAAAGTAGTTTTTTTTTTAAATACAATTATATAATTGTATTTAAAAAAAAAACTACTTTGTTTAAGTTTATATAAAACATACCGCCAGTAAGCATTACGCTGTTTCGTAGCATTTTTAAAACACTCAATTTGAAATTCAAAAAGCCTTCAAACGATACTTGCAAAACTTGCGATTCGCTTACTCTTCAAATTAAAACTTGTGAGGATGCTAATGAAAAACAAAATTTAGAAGAGAAGAAGACTGTTCATCAAAGTAAAGCTGAATCACATTATAATTCGAAAAGAGAGGACAAGGAATTGAGTAAGCAAAGTGAAGGAAAAATTGTTGTTGCTGCATTCGATCTACAAAAATGTTTAGCGACTCCTTATCTATCAGCTGGAATATCGTTTTATAAAAGGAAGCTATGGAATTTTAATTTAACTGTTCGTAACATCACAGAAAAGCGAACGCACTGTTTTGTTTGGTACTAAAGTATCGCACAAAGTGGTGCGGATGAGATTGCATCATGTTTGTTTCGATTTATTATGGAGCTACCAGATACTGTAGAGCAGATAATCTTCTACTCAGATACCTGCCCAGGACAAAACAGAAATAATATTTTACCATTAATGTTTGCATTAGCTGTCAATCGAAAAACCAGTTTAAATGAAATCCATCACAAATTTTTAGTGCCCGGACATACGCATTTGGAATGCGACAGCGATCATGCAGCGATAGAAAGATTTATAAAACATCATAGAGTTTCAATTTCTGTTCCACAAGATTGGGCAAACATTATCCAAATGACTAGTCGCAGATACACAGTCCAAATGATGACACAAGAAGAGTTTTTAGGATTTTCTCAACTTTTCAAAACAATGTTTATGAAAAGAAACATTGATACCGATAAAAATCCTTTTATTTGGAACAATATTTTTTTGGATAATGTGTTCTAAAGACTCTAATGATGTGGCGTTCAAAGAGTCTTTAGACTCAAGTGAACCTTTTAGATACTACTCATTTGTTAAAAGGGGACGGGTATCATCGGTTGCTACTTTGAGCATACCAAGAGCATATTCGAGTCCTTTACCTATATGCTCAAAAAAGAACCATCATATTATAAGTTTGCTACCTTTTATAGATCGTGTTTATCATAATTTTTATAAAAATTTGAAAACCTCAAACACGAATCCTGACTCTGTAAGCGACAGTGACGAAAATTACGAATAAACTATATCACTAATGTTCTACTAACTTTTGATTTCAGTATGTTAACTCCATTGTTTTCGATTAATTAGTTAATGTTAATTTGGTTAAAAAATGATAAGTGCCATTAAAAATGAAACGGCTGTGTTTTTAGTTTTAGTTAATATATTTAAAAAAACCTGATTAATAAATAGTTACTGCAGCAGTGGTTGGCTTTTTCTACTTTACCTAATTGATTTATAAATTAAACTTGAACCTTAAAAGTCTTATACTGAAAAATTACGTTTTTGGACTTAACAGGTTTCCCCCAGACACCACAGAAATATTGTCAACTTCCCTACAGTGTTCCAAATTTTACTTTTAAGTAGGGCTACTTAAGCATAATTGGTTGGAACGTAATTATTGTATTATTTGAAAAAAAAACATGTTTATGATAAGCTCGTATTGGTTTTACGCATAGATATAAGACTACTATATTACTGTTATATACTCATATATTTCTATGGTTTTACGTCATTCAAATCAAAGATCGTGAATGTCCTACTTTAGACATTTTGTGTTGTTTTAATTAAATCTTTGATTTTATTAAATAATCGTGTCATTATAACCTTGCAACTCTGGTGCCTGTTCTTAGCTATGTTTCATGATCATCTGTAATTTGCAAATAATCAGCTCTTTTCTAATTAATTGAAGTCTCAAAAAATGCCTTGCAATGCTAATTTATTTCATTTTCGCTCGTCCGATCGACTTGGAATTTGGTACACTATAGGTAGGTACTTACACATTTTTTCAATGTGTGATCTCGGAAAGTGCAGCCTCACCAACACCTCGACCAGCAATAGGTATCGTATTTGGGCAAACCAAAAACGATACCTACTTCTGGTCGTTCATAGAAGCTAACAACATGTACATTCAATTACTTAGGTATGGTTTTCATAATGATTGATAATAAATAAAATAAAATGTATTATGCATGGTAAGTATCTAGCATTGGGTTGATAGCAGAATAACTTGTTTTAATTTTACTCATCCTGCAAAACAATAAAAGATAGTAGGTAGGTACCTACCCAGGTACAAGTTTATATTATTTAATAATTCACTAACGACCCAACCCAAGCCAACCCAATCCAACCTATATTCTAAGTGTACGGCCTGAGTGAAGAAGCGTCTAGCGGAGCGTTCAGCGTTGCGTGCATGCGGCGAAAGCAGTGATGGATTTCGTAGTATAATTATACTATTTGTACCATTATTTCATAATGTGTAGTATGTAGTATCGTAAGGCAACTATATTACGCGAAAATACCATAATTTTATCTCCAAGTCGACCGATGTAATACCTATGTTGTTGGTCGGTCCTTTTACTTTTTAATTAATATCCTTAATTTTTTGTACGTATGGCAACACCAAATCAGGCATTGACGCTAGGCAGCCCGGCAGGGACTTCCCACGTAATGTTTTACTATACCGGCCATTATGACAGAGTAGGATGGATGTATTTTATGAATGAGTGTGACAGAGAAGTTTTCATAGGATTGTTTTCGATTACTATATTACACACAAGCCGGGACTCGAGTACTCGACAGTGAATAAGTCATAAATAAGTAGCTGCGGTACAGTTTTCCTAATTAGAATAGTTATAATACTTACAATATAGTGTTTGTGCGTGTATTAAGTACAGATAAAATACTATTTTATGGTCGTAATTATTTTGTAAGGATGAGTGAAAGCGAGGACGAAGAAAAGTCTGGTGTTTCAACGCCGAAGAAGAAACGTATTGAAAGAGGAGATCTAAAAGTGAAGGAAAAACATAGACAGCAAAAATACAGGACCGAATGGGAGAGTGACCCAAAATTTAGTAAGTGGCTTACTGTTGATCCTCAAAATAATTTCAAAGCACGCTGCAAAGTATGTAATGTTTCAATGATGGCCGCAAAGCATGTTTTATCGACTCATTCTGAAGGGCAAAAACATGAGAAAAATTTATCTTCTATTCGTGCGCTAAACCCGGTCACATCTTTTTTTTCATCACCAAGTACATCTAAGGAGAATAACACTGTTAAGATGGCACGAGTTGCTGAAGGCAAGCTGGCTGCTTATTTTGCAGAACATAATATAGCTTTTAATGCTGCTGACCACCTCGGAAAAGTATTGAAAGAATGTTTTCCAGATTCAAAAATTTTGAAAGAAACTAACATTACGCGAAAAAAGACTGCGAAAATCATATATAAAAGCATCGGTCCAGAGCACAAAGAAGAATTAGCTAATAAATTAAAAATGTCTAAATTCAGCGTTATGACAGACGAATCGACAGACATTTCTACGACAAAAGCGTCTTGTGTAGTAGTAAGGTTTTTCAACGAGACTTCTGGCCGTATTGAGAGCAAATTCTGGAATCTTCATGAAATTTTCAGCGCTGATGATCCCAGTGCAGTAAACGAAGGAGCAACTGCAGAAAATATATATATTAAACTGAAAAAATCATTTACGGAACACGGTATTCCTTTAAAAAATATTTTTGGTTTCGGGTCAGATGGCTGTAATGTTATGATGGGACGCGAAAATTCTGTTGCAAGCAGGCTCAGAGAAGATTGTCCTGGTATTATCATATTAAAGTGCACTTGTCATTCCGCCCATCTCTGCGCCAGTGCAGCATGTCAAAAACTACCAAATAGGTGCGAACAGTTGGCACGAAATATATTCAGTTTTATTCACAATAGCTCAAAACGATCAGCAGCGCTAAAGCAATTTCAGGAGTTTTTTGATCTCAAGCCACAAAAAATGTTGCATCCATCACAAACAAGATGGCTGTCACTTCAGCAAGTAGTAGCACGTGTTTTAAGCAATTGGGATGCTTTGAAGTTGTTTTTCACTGACATGGCACTGTCGGAACGATCTCTGTCAGGGCAAGCAATACTCGATTTGCTTCTGGATCCATATATGAAGCCATATTTTGATTTTCTAGCATGGGTACTACCAAAGTTTACAACTTTCAACAAATACTTTCAGTCCGCGGAAGTTGTGGTAACAGAGCTGGATGCCAGAGTAAAGGACTTATACACGGAACTGCTGCTGTGTTTTATGGAGCGGAGGTATGTTAACCAAACTAACATAGCTGATATCAATCCAGATGACAAAAAAAAACACTCACCTAACGAGCTTCTCTACTTAGGAATCGGCGTAGCAACAAAAATTAACACACCTGAAATTAAGACAGATATGACTAGGCGGAAAGAATTTTTGAATAGGTGCAAAGATTTTCTTGTCGAATCTGCTGTGCAAATGCGAAAAAGGTGGGATTTTAACAACGAGGCGCTTATCAAAATTAATTTACTAAGTCCTAAAAATGCTTTAAGCCAATCTGTCCGAGAACAAAATCCAACCATTCTGTCTATCGCCTCAAACTTTCCAAGAGTAATTGACTTAGAAGACATTATTTTATTGCAAATTCTTGACGACCAATGGCGTACACTGCCACTAATCGAGTTTGATGAAAATATAAAGATGGAAAAAAGACCAGACGTGTTTTGGAAGAAAAACTAAGCGCTTGGTGTGATATGAATGAAAACTATCCGTTTAAAAAAATCGCCAAAAGAGATTGACCATTTCTGGTATCGCTATTTATTATGTGGTGACTTAAGTTTATAATGTTCATAAATCCTGTTTTTAAATATAATAATTTTATCTAGTAATGCGATTCCTTAAATTCTCCGTATAAAAAACTCCTTAAAAGTATCAGTTTTTATTTCGATTTCCTATTTTACCAGATTTTACCTCTAAATTGTTTTTTTCACCCTCGTAATGTCACATGTCATTGGCTTCAAAGAGTATGTAAGCAATAAAACCTTCTTGACTTACGCAAAATAATTAATTTACGCATCCAATTATTAAAATTATAGTGAATAATTAGTAACAACAGATATTAATAACAACTAATTATTATTATTACATTGTAATAATAATCTGTTGAGATATTAAAAGTACATAAGCAAACCTTTTGGTTATGCGAAAGGCAGAAGGTTTTAGAGACCTTTGCTGTTTCATTCATCAAAAGAAACTCTTTGAAAACAGAACAAACATGTGCTAAGATTCTATGCGCGCGCATCCTGAGCAGAATATGCTAGCGACAGAACGGCGGGCTTTTTCTTTCTAGCTTTTATGCACGTCCTATTCGTTTAGTTTTAAGTACATTCTCGACCGATAGGTATGTACTTTTAAAATTGTTTATTATTATTATTGTATAAATTAATTGAATTATTAAATTTATATGTTTTGTTTTAATCTCTACTACTAGGCCATTATTATTTTGCAATTTGGATTTAATTTAATTAGCTATGTTTATATGTTTATGTCACATAGATTACTGAAAAATGTTCAGCACTTTGATCTTATGGTTTTAAACCGCTTGTTCCCAACAAGTCACACCTCAACGGGTAACAGTGTGACTCGTTGGGAATGTTTTGGATAATAATTCCCAACGAGTCACAGTTACTGTTACACTGTTACTCGTTGGGATGATTTTTTCATTAGTTCCCAACGAGTCACACTTAACCTGTCACACTGTGACACGTTGGAAATAAATGTAAAAGATGTCCCAACGAGTAACAGTAGCTCCGACTCGTTATGCCGTCAACAGCGGCACAATGACTGGTTGACTTATTTTTATTCATCAGTTCTAAATAGTTATCCCTTGTTAGGGCTCTGTTTCTCGCCTGACATGACCAGTGCTAGTGTTCGTGGCCGCCTATATTTACTAGAATACGTAATCTCTCTACTTTCTTATTCACTTGTTTATGAAGATACTATTAATGGATAATGGTGTGAATACAGTGAAATGATAAGAGGATATTTGTGTTTTTTTTACCTCTTATTAATTTCAGCCACAATATAAAATATTATTTCTCTAAAATTAAATGTAAAGCACATATTTGCATGTTAAAGTTACACGTTTTTCGCCACGGGAACGACGCGGGGAGGGAGAGGGATGCTTGAATATTATCAGTTTGTGCTGTGCATTGAAGTGAAGTGCACGTCCCGCTGTTAACCATGACAGAATACATCGCGTCAACTTCGTCCAGCCTAGTGACATTTAGTTTTATACAAAGGAATGGTGGTACTATTTTGCTTCGTGGTGGATACGAATTTTATGCCAGGCGAAAGCATAATAGCGGATTAACAGTGTGGGCGTGCACGCAACGAAAAACTTGTAAAGGAGTCATACGAATAAAAGTAAGTATATCTACCTCTATACAAGATGTTGAAATAACCCAAAACTTAATTTGTTTAGAATCAGCAGCAAAATAGAAAGCAATATTTTTTAATACTTATATAGTTTAATTTTTTACCTAACATAATTATTTGTTTTGTCGTTTTTAATATTTTTTTAAACGCTACGTAAACAATCGAGCGGGCGAGTGTAAGTGAACTAGCGCGCGCGCTCAAGGTCAGCCGCTCCGCCGCCACCCCGCCGCCGCCGGCTACCGCCGTCCCTGTAGTCAATCTAGCGCGCGCCGGCGCGTGCGTCGTTTCATCTGAGGTTTTGGGTTATTCCATAAATATGTTGTATAAGTGACAATTTACTGATAACTACAAAGTATTTATTTTCAGTTTTAACTGAATATGCTGAGCTTGCTTAATTTACTGTTAACCGCTTTAATTCTGTTTTAATCATTATTGAGATCGTAAATGTTTTTTCATAGGACCAAAATATTCTGCATGAGACTGCTCATAGCCACGCCCCTGACTTTGCAAAAAACGAAATTGAGGAATCTGTCCAGAAATTAAAGACTGAATTGTACAAACCAGGTTTTCCAAATATCCCACAAAAGTATAATTCAATGATAAGTCAACTTAAAGATGCCGGAATGGATATCGTATCTAAAATACCCAAATTCACAAGTGTTAAAAGTACACTGTACAGACAACGAAATTCAGCAGCCGGAGTTTCTAAGATAGTGTACAAACAGGCACTAGACGTTGAAGTACCACCAAGATATAATGATTTTCTACTAGCAGATTACCAAAGTAATACGAACAATACTAGAATAATATTATTTTCGTCCAAGGAAGCGAGATTAATGGTGCACAATTTAAAAGACTGTTATGGTGATGGCACATTTAGAAGTTGTCCTAATCCCTTCATACAACTGTATACAATCCATGGGGATACTGGAAGTACAGTAAACCACACAAATATAATTCCTGTGGTGTATGCATTAATGAGCAACAGAACAACAGAAAGCTACTATATCCTGTTTAGTATGATAAAATCACAGCTACCTGATTGGAATCCAGCTCAATTCAGATGTGATTACGAAAAGCCAGCAATAAATGCAATCGCCAAAGTTTTTCCTTCAGTGATAGTAAAAGGGTGTTACTATCACTATAACAACGCGATATTTAAAAAGGGGAAAAAACTGAAAATGACAATGCGGACGTCACAAGATCCAAAGGAGGTGCGATTAGTTCAGCTCAGTGCTGTGCTTCCTTTGCTGCCAGAGCATGAAATAATAAACGGATGGGTATATATAATTGCTCGATACGGAGATAGCGAAAGTTCAAGCTGCAAACAGTTTATAAAATATATGGAAAGACAATGGCTGTGTAGAGAGTTTTTTAAAGTGTGGTGTGTTTTCGGAGAGCGGCACCGAACCACAAATGCCTTAGAAGCATGGCATGGTAAGTTGAATAAGACCATCGGAACAAAAAAACCGAACCTGATGCACTTCCTGCATACATTAAAAGAGGACTCTTCTCTTAATGTTGTCAGAAACATACTCACACAAACAAATAAATCACTAAAAAGAAAAAGAGCTAAAAAATATATTTTAAAAGACGATTTCATTCAAGAAGTGCAACAGGAGCTATCGGAAGGTTTGATAACAGTAGGCCATGCTTTAGAAATTTTACGAAATTAGATTATATACTGTGAGTCAAATACATATTATGTACAAGGCTGATTATATTAACATTAACTATTTCTTTATCATAACATTAACTTTATTTTAACTCAACGTTTTGTTTGGTCATACCAAACAAAACGTTGAGTTAAAATAAAGATACTACTTAAAAATGATTTGTTGAAAATTGTTGTACATTGATTTTATATTAATTAACGTGTAAGACTGATTATGGTTGTCATCATATCATTATTATGGATAATTATGAATCTACAATTATTAAAATCTACTTATTATCCATAATGATGTTATGATGATAACTCTATATTGAATTTATATTCAATTCCATAAGACTGATTATATTTAGAACAATTTTTTAATGTTAATACTTAATTAGTAAGTTTAATACTTACTAACATAAAAAAGAAACAACATACCACGTGTCCACGAGTTTGATTCACACGAAACAGCTTTAAGTGTTTCGTGCGAATCGAACTCGTGTTTTTTTTATTTCTCTTATATCGCCTGTATTAAGATACCAAAAGTTAAAGAAAAGTGGATGTTCTTACTTTAATCATTAAAATTAAAATATCTGTGATGATTCTGTGATTTATACCTAGATAAATATAGCTTTTTAAAAATATCTTATAATGTTTGAATTGTTATTTTGTTAATTTATAATTTCAGCTATTTGAAATTTGTTGTTTATTTTAAATGCCTTATTGCAAGTTTATAATTTCATAATATGAAACTAGTGATATCTGTAAAGATTTTTTAGTTTGATACAGATAGGTTGTTATAATGTGTAGATAATTTATAAATGTTTAAAATTGTAATTTTGTTGATTGATAATAAATCTGTTTGATATTTATTTACAGTGTCTTATTCCAATATATACCATATTCACTGATTTACAATTTCATAGGAATCTTTACGAGTAATCGTGTAACTGGCTGGGAATTGTTTAGTAAAAAAATCCCATAGAGTAACAGTGTGACCGGTTGGGAACGTCTCAAAAATAATTCCCAACGAGTAACATGCCCAACGAGTAACAGTATGACTGGTTGGGATTATTTTTAAAATTAATTCCCAACCGGTCACACTGTTACCCGTTGAGGTGTGACTCGTTGGGAACAAGCGTTTTAAACATGGTGTAACGTATAGGTCCCATTAACGTGAACGTTTTATGACTATATACACATTGTCGAAAATGAATGTCGGAATTGACGAGCATTGAAAATTCTTAAACGTTATTTTGACTAATTCGTATTTTGAATTTAACAGCATACATTGTGACAAAAAATCGAGAGATTCGATTCTAAACCTAGATTTTGAGACCTAATTACCGTGTAATGCCGTGAATTATGGTAAAATGGTAAATTACATTTGAAAGCCCTAAAATTATCCTTTTAATTAAACCATAAATCTTTGAGTCACTGCATGTTTCATACCGATACTAGGTTCCTTTGTCACTTGGTCATTGTCCTTTGCTCTTGATTGCCTTGTTTTACCTCACGCAAACGCTGATTGTGAAAGAGTATTCAGCAAAGTAAACTTGGCAAAAACAAAACTAAGAAATAAACTTGCAACTCGCTCCATTGATTCCTTGATACTTTCTTGCGATGCTGTAAAAGAAAGTAAATCTAAGAATTGTATCGAATTTATGCCGACTAACGACATGTTGCGTCGTGTCAATGCCAAGGACGAAGTTCCGATTGACGAATTAGCTGAGATCGACGTCCACTTGCCCCAATTTGATTAATTCGTGTAACAAGCAAAGGATTTTACGAATATTTTTATAAATAATAAAACAAATTTTCACTTACGAATGCAATTTTATTTCAATTCAAAACAAAAACGCAGAAAAACGAAACGTAGTATTATTCTGGACAAGTAGTATAATTTTAATTTCCATAGACAATAATTTTCTGAAGGTCTAAATCCAACACTGGGCGAAAGAGCGTTCGCCGAATGGCCTTAGTGCACGCTTAGCGTTCGTGTGAGCCGGTCACATTTTTCATCATGGCGTCTGCGTCGTACGATATTATTGATATGTATTTAGAAGAAAATTTGTGGCTAAAATTTAATTATGAGTCAAGACAAGGTCCTAGTAACATTGTGAAGCAAAGAAAACAATTTGGAGAGTTTTCTACGTTATTTGAAACATTATTCCACACTCTTGCTTTAACTATTCTGTTCCTATATAAAGAATGCGAAGATAACCATATTTCAGGTTTATTTTGTATTTCTGAAATTATTTCTTCAAACGACATCCTTCAAGAACGCACGTATCACCGCTGCAAAACACAAACTGGTTTGAACTTGCACGCGACGCCCCGCTCGACGCAAACAAGCCCGCTGCTGCCCACGCTCCGCTTGGCCGGCACTCAGGACGGCCACTACGGGTAGCACGTGTTTAACATGAACGCTGCACGCCCCTCCCCGCCCGACGCTCGAATAGAGCGTGCACTCAGGCCGTACACTAAGTAGGTACCTAGGTAGTGTAGGTACCTACTTAGTCCACGTGATTAAATAATGCGTATAGATTAGGATTGTTATGCAAGGTGCGCCGTTCCAACTCCGTAATAAACCAGAGCGTTGCTATAGGCCTACCGCATAAGCTGGGGCTACATTGTCGCGTTATCGCGAATTTTACTTCGCGTGGTCTCTGTTGCTCAGCGAGACGTCGAGCGGTATGCGAAAGAGAGCGCGCGAAGTTTAGTTCGCGGTAACGCGACAATTTGTAGCCTCAACATTAAAAAACGTTTCTTGAGGTAGCGGCGCGGTGCGGGAGGGGTGACAGTTAACAGAAGTTGACGAATCACCGAGTTCTCGTATTAGCACACCCCGCCCGCACCGCGCAGCTACCTCAGGAAACGTCTCAGTATAGTATAGCTAGCGGGCGTTGTGCAGTTGTGAGTTGTGTACACTTTTTCCCGCACCCGCGTACTTATCACTGGCGACGAGAATTTTAACTACCTGTTAACTACTACGTGTTGAAAATGTGTAGTTATGTGCAATTTTGAATTCTATACGTTCAACCATAACCTATGGAGAAGACGGATTCCTCGGGTGAAAAAAGAAAGGCCATCTTGCTCAGCGCATTCACTGAGGGTGGTTACCGACAAACTAACAACGGATATAGTTTTACCTAAAGCCGTTAAAGATGTACTCTACGAAGACCTTTTATCACTACTAGACAACCAGTTTAGGTCAGTGGGTCGTCTTAGGATTACCGCAAATGTGTCGGATTTGGTGAGCGTCACCACTTGTACGCGGCGTCTCAATAAGCAGAGTCTCATTCTCAATGGCCAGTGACATTGCGAGGGCTGACAGAAAAATGCGTCGTTCTCAACTTGGAGGACACGGTCCGCGACGAGAGGAGAAGCTGTACACGAAAGACCTGGCCGACCTCCCGCTGGCCAAGGTCGTGGAGATGGCAGAAAACCTCCGATGTTCGCGCGCTACCGCCTCGGCCAGTGCGGGAGCGCTGGCGCAGGCGTCTGTGGCAGACCAGTAACTGTTCAAGATAGCGCATAAAGAAAAAAGTGGTAGTATTGAAGGTGAAACGTAGTGTATACGAATCATAAAATCGGCTGACTGTAGATTCGCAAGTTATGTTTGTAAAAGTGTCACGTAAAAGGCCAATTGTGTAAAATGTGTCTAAAAGTGAACTACGTACACGTAGATGGCGGTGACAAGGGTGAGGATGACGATGACGGTAAGCTGTATTATATCCATTGGCGCTGTGTGTGTGTTATTTTAAACGCGCCAGCTTGCCGCGCGTGGTACTCGAGTGCGCCTGCACCGAAAAGTGTAGTGTTGTAATGATTGGAACTATCATACAACCAAGCGACTTATGTTTGTTTTGTTGTAGACGAAAGCATACTCGTGACTTTCGATAAACTACGCGAGGAGACAAGGTAGTGCCTTAGTTTTAAGATTATGACTATGAATTTCGCTTATGACGTCACCCACCTAGTAACGACCACGCCGAAAGATTTGTTAAGGTAATTAAAAAGGGAATGAAGTCTTGTATTATGTCGACTCATAGCGCAAATGAAACATCGGTGAAATTACTAAAATATCTTATGGATGGATTATCGTAATTCAGTTCACTCTGCTACTAGTTGTCACTTGTCAGCCCTGCGCAATTGGTGTTTGGGAACAAGTTAAGGTCGCGATTAGATGGATCCAGAGTAATGGGCACTCTTGTCACCGTCTGTATCTATCGTTGTAAAACATCAACTGTGTAAGCAAACTAAGCAGAAAGGGAACAATAAAACAAATTATTACAAAAAAACGATTTTGTATTGCATAAACAAAAAGTTTGTTAATAAAGCAAGTTATTCATGGTGTAATAATTAGGGCTCCTTGCACAAAAAAACCCTTTATCGGCAATAACTGATGGTATAATAGAGGAATAAGTACCAATTAAGAGGATAATGTACAAAATTCGAAAGTGAACTTCAGTCAGTTCGAGTCCAATCATGTTTAGCCTATCGGCATACAAATATTTTCATTACATTGATAAATTAAATAACACACAAAATTAACTTTTGAAAATAAATAATTATAGTAGCAGACCAACAAATGAACAACATTTAGGCAATGATATTATAAGTAAAAAAAAGGGGTAGACAGGTTATACCTACGCGCTCTGCAAGTGGCCCGTCAAAACTTGGCTAAATATCCAAGTTTTCATCGTCTTGTCTTTTATCTTTAGTTTTTTGGATTTTGTAAGTCAGTGTCAGGTTTTATGTTAATTAAAATATGATTCGCGACCGTAACAAATATGGCTTTACATAATTATAATCATTACAATCAGGAATACAACTCCATAAGTAAGCACAAACGTCAAATGTCATGAAATAGTAATTCAATGGAATTATATGAACTTAGAGAGTTGTATTGATAATATTTTATGATTACAATTCTATAAATATACATTTGATACGGCCGCGAATCATATTTAAATCAACTTACAACGTGATACTGACCTGCAAATAGCAAAAAACGTAACAAAATTTGAATTTCGCGGGCTATTTTGACGCTTCCGCCTTAAGTCTTAATTTTTAAATTAAACCTGAGCCACACAGATTTGAGTGGACCTGTCCGGTTACTCATGTGCCAGTAATCGTGTAGCTCAACTCAGTTGTCACGTTAAAGTTGATGTTGGAGGGTAAGAATGGCAAATAAACAACAGACTTGAATACTCGAAACTTCAACAAACTTGGTGATCGTGAACAGCTACTAAAAGTACACAAGCTTATGCATAATATTTACCTATATGATACGTGCTATTAAGTATCAAAATTAAAAGTCATTTAATCAAACTAGGCTGAGAATCAGTACTTTTCGAACGTCAAAATTACATAAGACGGACCCCCAAAACGCCCACCCTTCACCACTTCCAAGTGCGTTAGCTGGGAAAAAGAAGAGGAAAAAGGCCAGAAGCACAGCTGTGTATTCAGTTAGAAGAACTTGATGCTATAAAATATATTGCCATGACAAAGAAGAAGACAGCTATTCACAACCGCTCGATTCGCTATAAAATTCGATAGTTAAGGTTCGCTTAGGAGGGGACGCTACAAAATGGTAGGTAACTTTATTGTAGCGTTCGTTCTCAGCGCCCGTTTCAACTGTCCCTGTTTCTTGTACTAAATACCTATAATATAAATTAGAGGTTGTAAAAGTAATCTGCGAATTTATCACGTATGCCATAAACCACACTAGGTGCCCTTCTGTTTTGAGAGGAATCAATAGCAATCATTTGACGATCTGGTCATTCTGCCAGCAAAGCCTGTTGGTAACCGTCTTCGCAATTTTGAAATCTTAAATAGTTATGAAGAACGCAACAAGAAGACACAAGAAGAGGTATTTTATCCACTTTCAATTCTATAGGCCTTAAAAATATCCTAAACTTCATTGATAAAATGCCGAATGCATTTTCTACAACACGGCGTGCTATACATAAATGTTTATTGAAAGTATCCTTCCGTAAATCATCTCTAGACTGTACGTAGGGGTAGGGCCGCAATAAATAAGTGGATAAAGCAAATGCCTGATCTCCCACTAGTACATGTGGAGAAGGTACCGCTTGGCCAGGTAAAGGCTTGACATCGGGAATATTAAATTCGCCCCTATTGAATTTTTTACCAATTAGCGACTCTTCGAACACTCCTCCGTCGCTGTTTCGGCCATACCCTCCAACATCAATACTAATAAATTCATATTCAGGGCCAACAACAGGTAAAAGGACAACGCTGTGTTTTTTTAAATATGAAAAATATGCCGATCCAGCGTTATCGGGACACTTTATTGTCACATGCTTACCATCGATGGACCCGATACAATTAGGGAATCCCCTGTTTTCTTGGAATTTTGCTGCCACTGTTTCCCAGCGGCTTTTTGTAACCTCTGGCATGTACTTTGTCTTCAGGTTTTTCCAAATTGCTTCACAAACTTCGGATATAATTTGAGATGTAGTTGAGACACCCACTCTAAAGCTATGCGCTATAGTAGATAAGCTGTCCCCTGTGGCTAGATATCTGTTGAATAAAGAAATAGTACATTTTGGAGCAAGTGAGCAAAGTTTTTTTGTGTTTCTTTGAAAGTGTTTTTTTATTTAATATTATTTTAGTTTAGTTTACAAGGCAGCGAGATATTGTTATCAATGCTATGTATGCCGTAATTGTCATGTAAATAAATAACATCTTTTTCTCGTTTGATACACGTGAGTATTTTGACATTGCACTCGAGATGGGATTGCAGCCCGACGCGAAGTATCAAACGACGATTTTTAACACGCTTGCAAAGGATTTTTTTTTGTGAAAACTTTTTGTGTTAAGTATTTTGCAATAACTTTTCATAAATTTTTGATTTTTATTAAATAACCGTTTCATTTTGAACCACGCAACCCTGCTGTCTGTTCCTAGCAAAGTTTTATGAAAATCTGTAATTTATTATGTAAATAAGCTCTTGTCGGTGTCGGTATCTCTCCCTGCAATGCAAATTATTTCATTTTCGCTCGTCCGATCGACTTTGCTTTGTAACACTATACATATTGTTGTGGACACTGTAATAATGTTTTGATCTCGACCTGATGCTGCAGCCAGGAAAGTCTGCAGCCTAAGTAGGTATCGTATTTGGGCTCATTCAGTTGGTCCAAACGTTCAAAGCTAACAACTTATGCTTTCATAAACATTGTACTATACATGAAATATACGTAAGTACAAAACGTATAAATATATTTTAAAACTACTCGTATTAATAATATAATAATAAAATATATTTATTTTCTCTCACAATGGTTTTGTAGCACATAACAGTTTTGAAGTGGGGCTTTTTGAGACTCCAGGGGCTATTCAGAACTTTTGTAATAAAAGATTTGATCGAATATATTTTCTCTTCTAGTAACAGTACAATTTTGTTTTTACAAAATGGCAATACTACAACTAATGTCAGAGTCACCGGCGAAATTTAGAGGTTCTCAAAGTGTATACAAATGGTTAGATAAATTTTAGTAAAAAGCTTGGTAAATCGAGTTAATTTGTACGTAGTTTACTTCCAGTTGATATACCAACATTTTAAAGGTAAGTTGAAAATGAGTTCGTTCATGTAAACATATGTTTTCTTAGGATTCTATTCGTGTTTTCCATTGTCTTGTAGCTTGATTTAGACGCCATATTTATTATGTTTTGTAAAATGGGGCTTTTTGGCACAAGTTTGAGGCTATTTGGAACAGGATTCCAAATAACCCCTGTTTTGTGTGTTTCAGTTTTACTAAGTTTAAGATCGCTGTCTCAAATAGCCCCAAATATGCGTTATGTATAAATCGAATATAAATTTAAGGGGAAGTTTTTCATTAATTTTTTCATTTTATATTATAGTTCCGGAAATATGGTGCGTACTTATCAAAGAAAGTACACGAATTCCAGAAATGGTAAATCTTTTGCTCCGTATCAGAGTTATTCGAAAGAAAATTTGGAGAAAGCGATAGAGGCTGTACAGTCTGGAAAACTTAAGTTAACCGATGCTGCCGATTTTTATGATATTCCAAAGAGCACGCTATGTAGAAAATATAGGAACATAAATTGCACGCAAGATAAAGCTGGACATCCAACGTTGTTTACTCCCGAAGAGGAAAATTCATTTATACAAAACATACTAATATTAAGTGAATGGGGATTTCCCTTCGACTGTATGGATCTTCGAGTATTAGCTCAAAAATATTTGAACAAAATAGGTAAAAATCTGTATGGGCTTAAAAATAACCTACCAGGGACTGATTGGGCACGCAATTTTCTTTTAAGACATAAATCAGCAATTTCAAATCGCAAAGCATCTAATATTTCGACTGATCGAGCCAAAATTACAGATGATGTAATTGATAGTTTTTTCGAAAATTATGTGAAGTCTGTCGAAGGTGTCACTCCAGACTGCATTATCAACTATGATGAAACCAACCTCACTGATGATCCAGGTTGCAAAAACTATATTTATAAAAGAGGCACAAAGTACCCAGAAAGAGTGGTAAACATTTCGAAAACAGCAATTTCACTCATGTTTACGGGTACGGCAGATGGTGACTTGTTACCAATATATGTGGTATATAAATCAGATCATTTATGGGATACGTGGCTGGAGGGTGGACCTGAAGGGACGAGGTACAATCGATCAAAGAGTGGGTGGTTTGATGCAGTCTGTTTTGAAGACTGGTTTAATACCATTATAGTACCTTACGCACGAAAGAAAGAGGGGGGGAAAGTTCTAATCGGAGATAATCTCTCGTCTCATTTTTCGGAAAACGTACTGAAGACTTGTGAAGAATTAAATATTGCATTTGTGTGCTTACCACCGAAAACTACACATCTACTTCAGCCGTTAGATGTCGCATTTTTCGCTCCGTTAAAGACCTACTGGCGAGATGTCTTAACTCATTGGAAGTTAAAGGAAGGGCGAAAACATAAAACATTGATCAAAAGTTCATTTCCAAAATTATTAGGTCAACTAAAAAACAAATTGGTTGAAAGAGGTGCAGTATCTCGTAACCTCAAAGCAGGTTTTAGTAAATCGGGTCTATACCCAATCAACCCTGAACCTCCTAAGTCACGGCTGCCACAAAGGACAAATGTTACGGATGAACAAATAAATAACACCACATTATTAGTAGTAACGGAAATTTTACAAGAAATAAGGAATCCTCCAGCCCTTGCACAAATAAGACGAAAAAAAAAGTGTAATGTACAGCCTGGGAAAAGTATAACCGCAGCAGATTTGGTTCAAAGTGAACTTCATACAACCAGAAAGTCAAATAAAAAAAAACCCAAGGGGAAGAATATATCGGAACCCATGCCAGGACCTTCAGGAATATGCAAGAATTCGATAACAGGAACAAAAATTTTAGAAAACCAAGAAATAGTACCATTAAACATAGCTAAAGAAAACGAAATTTGTGATCAAAATGTATTCGAACAAAAAGATTTAGACATAATTACAGAGTACACAGAAGAAAATTATAATAAATTAGATATAACCCAAAAACGATTCAGAAATGACGACATACGACCATTGGAATGTACGATTCAGAAAAATATACTGAATGAAAACACAGGATTTATGCAAACATTTATAACTACCACCGCCGTTATAGAAAAACAGAAGTCTCCTGTCTTGACTGAAAATTCAAAATTAAAACCAAAAGCTCATAACGATTTTGAACGAGAAAAGATTGAAGTTGACTATAATGATATTAACACTGGTTCTAAGGAAAATATTGAAAATTTATCAGATAATGAAACCGTAGACATGATTCGAAAGCTGAAAAGTAGGTCACGTGCATACACTTAAAGTAATAAAAAAAAAAAAAAACCTGCCAAAAGATTTAAAAAATTGATAAGTGCTGATTCCACAACCACTGAAGAAATTTCAATGAGTATACATAGTGATAGTGATTTATACGACGTTGACCTTGAACAAATTGAAAATTTAAACGACATGGACTTCGAACAGACAGATCTAGATATTATCGATCTCGAAGATGATGAGGTAGTAAAGAGAAAGAATGATGAGAGAGAAGCGGAAATATTTAATGACATTATGCGTATGGACTCAGAGAATGACACAGATACAAAAACCCTAGATAACAAAACAGAAGTTAAGACGAGCGTGAATGAATATGGATATTTAGAAACCCTTCTAAGAATTGAAGAAATAGATGAGGATAAGACTGAAGAACAATTACAGACTGAAAATAAAACTCTTCTAAGAATTGAAGAAATAGAGGAGGATAAGACTGAAGAACAATTACAGACTGAAGAAGAACAGACTGAAAATAAAACTCTTCTAAGATTTGAAGAAATAGAGGAGGATAAGACTGAAGAACAATTACAGACTGAAGAAGAACAGACTGAAAATAAAACTCTTCTAAGAATTGAAGAAATAGATGAGGATAAGAATGAAGAACAATCACAGACTGAAGAAGAACAAACTGAAAATAAAGATAAAGCTAACTGCTTGAAAAACAATATTGAAAAAAGAGAGTGGAACATAGGAGATAATGTTCTAGTTAGATATTACCAGAAAAAAAAATGGCATTATTACATCGGCTTAATTACTGACATTAATGACCGAATTGAAAAAAAATACAAAATATCCTACTATAAAACCATTTCCAAAAAAGGTGATGTCATATTTAAGAAACCAAAACGTTCAGATGTAGATTATATACCTTTTTTTTTTTTTTTTTTTTTTTTTTTTTTTTTTTTTTTTTTTTTTTTTTTTTTTGGGTGGGAAATCATCAAATGACTCCTCCCGCTCTGGGCGGAGCGAGAGGGAGTGTCAGACTTTTACTGACTAAAACCCACCCATGTTCCTTCCGTTGCCTGTGTGCCGGGGCCGCGATATCCCTTTCGGACAAACTCGCAACCCTGGCAGGCATTGGCCCTTACGGACCCCGTCAGTTGGTGCTGACATCTCTTTGAGGCGCGCGTGGAACACAACGCGCCGTCGACCCGGGCCTGGTCCTAATCGGACGGCGAGCTACCCATTGCCCACCGTCCGCAAGCCCGCGCCTACGGTGGCCGGAAGTCGGCTCGCGACTCCCGACGCCCGGGGCGTCTCCTGCGGCGACTAGGGGCGCGAGGGCGCGCATCTTGCATTTCCCTCGCGCGCTCCGCCTCCTCCTTCGCGAGCATTACTGCTTCGCAGAAGGAAGTGACGGCTTCCCATGCACTCTCGCTCCGGACCATGGCCTGAACCAGGGCCGGACGCGAGAGATCGCCGCCGCCGATCGCCTCCGTGAGGACACGGCGGTGCTCCGCCCAAGCCGGGCAGACCTCCACCGTATGCTCCACCGTGTCCTCCGGGCGTTCCACACAATGGTGACACCCGGGCGTTTCCTCCCGCTTGATCCTGAACAGGAACCTCCCGAAGCAACCGTGTCCGGTGAGGACCTGCGTCAGGCGGAAGGTGAGGACGCCGTGGCGCCTCTCCAGCCACTCCTCAAAGAGGGGACTTACCGCCGCAATTGTGGCGTGCCCATAGATTATATACCTGATGATATAATTGTAAAGCAAGTGGATTTGTTGCAAATTAATGAAAATAACGAATTTACCTTGTTCAATGATGAAGATTTATTATATTTTTGATTGACTTTTAATAATGTCGTAAGTAAAACCTGAATGTTTGTCAAAGTAGTTTTCATAAGTTTAAGTTACGTTACCTAGATTTGTATTGTGGTTTACTCCTTGCCAAATATTTAATATTCAATGTTTGTTGATTTCATGTTTTTACTTATTTAATATTTTTATAAAGATCTCATTGTTTAAGTTTATTTTTAGCCTTACCCTTAATTGTTCCAAATATTGCCTTTAAATCTCATATGATTGTTAGAATACAATTATTTTAAATTCTAAATAGCCCCCAAGTGGCGCTTCGCTATTTTCATAATAAATTTTATGATACTAAATATTTGGCTTTCTATTTGAAATTAAACTAAAATCATACGATAAAATGAAAGGCCATATACCCTTCTGTTGGTCCAAATATCGCAAGATCTGATTTAATTGATACAGCTCCAAATAGAGGTGAAAAACGAAGTTAAGATTATGTCGTTTTTAAAAAGCCCCAAACCGGCGGTATTTGGAAAAGCACTTTTGAAAAAAAAAAACTCTGCATCGAAGTTTAATATTTAAATACTACCGCATTCCTCTGGAAGGTATTGATGAGGTTAGTCGTAAAAAAAATTGTCTAAGCTCATAACCTTAGTAGTTTTTGTGTACAAGACTGATTATTAAAAAAATCATACCAAATAGCCCCACTCTACGGAATATGAATTCACATTGTGAGAGCTGGTGCCTGATGTAGGTTTAGGAAAACCTGTGTTACAGGTCACCAGGCCCCACTTAAGTTGTATGAGGCCACCAGGCCTCATATAAATTAAAAAACAGGTAACATGTATTTCTACTAAACAAAACAAAAAGATAAAGAAATGAAAAGAAAAATAAAAGTAACAACAGAAGCAGTCAAAGGGTGTATGGTGAATGGTGGTGAATGTGTATGTGAGTTGTGGTGGAGTGTAGGTGAATGGTGGTGAATGTGTAGGTGAATTGTGGTGAAGTGTAGGTAAGTGGTGGTGAATGTGTATGTGAATTGTATTGAAGTACCTATAGGTGGTGGTGAATGTGTAGGTGAATGGGGGTGACCGTGAAGGTGAATAGTGGTGAATGTGCAGGTATTTAAATACAAGTGCCTGTGTGAACATTGGAAATTGGAATTACGGAGCCATAAGAGCAAAGATGTGGAAGGGGAATGGGATTTATTTAATTATGTGGAGCAGTTTCTCTGTGTCATCATAGCAAAGGGTTTTCAAGTATTCCGTCACTTTTTTCCTACAACTGGGTTTATGTAATGGATAAATATTTTGACTCTTGTTAATAATAATTATAAAGATAATCTCCTAGGAAACCGAAAAATATATTATATTGAATATACTTAACTAGCCGCACCCCGCGGTTTCACCCGCATAAGCCTCGATCCCGTGGGAATATCGGGATAAAAAGACCAATATAGGACATGGCACATCCAGGCCATGGTCTACCCATGTGCCAAATTTCATCCAAATCTGTTTAGCCGTTTTTAGCGTGAAAGCGTAATAAACAAACAAACTCACTTTCGTATTTATAATACTTATATTAAGTTAGGATTTACCTTAATGTGATCGCGAAACGTTCCTCTGGCGGAATTGCTCTACGCCAATTAGTGTTTTGTTTCACTATATCATTTCTTATCTTCCTAAGTATCTCATCGAAACACCGGACTGACATTCTAAAATAAACGTAAAATCTCTTCTCGTCTTTAACTAGGTCAGGAACCAAAGTATAGAACTCGCCATACTGCTCCCTCTTGGCATTTATTGGGTGGACCCATACTTTCCTGAAAGAAGAAATATCTAGTCCAAAGTGTGATCGAATTACAAATGTATTCGGTATAATATTAACCACAACACAATTATCGAATCATAAACTACAATATTGATGTCAGGTACTATTTATCGCATCTCACTGCGTCAAATAATTTTTAAGCTTAGGTACAGTGGGCCGCATATCATAAAGCCGAATAAAAGGCCAGCTTTATAGTTTCTCTATAGCTTTTTAGTGTGTGTCTGTCTGTGGCACCGTAACTCTTAAACGGGTGAACCGATTTGAATGCGGTTTTTTTTATATTTGAAAGCAGGTTTTCTGGTGATGAATCTTAGACATGTTATATCAAAATCGGTTCAGCCGTTTGAAGATTATCAGCTCTTAATAATCTTATAATACTTATTAATAAAAATCATCAGTTATCAATTTAACTTGATTTGATGTGGTAGGTACCAATTAGGTATTGTCGTAATCGTAATCTAGCGGCCGCGATTTTGACGCGAAATGATAATCAAATCTAATACCCAGGTGAAAAACCTTCCAAAATAAATAGTAGAGTATTAAACAGAACTTCAGCCGTGAGCTTTATTACAAGTGAAGCTGATCACAAGATACATTGCATCCAAACGGTGAAGGTATTCAAACGTAATAGGAACAACGCGTGCAATGGCAACGGTCAGATCATTGTAATGTTACGACTTACCTGCGTTTATTGCGACTACGGTCTTGTCTTCTATCTTCATCAATAGCTACTGCTAATAGCAAAAGGTCCTCGTCATCTGATGAAGAACCCATCATGCTCTTGTCCTCTAAAAAAATCATAAAATGTGTTGCAGTCGAAAGTAATATTTATGAGTAAAAGTACTACCGAAACGAACGGTAATTTACGGTAGGTACCTACCTACTTTAACCAAATCACATAAATTGGAAACCAAGACAAAAAAAAAACTTAATTACACCTACCTAAGTCACTTAGCACGTCCGACTTCGTCAGTTTCACCGTTAGTGCCACGTGGGCAAGTTTAGGTACCTACTTAGGTTAGGTTGGGTTACGTTGACCGACCGGGGAATCGAAACTAGGACCTCACGCTCAGCAAACGCGCACAAACCTGCCTTCGTCCTATGACGAAGATCGTCTACTACTGAGTTCAGCTCGGAATGAACCGCCATTTATACTCTCTTGGTGTCGCGTCGCGCCAGCTACGCGATATCGCCGCGATATCGCGGCGACGCCATACAAAATGTTCCTATTATGTTTCCTTCAAAACATAACATTTGATTTGAAGAAGCTGTCTTAAATTTTACCGATATAATAAAAATAAACGTACTTACGCTGCATCCTTGGGTTACCTGTGGTCTTTTCACTCTAGCAAGACTCGCCGAATAGGCTGCGAGCTGCATCTGTCACTCATGTCAAGTGTCAATCATAGCGTCTAAAAATTTTGCCGCCAACGTACGGAAAAAAATTTCTTTCGTTAATTTTCTTTAAAAATAGTAAAGTTTCATTTAAAACTTTATAGAAAGTGAATAATAGTGCTTGTGGTAAGTGATATATTGTGTTACGCTGATCGTTGAGCCAGCGAGATGCCGAAATGGAGATCGAACGATCACATTCAATCTAAATTGTCGCCGGTGCCTCCGGCAAGCAACCGTCCGCGTTTTTAGCGGACGAAAGCGGCAATTCTCCTAAGTGTGATAGTGGTGAGGAACGCTCTTCATCCTCGGAGGAAGAAGGCACCTATTCCCACCGCCGAATAATGGCGAGGAGATCGAAACGATTTCTTGTAAGTTGGGCCTACGCATTTACAATTGAATGAATAGACAAGTAAGTGTTAAATCTGTTAATAATGACACAATTTCTACATTATATCACTAACCTTACTCAGAAACACTATCAACAAACTTATAAACTGCTTCTTGTACTAGTATCTACTTCAGAAGCGCATTGTTGTTTTCTAAACAACTCGGTCATGTCCAAAGAGACAGAAATATTACAACTTAAAGATTTCAGTGTAAAATATGATGATTAGGTAATTCCTAAGCAAATACAGAATGTCTTGAGGAGGTAAAACTATTCTAGCAGTTTTATTTTGACGTTCCATCATAAAAAAGCAATCCGTTATAAGAAGACCTGGGTGAGCATACCCAGCCCATGTGTTTGACACACTGAATTAGAATTAAATGAGTACTTATGCCACTAAACAAAACTAAAAACTTTTTAGCCCCTGCGGAGGGGGTTTTGGATGGGATCTCTAATATAGGTCTAGCGCAGATGGAGCTAGCTGCTAAAGCATGGTCCACAGGGACTTGTTAATTGGGCAGCAACCTACACACTGGGATTGTATCCTACTGTCCCTTTTGGAAGTAGTCTGAACACTCCCATCCAGAAGTGTATTTAAATTAAAATAGAGTGCAATACTCTCATGTGGTATGCAGTTGAAGAGGTTCAGCACATCTTGTGAACTCTAATCTGCTTTGAGAACATTAAAATTACTAATTAAACATGACATTAAGTCTTATAACTATTACGAAATGGTAAATATTTAAACAACATTATAATTAATAATACTGTACCTATTATTCTTTGCTGTGTTTTGTAATAATTAAGAAGATCTTATAGTTATGATCCTGACAAGGACCTATCTTGCTCTATCAAAATTAGATATGGAACAAATACAGCCACTAAACGATTTATAACTCACAATATATTTAGTTAAAGCTGGTTTTATAAGAAAAAAAATAAAATAAAAAAATACATGGTAACTATGAATCATAGAATAACTAGGCCAAGATTCATGTTGTTGACAAGATTCAGGCTGCCTAAAGAACCATGTAAAATCATGGGAATGATAAGATCATGAAGTCAAATAATGAAAATAATTAATATTCAGAACAATTCTATTTTGAGCAAATTCCACAAAGTTCTATTTCTAAGTCAAATACTGAAAATATTAATATTTAGAACAATTCTAGTTTGAGCAAATTCTGCAAATTGCTATAAAACGCATAATATTAATCTATGCGGATTTCTAAGATTATGATATTATAATCACATATCCTTTTGTTAGCACGCAAGTAAGATGATGACAATTGAAAAGTAAGATGGAAGCAATGTTTTATTAATGAATGAAGGGTAGCTGTTCATGTATTAGCTCACTCCTGAGAGACTTGTTTAAAAAAAAAAGTTGAAAAACAAGGTTGGTAGTAAAAGCATGCCCTTTTTTGGCATTTGTTCAGTTCCCTGGACATTTGCAGTGGCAGCCAACTGAGTGGTAGAGAATTTGCGAGCCTGTTAATTTTTTATTTTTCTGTCTTATGTCTCAGAGACTGTGGAAGTCCTAACAAAGCTTGGGTGACAAGTTCATTTCCTAAGTAAATTCTAAATTTCAAGTTTTTGAATATGTAAGTAGGCCTTTTTGTGAACTGCTACCAGTTACAAGGCAAAAATAGTTGAAAAGGGGGCAGACCAAAAGAAATTAAAAAAGGTTGCTCCACTGGTTTGCCAAGAGTTAATGTGGTGGCCAGAGGCTATTGATAGACCACAGCTCAGTTCCTCTACACATGGTAAGGTAACCTACTTCCTGTCCACATATGCCGTGGAGGAAAGGTAAGCCCACATGATTGAGCAACTCTATACATCAAAAAGATGTCTTTAAAAGATTGCTTTTAGTGATAATACCGCCCATTGTGTCACTGTATATACAATTTTTTACATTTATATCTGTAATTTGTATGGTGTAAATAGAGTATTCTATTCTACTCTTGTCAGGAACTTGATCAAACCAAAAGATTCAAAGAATAATAAAAATGGCACTTGAGATGTTTGCCATATACGCAGTAATAAGCAGCCAAAAAAGCCAGTCTTCAGAGTGCAAATATTCTAGTAATCTAGTTCATTCCGACAACAGACTATTTGTCGTACATTTAAGGATGAGCGAGGGATACGTTTCCCTAGCGCTCCTGAACCTATCTTGCAAAACGACGAAGTTAGCAGATTAGCTGAACATCACTCTGTCAGCGGTTTACCTCCCGGGGAGGTTAAAAGTGTTATAACGGCTTCGCCGACCGCTTTTAAGAACAGACCAGCCTGATTGGCTCCTGTTGCTCCAGGCCCCAGGCCTCGGAGGCCATGTTTCAAGGTGGGGTGTCCCCGACGTTTACGACCTTTTCGCGTCAGATAAGTCGGCCGTTGTGCGACAGCACGTCACATGGGACTCAAATGATGGCTTGGCAAGCTTCTGCGATGCTTCTACGATGCTTTTAGTCAGAGGTGACAGCATCGACTAGCATGGGTGTTTTCTCTTCACCCAATAGACCGAGTGCTCAGTCATCTGAACTCGATAATGGGATGGGGACGTACTATATATAAATTGCCCCATACTGGGCCCAGTTAGCCCGGCTCTCGTAATTGGAGATGGGAGGTCTCGGAGACCCAGTACCAATACAGGATCCATGTAAGAACCTCTAAGACCTGATAAGCTGTAACTCCTAACTTGGAAAGTTGGGGGGGGGGGGGGGGGGCAGTCAGGTTGCAAGGGGCAATGGTCGAAAGAGGAACAAGGTACTTGCTAAAATGTATTTTGAGATAATCCATACTAATCTTATAAGGCTCATATTCAAAGGTGAATGTCATAGTGTAGATTGCATGGCATTAGTCCTTAACGCATTGAAGGACACTGAACGAGACACAATAAAAGTTTTATTGTTATGACGCCTATGGGCGTTTACTGTCCCTCAAGTGTTACATGATCGCATCTAAACAGATTTTGTCCATTTGCAAGTTTCAAAAGCATTACCCAGTCACTCATATGGGATAAAAAATTACACCTTGATTGGCATGATTATGGATGGATGGATTTACATGCTTATCCTAATATTATAAGATATCTCACAACTTTTAGATTTTGAATAACAGTGCGGCCAAAGTATGGTTCAAAGACACTGACAATCAAAATACTTACTTAAAATCTACCATAATCCTTGTTGATTTTGGTTTACAACAACAGGTGTGGCTAACCTTGCCTTGAAAGACAATGCTGTCTCTCCTCAGAATGGACAAAATTCATTTTTATTCAGACTAAGACAGAGGAGCCTCCAGGAAGTATAAGGTCTGTGCCTTGCCTGTAGCCTTCGGGAGGCTGAGTGGAAAATAGATCATCAGATGAAATGAAACTGGAGAAGCCGCTAGGCTTACAGAAAAATTACTTTTGTAAAGTAGCAAAAGAAAGGGCTACCTCTTAAGAGAATTTTTTTATGCTCAGGCTATAACATTTCCCACTGAGTGGACAGAGGGTCTCCTCTCTGTGAGAGAGAAAGAGGATTTAGTATAGAATAATATTTAATTCTCTAAGAAAATATTTAAATTATGTTTGTGTACATGATTCACATTTCAAGTTAATTTAATTAACAAATGATGAGACTTCATTTACATGAAGTAAATTTAGTCACTACTTGACTAAATACATTGACTATTTTAGTAAAAGATCCTAATTAAATTTCAGTTTCAATGAAATTTTAACTTTGTCATGTATGTATGACATTGAGTTTGAGTTTCCACATCTTTATAAAATTACTTAACTATGAGATTCGAAAATGTCTGTAAGTACAGTTGATTGATCTCATAACTTCCAAGTAAGTAACCTAACTTGTATTAATTAAGGATATGAGTGATCCAATTATCCTTTATTGATGAGATTATTATTCAGTTTAGTCCCATTGATTTTCTATTATCATTATAGTGTAACTCTATAATTCATGTTTACCTTAAACAAGGCAAATAAATTTGCCATTAATCTATAACATCTTAAGGAAGATGTGTTCATTCTTGCATTTACTAGGGTAAATAGCTTGAAAACTCTTTATTTTTATTTTTATTGGAACATTTAATGAATACAGACCGAATTATTCATTCATTCCATATGATATTTATTTCACATAGCGTCTACATCCTTCAGGTATTCTTTCACCAGCAGATATCAAACAGGTCTTCAAATCAAATGTTATGTTTTGAAGGAAACATAATAGAGCTGTTTTGCATTAAAACAAAACAGTTATTATGTTATGAAAAACATAACATTTGAGCAATGTACTTGCTGTTGAATTTTGAAGAATTCTATGATTGTCACTTGACATGAGTGACAGATGCAGCTCGCAGCCTATTCGGCGAGTCTTGCTAGAGTGAAAAGACCACAGGTAACCCAAGGATGCAGCGTAAGTACGTTTATTTTTATTATATCGGTAAAATTTAAGACAGCTTCTTCAAATCAAATGTAATGTTTTTCATAACATAATAACTGTTTTGTTTTAATGCAAAACAGCTCTATTTTTGGTGTTTCGCTGCGAATCGCGTAAGCTACGCGATATCGCGCGAGACACCGACAAAGGAACGTTCGCAGACCTAGTCCTTTGACCGCGCCGCCGCATGCCGCCAAAACCATTAGTAAGTCAGTGCAATGTAATTCTTATGTAGTTGTTATAAGGTATAAATTAGAATGATTGACATTTGCGAGGATATTTTTTTTAGTTTGAAATGGAGAAATGATTATTTTCTTGGAAATATCGCGGCGATATCGCGCGGGACACCGACAAAGGAATGTTCCTTTGTTCTTGTCGCGCTGCGAATCGCTGTGATATCGCGTAGCGGGCGCTACGCGACACCATGAGAGTATAAATGGCGGTGCATCCCGAGCTGAGCTCACCACTCCGTTCTCAATGCATGAAGCAAATTGTCACTCAGGTGCAAATTTGCGTACCTACACGGCGTGCATTAGACCCATTATGACCTATGCGTGCGCCGCCTGGACACATGCCAAACCTTACCATCTCCATAAGATGCAGACCCTCCAAAACCGTTTCCTTCGAATGGCGACGGCTTCCCCCTGGTATGTTAGGAACGAGATCCTCCATCTCGACCTTAAAATCCCCACAATAGCCCAATTTCTAAAACGCAATGCAACGCGTTATTTTGATAAAGCCGCAATACATCGCAACCCTCTGGTTATGAAGGCCGCCAGTTATATTTCCTCTAGAATAAGTAAAATTCGCCGTCCAAGGCATGTTCTCAACGACCCAGATGACCCCATAACCGTCCTCCAGGAGAGCAATAGGGCCACCAGTACAGTAAAGAAACACACACACCGACACACGTTCCGACCTCGCCGCAGAGGTCCGCGACCGCGTCCCTCCCGAGTAAATGATACTCCCCCCCGACCCTTGCTCGACGATGCGCCAGCCCGCGTCGAAGCTGAGCCCGTAGTCTTAAATTCCCCGAATAATAATAATCTATGTTTGATCCAGCCTGTCCCATCTTGCTGTCCTCCCCCCAGCGACGCCCTAAGCCGAGGTCCGTACCCCACAGGGGGTGCCCTTAGCGAGCGTTCGCCTAGTTTTAATTAGAATAGTTTATGCCCCTGGCTGGAGGCTTTAAGTGTAGAAGCTTAAGGCAGCCACAGGAAAGTCCGGTTAAGCAGCTACGACCTCCTCAGAGGTTAACTGCGAGATGCCCTATATAAAAAAAAAAAAAAAAAGTTGAGCTCAGTAGTAGACGATCTTTGTCATAGAACGAAGGGAGGTCTGTGCGTGTTTGCTGAGCGTGGGGTCCTAGGTTCGATTCCCCGGTCTGTCAACATAACCCAACCTAACCTAAGTAGGTATCAAGGCTTGACCACGCAACCCTGAACGACGAATCGAATTCGGTCGTGCTTTTACGAAGAATTTACTTATTAAAAAATCAAGATGTTTTAATGTAGTTTCCAATTTACGTGATTTCGGAAAAATTAAAATTTCTATATGTAAAGTGTACTTTCGGCTGCAACACGTTTTTATGAGTAGGTAGGAACTTAAGTACTTACTTATCATTTTGAAATCATCTTAAAATGTACACACCTGTACTTATCAAACTAATTCCGTAAGTACCTATCTCCGTGAATTCTTTTCTAATAATAAAATTGTGCTCAATATGTATAATAAATCCACAGATTAATAAATACTCATAACTGGTGAAATGCGGGTGTATGATAGGTATTTTTTTAACATCAGAGTGGTTCTTAAACATCACGCCTGTAATCTCCAAAGGATTAGGCAGAGGTTTTACCACTGCCACCTAGTACACACGGCTACACATGACATCAAGCTATACACATTACCAGTACATATATGCTGACCTCGCATTGTACGGAAATCCTATACAATGCGAGATCAGCATGAACTGGAAATGTAAAGTTTGATGTTGTGTAGCCGTGTGTACTAGGTGGCAGTGGTGAGTGCGGCGCGGCGGCGCAGCACTGAGCGGCTGGCTTGAGGCCGCTACAAAAAGTACTAGTCCTTTGACCGCGCCGCCGCATGCCGTCAAAACCATTAGTAAGTCAGTGCAATGTAATTATTATACAGTTTTAATAAGGTATAAATTAGAATGACATTTGCGAGGACATTTTTAGTTTGAAATGAAGAAATGATTATTTTTTGGTGAAATCAAATCAAATCAAATCATTTATTAATTTGTTAACACAGGTAGGTACAATAGAAAGTTGTTATAAAAAATTACAGGTGCGCTGTGTTATACCCGAAGGCGTACAAAAAATATTCACAGAAGATGTCATTGACATTAAAATTGATAATATAATTAAAATAATGGAATGCATAATATTAATAATTGAACTTCACAACATAAAAACAAAGAAAAAATATATCAAATGTCAAAAAGTTAAGTTTAACGTTACTGCGTCAAAATTCAAAATTAAATCATGTTTAAACATAGAAAAAAAATAAAAAGAATAATAAAAACAATTAGAACAATAATAAAAACAATTAAAATACAAAATGTCACCACGTGCAAAAAAAGTCAAAATGTCAAATGGAATTGATATACCATGTCAAAAGAGTAGGTACGGACTATGGTCAATAACTTTACAACGTCAAAATTAAAAATAAAATATAATAAAAAAATGTTGAAAAAAGAGAGCAAAACAAAAAAAATAAAAATAATATAAATACCTAATTAAAACAATACAAAAAATGTCACGTGCAAAATGCAATGATAATACTCACTATGTCAATGAGTAGGTACCGACCATGGTCAAAAACAATAATTAAAATACATTTTGTCTGTTAAAAATTCCGAAATGCTGTAATATGCTTTAGTCAACAGCAAAGATTTAAGCCTTTTCTTGAATAAGCGTATGTTTAATTTCTTAATTGAATTTGGAATGTGGTTGTATAAGATTGGTGCCATACAAAAAACACTTTTATGCATTAATGCTGTGTGGGACCTTTTTACGCACAAGTTATTGTTCTGTGGTCGAGTTCGTGTGTTATAAAATGATATTTTGGTAAACAGGTCTGGATTGGTCTTAACAAATACAACTACCTCAAAAATATATAAGCACGGAAATGTCAACAATTTGTAATTGATAAAGAATGGCTTGCAAGAATCTAAATTGTGGAGTCTGAAGAAGAATGAAGATAGTCTGAAGAATGAAGATAGTCAAACATCCTAATTTATACCTTAAAACAATGAGCAAAGAGTCACATTGCAATGACTTACAATCAAATTTTATTTCACTTTGGAATAATCTGTCACGTCTGCCTAGCCTTTTCCCAACTATGTTGGGGTCGGCTTCTAGTCTTCTCGGATGCACCTGAATACCAGTATTTTACATGGACTGCTTATCTGTCAAAGATTCACGAATGACAGCCGGGACCACGAGGCACGGAGGAGTCTCGGTACCTATGTAAAGATCGTCACTAATCCACGGACCAACCCCCCGCCAAGCGACGTACCATTGATCGACCCGTGCGGCTGTTATTACTTTTTGGAATAAAACTTTGAATAAAACTAAGCCCTCGGTTAGCAACTTAGCACGGACGTAAAGCATCACCGTTCGTAGATGTCTTACATAAGTAATGTTAATTATGAGTCGCGGATAGGGTTGCCAGGTGTCCGGCTTTAGCCCGAAATGTCCGGCTTTTTACAATCGTGTCCGGCAAAATATACACAAGTCACGTCATTCAGTCCCGTCATAGTCCGCCTTTTTTCAGGATTTTGGTCAACCCCGCCCCACCAAGAGATGCCTGATTACTTATTTATTGTTTTAACACGTTGGCGGACAGTAACGACCACAGGCGTCTAGGTAGCTAAAAGTGATACGACAGTACGCCTGTCGACGTCTGAGTTTTTACTTGCATCAAATCAGTACGCCACACGACGACCGATTTTCCATAATATCATAAAGAACGGCATGTTGTACTGTCACCACACGTATAATTACGACTTTCGTACTGTCACTACACTGTTTTCAAAAATTCGTCAAAGAAAGTACTTCCACGCACACATTCATATTTTTATAGTCCCCTCCCTACACACACTACGCTCGTGGGCGTCGTAGTTACATACGATCAGTCGCGTACTGCGCCGCTTCGGTGATCTTACGTGTCGCTACATGTTTTCGCGCGCAATTGTTATTTAGAAAGTGAGTACTGTTTGTTTTCAATGTAATTTTATTATTTTATGCATACTAAATAGTAATTCAAGTCTAGTTGCATATGTAAACAACGTATTTACGTTGCTAATGTTTGTTGTGAACACGATTTTGTTGTACTAAATTTGTAACGAATATTTTTGCAGATGTCGTCTCGAGACTCGTTCGAAAAAGAACAAAAACGACTTCAGGACCTATTTGATGCAGCTTCTACCCCTGAATCGAGTCAAGACCCATTTGCTGAAGATGGCGAGTATGGATCTGACGATGAGTATCAACCATCCCGCGCCGAATCCACGACTTCAGAGGATGAAACTCAGGCCTCAAAAACAAGACGCACACGACAGATTACAGCTGCTATATCATCTGGTGAGTCAACATCCTCTTCGTCTAGTGATGCAGATGATGATGCTGACAAAACATCATGTTCTGACTCCACTCAACTCGACGGAAATCGTGAAAATATTGAGGTCACACGAAATACTGATTGCCCTGTAGACCTAATACAAGAACCTGTTCCATTGATAACTGGTCTGCCTTCGATTGACGAAGAATACCCTAACACGTCACTAGAGCCCTCTAATCAGCTAAACCCTGTCAGTGTTAGTCCTAGGAGATCAGAAACACCTGTCATAGAGGAATTATGGTCTGAAACGGTAACTGATATACCCGATTTTAATTTTGATACCTCTCAATGTGGTGTAACCGTGAATGTTGATAGCATGAACCAAGTTATTGACTTTTTCCATCTTGTATTCCCACAAAGTTACATAGAATATCTGGTAAACTGTACTAACAATTATGGAAACGCTCTATGCAACACAAATAGACCTCATACCAGACATAGCCGCAAAACAGTATATCGTGAAACCAACTGTGAGGAAATGATGAAATTTCTTGGGATTACTCTTCTCAAGGGTCACATAAAATGTCCTAAACAAAGAAGTCTCTTTTCATTATCCGATGCACTATATTATCATCCCATATTTAGCTTTATAATGTCAGGACGACGATATGAGCAAATTTTGCGCTGCATCTGTGCATCGGAATTAGATGCAAAGGGAGAAAATAAGATTGTGAAATTCATTGATATGTTGACACTAAACTTTCGTAAAATTTACAATGCTGGTGAAGAGTTGTCACTGGATGAGTCGCTTCTTCTGTTTCGGGGTCGATTGATCTTTCGTCAATACATCAAGTCGAAAAAAGCTCGCTATGGCATCAAATTCTATGAGCTCACTACATACGATGGCTATGTGCTAAATGTAAAGATGTATTCGGGAAAGGAAGCGACAACACCAAACATGGGTGAGTCTGAGTCTAAGACAGAAAAACTTGTTATGAGGTTAATGCGTCCATACTTGCTACGCGGACATCATCTTTTCATGGACAATTTCTATAATTCTGTGAAATTATCACAGAAATTGGTTGACCTGAAAACTCATTGTACTGGTACCTTGCGTTCAAATCGTAAAGAAAATCCTAAAACCATTGTAAAGAAAAAGCTGAAGAAAGGTGAACACGTGTGGGCACGCAAGGACAAAGTGTATGTTTCAAAGTGGAAGGACAAACGTCCAGTCTTGATGATTACCACTAAGGTACATCCTTCGATTGTGGAAGTGAGAAATAGATTTGGCAAGACCAGATTGAAACCTGCAGAAGTTGAACTTTATAACCGATACATGTCCGGTATTGATAGGTCCGATCAAATGGTATCCTACTACTCATGCCCTCGGAAAACGATAAGGTGGTATAAAAAGGTACTTTTTCACTTTCTGGATATTGCGGTGTGGAATGCATACTTCATATTCAAGAAATATAAGAAAAACAATGTCCACTCATATCATTACGTAAACTACCGAGAGGAATTGATTAAGGTAATGATTGGGATCAGTAACCTGAAAATAAAAGGAATAGACATGATCAATAAAAACAGCATTCATGATAACAGGCGCTTCCGACCCAGTACTTCATCTGCTCCTCAACCGGAAAACATTTCTGTAACTGAAAATTTAATGAGTGGTCACTGGCCAGAGCAAGTACCGTCTCGACCTGGAATAAAGAAAAAGTTTGCCTTCCTAAAGTGCAAAGTTTGTACCAAAAACAAAATTCGAAGGGAAACGAGTTATCGCTGTAAAGGGTGTCCAGATAAACCTCCATTATGCCCATCTTGCTTCGAAATTTACCATAAAAGTATAAGGACTGATGAATAAAGATTTCGGAATCAGTACTGTTTAAATAGTACTGATGCCAAAATCTTTAATCACTATAATTTTATATCTTATTGTTTAATAAGTTGATTAGATTATAACAATAAAACTGATTAGAATATAACTGATTGTGATATCCAGTTCCTTCCGTACAAAGTTTATGACTGATTATAATTATAATAATGTTAATTTTAAGAAGATTTCATCTGCGTTTAGTTTACTTTAAGTTTTTTGCCATTGTAATAATTAGGGGAAGGTTGCGATCATTGAACCAGCTCTTTCATTGGACCACCAACGTATTTCCAAAACTGTGCATGATACCTGTACCTAAACTAGTCGAAACGAGTCCTTAGCGGCTCAGTTGCACCCCCCTCTTACCTCAGTGACGCTGCGGCACGTGGCGAGGAAGGACGCGCGTTGTTGTGTTTGCGGCGGTCAAAATCTAATAATTTCACTCAGGATAATTTGACGTAAGTATAATTGCATCCATATTTATCTTCAGGCAATGTTATGACATATTAGAGAATTTAATTGTGATTCCAAGAGTGTTATTCAATTTTGTTTTATCGTGATCATGTATATTTTAGTTAGTTTTTTCTTAACGAGTACCTTGTTGCCATCATTGGACTCCAAGAGAGATCCACCATTGGACCGGTCCAATCATAGCAACTTTTTTACTGTTATTTTCTGGTCATAATTATGGGAATAGATTTCGATTATTTAACTTTCTGGAAATAAATCATAGAAAAATCACTGTAAATTTGAAATTCCAGAATGTCGCTAAACAAAAGGAAGTACTTCGCATGGAATGAAACGAGTATGAACCTTGCCTTAGAATCAGTAAGGAAACAACGAGTGGGCTTAAATGAAGCAAGCAGAATATACGGAGTCCCGAAAGCGACTCTGAAACGGAGGTTAGATGGTGTAAACCAAAAGGCCAAAGAACACGTCCAAATACCAGGTTCCGAAAGTGACCTCCCTCCAGAATTAGAAGATGAGCTGTGTAAACACGTGCTTGAGATGGAAGGTTGCTTGTATGGCATTACTCCTACAGATATTAGACGACTGGCATTTGAGTTAGCGGAGAAAAATAAAATAAAGCATCGTTTTAACAAAAATAAACAATCTGCGGGAAAAAAATGGTACTACGCGTTTATGAAGCGACATCCCAATTTAAGTTTACGACAACCAAGAGCAACATCCATGAGCAGGGCTACAGGATTCAATAAGCCAGCTGTTGATGATTTTTTTAACAAATTAGAAGCAGTCTTAGACAAACATGACATAAAAGATGCGCAGCGGATATATAATATGGATGAGACAGGCTTGTCAACTGTGCAGAAAAAGACTAGAAAAGTACTGGCGTTAAAAGGTAAACGCCAAGTTGGAGCCATTACTAGTGGAGAACGTGGTGTAACAACAACAGCTGTATGTTGCGCTAATGCTGCTGGAAATTTCGTACCGCCACTCATAATTTTCAAACGCAAACGCGCTAAAGACGAACTGAGGGATGGGGCACCACCTGGCACCATATTTGCTTTCAATCCAGACAGTGGATATATAAACAAAGAGATTTTTAATCTGTGGTTGCAACATTTTGTTGAGACTGTGAAGCCAACACCAGAAAAAAAGGTTTTGCTTCTGATGGATGGCCACGCTAGCCATACTAAAAACCTAGAGGCTATAAATTATGCAAGAAGACATGGCGTAGTTATGTTTTCGTTTCCAGCACACACAACGCACCGGCTGCAACCCCTTGATGTGTCATTCTTCAAACCGTTGAGTCTTTATTACATAGACGAAACTGAAAAATGGCTCCGGCTAAATCCTGGAAGAACTGTGACTGTCTTCCAAGTGTCTATGCTCTTCGGAAAGGCCTATTTTCGAGCTGCTTCCGTAGGCACGGCTGCGAATGGATTTCTGAAAACAGGCATTTACCCTCTCAACAAAGATGTGTTTGCAGACTATGAATTTATAGAAGCAGCCGAACAAGAAAACGCAGAAGATTATTTTGGAACGGTGTTGCATGTCCAAGATCCGATAGACCCATTGTCTGTAAATGCATCATCACAAGAAGAATCTATAGTCCCAATCATAGAAGAACCAATGCCCCATGCAGAGCCGCTACCTACAAAATCGACTGATTACTCACCTAGAGATGCAGAGGTGAGCAACGTAAATGTTGGATCTCCAGCTTCAGCACCAATTCAAATAAGGCGAAGTGACAATGTCCAAACGCCTATAGTGGAGAGTAATTCTACCAACTTTGAATTCCACATTCCACAAATATCTCCTGGAGCCAAGAAGATAGCACAGGAATTACGAAAAAGAAGTCGAAAAGCCCAAAGTAGCATAGAATTGACTTCGTCGCCGTACAAAACTGCCCTAGATGAGACTGCAAAGGTTCCAAAGCAGAAGAAGCCAAAACTGTCCACAAAAGAACCTCAACCATCAACCAGTAAGCAAGCTAACGAGAATATAGAAAAATGGTTTTGCAAAATCTGCTTAAAATGTGAAATAGAAGACATGATTCAATGTATGATCTGTAAAGCCTGGGTACATGTTGATTGTGCTTGTGTTAAGAAACATATAAAAAAGTATCTGTGCCCTCATTGCACATCATAGACATCACTTACAATAATGATTGAAATCTATTGTGCCTTTATAAAATGTGATTTTTATAACCTGTTGATCTTGTTTTATGTGACGTAAGTGACTATATTACCTCAAAGAGTTAGCAGTAGCTACAAATTTAAGACTTTATCTAGATCTTTATAAAAGTTTTGTTGATTTCATTTTCTTTTTTTATAAGATTTAATTTTTAATACTTGTTAACTTGCTATTACTTATATACTACAAGTGACCTTAGATTTTTAATAAGTTGATTTTTATATTTGTTAAATTAATATTAAGCAGAAAATATGATTTATTCACTCTTAATGTTACTTTTATTTAGATTGTTTCTTAATTTTGATGACGCGTTGATCTCATTATGTGCCAAAGTTAAAATTTAATTACTAATTAAGTATTATAAGACTGTAGTTTGTTTGTTTGTCGTATGTGTATGAGTATTGTTTGTCTCTTTTCGGTTGTCATAGTTGTGTAATATTGTTAATTATAATAAGTTGCCTCGATTGGACCTTTAGAACAAATTTCTCGAAGTCCAATGGTGGCAACCTGGTGGTCCATTGAAAGTGCCTATGGTCCAAAGAAGGCGACAGCCCAAGATTTTGTTTTCTTCGTATAAATTAAAAAGTATAAGCCTGAATTGTTAGTGCGTTTGATTATTATAAATAAAGGTTCTACGGAATAAAAATAATGAACTGCTTTCATTTTAATACTAACACTGTTTGACATATGAAGTCGTAAAGTTAAGTGGTCCATTCATAGCAACCTTCCCCTACATAGAAGTAACTGTAAGTGATTATGTTGTTTCTTAAATAAAACTACGTTTTGACTAATTAAATCTACTTTTTATTACCTTTCTATCACACACAACACTGACGCCGGAAGACGTAAGTGCACAACGCATAGTATTTTGCGACATATTTTATGACACTACGGATATAAGCGTATACGCCTAAGACCGTACTGTCATATCCCTACAAATAAAAATACTCTATGTGACAGAACGCCTTACGACGTTTACGCCTATATCCGTTCTGTCATATCATATGGTTTTTTAATCATGCGTTGTGACACTACGCCCGTGGGCAATGTATGAAAATAAGTAGTGTCTCAGTAGCTGCAACCAGTGAGATAGTACTGTCCGCCAACGTGTTAATTAGCCTTCTCATAAGGCCCATTCTGAGCGACCACGTTTTTGTGCCATAAGTCATCACTGGCAACACGCACTGGTCAAAAACTTTCGTCTTGAGACACTGCAGTAGGAGAACCAAGGTCACAGCCCGAAGAATTTCCAAACTTAAGTGGCCATGGGCAGGGCACATTGCTCGCAGAACAGATGGCCGATGGGGCCGAAAGGTTTTGGAGTGGCAACCATGTCCCGGAAGACGAAACGTTGGAAGGCCTCACACAAGATGGACCGATGACCTTGTGAAGGCCGCAGGAATCCGCTGGATGCGAGAATCGGTCAAAGTGGCGGTGCTTGGGGGAGGCTTATGTTCAGCAGTGGACGTCTTTTGGCTGAAATGATGATGATGATAATTTGTTACAAACTGACCCATTAAAAATCTTTATCTAAGTTACATTAGTCTAATGTCAATTGCTCATCACCTTTAACAAAATATTGCTTTTCCCGATGCAGGGACGTTAATCGTTTAGGAGTTATCCAGGTACTTCACCATCAGCTCCACTTCTCCATATGCATTGTGACGAGCATAAATTACTTGGCAACCATAAGTAATCGAATCACAACCCGTAAAATACTCATTATTGAGTAGTTCTGGTGGCCATCTGTGGTCTTCATCATCAGTTCTACATCACCAAATGGTTCTTTCCGAGAGCAACTGCATGAGTTACAATAAAAAATACCCAAATCACTATAAGTGTGCCTATAATATTTGAAGAGTTCCCTCGATTTCTCCAGGATCCCATCATTAGATCCTAACCTGGTGACAATGGGACCACCTCGGAAGTACCTATACCCTTTCAAACAAAAAATAATTTTGCAAATCGTCTATACAGTGTGTCTGGTGAAGTGGTGACTGGTCACCGGTCTCCGACCTGTTAAGGCGAAGCAAGCCCACTTCATGTATCCATTGCATTGACTACAAAACATTCATAAAAAAAAATATATACATATATACACTGTGACATTTTAGAGATCTTACAAAGGGCCAGTCAATGTCAATGTAGGTAGCCGACATAAAATAACTCTAGTAGCAATAAAAAAATTGTTACAAAATAACTTTTTTTTTAATGAATGTTTAGTAGTCTTTGGATACATGAAGTTGTTGGTTGTCTACCATTTTTGGAGCATGACATTATTAACATTTATCAAATATGATAGGATCTTTGACAGTGTTTACGGGTCGTCAGAAGGCCGAAAGTCTGACAACCAGTCTTACCAGGTATCGTGTTACGGGTTTTACCCAGTAACTAGATTGTGTAAGGTTGTGGCTGGGTCAGATAGGAAGTCGCTCCATGTGAAATACTAGTATTCAACTGCATTCGGTTATGGCGACGATAACTGACTTTAAATGATTTTATACTGAAGATTACGTTTAAACGAGTAGTGTTGATGATTTAGAAAAAAATATATGTTAAATTAGAGCATTTTTTTAATAACTTAATATAGGATTTTTTTAGATTATGAAATTAATTTATAAAGTTATGTCTAACGCAGATAAAAAACTGAGAATCATGCAAAATCTATTACTCGTATTTTTCTGAAACCTTCACCATTTTATAGATATTTAAATGATTGGTCTTTTAGTATACGTGTTTTATTAAAATACTTTTGGTTTTAAGTACTTACCTATTATAAATTAATAATGCGTCTAATTTGCGACAGCGCTCCTTGATGGGTAAGTAATAGGTACTGGCTGGACGAACGACGCGTTGTGTGAGCTCAGTACAGAACACGCAAGCTAACCACTCGTGACTCAAGGTCACTGGCATACTCGTATGTCTGCGTCTTAAACTGGAAGCCGACCCCAACTAGGTTCACTATCTATGTAAGGGAGGATGCCTGTCTGTCTGGGATGTACAAAATGCCTATTGTAAAAATAACTGTAATATGCAACGGATAGTTTTAGAGACTAAGATTTATTCAAAATAAAAATAATGAACTATTTACAACCACTAAACTAATTTAGAAAATACACAGTGACATTTGATTCACAGTTTTACTACAACAAACGTTGTTCAGGTTCAGACAATGGTCTACTACCATTATAAAGCATCAAATATGTTATTAAACAAACTAAACTAGGCGTTCTCAAATAAGTCAGTTGCACAAATGTGTTCAAACATTAACCGTAACAATTAACATCAAAGTACTCAACGCGGTAACAATATGGCATTCAAAAGAGTTATGAGGAGTCCACGTGGAAATCAAGCCAATGAATGACATGCAAACGCGCGACGCGAAGTAAAGTATCGTTCCGCCCATTTCTTTTGTTGACTGCCACGGGCCACCCGCGCCTCCTGCGCCCGCCCGGGCAGTGTTGCCAACCCGTACGATAATTATGGGGGCGTACGATAATTTGGCCAATGGTACGATGTACGATAATGAATGTCAAATGTACGATAATTTTGAGATTTGCTGAAAAATTCTTTTAAGTTCCAATAAATAACAAAACATATTTGTCAAATAAAAATTAAACACAGAAATAATTCAAAAAGATGTTAATGTCATTTGTTAAGTAGGTATGTCAACATCAACAAGTAAGTATCTCTATCCCTTTCTTTCTCCAGTTTTTTTAATTAAATTTTACAGTGACAACCCAAAAATATCAAGTAAAAACTATGTTAAAACATGTTTACGGTTTGGGCTGCTAGCGCCACTACTGGTGAAACTTGGCATATACTTCCCCTTTGAATCTAGTATAAAATTATTCATTGCCTTTTGAGTTATAGTTAGTTAGTTAGTTTATAGTTCAAGTCTTATTAAGTTGTTTAGTTTGAGATTTTACTTGTAATTTTTTGTTTAAATTCTATTTTCTTTTCGTGCATCACTTTTACCATTTCATAATTTGTCATTGAAGAGCGGGATCTCCTAGCACAGGTATATCTTTTACATAAAAGGAGGACCCCTATGTAAGATTTACTGTAAAAGTTTCTACAATAAACTTCTTTTTATTTTTGATATTAATTTGAATTGCTATTTGATTTGAATTTAGGTTTTTTTTTTTGTAGATTTTTCTTTTGTACGATAATTTTGCCCAAAAAACGATAATTTCGACGTGGGAACTCGATAATTTGAACTTTTGGAGTTGGCAACACTGCGCCCGGGCGGTAGCCATTTTACGAAATCTCTCGAGCGGGGGCGACGCGTATGCATCCGATGTACTACGTCATAGGCAAGCATTGCGCGTTTTTGTGAAAATGAGTTCTAATGTAACTATTCGAATTTGGAAAATTGGAGTCAATGTTGTCTTGGAGCACAATTTTCCAACGAGAGTATTATTATTTTGACCGTATGTATTTATTTTTTGCAAGAAAGCGAACACCCGTGCTTCCTACCCTAGAGCACGTTTGAGCGAGGAATGGCAAACCGCGATTACCGCAAGTAGAAAACGTATGAAGAAATATTAGTTCTTTATTTTTAAAATAAATGCAAAAAAAAATAATACCTATACATATAGAGGACTACTACCTACTAATAAGCCACAATTTCTTATTGGTACTTAATTTCAAGTTGAAATATGACTATTGGATCTAGCTATACTGGTTCCTACCTATTTAGACTTATTTTTTAGGGTTCCGCACGTCCGAATGAAATAACGGAACCCGTGTGTCTGTCACAGCCGATTTGCTCCGAATCTACTGGACCGATGTTGGTACACATACCTACATTCAATAACCTAATTTAAAATGACAATAATAAGTAATAATAATGATAACAATAATATATTATATTATTATTATTATTTATTATATATTATTAATATTAATGTTGTATGTAATTTTTATGGCCTTTTCATGAGTAGGTAGGAACTTGCGTATATTTTTTTATACACCCGTAAAGTTGACAACATGCGAGTAGGTAGGTATATTGGAACTAACGTAGGTACCTACTTACCTACTTTTAATTTACTTATCAAACTAATTCCGTAGGTACCTACTATCTCCGTGAATTCTTCATTAATTAATAAAACAGTGCTCAATATGTAAACACACAGATGAATAAATACCTACGCACAACTGGCGAAATGCGGGTGTACTATATAACTCACAAGCAAGCCAAAACTACACCGCCGCTCTGTGCATACACGCTCACACGCACACATTTACCACAGATAACTATATACTAGTCAGAGACAGATAGGACAGTACTATGGTCGACGAGTAGTTCCAAAAATATGCGCCAAGCGCTAGTGTCGTAATGTCACCGAGTGATGCCCCACAGCGTACTATAAGTGACGCTGACCATCCGGCATAGTATATCGATAGCATAGTGATGTGCCATGGAAAATTCTTATAGGGTTAATTTTATTATTGGCAAGGTTCATTAAGTTTCTTCAGTTACGTTCATTGGACACGAATATAACGAAAGAAATGTAAAAATAAAACGGTTTTTCAGATTTGATTTTTTATTTATTTTTTCTTCTTTTAACCTATGGGCTTTATATTTTTCAAAGGCAATTTGTTGAGGAGTACACATCTGTTTCACAAGTTTTTCTTGTACATCTCCTTTTAAAACTTTATGTTGCACCAATTGTGTACATGCATATCATTAAATTAAGCAACCTTTCCTTTACTTCGGTTTTATGATCTGTACACCCCAACCAATTTTCATCAAATTTCCATTTTTTAAAGTTTTTTTACACATTTTTTATACGCATACATACGTATGCGTATAAAAAATGTGTAAAAAAACTTAAAAAAATGGAAATTGAATACTCAAGTAATCATGTTTATGGCCCAAGATATCCCTATATATCAGTAAAAACTTCTGTGATGGATATGTTAAATTATGATGTTTTAAAAGGGTGTATTCTCGTTGTTCAATTCATTTATGAAACACATCTCTTTTTGTTTGGGTATAAGTCTCAGAGCATCTCCTGCAGTAGATAAATGATCACCTGAAAATAACCAAATAAAGTTTAATTATATAATTTGAATAAAGATATAATCATAAACAGGAAGAATAATATCAGAGCTTATCTATTTTCTACTAAAATCTGGAGACATTCTTCGTAATACATGTACACCCTATTCTATGTTCATTGAATACTAAAATATGTTACTATCATTGTCGAGTAATACTGGCAATATACATAGCGGCAAAGTGTTATTTAAATGCTACTTGGTTTCCTTGCATTTACAGTGTCACAATTGACTGGTTTCATCGAACACACAATAGAAATTCAATACTATTATCGGCACTAAATGTGCCTAACAAAATAAAAACTCGGTTATTTAACCCACTATAATTGAGTTTTAATTAAATATAAAAATAATGAGGAATTGTGTATAGAATAAAAAAAATAAACAGCACAGCTATAATTAGTAGTACACTTCTTGTAAATTATAGCTTTGTTTCAATGCTCATTGAAAAAAATCGTTCGATCTCGCGCCTTCTTACCGCGCGGACGTATCTTGCTTAGCTTATTATGATACTATTAATTAATTATAAATATATTTGTTAGAAATAATTGCGTCGTCAGTGATATAAGTGTGTCACGAGTGAGCATTACGAGGTTACTTGCGTTGTGTAAGAATGAGCTAAAGTATTTTTAAAGATATATAGTGTTTCTGTGTTAGATATGTCTAACACTGGATCTAGCCCGTTTGGCCGTAGCCAGCTAGTGACGCGAAGTCCTCCGCCGACACCAACTCAAGATTTCCAGCCTGTAGACCCAAAGCCACAACCTCCCTTGGAACATGAGCTACCAGCCGAAGTTATTTCTACGCCGGAGGTACAGAAATGGATGGGGTCCATAGAAAAAATCCTAAATGAAGTATGCAGTTTAGTTGCTGAGGGAAAAATGAACGCAGACCAAAAGGTACGTGTAGCCAATCTTTGCCGTAGTGTCTCACATGGCGCATCTCAGATGGCTGTCTTATATCAAGCCTTAAAGCAAAAAATGATTCAAGCCCATAGTTCCGTTCAGCACTTACAGCAACAACAGAACATCGCGAACTCTCTCCTACAGTTCAAAGAGGTAGTTGAAGGCATTTCAAAGCCGACAGAACCCGCTTCGTACGCTAATATGGTCAAAAAAGGCTCGGATAATTTTGTGCGCCCAGCAAATTTAAGCTCAGTTGCCATATATCCCAGCGACAAAACCAAATCTAGTGACGATACCAAGTCTCTCGTACAGAAAATTATTTCGCCCGGGGAACTTAAACTACATGTCCGTGGCCTTAAGAAAGTAAAAAATGGAGGTGTTCTTATCAGTACCGACTCCAAAGAGGACATTCAAAAGCTCAGAAGCTTAGAAAAACTCGTCTCTTCGGGCCTTAAGATTGAAGAACCATCAAAGCGGCGCCCAAGAATCACTGTTATTGGAGTCCCGGTAGCCCTGACTGATAAGGAGGTTTTGGATTGCATCTACGAGCAAAACCTCTCAGATAAGTTGACCAATACAACTCGTGAGTCGTTTGAAGAACAAATAAAATTGAGCCATAAATCTGGGAAAAAAGACCTCCCTAATTGCAATTTTATTCTAGAAGTGCCAGCTAGCATCAGGAAGATCCTAGTCAATCAAGGACGAATATTCATCAATTGGACGTCATGCCCAGTTCGAGATTTCACGATCGTTACTCGGTGTTTCAACTGCCAGCAGTTTGGACACGCGGCCAAGTTCTGCCGTGACACTAACCCGACGTGTAATCACTGCGGAGAGACTGGCCACACTTTTAAGGAATGCTGCACAAAGTCCAGTCCACCAAACTGTGCGACGTGCAAACGTTTTAATAGGAAAAGTGATCATAAAACTGGTGATGTAAATTGTCCTGCACGGAAATATGCCGAGGACAGCTATATCCATTCCATAGATTATGAAGGCGCCTAAGAGCGCTACCTATTAACCTATCCTTTAAGCACACTAGTAGTAGTTTTTGTTTGTTTATATTTATTAGGTGTTTATTTATCATGACTGATCAATTACTTAAGGACCTAGATCAATTTTCTGTGTCTGAAGTTATAAATTGTAATATTGATGAGTGTAAGCACCACTTTCCCTTGGGAGAGAAACCGCTGACCTTTCTCACACAAAATATTCGCAGCATAAATCGAAATATAAATGGTTTTGAAATATTGCTACAGAACCTGGGTATAAGTTGCGACATTATCGTCCTAACAGAATGTTGGTTGTCAAACCAAAGCACTGTTTTACCATCTTTAGACGGATATGTTTCGCATAAAACCAACAGAAACATCAACCAGAATGATGGTTTAGTTGTATTTGTCAACAATAATTTAAGTACAACTGTAGAAGAACCTTTGCTACAAAATTGTAATTGCTTACTCATTAAAATTAATACAGATACGGTAGTTATGGCTATATACAGACCACCTTCTCAAAATGTCGCAAATTTCTTAGATTCACTAAACGTACAGTTACAAAGTCTTACAACTTTTAAACACATAATTCTAATGGGGGACATTAATATCAACATTGCTTCCGGGAAAATGGACATTCATGCACATAACTATGTTAATATCTGCTCATTCCACGGACTCTTGCCAGCTCATTACCACCCCACGCATCAAAGTGGTTCATGCTTAGATCATTTCATTATAAAAACAAATAAACCAGCCAAAACATTTGTTACTAACTCTTCGCTTACTGATCACCAAGCAGTTTTACTAATATTACAAGTTTCTTTACCAAGAAAAAATTGTTTACGCAGCTATACCAATGTCAACATGACACACCTCGAAAAAGACATACGTAATATTAATTTTGACCCAGTTTATAATTCCACCGATGCAAACTTTGCTATTAATTATTTTATAAATTCACTTCACTCTGCAATAATAAAGCATACAGTCGCCAAAATAACGCCAAGGAAGTACAAGTGCATTAAACCTTGGATTACACCCGGACTTGTTCGATGTATTAGGCATAGAGACAAACTTCACATAAAGTTCAAACTTGAGCCTGAAAATGAAATTCTTTCCATTACTTATAAAAGATATAGAAACTTCTGCAACAACCTTCTGAAAAAAATAAAAAATGAATATGACAGAAAAGAACTGCAGAAAGCAGGCAAAAATAGTAAACTTATTTGGAAATTTATAAAAACAAATACATTTAGATCAAAACAACTTGAACCTCCACTTGACTTATTGACTATAGAGAACAACCCAATAGAATCAACAAATATAGTTAATTACTATTTTTCTAACGTAGGCAAAACCTTAGCAGAAAAGACCATACAATCTAGAGGTTCTTTCTCTCAAAACCAACCTAAATCTTTCCCCAGACTCAAATCTTTTGTCTTACTAGATACGGATGTCGATGAAGTATTAACAATCATTTCTGGATTAAAGGACGTTTGCGCGGTTGGGTGGGACGACATATCAAACAACATACTTAAACATTTCAAATACCTCCTTGCTCCGCCGCTAACTCATATTTTTCAGTTATGCTTAACTAATGGTGTATTCCCTAAGTCGCTTAAAAAAGCAGTGGTTACTCCTGTATATAAATCTGGTGACAAAAAATGTGTTAACAACTACAGACCCATTTCAGTTTTAACAGGGCTCTCCAAGATCTTAGAGAAAATCATTAATATTAGATTAATGAAATATCTAGAGGATAACAAATTGCTTTCGGATAGACAATTTGGCTTTAGGCCCAAAAAATCAACTAATCAAGCAGTACATCAAATGACGGATTATATAACAACTAATTTGGATCAGGGCATGCACTCCATTGGGATCTTCCTAGACCTCGCCAAGGCCTTTGACACAATTTCCTGTCCTTTATTATTGGGCAAGCTTGAAAGACTCGGAATAAGAGGAACAACGCTTACACTGCTTTCTGATTATTTAAGAGACCGCGAACAATGTGTAAAAATTGGTCAGTACGTCAGTTCTGAGCTTCGAAATAGTAATTACGGAATACCACAAGGTAGTATATTGGGTCCTACTTTATTCCTAGTATATATTAATGACCTGTGCAGCTTAACACTCCAAAATGGTGTCATAATGTCTTATGCAGATGACACAGCTCTATTGTTTTCAGACAAGTCTCGAGAGGAGGTGTATAAACAAGCCCAGAACGGTTTTAATATAGTGTCTAATTGGCTACATGAAAATCTCCTAACACTAAATGCAGAAAAAACTAAACACATTTTATTCACTATGAGAAATACTAACCTGCCAACTACTAACATAAACATTTATGCGCATAAGTGCGGCAAGTACGCTGACAATGCATGTAATTGTCCTACTTTAGCAAAAGCCGATCATATGAAATATCTTGGTGTGACGATTGATACAAATCTGAACTTCCGTAAACACATTGATTTATTATGCACTCGAATGCGTAAATTAATATACATTTTTAAGAATTTACGATATATAACGGACTACAAATTAATTAAACAGGTCTATTTAGCTTTGTGTCAATCCATTCTTACATATTGCATAACTTCATGGGGAGGGGGGGCTGCAAAAACAATCCTACTACCATTAGAACGTGCGCAGAGAGCTATCCCTAACATAAACATTTATGCGCATAAGTGCGGCAAGTACGCTGACAATGCATGTAATTGTCCTACTTTAGCAAAAGCCGATCATATGAAATATCTTGGTGTGACGATTGATACAAATCTGAACTTCCGTAAACACATTGATTTATTATGCACTCGAATGCGTAAATTAATATACATTTTTAAGAATTTACGATATATAACGGACTACAAATTAATTAAACAGGTCTATTTAGCTTTGTGTCAATCCATTCTTACATATTGCATAACTTCATGGGGAGGGGCTGCAAAAACAATCCTACTACCATTAGAACGTGCGCAGAGAGCTATCCTTAAGGTAGCCACCTTTCGCCCATTTAGATTTCCCACATACGAGCTTTATACGGCATGTAAGGTTTTAACTGTGCGTCAACTATTTATATTAAAGATAGTATTACACCAGCATAGCAATCTCCCTTATACCCCCATACCTATACATAAGAGAAGAAAAGACTTAGTTTGCATAAAGCCTCAAACTAGACATACTTTTATAAATAAATTTTATGGTTTTTTAGGTCCGTTCTTATATAATAAAATCAATAAGTCTCTATGTATATATAGTGTAAATTGTAAAAAATGTAGTGAAATGTTAAGTGAATACTTAGCGACATTAAATTACTCAGACACTGAAAAATTGCTAGAAATCATGCAATAAGTTTATTAATGTTAAGGCAATTTTTATTTAATAATATAATTATTATGTATCAATGCTAGCTCTATGTACATTAATTTAATAGTCCAATAAAACACTCAGCGTTGTTACGTGAAGGCCTGAAACACAGGTTTGAATAAACCTACATCAGGCAGGTCGCTATTGTTTTTCATTAGGCCTTTATCCAATATATTATATAAGTTATACCTACACTAGATTTATTTTAGGCATAGTTTAATATTTGCTTAATAATTTTAATATGTAACTCTGTACTGATGTCACTTCTATGTAATTTATATGTGAACTTATGAATAATTATGAATTAAAAAAAAAAAAAAAAAAAAAAAAAATGTCTTGGATTTTTTATTTGGTCTGAGGTGTACATATTAATATGCAAAACCAACCAACCACTTACCAGATAAAGGTCATGCTGTATTTATTCAGTAGAAAATAAACATAGATAACCATCTTTGAGACGATTACCCTTGTCATCCAGTTGATATTTGTCGAAGTGTTTTTGGCACACACGTTTATTCACTAACTGATCCTTTGATAGAAGCCCTAAGTTTATCGTCCTTTGGTAAATTATAAAGGCGATGAGTTTTGTTGGTTGAAGTATAACCGATAACACAGTACTTGATAGGAGCCATGGCCGCGGACCAATATACTGTAGCGGCATCTACATCGCTACATGCGAACTACGCATCAAAGACCTGACGTCACATAACATCCTGACGTCACACAAATCCTGCATCGCGCAATTAGAGTTTACCGCGCGATAAACATATATAGGATCTCCCAACTTCAAACCTCTGGGCAGTTGCCCGCCAGACATCACACCCGTCTGGTCGGAGGATCCTCCCTTTTCTATGGGGGATGAGTGAACTTTACACCCTGTTCCTCATACCCCTAAATTGGTGACCCCGAGCATGAACGTCAACGCAGCCTTCGTGCAGATACTTCAGCGTGACGTCATCATCATCATCACTCCCGCAAGCTTTCGTGAGGCGAGTCACACAGCCAGTCAGCACCCACGGCTTCAACGGGTATCCTGACCACCAGCATGCAGCGAACGCGCATTCCTGGTCATCACCCTCAGCCACAACCCAGCGCTGTACCACATCCGACCCACTGGATGATCATAACGCAGCGCTACCCCGACTCACTGGGGAATCACCGCAGACAGTTCCGACTCACCGCAAACTATGCGGCACCCGGTTCCGACTCACTGGAACCACAGCTGGCACTGTGAAGCATCGCAAGATTCAAGACTATGCCCACTATCGACCTCCGGTCTCCGGAGGGGAGTGATGTAGCGGCATCTACATCGCTACATGCGAACTACGCATCAAAGACCTGACGTCACATAACATCCTGACATCACACAAATCCTGCATCGCGCAATTAGAGTTTACCGCGCGATAAACATATATAGGATCTCCCAACTTCAAACCTCTGGGCAGTTGCCCGCCAGACATCACACCCGTCTGGTCGGAGGATCCTCCCTTTTCTATGGGGGATGAGTGAACTTTACACCCTGTTCCTCATACCCCTAAAATACCATAGCACTGCAGTATAATTTTTATCGAACAAGGAATTTGGAATTATGTCTCAACTCAAGCAATAAATCGAGGACAACAAATAATATACAAACTAACCTAGAAATTCGACACGAATGACGGAAAATACAATCTGTCAGTTTGACAGATATACACAACAGCAAAAATGGCTGCCAACAACATGGCTACCGAAAGCAGCGCCATAGCGCATTTTTTGGAACTAAAGCTGTCGCAGGCCTGACATTTACAACCTATGCCGTGCTGTTCACTTCACTGTTGACAGCGCTCTGTCTTGATTTTTTATTTGTTCTGAGGATTATGGGCCTACCACACGTGCATGCTTGACCACAGTTTTACTTGCGCATGCCAGCTTGTACACTGAACACTGTGCGTGTAGTTGGTAAAACGGTAGTATGCGCAAACCCCAAAGCTTGGGTTGATGGTTTTTAAACTTGCTTGAAATTCTGGCATGCGCAAGCTATACTTGTACAAACTTGTCTGCGCGTGTGGTTGGTAGTTCAGTGATCAAGCCGCTCTCAGTTAAGTCGAGTGGAGTCTGTGCGCGCACGGTCGTAAAAATGGCGGATTTACGTACATACAATCGACAGTTCGCTACTGAATTCATTGAGTTATATAAATCTCTGCCCGCACTGTGGAAGATCAAATCCAAGGATTATTCTGACAGGAATAAAAAGAATGACGCATACGAACAAATGATAATTAAATTGAAAGAGGTATGTATGTAAGAACAGAATATTTTTATAGGTAGATATTAAATTTCATAAAATGCATATACTGTTTACAAACCCTTTTTATTATTTCAAATACCAACACGTGAATACGTAATTTAAATTTATGTTTGGTTTTCGATTAAAGTTGAACAATGTTTAAGTATTCAAATTACATTAAGTTTTAATTCTAATTGGCACCTTATTCAATAGTCATCTACCCATTCATATCCTTTTTAGGTAGAACCTGAGGCTACGAAAGATACAGTCAAGAAAAAAAAAAAATCTTTGAGAACTTGCTATCGGAAAGAGATGAAAAAAGTGAATGCTTCCACAAGATCTGGAGCTGCCACAGATGATATTTATGAACCGACGCTGTGGTATTTTCACCTACTCGATTTTTTAACCGACCAAGAGACGCCCAGAGAGACAGTGTCAAATTTTGATGACCTCACACAGGTAATACAACATCCCAATTTGTTTTTAAACAAGGTGTTAAGGATTTAAACCAGGATTGTAATATTGTAGGTTACAAAAAAACATTTTGGAAGAGTAGTTAGTTACTTTTATTTTATAACAAGTCTACAATGTGTACCTATGAAAAAAATTAAATCGTATTTATATTACTCATTGCATTTTGCCACGATACAGTGCCTTCATTATTAAAATAATTCGAAAATTCTTCTCTTGTCGCTTTGGCATCTTGAGAAATGTTTCTATAATGTCCTCCTTGTAATTCTAACAAATGTGACGAATCTGCTCTTAAACCCGATGTTAAATTACCTTGAATTGTATCTTCAAAGTCCAATGTATTTATTAATTGGCGTATTTCTTAAAAAATTATGCAACACACAGCAGGTCATGACTACAATGTCTATGTTTCCTGGAGACAAATTAATACTTGTATGAAAGATTCTGAACCTAGATGCTAATATGCCAAAGGCGTTCTCAACAATTCGCCTTGCCCTAGATAATCTATAATTATAAATTTTTCGCTCATTTGTTAATTCCCTTTGGTTGAATGGTTTTAAAAAGTTGGGAGTTAGAGCAAAGGCTTCGTCACCAATAAAAACTTAATTTAGAATTTTGTTAGAATGATTTAAAAGTTCTGGTTCCGGAATATGCAACGAGTTATTTCTCAATTTATCGTAAAATTTCGTCTGCTCAATAACACCTCCGTCAGAATTCCTTCCATTTATACCAAATTCGCATACGATAAATTCATAATTCGCGTTTACTACTGCCATCAAGACCATACTATGGAACCCCTTATAATTATAAAAATAGGAACCTCTTCCTGGCGGTGGTATAATTCGTACATGTTTTCCATCAACTGCTCCCAAGCAATGAGGAAAATTCAATTTTTGCTCGAAGTCATGTGCTATTTGTTTCCATTCTTCTTGTGAGCTTGGTATCTGAAACAACATTTTTTTTCAGAATGAAACAAATACAGATGCAACCTTGGATTCACCTCTTCCTCGTCCGCAATCTCAGGCTTCTACGAGCACGTCAGACCATCCATCTTCATACCTTGCACCTACTTCTCCTGTTGTCCAATCTTTACCACCTCGAAGAGTACAAAAAAGGACAAGGGATGACAATAAACTCAATAATATAATAAATGAAGTCGGTAATTGTATCACTAATAAATTCACACAATCACAGCCTGACAGACATGATATTTTTGGACAACATATTGCATTTAAATTGAGAAACATGACAAATGAGCAGCGTATATATACTGAAAAACTTATTAACGAAGCAATATTTGAAGGAGAACTGGAAAATTTAAATCATCATTGTTATATTGTCAACCCTGGATCAAGCGCTATAAACTTACAGTCAGCAGCAGCTGACACTTCTGCTAGAAATTATGCAGTAAACTCTGGACCAGACGCTATGAACCTACAACCAGCACCTGACACTTCTGCTAGAAATTATGCAGTAAACTCTGGACCAGACGCTATGAACCTACAACCAGCACCTGACACTTCTGCTAGAAATTATGCAGTAAACTCTGGACCAGACGCTATGAACCTACAACCAGCACCTGACACTTCTGCTAGAAATTATGCAGTAAACTCTGGACCAGACGCTATGAACCTACAACCAGCACCTGACACTTCTGCTAGAAATTATGCAGTAAACTCTGGACCAGACGCTATGAACCTACAACCAGCACCTGACACTTCTGCTAGAAATTATGCAGTAAACTCTGGACCAGACGCTATGAACCTACAACCAGCACCTGACACTGCTGCTAGAAATTATGCAGTAAACTCTGGACCAGACACTATGAACCTACGGCCATCTACAGCATCTCAGTACTTTTTGAGTTATATGCCATAAATACTTGTGTGGTTATTAACATTTACATTTTTTTAATAAACTTTTTAAAACTCACCTTCATGTATTCATTTCGCAACACCATGAAAATAGCTCTGCATGTATCTGGAATTATTTTAGATAGTGCTTGTTCCGAAATTGCCGCAGAAAACCTCAAATCTTGATACGATCTCCCAGTTGCCAGAAACCTTAAAGTAGCGGTTAATCTCTCGTGAGGGGATATACTCTCACGCATAACCGTGTTTTGTCGTTGAATGAGAGGCGTAACCAAACGCAACAATTCACTATAGGCATTTTCCTCCATCCGTAAATAATTCCGCCAATCGCTTGGCTCATCTCTTAAATCCGTGAGTAGATGTATATGTATGTGAATGAATTTTTCTATTCAACAGCCATTTTTTTGTCCACTTTGATCGTTTACACTTTGACTTTTGTATTTTCTTTTTTTCACTAGCAAACACTTGAAAAATAATAGCAGAAGAAATAGCTCTTCATTGGGAAACATTGTTTCCACGCCGACGATGTCGACAAGAATGTGGCTTGCGCGTACTTAACTGTGCCGTGTGGTAGACACGTCCGTGTTCAGTCTTTTCATGCGACAAGCATGCGCAAATAAAACTGTGGTCAAGCATGCACGTGTGGTAGGCGCAATAAGCTAACAGTCTACATCGGTTTCGTTGCTGTGTGTGGCTCAGTTGGGCCAGCTAGATAGAAAGAAACATAATGTCAAAATCCGCGAATAAATATAGGTACCTACGTAGTACCTAGGGGGCAGTGGCGAGTGCGGCGCGGCGGCGCAGGACTGAGCGGCTGACTCGCGGCCGCTACAAAAGGTACCTAGTCCTTTGACCGTGCCGCCAAAACCATTAGTAAGTCAGTGCGATGTAATTCTTATACATTTGCGATAACGTATAAATTAGAATGATTGACATTTGCGAGGAGTTTTTTAGTTTGAAATGGAGAATTGATATTTTTTTTGTAATGTAGTCAAACATCCTGATTTATACCTTAAAACAATGCGAAAACAGTCACATTACAATGACTTACTATTTTGCTTATGATTTTATTTCACTTGGGAATAGTCTGTCAGTCTGCCTAGCCTTTTCCCAACTATGTCGGGGTCGTTCGGGTTCCAGTCTTTTCGGATCGACCTGAATACCAGTATTTTACATGGAGCGACTGCCTATCTGACCTCCAACAACTGACAACCCAGTAACTGTGTAATACGATACCCCTTGGTAAGACTGGTTGTCACTTTCGGGCTTCTGACGACCCGTAACGACTGTGAAAGATTGACGAATGACAGCCGGAACCACGATACTCGGAGGAGTCTCGGTACCTATGTAAAGATCGTCACTCATCGACGCAAACCCTTTCGCAAGCATTGACAAAATAATTGCCAAACCAGTTTTTAAAAGTTGCGCCAAAATGTATGAAGTATATTGATATTGTGCAACTATAGACAGCTAACGCCATCTCTTAGAATATTGTTACAACGGTTTGAAATCCGTCAATCAAATTTTGAAAGAAGAAATATCTGACATATTGGTGACAACGTGTAAAATGTGAGGTTGTTTTACAGTGTTCTAACCTAAATCCATCATAATCAAGAAAATTACCGTGTAAAATGTAAGTAACGACATTTTTTTTTTTTGCTCTTTATCTGATTTATTGAATAAATGTAATATTTCGTTATATTATGCACTTATAATACCTTTTACGATAAAGGAAACTCGACATTGCCTCTGCCCTAAATAAACGGCAAAATAGTTGCCTATGCTATGCTAAATTATTTGTTATGGATAAATAGTTGCCAATGCCCGATTTTATTTTTCTTTTAGATGCCACCGCGAAAAATCCAACGTCAAATACCCCTAAGAAGTACGGAAATTGTTGAATGAGTGAATCTCCCTGATGGAGATGAATCAGAAGATGATCTAGATAACTATGAGTCCGAAGAAGAAGGTGTCCAATCTTCAGTTAGCAACTTATCAGCTGCATCAACTTCGTCGTCGGTCTCAGTAACACAGAATCCGTCAACTAGTAATTTGAATCAGAATGTTGGTAACCGCGTATTTATAGATATAGACAGTATTTTTAACAATGAAGAGGTCATCAAGTGACGAAGAACCTTTAGAGACGTACAGACGTATCAGAACCACACAACATGATGTACACGATGCTGCTGAATTGTGCGTTAGCGACGACGATTCTGAAGACCAAAAGAATGATTCAGATTGTGAAGAAACAGAATGGAAAAAAAGGAATTTAGAACAACTACCTGAAATAACAAAAGTTTTTGAAGAAGATGGATTTGATAAAGACATTTATCCGAATTACTTTTTTTCGATTGTTTCGCCACCTATAGAGTTTTTTGTAAGGTTTTTTGACAGTAGGTTTTGGAGGTAACAGACCTAATAACAGAGCAAACAAACTTATATGCACGACAAAAACAGTCTAAAAATTGGACAGATACCAATACAACTGAAATAAAAGCTCTTTTAGGCATACTCATGCTGATGTCGTTACATCCGCTACATGAAGAGACGCAATATTGGTCTACCAACCCCCTGTATCATGTTCAGCTTATAGCGGATGTCATGCCATTGAAAAGATACAAAAAGCTGATGGAGTGTCTTCACGTCAATGATAATACCAAAGCGCCAAGCCGAGAAGAACCACGGTATGATAAACTATTCAAGTTACGACCTATGATAGACCTTTTGAATGATCGTTTTTCAAAAGAATGCTCGCTATCAAAATCGCAATCGATTGACGAATGTATGGTCAAATTCAAAGGTCGATCATCACTAAAGCAATACATGCCCATGAAACCAGTGAAGAGAGGCTACAAGGTTTGGGCTAGGGCCGACGCTTCGACAGGTTATTTATACCAATTCGAAGTATACTCAGGCAAAACTGAAGGAACCGTGGAGGTCGGCTTGGGTCCTAATGTAGTCCTTCGTCTCTCAGAAGCTATAAAACAAAACGGTTGCCATGTAACCTTCGATAATTTTTTTACGTCAGTGGCATTGATGCGCGACCTTTACAATCAAGGTATTTTTAGCACTGGAACAATAAGGACTGATCGGGTAGGCCTCCCCAAGATAATAAAGAAAAAAAACTCTATGCAGAAACATGAGTTCAAATGGCGAGTCGAAACCACTTCAGGCAACATAGGCTATGTGCAATGGAAAGATACGAAGCCTGTAAGTGTTCTTACAACAGGATTTGACCCAAAAGTCATAGTTGATGTAAAACGAACACAAAAAGACGGCAATAAGGCCCTTATAAAATGCCCTCTTGCTATTGTGCAATACACCAAGAGAATGGGCGGTGTAGATCAATTTGATCAGTTTCGATCTCATTATAAATTGGGACGTCGTTCCAATAAATGGTGGATGCGTTTATTCTACTTTCTAGTAGAATCTGCATCAATAAATGCATTTATTCTTTATAAAGCCGTGCACAAAGGCAAAAAAATAAGCCAACAAAAGTTTCGGGAACGACTAGCCTATGGGCTTCTTGATGGATACACTTCTCGAAAGAGAACTGCAGATCTTAGCTGCAAATGTTCTACGTCCACTATATCTCAGCCTGATGATGATGCTTCCAAGAAAAGCGGTGTGCCTCGAGAGATTCGATATTCTCAACTTGGTGTACACTGGCCCGAAGAGCTACCATCATTTAGGAGATGTCATGTATGTAGCACAAGCACAAGAAACAAAAGATCTCGTTTCAGGTGCTCGAAATGCTTAGTAACATTATGTGTTACTCCATGTTTTTATAAGTTTCACCATCAATGAAAACAAAAACAAAGTTTTCTTGGCATTTTTTTTATTTTGATTTACTAAAATATTCAATTACTTTGAGACTGATTTTAGAAGTTCTATATAGTTTAGTTAGATTTCAAAAATAGTTTGTAAGAGCAAACTAAGTTTGAAAACATGTGTGCAATTTTTTTATAGTACATATTATTATTATTTTTTAACTATGATAACATTCCAGAGTTCAATTACATTGACACTGTACGAGTACGAGACCTAAGTCTGATGCTTTTTATAAGATTAGTTTTCTTTTTAGATATAGTTTATGATCTCAGATTGTAATAATATTACAATTTATGTTAGTTACATAAGATATAATTTGCCTAAAAATTTGTGATCTCAAAAGATTTTGAGCCTAAAATAATACCAATGAGATTGATGTCGTTCCTAACCATTTAAAATTAAACTTTTTTAAGCTAAAAAGAGCGTTTTTATTTTAATAATAATGAAAATAAATAATATACTTACGTAATTAGGTGAAAACAAGGCATTGGCAACGAAAAATTTAAAATCCAATCTGGGCATTGGCAATTACTTTGCCAAATAAAAAGTCACAAACGGGCATTGGCCAAGATATTGCCGTAGCCCAAAAAAGGAGGGGGGGCGTAAGTAAGGGGGGGAAATCTAATAGGATTATTTTACAAATATTATTTCACAATGTTTAGAATAAATAAAACCAAAATCGGAAGTGTAAATAGTATTGCTCGCGAAAGGGTTAACCCCCGCCAAACGAAGTACGATTAACGACCCGTGCGGCTGTTATTACTTTTTGGATTAAGCCGGTAAGTTTAGGTACCTAGGTTAGGTTATGTTGACCGACCGGGGAATCGAACCTAGGACCCCACGCTCAGCAAACGAGCACAAGGTCTGTGCTCGTTTGCTGAGCGTGGTGTCCTAGGCCTTCGTCCTATGACTCAGATCGTCTACTACTGAGCTCAGCTCGGGATGCACCGCCATTTATACTCTCTTGGTGTCGCGTCGCGCCAGCTTTCACAGCTACGCGATTCGCAGCGCGACACCGACAAAGGAAAATTCTCCTTTGTTGGTGCCGCGCTTTCGCATCACGTGACGCGATATATCTGTGTCGCGGCGCTACAGATCGCTCCTGTGTGAAGTGTCGCGCGCGCTTTCATAGAAAATGTTCTACGGATATAATATCGCAATATCGCGTCGCGCGACAAGTCGCGCTGGTCTGCAAAAGCCTTAACAGGAATTAAGGCTTGTGCAGACCAGCGCGACTTGTCGCGCGACGCGACACCGGTTATTGTTATACTGCGAAGTTTTCTTAGAAATTATATTGTTCGTGTCGCGTCGCGCGACAAGTCGCGCTGGTCTGCACAAGCCTTTATTATTGCCGAATTGAAAATCGTTTGCTCACAGATCCCTGATTCGTCGTTCGACGTCGTTACACACACAATCAGCATCATAATGTGTGTAATCCTAGGGTTAGGGTACGTGAACCAATTTTATTGCAGTGTAGTTTCAATTACTCCTGGTAAATACAACTTCTAATTCAGACTTCTGACGAGATAACGCGACTCCATAGAGTTGTGGGAATTTCCGGGGTTCCGGGAATGTTCTAACGAAATAACGCGGCCCCGGAATGCAAGGGTAACTGAAGGAATACGGTGGTTTTTTGTCAGTAAGAGTCTCTTCCTTCCGCCCCACTTAGGGAGAGAGCTGAGCCATTGACGATTTTCCCAACCCCAAAAAAAAAAAACAATTTTGAATTTGTATTAGGTACGTAATTAGTCTGCTCTGATGTGCTAGATTTACTTAAAAGATTAGCGGAGTTTAGTTAAAATTATTATTAGGATGTAAAATAATCTTGAATTCTTGAACAATATTTTTTAATAGTAGTGGACACAAATAGGACAGCTACCCTATAGGTATCTAAATATTACGAAAGAATATTTAAGTACCAGAATAGCAGGGAATAGAAGTCGCTCACCTAGTAATATATTGGCACATCTGTAAAAAATGCGAAATTGAGATTTTACGGCATACGTGTTTAAAAGTGCATAATCTACATAGTGGTAAAACGGCACAACGCTAGTTTCCGTTTTCATTGAGAGAGGTCGTTAGTGTCATTATACCATTATTGTCGTTTCCCCCCGCATTCACGTAAAACAACGGCTCATTGGTCAGTTGTGCGGGCCCCTCCGCTAGGTGCAGCCGCTTCAAGAACTGCGTTGGCGTAAGTGACAATTGTGACATTTCGTAAATTAAGTTAATAAGTAAAAAAATGGCACATTTGACAAATGTGACATCGTTTTTAAACCTAAGGCTCTAATGGTAGTAAAACAACGACATATTTGACAGATGTGTCGTTTCAATTATTATTTTCTGAAACTTATTGCTATTTATTTGACTGATGTGCCATTTTAATTACATTAAATGAAGCGTATTGGTACTTATGTCATAAGTTCAATGGTGGATGGATAATTATTTGGGTTAAAAGGAAGGTCGGTCCAATCTAAAACTAGATTCAACTAACAAATTATTATACCTAAATGTTCAAAATGGGTACGAGAGCGTTAGTTGTTTAGGGTGGTCCGACCTACCTTCTAACTAGGTACCTACTGTGATTGTTAAAATGATAAGTTAATATTTGGTATTTTAGAAAAACGATAATTTACTGAAATAATGGCGAATCGAATGCAGCGATTGGTACAACTAGGAAAAGAGGGTTTAGTTCCACCACCTTTTTCTATACCCAATCCTAATTTAAATATAAGCGGTACGTATCCTTTCTAGATTGTTGAACAGAATAAATACATAAATTTGTTTTGATTTACGATGATTTTTATATAAAACAATTATACAAATCACCCTAATATCATAAAGCATTTTTTGTAGCGGAAACGTCATCGTTGAAGAAGGCTGATAATAATATTATAACTGAACCTATAGCATCGACGACTAATGATTCCGAAACAGTTTTAACATCACCTCTTTTAAATCACAACCCTTCAGATAAAATAAATATTCAAGAAATTAATACTATTTGTGACGGTATGTGAATTGTATATTATTATAATTAAAATCTATGTCAAATCAAAGCATTTGATAAAGATGATTTTTATTGAATTACAATAATAAATTTTAGGTAGTGCCAAAGAAGAAGATCAATCAGTGGTGCCAAAAAAGCGCAAACGATCTAAATCCTCATCGAGCAGTGACTCATCATCGAGTAGCTCGAGTAGCTCTAGTAGTTCTAGTAGCTCTTCAAGTATTTCATCCAGTAGTTTTTCATCATCCAATACACGAAGACTTCAGAAACAAGGTATGTTACATATTATTTATGTTTTAATAATTATACTTAAGTAAAATTATACATACAACAACAAACAATGTTATTTTCGTATTTTTTTCGAAAAATTGAGAGTCTTACAAGTCTTTCAGTTTACGACCTCTAGCTGCATTTCAAGTCGGATGAGTAAATGTTACTTTGCAGATTCTTTGCTGGTCGATGCCCATGTAGAAAAGTTAAGACACGCAAATTATTTCGATTATGAAGCACTTGGTATGCACGAAAACTTGATCCCTATTCCTGATACTGATATCCCTGGTGAACAAATTATCGGTGAAAATATTGTACAATATGAAGAAATCGTTCTTGAAGGTATTATACGTAGTTATAATAAAATTATTATAATATTTAGCTGCTTGATTTAACTTTACTATTAAAATTATTTCTTGTTCTTCTCATTGATTATTTCTTGTTGAATAGGTATTGCTGGAAGTAGATTATCGTCACCTACGATACTTCAAACAAATAACGCTGAAAATATGCAGAACCAACAAATGGATACACAAATCGCGTCACATTTCGTTGCGACAACTAGCAATATTGGAGGCCATGATTCTGCTGACCTTGGTACGCATAATTATCATTTATTGTTCACCACTTCCCAACTATGAGCTCTCGATTTTATTTAAAATCTTAATTCTAGGTAAAGAAAATCAAGAGCCAAGTTCTCATTATATCTGCTTGAATGAAGGATCAGACTTTTCTGCAGGTAGTGGTGACGAGTATCAACCACCAAGGCGTGACAGGTCGTCATCTACGAGTTCATCCATAGTTTCTTCTAATATCAAAAGAGGAAAGAAAAGAGTGAGATACCCAAATAAGTGGAAACAGAATGTCAGGAAAACTTTGAAAAACTTAGGAAAGGAATACTCATCTAAAACAGGCAATCAAATAGAAGCCAAAAACATGAGACCCCCGTGCCGTAATTGCAAATTTTCCTGTTGCGATAACTTTACGACAGATGAACGTCAACAAATATTTGATTGTTATTGGGCTTTAGGATCTTTGCAACGTCAAAGAGATTTCCTCAGTGCTTGCATTAGCATAACAAACATAGTATGTCGCCGTGTAAAAAATCCAGCAAAACCAAGAACACCCAATAGTTTGTTTTCTTTTATGAAAAATGGCCAGACCAAAAGAATATGCAAGACGTTTTTGTTAAATACCCTTGGAATAGCACAACGGACATTACGTACAGTAATTGAAGCAAAAACCTCTGAGTCTGGAATCGCGCCGACTGACCAAAGAGGTAGACATGGTAATCAACCGAAATCAGATCCAGAAGTGCTAGAATCAGTTCACCAGCATATAAATACAGTCCCGAGAATTGAAAGCCATTATTTACGTGCTAATACCAGTCGCGAGTTTATTGATGGTGGACTAACCTTGGCAGCCTTACATCGCGACTATGAATGCCAGCGCAGAAATGCTGGTAAAGAAGCTGCGACATTGTATATGTACAGCCAGATTTTTAACACTCAATTTAATATTTCATTTTTCATACCCAAAAAGGATCAATGTAATTTTTGCGAATCATACAAAAATGCAGAAGGTGCTAAAAAAACGGAAATAGAACAACAGTATATAAAACACCAAAGAGAGAAAATGTTAAGTCGTACAGAAAAAGCGGCAGACATTGCACTTTCCCGTGAACAAGAGAGCAAAGTTATAGTAGCGATATATGACTTACAAGCACAGTTGCCTGTGCCCATCGGCAATTCATCAGCGTTTTATTACAAGTCCAAGTTGAATTGCTACAACTTCACGGTAACCTACTACTACCTACAAAATAATAAGTGAGTATGTAACTCTTCATTGTAGGTACTACATATTTTATGCATTTTATTTCAGATAACAAATATTAAGAACGATTCAACTACTTGTTACTTTTGGCATGAGGGCTTGGGTTCTAAAGGTTCTACAGAAATAGGAACTTGCGTGTACAAGTTTCTAGAGCGCGTTGCTGAAGTGCATCCATATTCTGATGTCATTTTCTACAGTGATAATTGTTGTGGTCAACAAAAGAACCGGTACGTATTGTTGATGTCGAATATTTTATAAAGTATTTTTCGTATTTTATTTAATTTCTGATTAATGTTTTTATTTTTAGATTTGTGTTCAGCATGTACTACTATGCTGTCGAAAAATTAGCTATAAATTCTGTATGCCATAAGTTTTTAATCAGCGGCCACAGTCAAAATGAAGGCGATAATGCACATTCTCTGATTGAGAAATCTATAAAAAGAGCCAAAAAGTCTGGACCCATCTACGTGCCAGATCAATACGTAAATTTGATACGAGATGCTAAGAAAAAAGGTAACCCCTTCACTGTCCACGAGATGCATTTTAGTAACTTTTATGATTTGAAAGCATTGGCTGATGAGCAATCAATTAATTTTCATAAAGACGATAATGCAGACATAATAAAAGTGACTGAGCTCACAATGATTAAATTCACTAAAAATAGTGATTCTTACGAATTTAAAACATCTTTTGATGGAGAATGGATCCAAGCTCGTCTTAAATTGGCACGGGGGCGAAAAAAAGTTACTCAACCAATAGAAATTAATTTAAAAGCAGCATATCAATCAAAAATTACTATTTCTGATGCAAAGAAAAGAGATTTGATACAATTACTTCAGTCTGACATAGTGCCCAGCTATTATGAAGCCTTCTATAATAGTCTTTAATTAAATACATTTTAGATTAGATTAGGCCGATTAGATTCAATGATTAAATAACTTTTACCTGAGGAATAAATGTGACGTTTTGACAGATTGTCTATACAAAAACTGTCAAAATGACAAACTTATTCATCGGATAAAAGTTAACTGGCAATTGAAAAACCGGCCCTTATATTATTATTGTATTAAAGACTGATACTCAATTTTTTTTTTCAATGTGGGTAGGTACGTTATCTAAAACTACGTAACTATTGCACGCCTACTGGGTAATTCAACAAAGTTCCTACTATGCTATGTGTTAAGTGCTTGGTCATTTAACTAAGATACAATAATGATAAGTTATATAGCCTTAAACTATTGGATCGATTATGTTCAATCTGCTGATTTGAATCTGGATTTTACTTAATGATCGTTTGTAATTACTTAAAGTGCTATTAATAGCTATTGTGTTTTTTATTACTTGTGTTTTTTTGTTACTAGTTACTTTTTACCTTATTTAAAGGTGTTAAGTATTACATTTTTATTTCGTTTTTAATAATAATTTGATCTTGATTACTTTCTAAGTGACCCTAACCAAATACAGGAAACTTATTTATGACGATTATAATGTTGAACTTTAAGAAGAAATATTTTTGTATGATTCTTACAAAATAAAACGTTTATTTTCCATCGACCAGTCCTTTTATTTATTTACTTTCACACAGGATTTTGCAAGCTTCCGGGTGATAAATGACATTTTTAGAAGTTGATCAAAGTGACAACGGCACAAATGCATGACTCTTCCACTTCGTTGATCTTTATGAAGTATTTCCTGAAAACCTGAAGTGGAAATTTTCATCCCTGAATATGTATTAACGTCTATACTACTAATCAAACCCATAAAATCTGCAAAAAAACGTTAAATGAACCCATAAATTAATTTTAAACATTTATAAAATCTTTGATCCTCGTTTCTGTAAAATATGAAAAACGTAGATGTGCCAATATATTACTAGGTGAGCGAAGTTTTATTTAGCATTATTCTTATTGCTTAGCTCGTCAGTCGACGTCTGTCTTAGGGATGTGACATTCTACATAAAAAATCGATTATTCATTAAGCGATTGTTTTTCGTAGTATGATAAATCGATTAATCAATAATCGATTTTTCTTTATAAAATAATCGATTTTTTGTATAAATCGATTTTTTTCTAATTATATTAAAGAATAATAGTAAAGTGATAACAGCTTTATTAAATTAATATTAGACGTCAGTTTTTTTTTTTTTTTTAATAATCAACACGAAGTTCTAGAATAATAATAATTAACATGAATAAAATTTATATTAAAAACATAAAAATTATATTAATCACAGTTTTGTAAAATTAAAAATACGAAATTACGTAAAAAACCGAAATTTCAATTATTTAAATAATCAAAACAGAATTTTAGAATAGTCGACATAAATAAGATGTTTTAAATTATTCAACTAAACAAACTAGAACTTAGTGGGTAATGAGTTCAGGAATAAGAGCTTAGCAATATTTACTCTGATTTACTGTCAATACTAAAATGTTGACGCTAGCTACTCGTCGGCCTTTTGGTCATTGACTGTTACTTAAAAACAACTAAAAACAAGAGTAAAACACTAAACACTCAGTCACGATTTTTTTTCAAAACTTTGTTGTTTGAACAGCGAAGCTAATCATCAATGACATAATGACTTAATAAACGAATGCCGCTAAAATAATACAGTTCGTTGACTAACGCCATATAGTGAAAGATTAATTAGTTAAATTAACTAACTGTTTTCAAAGCACACAAGGACTGCCATGTAGACGCACAGATGTCGTTAATGTAATAGTGATGGGCCTAATACTCGTAGTAATTCTAGCTCCGCAGTCCGGAGTAATTTCGGGGGTTGCGGATGAAAAAAAAATCGGCAGTGCTAAAACCAAAAATCGATTATTAATCGATTTTTCGTAATATAAAATCACTTATTAAAATCGATTATTTTGGTTAAAAAAATCGATTTTTTTCCATAATCTATTATTTTATCACATCCCTAGTCTGTCTGTTCCGCGTCTCCGTCTAGTGCACTCGCTTCTATCCCTGTGATACGCGCATCAGATATTTAACTTTTTTTTGTTGTGTTTGCAAAATGTCGTTATACAGTAATAGCGAATATTACGAAATGATGATGTGTGTCGGAGCAGAACATGGTAATTTGCGAGCTGCCCGAGAACTGTACCGTCACCGTTTTATTGAGGGTAGACCAGATGCTGAGCGTCGACAGCTGCCTTCGTCGGCATGTTTTAGTCGGATGGTACATCGTCTGCACCAAACTCGGTCATTCCACGCACCTGCTTCAGAGGGTCGCCCGAGTACTACCGATCCAGCATTTGAAGAGGCCGTATTGGAGCATTTTGAACTCAATCCACGCACTAGCACACGTCGAGCTGCATTAGCGCTGGGTGCCTCTAACCATATGCAGGTATGGCGAGTGCTGAGCAATGACGGTCAGCACCCATACCACTTCCGTCGCACCCAGGAGCTAATACCGGCAGATTTTTTGCCTCGTGTGGCCTTTTGCGAGTGGTACCGAAACCAGTTAGAAGCTTCGCCAGATTTTGGTTCAAAAGTGCTATGGACCGATGAGGCATCTTTCACAAGAGCGGGAATAAGCAACATCCACAATGAACATGTTTGGTGTCACACAAACCCGCATGCTTCGACAGAGTCGTCATTCCAACACCAATGGCGACTGTACGTGTGGGCAGGTATAATTGGAGATGTCGTCGTAGGACCAGTTTTCTTGCCGCAAAGCTTAAACGGCCTAAATTATTTAAGCTTCCTGAGGAATGAATTAGACGATGTCCTCAGTGTTAAGTTATGTGAATCTTGTGATGGATAATAATTTAATTTTTCAACACGACGGTGCACCGGCACACTTTGCTCGAGATGTGCGCCATTATTTAGATGCGCGCTTTCCTCAGTGGGTTGGGCATGGTAGTAAGCGTGGCTTGGCCTCCGCGATCCCCAGACCTCACCCCGTTATACTTTTTTTTGTGGGGGTACATAAAAAATGTAGTGTACGCAGTGCAATGTGATACAATGGACCTTATGAAAGTGCGGATTGAGGCCGCTTTCAGGACAATAACATGCTACGCAATGTTCAGGTGTCCATGAACAAGCGAGCGGCCTTGTGCATACAATACTAAGGTCACTACATCGAACCCCATCTTTAAAAATGTAAGTCAATTTACTCAAATAAGCAAAGCTTTAAGATTTTACTAATAAGTTATACGTAATAAAAGATGAAACTAGTTAACCTACCTAAACTTTGTTTCGATTTTTTACGTAAGTTATCTCAGTTTTTACGTGCAATTTCTGGCTTGATATTAACGAGTAAAGCCCCGTGCAGAGTGGCGCGACGCGACACTGGTCATTGTTATACCGTGAAGTTTTCTTAGTACTTAATTGTTTTGTTAGAGTCGCATCGCACTGTCGCGTCGCTCCAGTCTGCACGAAGCTTCAACTGTAAATTAATAATTAATAAAATTACGCATTTAACTTTTACATCACGGTAAAGTAGGTATGGTTTATTGCGCGCGCGCGCCATCGTTTTGGCGGCGCGGCGCGCGGCGGCGGCATACTTTATTTCGTCAGTTCGCGCCGACAAAGAACACCGCCTGCGGTAGGCTACTAGGGTACTAGGCGTGCAGAATTACGGAAGAGATTTATCGTAATATTGGCAAGTAACGTGGAAAGTTATTGACCTACGTAGTGCGGTGACACGTTTGTTAAGGCTTGTGCAGACCAGCGCGACTTGTCGCGCGACGCGACACGAACAATACAATTTCTAAGAAAACTTCACAGTATAACAATAACCGGTATCGCGTCGCGCGACAAGTCGCGCTGGTCTGCACAAGCCTTTATGATTTGAATTTAAGAAAGATATGAAACCGAAAATATGGTATCAATTCTTATGGTATTTTATTTTGAGTTGAAACTATGTATAGTGATTCTATACCAGCTGTTATCTTTAGTGCTTAAGGATAGCAATAGGGTTTCTGTTACACCCTGTATATATTTTTTGTAATCACGTTCTCGAAAACGGCTCTAACGATATTGGTGAAAGTTGCAATATTGGGTTGGTGGGGGCGGAAAATCTATCTAGCTAGGTCTCATGTCTGGGAAAATTCGTTTTCTCTGTATTTTCACCCGAGCGAAGCTCGGTGGCCCGAAGTTTAGAACAAGATACCTTACCTTAGAATGACAGACATGACAGCATGGAATAAGTAACTACTATCATGGATGCATGAAATTAGTAAGTACCTACTATCATGGCAGCATGGAATTAGAATGAACTATCCTATACTATTAAATGAAATGGGAACTTTACAGCTATTCTAAGATCTACTTTTATTAATACGGGTCGGTAGTACGTCGCGACGTACTTAAGTGCGTGATCATTTGATACGCCATTTTTACAATATCAGCATCTCAAGATCATTGCTAATTAATAAACACATGAAAAAACTATCTCAGTTACCAAGATCAGCTCCTCAAGGCGCTGTACTAGATGGCTTGATCTCGTGAACGATTAAGTCACATTGACCGAAGTTTAAAATAACATTTATCACATTTCGTTATTGCTATGTAGTAAGATTTATTGAAATATGTACTTGTATTTTGTTAAAACTTTAATGAATAGAGCTTTATCACGTTATAAAGTTATTTTCTACCCAAAAATTGTTAAAAAAAGTGTGTATTTATTTCCTAATACGACATAAATGCTTACTACTTAACTCAGTAGGTACAAATAACATACTTAATGCATTATAGCGTCAGACTGGAGCGTCAGCGCCGAGTGTCGAAAAAAAATGACGCCAAACAACAATCAACATCATTCAGATTGTTTACTGTCACAAACATCTCGCGTTTTTTAATTGTTAAAAAATCAAAAAAATCTAGCATGTTTTCCAGAGCAGCGACACCGACGACGGTTGTCTCCTCCAACGCGTCAGACAGGTAGAGAACTCAATAATTAATATCTATATAATAATCGTATTCTTAGTGTTTGTTTCCAGCATTGAACTTTTTTTTTAAATAGATGTTTTTTCTCCTTTATAGCTCAAGAGCTTCCTCCGTTGTCTTGTCTCCGGATGGAGAGTGGACTGAGGAGACAGGAATAACAAATAATTTCCCATTTGCTGGGACCCCCGAGATCAAGATCGCGGAAGCAGCAACTAAAGGACCTGTTAATTATTTTACAGCTGTTTTCCAAGACAGCTTTATTACCAGCCTAGCGGAAATGACCAACATGCATGCCCAAATTTTAAAATCCAGGCCACTTAAACCTAATAGCCGCCTAACAAAGTGAAAAAACACTAACGAAACTGAATTGTGGACGTTTTTAGGCATAATATTTTTCATCGGCACAGTTAGGCTGAGTAAAATAGCAGATTATTGGAAAAAAATTTGTTACGTAACATTTCATATTAATAAATATATGTCAAGGGATAGATTTTTATTAATATTAAGATGCTTTTTTTTAATACTATTTACGAAACAAGAATTAAGTACTCAAAAATAGATTACTTGTTGAATTATTTTAACGATATCATGAGAACTTTCCAGAATTTATCCAGAAAGGGAATTGAGTATCGACGAATCGAAAATCCAAAACCTGTTGTATTAACTGTTGAAAGGTGGAAATATTTATAGATACAACGGAAAAGCTGTTTGTGTCAGTAAATGGAAAGACAAGAGAGATGTGCTCACTATTTCCATTGAGCATTCACCTCATTTGATGCTAGTGGAAAACAGGCGCGGTCGTGTGGTCAACAAACCAAATATCATTATAATGTATAATAAATTTATGAAAGATGTTGATAGACACGACCAAATGTTAGCGTACTATCCGAGTGAGCACAAATCCATGAGATGGTACAAGAAAATCGGCATACACAAACACATTGCAAATGATGCTTTTGAATTCCGTTTTTTTATTCCAAAAAGGTACAAGCAGTACTCTTTCCTTAGAGTCATACAGGGAAAAAGTGCTGCTTGAACTTCTTCCCCCTATAGCTGTGATATTTGCGCCTCAGAAGAAAAGACACATGCCCAAAGAACTAGAGAGGAATGACAATGGGTGTCTTAAAAGATGCAAATGTGGCAGGTGCTGGGTAAAACAAAAAAAAAGGAAAGACACAAAAATCATTTGCCCGGATTGTGATGTCGGACTTTGTCTTTCCTGTTACGCTCCACACCACGACGAAATGCGTATTTAATAGGCATGGGTTCGATATATCAAAACGTAACTTATATCGGATATGTGTTTATTATCATACCATATCGATATCTAAATATACATAACCGTTTTCACAAAAACTTCATCGAGCTGTGGCTTATCCAAAGCGCAACAACGAAAACGAACTACGAATAATGTCGAATAAATAATAACGAACAAAACGCAAACTTCACATCACGAGCGATATGACATCGACGGTTTTTATTCGCTTTGTCTCTGTCTTACCATTCAATGTTTTACTGGCGTAAAAGTGATGAAGCGAATATTACGTAACTTCGGCTAGTGATTGGTTATTTGGTTAATAATAGTGCGTGCGTAATATCTATATCCTAACGCGCTAGCAATAAGGTCTAGTTTCTATTTATTTAGTTACAACAAATATTCCATAAGTTAGCAACTTTCCGGCGGCTACTCGATATCAGGGAGAAATTCATTCTTTAAACTAGCCCTACGTTCAATAGATTTAAGGTTGAATTTATGTTGTTGGAATAAGAAATTGCATCGAATTAATTTTGATTTGTATTTTTTAGACAGTTTTGTTTCGAGTTGCACTTGACCTTGGTGACACGTGCCCTACTTAACGATAATTCTTTGCCTTTTTTTAGTTTTATAGTTTGTATTTAGGTACTTATTGTAAATAAAAAGTAAATTTTTCAACATTTCTAAATGCAAATTCTTAATTCATCCAGAATGAATCAATCAATAACGTAGAAAAAAATATTCAATCATAGTAAATAAGACGATTTTTAAATGCGCCAGAAAAGTTAGCTTTTAATAATTGACATAATTATAGTATGTTTTCAAAAAGTTTTCTGCTAGTCCTAAGCCTAAATTAAAGCATGAAGGGAAATCGTCGTACTTACAAGAAGCTAAACTGATAAATTTATTATTTTTAAACTTTAAAAAACGAAAGCACTTATATCAATGTATTAACGGTAAAAGTGTGAGTTTGCGTTTCGTTCGTTTCAGTTACTTGTGCAAATCGTACTACTGATATCGATATCTGAAAACGGTTTTCAATATCGATATGAAAACTGAATATCGGTTACATATCCGTTAGCAACTAAATACGAAAACGCCCATGTCTAGTATTTAAGTAATTTTAATGCAGGTTTGAATTAATAAATGTTTTAACTAAATATTAATTCGTTTTATTTTATTACTTACCTATTACCAAAAAAAACAATCAATCAAATCAAGTAAGTATGGGTCTGATATTATTGCTCTACTAGATAATTCATAAAATCGTATACCATTAAATGGCAACACTAAGTATGTGTTCAATTTGATTCATTCATTCACTCTCTCGGACTAGTATATAGTTATCTGTGATTCACTCTATACGTTGACTTACGAACAAACGATGTGCAAAAGCAAATTCAAAAGAGAAAAAATAACAACAGGTAACTTCACAAAAAATTGTTACAAAAACAACTCGTGTGTAACAACCTTTACTTGAGCGTATTATTTAAATCAATAATTGTTTTATGACTGTTATAAAACTCAAAATGTTCAAACTCACATAAGCGTCGTGCCGCACTTGGACAAGTATTGAACGCCGCACTAATGCGGCCAGCCGCACTGGGTGGACTTTCTTCAACCGCGCATACGCGTTCATATCACCACACGAAATGTTTATTGAACGCGCAAGTGCGTTTGCGGCACAGGGTTAGTGAGCTAATTAATTAGCATTTGCATAAAGTTCGCTAATTAATTAGCAGGTAATGCGTTAAACAAAAGGGGTCCGCCGCAGCCGGAACTTTTTTATTTAAAATGTCTTTTATATCACCGGCGCGGCACCTGGCTTCAGTATAATACGATAGTGAAATACCTAGTACAATAGTGCATAAATCTATTGTGTTAAAAATGGAAAATTTAAGCCTTAAGACAAAAGGGTGTCGGAATATTTTTGTTATCTACGCACTCTGAATAATAAGCTCTTGGGGCCGGGCCATTCGCCGTGTCGTGTGTTGTGGGTCTGGTGGTGATGCACCAGCAGCTTCCACCAATGAGTAAGTATCAACATCTGAATGAATATTTCATGTAAGCAATATTGTATTAATTAGGTACCTACTAATTGTTATATTCAAACCGCAGCTGCACCAGGCCCACGACACGGCGAGTGCACTGCAGCTGGTAGCGGAGGCGGTGGACGAGGTATATACCCTTATTGATTGTTAAACACTTGTGTGCCACTTTTGTTAAATAATTCAATAGCTTTAGGCTATTAAACTTAATAAAGGAATAATAATAATACACGCCACATTTTTATACAGAAGTAATACGATTTAATTATTTGTTTTACTTCGACAGATTCGGCGAATGTTAGTTCCAATCGCCGACGTTCCGGATCGGATGCGGCAGTTGGAACTAAACTTGCACCCGCTGCTGGTGTAGCGGCCGGAAGACGGCGAGTACATGGACATGCTGTGAGTACATTCTTGCTTAAATGCACATACATGATCTACCGAGAATCTTATACACATCATAAAATATTTGTTACATTTTTGTTTTCAATGTAGGTTCACGCTAGACGAGAAATTACAATGGGGACCTCATATAACATCTCTTGCGGGGCGCCTAAGCTCGGCCGCTTATGCTGTTAGAAAGATAAGACAGTTAACAGATGTAGAAACCGCGCGTTTGGTTTATTTTAGTTACTTCCACAGTATTATGTCGTATGGCATTTTACTGTGGGGTCGGGCTGCTGACATTGAATCCATATTTATTTTACAAAAGAGAGCTGTCAGAGCCATTTATAATCTACATCGTCGCGAATCTCTCAGGGAACTATTTAAAAGGATTAATATTATGACGGTACCTTGCCAATTCATATATGAAAATATTATTATGTAAGAAAAAATCTTCATATTTTTAATAAAATAAGTGATAGACATAATTTTAATACTAGAAATAAAGATCAAATAGATCAACCATTTTTCAGATTATCTAAAGTACATACATCTTTTATGGGGTACTGTGTTAAATGTTACAATAAAATACCTTGTGATATATTACAATTAAATGAAAGAAAATTTAAAACTCATATTAAAAGTACACTCTGTAAACAAGCATATTACAAATTAGAGGATTATATCCAAGATAAGAATGCTTGGAAACATGCTGGTCCTGCTCCATAGGACAATTTAGAGTCTAGACAAAATCAAACTGGTTGCTTATTTAATTATATAGTTTGTTATTTTTTATAACTCTGATTTTACATTCTGTGATTTCTTGAACTCACACACTGACTTATTAGTATTACTTGTTAAAATGTTAGGAATATCGTATAATTTTGCAATATTTGTAAATATGTGAGCACCATGTATCTATCTATCATAATTAATTTATCTGCAATTGCTTTATTTTTTTCATTTTTTTTTTACCTATCGTGGTATAGTAATCTTATTCTAGATGCATCGTCTTCACATATAATTATATAATTAATGTATACAAAATATTGTAAAAACATTTTAAAAGAGTAACGGTGGAGTTTCTTGCCCATTCTTCTCCATACGAAAACTACCTTTGGGAAGGGGCGACTAGAATCAATACAATTTTTTTGTAAATTTGACGTTCATAAGTGCCTTTTATGTGCCTAATTGAAATAAATTGTTTGACTTTGGTTCGGAAGTTTTCTTTTTTTTATCTACAAGTCTTTTTTTGCAGAAACGGACCCCGGCCTGCACCAGTAGCACAACCGCCAGAACCACCGGCTCGCAGTGTGTGGCTAGTCTGGCTCCAAGAGCGTGTTGATTATGGGGAGCCCTGGTGATCGTTCTTGTCCAAGCGACTCATCAGGGCTCCCTCAATAAACTATGAACTTTTCCTCAAGTTTATTTTATTTTATTGTCATTACAATTGACGTAAAACTAGGCAGTACGGTCCGATGACTATGGCCTGATAATGAATGGCCATAAACTAAAAAGATAGTACCTATGTTGTCGTTTGCAATTTAGCAGTTAGTGCGTGGAAATTTAACGACAACTCCCTTACTCCCTTCTTTATTTTGAACGCTAGGTGTAATAGATTAATATAATAGTTTATCTATGGTTCAAGAATGAATGTGATGGGTCTGTGGTAAGCTTCCGCTCTGCATCCTGGAACTGTTCTATAGCAATGTAGTAGCATGAATAATTATAATAAAAGTGATTTACATAATAAAGAAGTCCTTTTACTAGAACATATTTACATGGCGCAGCCGGTAAGTGACAAATATTAAAGTATCCTATTAATACTATCACTGTCACAATAAAAATGGAAAACCTAAAACAACCTCCGCCATTGCAATTTCATGGCGAACTAAAGGAAAACTGGAAAAGATTCAAGCAAAAATTCATGCTTTACTATAAGGCTAGCGGATATGAAAGTAAAAAAGATATTACCAACGACCAAAAAGTAGCACTCCTTTTGCACACAATAGGAGATGAAGGTCTAGAGGTATACGATACGTTTGAAAAGGAGCAGGGAAAGGATGAGACGCTTGAATGGGTAATGGAAAAATTCGAGTCTTACTGTACACCATTTCAAAATGAAACGATGGTGAGACATACATTCTTCAGAAGAGAAAAGAAAGACAATGAAACGTTTGACGAGTTTGTGACGTCGCTGAAGTCGCTATCAATGGATTGCTGTTTTGGGGAATTAAAAGATAGTCTCATAAGAGATCAAATTGTTAGAGGCATTAGAAACGCGAAAATCGCAGAAAGATTACTCAAAGAACAGAATCTAGACTTAAAGAAATGTATACAAATATGCAAATCCTCAGAAATGGCTAACATACAGGTGAAACAGTTACAAGAGGAAGAAAATACAGTAGGAGCAGTAATAAATAATAGAAAAGCAAAGAAGAATAATCAAGGGAAACATCAAGAGACAAAATCAGATGACATGCAGCAATCGTCAACTTCCAGAGAAGAAAAAACCTGTTACAGGTGTGGCTACAAGCATGGTTTTAGATGTCCAGCCTACAAAGCTCAGTGTAAGTTCTGCAATGGATACGGGCATTATGCTAAAATGTGTAGAAATAAAAAAGTGAAAACAATTAATAGAAATAGTGAAAGTGAGTCTGACGATGATCCTGTGTTAGGTACTATCATGGTAGGTAGTGTAACCAAATGTTTAACAGAAGCTCTTCAAATCAATAATAACATTATAGACTTTAAAATAGATACAGGAAGTGATTGTGATGTGTTACCTCTGAGTTATGTAGAAAGGTTGAAATGCAAGGGCATGATTAGAGAAAACTGGAATAAGCTGTATAACTATGATGGTTCTTTAATAAACTGTGTCGGTACTATTACTTTGAAATGTAAGTTAATTAATAATAAGAAAGTGACACTAATGTTCTATGTAGTAAACAACAAACAATCTTGTCCAGTGTTAGGTCATAGTACACTATTAGAATTAGGTATTATAGAAAGAAAATATTTGAATAAAATAAAAAAGGAACAAATTGATAGTAACTACAGTGAGATGATTAATGAGTATAAAGATTTATTTGATGAAAATAAAATGGGAGCATTGAAGGGAGTAGAATATTCTATAAAATTAAAAGAAAACAGTATGGGGCGAATCTGTCCACCAAGAAGTATACCAATAGCTTTACATAAACCTCTAAAAACGGAATTGTTAAAATTGGAAAAGTTAGGTGTCATAGAAAAGGTCACTGAACCCACAGAATTTGTCAGCAATATTGTGATAGTCAAAAAGCCCAGTGGCCAAATTCGTCTATGCTTAGACCCTAGTACTTTAAATAATTGCATTAAACGTGAACACTTTAAATTGCCTACTTTTGATGAAGTGTCCGCTAAGATGACAGGGGCAAAAATATTTAGTAAATTAGATGCTTCAACAGCATTTTTTCATGTGAAATTAAATGAAGATAGTTCAAGGCTTTGTACTTTCTGTACACCTATTGGTAGATATTGCTTTAAGAGACTACCTTATGGTCTGTCATCGGCACCAGAGATTTTTCATAGGCAATATTGTCAGGTATTTGAGTCGATTGAAGGTTGTGAGGTATTTATTGATGACATTGTTATATATGCAGAAAATAAGAAGTTACATGATAAAATACTTAGACAAGTACTAGAAAAAGCAAAAGAAAATGGTATTCAGTTAAACTTTAGTAAATGTCAATTTGGGGTGTCTGAAATTACATATCTGGGTCACATATTGAGTCAGGAGGGAATAAAACCTGACCCAAAGAAAATAGAAAGCATATTAAATTTAGAAAAACCAAAAAATGTTAAAGAACTTCAAAGAATATTAGGGATGATAACCTATATTGCAAAGTTTATTCCATCCATGTCTCAGATGTGTAACCCATTAAGACAATTAATTAAAAAAGGTTCAGAGTTTAATTGGACCAGGGAACATGATGAGGCATTTTGTGAACTAAAAAAAATATTAACATCGGAGCCAGTATTACAATTTTACAACCCAGATAAAACATGTGTTGTCTCTGTTGATGCTTCAAAAGATGCATTAGGAGCAGTGTTGTTACAAAGTAACTTGCCAGTTGCATATGCTTCCAAAGCTATGACCAATACTCAGAAAAATTATGCCCAGATTGAAAAGGAACTACTGGCCATAGTGTTTGGTTGCACTCGTTTCCACCAATTTATTTATGGTAAAACTGTTCAAGTACAAACTGATCATAGGCCATTAGAGTCCATATTTAATAAACCTCTGTGTGAAATACCATTAAGGTTACAAAGAATGAGAATACAATTGCAAAAATATGATTTAGTTGTAAAATATAAGCCAGGTAAAGAATTACTCTTGGCGGATACATTGTCTAGAGATGTTAATAATAGGTCAGAAGAAAACATTGTTATTGAAGATTTGTATGAATGTCAGGTTAGTATGGTGAAAACTAACTTAAGTATATCTAACTATAAATACAATATTTTTAAAGAAGAAGTTAGAAAAGATAAAGATTTACAATTACTACTAGAATATATAAATAATGGTTGGCCAAATAGAGTAGATAAAATACCAGAACCTCTAAAACCATATTTCAATTTTCAAGAACAGCTATTTGTATATGACAATTTAATTTTTAAAAATAATTGTTTAGTAGTACCAAAGTCTCTGAGAAATGATATGTTACAAAGAATCCATTACAATCATAGAAAAGTCATAGAAAAGGCATAGAAAAGTGTAAGTCAAGAGCCAGGGAATGTATTTACTGGCCTAAAATGAGTAAAGATATTGAAAAAAGTGTTTTAGAATGTTCTGTATGTGAAAGATTTAGAAAGAATAACAGTAAAGAACCTATGATGATCAGAGAAATGCCAGACAAACCATGGTCTGTAGTAGCAAGTGATGTATTTTATTATAATGGAGATCCATATATTATTATTGTAGACTGTTTTAGTAAGTATTTTGAGGTAATTAAACTTTCCAACTTGTCAACGGAAAACACAATTAAAATTATTAAAACCAATTTTTGCAGATTTGGCATACCAGATATACTATATACAGATAATGGTACTAACTATGTTGGTTATAAATTTAAAGAGTTTGCCAAACAATGGAATTTTGTTCATAAAACCAGTAGTCCATACCATCACCAATCTAATGGGTTAGCAGAAAGATTTGTACAAACTGTTAAAAATATATTTAAAAAAGCAGACTATGAAGGAAAAGACAAATATTTAGCATTGCTGGAATACAGAAATACACCTATTTCTAAAGAATTAAATTATAAGTGTCCTTCAGAATTGTTAATGGGGAGAAAAGTACAAGGTTTGTTGCCTACTGTATACAATAATGATAATGAAAAAACGATGAAAATGTGCAGTCAAAATTGTATAAGAATGCCTTTAAACAAATAGTATACTATGATCTAAGAAACACAAGAAAGTTGAAACCCTTAGCTAAAGATCAAAAAGTTCTTATATCAGATGAAACAAGCAAAAAACCATTAACGTATGCTAAAGTTTTACATAGGAATGAACGTCCAAATTCTTACACAGTTTTGACTGAAAAAGGTAAAAAGTTAGACAGAAATAGAAGGGATCTAGTAGAGAGTAAAAATGCTGATAAATTTATTATAAATAAGGAAGTAGAGATAGATGAAAGTAATACTGATTGTAATGAGGATAACATAGATAACGTTAATGATACAGAAGTTACAGAAATAACACCTGATAGTAAAATGAGTTCTGAAAATTCTTTAAAGTTATTATTCCATAGATAATTATCGAATCAATAGGTCCTTCCTATTACATATTTATAACATTTTGTTAGGCAAGACGAGGATACAAATCCCAGTGACTGGGTCCCGTCAGGGTCACTGTCTCCGACTGCCTCCGACTGACGCTGACTACGGCGGCGCCGAAGGCAGCCGGGACCAGCGGCGGGTCCTGCGGTGGCTTCGCCGGGACCAGCGACGGGCCCTGCGGTGGCTTCGCCGGGACCAGCGGCGGGTCCTGGTGTGGCTTCGCCGGGACTAGCGGCGGGCCCTGGTGTGGCTTCGCCGGGACCAGCAGTGGGCCCTGGGGTAGCGTCGCCGTGACCAGCGGCGGGCCCGCAGGTAACGTCGGCGGACCCTGGGGTAGCCACGCCGGGCGCAGCGGTGGTACCGGTCGTGGAATTATGACGGCTCTACGGAAAAGAGTCGTCATAATTGACGACCGGCCCGCCAAACGGCCGTGCCTTCGGGTGGATTTACCCACGCCTAAAGGGAAAGGCGTGGGTAAAAAACAAAAAAATAATCAACATTTTTAATTAAAGCTTCATTTTTTATTGCAGGCTCACAAATCAATGTCCAGAATAAGTCAGTACCTAGAATGTCCCAGAATAAGTCTGCGCCTATCAAGAAGATCTATGTCGACTGGTTTGTTAAACATAGGATCAGCCAGCTGAATATTTTCAGGTAACTTCAAAGAACCAATATGGATCGACCTTCGGCAGTCTACCTGTCAATTCCTTCAACACAAGACACCTTATGTTAAACTTACTATTTATTGATTGTAATTTAATATTACAACTTTCAATATCATTATTTGTTAGTGTGTTTCTTATGCCAATGACCTTACGTTTCCTTTCAAAGCCAAACACCTGGTGTCGGTCGGGTGTGTCTTCAACCGGCGCACTAGACTGGTTAGGACCCCGTTGCACAATAAGATAGCCAACGGGCCAAAGCAAGCTTAGGGCTCACCCTAGGTACTCAACCTCAAACAACGGCTGCGATCGACTCACTCACTGATCACGTACAATCCGTGGTGAGCTACTGCTCAAGGTAAGTTCCAGTGGGGGATGACCCCCTCTGGAAATTACCTGACGAAGTGCATGACCTATTGACTGAATAATCTTAGAATAAATAAAAAAAGAACGCAGTCGTTTGTGCATACAGTAACTTTCCCTGCGCCGCAAACAATACCCATAAGAGAGAGAGATCTGTACAGACACGCATACAGGAGCTCCGTGATGTGGGCTGGGACAAGATGCTCAGATGATGACAAGGTTGAATGCCTAGCCGACAGTTTAGAGCAGTGGTGGTGAAACTGCGGTCCGTCCATGTGTGAGTGGTTGACGAACGAAACTAATTTTATCAACATCTGCAGAGCAAGTGAGCGGCTGGCGGGACTGGCGCGGGAGGGAATTTTAGCGGATGGTGCGGCGGTGCCGAGCTGCAGGCACCGCCGCGCGCCGCTCGGCACGGCTCGGCTCGGCACGGCGCGATCGGCATCTCATTTAGTATTACATTTGTTTTACCACACAACATCGCACGCTTGTTTCTTTCTATAATTACGCGTCGCGAGTCTACATAATTTTTGCGCTAGTGATCCATAGTTCTTCTTTATTATAATGGCTGGGGTGCCATCAAAAAGTGCTACTAAAAGGAAGATAAATGTGAAGAAAACAGGAATTTTCAAGAGAAATGGGAGGAGGAATTTTGTTTTACTCGTATAAGTGGATTCAAGGAAGGTACTGCTATTTGTTTAATATGCCGGGAAACTGTTGTCGGAATTAAGCGATACAATTTATTTCGCCACTACACAAGTAAACATAGTTCATTCACAGAGGCCTTTGCCTTGAATTACAATGAAAGGATAAATAAAATAGCTCATTTGAAATTGTCAATTCGTCGTCAACAAAATATAATGACGACATCAGTTGGACAAAATGAGGCTGTTACAAAAGCATCCTACCAAGTTTGTAACATTCTTGCAAAAAGGATGAAACCGTTCACAGATGTTGAATTAATGAAAGAATGCATGTTAACAGTTTCTGAGACTTTGTTCCAATATTTCTCAAATAGTAAACAAATAATAGCAGAAATTAAAAAACTTACATTTCGAAAAACATGTTTGAGGCAATAATAGACAAACCAAAAAAAACTGCAAATACTTAAGCCTTTGGTGTGACTCCAGTACGGATATAACTTCCATGTCTCAATGCTCATTATTTGTGCGTTACTGCACAACGGACGGGATCATAGAAGAAGACTTCTTAGCTGTGATAACCATGAAGGGTCATACGAGAGGTTGTGATTTTATGGATAAAAGAATTTGTGGAAAAATACTTTATACCTGCTACTAAATTAATATCAGTGTGTACTGATGGTTGTCCGTCCGTCAATGTTAGGCGCAAATAATGGCTTGATTGCCCTAATGAAGAAGGAATGGAATTTACCTTATTTGCTGCCCATTCATTGCTTACTGCATCAAGAAACTTTGGCATGTCAAATTTCGAATACAAAATTGAAGGATGTGATGAAAACGGTCATAAATATTATTAGTCGTGCGCGTGAACTTAATCATCGAAAATTTAAAGAATTACTACTCGTAGAGGAATTACAAGCTAACTATGGGGATGTCGTCCTAGACACTGCTGTCAGTTGTTTAAGCAAAGGAAAAGTGCTAGGACGGTTTTTTTATTTTAAATTTGAAATAATTCTATTCTTACAACAAAGTGGTAAAGAATATCCCCAGCTTCAAAATTATGAATGGTGGGCACTTACGGCTTGTTTGACTGATATTACTCTGAAGTTTAACTATCTTAATTTAGAGTTGCAAGGACCTAACAAGATAATCGGACTAATGACGAATAAAATATTCGCATTTGAGGCTAAACTGCAATTATATAAGTGAACTTGAAGCAAGACTTTTCTCATTTTCCAACAGTTGCTGCTCTGCGATCTGACGTATCTATTGCCGATAGTATCTATCAAGACATGGTATCCTAGTTTTTTTTATTGGAACGAAGTTCCTTATCGCGCGTTGCGAAAGCTAGACGGAAAAAATTAGGACCAAAAGTTGTAACGACACTTTTTGCGAATAAGTGTCATGTAGTTAGAATATATAAGCAGATAGAACATTGCTACGATACTATATGATACATTTTAGAATTGCTTGAATAGAAATATAGCACTTAAAGTATAGCTTACGTTAGGAACGACTCAATCGTCCGGCCATAATTCCTATGAGGAATGAGATATTTTTACCTGCATAATTATTTAATCTCACCTTAATATTTTTATAGTCTAGTCCAATAGTGAGTGTAGATTGTGATCCGAGTTCTAGACAACTGACAAGCACACTAATAACACCGATATAATCAATATAACACAGAAAAAATACTTCTGCTTATTACAAAAACACACATATGCTGATATCTTCATTTTTTCCCTTTTCAGGTAGTATTCAATAACGTAATGGCAGTATGCCATAGATGCTGGCAGAGAGCCAATAATAATGACGGTGGACAACTACGTCTTGAGAACGCTCCCATTGTAGAAGGTAATTACATCTGTGCTATTAATCCTTATCAAAATAAATTATTTCATCACTAAGTACAGTCTAGCTTCGCCGGGACAGCTAGTAATAAATAAATAAATAATTTTAGATGCTGACAATCAAGAACCCCCCAATGTTGCTGAAGCCCGCAATGTTGCTGAAGCCCCCAATGTTGCTGAAGCCCCCAATGTTGCTGAAGCCCCCAATGATCCTCAGGACAATCCAGAGGATGATGCTCGTTTCTATGTTCGCGATTACGTACGTGCACCGAACACTTCACGGCTCTGTATGTATAGGCAATGTAGACATGAAAATCTACGACGAGTTCCTGTGTCTATCAAGCTACATTTGGTATGTCATTATCGATTATATATTCCACCGAGTTCGCGAATATGTGAAGAACATTTAAATAACTATGATTTTGAAGAGTTACTGGATAATGTAAATGTTACACATTATTTTAATGCGTCATTTTTTAGTAACATGACAAACATGTTAATTGAAGCAATCAACAATAGGACAAGATTCGATTTTGAAACATTATCTTCACTGAATAATAGTGAACTTATGTTTTGGACTGGATTCACTTTAGAGCAGTTCAACGTCATTTTGGAAGAAACGCCATCGCTCGCAGAAAAATGCAGACATCCCCGATCAGTTCTCGGAGCTTATTTAACGAAAATACGAACTGGAGAACCTAACGAGCGACTAGCTACGCTTTTCGGCGTAACACGTCAAGTGTTTGAATATCGCCTAAAAATAGCGCGACAATGCTTGACAGGTCAATATGTACCAAGACATCTTGGTATAGGTCATATTTCTAGAGATGAGCTTCTAGAGAGAAATCTATTTTTGCCCAAACATATTTTTGGAAATGAAAACAACACCAAGTTAATTATTATCGCAGATGGCACATATGTATATATTGAAAAAAGCACTAATTATTTATTTCAAAGAAAAACTTATAGCCTCCACAAGTTTCGCAATTTATTGAAACCATTTATTTTAGTAAGCAGCGATGGATATATCATAGATGTCATAGGCCCTTTTCCTGCAACAACATCAGATGCAACTATTATGCAGAACATAATGAATGACGAGGAGCACTTACTACATTGGTTACTACACAGAGAGGACGTCTTTATTTTGGACAGGGGCTTCAGGGACAGTATTAATGATATTGAGTCCCTTGGCTATGAACCTCACATGCCACCTACCAAGGACAGGAACGCGACCCAGCTATCAACAGAAAAGGCAAATGATTCTCGGTTGGTGACTGTGTCGGAGGCGGTTAACGGCAAATTCAAAAACCGTTTTAAGTTATTAAAACAAACTTATTTTAACCGAGCTTTGCCAAACATGTTTGTCGATTTCCGCATAGCAGCATCATTAATAAATGCTAATTACCGTGTTGCTACAGACCACAGGCTTGCGCCGGAATTCTTTGAAATAATTCAAACTAAGGTTCATCAACCTAACCTTTTGAAAAATTATGTCGAAGGCAAAAATCTTAACAGACAAAGAGTTAACTTTGTGACGATGGAGGCCACCATGCCACATCTTGAGGACTTTCCAGAACTGACTGATGATGATATCATTTTATTCGCCTTGGGGACCTACCATATAAAACTTGCAAAATCCTACTGTGCGGAACATATTCGGAATGGAATTTATTATATTGAATTATTTCGAGAAAACCAGCTAACTGATTTGCCAAGGTATAATATTCGAGAAGATAATGTCTGGTTAATTAGAGGACGAATACAATCTCGACACGTTAGATCGCGCGTTTATTATTGTTACATATTAATAAACCGAAGTGAAACTGGCAGACGTGCTATTGAACAGTGGTATTGCACATGCCTAACAGGGGCGCGTACGGTTGGAAGTTGTGCCCATATAATATCAATTATATGGTATATGGGCAAAGGTCGACATATCGACTTTAATCTACCAGCGGCAATGTTATCGACTATTATAATAGATGAATAATATAACGTTATTTTTGTCTGGATAATAGTTCTGTTGTTATTAAGTGTCTACTTGCACAATTGTTTTTGTGTTATTAATACTTAAAATGTCTAGTTGAACAATTGCTTTTTGTAATTATCGTCTAAAATGTAATTTTTTATTTTAAAATAAAAATACTTTATTTTTGTCAAGTCTTTTAAAAAAAAAAACCCCGTCGAATTCCGAACTAAAAATTGGTACTGACTTTTCATGGGACGTAATAATGATATTGAAACTTGTCCCATGTCTGTTGATGGGATGGGACACTGCCCATACATTTTTTTGCATGGTCCTTTGCAGACAAAGCTCAACACTACATAAAGCCTTGTGATTATGTTTCGGAAAACGCCAAAGGCAGTCAGTCGCCAATGACGGCAAGCGATTGCTGCAGTATTTCCAGCCGTTTATTCGTCACAGATCTTCAGTCTAGGAAACCTTTTCTTGTAGATACGGGTTCCGATCTGTGCGTCTACCCTCGTAGTTATTTAAATGAGAAGCGGGTACGTGTAAATTACGACCTGAGCGCAGCTAATAATTCTGTTATAACCACGTACAGGTATATTAATTTGCAGCTGAATTTAGGACTACGCAGGGAGTTTAGCTGGAAGTTTGTCGTCGCAGATGTGACCAAACCAATTATTGGGTATGATTTTCTTTCCCATTATAATCTTTTAGTAGATTGCCATAACAATAGGTTGATTGATGGATTAACTAACCTTTTTGTTAGCGGAGCTATTGCAAAGATGGAGATTCCCAGCGTCAAGGCTGTTACTGGTACTTCTCGGTACCACGAGCTGCTGCGAGAATTTCCGGCCATTACACGTCCGTCTGGTGCACCAAGGCAGGCACGTCATTCGGCCGTACATTTTATTAACACGACACCTGGACTACCCGTTTTCTGCAGACCACGCCGTTTAGCACCAGATCGTTTGAAAATAGCTAAGTCAGAATTCCAAAATATGGTTAGGGAACAGCTCGTTGCTCCAGCGGACCTTGGGCGACTGCTCTGCACCTGGTGCCCAAGCATGATGACACGTGGCGACCATGCGGTGACTACCGTGCATTGAATGCAAGGACGGTGCCAGACAGGTACCCGGTACGGCACATTGAAGATTTTACACAACACTTGCATGGAAGCACTATCTTCTCAGTTGTAGATCTAGTTAAAGCCTACCAACAGATACCAGTAAATCCAGCAGACATCGAGAAGACAGCCATCACGACACCGTTCGGGTCCTTCGAATTTCCATTTATGTCATTTGGTCTGAGAAACGCTGTCGCTCCATGTAAAATACTGGTATTCAGCTGCATCCGGTTAGACTGGAAGCCGACCCCAACATAGTTGGGAAAAGGCTAGGCAGATTGATTGGTCTGAGAAACGCTGCACAGACGTTTCAAAGTTTTATGGATGGTTTGGTACGTGATTTTAAATTCTGTTTTCCGTACATCGATGACCTCTTGATAGCTTCTAGAAGTACTCAAGAGCATTAAGACCATCTACGTAAGCTGTTCGCTCGTCTCGAAGAGTATGGAGTTGTAGTCAACGTAGCTAAGTGCAATTTTGGTCAGCCACAGGTAACTTTTCTTGGTTATTCTGTTTCAGCAAAAGGAGTGTGCCCGATAGAGGAGAAGGCTATTCAAAACTACCCACCGCCTCAGACTATAAAATGCTTGAGAAGGTTTTTAGGGATGCTCAATTTTTATAGGCGTTTCTTGAAAAATGCTTCAGAGTTGCAAGCCCTCGAAGAAGATGAGCCCCGCGCAGCAGAAATACAGCGCTTATGATCGCGAACTCCTCGCGATATACGAGGCCATCAAACATTTTCGACATATGCTTGAAGCGCGACTTTTCACAGTTTACACCGATCATAAGCCACTGACAAGTGCATTCAAAAAGAAAGACCAACAAGGTTCACCAAGACAGATTAATCAACTGTATTTTATTTCTCAGTTCACGACTGATACTACTGACACGACATTCAGCACGTTTCCGGGCAGGACAACCAGGTGGCCGATGCATTGTCTCGGATCGAAGCAGTCACTGCGCCAGTGGATTTCATGGATCTTGCCCTTGCGCAGCGTGATGATCCAGAGCTACAACAGCTACTGAATGAAGGGTAACCATTCCTTGACATTGGAGTTAGCGCAAGTACCAAATTCTAATGTACATATTTATTGTGATGTTTCTTTGGAAAAACACAGACCTTTCGTGACAGCTACCCACAGACGACGTGTGTTCGAGTCGTTGCACAGTTTAAGCCATCCTGGTGCGAAGGCGTCTATCAAAATGGTCAGTGAACGTTTTGTTTGGCCATCACTTAGGAAAGACGTTCGTGCTTGGGATAGAGAGTGCATTCCGTGTCTGAAAGCTAAGATAACACGGCATACCACATTCCCTCTTAGTAAATTCGACGTACCAGATGTTCGTTTCGCAGAGGTTAATATGGACCTAATTGGACCACTACCAATATCTTCAAATTTTAAATACTGTCGTGTCATTGACATGTATACCAGATGGCCTGAGGTGATTCCACTTCCCGACATGAGACAATTTCAATCTCACTTGTTCCAAAATTTTGCAAAGACGTATGGAATCAAGTTGGCAAGGACAACAGCGTACCACCCAGCTTGCAACGGCATGATTGAGCGTTTACATCGCACGCTCAAAGCAGCTTTCTCTTTGACTTCATCTTTGCCTTGCCTCTTATTTAATCGCACCCATACGCTTCCAAAAAAGTTATACATATCGCTTACAGTCTGACATACAGGTACTTGAGGAAAGATTTAGTTCCCTTTTCATTAAATATCTGGGCTCTCAGAACCAAATTAAAGAACATATTCTTGCTGCTAATGAGTTAGTTATGTATCAGTGTACTTGTCAGAAGGTTTCAAACCCTTTAGGTTAGCTGAACCTTCTCCTCTTTAAAAAAAATAATGTTAGTTGGCTAGCTTCAGACTTGTTATATTTTATGTAATTGGAACTATATTAACCTAACAATATACAGGATGTGGCGTAAGTAGTGGTCCACCGTTCAGGATTCGATGAACCAGATAATTAACTATAACAATTAAAAAATTTAACCATTTTTACCCAAGGGTTACGAAAATATTTCCTTTTTGTCTTTTATTTACGAAATTTCTATCTTTTTTTACAAATTTGTTTGTAGTTTCAACAAAAACCATTATTTTTTCATTTTGATTTCTGTTAATTACTGCTGAATACTAGAGCTATCATGATAAATTATGATTTTTTATGTAAATTCAGCTCTTTTGAAGAAAAAGTTGGTTCTTCTCTAATTTTAACCCAAATTTTTAAAACACCTTAAAGTTCAAGAGCGATTTTTGTAAAAAAAAACGTACTACATTGTCAGTGCCCATGCATTTAATAATATGCCTACTAAATACCGATTTCAAAATGATATCACTATAACAGATCCAATAATTTAACAAAAAGATAAAGGGTGTCCAGTGGAAAATTTTCAAGTTTAAATTGTAATTACTCCTTAACTAGCGGGGTGAGGTAAGTGAGAGGGGTAACGTTCGGCGCGTGCGATTTGCGGATTTACTAGTCACAATGAGTCGCTGGTCGGGAGCGCACCGCGCGTTCGCGGTTGAACAATATTTGAAGTGCGATGATTCGTTGGTCCGTGCGCGTCGTGCTTTTTGTACTCACTACAATATTCGACGAGTAAGTGATGGACCGAGCACGCAACTTATCTGGTCGTGGGTCCAAAAGTTCAGACAAGAAGGGACAATGGTTAACCAAACTCCACCGGGACCATCAACGTCAGCAGCGACATCAGAACATGTGGCTCAAGTTCGACATGAAATTCTTCCCAATCCACGTAAATCGATAAGGAAGATTGCAGCTTGTACTGGAATAAAAAAATCAACAGTGCACGTTATTCTGAAAAAGAAACTACAGTTTCACCCATACAAAATGCAGATTGTGCAGTTTCTCAATGAAAATGACTATTTTTTACGAGAAACCTTAGCGAGAACGATGCTGGAACGTTTTCGAACAGCACGAACGCTTGGAAACATATTGTTTACCGACGAAGCACATTTTCATATCGATGGCTATGTTAATAAGCAGAATATGAGGTACTGGTGCTCCGAAAACCCCAGGGAACGCCACCAAAAACGTTTGCACTGTCCAAAAACGACAGTGTGGTGTGCAATTTCTGCCCGAGGAATAATCGGCCCTTATTTTTTTAATCAGCGAGAGACAGTCACTGCTAACGTGTATTGCCGGATGATCGACGAGTTTTTGGTACCGCAGTTACAGCTGTTCCCCGGGTTCAACAACAGAACACAATTTCAGCAAAACGGGGCCACTCCACACACAGCTAGAGTTTCGATGGAGAAGCTGAGGGAAATTTTTCCCAATAAATTAATCAGCAAGTACGGAGACACCCTGGGCACCTCGATCACCTGACCTTACACCGTGTATTTTTTTTTTGTGGGGATACTTTAAGTCGAGGGTTTACAGTAACAATCCTCGAACAATTCAGGCCCTACAAGAAAATATCCGCTGTGAAGTTGCTGCCATTGAACCAACGCTTTGCTCACGCGTGTTCGCAAATTTAAGAGTCCGGTTGCAAGAGTGTCTTGAGAGAAATGGGCGGCATTTAGACGATATTGTTTTTAAGACATAAAATCCGCATCGTCAAACTCCATTCCGTTTATATAAATTAGTAGTTTTTTGTTTTATCCACTATTGAACATGAAAATTTTCCGCTGGACACCCTTTATTCAATTTTAATTGAAGAAAAGAAGATTTTCATGAAACTACTTTTTTAAACTTTGTTGCGTTAATACTATTACAAAACGTATAAAAACTCAAAAAACGGATAGAGTCTGTCAAGCGAGTCGAGTCCACAACCATTTTACTGATTTCTTATAATGGCAATACTATTATCTGTCAAACAGATTGTCACAATTTCTGTTCTAACCTCGAAGCATTCCGGTTTTTGTTGAATTTTTTAATGTTATAATGCCAAAACCTATTAAAAGTAGTGTCAGGAGCCTGCTGTTTACAATGATTAATAAATATAATCATGTAAAGATTGAATCTGATGACGTGTTAACAGAAAAACGACGACTTTTGGATGAAATTGTTTCAACAACAGGTAGGTTGGCTACAAAATGTTGATACTTTTAGCACAATTGTCTAATTTTGTTTATTTTACTATGATGTGATCACGATTTCGGTTTTGGTTTAGATTCAGACGTCGTATACATGACATTGAATCTCAATGGGGCACCTATAAGTGAAAAGTATTATAAGAGATTGTTGTCATCTTTTTTCAGCCACCTTGGATGATGAATTAATAAAAAGCACAATTGATAATTTAGTTAAGAAAGTCATAGCCATAGATGAGAATAAAAAAATGAAATCTGAAACAGACTATTTGACAAAAATTGCTGCTATGACAGGTTAGTACAGATTTATTTGTTTACATTGTTTGCATTTTCTACAAATATTATCATAAAATTTGTGCGTTTGATACTGAACTGACATATTGAACTTTCAGATTTAAGTGTGAAAACACTGCGAAGAATTAAAAAAGAAGGTGCTATTAACCAAGGCGAGTGGAACACACCGGGGAAAAAACGTCCACGACAGCCAACTGTAGCCAATCTGGATAATTTTGACTTATCAGCCATACGCAATAAAATTAATGAATTTTACTGTGTGAAAAAGCAAGTTCCAACTCTTCGAAGTTTGCTTGCAGATTTAAGAGAGTCAATTGGATTTACTGGATGTCATGAAACATTGAGACAATTATTACTCAAAAATGGATTTGAATTCAAAAAAAATAAAAATGAGAGATCTCTTCTTATTGAAAAGTATGAACTAGCTGCATGGCGACATAGGTATCTCAGAGCTATTGATGAAAAGCGGAAACAAGGAAAATTAATAGTTTATCTTGATGAGACCTATGTCCACCAAAATTATAAAGTTAAAAAATCATGGCAAGGGCCATCAACAAGCGGTGTAATTGACAAAATATCGTCAGGCAAAAGACATATTGTTGTTCATGCTGGATCCGAAAAAGGTTTTGTTCCCAATGCATTATTGGTATTCAGTACTAAATCAAAAATGGCAGATTATCATGATGATATGAACAGAAATAATTTTATGAAATGGTTACGTGAAAAATTAATACCCAATTTAAGTCAGCCCAGTGTCATTGTTATGGACAACGCTAGCTACCATGTAACACAAATAAATAAGCCACCATCTATGAATGATTTAAAGGCTGACATTCAGAAATGGCTAACTGAAAATGGAATTCATTATGAAGAATTCTTTACAAAGGCTGAGCTTATGTGCCTTGTGAATGAACATAAAACAACTCCAATGTATGAAGCTGAAGAATTTTTGAAACAACATGGCCATGAGGTTTTGAAACTTCCGCCATATCATTGTGACCTGAACGCAATTGAACTCATATGGAGTTTGGCTAAAAGAAAAATAGCCAGCAAAAACTTAGGGATTCCAGGTAAAGAAATGGAGAACCTTATAAAAGAATGCTTTAATAGTGTCACAGCCAATGATTGGAAAAAATGCACAGATCACACTATTAGTGTCGAAAATAAGTATAAAGTAAGAGACAGGATATCCGAAACCGAGTTGGAACCCTTCATCATTTCTGTGCGTAATGATTCTACTGACAGTGATTTCTCATTTGAAGGCATTGAATTTCTTGATTCTGATTTTAGTTCTGATGAATAAATACGTACATTGAAATGCTTTTTTTTTAATTTATCCCAAGTAATTTTTTTACCAAAATTCAAGTATCAACAAGTTTTCAGCGTGCTATATCAGTGTTGACACCTGAAAGATTTTTGAATTTGCCGCCTTTTTCATGGGACTAGACTCGCTTGACAAACTCTACAGTGTAACTTTTTACAATTCAAATGTGATTTGTGTTAAAACACAAACATGTCAGGTAAAAAAACACTGACCCTTTTTTTACCTGAGACATGTTTGTTTTGTTAACAAAAACCGGTTGAAGCTCTCGCAATCGAGTTACGCACAATAGGAGTGATAAGGAAGAGATATGGTAGGGTATTGCTATCTCTTTCATTACTAACGTTGAAATCTTCAGAAATCTCGAAATGATTTAGTACGATCTCGTCACTCGTGTCGTGCGTCGTATGCGTTTCGTTTTTATTCTGCCTGTGTTTACCTCCGCCATTTTTTTACCCCTGCCTGCCCCCGGACTCTGTTTAATTTGCCTACTGATTGGACTTGTTGTTTTATTATTTATTTATTTATTTAATACTTTAAGCACATAAATGTACAGAGGCGGACTTAATGCCATAGGCATTTTCTACCAGTCAACCTTTGGGTGATGCAGAGATAAACAGTGGTAGGTGCAATATGAAAATTGTGGAATAAATATTTATTTAAATATAAGGATATACATATACCTATTAACCTATATATATAATAAAATATAAGTAAATACAAGAACAGATAAATACACATAAATACACGAATATACTAAAACAAATAAGACAAACAAGTTGTTTTGGTGATCTCTGCGATATTGGCTACGTGTACTGGTGACGTTGGCTTGCTCAACGATTTGGACAAACGTGCAGTGCAGTGACAATTAAAAAATGTCTCGGTACACACCGCGCGAATATGCTGACATGCATTTTATTTATGGCGAATGCAGAGGTGTCGGTAGAGAAGCAGCTCGACTTTATCGGGAGAGATATCCCGATCGAAGACATCCAGACCACCGAGTTTTTGGAAGAGTGCATAACGCATACACCGAGGGAAGGATACCTGGCACAGGCGTAGGCGGTGCAGGTGAAGGACGACCGCGACGACACAACGATGAAGAGGTAATGAATTTAGTTACAGAAGATCCTTCAACATCGGTCCGTGTCTTAAGTCGCAGAACTGGCATATCAACTAGATCTGTACATCGAATACTCAAAAGACATGAACTGTACCCATACCACTATCAAAGGGTACAGTCATTGCTACCAAGAGATTATCAATTGAGAGTAACATTTTGTAGAGTAATGCTACGCAGAATAAGAGAAGATCCGCAGTTTTTTTATAAAATACTATGGAGCGACGAGTCATCCTGCAAAAAAGATGGATATTTAAATCTACATAATTTGCATAACTGGCAGCTAGAAAACCCGCATCTCATAAGGCAAGACAGATCACAGTATCAATTTAAAATAAACCTTTGGACCGGAATCATTAACGGACAAATAATCGGTCCACACGAGCTGCTAGAAACATTAAATGCAGAAAGATATTTAAGTTTTTTGCAAATTGACTTGCCCTTGCTTCTGGAAGGTGTCGTTCTTGAAGTCCAAGAAGACATGTGGCTGCAGAACGATGGCTGTCCCGCTCACTACGCTGTTAGAGTACGAGAGCACCTTGATACAGCGTATCCAAATAGGTGGATAGGGCGCTTAGGTCCAATATTGTGGCCACCACGGTCGCCAGATCTAAATCCCCTAGATTTCTTTTATTGGGGTTGCCTAAAAGAAAAAGTCTATAGCAAAGAAATCACTAGCATTGACCAATTGAGGACTAGAATCCAGCAGCTAGAGAAATCAGCGAAAGCTGGTTTGCCCGACGAATTAAAGGGTCGTTTATTCGACGTTGCAGAGCGTGTATAGCTGCGAATGGTGGCCATTTTGAACATTTTGTTTAATTTTAATGATTGTAATCATGACAAAGATTAATAATAAATGATACATAAAGTATTTTTTTTTTTTAATTCTTTGTTCAAATACCTAAAGTAACAAGTTAGGTCTAGATAACTCTGCAATAGTAGTTTTTTTATACAAATGGGCACTGACACTGTAGTGTATTTTTTTGCAAATATCGTAAGTATTAACGCAGTAAAGTTTAAAAAAGTAGTTTAATGAAAATCTTCTTTTATTCAATTAAAATTGAATATCTTTTTGATAAATAATAGGATCTGTTATAGTGATACCATTTTGAAATCGGTTACATTTAGGGTTAAAATTAGAGAAGAACCAACTTTTTCTTCAAAAGAGCTAAATTTACATAAAAAATCATTATTTATCATGATAGCTCTAGTATTCAGCAGTAATTAGCAGAAATCAAAATGAAAAAATAATGGTTTTTGTTGAAACTACAAACAAATTTGTAATAAAAGGTAGAAATTTCGTAAATAAAAGACAGAAAGGAAATATTTTCGTAACCCTTGGGTAAAAATGGTTAAAAAAATTAATTGTTATAGTTAATTATCTGGTTCATCGAATCCTGAACGGTGGACCACTACTTACGCCACACCCTGTATATCGTAGATAATTAATAATTTGTATATTTCATGATTTTCCGACAGTATCCCATCTACCACTATCCCGTCCCGGGCTTATGGTGAGGCACCTGCTCCCTTCAGACTCAGTCCGACCCTGGATGAGACTACGGACAGCGCACATAAAGACAAGGATTGTAGTAGAAACATTGACGATGAACCTGAAGAGCGCAGCATTACTGGTGAGCTATTGGGGACTTCGATTCTAAGGCGAATGAAAAGCCTTTCTGTCACTGGATAACTGTGTGGGTAACCATCACAGCCTATATGTGATGGTTGCTCAGTTAGTATTGAAAGGAGCTGTAACTACAACGAAAAAGAAACTGTTGCGACAAGCAACGCCATCTGTTGATCGACGGAGAAGACGGCTCGCTCGGAAGACAGATCTTCTCAGGCGGTCGATATGTTGCGTCAGACAGCGCCATCTATTTCGCGATAGAAAAGCTCGTTCTAGAGTCCCGCGCGCCGGCGCGCTGCGGCTCCGCGCCGCCCGGCAGTGTATCTTTTGGACCGACAAGATCGGTCGTACGTTAACTATGTATAAGTAATATTGTAACGAAGGAAACTTAAACTTTACCATAAATATATTTCGAGCCTAATAATTGAAGAAGCCCAGGCCTGCCTCCTGTCCTCATTGCCAAAACAAAAGTTATCAACACGGAAGTAGCACCATGTCGAAGTCATCAGCTCAACCACGCTGTCTCTCGCAGTTGTAGAGTTACAAGTGTGAGAAACGTACTTGGTACTATTGAAGAAGTAATAGCGTTCTTTACAGCGTCTATCAAGCGGTTCGCAACATTGAAGAGTCACCTAAAACCCTCGCTGCAGTCACATTGTCAAATGAGATGGATTGAACGACATAATGCTGTTCGCAACTGATCTCGGAACAGTTTGTAAAGTTCTTTAAAAAATGCATTGTAGAAGGGACAGAACAACGGCTGCCAAAGCCAATATTTTCCATCGAGCTCTCTCTAATTGCGAGTTTATTATCACGCTGTTTTCACTGAGTGACATTATGAGTATAACATATCCAGTCAGCAAAATCTTACAAGACCCTAGCTTGGACGTCGCGATGGCAAAAGTAAAATTAGATTCGATGCTCAAGGTGTACGACTGCATGAGAGCTAATGCTGATAGCTACTTTGCTCGTATTGTTCAAGAGGCAAAAACAGTTATAGAAGAGTTAGACGTGGAAATGAGTGTTCCTCGTCTTACAGGGATCTGGATCGTCTATCAAAAATGGGAAAAAAACCGTTTTTATTCCAACACTGGACCATGTTACCTCTGACATGAAAAAACGTTTTGCTAAAGAAAATATTCATCATTTAAAATTCAACATACTTTTGCCCTCACAACTACTAAAACATGACGGTTATGATCTGGAACATAAATTAAATCAGTGCTTAACTGATATGTTGTTCTTGAAAGAATCACCCTTTGTGATTAAAAATATACTAGTGGGACTGATAGTCCAATACAAGCAAACAAGCATAAACGTCCTTAATGATCTTGATTCTGTTCTGCAAGCGTTGTCTGTTTGTCCCAGATGTGATTCCTACTTTCCACACGCTGCACAGTTTACGATCTGATTATTCTAGGTGGACAAAAACATAAAAGTAAAATTTCTAAATAAATACATTTTATCACTTGTTTCTTATCTTAATCTTGAATAACACTGGCAACACATAACACAAAGCAATAATTCCTGAACACGGCGACCCTTTCGATAACAATAGCCAAAGTTACCCTTCCGATCGCAGGTAGTCGAGTGCGCGCTCAGTGCGACCGGTAACGTCATCGTATTTGCATGTTTCTGAGTGTTTTGTGTGGTATCGAAATTTTTTTAGTGATGGAATCTTCAATCGGAGGTAATAATCTTTCTATTAAGTTATAATTTTATCATGTATGCTTAATTTAGATAATAATGTCAGGCTTTTAAAAAACACAGTTTTAATTACATACTTTTCCCGTATTCAAAAGTATTCTTAAGCATAAAGTATGTTGCAATATGCGGCAAGATCATGGTTATAGTCTTAACAGATTCCTTATTTATCCTATTTTCTTGGGTAAATAATTAAATTCTGCGTTTTTTTGCGCTAATCTACTTTTTTTTAATTTTTGTTGTAGGGGCCCGCATCAAGCGAAAGTCTTTATTTGATTTTTGGCGTTTAATACCCGCTAAGGGGCGTTTAACGCAAATTATTAACTTCGTGAAGACGACATTTGGTGATCCGGTCCTAAGTCAAGAAGCAGAAAGGCTGTTGCGTTCTTTAATGAAAAATGAAAGAGAAAAAATTCGTGAAAAATGGGAGCGTAAACAAAGAAAGCTGGATTTGTTTTTACATTCTTATGAGGGCTGGCTCAGTGAATATTTGGTTTTAGACATGATTACAGTGTCTTCACAATTAAGTTCCGTTCGTGGCAGACCGCAAAAAAGTTTTGAAGACAGTTCAAAAAGACAAAAACGCGTCAAGTCCAAAATTTGTTACGAGAATTGAGCATTAGATCGAGTGGCATACGTGACGCTGCTGATTTAATACAAGAAGTATCAATGGCTTCACCAAGACGTGCAACTACGTATAAGCAAGCTCGAAGACGTATTCATTCTGTAAGTGGAAGCAGTGTGTTTTCTGAGAAAAAGCAACAGCCTTATACTGCTGAAGAAGTGTTAGCTATGTTCATTTCGAATAATTTAACGGTTCATACGTATAAGAGTTTACAACAGGAAGCTAAGGAGAGGGGATACCAGTTATATCCTTGCTATGATCAATTAGCACGAGCCAAAAAAGATTGCTATCCTCCCGTGGAACTCATTTCATTGAGTGATACATGGGCAGAGGTTCAGCTTCAAGCTCTTTTATATGACACGTCTACAAGAATATGTAAGAATGTTCTCGGGGAAGTATTGTTGAGTTGGACAAAGGAGCAAAATTATACTATGATGTAAAAGTGGGGATGTGACGGTTCTTCAGGACATAGTTTGTATAAACAACGTTTTGCAAATGTAAAGAGTACCGATGAATACATGTTTATTATATCGTTGGTCCCCTTGAGACTTGTGGCAGATAGTGACCATGATAAAATCCTCGTCCATCTTCTCCAAGATTTTGTAGAATAATAAGATTTATCTACCAGAAAGAAACGGACCAATTAATTAAAAAGGAATGTGAATACATAAAAAACAGATAAAAGACTTAATGCCAACACATCTGAAGATAAATGACTCTAATATATTTGTTAGTCATCATATGATCCTCTCTATGATAGACGGCAAAGTATGCAATGTCTTGTCTGAGAATAGTTCTACGCAAAGATGCTTTATTTGCAAAGCAACCTCAGCTGAAATGAATTTAAATACAAAACAGAGACAACCTGATCGAAACATGTATGAATTTGGAATATCAAGTATTCATGCATATATTCGCACTATGGAGTGCCTTTTAAATGTTTCTTATCGCATGGAATTTAGAGCATGGCAAGCAAGAGGACCTCAAATGCAGGAAATGAAAAAGAAACGAAAGGAAGAAATTCAGAAGAAGTTTAAGGAAATAGGTCTAATTATTGACAAAGTCAAACCTGGATTCGGTACAAGTAACGATGGAAATACTGCACGGGCTTTCTTTTACAATAGTTCTGAAACAGCGCGTATCACAGGTCTAGATGAGAACCTCATCGAACGTTTGGGGACTATTCTTGCAGTCATCGCTTCTGGCTACGAAATTGATCCAGACAAGTTTCAAGCATACTGTAAACAAACTCGCGACATATATTTAAATTTTTACCATTGGTATAACATGCCAGTGACTGTACACAAGATCTTAGTACATGGCGCAGACATTATGAGACATTCAATCATACCTCTAGGCCAAATGTCTGAGGAGGCTTCAGAAGCCAAGAATAAAGAGATCAGAAAAGTGCGATTGGGCCACACATTAAAAACTTCGCGTCACAGAACGAATTACGATTTAATCAAGTATATGTTGATGTCATCTGACCCATATATAACTTTATTAAGGAAACTGCCACAAAAAAACACATACAAGAAACACAAAGATTTAATTTTTTTACTAAAAAGTAAATAAATATTGTTATAAAAAATCACATTTGGTTTTAATTTTATTATTACCCTCTCCACCAATAAGTTAAAGTCATTTATTATCGTTTACTTGCATTTCCGATTTTTGTCCACCTAGTTTTGTCAAATCGTAAGCTGTGCGTCGGTTTTGGTAAAAATTGCTCTCGAAAAATTTTATTTTTGCTGAAGTCATATGGTGATTACAGGTTTTCTACATTAGCTAACAGGTACACAATACAAAATACAACTATTAATGTTTTCTTTTAGAGTAAAGTGTGAAAAATATGTGGTAATAAGCAAAGTTACGTAGCTTGTCAAACAAAATTAATTCTATTTATTTTCTAGATTATGTACCTACCGGGTGAGATGGCATAGGGTGTATGCCATCTCACCCAATGTGTATGCCATCTCACCCAGTAAGTGTATGCTGAATGTTGAGATAATTTTATTTGGTTAATAAAACATAATGGATAGTCTATTTTGTAAGATATTTATAACAATAGGTAATTAGTATAAATATGTACCTGTTTGTTTTAGAAATGGCGCCATACGTTCGTAAAACGACAAGGCAAAGTTGGGATGAAACAAATATGAGAGACGCAATTGCAGCCGTTCGTAGCCAGAGAATGGGTTGGCAGATGGCAGCAAAGGCATACCACGTTCCCGCTACTACGCTCCGACGTCGAGCAGAAAAAGGAGAAACGTCTAAAGGGTATTTAGGTGGTCATAAACTACATTTAATACAGAACTCGAAAGACAAATTATTGAGCATTTACAAGAGCTGGAGGTGCGTTTTTTTGGAATGACAAGGACTGATTTGAGAAAACTTGCTTATCAAGTAGCTGTTGCTAAGAAACTTCCCCATAGATTTTCTTCGGAAAATGAAATGGCAGGTTTGGACTGGCTGCGAGGCTTTAGGAAACGAAATCCGTCCATATCACTTCGAATACCCGAAGCCACATCGGCAGCCAGAGCTCGGGGATTCAACAATTTAAAAACATTTTTTAAATTGTTGGTTGATGTAATGGACAGGGTTGATATGATTTAAATCACTTGATTAAAATCAGTGATTTAAATCGCGATTAAAATCAAGTGATTTTTTTATAAAAATCCATGATTTAAATCAATACTTTTTTACTGCGACCAAATCAGCCAAAATGTGTCAAGGGACTTCCCCGACATAAACTACGGTGCGCACGTGTCCAATGCTGTTTATCTACACCGTTTGGGGACTCCCCGAAATTTAAAATTGTGACTGAATCCGTCCGTTTATTCTTTGGCGCGGTCATTCGTGATTGATTAGTGAAAGTGAATACAATAAGATGTCTGGAAGAAAAAAAGATGCTGTATGGGTTTATTTCGATGAAAAAAAGTCCGCTTGCGGCAAGTATAACAAAGCGGTGTGTAAACGTTGTAAGAAGGAATTCATGGGCATAGTAGCGAGAATGAAAAAGCATTTAGAGACATGTGTGACAGAAATCGATCACAATCGTAACATAGACGCAGACGACAGCGGCGGCGGCGGCGATGGTGCCGCGAGCGCAGGTAACTATCTTATACCTTACTGTTACTCGGGTTACTATCATAAACCCTTATTTTTTATTAACAGCCTGTACGGATAGGCGCGGCGCCAGAATAAGTAGTACGATTTTTGTTTGTAATACAATTTATTTTATGAATAATGTTATGTGGTACGATTTCGGATCTATGTCTTACAATACCCGGCAGGGTATCACGCCGCGCCGGTATCTTAGGCGTCAAGTGGTAGCAGGGTACCACGCGTTTCTGAACATACCTTGTTATTGGAAACTTGTTGGTTGTTTGTTGGAAAGCTATAGCTATGATGTTATAACGGATTTTTTTTTACTTGTTTTAGGAGTAAATGAAATTGCTTGTACCTCTGTGTCTGCTCAGTCTTCTGCTAGTTCGTCATCTAATGTAAACCAGAGAGCTCGTTTAGGCCAAGAAAAACTAGATAGTTACGTAATCAAAACAAATGCTACGCAAAAACAACTTTTTGATTTGCAAGTTGCAAGGTATTTTTATGCGACAAATACTCCTTTTCTGCACGCGGATCACGAGGAGTTCAAGAAATTGATAAGTATGTTGCATCCTGGCTACGTTCCTCCAAATCGACTTGATATTGGTGGTAAGCTGCTCGATGATATTTTCAAGGAAGAACAAAACAAATGTAAATCAGATTTAGAGAATAAAACTGTATGCTTGTCAATTGATGGGTGGTCCAACATACGAAATGATCCTATCGTTTGCTCGTGTGTCACAACGAATGATGGTAAAACTGTTCTGGTTGATACCATTGATACGACCGACAATCATCACACAGCCGACTACTTAGAAACTGTGGCAAGTTCGAGTATACAAAAGGCAGAACAACTGTTTAATTGCAAAGTCAGAAGTATTGTGTCAGATAACGCGGCCAATATGGCAAAAATGCGTAGACAGCTTCAAACAAACTCTGGTGACGATGATAGCGCGAATGTTAATGTACCTATACTTACGTACGGATGTTCGGCGCATATTCTCAATTTACTGGCTAAAGATTTAGAAATTCCAGATGCTACAGTACATGTCCTGAAAGTAATCAAGTACTTCAGAAATAATCATTTCGCGCATGCTAAATATTCACTCACCAAGGCGAACAGTTTGGTAATGCCACAAGAAGTAAGATGGAACACAATGTGTGATTCACTAAAGAGCTATATTAAAAACTGGCCGATCATTATCGGCCAGTTATTAACTTCCACTAAGTATAAACAGGCTACAAACAACAAATAACTCTTTGTGAGGAAGCAATTGACACCATGGATACTAATCAAGTGGCGGACGGAATAAAAAGGATGAACATAGGGTTGAAAACTAACAAAAGTGTTAGCCATGAGCCCCTAAAACTGGAGATTGAATTGAGAAAAGCAAAAGTGTGTGAAGAGGAAATAGAAATAAAGTGTTTTTCAATATGGCTATTGAGTAGGGTCTCAATATCAGAGCGCTCAACAAGCTTCTTATCTAATAGATCGGTAACGATGTCACGTTTAGAGAGGAGAGTGAAGCTAGATTATGATCCACATAAATGTGATGAGTGGGTTTCTGAGATGTATTGTCCCACGTATCCAAGTTTTCATCTACACCTTATCACATACCACCTTTTGAGGATCCCAAACATGGGCTGTGAATTGTACAGAGAAAGACTTTCTGAGAGTTGGTCTGATGGCCTAATTGGAAGACTTCTAACTCCTTCTCCCTCATGCCTTTCAATGAGCCCTGGTGACCAAGAAGGAGATGATATTTTCTTAAAAGAGATAGGCCTTGCATTTGACTCCATACAGGCTGAGTGGTCAGCTCTAAGAGAGAGGGAAAGGAATCAACTTAAAAAAAAGCTGGGAGAGATTCTGCAACCTTTATTCAAGGATCAGCATGAATGAAGGTTCAAAACTTAAACCTCTAGGACCTTCCAATCAACTTTTCAAAGAGTCATTAATAAAGGTCATGAGAGAGCTATCCTACTTGAAAACTGTCGAGTTTATTCTTAGATCCTGCTGCTTCTAGAAACCTGTTTCATGAGCTAATCATGAATCAGCATGAATCTGCTATTTGCATCATTATGCAAATAGCAGATGAAAATAAAGAGGAAATTAGCTCTGACATCAGAAACCTGATTCAAAATATGAATATTAAAAGAAATGCAGAGGATCTTGTGGCACGACTGGAGCCAATATCCAAAGCTCTAGACAAGGTTCAGAGCGATAAGTGTACTATTTCAGATAGTGTTCTTATCTGGAAAGAATTAATAGATCAACTAAAAGAAGAACTAAACATGATGCAAATGAAGGTTGTCATGAATCGTTACCGCCAAGCCATGACACCGGCTCATTATCTAGCCTACATGGTTAATCCAAAACTGCCCCAAGAAAAGTTGTCGACCGATGAAAGTGATGCAGCCTTGCAATTTTTGCAAGAAAATTATGGAGAGACTGGAATCAATTTGATGAGTAGCATTATTCGTTTGAATGCTAAAGTTGATCCTTTCACGGGAGTATTATTCAATAAACAAGTCATACAGAAAACTACCCCTACTGATTGGTGGGTAGCAATACACAATATGAAAAAATGTATAACCGAAGAAGAATTGGGTGTAATCAAGCAACTTCTATGTACAGTTGCTTCTTCCGCTGGGGTCGAAAGAATATTTTCGGCATTCAATTTGGTGCACAGCAGAATAAGAAATCGATTAGGCACCGAGAAGGCAGCCAAATTAGTCTTCCTTTTGAAAACACTAAATTAATTATTTTCGTTATTCATTAAAATGACAGTGTGTTTTTTAAAAACTTATTTGATTATATGTAATATAATTATAAAAATATACATATGTTGTGTTTTTATTTAATTAATAACTGATTTCTTTTTCCAAATGAAAAAAGAAATAGAATTAAAAAAAAAAACAAAAAAATCCGATTTAAATCCAATTAATCCGATTTAAATCAAATTAATCCGATTTAAATCAAATAAATCCGACTTTTTTGATTTTTTTAAAAAAGTCATGATTTTTATCAACCCTGGTAATGGAGTTCTGCACAACTTTGAACCCCAACAAATTTGTAATGTCGACGAATCTGGGTTTAGCACAGTGCCATCACAAAACCCGAAAGTCTTTGCGACAAAAGGAAGAAAACAAGTTGGGGTATTAACCAGTGCTGAAAGAGGCCAACATTATACTACGGTTTGCTGCGTTAATGCCCTGGGTAGCTTCATACCTCCAGCATTCATTTTCCCTCGCAAAAATATGAAAGTAGAACTGGCGCTGTTGGATTAGCCCAAGAAAAAGGATGGATGAATGGGGAGGTATTCCTTAAGTGGTTGCAGCATTTTGCTAAATACGCAAAACCGTCGAAAGAAGCCAAGATTCTATTACTTTTAGATGGACACTCTAGTCATAAAAACTTGGACGTATTGACGTATGCAAAAGATAACGGAATCACCATATTCTGTTTCCCCCCACATTGCACACATAAAATGCAACCACTTGACGTTAGCTTCTTCGGCCCACTTAATACATTCTACAATCAAGAGCTGCATATTTGGTTGAGGAACCATCCAGGACGAACAATTACACATTCCCAGGTGGCTGAGCTGTTCAAGCAAGCTTACCTTCGAGCAGCTACGGTTAGCAATGGTCAAAATGGATTTGCTGCAAGTGGCATTTACCCCCTGAATGAGAATATTTTCCCAGAGTGGATGTTTGCGCCTGCAGATGTCACTGACAATGATCTTGGAGATTCATCTGCTCCTATGCTCCTCTTGACAGACAATGCCAGAAATCGGGTGTCTCAGGGTCTCCAGCTGAACAACCACGGCGAGGCGCCACCTTTAGATGCCCAGACCTCCCGCCCGAACGATCAAACTGAGGAAGAGCCTCCAGTACCTCAGTTAAATGACGACTCTATGGCTAGGCCTTCAGTGCCTACTAGCTCCCACGATCAGAATCCAATTCAAGTTCAGTCAAGTCTAACAATAGCAGATATTTCTCCTTTGCCTAAATCTTCACAAATAAAAAGATCTGTGCATAAGAAAGGTAAATTCGGGATGCTGAATGCATCACCAGATATAGCATTACTGAAAGCTGTCGTTGCTGAAAAAGAAGCAGCCAATAAGAGAAAATCTGCCCGACAAGTTAAGAAAAGAATTGTGTTGGCAGTTTCCAGTGATGAGGAAGAACCGGTCGCCTCAGACGATGAAGACCCATCCTGCATATATTGCAATGAGCCCTGGAGTCATTCTCGCTCCAAGGAATGGTGGCTTCAATGTCAAGTCTGTCGCCAGTGGTGCCACGCAGAATGCATTGGGTTACCAAAAACGGCTAAAAATGTAATCTGCGATGTTTGCAAATAAATTTGTGCCTCCAGTTTGGTGTATGCCATCTTACCTACAGGGGTTGGGTGAGATGGATTTTCAAAACATTTTTATATTTAATTACTAGCCAAAGAAAAAATTGTTTTATTTCGTTTTGTTGATTGTTTTGTTACATATATGTTTTTGTCCCTCTATAGGTAATGGAACAAAACCTTCATGCAAGGTGGTTACGTATCGAAATACAAGGAAACAATAAACTGTTTGAAATAACATATATTTAAAAAGAATACTCCTTCTTAAAAACAATATACAGGGTCCACCGCGTTAATAATTATTTACTTATTTCAAACACTTAAACTAAGTTAACCTGTATAATAAGTATGTGACACACTGTCACTTATTAATGCCAGCCAGCTCAAACTTCAGGTTTAAGAACTAAGGTCGTGGGGAGTTGGAGATAAAGCCAGTACTGTTCCGATTTTAAATTAAGATTAAAATATAATAAAAGATTGAATTAATAAGGTGTAACCTTCCAATTATTTTGTAAATAAACAATTAGTAAATGGGCGCCAGGGATTTAGAAAATCCCGGATCCCAGAGCCGACGAAGATGTCCAATATTCTTCCAGATTCAGATAACTGAGGATGTCAAACTCGGGGTCCTTATTTAAATTTCTGATACAGACCGGGTTCCCAATATTGAAACCCGGATTAAAGTAATATACCGGTTTATATGTATACCGTATTAAAATGAATAAATATAACTGTAAGGGTAAAAAAAAAAACCGTCCCGCCTGCGCTAACGCTAGGCGGACTTGACCAGCCGCACAGTCGTCTCCGCAAGAGGCTTAGAGCTGTCTCGAGGAACGGGTCTCGCGTCCAGGCCCCAGACGCCACTCTAGATCCTGGCGGCGAGACGAATCACTCGAGGTGCCTCACCTGGAATTGACAATACGGAGACCCAATAATACAAGGAGAATCTAATTTACTATACTGGAGGTGGCCGAGCTAGGAAATCTAGAAGGCTAAAACATTAGCCGGTTAACATAGCCTGTTGCAAACACAACATAATGAGCTACGACTTCTGTTTGCCTTATCCTGAGTGGTGGGACAATAGGAATAAGGATTACCCACGCGGCGTCCATCAACTACACAGAAAAACCTCAATACACTGCCTTGAACATTCTAATCCAATACCATGAGTAACCTCCTATGGCATATCTATGGTAAATAGTTAGCTGGTGAAATACTCACGGTTGGTTCAGGGAGAAAACACTCGACTGCAATATCTTCGACCGGCCGGGAAGCAACCTGCGTAGACGCAGCTAAGAATCCTGTAATAAATATCAAATACTTCACAACGAATCCCTATATTAACCAGGGGAGGACTCACATATTACTTCCGAACACTATTTAACAACGAAGCTCACCTTTTAGAAGTGTTAATGAATTGCAGTCACTTCTCAAGCGTGTTCAAGGGCGAATGGACGCTCAACTCGGCAAATATTTATGGCCTAGAAGCCAACCGGAACTGGATGAGAGCATTCAGAAAATGTCCCTTACTTCAGGCAAAACTATTACCAGTTCACGGAAGATATCCACATCACTTACGACACTTAACTCTTGAAATTCACAAACAACTATCCAACATGACGTTTGAACGCTGAAACACTAAAAATCCTGCAGATCCAGAATTAAAAACTAATTAAAACAAATCTTTGGCAGTCTGCAATGCCAAAATTTGTCTAGAATGTGGTAATTTACCCATAATATTAATTAGGGATAATTAGGTTAATTACCAGAATCATTACGTCAAAGACACTTCACAGATTAAATATGTATTCGTTTGACAATGAAAGTTCTAGAAAAAAGTTTACAATGAAAAAATTTATTCATTTCCGTTTTCGGTTATTTAGTTTATTATTAATTTTATTACCGAAAGCCGAAAATAATTAAGGACTGGTCACTGGATATTATTTCGATGATTACCAATCAATATGTTAAAATGAACTGTTATCGATTAAAACTACAACCATGAATCGGCGACAACAGATGTCGCTTATAACTGACAGAAGCTGACGTTTGAATGAATGACATTTGTGTTGTTATTCTATTTTGCAATCAAACTAATTTACAATATTTGGTCTAATTATATTGTGCAAACCTGTTTAGAAAAGTGATTTCTTTACAGAAAGTGAAACTAAAAAGTCCAGTGACGAAATACAGTTTAAGGAATTAATAATTCATTGTAAAATAATCCTGTGGGATACTTCTATGTTCTATGTTCTATGTTATGGGGTTTGGTTTCCGCACTTAGTCCTTCAGTGGACCATTGTGCGTGGGCCATAGCGGCCATTGGTGGTTATTCCAACCAGCCCACCTCCCTCCAGAAGTTAATTAAATCTCCTGGTCTGTTCAGAACATCTGTGAAAGATCTGGGTGTCCCGAGGGTCTGTGTTCTAATCTGGGTGACGCCTGTGCATTCAAAAAGCACGTGCGCGACGGTTTCCTCAGCCTCCATGCACGCCCTGCACAGAGGACTGTCCGTTATGCCTATTGTGTGAAAGTGTTTGTTCAGCGAGCAGTGGCCCGTGATGGTCCCCGTCACTAGGCGCAGGCCGTTCCTATCCAGGCGTAGTAAACGCCGGGTTAGCCCGGTATCCACGGATGGCATAGCTTCCTTGGATTGCCTGCAACCCGGTGTCGAGGTCCACCAGTGCTCCGCTTGAGTATGGGTGAACTCCTGCAGCCATCTGCGTATCTGGTTGAAGGGGATGGGTACGATAGGCTCGGGTCCACAGACCGCCGTGCTGGATCCTCGTCTAGCAAGTTCGTCAGCAGCGTCGTTCCCTAGCGAACCGCTGTGTCCTTTTATCCATTGCAGTGTCACCGTGTTGCGGCTAGATACCGTTATTTGTTCGAGTGCATTGTGACATTCTAGTGTCAACTTTGAGGTAATATGTGTTTTCTGTAAGGATTGAAGAACTGAGGCGCTGTCGGAGAGTATGCGTATGTGTGTGTCCGTAACTCTCCTGGCTTTCAGGGCGTGGACCGCTTGTATGATGCCCACACACTCCGCCTGATAGACGGTGTTGAACATACCCAGCGGGCTGGATATCTTTATGTTGAAGTCGTGTGAGAAAACTCCAACTCCAGTCCCGGAGTCGGTCTTAGATCCGTCTGTGTATACTCTCATCTCTTCCGAGCCTGAGTAGTCACAAGGTTCTTCTGTAAGTATTATGTTGTAGTGCCTATGAAAGTGGTGTGTTTTCGGGGCTTTATCGCAGGGTGATGCCATAATTGGTCGTCGTTTGATCGCATCTTCCTTTATACGTGTGTGCTTAACTCTGGAGTCTTTGCTTAGTGTTCCTGATACATGGAGCCTAAAGGCGGCCAGGGTCGCCTCCTCTCGCACGATGAGGTGCAGAGGAGGCAGTCCAAGCATTGCCTGCAGGGCGGCGGTGGGTGTAGTTCTCATACTGCCAGTGATTGCAACGCAAGCAAACCGCTGGAGTTTTTCGAGATTCCTTTGGGCTGTGCTCAGGTCTGTCCTTGGCCACCAGACCAGTGAGCCGTATGTGATAATTGGTCGGATGATTGTGGTGTATAGCCAGTAGGTGACCCTGGGGCTAATTCCCCAGTTCCTGCCAAGCAGTCGCTTGCATTGCCACAGGGATATGCTGGCTTTTGTAATAATATAGTTGGTGTGTTTTGCCCAGTTCAGCTGTTTGTCTAAAAAGATGCCAAGGTATTTAGTTTCAGTTGATAGGCTCAGGGTTGTTCCAAAGAATCTTGGTAGCTGTAGTGTTGTCAGTTTCCTCTTTTTTGTGAAGAGAATCAGTTCAGTCTTTGTAGGGTTCACTGAGAGTTGGTGCCTGTTGCACCATTCCTCTACTATTTTTAGAGCTTGACGCATGAGGTTGCATAGAGTGTTTTCGTGGGTGCCGTTTATTATAATGGTTATGTCATCGGCGTAACCTACCGTGTAGTAACCTTTGTCGTTGAGTGTTTTGATGAGGCTGTCTACTACAAGGTTCCAAAGGAGCGGCGAGAGGACGCCGCCTTGCGGGCAGCCCTTCGCAACGATGGCCCTCGTAGTGTCGTTTACAGTGACTTGCACCGCTCTCAGTTTGAGCATGTTGGTGATCCAGCCACTCATGGTCGGGTCTATGTTGTGACTGCTGAGTGCCATGTTAATGCTGTTGAACATGGTTTTGTCAAAAGCGCCCTCGATGTCAATGAAAGCGGCCAGTGCTGAGCATTTGTGGTCCACTGCGCATTCAATTTTGGAAACCACGCTGTGTAGCGCGGATTCTGTTGATTTGCCTGTGGAGTACGCATGCTGGTGTTTGTGGAGTGGTTTCATCCGAAGAGGTCCATCTCGAATGTGCCTATCACATAGTCTCTCGAGGGTTTTCAGTAGAAAGGATGTGAGGCTTATAGGTCTATAAGCCTTGGGTTGCGTGTAATCGGTTTTTCCTGGTTTGGGTATGAAAATGACTTTTACCTCGCGCCATGCGAGAGGTATCTGTCTGAGTGCTATACAGGCTCGGTAGATCTCCATCAGCCATGGTGTCAGATAATCTACCCCCCACTGCAGCAGGGCTGGGAAGATGCCATCCAGCCCTGCCGACTTGTATGGCTGAAAGGTGTTAATAGCCCACTTTGTTCGGTCTTCTGTTACTATATTGCGGGCTCTTGACCAGTCTTGATCCGTTGGGGTCCATTCCGGTTCAGCCTCCCACGTCCTGTCCTCCAGGATTTTACAGTCTGGGAAGTGAGTCTCGAGAAGGACCCTACTGGTTTCAAAGTCAGTTAGTGTGTATGAGTTATCGGGTTTTTTCAGCGCGCCAAGAGTTCGGTCCTGATCAGCTGATAGGATCTTGCTTACCCTTGCGGCTTCATTATTAGTCTCTATCGATTCACAGAATTTACGCCAGGCGGTCCTCCTGGCGGTTCTAATCTGCTTTTTGTATATATATTGTGTCTCTTTGTATATCTCCCAGTCATCCGGGAGCCTTGTGTTTTTTGCTCTGTTAAATTGCTTACGTAGCGCATCTTTGAGTTTACTAAGTTCGGCGTTCCACCAAGGGTTCCTCTCCTTCTTGGTTTGTGGCGGTCTTAGTTTACAGCATGCGTGGTATGCTTCAGTTAGGTATTCTGATATTTTTGTTACAGTGTATTCTAATTGTGCCTGGTCTCTTATGGTTACTTGTGTTAGGTGCCTAGTTAATAGGGAAGCCAGGAGGCGTTTGAACCCGGGAACATCGGTGCGCCTCGGGTTACGTCTTGGTTCGGGCTTCCTAATCTTGGTAGTTAGTGTAAAGCGAATCCTTCTGTGGTCTGAGCAGGAAGGTTCGTCCGATACGTGCCAGTTTGTAATAAAGTTCGTCGCGTTTTCTGTAGCAAGTGTTAGATCTATAATCGTTTGTCCTCGGACTGTGACCCAAGTGGGTTCCGAGCCGCGGTTTACAATGTTAAGGTTAGTAGAGAATAAATAGGTGGATAGTACCTCTCCTCTGGAGTTCGGTGAGTCACTGCCCCAGAGCGGGTGGTGGGCGTTTGAGTCGGTGCCGATGATCAGTTCCAGTTCGGCGCGTTCACAGTGTTGTACCAGGTCGGTCATCTCCTTTGGCGGGCAGTCCGCGTGTTCGCCCGGCATGTATACTGAAGCCAGTACAACATCTGGAACGCTACCATCGGTCTGGAGCCTGACAGCTGTCAGGTCTCTGGAACAGAATTGAGTAAGTGGTGCGATAGGAATGCCTTCGGGTATGTAGACACAAGTTCTTGGTCTATCAGTGATGTGTGTGTTGAGAATTATCTTACCTCCGATGTTACCGAGGCCACATATTCTATTGTTCCTGATCCACGGCTCTTGGATCAGTGCGATGGTTCGGGGCTTTACCTCCAGTGCCCTGCGTAAGCTAGCCGTGGCAGTCTGGCTGTGCTGGAGGTTTGTCTGGATGATGTTGATGGGTGTTGACGGCGATGGAGAGGGGTTAGTCGGAGATGGATCCATCGGACAGCCTCTCAACCCCCCCCTCTCTGTATCTGTCGTCGTGTCTTTCCCCCGGTGACGAGGCGAGTAGACGCTCGCTCCAGCCAGGTGATTCGGGCGGATTGGTATCGGCGTCATCAGCCTTTGCCGCTCGGGCCATGACCTCCTCCAGTTTGTCAATGTCCGGGTCGTTTGTCTCTGTCAGCGTCGGTTGTGCAGTCTTGGTGTCGTTGTCGGTCTGGACGTCGGAGGGTTCGGTCGTGGGCCAGAAGCGTACGTATATCGACCCGAGTAGGTAAGATATGCGTCGCTCCCGGGCCCGGACCTTTACGGCTTCCTCCGGTGGCACACCCAGGGTCAAATAGGTCCCATAGTTGTCGCCACCGACGGTAGTCGCCCTATACAGTGTCCACCTAGCGATGTCGTACCAGGTATTCTGACGGATCAGAATACCGTGGAGTCTGGCTACGTCGCCTCTGTAATGAGGGACGAATAGCGAGACTCGGACACGGGTGGGCACGTCAGTCTGTCTCAGTACCGTGAGTGTCAGGTCAGTGTTTGGGAGTCGGATTCTGGGCACGTTCTGGGTCAACCAGGTCAGGGCATAGTCGTCCTCGCACCACATCTGCACGGTACCTTCCGCTACCCTTGGGTATCCGCGGAAGGCAGGGAGTGGTGCTGTCGGGTCTGTGTCCATAACCAAGTTCTCTAGGTCCGTCTTAATGTGCTCGGCCTCATCCTTTGTCAGGTCTCTGGAGGGGGGGGCGAGGCAGATTGCTACTGCCAGCCGCGCAGGGATGTCCTTCGTGGCTCGCGCGTAGGTCCTCTGCTCCCCTTGAGCGGGGTGGATCCTCACCCGTTTGGCGTCCCCCTGAAGCATGCTCGGTGAAGCCGTGTCATCGGGGCGTACCCTCTTCGCCGGCCCTGTACCGCTCGGTCCAGGCTGCGGTTTGGAGGTGCCAGGCTGGTGATTTTTTGCCGGCGACGCCGGGTGTGAGGTACCACCCCGCCTGCCCCTGCTGTGCTTGGGATGAGGTCGGTCGTTGGGTCTGTCTGTATCGTGGGGTCGGCTGTCGGTCCCGGCAGACCCTGTCACGTGCGGAGGCTTTTCGCGCTGGGTTGCCCCTTCGCAAGCTTGCCCCCGCACGCGCGGTTCCGCGTCCGGCTGCTTTGCGCGCTGAGTTTCCCCTTCGCGCTCTCGCGGCCGGTCGCGTGCGTCCGTCCCCTTTTCGCGCTGGGTTTCCCCTTCGCGGACTCGAGGTCGGTCGCGCACCTTCCCTTCGGCGTCCGATCGCGCTTCGCGCTGGCTAGTGCCTTCGCGGATTTTGCGCTTTCGTTCGCCGATTCTCTTCTTCCGGGCCTGGATTTTTTCGCGTTTTGTCAGCGGGCGTACTTCATCACAGGCAACCGGAAGAGTGTTCGAGTTGCCGGGTTCGTCATCTTTCCCCGTCTTTGTCTGTCCGTGCTGGTCTGGGTCTTTGTCTGGGTTTGACTTGCTGTTCCGCACGATGCTCTGTTGCCAGAGGCTCGTGGGAGGCACAGTCCGTGTAGTGGGTATTGGCGCGTTGATCGTAGCCGAAGTTGGGTATGTGGGCGCGTTAGTCGCAGCCTGTGTTGTGGGCGCTAAGTCAGCAGCCGACCGCGCTAAAAAGCGCGGCAACAATTTCTCAATGAGAGTGCAGTTTGTGGCCCCCCCCATAATACGTTGGGGGCTAACCGCCGAAGCGGTGTGGGATTCCCCGGCTTGGCCGGGACCCACCTGGGTAGTTTCTTCAACATTCTGCATTTTCATGTTTGGGGGGTGGGCTTTTTTGGAATCGAGGTTACCCTTCCTCTCGGACCGACGGGAGAAAGTGATAGGAGGGAAGGCATTTGTTGGATGGAGGGTGTGGGTTCTTTGGGGGGTCACCCTAGGCCTGGGAGTAGGCCTAGGGATTTGGGATCGACGGGGTATGTATGGATAGGGAGGGATGGCTTAGTTTGGTAATGGGTATCATAGGAAGAGGTATATGGGTTACCCTATGCCTGGGATTTGGCTTTCGGGAACTTCTCTTGTCCGGGATCCTTAAAAAAAAGAGTTGCTCCGAGTGCGGGATCGCTCACCAACCGTCAATGCAACCGTTAGTGGTCGGTCCCGCAGCCGGAGTTGGGCTATCCGCAACCTGCCCACCCGCTCGGTTGCAAGAGAAGAAGTGCCTGGCAGTCTGGGTCGTCCCACTACGGATGTACGTATACATTCGCGTTGGAGCGATCCAGTCTTCCCTGTGGGATACTTTATAATTGACTACGTATGTTTTCAGGTAAATGCCACTTTATTTATTAAGGATTTAGATGTGCAAAACCAATTAGTGGTAGGCATAAAAAATACAACGTAACAGTTTTTATTATGATAATAAACCACTTTTTAATACAAAATTGCTATTTATTTCTATTTGGTTACGAGTTTCCTAAAAATCGAACATTTCAAAATCTATGCCATCTCAGACCACCTTCCCCTACTATAAAGATTACAATGTTCTATTTAAAAAAGATAACTTTTCTTAATTTTATGTTATTGTGTAAATAAATATCCATCATTAAGACGTCAAAAAATGGCTCAAAGCACCATGATCTTAAATTCTATTGCGAAAAAGCCGTGCATTTTTTTATTTAAGCTCCTGTGTAAAATTTAATATTTTCATTTAGTAACGGTTTGTCTTTAAAGGTGCGATATGTTATAGAGCTAACAAGTAATACTTTCAGAAAAATACAATTTGAGAACTGTATAATGCGATATAATGAATTATTGTAGTAAAAAATAAACATGATATATTCTAATGGTGTTTGAAGTTAAATTAAATAACAATGGAAAGTAAAAAACATTGCAAACTTACCTCTAAGCCCACAAGAACACAATAACAACACACAACAACTACTAGCAACTGAAACACGAGCGTATCCGGGTGGATTTACACTAGAAAAATTTCTTCATACAATAAATTAAAAAAAATTAAAACACATTGGAATGCTAGTAAAACTAGATAAAATCATTGTAGGATAACTATAATGTTCATGAATTGTGTTTAGACCGATATTTATAGCGTAGGTCTGAAGATATCAGCATTCCAATAAAAAGAGGTGAGATGGTGATGACGGCCGCGGTATGGCGATGATTTATCTATGGATTGTGATGATTTCGTGTGTATGGTGATGACGCTTTATACATGAATGACAAATAAAAAACGACACAATTTAAGGAACGCAAGTTTTTTTAATGATTAATGAACACTCTTAATTATAATAATAGGAGTCTTATGCCCGTTTTCACCGACATCCCCTATACTACCACCTATGTATGGGACCTTTAGCTTAAAAGCTCCCCCAAACTAGCCCCTAAATAAAATTTCGTTTCACCATCATTTTTGCCACCTAACTAGGGGACACATAATTAGGTGACGTTTTGTTTTCGATAATAGTGACTGATTCGTTTTGAACGTATCGATACTTTGTAACAAGATCATTTATTATGAAATTCTCTAAAGTTTACACTTATATGGATACAGTTATGAATAAATCATGTTTTGATAGCAATAATAAATATGATTTCATTCGTATTTTTAATTAATTTCATATTTTCTTGCATATTTACTCTGTGTATACATTACGAAACCTCGCGTGTTGTCTGTGGTCATAATTGTATTTGACATTACATCCTATTTTAACGTCCTGATTTCCTGACGTGCGATTTGATTGTTTGCAAAGTTTAGCTAAAAATATTGTTTGTTTGGTATCGCGAGGGTATGCTGTGTGGTATTTTTTAACAAATTTTACGTTACGTTACGGCATAATGGCAGAAAAGAGGAAGCGTAGCCAAAATTTCACAATGGATGAGAAAGACAAGCTGGTGAAATTGGTGTATGCCTACAGAAAGGTTATATTAAATAAAAGAACAGATGGTACCACCAATCAAGTGAAGAACGAAGCTTGGATAAACCTCTGTACCCAATATAATTCAACGGGAAACACGTACAGGTTAGTCATTATTAAATAGGTACAAAACAACATGCCGTATTTTATCAATATGAATAATACCATGTGAGTAATAATACCATGTAACTATATCTATTTTTAATTTTAGGGGTAAAGATGCTCTCATAAGAATATGGTAGAAAATGAAGAGTGAAGCAAAAATATACCACTCTAGAAACAGGAACTGTACTACTGGAACCGGTGGGGGACCATCGACTTCAATAACAGACCCAATACTCGAACAAGTCTGCGATTTAATGGGTCGAGGCTGTAGTGGTATTGCTGATATACTAGATTCAGATTCAGTCATCACCATACCAATGAATATGGTTACCGATTTAGAAGTAGTTGATGAATTGCAGATTATAACTTTGGATGCTGAACTAGATATAGTAAGTACTATTGTTACATGGCAAAATTACATATTTACAAACTTTTGCAGTACTTTACTAAGATAATAATTGTGAAAGGACTGTCTACTTATTTATTACTTTACCATAACTTCATTTTTCTTGTACTTTAAACTGTTTTGTTTGTGTTCAGGACAAGTATATAAATGAAGAAAATGAAAATATGGAACTAAATACACCCACATGTTCGAAGACACCAACCACTCCTATTTGGAAAAGGCGTAGGCCTATACTTAAAGAACAGAACCAACAACAGTCTGAAGTTGTGGCCACCTTATGTACAGGGTTTCAAGGGATGAACAATAAAAAAACTGAAATTGAAGATTTAAAAAGGATATTATTGCAAGAAGAAATTGAATTCAAAAGAAAGTTATATAATTTGCAAATAGAGTCGGCAAGAAAAGACCTAGAAATAAAAATAGAAGTATTCAATCAAATAAAAGGTATGTTATAATATTAATAACTTTAATAGTATATTATTTTGATAATATGTACTAAAATAATGTAATATGCATTACATTATTTTATTACATGTTATCAAAATAATTTGTAATTTGTAATCTTCGAAACCCATATGCGTTCTGGGATGTTATGTTTGTTGTGACATCCGTTATTTGCCCATTTGAAATAAGTTCTTCTATGTTGGGAACAATATTTTCGTTGACTGGTTCCTCTTCATTTCTTAAAATACACATGTTGTGTAAGACACAGCACGCAATAATGACATTGATAGCATTTCTTAATTCTAATCTTATACCGATGGCTAAGACAGGAAAACGTCGTTTTAGGACTCCATACTGTCTTTCCACCACATTTCTAGTTTTGATATGAGCCTCATTGTATTTTTGCTGCCCTCTCATGGTGGGATTTAAATATGGAGTCAAGAGATGAGGCTGAAAAAAAATATCACTGCTGCTTTAATAGTCCTTAACATTATAATTTACTTTACAGGTGGAAACTTCAATCTGAAGAATTTATTTGGTGCGCCGAAGAATGATTAGAAATTGTTTTTTTTTTAATAAATTAAGCTTACAATACCTAAATAGTAATATTATTTATTTCTATTGATATGTTTTATATTATTTTAGACATAATAATTATAATGTACATACTCTTACTGTAAAAATATTAAACCGAAAGATTAAACTCTCAACTTGAAGCTATATTTTTACCCGATTGCCTATTTACCTTCAATGGGTATCCGCTGTCACCCTGTAAATAGCTGTCAGCAAAGGCCCCTCTTTCAAATTTTCTAAATGTGTTGCTATTTTGATAAATAGCTGAGTCATGTGTTGAACCTGGCCAACGTGCCACAACATCTCTTATTAATAAATTGGCTGATGCTACTGTTTGCACATTTATGGACATGTATCCCTTCCTGTTTCTAAATAGCTCTGCATCATCTCCACCTTAAAAAATACATACAATACATCCATTTTATTATATGTAAGTAGGTTGGTATTAGTTAAATAGGTAGGTACCTATGGGTTAATTTCATAATTTTGACAAATAGATTTAAACTAATTTAAGGTCTTGAAGTTTCACCTGGTGATTGTATTTTCACATGTGTACAATCAATGCATCCAAAGCCACGCAAGCCACACTGATCCCACCCATGTCTGCCACAGCCAACAAATGATTACCCGTAGCATAAAACCTCAATGCTATTAGTAACTGATTTATTGGAGATACAGAATTATTTCTGAAATAAAATAATAGGTAGGTACATGCTTTACTTAATTGTAATTATGCGAATTCAATAAGGACAGAGGTCCCTACCTGACAAGTGTATGGTTTATATTGTTAGTTCGTTATCGACTTATGTATCGTCTTAGTCGACGATACATAAGTCACACGACACGGTAAGACAAAGAAAAAATACCACGTTTTTTATATTTTATTTTATGGGCAACTTAAAAAATCTTTAATAAGTTAAGCACTCACCTATTATCAGGAAATTCTAATGTATGTTCAATCTTTTCCAATAAATACAACACTGAAGATTTATATAACCTATATCTCCGAAAAAAGTCAGTTTCATCAAAACTTTCGAAGTAGTTTGGTCGTTTCCGATATATTTTTGGTCTACGGGTGTTAATTACGTCGAATATAGTAGAAACAGTTTCTAAATTTTCAACAAATTCAAATAAATCACTATCCATGTTCTTAGCTGACAGATCACTTACGTATGTGTCGGTTTATGGGCCCAAATTTCGACCTCCTAAATATAGGGGACCTTTTAACGTTTAACTGACCCTTAACTATTGGTGAAACAGAAACCACCTCCTAACAGCCCCCTAACCATACTTAGGGGATCCCATAAACTTAGGGGATGTCGGTGAAAACGGGCATTAGACATTTTTCTCTTAAATAAGTTATCATACTTTTATGTTCATTAAGATTTGATCAGTTATCTTTTTGGTAATCAGTCTTATAGAGGTAACCTTGTACTTAATTTCTGTTTTTTAGCTTTTTCATAATTAGACATTTTTCTCTTAATAATTAATTAACACGTAATCATCATATTTCTAGGTCATTTCAAATTTGGTCAGTTTTTTTATTAGTTATCGACTACTTAGTACGTTAGAAGTTAGTACTTCTATATTATATCTTCTTCCGCTGCACTAGAGGATGTCTTCAAGGTTCTGGACTGGAAAGGGCTAGGCATCAACGTTAATGGCGAGTATATCACTAACCTTCGGTTTGCCGACGATATATAGTTATCATGGCTGAGACCATGGAGGACCTCAGTACAATGCTCGATGACCTTAGTAGAGCCTCCGAAAGATTGGGTCTTAATGTGGACCAATGAACATGGACCAGAGACAAAGGTCATGTCAAATGCCCATGTAACACCCACTCTCATTAAGGTCGGAGAAGCTACATTCGAAGCTGTGGACGGGTATGTTTACCTAGGACAAACTATCCAGGTAGGTAGGTCCAACTTCGAGAAAGAGGTCAATTGTCGAATCTGACTCGGCTGGGCAGCGTTCGGGAAGCTACGCAATATCTTCTCGTACCACATACCGCAGTTTCTCAAGACGTCAAACTGTCTGGCAACACGCACTAGTCAAAGACTTTCTTTGACTAGTGCGTGTTGCCAATGATGACTTATGGCACAGAAACGTGGTCTCTCACAATGGGCCTTATCAGAAGGCTAAAAGTCACCCAAAGGGCAATAATGAGGGCTATGCTTGGAGTTTCCCTACGTGTTCGAATCAGAAATGAAGAGATACGTAGGAGAACCAAGTTACCCGACATAGCACGAAGAATTACCAAACTTAAGTGACAATGGGCAGGGCACATTGCTCGTAGAACAGATTGCCGATGGAGCCGAAAGGTTCTGGAGTGGCGATCGCGTACCGGAAGACGAAGGGTTGGAAGGCCTCCCACAAGATGGACCGATGACCTTGTGAAGGCCGCAGGAATCCGCTGGATGCGGGTAGCACAGAATCGGTCGAAGTGTCGGTGCTTGAGGAGGCCTATGTTCTTAACTTCTATGATTGATTACCAAATAACTGACCAAATTTATTTCATTTTTCTGCTTTTCCCGATATATTTTAGCTGCTTCACGCCATTTCTTGCGCTGTACTCTCTGCTATCTTGGCGATTTGAATGATTTGATCATCACAGAATTAGAACTTCTCTTAACATACGCTTTCTTTATTGATTGTTGTAATCTAAATGAAAAACAATTCTTTTAAGGGTCCCAACTCCGTAAGCATAGGTTAACATAAAACATTATTATATGTAAACTTACTTTATTAATAGGTTAGTATTTTAATTTATATTTATAAATTGGTTGATATTTGTAAATTGAGAAATTGGTTTTACATGATTTCCCTTAAATCAACAAGATTTGTGAAGATTATTAACAATTATTTCATCAATATATCCTGAAACAGCACACGCTAAGTTTCCATTGTGGCTGTTATCTGAATGTAACACACATAATAATAATTCAAATCTGATTGTTGTTCATATATTTTCTTATTTTCTGAGTCACACATAGGGCTTTACAAATTCCACACTAATACGTCACATACATTACCTACATCAAAATTTTCCAGAACACGGAGGAACAGATTTTGGTTAGGCAGGTTACGATTCGTGTCTATTACATATAATCAATTAGTTTCATATAATATATAATAAATTAGTTTCATATTGTATTATAAACTTACTTTACTCTATTCTCGGTCTGCAATAAAAAAGAACTTGGGTATATACCCAAGTTCTTTTTTATTGCAGTGATTTTTTATTGATTGAGTGATTCTTATGTTTGACTTAATTAAAAATGGTGTACCTAATTATATAATTAGGTACACCATTTTTAATTAAGTCAAACATAAGAATCAAGAAAACTTTGATCGCTATAAGTAACACTAATGATACAATTAACTATTCAAATTCTTTAAAAGAACAGAGAAATTTAATAACCTTCGATCTCTTAGTGTAACTTTTAATTAAGCAAATTATAACACAAATTTAAAAAATCGTCATCACGATACGCATGAGGTCATCACCGCTCATTATTTGTAAACGGTGATGATGCGTATAGTGATGACGATTAGGACGTTATGTCGATTTTTCGAGAAAACTAATAATAATAGTAAGATACCGCTATTTTCTTTAGCATCTTCACTTATAACTAAGTTTTTGTTAAAATCAATCTTAATGTTATTTTATCTACTTACTTTGAACCACAGCCTGACGGGAATGACGCAACTTTGTCTAAACAACTTTTTTGGACACTCACAGCAAATTTTTGGTCTCGAAGCGCGTGTTGTGCCGACGTGCTTGCTCATTTCGCAGTTTGCTCTGAACTGAGGAAGCGGGGCGGGGTATCGCATGCCGCGTAAATGCTACGCAAACGGAACTACCTCCACTTTGATACTTCCGTGACGGTGTTGACGAATTTCGATGCTAAAATTTTATTTATTTATTGATTATTTATTTTACGAAGAATTTATTATTTACTTTTCTAAAAAAATATATACAATATAGATCAACGTAAATCGTTAATAAAAATCTATCTAATACGTCGGGTAGCCGATTTTTCTGCCGGCAAACGTAAAGAAACGCATTTTTTTCACAGACGGTGATGATTTTTATAAACGTATTAATTTTATTATTAAAAAACTATTGACTTTAAGGATGTTTGGGTTAAAGCACTGTATAAAACAAGTATATATAAAGCCTGTAAATATAAAAAAGTTACGATATTCGAGCTATATTTATTTTTTCATGCCATCAACGTGATTTTTCGACGACATTGTAAATCCACCCATCCATCGAGTGAATTCAGACGAATGACGCGATCCCTCGGTAAACCCGATCTGGAACGAGCAGGTAGTCGGTTGTTCTGACCCTTTTTTCTATTGTTTAGCGTGATTCTTTGTAAAATAAATTATATTTCTTGAAGTGTGGTTGAACTACTTCAAGAATATGCAACTGGTTTTTTTTCTGTAAGTAAGTAGTTAAATTAGATTCCGGCCAGCTAGATTATGAAAATTACGCTCTGTGCAGCGGCGCGATAAATTACTGAAGCTTGCGCTTGAAAATAAAGAAAATGACTGTAGTGATGAATAAACAAACTCACATCAACCAGTATTTCATACTCTTGTCACTCACATTCGCACGAATACGCAAACCCACAAGTGTAGGACGACATTTGCAAATGATTATGCGAAGTTTTCGCTGCATTCGCGCTTTTCCGAGCCGTGTCGGTTTTTTAACGGACATCAAAGCGCGCGAACCTCGAACCTTCGCGTAATCTCCCACACATTCGTGTGATCAGTTGCGCACACGATTGCGAAGGTAACGGACGTTTCGCCATTTTCATAGTTCGTGGCGTCTACTGTGTGTAAACTAAGTTTATCATGGATTGGAACAACACCAAGGTGATGGAGTTCATTGAGCTCCTGCAAATTGAATCAACCTTATGGGATCCTCAAAAGAAATCCCATAAAAACAGAATGGCCGTTAATGACACCTGGGAAAGAATTAATAATTTATTTTCTCTTCAATGTTCCATTGACGAATTAAAGAAGAAGAGAAATTCTCTAATGGCTGCATATAGGGAGCACTTAAAAAAACTTAAAGATCCTTACACCACTGGTTCAAGTACGGATGGTGCAGTTATATATTTTCAAGGCAATTCTCGCATTCATCCTCAGTATAGTGCATGTACAAAGTAAAAATAGTACAAGATAGACACCAAAATAATGAACTTTCTAATAACGACTTTGCAATTTGAGAATTCATATTCAAAATAAGCATTGAAAAGTACAAACTTGCATTTTTTTTTATACCTAGTAAGTAATGACGTCACTTGAGACTAATATTTGTATTTTTTGTCACTTAAACTTTTGGTTACGAAATCACAATGCGACTTAATAAAATAATTGTCAGAAGATGGTGCGCAATTATAAAAAAAGTGATTCTAAATACACCCTAGAAACTTTAAAAACAGCTGTATTAGAAGTAAAGAATGGAGACCTTAATTCATATCAAGCATCACGAAAATATGGGATACCGCGTACAACTATAGTAGATCGTGTCAAGCAAAGGCGAGGTGTTGTTAAAGACACACGTGGTAGGCCAACAGAAATCGATGCTGAAAATGAAAGAAGACTTGCTGCTGGCCTACACACTATGGAGAAATATGGCTTCGGCCTCTCCTCAAATGAAACATCAATTTTGGTAACCAAATACATTGAAAGTAATAAACTTAAAACGCAGTTTAAAAATAATACACCGGGATATGATTGGTTTTCTGCGTTTCTTAAAAGAAACAAATTATCTTTAAAAAGCCGCAAGCTGTAGAAAAGTTAGTCTGTTCAGAAAAGCAGCCCTTTATTATTAAAGAATATTTTAACACACTCGAAAGTTGCTTGAATGAGCTGGATTTAAAATTTTCTCCTGAAAAAATCTGGAATTTAGGCGAATCTAGTTTCAGTAAAGATCCAGAAAAAACTAAAGTTGTAGATGCAAGAGGTTACGCAAGTACTCGTACCATAGCCTCTGCGGGAAAAGATAACGTTACGGTCTTATTTACTGCTAGCGCCCTCGGTGAAAAATTACCTCCACTGATCATATATTGGGGTAAAAACGTATGGGACCAGTGGATGTCTAGAAATGCGTTTGAAGGTACCACATACGCGGCAACTAAAAATGGTTGGATAGAATCCAAAGTATTTGAGAAGTATATGCTCGGTACTATCTTGCCTCACATGACAAAAGAAAAACCATGTTTGTTGATCTACGACGGTCACTCAACTCACATCCAGTTAAAAATATTAGAGAAAGCCGCAGAAATGGGTGTAACTATTTTAAAATTGCCACCACATGCCAGCCACCTTTTACAACTTTTAGATCTGGCTGTCTTTAAATCCATGAAAGACAAATGGGACGCAAAAACATTGGCATGGCAGCGTTTGAACGTGGGAGCCAAATTACAAAAGGATAAATTCAGCGAGATCCTAGGAGAAGTCTGGAAAGAATTAGATCCTAAGATAATTAGAAATGGCTTTAAAAAAGGGGATGTTTTCCCATTCAATAGTAGTGTGATCCCAGACGAAAAATTTGATCCAGAATCTTTAAAAAGATTTCTAAATTTAAAAAATAATAATATCGATGTTGGCATACCACCTCTTTCAAACTTATGCTTGAATATATTAAATAAGGAGAATAATGAGCAGGAAGCTACAAGAAAGCTATTTGAATGTAATCAACAACAGAACCTTAAGACAACTATTTTGAAACACTCTGAGGTTATTATACCCGGTACTAGCAACGGGACTTCAGGAATTCAAATTCTTGAAAATCGTATTATTACATATAGACAAGAAGAATCGTTTGAGAATTTATTGCTTAGCACAATAAAAAAATCTGATAGCACACATAAAGTAAAGAAAAGAAAAGCGGCGAAAGGATGTGAAGTCATTACACGCGAATGTTACTTGGAAAAGTTACGATATGAAGAAGCAGAAAAACAAAAACGTGAGGCAGAAAAATCATTGCGACGATCAAGAAGATGCATAAATAAAAGTAAACCTGTAAAGAAAGAAAAAAAAAACCTTCTAAGAAAAAGAAACCACAGAAGAAAATACCGTATTCATCAGATGAAAGTATTGATGATGAAATAATATTTGGTGATACCACAGAATCTGATGATTGGAACGCTTATTGTGAAAACGCTCTTCAAGACGACAAAGAACAGGACTGTATTCTTGACCACGACTCTAGTGACGATCAAGTACTCAATGAAAAGATAAACGATTCAAGACAGGCAGTCATTCTGGACGAACCAAGGTGCCCTCAAGTTGACGATTGGTTAGTAGTTAAGTTTGCGACAAAGAAAACTGTGAAGCACTTTGTCGGAAACGTAATTTCAATGAATCTCGATTCCGACATAGTGGCCCCAAAAGTCAAATGTCTAAGAACCATTAAGAATAGTAAAATTGATTCATTCCGTTACCCCGATGTCGAAGATGTTTTAGTACTCAGACATGACACTGACATTGTAAAGTTTCTTGAAAAACCCCAAATAACCCGAAGGGGTCATGTTATTTTCAAGGAAAATTTAAAAGCTTTTAATATCCAATAGAAAATAGCAATACTTGCTTACTACAGTCAGTAGAACTGACTACTAATTATTATTTTTTTATATTGATTTTGTTGGAGTAGGGAGCTGATATTTGTTTATGTGGAACAGGAAATTCGGTGTACTTATCGAAGAATAATACTTAAGGTACCATTCCGTATCCGACCGCAGGCGGCAACTGCAGAGGGCGTGTCGCCGCGACACGACTGGTTCCTATGAAATACCTTCCGTAGCTAGCGAAACGTCGGTGGCATAGTAATGCATAGAAACCAGTCACGACACGCCGACACGCCGACGCCTGCTGTTGCCGCCTGCGGTCGGGTACGGAATGGTACCTTTACCCGTGATTTTGATCTGATTTTACAGTGATAATGTTAGAATATGAAAGATTTGATCTTGTGAATGACAATTATAATAGTCATACATACTGATAGGTAGATACTTTAATGGAAATTTCTCGGAGCAGCCTAAAAATATAAATAGAACTTACCTAAGTTCTTAAGTAAGAACTATAATTTGTGATTTTTAAAGGAAGATTTGATCTCGTTAAAAGTTCAATTAGAGCTAGGTATATACAATAATGTATAGTTAAGATAAAGATTCAGTCATTTATTTTCAATACTTAGTAGGTAAGTACTTAAGTAGATAATTTTTTTGTGACACACTTTCACAGCCGATCACGTGCAGAGTACGTCCCAGGTTGATTGTATTGTGACGCTGATCACGTTCTCAGTACGTGACTGACTTTCTTAGTGTTTGTTTTAAAACGACGTCCGTAGTCCGTGTTTGGCGTGCATTGATATAATAGTGTAGTGCTTTAGCTACGCACACATGTAAGAATAACCGTGGTGGGGCACTTGGTGTGAGCGGAACAAGCTATCGAGTGTCGCGCTGCGCCAGTGTTCCCGCGCCGCTATTGCGAGTGCACGTACACGAATTTTGGCGCGAAATGGCGAGTTCACGGCGAAGTTATCGGCTCGATTCGAACGAAATTATTGACTTCTTGGTTGCTGATGATGATTCGGATATTGAAGAAGCCCCAGATATTGAAATTCAAGGTAAATTATTGACGTTGACGTTGTTATTGACGTTGTTCGACTTTTTTTTTTTCCATAAAACCTCTTTTTTATTCTACATTTTTAAATAAAAAAAACTAATTTACGTCTGTTTTTTATTTTTATCCTAGAAATAAACAAGTCAATAGTATAAATAAAAAAATAATTATAGATTTATCATTGATAGTTCTCATTTTATAAATGTTGCAATATCGGCGAAAATCGCCGGCGAACCATGGAATCCGCGTTTTAAAATCTTCGGCTGTCAAAGTGTTAAGATAAGAATAAAATACAATAGACGTAGATATATTTAGTAACCTGTTCCGCTTAACTATTCATAAAGAGCCACAAAACCCTCTAAGAAATCCACACGTGTTTCACCTCTCAACGAGGCATCATCAGGATGACGATTAACTTGTCGCGAACCCGAACACGACTTGTTGCCACGCCGAGCGCTGGTCGCAAAGTGCGCCAAACCGCCCGACAACCTGAAACCGCCCGACACGTGAAACACGTGTCGATTTCTTAGAGGTTTTGTGGCTCTTTGTGAATAGTTAAGCGGAACAGGTTACTAAATATATCTACGTCTATTGTATTTTATGATGGATATCCGCAAGGTCACGCCTGAGTCAATTAACTATTAAGATAAAAATACCAATGACTCTCTAAATATTAAATTTGTTTTGTTTTTTGTTCTAATTGTTGTAACTTGATTTTGATTAAACTTCAAAAATGTATACGTATGTTACTTTTATTTATCACCCATTTAATGTTTTTCTAGGAAAGTTCATTCTAATTTTGCTTTCACAAATAAAATGTTCTTAACGTCTGGATTTGACACGGGGTAAGTGCGTCTAAGAAAAAATAGTCGCATTTTCCCAGTTTATATGACATAGCTTCTGATGTAATAACTTTTTAATATTTTTGTAATTCACTAAAAGATTCGTATAAAAAACTTTAATTGAAGGAAAATATATTTATTTCAGCCTTCAAACGTCACAGGTTTAAAACTTATTTAATGAAGACGCGTTTGCCCCAATACGGGAAAATGCGTCTAAAATTCCTCTTTAAAAAAAAAAAGTATATTTACTCGTATTTACTGTGACTAATGGAAGAAACAATAAATTAAGGTTGCACTCAGATAATTTCTATATACATTTGTATTAAGGATTTTTCTAATAAATTTATAGTTAGTGTGATATGAATTCTTAATGGTTACCTATCATAAGTTCGAAAAAGATTTTACCGAATTTCATTTCACCTAAAACTTTTCAACTATTATCGTTTCGTTTTTTTTACTTCATCGAAGTCACGTCTGCCACTATATCAGTTGAACTATTTATCAATTCAATTTTTTTCGTTACTCCGACGTTTCATTTGGTCGAAAAACTTTTTACCGAAGTTACACTTAGCCGAAATAACATTTTTTCGAAGTATTATGTTTCCGAACATTTATTATACCACGAGGTATGGAGTAATTCCACTTTGCCCCACCAAGCCCGCCACCCTGGTGTGGCAAAGTGGACTGCCTAAAATTTTGCAGTGGAATATGCCCCACTATTCTGATTTGATGGGGCAGATAACACTAGCATAAACACTTTGTGGATTCTGCCCCACTAGGGTTGGCACCTCAGGATTTGTGTATGAAGGTTAACATGTATTTTTACATTTGTTTGTAAAAAAAATAAATGTAACCACTGACGTTAGGATTTGACAAGTCTGAGACAAGCAAACGTAAATCTAAATACATCAAAATGGTTATTTAAACAGTGTATTAAGGTCCTACTTTTGTAAAAAAACTGTCACATATTAAATCTTCCTGGATTTAAATCAATACATTATATAGTTTTGCTGTATTTATTCAATTTAGTCTGACATAGCTGTGACATTTGCTATTTGTATTCCATTTACGTTCCGATCCATCCGTTGCAAACATTAAATGATTTAAAAATATATTTAGATGTTTGCCCAGAAATTGATACATTATCACTGTTGATAACTATTAAATAACAAAAAACGAAGAGAATAATGTACGAGAACACTATTACTAAAGGGATAATTTAAATAATAATTATTAAAAGAAATCGTAAATACTATATTACTAGTATCGAAACGTAACGTAACCACAGATTGTGAAAGAATGCGTTCAGAAACGCTTTATGAGAGTTATAGTTTTATGTTAATTTATTAAGTCTAGTTATTAAGTCTTGTGATATGTACTTGTATTATTGTCATATTATTATTTTTTATCTTTAAATAAATCAAATACTTATTAAATAATAAAAAAATGCGTTGAAATGCATTCGAAAGTAATAAAAATATCGGAAGGATTTAAGTTTAAAAAAAAATCTATATCATTTTATCCCGGCTTCGAAAAAGTAAATAAATACTTGTAATTATAAGCTCATAAAATTAGCTACGAGTCGTATGGTTACATCACTAATTACGCCGCGAACACAAATGTCAAAATAGGTCTATTATTTTGAGGTCCTTTACGTACAAACATCATGGCTTCATTTGTTTGTTAGTATTTTTTTATTTAATCTGAGATTAAAACATGCTGTTGGAGTAAAAATGACTAAACCGGTTATGGTTCACCACTGCCTCGCCCACCGCGACTTATCGGTTGTCCTTGTCTGACATTTTTTGTTTCATTCTGTTTGTTTACAAAATAGACGGACATTTGCATTTGTGGAGTGGTGGTGAGTGGTATTGAGTTTATTGTAAGTATTTTCGTATTTATTTTTCATGGATGCTGATGATTTGTGTAGATTTTTTTTAATAAGATATTTTTTGTGTTTTTCAGCTTTACAAAAATGGCAGAAGACTCTGTAGCAGGAAGTTCTAGTGGGCAAACTGGCCTTGAATTTATAAATGATGGAAAATGTATTATTAGAGCTGGGCATCAATACTATTTCAAAAGAAAGTACAAAAATGCATCTGAAATTTGGGAATGCAAAAACAGAAGGAGACAAAAGTGCAATGGGTCGATTGTAGTGAAAGTAAGTCCCTACTTATTAGTAATTATTTTTACTGACTCACTTTCAGTAATACGGGTCTAATACAATTTAAAATAATAATAATACATATACATATAATATTACTTGAAGTTGTGCTATGTTATAAATATTTTCTAATACCTACATTTTTTTTGTTTTCAGGGAAATATACTTTTAAACGAAAAACCTCACCAATGTCAACCTGATTTTGACCGAAACAAAGTGACAAAATTAATGCAGAAAATAAAGAGAGAAATCACTTCAGCAGACGTACCAAGCATTCCAGCAACATACGACAAAAATGTAGCTTCCTTATATTTAGAAAGTAGCAACAGCAATATTGTGAGTAAAATTCCTCCATTTTGTAAAGTAAAGTCTGCATTGTATAAATACAGAAACAAAAATGCTAATGTAAAAAAAATATATTACAATACATTATCAGAAATAGAAGTTCCTGAAAAATTTCATTCTTTTTTACTTGCCAAGTATATTGACGAAGATATTTCTATTTTAATATTTTGTTCAGAGCAAGCTAAGAATTTGATGAAAACCTGCAAACATTTTTTTGCCGATGGCACTTTTAAAAGTTGCCCACAACCGTTCATACAATTGTATTCGTTGCATGCTGATTTGGGTAGCTCCCAACAAACAACAAATATTGTGCCATTAGTATATGCTCTTATGAGTACTAAATCAACCAAAGCTTACACCGCTCTCTTTTCTGTAATAAAATCACAGATTCCGGATTGGCAACCACATAGTTTTCAGTCGGATTTTGAGGCAGCGGCTATGACTGGTTTTAAAAATGTCTTTAAATCAGCATCAATCAAAGGGTGCTTTTTTCATTTTTGTAAAGCAATTTGGAAAAAGGGGAAAGGGTTAGGGTTGACAAAATCTAAATATTTGCGAAAACAAGTAGCGCTTAGCGCAGTCTTACCCTTATTATCAGAAGAAAAGATTTTTGAAGGTTGGTTTTACATAGCCGCACAAAGCCCAGATGACGAAAAAAGTAAAGAATTTAGAAAATATATGCTGCGCAATTGGCTGAAAGATGACTTTTTAAAAGTGTGGTGCGTATTTGGGGCAAAACACCGCACAACTAATGCCCTCGAAAGTTGGCATAATAAACTTAACAAAAAAATTCTCAAAAAAAGCCCCAGTTTATTAAGACTTCTTAATGTCTTATACGAAGACATAACGCTTTCAATAGTTAAATCTATGCAGAACCAACCTTCCAAGCTACGCCTTGATAAATATATACAAAACGATCAGAATATACAAGATGCCCAAATGGAGCTCATAAACGGCGACATTACGGTTGGACATTTTTTGGAAAAACTAAGATAGTTTTTCCAAGAAATCTATTTTAGTTTTTCCAAAAAATGTGAACTAAACAAATACAAAATCTATGATTTTAGATGATTTTAATTCTTATAAATAGTCAGTACTCAAACTAATATAGTGGCTGTTTGTTATGATAATTATTTTGTCAACAGTCAGTATTTACCTACTTTCGTTAGGATGTTTCTTATTTGTATTAATAAGACTTTTTGCTATGTAAAATTTTATCATTCTATAATTTTAGTTTTTGTTTTTTAGCCGGAAGTAATTTCGTGGCTGTTTTTTTTGCATATAAATTGTTTTTATTCATAAGGTAATACATAAGACTGTTTTATACCATGTCGATCAATCTGTGATTCTATAATCTGTGACTCTATAATCTGTGATTCTATTTTTTGTAACAAGTAATTTAGTGGCTGTTTGTATGTATATAGTTTAAATTTATTTTTATTATTTATAACGTAATCAGTAAGAAAATACCTATATCTACACAAACCATACAAAATGATGACGAATCTGTGATTTTGAATAGTTATGTAGTAAATATGTTTCGTTTTAAGAACATATCATAAGAACAAATCATTGTTTAATTTGTGATTATCAAGATTTATCTTAGTTAGTAAGATTTTATTTGTAAAAGGTATACCAAATGATGAAGAATCTGTGATTTTGAATAGTTATGTAGTAAATATGTTTCGTTTTAATAACATATCATAAGAACAAATTATTGTTTAATTTCTGATTTATAAGGTTTATCTTAGTAAAATTTTATTTGTAAAAGGTAATTAATCTGTGATTTATAAACCGATTCCTTCCAGAAATAAATAGTACATTGAAATTATTTATTTATTTTTTACTTTTATTTAAACCACTTCGCTACGTATTAAATCTAAGCTTCCAGCACTAATAACGTTTTACTTACAGATATAGGTATACATTTTTTTTTTTTTTACAAACAAATGTAAAAATACATGTTAACCTTCATACACAAATCCTGAGGTGCCAACCCTAGTGGGGCAGAATCCACAAAGTGTTTATGCTAGTGTTATCTGCCCCATCAAATCAGAATAGTGGGGCATATTCCACTGCAAAATTTTAGGCAGTCCACTTTGCCACACCAGGGTGGCGGGCTTGGTGGGGCAAAGTGGAATTACTCGAGGTATGGATGGGTGAAGGAAGGATGCTTGCTTCAAGCATGCAGCATGCATGCAGGCATACAGCATGCATGCAGGCATACAGCATGCAAGCAGGCATCCAGCATGCAAGCATGCAGCGTGCAAACAAGCATGCAACTTGTACGCAGGCGTTTATTCCCGTTGTCCCTCTTGGTACTTCAATTAAATATTTAAAAATACTTCCTGTTGTCCCCGTGGTTTGGTTGTACATTCAAAAATATGTTTCTGGTACTTGCCGGCCGCTGCCGAAGCACCGCTCGCTTCGCTCGCTCGTCTCGTGCGTTGTGTGGTCACAGTTCTAACCTAACCTAACCTAGCTGTTTCGATTTAAAAAAGGTTTACTTCCCGTTGTCCCCGTTAGCCGAATGTACGTTATGGGGACAACAGGAAATAAATTTAATCACGTCCCGCTGTCCCCGTGACGGGGATATGGCATACGGGGACAACGGGAATAAACTTACGCAGGCGTGCAACATGCAGCAAGCATTGCTTCTGTCATGGCTCCGGCGCTTCGGGGTTTGCGGCTCCACGCGAGCTTATCGTTGCAGGTGGTTTTAACGCTCACCACCTTCAAACCACCTGCTCCTCAGCTCGCGGGCCGCCCCAGCCCTCCGCGTCTACGCGGGCTTAAATTACACTAGGGGTAGGGCAGACAAGACTACGTGGATTCGGTTTTGCAGCGATTCGTTTCTGTCACTAAATTTTGTAGCACAACATATTGACTTTTTATGACACTATTTTAATTTAATATTGAAAACTATTGTTTCGGTGTGGTAAAAATATGGTAAATAAATCATTGGGCAAATGAAAAAAGTTCAAAAGAGGCTTCGGCCAATAGCAAAAAGTTATTTTGTAAATCGGCGAAATATAGTTCGGTAAAATAATACCTATGACACAAATGATACTTCGATGATCTAAAAATATGTCAAATAATGCATATAGCAAAATAGACGTCGGTCAATTGTTTTCGGTAAAATGAAATTCGAACATAAACAATTCGGAAAAGTGATCGGTTCCCATTTTTAATAGCGTGTAAAGAATTTTTATGACGCAATTGCCCCGGTTGACCTTACTGGAGTTAAGTCTGATTATTTTATAATAATAATGTACAATGATAATGGAGAAGATGATTGTTGTTTTTTTGAATATTTTTTGTTTGCGTTAGTTAATGTAAACTAACAGAATTTTAGGTTTGGTAAACGGATATTCTAGATTGATTTAAATAAATTAGTATCTGAACAAAATGTTTCTTTTTTTACCTTGTGATAATAAGTATACATATTTTATCACTGTAAAAGTAAATAAAACCATTTTTGGTTATTAAAAAATAGTTTTAAAGCTTTTTTATTTATTTATTTTTATTGAAAAGTAAGTCCACAGTGTCTCTAAGACGAAATAAAGTAAAATAATGAAAGCCAAAGTGACACTTTAAAATAAATAACGAAAAAATATAAATTATATACAACCAAATCAATTATTTTTTGTTTTCATATTTGAGATACAATATTTACCCATATTTTCTGTATCAAAGAATAACTAAATTGTGCATGAATTCTGTTGAAATGAAACGCAACCAATAAGCAGCCAATAGCTGCCATCTGTCAATATCAACTGCTGTCATATTGATTTTGTTCTTTTCCTTGTGATATTCTCTGTACCTATTTTTTAATGTTCCTGCATTAAACTGTTCTACATATTCCAAGTTCCATGTCCTTTATTTATATATCATAATCAGTTAGTTTCCTACATGGTAGCAGAGCGTGGTTACGCTATTATTTTGCAGGAAATAACCAGGATTATCAAAGTATATTTGGATAAAAAAAACAGCCCGGCCGGCTCGAATTCCATGTGACGCCATTACTAAACTTCAAAAGAAAAATTATATCATGGCTTCAAATTCAGCGCATACTTCATTTAACATTGACAAACTTGTTGGCCGGGACAATTACTCGACGTGGAGGTTTGCGGTACAAACTTTTCTGGATCATGAGGAACTCTGGCAATGTGTCGAAGGAAAAAACGTGGACCCGAAAAAGGACAAGAAGGCAAAATCAAAATTAATCCTACTGGTGGAACCAATAAATTATGTCCACATTCAAGACATGTACGTCAGGCTGGCCCGGCCCCATGGAATTTAATAATGAGATTGTTATCAATCCAATGTACCCGGGTATACTAATATATGTAACACCTTCATTTTCAATGTAACTCTTTTTAAAAGAAATTACGTGCACTTCTTAGTGGCCGGGCCAGCCTGACGTTTTCAGCCCGGCCACCTTGTTTCCCACTAATCTACAAAAAATACTGGCAATATTGTGCTACAGATGAAATGTACCCTATAATTTATGCATATGTAACACAAAATCGAATCCTAAAATGCAATAGCATACGAAATATTAGCGGTTGCAGGTGGCCGGGCTGAAATTATTTCGTTAATATAAAACAGTAAAACTGCAACACCTACCAAAAACTAATACCAGTACATAATGAGATATAGAGATATAGAATACATGTAACGCTTTCATTTTAAATTATAATACATATTTAGAAAGAATAATCACTTGAAATTATATTTCAGCCCGGCCACCTAAAAGCGGTAATATTCCCTAAAATCTTATGCCAATTTGTACAGTAAAACCTGATACAGCTATGAAATGAAAGTTACATTCGTTTCGTTTTAGTCGTATACCTTTAAGCCTTCTGTTTGACTAGATTATCAAAATCTGAGAAACTTGCCGAAGAGTGACTATCATTTATTAACTAATTTCAGGACATTTGGTTTGTTGAGTGAAACAAAATGCGTTACTATGATATTTTTATTAATAAACTAAGTAGTATAAATCACACATAATAATTGTTGGATACATAATACCTAAACCTATATATATTTTCTCCGTTTTTGGCTTCACAACATAACCATACAAAGATAATAGTTCACAGACGCTACCACCGATTTTTAGACGGCGCCTGTGTCGCGTCCCAACCTAAGTCGTAAGATATTTTCCCCGAGTAGACAGAATAGATGCGCAAGAGCCGTGTAGTTATCAACACTTCTGACATAATATTTTACGTTTTAATATTACTGTGAGTGTAAAATTTGATCAGTTGTTGCAGTGTAGTTGTTTGTGATGTGATGTTTTTAAGGTAAGTCATAGTTTTGATAAATTAAAATATATCGACAAACAATGTTAATGGGTAGCTAAGTAATTATTTAAAAAAATATACAGGTAAAGTAAAGTAAATCTAAACACTCATTTACTTAATAATAAAACTCCATACAATGCCATCAACTAAATATATTTTATCCTTTCGTTTATAGTCAATAGGTAATAATTTTGGTGATTTACTAACAGTAAGTGTTTAGTTTTTGTGAATCTTATTGTTGTGTACCTACCCTATGTATTTACTTATTATTATTGTGTACTTATTTATTTCGTGAAATCAATAATTAATCAGTTTCTTATTAATTACTGTAAGATTTATATATTGGATTTTAGTGAATTATTCATTGTAATCAGGCAACCGTCGACGGTGTTCGTCTGTACCCGCGCTTCTTGTAACTCCCCCTTGTACGGCCTGCCACAGCGATCCACGTCCCTCGCTCACCGCATTCTTTTCCTCGTCCCGCGACACGCGCCCCTCTCCCCATCTCTATTCTATCTTATATATTTCTAATGTCCCAAAAGTTATAAGTTTTGTGAAAGTAAATTTGATTCTTATGAACATTCTTTGCTTTCTTTCTTTCTTTCTTTCCTTAGGTGCTAAAATATTTTTTAATAGATTTATGTATATACTTGATAATGCATGCAAATGTTACTGCATACACTTATCTTTTTAGGGAATTTGTATTTAAATAAATATTAATGTAGTTATTTAGCCTACATGAATACCTATTACGAAACCATAGTTAAAATGAATATATTTTATTTCAGTTGAGCGTGCCTACACCATGGGAAAACGTAGTGCGTTAGATATTGTGGCTCAAAAACAAATATTTGAGAAACATAAACGCTTGATCACCACGACAAGATATAGTTCTATTATATACAATACCATAGCAAAAGATATAAACTATGTGATGTCACCAAAAGCACTATATCTCAGCTTTAGAAGAAACTTTTTAAACAACCAGAACTCACCTCGGGCAAAAGATGAGTGCTTCATTAAAAGAAATGAAGATAATACCAATAGTATGATAATTTCGTCAACATCATCATCAGGGTCTTCTCCAGTTATTCAACAAGCAAGCTTACTTCATCAAATTAGTTTTAAATTTCCAATTGATGTTCATGAATGGAAGAAAATTGAACCCTTAAGTTATACGTATAAACGACACGATAAAAATAAACCTAGTGCAAGATATCAGACGTACAGAGCTATTCCCAAATTTAAGTGGTCCGGTCTTTTAAGAAAAAAACTCTGGGAGTTTTATAAGTTACCTTGTACTGTAGCATTTAAAAGACATGTTATTCAAGGCGCTAACATTACATTCTACGGACGTTGCACTCAGTGTCAAGCAACAGTGAAAATTCAAAATAAAGATAAGACTGATCATATTATTGATTTTTTATGTGAAATTGATCAACTTCAACCAAATTTTAAGCATAATCCTTTAAAAAAAATACGACTCACTCCGTACTCAAGACGAACATTATCTAAGAAATTAAAATTTGATTCAGCAACAATAGTTAGAAAACAAATAGCGAGTCATGATATGATATTTCAAGATAAGGAACCACCTGTATTGCCATCAGTCGGAGCATTACGCCAAATACGTCATGAAACAAGGAAGCAGAAATGGTACCATACCAATCAAATATTATCTGTTGTCATTATGGCAAATACTTCAACATACTCTTCCGTAATTCAGGAAATTTTAATGAAACCAACTTTTCATATTTACTACTGGTTAGAAGAACAAATAAAATATTACAAACAATATGTTCAAGAGTATGGTCGACCAACCATATCATTAGATGCCACAGGCTCTATAATTAAACCAATTGTGTTACCTAATGGGACTAAATTTACTAAAAGATTATTCTTATATGTTATATTAATAACTGCTGATAGCTTTTTAAAATCTATTCCAATTTCACAAATGCTTAGTGATTCTCACACTAAAAATAGCATTGCGGATTGGTTGGGTAAATGGGCCAGTAATGGAATTATCCCTCCTGCAGAAATAATCACGGACGATTCCTCAGCTTTGATTGCTGCTACAATCCAATGCTTTACTTCATATAAATCTACAAAAGATTACTTAGAAGCTTCTTACAGTGCATTGGAGGGACATACAAATAGTTTGCCTGTAGTATATATGCGAATAGATACAAGTCACTTTGTCAAAACTATTCATAATCTTTCGTGCTTCAATAATACAACAGAAAATGTAAAATTTTTCTTTGTTCGTTGTATTCTTTACATTAAAACAGCAGAGTGTATCGTAGTCATAAGAGAGATAATTGAAAATATGTTAACTGTTATTTTAACTAAATTTTATTCAAAAATTTGCTTTGATGCCCACTGTAATTTGAAAAGAAGAATTCAAGGTATTACAATTGATAAAAAAGATTCTAACAACGCACACAATTACGTAGATGAAGAAAGATTCCTAAATGAGGAGAATGTTTTAGATGTAAGCAATTTTATGGTATGGTTTGATAATATTGTTGCTTGTAAAAATAAACAAGAAGAGGAATCTTGTGAACGCCCCAACAAATTATATTATCCGCCTCTAATATCTACTCTAAAACGTTTATTGGGAAAATTGCCCATGTGGTCAAACGTTATGGCTCCATTATACAATTCAAAAAACAAAAATCCATCGTCTAGTGCATCAGAGGATTATTTTAAAACAATAAAACATTTATTACTCAAAACTAAAGTAAGAAAATACAGGATTGACGAATTTCTAAACATACATATTAATCATTTAAATGGAGAGCTTAATATCGCTGCTAGTGAACTACAAAATAATGAGGCACCGCCCCTTCAAGAGCGAAAGATTAAAATCAAAAAGAATCGTCAAAAAAGAACACACCAAAAACGGTTATTTCCTCAAGATTCTATTTTCAGTGATATGCCAAGTTTTGTAGAAAATTGGAAAGGACAAGCTGAAGAGCCAGTTACCGTACCGATTTATAAAATGTTAAAATTTATAAAAAATGGAAATATTGTAACTGGTTCCACTTTAACAAATACATGTGGTTTTGATGCTGTTACATATTTAATAGCTTATGGTTATATTGCATTTAATAACTTTAAATTAGAAATAGATCAGACTGAAAATAATAATAATATGTTATGTAATTATATACAATTTATAGGTAACAAAAACATATCTGAAGCCGCAGTATACGAACTAAGAAATACCATATGTAAAAAGTACTACAAACTATCCTCGAAAAATACAATAGATATAAATTGTGAATGCAATGTCGCAAATTTGTTTGAACGAATGATTTTAGAATTATTTTATAGCGCTCTATTTACAAAAATATGTACCGAAGAAAAATGTGCATTTCAACTTCAAAGAACAGTACCATTTTTACCCATTAATATGAACGTAATTAAAACATTTGGAATATCAGCCCTAGAAGACTCAATTTGTATAGACGTTATTTCGAAGGATTGTGAACACGATTGCCCGGGCACTGTTTTGTCCAGCTATAATGTAAAGAATATTATATCTTTTGATTTAAATGGAACAGATCAAATAATATTGAACGATATACCTTTATCTATCAAAGTTAGAACTAATATTTATGTGATTGTAGGTGCTATTGAATATGTAGTATTGGGGGAAAATCTAGGACATTATAAATGCCATTTATTTAATCAAGATCTGTGGATGTGTTATGACGATTTACAGTCTAGTGTTAAAAAAAGTAATTTGGATTTAATATTTTTACATTCCTTGACGTACATTTTAGCTTGATTAAATAACATAATCAAGTGATTAGTACGTTTTTATCGATTCTAATAAGCAATATATTTAAATTTGAATTAGTCAAAATACTTATAGTACAAATGCCAGATATAGGCTAGCAATGATTATTATATTAGCATACGTTTAATTATACAAGTTAACATTGTGATTTTTAGCTGTGATTTTAATATTATGTTAAATTATATATACTACATAGCTATATTTCCATTAGCTGCCACTGAAAGAACTATGGTTCTCTCTTTATTTAAGAATTGTTGTAATAATTATATTAGCATAATTTTAATTGAAAGTTTTCAAAACTTTAAATTCAAAGTTGATGTAAAAATCATTATGAAAATCTGTGATTTTTTACCAAGGTATAATAAGTATTTAACCAAAAATTATCTTCTAATATTCTGAATGAATGAATGTTCGATGTTAAGGTAATATTGATATTACTATAATTTTTTGATAACTGTGTTATTATCAATGTGTAACCTTTTTTTACATTATTTATAATTAACAATTGTTATAGTACCTAATTAATATAAGTACAAATGTTGTCTAACTAATTTCAAAAATAATTATTAAAAAAATATGACAATTACCAATTTTGTTTCACTCAACAAACCAAATGTCCTGAAATTAGTTAATAAATGATAGTCACTCTTCGGAAAGTTTCTCAGATTTTGATAATCTAGTCAAACAGAAGGCTTAAAGGTATACGACTAAAACAAAACGAATGTAACTTTCATTTCATAGCTGTATCAGGTTTTACTGTACAAATTAGCATAAGATTTTAGGGAATATTACCGCTTTTAGGTGGCCGGGCTGAAATATAATTTCAAGTGATTATTCTTTCTAAATATGTATTATAATTTAAAATGAAAGCGTTACATGTATTCTATATCTCTATATCTCATTATGTACTGGTATTATTTTTTGGTAGGTGTTGCAGTTTTACTGTTTTATAGTAACGAAATAATTTCAGCCCGGCCACCTGCAACCGCTAATATTTCGTATGCTATTGCATTTTAGGATTCGATTTTGTGTTACATATGCATAAATTATAGGGTATATTTCATCTGTAGCACAATATTGCCAGTATTTTTTGTAGATTAGTGGGAAACAAGGTGGCCGGGCTGAAAACGTCAGGCTGGCCCGGCCACTAAGAAGTGCACGTAATTTCTTTTAAAAAGAGTTACATTGAAAATGAAGGTGTTACATATATTAGTATACCCGGGTACATTGGATTGATAACAATCTCATTATTAAATTCCATGGGGCCGGGCCAGCCTGACGTACATTTCAAGACTGCACATCCGCACAACAGGTATGGAACAATTTAGAAAAGGCCTTCAGCGATTCTGGACTTACCAGGAGAGTTGGTTTATTAAAGACCCTTATTACTACCACTTTGGATAATAGTGAAACTATAGAGGATTATGTCAATAAGATTATGGCCACGGCTCATAAACTCCGTAACAAAAACTTCAAGGTCGACGATGAATGGCTTGGTACACTGTTGTTAGCAGGACTGCCTGAGTCATACAGGCCTATGCTTATGGCACTGGAAAATTCAGGTGTTACCATATCAGCAGACTTGGTTAAAACTAAAATATTACAGGATGTAAAACCGGCAGACACAACTTCTGCATTCTTTACACCTAAATTTGGGAATAGTAACAAAGGCAAATCAAAGGGTCCACGCTGTTATAATTGTAATCGTTACGGTCATCTAGGCAAGTTCTGCAAAAATAAAAAACACAGCTCAGACAAAAATAGTTCAACCAAAAATAGCTCGGACAAAAATGCTAATACTGGTTTTGTAGTAGCTTTTTCAGCAGTTTCAGCCACTCAGTGTAAGTAGTCAAGTAAGTACTCAGTGCAACTGGTATATTGACTCCGGAGCATCAGTACACATGACCAGGAACAGGGAATGGTTATCCGAAGAATACAAACCATCACAAAGTCATGTCCGCATAGCTGATGACAAGATGCTCAAAGTTGAATCTTGTGGAAATGCACAGATAACAGTAAAGGGTAAAAATGGCGATTTAAACAAAATACAGGTAACCAATGTATTCTATGTTCCGGAATTAGCTACTAACTTATTATCTGTCAGCAAGATAATAGAAAAAGGCTGTAAAGTTGAATTTTCCAACTATGGCTGCCGTGTCATAAATAATAAAGGTGAAGAAGTGACAACAGCTGTCTGCATAAATGGAACTTATAAACTTGATACATTCAGCAATCAAGCTTTATCAGTAGTTATTGAAGATAATTATCTCTGGCATCAAAGATTAGCTCATATTAATTTCAATGATTTGTACAAGTTGCAGAATTGTGCTCTTGGTATAAAGTTATCAGCAACTAAAGAGGATATGATATGTACGTCATGTTTACAAGGAAAACAGGCCAGGCAACCGTTCAAACATGTGAGTTCCCGAGCAAAGGATTTGCTAGAACTAATTCATAGCGATGTATGTGGACCCATGGAGACTACGTCGCTAGGAGGAGCCAGGTATTTTTTGAGTTTCATTGACGATTACTCAGGCAAGGTTTTTGTGTACCTTATGGCTCACAAAAGTGAGGTACTCCAAAGATTTCGTGAATTTAAGAATCTAGTTGAAAATAAAATGAGCAAAAGTATTAAGGTTCTACGTTCAGATAATGGCAAAGAATATATTAATAACAGTTTCGAAAAATATCTTAAGGAATCTGGCATTACACATCAGACTAGCAATCCCTATTGCCCGGAGCAAAATGGTCGCGCTGAGCGCATGAATAGAACTCTTGTGGAGAGGGCAAAATGTATGATTTTTAATGCTTGTTTACATAAAGAATACTGGGCAGAAGCCATAGTGACAGCTGCATATCTCATTAACCGGTCCCCCTCTCGTGCACTTGCTGGAATCACTCCATATGAAAAATCTACAGGTTCAAAACCTGATTTAAGCCACCTCAAAGTTTTTGGCTGCAAAGCAATGGTGCATATTCCTAAACAAAGGAGGCATAAATGGGATATGAAATCACGTGAGTTAATTTTTGTTGGTTATAGTGATACAACAAAAGGCTATAGATTTATTGTTCCTGGAACAAAAAAAGCAATAATGAGTCGAGATGTTGTCTTCATGGAAAGCACTGTTAAAAAAACACATGTACAAGTTAATTGTCCTGAGTACATGTCTTCAAGCTTAAAAAATACATGCATTTCATCAAAAAGTAATGTAGAAATTAATTTAAATAGTAATGATGTGCCTGCCTCAATGTCAAGTGATGAACAGTCAAATATAGATAGTAATGACATAGTTCCTGCTTCAATGTCAAGTGATGAAAGTGCATATGAAGATGTTGAAGATCCTAATGATACTGAATATTTGCCTGACAAGTCTTTACAGTTGTCACACGAAAATGTGACCATAAGGACTCGGAGTCAGAAAAGAAAAGAAGCAGTAGGTAATCCTGTATCGTTAATGTGTTATAGCAATGAATTGGCAATGAGCCTATTAAACTGTGACCCACAGAGCACCAAACAGGCATTGGACAGTGATCTGGCCGCACAGTGGAAACATGCAATGGATGAAGAATATGAGTCTTTATTAAAAAACCAAACATGGGTCTTAGAGTCTGTCAAGCGAGTCGAGTCCACAACCATTTTACTATGTACGTTTGCCCAGCACGGCCCCTCAGAATTTGCATTTATGGTGTACACCATTGCAATGTACTCGCCTCTAGCAGTATATGTACCGATTTCTTTTTCAATGTACCTCTATACTTTTGAAGAAATATGCAAAAAAAGGTGGCCGTGCCAGCCAAACGCTTTCAGCACGGCCCCCCATGTAACTTGAATAATACATACCGTATTAACAAATGTCTATAACTCAAGAAATGTACTCTATTAATACGTAATATGTGCCGCAACAGTTATTGTGAATTCATAATAACAAATAATATATAGATGTGGATAAGGGGCCGTGCTGGAAAAAATCATTTTAAGAAATATCTAAAAAAGACAAAACATACTTAGCCAAAAACTATTAAAAAATAATTGAAGTTTAGCAAGTAACATATGTACCGCATTGATTTCTCATACAACTTGTTATATTGTGAAAAATAAATCTATTTTAGTTCATTCAGCACGGCCCTCTATAGTTGCCTATATCTTTTTAAATAAGCCGTGTATGTTTACAAAATTCGACTTCCTGAATAATATATAGGAGTACATTCCTTTCAACTAAATTGCAATTCTGCTGTATCAATACTTTAGAAGATAAATTCAATCTAAAATATACATACATTAAAACTGATGGGGTGACCATGATTTCATATATTTGGTAGGTAGGTACATAAATGTTCTATATTTATGTACTTATATTAATTAAATTATGTGACTACATTGAAATAAACATTCTTTTTACCCGACTGTACCAGAAGGACGGTAAGGTTTTTCGAGTGAATGAATGTAGATATGTAGCAACCTTCATTTCTTTGGCACGCTTTGTAGTCTAAACGGCTTTATTAATTTCAACTTGAGAGATGTCGTTATATTCGTCTTAATTGTGAGAATGACACAGGGTAGGTATAGGTACCCATCAAAAACATTAAAAATAAAAATAACTGATTCTTGGCGTCAAGTAATTAATCGTTTTCTTTTCCTCAAAGCCTATCTAGTGGGATAATATATTAAATAAACGAATTTCTAAGTGGACTAGCTTTAACTTACGGTTCGGCTCGCGTGGTAGAAATAAAAAATATATAAAGCGTGCTAACCTTCCCCTAGAAAAAAACACAACTTATAATATGTTTAAATAAATGTTATTCAGAATGAGAAATGCTAAAAAAAACAAAATATTCAATGTTTCTCAAAGTTTAAAATTTGTCCGCTATTGGGTAATTTATTTAAATAATTATGTGTTTATTCATTACATCTTAAAAAATAATCATTAAGTATAATAATATATTATCAGTTAATTTTGTCGTGTGCGATCGCTATTAGTTCACTGACGCTACCGTAATTTTTAATGTGGCGCTGGTGTCGCGGTTGATAATAGCAACCGCAGTATATAATATATACTGCGATTAATAGTACATAGGGCATACCCATGTCACTTACAGACATGTGTATACACTATGCAGAACATCACTTCTTGAGATATAAACTGTAACGCAATGGAATAGGGTTCATTTTAACTTGTTGTGGCTAAGCTATGCTTCGGTCTCATTCACTCTCATTATAATTTGTATTAGCTGTCGCGGGTAATGCGTTTCACGTCAGAGTTGGCGAGCCATACATATTACATGCACTCTTTCTCTCACTCATTGCCCGTGTGATACGAATGAATGCGATGCCATAGTCAATGCGGTGTATAGTACATATCTCAATATCTCGGGCAATGCGAGTGAATGTATACACTGCTCAGTGAATATGTACTTTGTGATATCAACCGCAGTGCATATCCATGTCTAATGAGTAGTTCTATTATTAATTATTTCTTACATTAAATTTATTTTGCTAACCATAATATATGATAGCAAACTGTGTAATGAGCCTACGATTATTATGTTACCTTACATAATTAATCATAGTTTTTGTTTAATTGTGTTCTGTTCATTTACAAGCAAAACCCAAGAGTGCTTCGTAGTTATATAAAAGAAAATACTTGTGTATCTAGTAGTATTAAGCCTTTACAATTATTAGGAGTTACATTTCTGTTGATTTTACGCCCAGAGTCCATAGAAATTTACCTACCATCTTTTAAAATTTTAAGGAACTCTTCAATATAGTGGAAATATACCTACTTTACCCACTATACATATATAGAGTAGGTAAATGTGACACGCAAAAGTTGAGATATACAATTTTCGGACGCTATTTTAAACTTAAAGCGGCCCGTTGGCAGCATCGTTCATTCATTCAGCATTTTTCACTTAAGAATTGGTGTAATCATACTGAGCAGTAATTATAAAAAATGTTGAATAATTAGGGTATCAAAAATAATTATCACTTTATATTAACCGTTATTTATTAATATATTTAGTAAATAAATAGGTAGCAAAATTATATATAAATCTAAAAAGAAGTTACGTAATTCACTATAAATATTTGTACAGATTTTTTTTTCTTCAGATTGATACAATTAATGGTGAGGATGGGCAAGAAAAGTGATGTAGCATTAGATGTACAGAAACAACTATTTATGAAAAATCGACATCAGCTCAAAGGACCGAAATATGATAGAAATGTGTACCAGAAACTAGCTGAAGAGCTTAATTATGCTATGTCTCCGAAAGCATTGTACCTAAGTTATAAAAGAAATTTTCTGGGCACTAATGACCTCACACCGGAGCCAACAAAAATTGATGACAAACTAGGAAACATTAGTGTTGGAACGACACCTTTGAATTCGTCTAAGAAATCGACACCTTTGCCTGAATCATCCGAACATAGTAAAAACGAAGATAGAAATAGAGTTATTTTTAAATTTCCTGTGGATATTCACGAGTGGAAAAAAATACAGCCAATACGCAGCACTTTTCGACGAAACGATAAAAAGAAGCCATACCTGAGATATGAAACATACAAAACCATTCCTAAGTATAAATGGTCCTGCCTTTTGAGGCAAAAGCTTTGGAAACATTTTAAATTGCCATGTACAATATCTTTTAAAAATTATAACATTAATAGCAATGGAATTACCTTCCACGGAAAATGTACTCAGTGCAACGCAAAAGTGCGTATTCATGACACCGAGAAGACAGACAAGGTCGTCGAATTTCTTTGTGAAATTATCAACTTAGATAATAACTTTAAGCATGACCCACGAAAGAAAGTTCGTTGTACTCCGTACTTGAGACGAAAATTATCAGATAATTTAAAAGAAAAGCCAGCAGCCGTTGTTCATAAAGATCTGGCACGTCGCACAATGACATTCGGAGATACAGAACCACCTACATTGCCATCTCTTGGAGCACTCAGGATAATCCGTTATGAATCTAATAGTCAACATTGGTATCACAAAAATGAATTAATGTCTTTGATAATTTTAGCTGAGAGCGTCGAGTTCTCTAATATAATTCAAGAAATACTTATAAAACCAACATTTCATGTACACTATTGGTTAGAAGAACAACTCAATTATTATAGACACTATTCTAAAGTAGTTGACAGAATAACTATTTCCCTAGATGCTACTGGTTCTATTTATAAAACTAACAACCTAACCAAGAAATTATTTTTATACGTAGTAATGTTAACTGCTAATAATAGCTTGAAATCTGTACCCGTCGCCCAAATGGTTAGCAATTCCCATACCAAAGAAACTATTGCGGATTGGTTATCTAAATGGGCAAAGAATATCACTTCGCCCGCAGAAGTTATAACTGACGACTCATCGGCTTTGATTGCGGCTGTAATTAATTGTTTTACAAAATTTAACTCAACCAAGGATTATTTAGAGGCTTCTTTTAAAGCATTAGAAGGCAACTTCATTGTACCTAATTTATATATGAGAATTGATACGAGCCATTTTATTAAATCTATTCGTAAAATTTCTTTAGAAAACGCACCAAAAAAAGTGAATTACTTATTTGTTCAGTGTATTCTTTACATTAAAAAAGCAGAAAATATTAATGTCATCAAAAACATCATCGATAAACTGCTAGCTATAATCCTGTCTAAATATCATTCCAAGCATTGTACTGAAGCCCAATATTACCTGAGAAGTGTACTTCAAAATGTAAATATTAAGGAAATACATGATAATATAACTGAAGATGACTCTTTATCAAGTGATGACCGTTACTGTTTACATGATGACGTTCATGTTGATACAACGTTTAATGAGCTGAATTTCGCGAAGTGGTTTGAGGAAACTGTTACACATCATAAAGAAGAAGTTTGTGTAACTGGCCCTCTAAATGATTTTTATTATCCGCCCTTATTAACGACAATAAAACGACTACTGCGAAAATTGCCCCTGTGGTCGAATGTCATGATGCCATTATATAAATCAGATAATAAAAATCCTTCGTCGAGTGCATCAGAGGATCATTTTAAAACTTTAAAACACTTGCTGCTGAAATCTAAAATAACAAAACATAGAATTGACGTTTTCCTGCAAAGACATATTAATTATTTAAAAGGAGAGTTAAATATTGCAGCGAGTAAATTTCATATAGAACCTAACACTGTAAAAAAAACAAATCGCAGGACGACAAAACCCATAAGTAAAAAACAACAAAAACCGAAACGACAATTTGTTCAAGACTCAATATTTAGCGATCAACCAACATTTGTAGAAAATTGGGGAGGTCAAGCAGACAAGGCCGTTAATGTAAAGCCACATACCGGTATAAAATTTATAAAAAATGGTAACATGATTAAAAATTCAACAGTCGTTAACACATGCGGTTTTGATGCAATAATGTTTTTGATTGCATTTGGCTTTCAGTCGTTTTCTAATTTCAAAATGGAAATTGAGTCAAAAGATAATAAACTTCGAGACTATATAAATCTCATCTTAAATGAAAATGTTGACAAAGGTACTGTGTATGAAATGAGAAATTACGTTTGTCATGAATATTTTGACCGGCCAGCGCATGTAAAGATAATAACAGATTGTGAATGCAATGTCGCTAATTTGTATGAGCAAATGTTTACCAATTTATTTTACAGTGCTCAGTTTATAAAAGTTTGCACAAAAGAAGAATGTCAATATTATGTAGAAATCATAAGACCTTTTATAGCTTTGAATATTAACATAATTAACACGTTTGGTATTTTGGCATTAGAAGAATCACTTGCTATCGAAACTACTTCTCAAATTTGTAAAAATAATTGCGGTGGAACTGTCATTTCAAGTTATAAATTACAAAGGATTATAACCTTTGATTTAAATGGAACAGATGCAATAGTTTTGTGTAATATCCCGGTCACTATTAATATTCAAAATCAAATTTATGGTGTCGTTGGTGCCATTGAATATGTAGGGAATTCAGAGGGAACTCTGGGCCATTATAAGTGCCATACGCTTAGCCATGATCTGTGGCTATGTTATGATGATTTGGCCTTGAAAATTAACAACAGTACAGTGGAGTCGATATTTTTACACACTCTTACTTACGTTTTAGTGAGTGATATGTGATATTTAATACAACTAAAAATAATAACTTTTACGAATATTCCGCTTTCACGTCGGAGCGGAGCTCAGGGTTTGCTGAATATGATCCTATGAGTGACGGCTCTGGTAATTACAGTGAAACCAGAATATGTTTTTGAGCCATGGTTTTTAAATACATGTATTTTGTAATAATTTAAAGTTAATTTTACACTATTTAAGAATCTGGTAAAGACTAGTTGCTAAAAATATGCATATGAAACTGTGAACTGTTTAATAAGAAGTCAATACTGTTGTAATGTCATCTGTGATTACTTTTAATAAGTTAATTTATGTACTAGTTTTTCTATGATTATTCCATAGGTAACATAATATTAGTAACATAAACGAACAATATTCTAATTGTTATAGTCGTTGAAAAACATCTGTGATTACGTGGATTTAATTAATTGCCTGTGATTATACCAAATAATTAAAGCGATTCATGCAAATTAATATTAGTGTAATGTAAGGTTCAATCAATATGATTTATTGAACGCGTATCTGTGATTTTTTAAGATTTTTAAGCTCTGTAGTGTTATTGAGACATAGGTTGTTATTCCATGTAAACGAACTAATTTGTGAAATGTAATGAATCTGTGATTTTATTGTAATGTATGATTTTTAAGACTTTGAGCTATGTAGTCTTAGCGACACTAACTTGACACTTGTACGATTATCGACCTATTATGTATAAGTACCTAGTTATCGTTTATATAGTTTACCATATTGTTGATTTGTTTATTTTAATAAAGATTTACTCAATTTAAGCAGTATTTTTTATCCTATTTTCATGTAGAATCATGGTCACCCCATCAGTTTTAATGTATGTATATTTTAGATTGAATTTATCTTCTAAAGTATTGATACAGCAGAATTGCAATTTAGTTGAAAGGAATGTACTCCTATATATTATTCAGGAAGTCGAATTTTGTAAACATACACGGCTTATTTAAAAAGATATAGGCAACTATAGAGGGCCGTGCTGAATGAACTAAAATCGATTTATTTTTCACAATATAACAAGTTGTATGAGAAATCAATGCGGTACATATGTTACTTGCTAAACTTCAATTATTTTTTAATAGTTTTTGGCTAAGTATGTTTTGTCTTTTTTAGATATTTCTTAAAATGATTTTTTCCAGCACGGCCCCTTATCCACATCTATATATTATTTGTTATTATGAATTCACAATAACTGTTGCGGCACATATAACGTATTAATAGAGTACATTTCTTGAGTTATAGACATTTGTTAATACGGTATGTATTATTCAAGTTACATGGGGGGCCGTGCTGAAAGCGTTTGGCTGGCACGGCCACCTTTTTTTGCATATTTCTTCAAAAGTATAGAGGTACATTGAAAAAGAAATCGGTACATATACTGCTAGAGGCGAGTACATTGCAATGGTGTACACCATAAATGCAAATTCTGAGGGGCCGTGCTGGGCAAACGTACATATTTTACTGATTTCTTATAATGGCAATACTATTATCTGTCAAACAGATTGTCACAATTTCTGTTCTAACCTCGAAGCATTCCGGTTTTTGTTGAATTATTTAATGTTATAATGCCAAAACCTATTAAAAGTAGTGTCAGGAGCCTGCTGTTTACAATGATTAATAAATATAATCATGTAAAGATTGAATCTGATGACGTGTTAACAGAAAAACGACGACTTTTGGATGAAATTGTTTCAACAACAGGTAGGTTGGCTACAAAATGTTGATACTTTTAGCACAATTGTCTAATTTTGTTTATTTTACTATGATGTGATCACGATTTCGGTTTTGGTTTAGATTCAGACGTCGTATACATGACATTGAATCTCAATGGGGCACCTATAAGTGAAAAGTATTATAAGAGATTGTTGTCATCTTTTTTCAGCCACCTTGGATGATGAATTAATAAAAAGCACAATTGATAATTTAGTTAAGAAAGTCATAGCCATAGATGAGAATAAAAAAATGAAATCTGAAACAGACTATTTGACAAAAATTGCTGCTATGACAGGTTAGTACAGATTTATTTGTTTACATTGTTTGCATTTTCTACAAATATTATCATAAAATTTGTGCGTTTGATACTGAACTGACATATTGAACTTTCAGATTTAAGTGTGAAAACACTGCGAAGAATTAAAAAAGAAGGTGCTATTAACCAAGGCGAGTGGAACACACCGGGGAAAAAACGTCCACGACAGCCAACTGTAGCCAATCTGGATAATTTTGACTTATCAGCCATACGCAATAAAATTAATGAATTTTACTGTGTGAAAAAGCAAGTTCCAACTCTACGAAGTTTGCTTGCAGATTTAAGAGAGTCAATTGGATTTACTGGATGTCATGAAACATTGAGACAATTATTACTCAAAAATGGATTTGAATTCAAAAAAAATAAAAATGAGAGATCTCTTCTTATTGAAAAGTATGAACTAGCTGCATGGCGACATAGGTATCTCAGAGCTATTGATGAAAAGCGGAAACAAGGAAAATTAATAGTTTATCTTGATGAGACCTATGTCCACCAAAATTATAAAGTTAAAAAATCATGGCAAGGGCCATCAACAAGCGGTGTAATTGACAAAATATCGTCAGGCAAAAGACATATTGTTGTTCATGCTGGATCCGAAAAAGGTTTTGTTCCCAATGCATTATTGGTATTCAGTACTAAATCAAAAATGGCAGATTATCATGATGATATGAACAGAAATAATTTTATGAAATGGTTACGTGAAAAATTAATACCCAATTTAAGTCAGTCCAGTGTCATTGTTATGGACAACGCTAGCTACCATGTAACACAAATAAATAAGCCACCATCTATGAATGATTTAAAGGCTGACATTCAGAAATGGCTAACTGAAAATGGAATTCATTATGAAGAATTCTTTACAAAGGCTGAGCTTATGTGCCTTGTGAATGAACATAAAACAACTCCAATGTATGAAGCTGAAGAATTTTTGAAACAACATGGCCATGAGGTTTTGAAACTTCCGCCATATCATTGTGACCTGAACGCAATTGAACTCATATGGAGTTTGGCTAAAAGAAAAATAGCCAGCAAAAACTTAGGGATTCCAGGTAAAGAAATGGAGAACCTTATAAAAGAATGCTTTAATAGTGTCACAGCCAATGATTGGAAAAAATGCACAGATCACACTATTAGTGTCGAAAATAAGTATAAAGTAAGAGACAGGATATCCGAAACCGAGTTGGAACCCTTCATCATTTCTGTGCGTAATGATTCTACTGACAGTGATTTCTCATTTGAAGGCATTGAATTTCTTGATTCTGATTTTAGTTCTGATGAATAAATACGTACATTGAAATGATTTTTTTTAAATTTATCCCAAGTAATTTTTTTATCAAAATTCAAGTATCAACAAGTTTTCAGCGTGCTATATCAGTGTTGACACCTGAAAGATTTTTGAATTTGCCGCCTTTTTCATGGGACTAGACTCGCTTGACAGACTCTATCCAATCTGCCAACAGATAGGAAAGCTATACCTTGTAAATGGGTGTATAAAACAAAAACTAATGAAAATGGGGAGATTGCAAGATTTAAAGCAAGGCTAGTAATCAAAGGATTTAAACAAAGGAAAAATATAGATTATCATGAAGTTTTTGCACCAGTTTTTCGTTACACCTCTCTCAGATATTTAATTGGTTTAGCAGTAAAACATGACTTAAAAATACATCAAATGGACGCTGTCACTGCATTTTTACAAGGAAATATAGAGGAAGAAATATATATGGTTCAGCCACCGTTGTATGAGAAAGACAGTAATAAAGTCTGTCTGTTGAAAAAATCCCTCTATGGCCTGAAACAGGCCAGCAGGCAGTGGAATCTAAAGCTAAATAAAGCTCTATTGGAAATTGGATTATTGAGATGTAAAATAGATCCCTGTGTTTATTATTCTATCAAGAATGCATCAGATATTTTCTTTATAGCACTGTATGTCGATGATTTATTATGTTTCTACAACTGTAAAGAAACATTAATGTTAATGAAGAAGAATTTAATGAGTATTTTCGACATGAAAAACATTGGAGAAGCTAAATACTGCATTGGAATGAAGATAACTAGAAGTAAAGGCAGTATTTCATTGGATCAGCGTTTGTACACAGAAAAAATCCTACAAAGATTTGGTATGTCAGACTGCAAAATAGTGCACACACCATGTGATGTAAGCATGAAACTCATACCAGCAAAAGATGATAATGAAGTTCTAACAGACATTCCTTATCATGAGGCAGTGGGATGTTTACTGTACTTATCTCAATGTACAAGACCAGATATTGCCTTTATAGTAAACAGTTTAAGTCGGTTTAATAACAAGCCCACTAAAGAACATTGGACTGCTCTTAAAAGAGTATTGAGATATTTAAAGGGTTCTTTAAATTCGAAGCTTATATTTAAAAAGAACGAAGAAAGCATAACTGGTTATTGTGATGCAGACTGGGCATCAAACATTGAGGACAGAAGGTCATGCTCGGGCCAAGTTTTTCTTTTTCAGGGAGCTGCCATTAGTTGGCATTCTAAAAGGCAACCAACAGTTGTATTGTCATCAACAGAAGCCGAATACATGTCACTAACATCGGCAATGCAAGAAGCACTGTGGCTTAAACAGTTGGATCATGACATATGGTCCAATAATGTGATTTCACCTTTGATAATTTATTGTGATAATCAAAGTACAATTAGACTTTCAGGTACCGAGGGTTTCCACAATCGCAGTAAGCACATAGATGTGAGGTACCATTTCATTCGTGAGAAGGTGTCAAGAGGACAGATTGATGTGCGCTACTTGAGCACTGATGACATGGTCGCTGATGTGCTCACCAAGGGCCTCTACCGTAACAAGCACAACTTCTGTTCAAGAGCAATGGGGGTCTGCGTTCTGGAGAGGGTGTTGAAATGGAACGCAACCAATAAGCAGCCAATAGCTGCCATCTGTCAATATCAACTGCTGTCATATTGATTTTGTTCTTTTCCTTGTGATATTCTCTATACCTATTTTTTAATGTTCCTGCATTAAACTGTTCTACATATTCCAAGTTCCATGTCCTTTATTTATATATCATAATCAGTTAGTTTCCTACTAACGTATCATTCATATTCACACCACAAAAAACGTTTTTTGGCTCTACTGAAAAGTTAAGTTTTTTGGATAGTGACACTATTGGTGAGTGAACAGTGAACGGAACATACTGAAATACTATTCAGATTGTTCAAAGTAAAATCTTGTAGAGAAATTTCCAACATTCAATCTCATAATTTGTAATTTATTTATTTTCCAAGTTGTCCAATGCAATGATAATTCTATCGAGGAGTTGCCTCGACCAAAGGTAACACGTTTCGCCGAAAATTGTTTGCCAGATTTTCACTTGCCAACTAACGTTTCGCAGAACTTTATTTCGCCGAATAATCATTTGCCAACTTATCTTATAATTTTGTTTTATTTCCCAACCTCACAGTTACCAACTGTACGTTTGGTCTGATTTTCATTATGACACTTTTTAAAATGCTAACTTTCAAGTAGCATAACTAATGTTTTAGTTTGCGTAATATTCATTTAGTTGTTTATTGTTTACCAAATCTAGTAGGGTTTCGTTTAATAATTAATAATTACTAAACGAAACCCTACTATACCTATAATTATTAATAATGTAATATTATGTGGGTAAGGGCAACTTATTTTTATGACAATGTAGGTAAGTACGAATAAATTGACTCATTGACGATAAATGTTTAAATCATTAGTTGCCGACTGTTACTGTGGATCTTAGTCATTTCTGGCGTTGGTCACAGTTTTAACCTAACCATTTAAAAAAAAAATAATAACCTACTCTAAGAATTCTTGAACACAAAGCTACATAGTACATTCTAAGAGAAAAAATTATTGCTTTGCATTGCTGCCGATTTAAAGGTTTAATGTTATTTTTGAGATTCTTAAATAAAAAATGTATGTAAAGACGTGTGGCACTCGGAGACTGCCGCGGTAAAGCTATTGCATAGCATTTTTTATCAACTTATGCAATTATAATTATTTATTTATTATTGCATTTTTTTTTTTTAAATTAATATTTATTCAAAAAAAATGTATACATGAATCAAAAGACAAATATTGTAGTACGAAACTAGATTTTGTTTCCAACTAAATTCCGGAAAAAACATTAAAAAAAATTTAAAATGGTAAAAAGGCAAAATTATTAAAATGGTCTATAATATAAATTTAAAAAAATATGGATAGAATTACTATATTCGATAAACAAAATGATTAAGTCTGTATTAAAAAATTATGAACTCAATAAAAAGATACCTAAATATAATAGGTACTACAATATTTATATTTTAGTTTAAATATTTTAATTCATGAAATTACCATTATTTTTGAAAAAATATTGATTAAAAGAAAAAAGTTAAATAAAAACTAAAATATTTAATTGACAATTTTTTAGAATCCATTATTAATATGAATAATATATTTCATATTAAATGGTATTTCTATCGAATTTGAAAATAACAACGTTTCGTTGGATACTTTGCAACTAGCCTGTATATGAGTTAATTTATAGTCATTTTTAAAAAAAAATACTTTTATTCATTCTATTCTGTGGCCAACTTCAACATGTAGCATTTGTGTCACAGTGATGCGCGCGCATCTTAAAATTTCACTCTCATCATTTTTTCATAACGCGCCTAAAGAAGTATAACTTCAAAAAAAGTATCACCGCTGTGCCGGTCGGAGTGGGGGGTGTTAGGTTATTTTCGTTACGGAATTTCTGGATTCGGTCTCCACGCTCAAGGCCCGCGATAGGAGCTATGCAATAGCTTAAAATTAGTTTATTTTTTATCATTATAACAATGTATGAAAAGGGAACTGTTACACTGACAAAACGTCATTCGTCTAATAGTTGTGTGGCCCAGTGTTGCCAGATGCATTGAACCTAATATCTGTAGTACAAACTGCTAAAATCTGTATTTATATCTGTATGCTATTATAACTTGAAATCTGTATTAAATCTGTATGTATGGTCAAAAGAACCGAAACAGAATAATATACCTACTTACCGTATGCAGTCAAATTACTTTATTCTGCTTCTTTTGAAAACGAAGTGAATAGGTTTAACTCATCACCTACCTCGACCTCGACCTCCACGACACAGTTACTGGGTAACACGATACCCCTTGATAAAACTAGTTGTCAGATTTTTGGGATTTTTTATTGTGCATCAATATCAATTACCAGTAAAAGTTTGTACGAAATTAATTATTTACGATAAATGCATCACGAGAGCGCAGTATTTTGGAGAACACGCAAAAATCTTTAATTGGCGGATTCCCCGTTTGAAAAATATACTACCAATCGCGATTTATTTACTTAAGTTCCGTTTTAAAGCAGATTATGGCTATTTAATCAATAGAATTAGAAAATTCTGTATAAAAATCTGTATCCAGTGCTTATCTGTATCATAAATCGAAAATCTGTATAAATACGGAGAAATCTGTATATATGGCAACACTGACTGTGGCCTAGTGAAATGTTTGACAAATGATAAATGTCCCAAACGTTTTGTGTCATTATAATAATCAGCTTAACAATAATTCTACCAAAAGAAACGTTGTCATACAAAAATTTGCTAATCGTTAGTTGTCAAAGTGAAACATCGGCGAAACGTTGGTTGGCAAGTGATAATCTGCCAAACAGTTTTCGGCGAAAAGGCAGGATACCGGCGTATACGGTCCACCAATCCAAACGCTAAATACCAACCGAAGCCCTAAAGTTTGGGCTCTCAGTAGATACTCCATGCCAGAATACGCTTTTTGAGTCACTGTTGCATGTGGCATACTCGTATAAAGAACCATTGAGAAAGGGTTTGACGCATTTGGTGCACATCATCATATAAAGAGAAGGCAAAACTAAAAATACTCCACGTTATAACTGCTGACTTGCAGGCGGTGAAGTTATGCCCTTCTTTGAACGCTAGTGCGCTGTATTTTAAAACGAAATTAGCAGTTCATAACTTTACAGTTTATGACCTTGGAACAGACCATGTTGATTGTTATTGGTTTGACGAGACAGCGTGTGATCTTAAAGCAGCCACTTATGCATCTCTTTATGCTGATTATTTATCAAAGTTGTTAGAGAGAGACCCGAAAGATATTATCATTTGGAGCGATGGATGCACGGCGCAAAATAGAAATAGTGTACTATCAAACACACTCCTCCTATTAGCAATGGAGAAGAACGTGACTATAACCCAAAAGTATTTAGAAAAAGGCCACACGCAGATGGAGGTAGACTCGGTACACTCTGTCATTGAAAGAAAATTAAAAAATGTCGAACGAAGCACTAAATAAATAAAAAATATGACATGCGACCTCATTGACATCTGTCACTTGTCAGAGAAAGACTTTCGTGACGAAGTACGTATTTTGTGGTTTTCAGTTACATCTCGATTTATCTCGAAATCTGGAGTACCTTTTTGTAAGTAATTACATTTATTCTATGAGTTGTTTATTATTCTTGACGAATCATTGAATATTTTTGGAAAACAATAAATATTATTTACGTAATTTTCAAAAATCATGTCGGCAATATACACTTACGTGCAAAAAAAACGACCCACCCTGTAAGTTTCGATTCGGAACACAATATATTAAAAAAAAAATCAAACAAACAAAAACTACACTTGAGAGCAATAAAATCGCACACCCCTTGTAATTTGGTTTATTACTGATTGTTTTCTAAAATCGAAAGATATTGAGTAAAAATCATTAGACAAAATTAAAGCATACAAGCTTAGCTTTACAAAAACATAAAATTAAAATCATTGACCTTCACGTAACTTACAAAAACCGACCGTACACCGAATTCCCCAAATTCACGCGTTTGCGTTGTCACTACTTGCACCCTTAGCCGCAGGTATAAAAAGGTCAGTTTATTGGAATTTTTATTCAGTTGCATACCGAAGGTCAACGTGATAACATCTCTACTGGAAGCATACGGATTTACTGGAAAAATATGGATACCACGCCCGCAGAAGCCGCTCAAGTTATTGCCTTGCTCGAAGCAGGCCATAACCAAAGTGAAGTTGCTCGACGGCTAAATTTGAGCCGCTACTCTGTTCGTCGTGTATACCAGAGGTTCCAAGAGACCGGTGGCTACATTCGGCGACCAGGATCTGGCCGGCGACGCACAACATCAGAGCGTGATGACCGCTTTCTTGTGACAAGGTCTTTGAGAAATCGGCAACTGAACGCGGTTCAACTGGGACAACAGCTTCGAGAAGTTCGCAATGTCAGTATAAGTCGGTGGACAGTTCGAAGAAGACTAGGTGAAGCAGGAATGACTTCACATCGCCCAGCAAATGGTCCCAAATTGACCACAGCTCACCGACAAGCCCGGCTACAATTTGCTAGGGAACATTTAAATTGGACGTATGACCAATGGCGGGCTGTTATGTTCTCTGATGAGTGCAGAATGACTTTACATGGTCATGATGGACGCTCTAGGGTCTACAGAAGGTCATCAGAGCGATTTTCACAATGCTGCATAAGCGAACGTGTGGCTTTTGGAGGTGGATCGTGTATGTTTTGGGGTGGCATAATGTTGGACACTAAAACTGACATTGTATTCATCACTACGGCGAATACCGGCCCGAGATCGAGAAGTTTGACGGCTGCACGATACGTCGAAGAAGTGCTCGAAGAACATGTGAGGCCGCTTGCGTGGCTTATGGGAGAAGATTTTCTCTTAATGCACGACAACGCCAGACCGCATGTCGCTAGAACAGTTTGCGACTACATGGAAGATGTTGGAATCACCGCGATGGAGTGGCCAGCTCGTAGTCCTGATCTCAATCCGATTGAGCATGTCTGGGATGAGCTAAAAAGAAGAGTTCGAGCAAGAAGCCCTGCTCCTACGCGCCTCCAAGAGCTTCAACTTGCCATTGAAGAGGAGTGGAACGCCATACCACAAGATTTCATGGTGAAATTAATACGGTCCATGAAAAACCGATTAAGAGCTGTAATCAAGGCTAGGGGAGGGAATACACCTTATTAAAAAACAATTTGATCAAGCATTTTGAGTTTTATTTTTATTCTTTGTTAAGCTAAATTGGGTAATTTTATCCGTATGTTGGGTTTTGTGCCCTAAAACTCCCTATGGGTACTTTTTTTACACTGTATTTGATATCATTAGAAAGGTACTGAAGTAAACATTCAAATAGTGTAAGTTTTATTTTAATATGTATTCACATTTATGAAAAAAAACTGCTTTAACAACAAAAAGTCAACGTGTGCGATTTTATTGCTCTCAAGTGTAATAATGTAATTTGAAGGTATGTTTCATAAACTTTATTTGTACATACCCTATATTTCAATAAACGGGATGTTGTTGATGATATTGACTCGTTTATTCGGACACCCTCATTTCTCATTTTTAATAACGCAATCTCAGTGACATTGCATTGTGTTAGAAGTTAATCAATTTATTGTTTATTCAATAATTGGTTATTTTACTGATTTAGTGACCATTTGAGTTTAATTGTTTTTACTCTCTGTGAAAATGGATACTACTCCGTCTGAGTGCGCTCAAGTTGTAGCACTGATCCAGGCTGGATTGAGTCAGCGCGTCGTGGCCAGACGTCTACACCTAAGTCGATCAGCAGTAAGACGAGTGTATCGAAGGTTCTTAGAGACTGGGAGCTTCAATAGACGATCAGGTTCGGGCAGAAATCGGGCTACTTCAGAACGAGATGATCGTTATATGGTGTCTACAAGTTTAAGAAATCGACATTTGACTGGTGTTCAGGTGCAACAGCAACTTCGTAATGTACGCGGTGTAGCTATAAGTGAATGGACTGTACGACGAAGACTTGCAGAAAGCGGATTGCATCCTCACAAACCCGCTAATGGTCCAAAATTAACCCCCGCGCATCGCCAAGCGCGGCTTCGATTTGCTCGTGCTCACGTCGATTGGACACTCGAACAATGGAAGGTCGTGCTGTTCTCGGACGAGTGTAAAATTAGTCTTCATGGAAATGATGGGCGCAGGAAAGTTTACCGAAGAGAGGGAGAACGATTTGCACAGGCATGTATTGAAGAACGAGTGGCTTTTGGAGGAGGTTCGTGGACTGTTTGGGGCGGAATTTCTTTGGAAGGAAAAACGAACCTTCAGTTCGTATCCGGACCTCGTATAGGCAATCTGAATGCACAGCGATACATCCAGGAGGTGCTAGAACAACATGTTATGCCATACGCCGGATTTGTAGGTGAGGGTTTCACGCTAATGCAGGACAACGCCCGACCACATACAGCCACGATAGTATTCCAGTACCTACGTGAGGTGGAAATTCCTGTTATGGAGTGGCCAGCAAGGAGCCCTGACCTTAATCCCATTGAACATCTATGGGATGAGCTGAAGAGAAGGGTCAGGGCCAGAAATCAGTCCCCAGAAACCCTCCAGGAACTAAAGGTGGCTATTCAAGAGGAGTGGGAAGGTATACCCCAAGAGTTCATAAAAACATTAATAAGGTCAATGAAAAACAGGATGGAAGCTGCAATAAGAGCACGTGGGGGGAATACAAGCTACTGAACAAAGTATTCTTTAGAAATTTAATGCTTTTTTTATTTTTACTGTCAAAATTATTCATAAAAAAATTGAGAAATTCTAACCGTCTTTGTTTTTCTGTCTGTAAAATGAATAAATCAAAATCCGTTACACTAAAAACTGGTGTATTGTAATCTTAGACTAACATTTAACAAACAGTGTGAAAAATATTCATTAATTAATTTTAGATTTTTATTTATCGTGTTCTGAACGAAAGCGTATGGGGTGGGTCGATTTTATTGCACGCAAGTGTATATGCCACTGTCTGTATACCGTAAGGGTACGACGGCAACATGTTTGCCAATACCAGTTTAGTACTTACCTATTGTTTTACATATTTATATTTTTTTTGTGTATTTTATAGGAATATGGATCGTCGTGGGGTGAATCTGAGACCTGATGAAGTAGAAAGTGCGTTAGAAGAATTATTTGGTTTCAGTGATGGAGCGAGATCTGAAGATGAAGCGGAGGATTCCGATGTGGAAGATTTATCTGGTATGTTGTCGTCAAATAACTATGACCCAATCAACACTACGATCTTCCCAGAACTAAGCCCTCGACCAACATCATCACCTCAACCAGGGCCCTCAAATGAAAATGTTATGCAGCCACCCCCACCAAGAAGTTCACGACACAGTCCTTCACATATAGAACTTGAAATTCAAGAAGATTTTGATCCATCAGAAATTGAGGACTCAGACGGATCTGATGCAGATGAAGACGAATGGAAAAAAGTGGCCTGGTCACAGAATCCCGTAGTTTCTCTTTTTGATTCTATTCAATTACAACCAGTTCGGAACGTAGCCAATAGGACTAGGCCACTCGTATTTTTTTAAATGTTTTTTGACTCTGAAGCTATCGATATGATTGTAACCCAATCTAACCTATATGCATCACAATGCAATGACCAAAATTGGGAACAGACGTCAGTAACAGAGATCAAAGCTTTACTGGGCATGATGATTCAAATGGGCATTCACAAATTACCCTGTATAGAAGATTATTGGTCCAGTGACCCATTACTGCATGTTGTTGAAATTGCTGAGACAATGACATTGAAGCGGTTTCAAAAACTTATGAAATATTTACATCTCAATGACAATGCCAATATGCCGAACAGGAACGATGATAACTACGACAAACTGTATAAAATAAGGCCGCTGCTAGATTACATCAACGTAAAATGTCAGACAAATGCCAAAAACACATATTCTCAGTCAATTGACGAGTGTATGATAAAGTTCAAGGGGCGGTCTACTCTAAAGCAATACATGCCCATGAAGCCCATAAAACGGGGCTTCAAGGTTTGGGCTAGAGCTGACAGCCACACAGGATACTTGTATCAGTTTCAAGTGTATGTTGGAAAGACCGAAAACGTCGAAACAGGATTAGGCAGTAATGTTGTCATGACACTATGCCAGTCACTCATAAATGACACCTATATGGGTCATATAGCATTTGATAACTTTTTTTCTAGTCCAGCTTTACTACAAACATTATACAATAATGGTATATATGCAACTGCTACAGTCAGAAATGACCGCCAAGATATGCCACTAATTGTAAAAAAGCCCAAAGCGACTGGTAATAAAGAAATTGATGAAAATATAGCAAAGGCTGTAAAAAATGCAAACCAAAAAACAAAAAAGCTGAAAAGAGGAGAATGGAAATGGAGGGTAAAAAATAATGTTGGCTTTATTATCTGGAAAGATAACAAATTAGTAAGCGTTTTGAGCACTGCATTTCATCCAAAGCAGAAAACATCTTGTGAAAGAACTCAAAATGATGGATCTAAAAAATAATTCCCCTGTCCGCTGACAATTACAGAATACACAAAGCGTATGGGAGGAGTGGACCGGTTTGACCAAAAGAGAACCCCGTACGCAGTCGGAAGAAAAAGCTCGAAGTGGTGGAAACGCATCTTCTATTTCCTTATTGATGCTGCTATAACAAACGCGTATATATTGTATGCTTCTAACAGACGTAACCACACCGTATTGTCTCAAAAGGAATTTAGGCTGAAATTGTCTCGAGAATTAGTAGCAAACGCAACATTCCGAAAGAGACCCTTTGCCACCATGCCAAAGTTCGCGTCCAAAAAAAGTAAGTCTGTACAATCGGAAGAAAGTGAATCAAGGCAAAAGAAACTATTTGGAGTGCCTCGAGAAATTCGTTTTTCTGAGCTTGGAGCTCATTGGCCTGTAGAATTACCCACCTATAGAAAGTCGCTTGTGTAGTAGTGCACACAATAATCAACGATCCAGGATACAATGTGATAGGTGTCAAGTGCCATTGTGTGCAGTGCCTTGCTTCAAAAATTACCATCAAACAGATACATAAATTGGTAAGGCTAGACTGATGGTGGTTTATATGTTGCCATCATGTTTTTTTCTATCTAATAAATAAATAAAAAATTAAATAAAATGTTTAAAAAAAGTAAAAAAAATATATGATTCAAAGTAGTGAAGTTTTATTTCATTATCTAGGCTCATTCCCTCTACCAGTTAAAGGGTTAAAAATAAATAGTGATTTTAGCAATTTCTGTTTTTGTTGGGCATTATTGTAAGTTTAATTTGTTTTAATCGCATAATTATAATTATTATAGATCTCATTAAGTCAATTTGTTAACTACAAAGATAATTATTATAGAAGAGAAGAGTATAGACTGTTTCTAGTTTATTTTAAGTTAAAAATTATAATTTTGAGACTGTTCGATTTGTTCCTATATTGAAATGGCATCAGCTCATTCTTAGTTGTTAAAAAAGTTTTATTTTATTTGATAATTATATTTTTAATTGATGTTACAAGATGGTCCTACTTAATTGATATTGCAGTTTTTAAGTTAGTTTATACCGGGTGCGGCGATTGAACTGTCCGTCTCTATCATACTGTTTTAAAATTCGAACCACTGAATCGAACGCCGCGAAAATTTCAAATGTTGGTCTTTGACATGTTCTCTATCATCATTTGAAGTGAATCTGTTGTGATTGAAACACATTCGAATTTAGAACAATGGATTTAAAACGAAATTCAGTGATTGCTCTTCATTTGGAGGGAAAATCGAATATCAAAATACGTCGAGCGCTGCCAAATCTTAAATTGAACGAGAAATTTGTGCATCGCACTATTCAACGTTATAATGAGAGTGGTAGCGTTAAGAAACGCTACGGTGGCGGACGACGCTGTACTGCAACGGCGCCAGCCGTTGTCGAAAAGGTGCGTCATCGATTAGACAGAAATCCAGCGCGCTCAGCAAACCAGCTCGCGCAGGATCTCAAGGTGAGCGATCGCAGCGTTCGTCGCATATTGAAGGAAAAGCTTAAAGTCAAACCATTAAAAAAAAACCTTTCTCAGGAACTCACTGCTTTACAGCGTAGCAAACGGTTGGATCGATCGAAAGAGCTGATTCGCTTGCTCGACTCTGGCGACCTTCCCAATTTGGTGTTTTCAGATGAGAAAACTTTTTGCGTTGAACAGTTTTTAAACAAACAAAATGACCGTGTTTGGTTGAAGGGACGTGTCAGCGACCATTCCGACGAATTGCAAGTCACTCGACGCCAAGGAGCCGACCAAATCATGGTCTGGGCGGCGGTGTCTGAAAAAGGCCGTTCTCCGCTCGTTTTTCTTCCAATGGGTCGCAACCAAGTCAAAATAAACCAACAAATCTATCGCGACAAAGTCTTGCGACCAGGGTTGATACCGTGGGCACGCAACACATTTTATTCCGAGCGTTGGACATTTCAGCAAGACTCGGCACCATCGCACAAAGCAATTGGAACGCAAAATTGGTTGAAAGCAAACGTTCCAGTGCTGATCGACCGAGATATGTGGCCCTCGTCATCGCCCGACTTGAATCCGCTAGACTTTTGTATTTGGGGTGTTTTACAGGCCAGGGCCTGTGCTAAAAAACACACTTCAGTGGAAGCGCTCAAAGTTACTCTTACGCGAGAATGGAATTGTTTGAGTGACGACGTCGTTCGAGCAGCCTGCGCTTCTTTCAGAAAGAGACTTCAGCTTGTAGTAAAGGCTAAAGGCGGTTTTATTCCTTCGGAATAAGTCATAATAAAACTTTGAACTCTCTATTTTCACATGGCAAAAGTGTTTAAATAAATATTGAAAATTAACAGAAATATTTCATTTTCACATACGGACAGTTCAATCGCCGCACCCGGTAGAAGAAATAATGTGGACTATTTATTACTTTTGATTTTCAAACTTGTTGGTCATCTTTTATTCTTTCATAACCATAATTATAATATTTATGATAAAATTTAGTCATTTAAATACCTACATAATATTATTAAATAAATAATTGATTGAGGTTGTGGTGATTTATTTTTCATTTATAATTTCGCGTAAGTACTGTCTATGATCCAGAATCGTTTGAAACTATATAGCGTAAGTGACTTTGTAAATAAAGTATTAGGAATATTGACTTTAAAAATAGTACATATGATTAAGGAGAACGAAACGGTCCTAGACTCAAGTTCGTTCAAAATTTGGCCGATTAGTTTTTTTGAACTTCAGTTTTTTGACCCTCCTGTAAAATTAGCGAAAGTGTACATCCGCGGTATTTAACTATGTTAGTTACGCGGAATTGGACTATCAACGACGACATGCTACTTTAACCACATCAAAAAAATAAACAATAATTTAAAAATTTATACAATTTCTCACTCTACAATGGGATTGAAGGACGTTACTAAAAACGACAACCAATTTTCGAGCCAAGAAAAAAAAAAAAACTGACAACAGGCTCAAAGATAACAATAGCAGTCTATTTTTTAGAACAAATGATATAAAAGTATGCAACCTTTTTAACAAAACCATTAAGATGCTAACTGAGCCAAATTCAAAGGCATTTTTTTTTTGCATTCATCTTCTTCTTACTGAATTTTCTTATCACATTGGCCACCATGGAAGGAAAGAGTGACATACTTATAATCGCGTCTAAATACGAAATAGCCAAAAACAAAATACCCAAAAACGAAATACAAACTTCGTATTTCTGTTCTTGTTTGAACAACAAAACCATAATAACAATTTATTTTACCACAACTGCTGAAAACATACAATTAGTACAGATATTCTCAGTTTGGTTACAATACAAGACAAAAATGAAAGAATTTTGGAAAAAGGCCTGCACAATACCTTGCTGACCGATGCCACAGATAACGTGTCCTACTGGGCCAGAGTAATTTGACAAGATGTGCCATTGATACGAAAGAAGAAACTGCTGAAAACTTGATGAACGCCTCACAAATCTTCTGGGTATATGACATGAATTCAATAAAATAAAACAATAGTTTCAGTATCTTCTAAATTGTTTCTTAAACTTTTCATAATGATAATCATCAGTAGCTCTTTCACCTTTGGCTTTTTTAACAATTTTGTCCACACTATCATCTATAACACTACTGTCAGTTTTCGTCACTTCTGGCTTTTCTACTTTCCTTTTCTTAGCTACATCACTGTCCATATTAAAACGGTTATGTTGTACAAAATTCACTGCCATGTTAGTCGGCACAAATTGTGAAGGACAATCTTTTTTGTTTTGTCTCTCCCACAGTACTTTCATTTTAGCCTCTTCAGTAGCTTCAATGTTTTTAATTTTTGCATCAATGCCCAAATCAACTTCAGGTATGCCACTAAGCATTTGATTTGACAGCATCTCCTCAGAACGATGTGCTGATGAAACCCTCAGATGTTCAGGCAGAGATAACAAAGCAGCTTCTTCAGGTGACAAATATTTTAATGTGTCATTATGCTCAGATTCCTTCAGTTCTTCATTATGTCTTTCTGTAAAAAGGAAATAGATATTATTTTAAAAACCATGATTAAAATCTACTTATCTAAACATATGTCACCAATCATTCCATACTTATTTAAGTCAAAACCAGTGCTAATTTTGTTGTCAATGTACTGTAACAAATATGTAAATATCGAATGCTGTGAGAAAATATTTACATGGAAAACAATACTAAGGCCCGTATTACAGAACCTCACTCAACACTCAAGGATTACTTAAAACTAGTTTCAACCAATCAAAAAGCTTTAAACAAGTTTTAAGTAATGCTTGAGTTTTGAGTGAGGTTCTGTAATATAAGCCTAAGAGAAACTCACTCAAGACTCGAGCATTATTTAAAACTACTAGTCAACTAATCAAAAGGCTATAAACGAGTTTTAAGTAATGCTCGAGTTTTGAGTTTGGTTCTGTAATATGGGCCTTAGTAACTCTAACTACTCCACCCTTTAAAATTTTACCTACATTTTGATCTTATTTCATGATCAAGCAATTTCATGATTAGTTTTGGTTCTACTTAAACTTGTTTTATTACTTTTAACTTTAAGACCAACATTGTGAGGATTATACCAGTATTAAACGATACTAATCGAAGCTTAAGATAACCTCTGAGCAAATTTTGTTTTGCTAAGTACAGCCTAGTCCGAGGATAGTAAACCTCTATACATCTACATGCCATTTTTTCCAAATTAATATTGAATGTGGCCATGACGTGCCAATAAACAATTTTAACTAAGTGACTACTGGTTTATTTTTTGTTACTTTGACAATAATAGCTACTCTTTATTACAAAACAGAAATTGACCTTTACAGTATATCAGTAATCTTAACTATCAGTGTTACATTTATTTAGTGAAAATAAATTAGCGCAATTTTGCTATTGCGAACTAGTTTCCAAATAATTTTATATTTTGTTACTTTAGCAGAATGCAAGCGGAACTGGAATCATATCACAGATAATTTCTTAATGTTATTCTGGTCATAGGTGCGCATTTTGGGCAATAAAACAAACCTTTTCGTTTCGCCAATTGTTCTTCAATGTACTTCATCATTTCTTCGTCTTCGTCGCGTTTGTTTGTCTCGGCTGAAAACTGTGTACCTATGCCAGTATCGTACGCGTCGTCTACTTGCTTCACTTTGCCACTCTTCAACGCCTGCATGTTCACCATACCACCAGATTTCACCTTGAACGGATCCTTACTAGTGCTCTCCTCTTCTAACGTGGTCTTTTGACCCGTAGCTAAAGCAACCACACTGACGCCATTCGGCCTTTCTCGAAGTTTCTGTAACACTTTTGTCTCTTGCAGTTTGGCTAGGATGTGTTGGTCATCTTCCGAATCATCATCTTCTTTTATCCGTTGGCGAAGGTTCTTTTTCTTCTTTGGTTTAAATTTTATTTCTTCGACAGCTGTATCTTGTAAAGCTGCATCCTCCATAATGTGAGGACCAGGAAGTCGCAACCAACACAATAGACGAACGTGAGAAGTTGAAAACTGCAAGAAAGCAGCGAGAAAATTAGGATTACTTTCGGTTCTCTAAATAGGCTCAGATAATAAATAGGTATAAAAAATAGACAACTTGTGACGAAACGAATGAGCTATGATGCGTATAGGTGGGCGATATTTATGAGCGAATGAGATACGTAACTAAGCAGTCTGTGGTAACTCTTGACTCTTGCCCTGCATTCCGAGTTACGCTGTAATCGATTTTAGCGTGCTAACGCCCGTACCGAATAAGCCTTAGCGCAATAACTATGTATTGTGAATCGTCATAGATGACGTTATGACATGCGCCATCTTGCGATAACGCTGACCATGCCTTTTACTAATATCACCGTGAGCGCTGTCAAAGATGAGAGTTGTGCTGTTTTGTTTTGAGTCGCATCATTACTTTAGACTAACGTGGCATCTTCGAAATTGTGCTTCTGGCTACCGTGGCTAACCAACGAAGAAGAAGAAATGTGTAGTTTAAACACAAAGAAATATGTTATGCAAGTTTTAACGTAGTGCGATCACCGTAAGAGCGTTCACGAGCGTTCACGAGCGTTCCGATTGTTGACAGCCCTCAGCTGTCATAATCTTGCTATCTAACACGGAACGCCAGTTATTGATGTCAGCGCTGTGAGCGATTACATGCATTACATGATTACATGCAGCTTATGGCCGCTTTCCGAATTAGAACGTAATCGCTCACACTATCTAAACTAGAGATTTCTTCTTCTTCGTTGGTTAGGTGGCCACGGCAAGTAAAAGGCATGGTTAGCGTTATCGCAAGATCTCGTCATGACGTCATCTATGACGATTCACAATACATCGTTATCGCGCTCAGGCTTATTCGGTACGGCCGTCAACACGCTCAAATCGATTACAGCGTAACTCGGAATGTATAAATTCAGACAATTTGATTAACAATTTAATTGTCAATTTTTAATTAGAGTCAATTTAATCTATGGTTGAACAACAGATTCGTAAAGTTTGGGAATTTGGTCGAATCGTTGTACTTAGTACTTACTAATTCCATGCGTTTACGATAACACCATAGAATAAAGCTACGGTTTCCTAGAGCGGTGGCCGCACTTGACGGCCGCAGTGACATCTGTCATGAAAATGATGACAGTGGCAAAGACATAGAAATATGCTCAGAGTAACATATGGCAAAGATCGTTAGATTCGTCCTACCGCGTCAAAAGATAGAGTCCGCGCCACCACTGAAGTCCGACGGAAAAGTTGTGGAACTACATTTTTTGCAATTTGCTGCAATGTAATAATATATCATTATTTCAGACATACGTCCATACATTTTTAACAAATAATAAGTAGGGTTGTTAGTAGAACACATAAAAATACAAATAAAACAGGGTGTTAGTAATTTGTTAGAACAAAATCAAGATGAATGAATATTACAGTCTATTTCCTATTACTGAGTAAGTGAACACTCGCCCAGTAAACAGTAAACGGACCGTTTATTTTGCACACTAACGCAATGACATAGACACTAGCGCCATGTCTATCGGACTTGAGTGGTGGCGCGGACTCTAGTCGCTTTCTGTTTGGTTTAGACACCCCTGGCACACAATGACGTAGTGACTACACTTATTTTTTGTCTTGGATGAGCTCACTCTTTTCAGTATGGACACTTTTACTTGTGACTGAGTACGGTGAGTGAGGGCAAATCTAGCGTTTAAATCTTACGGAAACGGGGTTCCTTGACGGTGTCAACAACGCTCTCTAGGAAACGTCATTCACTCGTAAATTGCGGGCGCTACGTGAGCCTTCACCGCTCTTCTAGGAAACCGTAGCTTATCGATATAAATCTTGCTGTCATCATTTTCATGACAGCCGTCACTGCGGCCGCTAAGTAATCTGTGGCTAAGTGCGGCCACCGCTTTTCTAGGAAACCGTAGCTTTAGCGTCTTTCATTGACTTGAATGTGCGTTCATGAAGCAATCAGGTTTTTTTTATATACTTTTTTCAAGATAATATTTACAATAAAATAATAATAATAATAGTAATTGTGTGAAGTTGTGTTTTCGTCGCGTGACAAATTTATGAAGATGTCAGTGTCAATGTCAAATATGTCAATCGCGTGAATCGCATCGCCCGCTCGTTGCGCTCCACTAAATCCACTACCAATAGAATTGATAAGAAAGTGATAAGGATGAAGACAAACAACAAGTTCATTCGAAGCGAGTGGCGATGGTTACGGAATCACTAGTGCGACAGCTGTTTATGAGATGAGACATTCACATGTATCCCCTTTACCCGATTTGAAAATGACCAAAGTACTATTTTTACAATCGGCGCCGCCAAAATTTGAAGATATACAGAAAACAATATTTGATGAAGGCGCTGTGGAGTTTTTATTTCGTATACACAAAACGTTTGAGAAACAGATTGGACAATTGTTTAAAGATAGGTTGCGGCGCACTGTGAAAACACAAGCACTTTCGACTTTGGACTTCAAAAAGTCGCCAGAGAGGAATGATAAGTCGTGGGCTATAGCTCCTTTACCTCCACGATTACTGTGAGTATCACTAAGTCTAATAATAAATAATCTTGATCTGCTTGCAGAACCCTGGCCATGTCTCTGATAGTTCTTTGCAGTTCCACCATTGTTATAAAACTTTTTAATTCTTTAGTTTGGACAAATGCCTTTTTTAGGCAGCTTCACTATTGGTGGCTGAATTGAAAGTAAATATTCAGCCACTCATTGACCAATTGTATAAATGTGACTAGGACATCATAAAAGAAAATGTACTAAAGGTACATAAGTATTTAAATCTAATCAGCAACAAAATCCTTACAAACCAAACATTTCAAATATTCGTGAACTTATCATAAAGAGAAGTAAAGTAAAAAACACAACACACAAAACAAAGTATACAGTAGGCAGGTACGCAACTCACATCACATAACATCACACCACAACATGCAACACAAGAGCTTTTGTTTTCTTTTAATTTTATTTTTTTAATTGTTTTTTTATTTCCCTATTTGATCTTATGTTATTGTTTTAAGTACTGAAGGATGATCCTGATTCTCAGAACATGGAATCCTAGTGTGAGGACCAGTGTATTAGCAAGATCAATAAACTTTTTCTTTTATAAAAATATTTAACTTGCATTGTAGTAACCGCCACCTGGACCTTGGTGATGTCTCAGCATCAAATACAGCTCACTTTGTATCCTCTCTCAATGAGGATGTGCAAGGCATCCAAGTAGACTTTGACGATGGTCACTGCCCCACTTGGAAGAACCAGTTGCAGGCATACCAAAACATAAGACTGGCTGTGAATGGGAAACTCCTTGGAGCACCTGTCACTGTCACTACCAGCCCAGTACTCATGTTGAGACCCAGAGCTTGGAATATGATTGAACATAGTATATTGGTGAGGAAACTGTTTTATAATCAATAATATTTTGCTTAATATATCACCTTTACCACCTTTATTGCTTATTTTTCCCCATTTATTTGGTATGCGATAATTATGACCAATTTACAACTGGATAAGTTTTCTGTCTCTCTTTAATGTAACACAACTGTGTTTCTAAATTCAAATATCTTTTAGATTGATGGCAAAGAAGCTGTTGGACCCTTAGTAGACTTTGCAATTTTGATGTATCACAATGCAAAGACCCTATTTGAAGCCAACAGTGGCCCATACTTCTATCTATCAAAGTTGGAAGGTGCCTCGGAAGCTCAGCTGTGGAACGAAATATTTATTTGGGCACAAAATGAACTTGGCCTGCCACAAGGCACTATAAAAGCATGTGTTCTAATAGAGAATATTGTCTCTAGTTTTGAACTTGAAGAAATTTTATATGCACTTAGAGACCACTCTTTGGGCCTCAATTGTGGGATATGGGATTACTGCGCCTCTATCATATCCAAGTTTGGTGAATATAATGTTTATTTAATTTATTTTCCTTATAAGAATGCCTTACAATTTTCTTACAACCTCATACTAATCAATTTGTTTTTGGTGAACATTTTTGTTGTACTTCTGTTTATTATACCAAAATAAATAAATAAATAGATAAACCATAGTGCACTATGATGCCTATGCAACTTTATACTAAATTATTATTAACCTCACAATTTACTTACTCCACAAGGGCTAATATGATTTTAATGAACATTGGTTTTTAGTAAACTTATACTGCTAATATTGGTCCAGGTGGATCTAGTAAGTAACAAGTCTATTCTCCAGGTGATCGTGAGGAGTTTCTGCTGCCAGACAGGAATAAGTATGTGAACATGGACCGTCACTTCCTGAATAGTTACTTGAAGCTTGTTGTGAGTACGTGCCATGCTAGAGGTGCCCCAGCAACCGGTGGAATGGCAGCTGCTATGCTGAAGCCTGGATCTGACATCACGGATAAAGAGTAAGTACTTATCAAACAATAATAACAACACAACAATCAACACAACATCAACACATAACATTAACACACAACATCAACACACAACATGAACACACAACATCAATGCACAACATCAACACATAACATCAACACACAACATTAACACACAACATCAACAGACGACATTAACACACAACATCAACACACAACATTAACACAACATCAACAGACGACATTAACACACAACATCAACACACAACATGTTTTTGTTATTTGTAACTTATTTATTTATTTATTTATATTTATATATACTTAACGTAACTTCTACTTTCCTCAACTCTAGACTGAGTTGATGAAGAGTCAAAACCAGGTTTTGCTTCTTCTCTTGTATGAGGATTTAATAACTCATGTCTTGGTAACCGGTTAGCAATATGTTAGCGGTGTGAGGTCGTTTTAGAGCGCCCCCTTTACGTAACAATATTCACCTACTTAAGAATTATTACACGAACAATTTCAGATCAAAAGCGATAATAACGAAGATACTGGCTGCAAAACTGAAAGAGATAGAACATGGTGTTGATGGCTTCATGGTGTACGATGCGAGAGTAGTGCCGCATGTCAATGAGGTTTGTTAGCATTTTTCTATAGGCTATGGGTTCTTGCAACACCAAGGTCATTAGTATACTAAAAAGTGATGAGGCTTTATGTTATGTATAACTTCATCCCTTTTTCTCACATTGCCCTGTATAGCACGTCTCTTTCAAAGATAGCTAAGTAGATAAACTTGATAGAACTATTGAAAATTAGAAATAATTAACTACTAAAATGCGTACAAAAACTTGAATGTAAATATTTTTTATAAGCCGTAACAATTGGAAACTGTACGGAAACGCCTTGTCAGTAAATTGAGTTTTTTTGATTCATGGAAAATTTCCAACGCTTTACAGAGATCGAGTTTTTTCTCAAGCTCGGTACCTACCGTGATAGACCTTGCTATTCATGTGACTTTTATGTCATTGTTAAAAGGTATAAATTGCAATGATGGACTTGCTTTCGTTAAATGTAGGGCTGTTTTGTAATCGGATTCATCAAGTCGTTTTTAGGGTTCCGTACCTCATAAGAAAAAAACGAAACCCTTATATTATCATTCGTGTGTTTGTCTGGCTGGCTGTCTGTTCGTCTGTCTGTCTGTCACAGCCAATTTGCTCCGAATCTACTGGACCAATTTAGTTGAAATTTGGTACACATATGAATTTCTGTAACCCAAACCCGTGTAACTTAAATAAATGAATTTCTAATATGGGGGTCACTTTTCGGGGGCTAATTGGAAAAAAAAAAGTTTTGCAAACTGTACCGTGTGACATATCAAATAGAAGGGCTAGTTGTGAGGATCCCAAAGTTTTTCTTTCATAACTTTTAAATTAAATTATTTTAAGGATATTTAAGAAAATTGATCAATATTGACCATTCGCCCCCTTATCTCCGAAACTACTGAGCCTGAAGATTACAGGAAAACCTATAAGAAGTCTGGTCTTAAAATAACATGGTCAATCTCTCAATATTATACGCACAAACTTACATTTGCAGTTGAAATATATGAGAAAGCATGTTTTTCAACTACGAAGCTAAGTTTGTTCTTGGGATAAATAATTCATCTCAACTACGGAACCCTTTACTGTGTGCGTGGTCCGACACGCACTTGGCCGGTTTTTATTTGGTTAACACGAGACCGAAGATTCTAGCACAATCATGGTAATTATATACTTAGGTAAGTAATTAGGTAGGTACCTACTAGATATTTCGGTCGTCGTCTTGTCTAATTAGATAGGTAGATAATTATCGTTAGCCTAATCGACTACAGCTAAATATGTATAATGTCGTGCAGTCTGAACCAAATAGACAAAGCGCCGCACGTAGTTTTAAAGGGTATTTGAATAAACAAATAATTGCAACTTCTGTTTTATAGGGACTAACGTTTCCATCAACTCAGCCTATCGCAGTCCACTGCTGAACATAGGCCTCTCCCAGGCTGCGCCACAACACCCGGTACTCCGCCTTCCGCATCCGCATATTAGATCTTTTAGGTTACAACCGCAATGATAACTTTGTTTTTCTTTGTTGTTTTGGAGAAATGTATACAAACTAATTTTGGCGGTCGATAAAATCGGTATTGGGCATGCGTAAATATTCATTCCAATTAAAGAAACCATCATTATGCGTGGTTCGACACGAACTTGGACGTTTTTTAATACTCTCAGTGCCGGGAGCCCTCCTGGAGGGTCCACCTAGTCGCATATGGGATGCCGGGAGCCCTCGCGGAGGGCTCATTTTAAATGTAGGTTTTTTCTTAGTGTATACAGCAGTATAGGTAAGTGATAAAAATCAGATGTATTAGTACATGCGTTACAAGGTTGGAAACTACATATAGCGTATAGTACAAGACCCCTGATAACACTATTTTACTTCGTTTTACAGTGTTTTATTACACGGTTTTAAACCTAATGGCGTTGACCGCCCGCGATGAACTTTGGCGCAAATGTAATGCTGGCAACCCGCCCGGAGGGTTCACTTCCAATATGTATGGCGGAATGGCGTATGAGTTCTATGAAAATGGGTGGACTCGAAAGTGTTAAACGACTGCTATTTTTCTTGCCTCGTTGGTAGGTAATAAATAATAATTCCTGGTAGAGAACGCCTAAGGCATTAAGTCCGCATATGTACATTTTATGCAAAACTAATTTTCATCTATTTTTCTTTCTTCCTTATCCATAACCACGCATACATTTATATACATACTCCCACAAACACAGATGCGCGCAACCGTACTCTCACTCATCACACACACAACACACACAACACACACATGCACGAACACACTCACAACATACACACTCACTCACCCAAACACAAACAATATAATTATTAATTAACTACTACACCTCTAGTTGTAATTTGTATAAACTTACTCGCCGCGGGAGGAAGACCTGGAGTCCTGAAATACAGGGCTGCCCTAGTTTAGGCTCCAGTCCACTCCATTTATTTTATGTACCTATACTGTGTGTGTGTGTTTTTTAAACTTTAGGCAAAGTTTAATAAATAAAAATACTCTATACATTTTTTACCCTATTGCAGCTTTGGAAGAAAAGCGGCGCAACACCAAATCAGATCTGCAAGAAGTTCGAAGTGAACATAACGCCGCAGGACTTATTGTCTATACCCCGCGATGGAGTGACATTGCAAGGACTGAAGCACAACGTGGCTATATCCATACTCTTTATATACTATTGGCTCGCTGGCATCGGACACTTCTTTTATAGCGGCAATGTTGAAGACTCTGCTACCGCCGAAATATCGAGGTTTCAAATTTGGCAGTGGATTCGATTTTCTGTAAGTTTTTATCTTGGATTAGAGACGAAACATATTATTTGTCCTACCTTATTAAAAAAAACCTATTAATGTCCTACTTCTGGGGCCCGCAAGGCCTCTACTAATAAACGACGACAAGAGCATTCATCACCACATTTGTGTGGCGATTTCAAACTCATATTAATTGATGTTCTTCATTGAGTTTTTGTGTTAATATGAATATCATTTCAGTATTTTAAAAACCTTTATTTTTATTTCAGCCCCCATTAGAGGACGATCCAAAGGTACGTGTCACAGCCAAGCAAGTTGAGAAGGCGGCTGCAAGCTTCGCGGCCCACGCGCATAAGAACCTTTGTCGGTCGAACGCAGAACGCAAACGTTTGACCGCCGCCCGGTACATGAGCATGGAACTGTTCCTTAGTAGAAACCCTCCGGAATTTATCACTAGCTATCTCAATGACAATCATAAATTCAGGACTTTGCACAACAAAGCGCTTCTGAGCAACTTGTAAAAAGATAGGAGTAACGGTACAAGTATCTTTCGGCGCGTGGGCAAAATTGGAACTAACGCTGCCATTTAGTTTTTTCAATACATTTCAATTTTTTTTACGAACAGCGCCCGCCTAATAACGTCATTCGAGCGCCAGAAGATGTACAATGCTACAGGAATCTTTTTTTTGTAGTAATCTTACTGCAAGGATCTTTTAACGCCTGAACGTTTTTGCTAAATATTTTTTTCTCAAACGTACTTGGAAATTCAAGCATTACTTTGACAACCTTCTTCGAGATAAATCGAAAATGCTCTACTGGTCGAATACATACGACCTGCTATCTAATTACGCAACACATTTTTCGTAAACGATTACGACTAATCTGTTTCTTTTTGACAATTCAACAACATTCATTGCGTTATTTACGTTGTTGAGCAGATTTTTTTTCGAACTTATGAAGCAATGGATTAGCAATCTGTTTCAAAACTATTCAGATTGTGAGTGATCGTGTATTACGCAATTAGGACGGCCGTCAATGTTAGTATAAAAATCCATCTGTCGTGTTTAGCGGCCGAATGACTATGGAAACTCATAACTGTTGTGTAATTTAAAAATGGAACGAACTTTTTACTTCGACATGGCAACCAAGGAGGTAACCTATCAAAGATTTTATTAAAATTTGGATTTGGCTTGCAAATAGAGCTGTCTGTATAAAGTAAAGAAGAAAAACATGATGGCGCGTAAAAAGTTTTCGTGATTCGTCATTGATTCTGGAATTTATAAATTACTAGCTGACCCGGCGAACTTTGTTCCGCAATCAATCAAATATAAAAACCCTACCTATCTACCATACCCTACCTACCCTACATACCCTACCTACCATACCTACCCTACCTACCCTATTAAAAAGTATCCTATGTTAGACTCCTGGTTCTAAGCTACCTCTCCACCAATTTTTAGCTAAATCGGTTCAGCCGTTCTTGAATTATAAGTGGTGTAACTAACACGACTTTATTTTATATATAGATTAATTTAGTTTGAATTTCCTCGCATTACATATTTGAGAAAAGTACTATACAAGCGTTGACCGCATCCAGGCTTTGATGGACTCATGTGTGTGTGCCTCGGCCAACATTTTCATGATCGTCCATCAATGCCCCTGTTGCAGGCCGCGACAGTAATGTACTATTGAAATAATTGACACAGAAATTGTATATATATTTAACGAGATGGCTGGTTAGTTCCGCTTTTGGCCGCGCGCCAAAAGTTCCTTGTACAGGTCTACTAACCCGGCGTTATATGAAACATTGAGCTTCAGAAAGAGACTCACATGTATGGGTGGGAGTGACGCGCTGGCATAGTTTGTCGTCTAAACATTCTTGGCCTTGCTGTAACTATGTTGCCTATAGATAACAGTACTTTTTATAGTTATTTTCAAAATCACTGTGATTTTTATTCTCTTTGTAATAAGGTTACTATTGGGTTGCTGCCACTGACAAGACAAGTCTGTCGAAATCACAATTACCTTTATTCTTGTTACGATAAGGTTGCTATTGGGTTGCTGCTGTTAGAGGTACAATGACTATGAAAGGACTCTACTTTTTTATTAATTACGAATCACTAAAAGCCAAAAAAATATACATATTATGTAATAATATATTATTGATTGTAATTTTATACTGAACTCTGTGATATTCCATGATTCGACGTATTTAATAAGTTTTCTATCATTCCTGTTAATATATATTATGGGTTAAGTTTTGTTTTTTATTATTTTGCCATCACATCTGCTAAAAATAATTAATAATTAATTAGTTGATTTTGCTTGTACAAGTTGAGTTTTTGATGTGTAACATTTTTCCTCTCGCTTGCTGATCTGTGGGAGTGATTTCTTGAAAAGGGACGGAAGTGTGTAACAGGAAGCCGGGGAAGCTCGTGCTTTTTTATTTGACCAATGAGCGCGCGCGGTGCTAACAGTAGTCGCTTAAGATGTGTATCTTAAGCGACTACTGTTAAATTTCGCTCGTTTTTTTTTTGTGTTTTATGTTGATAGTATGGTATAGTAATATCTACTGGCAGCGTGAATATCTCATTCTTTTTGATGTTGAAATAAAAAAGCAAAACTGTCACAACCGTCATCAAAAACCAGTGTCTGTCGGTGACCGTATTTTTTATATTTTGTATTTATTTTTATTTTACCGATTAATTAGGTACCTTTACACCGTATTTTTAATTTCGCCTATGGAAAATGTGTTCAACTAAGTCCCGTACTGCTAGACTTCTAGGTTGTCATTTGCTGACGGTGGGTCCTCTTTCTTTGCAATTTTACAACGCGAATAGTCCGGACATCTCAACATTTATCAAGGGCAGAGCCAATGTGTGAAACTCCTTGTCAGCGTCTGTGTTCCCTATTACCTATAACTTTTGTAATAGGTAAGAACTGGTAAGAGTCAAAGGCACCTGCTGGATAGTAGCTATGCTTATTCTATCGTAGACCAGCTATCTAATTACGCAACACATTTTCGTAAACGATTACGACTAATCTGTTTCATTTTGACAGTTCAACAACATTCATTGCGTTATTTACGTTGATGAGCAGATTTATTTTTCGATCTTATGAAGCAATGGATTAGCAATCTGTTTCAAAACGATTCAGATTCTGATTGATCGTGTGTTACGGAATTAGGGTCGATAGAGGCACCTTCCGGTTAAATTGATTCTAAATTACTTTCAGTATAAATAATACTGAAAAACAACCCATTTAGTGCATAAAATAAATTAATAATATGGTTATAATAATAGTCGCTTGTTTTCATAATTTCATGATCACATTTGGGCTTTTTATGGTTAACTCGACATCGACATAGTACGCTGTACCGGTGTAAAGGCTCGTGCAGATCAGCGCGACGCGACTCGGAACAATACAATTTCAAAGAAAAGTTCACGGTATAACAATAAACTGTGTCACACCGCGCTGTCGCGTCGCGCTAGTTTGCAGGAAGCCTAATTCCGAATCAAAGTCCTACCCGCTGACGTGACGTCAGGAACAAGTCATGCAGCTGGTCCCGCTCCGCCTGCAGCTGTCATCGAGAACGCGGCCTTGCGGCCTAGCTTGCAGGTAGTGAAGTGAGCTTTCATTCCACCTGATGCTAGGAACATACTATTGACCAATTAAAATTTGTGGAGAGATTTTTACAGACCAGCTGATTTTGATTTGTTAGCGCATTTGAAACGCCCGGCAAGGCCTACGGGTCTCGAACCTGTTAATATTCAATTTATAAATAACTAAGCAACACCGCTTAGGCACCCCTTAAGCTAATGCAACAATGTGTGGGGAAAAAAAAAAAATGTACCCGTATAATTATATTCAATGCAATAAAATACAATAGACGACGTATATTTAGTAACCTAATCCGCTTAACCGTTCTTAAGGAGTCATAAAGAACCCTGTAAGAAATCGACACGTGTTTCACCTCTCAACGAGGCATCCTCATTGACTTATTGCGAACCCGGACCCGACGTGTGAACACGTCAAGCGTCGAGAGCAGTGTGAGTCAATTCGCCCGCCAACCCCACTTATACAATGTGTTTTTTTTGATATCCCATAACTCTAGGGTATGATTGAGACCATATCAAAGAACCAACTGGCATATGAATTATTCTTCAATCATATTTTTTTTTTTGTTTTAATTTTTCATACAAAATAATTCGACAAAGGCACGATTATTAATATAAAACACCCTTACGTGAAATATGACAACGTCGCATTTTCTTAGCTTTAAATATGAATAAAAATGTAGTGTAGTAAAGTAATTCATTTAGTATAGTAAAGTAATTCTACTTTACTACACTAAATGAATTACTTTACTACACTACTGCGAAGTTTGGCAACGTCGCAAAAGTAAAGATTCGTCACACTGGTGACAATTTTTTTAATTAAGATTGATTATATCTTCGAAACTATGCATTTTTGGACCACCTATTCTAGGAGATTTTGTGTTCTTTTAACTTAAATAATATAACCCTAGAGTTATGGGATATAAAAAAAAACAGGTTGTATAGGATTATTGCCCCGCCCACCTCGGCTAGGATCGTTATCAGCGCGATAAGGGGCTGCGAACAACTCCTTAAGAACGGTTAAGCAGATTAGGTTACTAAATATACGTCGTCTATTGTATTTTATAATGGATTTCCGCAAAGTCACGCCTGAATCAATTAACTATCTTCAATGCAATCTTTGATTTTAGAAAGAATTATGCTCCCGATTTCGCGTTGGTTTATCTACAACGCCGATGACGACTTCAAAAGTTCAACACTATGCGACTGAGGCTACGTTTGACATCCAGGTATAGTTACAGTGTTAGGGCCGAGTCACACCGGAATGGCAGCGGCCGGCAGCGGCTGCCAGCGTCCGCCAGCGGCCTCCGGCGTCGCCGTTGGCGGCCTCGCGCGACTTCCAGATCCCACGTGCCTAGTCTCCTCTTGACTAGTTTTGTTTCTACATTATATACACGCGGCCGCCTGCGGTGCCTCCGCTGGCAGCCGCAGGCAGAACCACCGACAAGATGCGCGTGGCGCGCGGCCGCTCGCGGCACCGTGCGCGGGCGGCCTCGTGACTTCAAGCGATAGTGGTCTTTTAAGTATACAGGGTGGATTTTTGAGATGGGGCAGCAAGAACAGCTACCTTATACGTTATAGCTTCAGGAAAACGGACTTAAGAGACTGTCCTTAACTTTTTGTACTGTACTAGCAAAGTCAGAAATCGCAATAAACTTTTCCCATACATTTCGTAAGAAAGAAACTCTAGTACTCAAACCTCAGTTGGTCGAGTAGAGTTGTTTGATCCTATAAATAAAAATAAAAAAATAATATATCACTGGAGAAGCCATAAGCGCAATATTCCGAACAAAAAAGTCTGTCACTCTTTGCGGGGGACGGGGTAGCTACTGTCAAAAATAACAATAGCTGCTCGCCCGGATAGAGAAGTCCGTACCATATTTTTAATTTTTATCGATATCGATATTCATTCGGAATTTTTCTTGAACCCAGAAATAAAACAGCTGTTGCATAAAATAGTTAAATTTTAATAAGAAGAGAAAATAACTTCAATTAAATAAAAGTAACTAAATTTGTAATAAGTAAGTAATCTCAATAAAAAATTAGACATATAAACCCTATGATAGTTATAAAAGCTTTTCGGCAAATTAAAATCAAATTGACCGAAGATCTATGGGGATTATCTATCAAAGTTTGTACATCCATAATCGAAACTATAGCACCATATTTGGCTTTAATATTTAATTTGTGTGTGGACCAAGGAGTCTTCCCGGATTTAATGAAATACAGTACAGTAATACCACTTTTTTAATCTGGGGACAGTAAAGACACCAATAATTATAGACCAGTATCCGTGCTCCCGGTATTCAGCAAGGTGTTCGAAAAGGTAATGCTCAATCAAATGCTTAATCATTTTAACACCAACCATATCTTACACGATCAGCAATATGGGTTCACCAAAGGACGTTGTACGACTGACGCCGGTGTCACCTCATTAAAACACATATTTACAGCGTGGGAGGAGGCCCAAGATGCCATAGGATTTTTTTGTGATCTGTCCAAAGCATTTGACTGCGTAAATCATGAAACCTTACTCTTGAAACTTAAGCATTACGGACTAGGTAAACTTGCGCTTAGTTTGGTAAAATCTTATTTATATGATAGACAACAGCAAGTACAAATTAATGGAATCAATTCACTCGGTTTAAAAGTGAGGATGGGTGTTCCACAGGGCTCGATATTGGGTCCTTTCCTCTTTTTGGTATATATTAATGATCTACCCCAATTATTAAAAAAACAACCACAAATGGTGTTATTTGCTGACGATACTTCTCTAATTTTTAAGATAAATAGACGTGCATCAAATCTTGACGACGTAAATAACGCCCTACTACAAGTCGAAAATTGGTTCACTGCTAATAATTTAGTATTAAATGGGAAAAAAACTAAATGCATAAGATTTGCTTTACCGAATGTTAAAAGTAGTGATTGTGACATAGTATTGAATAGGGAGAAATTAGAATTCGTCGATAAAACTGTTTTCTTGGGGATTACGCTCGACTCAAGGCTGCAATGGGGTCCTCATTTAACATCTCTTGCAGGACGCCTAAGTTCAGCAGCATATGCTGTGAGAAAAATCCGTCAATTTACTGACGTACATACCGCAAGGCTAGTCTATTTCAGTTACTTTCATATTATCATGTCTTACGGTATTCTACTATGGGGACGGGCTGCTGATATAGAGTCTATTTTTATTCTGCAGAAAAGAGCCATCAGAGCAATATATGGTCTCCGCAGACGCGATTCTCTAAGGGAACTGTTTAAAGATATTAACATCATGACGGTACCTTGTCAATATATCTATGAAAACATCATGTACGTTAAAAAAATCTAAGTCTTTTCAGTAAAAGAGGTGATAGACACAATTATAGCACTAGAAATAGGGACCAACAAGGCGCATAAACTAATTGATTGGCATTCGAAAATATTGTTGGAGCTACTGAAGATTGTAGGACTATCTTTAGATTGTATAAATTCAATTTCATAGTATTATATAATTGCATAGCACATGTGTGAGCACTATGTACCTACTTTAAAGCTACCATTTACTGGGTACGTCTTTCATTGACCTAAATGTGCCCTTGCGGCTGAGAGTATGTCATGCTCACTCAAATGTCTCGCTGGTGGTGGCGTGTGTGTTGGATCATTAAGTTCCCTTCAAAATGGTTGAGCTAAATGGTGCTGATCCATGCGTCATGTTCGTGAACGGGCGCCGTCAGTGGGGACTGGTCATCTCTTAGCTGCCAAGGCTTATTTTGATATTATTAAAATTTTTGAATTGTTTTTGCTTTATTACGGACGCTTTTAACGTGCACGTCTCTCTACATTGTTCTCACATGTATAATTACAACATGAATGATGTAACCAATATTTTGTAACAATATTCTGATTTAAAAGAGTGTCCGTGGAGTTTCTTGCCCGTTCTTCTCCATAGGAACCTACTACGCGTTGGAATGGGCAACTAGCTTCATATTTCTGACTGACCGACCCCTTGACAATTCAAAAGTGCCTGTAATTGGTTTATTTGAAATAAATGCTTTGAGTTTGAGTTTGAGTTTGATTATATCAAGTTAATTTTTTTATTTTTTTATTTACAAACACTTTTACTTAAATGGACTTAAACAAATCATAAAACATTGAACAATAAAAAAAAATAAACAAAAATAATTACTAAGTACTTTTTACTAGGAAATTATCGACATGTCAATTTTGGTTTCAAACATGACCTCAACACTACGGTAGTCTCGTCAACATTTTTACTAGAGGACATAATCGCATGTCAAGTGCGTGTAAGTTTTGCTGATTTGACGTATATTTTCGTAATGCAAAACAAAAGTATTTTGATCTTTACGAACATAAAAACGAGATGTAGCGAGACTCGGTGACGTCACAGAAGCAACGTGAGGAAAATACTCGATTCATGCTACGTTTTATATTCAATCATGGTTGAATCGAATGAAAAATCGAATTGTATTATGAGGTTAGGATTTTAAATTTAAATAAAAACATGACTAAATCTTAGAAAAAAAAAACTGCTTCGGGAAAGTTATTCAGTTCTTTAGGTAAATTTGACGTATTTGAACGCTTTTTACACCATTTAACATACAAATACAGTACAGTACATACAAATAGGCATTTTCACGGAGCTCCGCGCGCCTTTAAAACGATTCACGAAGTGCGTTAGAATCGATTTGAAAGTAGTTTTTATGAACGTACTAGAACATTTGTTCTTGTACTTTAACAGAGGTTAAGTTTTCGTAAGGCTTCTCCAGTGTTATATACTCTAAGGTAGGCAGATCAAAATGTCTCAAAAAGTTAAGGACAGTCTCATAAGACCGTTTTCGTCTAGCGACAACGGTCAAGGTAGCTGCCCTTACTGCCCCATCTCAAAAATCCACCCTGTATAGATAAAGATTAAAATTATTTCACCGTATCAAATGTTTATTTATAGAATTATAATCATAAAAATGATCAATACAACTCTAAGTTCATGTAATCGCATTAAATGACTTTAATGAAATCATGACATTTGACGATTGTGTTTACCTACTTATGGAGTTGTATTGCTGATTGTAATGATTATAATTATGTAAAGCCTTATTTGTTACGGTCGCAAATCATATTTTAATCAACATAAAACCTCACACTGACATGCAAAATGTAAAAAACTAAAGAAAATTTGAATTTCGAGGGCTACCTTAGCGCATGTGCTGTTTGTACAAGTCGACAAAGTTTACGTACTTTTTTCATATGAAGGGGCCAAAGAAAAGGGGTAAGTAGGTACTAAAAATAAATTGAGCTCGCTCTTGCACCCTGTGTTCTCGGAAGTCTGAATTCTCAAACTTTTCTGCGTAAAAGAAATCCAAAGTTTTCCGTGGCGCGTGGTACTCGTACTAAAATTTAACAATAACATGACGATCTTTCGACGCGGTCGGGAGAATCTTACGACTTATATCATTGGCTAAACCAAAGCTTTACTGTCTCTGAAGTTAGTCTTTTGTTTTACTAGCCCTACAAACTCTTCACATTGGATAAAGGGCCCCCTGTGAAATCGACCATAAACACTGAAAAAGCCCTCAAACTATACAAAGAGATGCAGTACAGCCGACGAATCGAAGCGGCTGTCGCGACCTTGTACAAAGAGAAGAAGATCCGCGGCTTTTGTCACTTATACTCAGGTGTGACTTTATTATTTATGGGTATTCCTCTACTACGTCTGTACATCATTTATTAAGTCACTAGCTGACCACCCCGGTTTCGCACGGGTAGCACGAAGTACTTATCTAAGGCGCACCTACCTACTTACCTTCCCTACCCTACCTAATCTACGTACCTACCTTCCTACCCTACCTATCTACCTACATACATACATACCTATCTACCTACATACATACATACCTACCTACCTACATACCTACCTGCCTACACCTACCTACTTACCTACCTACCTACATACATACCTACCTACCTTCCTTCCTAAGTTCCTACCTACCTACCTTCCTACCTTCCTAACTACCCTATCGACCTACATACATACCTACATACCTACCTACATACCTACCTACCTACCAACTTACCCTACCTACATACCTACGTTATGGCGTGATCACTGTGATCAGAAAAATAGGGATTTATTTTTAGGGTTCTGTAGTCAACAAGGAACCCTTATAGTTTCGCCATGTCCGTCTGTCTATCCGTCGGTCTGTCTGTCTGTCCACGGTTTAGCTCAGGGACTGGGTAAGTACTAAAACTATTTTTTTTCAAAAAAAGAATGGTAGAGATGATTTTTTTTTCTCATCCAGCCTACGGTGTGAGGTGCTGTTGGAAAGGTCGTTCAAAAATAATTGTGAGTTTAAAAAAACCACTTCTGGATTCAGGGATCCGTTTGCCAAATATTATGCTTTAAAGTGCAAATTTTTGTTAGTCAAGTGTCCCCCTCTGCCAGCTAAATGGTTCGTTTTAGATATGTGAAAAAAATTACGGCAGTAGTATACGTAGTCTGGTCATAAGTTTTGTCACATATGGAAAGTTAAATAAATGATACAATGAGTTAGGCACTACAACCATTTATATATCAAATAAAAGGGTATAAAATACAGATTTAAACCACATTAAAATTATTCGAAATGTCCTCCTCTTGCTTCGATACAAGCCTTCAATCTGCAAGGCCAGTCATCAATCGAAGCACGCACGACATTCATGTCAATATCGGCGACTGCTTTAATCAGGGATGCTTTAAGTGACTCCAAGTTACGATGGGGTTTAGCGCAGACCTTCTCCTCTAAGTGCTACCGTATTTTGTAATCCAAGGGATTCAAGTCTGGACTGGATGAGGGCCAATCCTCATGCCTGATAAAGTCGATTCCACGGGTCGTGAGCCAGTTTTGGGTACTTTTCGCCTTATGAGCCGGCGCAGAATCCTGCTGGAATACCCAGTGCCTGTTTTCGAACATTGTTTTGTGAAAGAGGTTCCACAATGTTTGTTAAGACTGTATTTTGATATACGAGGGCACTGGTTGTCACTCCTTTTTCACAAAAAAACACCTCCGTTGGACCCAAATAGGACACCCCAAGCCAAACCATGAATGCCGAAGGGTGATGACCACGCTGAACACGTGGCACACGTTTGTTCGCTTCTTCACTAGAGTGTGCATACACTTTATCATTTTGTTTATTGAAACTCTGCTCAACATTAAAAAAAAAATCGTCCGAAAAAAGTATTTCGCGGTATTTTTTGCCCGCGTACCGCCTTAACAATACCCGGCTTCTTTCGAGTCTGATTTTCTTCAGCCGTGCGTTAAGAAGATGTGTTGTTTTTTTTCTATAAGCACGCAGTCCTAGGTCTTCATTTAACACCCTTCTAACAGTAGTTCTGCTTTCGTTGGATTCGCGCCTTCATTGCTTTGATGACCGCTGGAGTCCGAACAGTACGAGGTCGACCGCTCCTTTGTTTATCTTCTAATCTTAAATCTTCCCTGAATCGTTTGATAGCACGATAAATAAATCTCAGTGGAATTTTCAAATTTTTCAGCAGTTTGAAAATCTCAGTTGGCGCGTGACCGCAACGATGGAATGAAATTACTGCGACTCTGTCTTCTTTGCGCGTCCACTCCATTTTAGAAAATGAACAAAATTCCGGAAACCCTTTGTTTTTATTTTCTTTAAATATTCAAATTTCGAATGCCCATACTATTTTCCTCGGCTTGCATTCTAAATTCGAAATTTTACCTATGTGACAGAACTTATGGCCCGACTACGTATATAACGAAATTAAAAGGAAAACTATCACAGCTAAGTAGGCTTTACAGGTTAACGAGTAATCAAGAACAAACTTAAGTTTGCAGTTTGAAAAACTTGTTCTCAATCCGTATGGGAGAACATGTTCAACTACAACGTTAGTTTTGTTCTTGGGATAAATTCATCCCAACTACGGAACCCTTAATTGTGCGTGGTCCGATACGCATTTGGCCGGCTTTTTATATACCGCATGAATTTTTTTACTGTCTCGAAAAAAATAGGGTATAATAATAGGTGAACGCGGAATAGAAGCCTATGGCAAAGATTCTTTTTTTTTTTTCTATAATCTGGAATGAAATTGATGTCTCGATAAATACCAATCTTATGAAGTGAACTTTTCATATCAGAACATAAAAAAATAAAAAAAATGATTTTGAAATCGTTTTAAACACGACTAAACCATGCGAGCGCATAGTCCCTACCTAGCGAAAGAAATTTGCGTACGTCTCGCTCGCACGTACAACTTTCATTCATGCGCGATCGTAGCCTACGCCGTTTACTATCTCCTATTTTGGCTGTTATTAGTTTTACGCACGGGTCGTAGGATGGATAGTTTTCATGATTGTTTAAGGATATTTTGAACTTTTGTATCTCAATGGTACTAAGCAAATATTCCCGGGCATGGCTTCTGTTCCACTTACACAACACACCATATTATTCTCGAGACGGTAAAAAAAATCAGCCGGTATATAGATTGACAGGGTACTCTTTACGTATACTTTTAGTTACTGTCTCGTTTTTCCAGTAGTGAAGCGCGACGGCTGTGCGTGGAGTTCTGAGCACTCTTGGAATAATGATGTGATGCCCTATCTCCCCATGTGCCAAGATCCCCAAAGCTTTTATTACTAACTAAAAGTTGTACGACTCTGTCTTGACCGAAATCGCGAATGGTACACTTATCAAATCAATGCTTACGTAGGTACGTATTGTTTTAACGTACAGCTAGCACATTTTCGTAAACGATTACAACTAATCTGTTTCATTTTGACAGTTCAACAACATTCATTGCGTTATTTACGTAATTGAGCAGATTTATTTTCGAACTTATGAAGCAATGGGTTAGGAATTTCTTTCAAAACGATTCAGATTCTGATTATCGGGTATTACGCAATTAGGGTACAGATGTTACATGATTATAAAATGATGTCTAAAAGTGTTAGAATAAAATTAAAATAAATGTGTGCTGGGACACATAGTAGAACTGAAACTTCAACGGACAAGTGGAAAAACGAATGGCAACGAACAAGTGGAAAAATGAATGGCAACGGACAAGTGGAGAAAAATTAAGAAACAATCTGCCCGTAAAACTAAAGTTAAATTTACGGGCAGATTGTTAAATGTACTTGTCCAATTTGAAAACCTGCCCGTAAAACTTCACGTTAAAATTTTGTTGCGATTCGTTTTGCCACTTGTCCGTTGCCATTCGTGCTTCATAAGTTTGAAAAAACATTGCTCAACAACGTAAATAATGCTGTAGCTGTCAAAATAAAACACATTTGTCGTAATCGATTTCGAAAATGTGTTGCGTAATATGATAGTACTACGAGGATTGGTCAAGTGCAAACTTTACAAATAATTTAATTTTATATTTTAGAGACGTTTTTATGCAAACAAATTAGAATGCAGGCAGTGTCCGCCCAACGCAGTGGACAGACACTGCTTCTAATTTCTGTCAACCTAGTACCTTTTGTAACGGGACGGATGGAAAATCATTTTGGGGAACTTGGAACTTGGGGAGATATAGCATCACCCCTCTTGGGTTCGATCCCCACGAGTGGTAAAGTGTTATTGGGTTTTCCAGGATGAACTTGTCAGTGGCAATCCAGACTCCGATTTACCCAGATGGGATGCCACTTACTTAAAAATAAAGGGACGAACAAACTTTTAAAATTATTAGACAGAACAACTGATTCCTAGTTGGGAATCAGTTTTTCTGATGCAAAAGTACCTAACTCTGTCTGTTACTTTTTCGCGCCTTCATGGCTGAAGTTATTTGAATGCACACGGATAGACCACAGGACATCCGGTAGTACGTTCCCGTGGGATGATTTCCAACTTCTATTATCCAATTGAGATAAAATTTAATTTTCACAGCAATTTTGTATTTGAACAGTACATTCGCCTACTTTATTTTGGAGGCTGACTGAAATCAACCCTATAAAAGTGCAAACCTATTCGGAGGAAATATCCGCCATATATTGTACTGTTATGCAGTAGTAGCAGTCTAATATGTAAATAAATATTAGGTCAAGAAGCAGTAGCGGTGGGTATGAAAGAGGTGATGCAGCCCCAGGACACGGCGATAACTTCGTACCGTTGCCACACCTGGACGTATTTAATGGGTGCCACTCCGTTGGCTGTGATCTCCGAGTTGACCGGCCGCAGGACAGGGTGCGTGCGCGGCAAGGGAGGTTCCATGCATATGTACGCAAAACAATTCTACGGTGGCAATGGTATTGTGGGCGCTCAGGTAAGTTTCTACAATACGCGGCTGTTAATAATATGAAACAACGAGTTTTACGGTCATTAACTCGAACGAAAATTATCGCAAAATGAATTACACTAGTTAGGTACTGCGATTGGTTCATGTTATGATAAACCATTTATTTAACCAATTGCAGCAGTTTTTGACACACATCTCGGTACCTATTTATTAGTAACGTGAAAAGTAAAAAATATATATCCCACATAATATATTAAGTTAAACAGTTAATGTTCATCTCTACACATCCTGACTGGCCACTATCTGTGGATGATGTCATCAGACCATGCATCCACTTGTGAAGTTCAAGCTGACGAAGTGACGACAGACTTCACCGAGGAGAATCTAGCCTTACCTACAATCCAACCTTCAGCAATTAAATTCGTTGCTCTCTAGGCAAAATCTATATGTCTATATCTATAATAAAATATGTTGTAGGTACTCACTCACTCACATTGAATATTTTTGAAAAATAAGTAGGTAATTTCTACGAGGTGTGGGAAAGAGTCTGATGGCAAAAATATGGTTTTTAGAATTTTTGTAAGTTTGTCTGGATTATGTTCCGGATTGGCGCAAAAACTGCAGAACGGATTTGGAAAAAATTTGACACAGATTACCTGGATTAACACATAATTATTGTACTTTTAATCCCGGTAGTAAGTTCCCATGGGATATACCTATTCCGACATCGACGCGGGCAAAAGCTAGTTAGGCTCCCTAAATTGTATGTTTATTTGCATTAATATTCTGAAACAGTCCCGTACCTACTTGTACCTACAAGCAAAACGGAATTTTAGTTATATTATTTATTGGATCTTTTTCATTCCATGTACAAGACAGTTACGTAATTGTAACATTTTCGCTTGATTATTTTTTTTTCGAAAATCATGTAATTTTTTTAAAGATTATTTAAATACAATGAATATTACTCGGCTTTTATGTCTAAAATAAGTATTCACAGTAAGAAAATATAGTAGGTACCTATATCCAGCTACATATTTTTATATATATATATTTTTTCTCTAGATCCATTATTACTTTAGTTATAAACGAACTAAGAATTGAGACAAGCTTACGCCATTTAGTTCCGTGCCGAACACGTACCAAGAGCGCACGCGATATGGAATTTTATTACTGAACTTTGAACTTTGTTGGCGTTTAGCACATATCGGAGTGGCGGTGTGCATGGGGGTGGAGCTTGCGTGGAAATTGTCTTTAGAGTGCCTGGTCTTTTAAGGTCTTTTTTCAGGTCCCATTAGGCGCTGGAGTAGGCTTTATGCACAAATACAAGGGTGATGGTGGAGTATGCTTCGCATTGTATGGTGACGGTGCCGCCAACCAAGGTCAAGTGTACGAAGCATTCAACATGGCCAAACTATGGAACTTACCGGTCGCATTTGTCTGCGAAAATAATAAATATGGTGAGATTTTTGAAGCGATACTTATTAAGAGGACATTGTCTGCTGTGGACATCTGCAATACGCAATTACCTAGAGGTATCGCAGATGCGTGCGTTGTGGTAGGTATTATCTCTACGATACCACGGCGCGAGATGCGACGCGACGACGCGCGACGGTGCGGCGTGGGCTTAGAGTATAAAACAATGGAAAAGTCTTACGAACACTTCCCCCCTCTGTAAAAGTACAAGAACAAATGTTCTAGTACGTTCATAAAAACTACTTTCAAATCGATTCTAACGCACTTCGTAAATCGTTTTAAAGGCGCGCGGAGCTCCGTGAAAATGCCTGGTTGTGCTGTTAAATTCTGTAAAAAGCGTTCAATACGGTACGTATGGTTGAAGAATTTCAGAGCTCTATCTACTACTTATGTACCGGTCAACTGCCCTAACTTCGCCTGGCATCCTATGTTTGCCTATAATGAAAAAGATGTATTAACTTGTTCATTTTACTTGTATGGCAATCTAAACTTAAAGCTCTCTATGAAAACTCAAAGTTTTGATTGCCATACAAGTAACATGAAAAAGATATTACATATTTTTCATTATAGGCAAACTTAGGACGCCAGGCGAAGTTAGGGCAGTTGACGGTACTGAATAATTAGTAAAATCATGATTTCATTCGGTTCCTTCCTTCAGCTATCAGAAGAAATAGAAAAGGAAGGTTTATTGAGAAAATTATATGGGAAGTGGTCTTTAACAACCACACCGATGGAAAACATGCCAAGGCATGAACTTTCATCTGGTCAACCAAGGGAACCAACCTAGGAGACCCAACATGTTATAAGTATAGATTTGAAATCTATAAAATGAAACAGATTACTCGTAATTGTTTACGAAAATGTGTTACGTAATTAGATGCAGCTAGCTAGATAGCAGGACAGTTCCAGAACCAAATCTATAAACTAATCTGTTTCATTTTGACAGTTCAACAACATTCATTGCGTTATTTACGTTGTTGAACAGATTTTTTTATCGAACTTATGAAGCAATGGATTAGCAGTCTGTTTCAAAACGATTCAAATTCTGATTAATCGTGTATTACGCAATTAGGGTACTGTTTGACTTGTATCTTGCACCACCAGGTTTGGGAACGTCCGCGCAACGTTCGTCAGCCAGCACAGACTACTACAAGCGCGCCCAGTACATCCCCGGCCTCTGGATCGATGGCATGGATGTATTTGCGTGCATGGAGGGAACCCGCTTTGCCATCGAATGGGTCAAAAGCGGAAAAGGTTTGGGCTTGAATCATCATCATTCTCCTGCCGTTATCCCAATTTACTTGGGGTCGGTGAAGATGTCATGTCTTATACATATATGGCCGTCATCTCAGTAGCCACTTTAAAGCCATTTCATCTTTCTTTCTTTCTTTAAAACTGCAACTGCCGCGGCGTCCTCGAGTAGGTACAGTCGCCCGCACGTCAACGTAAACCTTATACATATCTATAACTACGAAGCGCCGTCGAGCCATGGCGCCATGGCACCATAGAATTGGTGGAGATTTCAACGCTTTTAATAAAATTGCCCAATTGTTGCACATACTAATAATTGGGAGCCAATTATCATGACTCAGTAGGAATAACCTACACCTACGCGCCCCTGCGCGTCCGCCACCGCTCCCGAGCTTCCCGACCCTTCACGAAATTAAACGAGTCACTCATCACATCGTTCGTTTATCCCATGGTATAATAATATACTTCGCCAGGTATGGCATTCCGAAACACAGTGGTCACGTGGGCAACACAAGTCTACGTCATCACATCTGTGTTACCAGAAGTTTGTAATAATAACTCCCCAACCACCTTTATTACCTGTGCGAATATGAGGTTTTAATTAACAATTACGTTGGTTTATGTTTAAATTGAATTGTTTCGTTTGATTAGACACACGAAACGACAATTTAAAAGCTTTGGTTTCTGAAAATCTTTCCTTAATCGTGTTTTGTTGCAATATAGTGGCAAATGGATAGTGACGTAAGCATGTGTTAGTCCCGGAATGCCAGACCTTGTTTTATTAGACCATGGTTTGTATCCATTACTAAGTCAGTCATTAAAAATTTATGGAGTCATGCTGTGCGGGATATTATAACTAATTTTATTAATATAACAAAACAATAATATGGCGCCTTAGTTGACGCATATTAAGAGAGAGCGCATCATAGCGCTTCGATTGAGTGGATGCCGCCGGGTGATAGATATTTGTCGGCAAACGGGCTTACAGGTGAGTAATGTTTTATTGTAATTATATTTTTTAATTAAAATAAAGAAAGGCTAATATGCAATTTACCAGCTAGGTGCCAGAGTTTCTCTAAAATATATTTTTATAGATATTGGTATTCTCACGGTGACAATTCACCTTCGCCAACATCTTAGATATTAGGCAAAATATACACGTATACACTAGAAACAGTGATATTCACAATATTAACACCAGAAATACGGACAAATTACGAGCTCCATTTCACTGGCTTGATATGGTTCATAACTCATTTGTTGGGCTTGGTATAACCTTTTATAACAAGCTATCCGCTTCTTTGCTAGATTTGCCTTTTAATGCGTTTAAAGCTAAAGTAAAATCAGTTTTTGTTCAAAGGCATACATACTATTCTATCAACGACTACTTAACGATTATAATATGTAGTTGATCGCTGTGATTAATTCAAGACAATGTTTATATTGACATAATCTAGTTATTGCAATGTTTTTTTTATGAGTTCTATTGCAATATCTGGTTAGCTAGCGACCTCGACAATTGATCATATATTATTATTGCCTAACTGTTTATTAATTTTTACTTCGATGGTCCTAGTATGTCATAATTATGTGACTTCGAGTTACAGCTTTATTAGCTACATGTAAGCGGTAACGCCCTTTTTGCCTGGAGGCTTTTATTCGGGTATTAAGTTCTGTTTACGTTTTTATTTTCACTTGAGTATAGATTTCGAAGTTTTTGTTGGTTATATTGGCGTGTCCTAGCTGCCATTGTGGCAAATAATTTTATTTAATGTTATGTGTTGAGTAATGTAAATGATTTTGCATACTATTGTATAGGATCAAGTTTTTTTTTTGTACTCTTGCCCAGCTTAGTTAGAATCTAGCTACCACCACGCTATCATCGCATTGGGTGTAACCCTGTAATGGTGCTATCGCATTGGGTGTAACCATAGAAATATAATTATAACAGACACACTTCTTTCTTATATCTATGGGTGTAACCCTGTACCTAATGGTAGTAAATAAATAATGTAATAATTATAAGTTAGCAATTATTGTAGGGAAATTATACATATAGGTAAGTATTAATACATCTTTGCATATAGTAATTGATTAATAATGTGCAAATAAACTATAGCAATTTGTTTCATTCCAGAAAAAAACTGTTTACTTCTGGCTTCGGCGGTGGCAAGAAAGCGGAACCCTAGAAGCCCACCACCGCCACCTCTACGCGAGAGCCACTGAGGTCACTGCACATTGCTGATCCAAAAAAGGATCGGCAGAATGTGCAGTGCAAAGCACGCGAGTACCTAACCTCAACTTCGTACAGCGTGAGTCCATGTGTAGCTTGTAATCACACTTATCAACTGAAGTTATTCATCATTTACATAAAACATGGTAGGTATTCTTAAAAAGTGAATAGCAAAATTTATTAAAATAATATTTACTACCTAGTAGACATGTAGTTGGAAGGGCGCTCGGCTCTCACCCAAACCGGTATTACGCGCGCCGCGCGGTCAGACTCAGTAAATGTTATTACTTACTATTAGATAAATCTTCAGTGCTTTACCACCCCCGTCAACAAAGGTGGAAGTTCTCAGTTCGAGAGATTGTTTATTTGTGTGTGCTTATATTTTGAAGAATAAATTTTAACCGTCCCATACTCATTTACTTAGTTAAGTTGGCCCGTACAATTTGTCTAAAGAATCTTATGAAAGTATTAAAATTGATAAAATTTTCTTTGTCTTAGATTTCAATGGGCACTGTCAGAAGGTGCCAGAAGACCTCCGGAAAGAAATGCTGCCGCCCTGTCAAGAAGATTTTGATGAGCCAGGCGCATAAGGAGGCAAGATTAAGTTTTTGCCTAGAGTAGGTATTATAATTTTGACTGGGCAAACAATATCGTCATTTTTGTTGATGAAAAATGCTTCTGGTCGGATATGGACGGAAGAAAAATATTATGCCGCAATAGCAATGAGCGCTATGTGGAATACTTTGCCAAATCAGGTAAGTGGAAGAATATCTCTCAATTTTTAGGGATGGATCAGCTCAATCAAATCATCAATCAAATCAAAATATGTCACAGGGTAATTATAATTAAGTACATGAATGTTAGAATATAATGTCAATATTTTCTGTCTTCGATCAATAATTATTGATCGAAGTTTTCTGTCCATAAATTCTTTTAAACTATAAAAGCTACATTCATTTAGTCATTAATATTTTTTTTTTTTATATCTTAATAGTTTTAAATTATTTGGTATTTTATTATATACAAGTACGTACACACATTGCTAGACAGCTTTTATTATATTTGGTTAGCTTTGGTAAATCATTTAACACCAGTCCATAAGGATCACGTCTACTCCGAGGACATAAATCACTTGCTGTCTTGAATACTTGTTTATTCTTGGTCACAAACACACATATTTCGTAAATATAGATAGATGGAAGCGGTAACAAACATATTGGCCGACATGTATCATCCGGCTGAAGTCCATAAATTCATCTTAGGCACTTCTTTTGGGCGATGAACGCTCTATTTAGATCAGTGCTATTACCCCACATTATAAGACCATATCGTAGTACGTAAAGATTCAACATATGCACGGTAAGATATAATAGCAGTTTTTATGTTTGTTACACTTTGACTTGCTTCAAGGCGTATACGAATTTATTAATTCTACCTTGGCGCTATTTACGTGTTCCTTCCAGTTGTTATTGTATGTTGTATAGCTTGCTCCTTTACTAAAAATTCTATGGTAGCATAAAGACCCCGTTTGTGCATATCAAGCAACGTGTTCAATCTTCTGTGCCATCCTTCAATGTTGTTTTGAGTTCTAGGAAAACCCAGTGTATTATTTTGAAACACAGACCACAATGAAGGTGGAAACATCGCTGATGAGCGTACTGTAAGTAATTTATTATTTCCCGTCTCACGAGAGTTAATATTTCCCCAAACATAATATTCATAATATATTATTTATATATATTTTTTATGTTTATTTTCTAAATTTATTTCTGTAATTTGTATGGTGTGCATAATAAAGAATATTCTATCTATCTAATATTTTCCAAACCAGTTGGTGATAATTATCATTTGCCTCGTCGCGTAACACTTCTCTCAATTTATCGAAAGCATCTGGTATCTCTGCTTGGGGTAAATAAGCAAGTGCGATAATGTGTCTTAACTTGACAGCAAACTCAGCATCCTGGCCATATTTACTTTGAAAACCATTTCGTTGAATTTGACGCCATACATTTTGACCTAAGTGGAATAGACAGCATTTGTGTTGCGCATCAGGAAATTCTTGTTTTACACCATTAATGACCGCCATCTCGAAATCCGTCATTATTACTCGTGGGTTCAATTGGATATCATATTCTAGAATCTAGACTAGAGCATATGCCTTTAGTGCTTGAAAAAAATACAAGTAACAATTTAGCGTCTTATTCGTTAGAAAAGCATCTACTAAAGGTACGTAATAACGATCTGTACCCGTGTCCACCAAACCATGTATACTATATATTTGTCTGAAAAGTATAGCAAATGTTGCGAATGTACCATCCATCACCCAAAGTTGTGATTTATTTAATAGTATTAAATTTGATTTCGTTGCAAATAACATAACATAGTTTTGTTCAAACTTAACCTGACGCCCTAAAAATCTTTCACCATCAAATTTCTGCAATCTATCGGGGATGTTTATAACATCCAATTCTTTTCTTCTTGATCGACGTATAATTTGCGATGCTGCTTTTTTGTTTGGAAGAGCACACGAACTTGATTTCGAAATTTTGGCCTCATTTCGCTGAATAATTTGACTCGGTCTATTAAGTGAGCTGGTAGCATCACTTTTTAGGGAATTCCTAAAACGTAGTTCATCTACCTTACCAGGGATTACGCTGTGTTGTATAGCTTTCCAACAAATGCTCCTCACTTCCGTGCAATTTTGTTGTTGCAGTACTATTAAAATGGTATTTATATTTGTAGGAACAATGCCAGTAGAACTTGTTCTTAATATTACATTATATATTAATATTACATACATTACATAGCCATCCAAAACTAAGACCGACTTGCGTTTTTGGGACAATTCTGGCTTAAAATAAGACCCTACAGAATTTTTTCACAAAATTCACTTGCAATGCACTACGTCACAATGCTTTCTGCAGATGAACATAGTTTTATTTCACGCGTAGCATGACGCTTTCTATTCTATCTCCATTTTTGACATCGCACCGTAAAAATCCTTCTACAATCTGTCATTTTGTTTTTCGTTTCTAACCATCTTTAATGTAGACTATTTCAGAAGAACCAAACTGTCAAAATCACACTGACAACTGACAGTTGTATCCACGCTCACAAAGTTTAAACGGTTATCTACAAAATCATGATTTTACAGGAGAGTGTTTTGAACGCAAAAATGTGATAAGTAATACGAGTAGAAGAACAAAGCTATCTTCTCCTATTTTACATCATTTAGTTAATAGGAAATTGTGAAGATATATATTTTATAACTGTTTTAAATAAAGTTCACGGAATACAATTATATTCTTTTTATTATGTCAAAGGATTGTTACAAACACATATTTTCCACGTTACTATGGTAATAGTCTAGAGAAAAGTTTGCATTGAGGAGGTACAATCTTTACACCCACACTTCTTTTAAGAATTTGTTCGAAGACCAATTCCACGAGACAGGTCGTTAAATCTTGGTCCGGATAGAGGTTGCTGCAACTTGCTTTACAACTAGTTCTCCCTTTGATACACATTCTCTAATGTAGAAGTGTCTCAAACTAATATGCTTTTTTCGACGGTGACACTCTCATAAAGCGGATTATATGATAATTTCATAGCAGACTCATCATCAATACATAGAGTAACTTTTAAAAATTCTGTGTTAGATAGGTCTGCCAAAAGCTTCTTCAACCACACTATTTCTTGTGTGGTTTCGCTTGCTGCAACAAGTTCAGCCTCTGTTGTTGACAGAGCAATGAAGTTTGTTTCCGCCTCTTCCAGGCAATTGCAGGGCACACCAAAAAAAAAGGCACACCATGCCAGTGGTGGAGTGCCCAGTCTCTGGATGTCCTCCATGATCGGCATCTGAGTAGCATATTAAGTCACCTGGTTTAGATTTACTAATTGGGTAAAATGTTAGACCTTTATCGAGAGTTCCTTTAAGAAAGCGAAGAATTCGCTTTACAGCCACAATATCCCCCTTACTAGGTTTTCCTAAATGCCTTAATGCGACAGACACTGCATTACAGATGTCGGGTCTTGTTGCGACCATCAGATGAATCGTGACATTAATTTGTTCCAGTTTGTCTACAACGTCCATAAAGTTATTTAGATGTTCCGTGATGTCATTTCCTTTCTTATATTTTGCCAAAATAAGTTGCTTTAGTATAGATAGTGCGATCCACGAAGACGCGCCCCACTCCGCTCCGCTCCGTAGTAAAATACAGCTTACAGTACAGTAATCGCGGAGTGGGGCGCGTCTTCGTGGATCGCACTATCTATAGCGTTGCTTTCCTCGCAGGACATTTGCTAGCGTAAGTTTCGTTTAGCTTTTTCCAAATTTCATGAGCTGTTTTGCAGCTTTTTATTTGTTTGAGTTCGGACGGCGATATTATAAGAATTAACTCGCTGATAACCAGTAACTTTCCTTCAATATCCGACTCACCTGCTTTCGTCAAGTCAATTTGTTCTGCATATTTTCACAACTTTCCATTCACCAGAACGGCTTTGGCCTGTATTGCTCATGTGTTGTTTTCTTTATTTAAGGCTTCAATTCTGTTCGACATCTTCTTTGCTTTTATTTTATTTAGATTATGTATTCATTATGAACCACGCTCTGCTACCATGTGAAGATATTTTATATCTGTGTTAAATAAAGTTCACTGAATACAATCGTATTTTTTTTATTATGTCAAAGGTTTGTTACAAATACATATTTTTCGCGTTACTATGGTAATAGTCTAGAGAAAAGTTTGCATTGAGGAGGTACAATCTTTACAGAAACATTACCAAGGAAATGGTTAAGGCCAATATTACTGAAATATTTTTTGTTCTAAAATACGGTTCTTCGACACTTTGGGAAAAATCTTTCTAGTTGTGTTTATATGTATACGTGACTTAATATCAGTAAAAATTGAAAAACAAACAAAAAAAAATCCTATGACAAATTAAGAATTTCGAGTCGAATTATGCAAAATAGTGAATTTCGTAAAAAGTGCAGTTGACTCTAGTTTGGTGCCCTGTCTACACAGAACGTAATTTTTGTCTACTCTTCCGTCGTCAAAACGGTGCTCGTGCTAAGCCTACTGAGGTGAAAACAATATTACAATGTATGAGGGTAGCCTGAAATAAATATGACTTACCTAATTGTTCGTTCAGAAATAGACTTGTTTTTAACAAAAGTTTATGTATTTAATAAAATTATACATTTAATTTATCTATGATTAATTTTCAATGTAATCATAATAGTCTTCAAATAAAGAGGTAATAATTATAAAAAGGTATTTAAAATCAAATAAAAACAACATGAATTTATTAGTTTCTCCGTGCAATTGCAATTCACACAAAATATTAAAAAGTACCTAGTATATAAGATAATAATTAAAGATTAAAATGTGATTTATTAGTAAATTTTGTGTTTCTATTCTATATAAAAAGTATTCAGTATATTGATATTTCGATACAATGAATATGCGATGCGATGAACGCTCGATCAAACAAACATTCGATATTTTGAACACTCGATGTATTGAGTGTAGGATATATTGAATGTTCAATTTATTAATCATTCGATTTTAAGAACGTTCTAGTATTTAGATGTTCGATTTATAATGGTCGATCAATTGATATCCGATTATTTGGCATAGTACACCCAAATATTAAATATATTTGCATATTTAATATTAAATATATTTACGTAGTCTGGTCATAAGTTTTGTCACATATGGAAAGTTAAATAAATGACACAGTGAGTTACGCACTACAACCATTTATATATCAAATAAAAGGGTATAAAATACAGATTTAAACCACATTTAAATTATTCGAAATGTCCTCCTCTTGCTTACACTACACAAGCTAAAGCACAAACTATACAAGCCTTCAAGCTGCAAGGCCAGTCACCAAATAGGACACCCCAAGCCAAACCATGAATGCCGAAGGGTGATGACCACGCTGAACACGTGGCACACGTTTGTTCGCTTCTTCACTAGAGTGTGCATACACTTTATCATTTTGTTTATTGAAACTCTGCTCAACATTAAAAAAAAAATCGTCCGAAAAAAGTATTTCGCGGTATTTTTTGCCCGCGTACCGCCTTAACAATACCCGGCTTCTTTCGAGTCTGATTTTCTTCAGCCGTGCGTTAAGAAGATGTGCTGTGATGTTTTTTTCTATAAGCACGCAGTCCTAGGTCTTCATTTAACACCCTTTTAACAGTAGATCTGCTCAGTCCCATCTGCAGAGCCAACATTTTTTGCTTGCGGACAGGATTTCGTTGGATTCGCGCTTGCTTTGATGACCGCTGGAGTCCGAACAGTACGAGGTCGACCGCTCCTTTGTTTATCTTCTAATCTTGAATCTTCCCTGAATCGTTTGATAGTACGATAAATAAATCTCAGTGGAATTTTCAAATTTTTCAGCAGTTTTAAAATCTCAGTTGGCGCGTGACCGCAACGATGCAATGCAATTACTGCGACTCTGTCTTCTTTGCACGTCCACTCCATTTTAGAAAAAGAATAAAATTCCAGAAACCCTCTGTTTTTATTTTCTTTAAATATTCAAATTTCGAATGCCCATAATATTTTCCTCGGCTTGCATTCTAAATTTGAAATTTTACCTATGTGACAGAACTTATGGCCCGACTACGTACATAGTACGCATCCTTAGAGTATAATATACGCATCTTCATACAAAACCGGAGTTGTTTATGGACAAAAGCTGAATTGAGTTGAATAAGTGTACTTACTTAGTTCCTAACGCTCCCATGTAGTTATATTTCATAACAACTAAAAGGCCAAGACAAGGACAAGTTTGGGCTCTTTCAGGTCATGGCATATTCCATATCGCTAATAAGAGCCGAGCAAACTTAGTCTTAAGTTTAATCTTCAAAACTATAGGCGAACTCCGATTTTACGGCACTAGTAAATAATGCACTTTATTCACCCGAGTTTCCGTAGAAACCTATCCTTTGTGTTAATCCAGGTCATGGTCATATTTAAGTGCCAAGTTTCACTGAAATCCATTAAACCGTTAAGATGTGAAAAAGTAACAAACATTCATCCATCCATTCTCACAAACTTTCACAATAAATAGTAGCACAGTTTTACAATCCATAAGTAGTATTTTAATATTGTAATTATTTTATTCATCAAAATAAAGGTATTTAGGTATTTTCAAACCACTGTTTCTCAAACGCTTATTCTTCCAATTGCTCGATTTGGGAAAGACGCCAGACATGTCGTTTGTTGGTGTTGTGTCATAATAAGGTAGCTTCCTCCATGTCCTTCCCCAGGTTTCAAACTATCTCCATATTTTTCATCACAATTGCCCAGCGGTTTGGCCTTGAAGTCGTAACAGACAGGCAAAAATACTTTCGCATGAATAATATTATTATGGATAATTCTTCTAATACCGTGCTATAGCTACAGCACCCACAGCTTCAACGGGTATCCTGACCACCAGCATGCAGCGAACGCGCATTCCTGGTCATCACCCTCAGCCTCATCAGCAACCTTGGCACAGCACCTGCACTTTCGGCCGGTCTCACAAGCAGAGCCTATTCTACCCTCTCCTGGTCGACGCCAGCAGTCAGGCACTGTATCACATCCGACGCACCGGATCATAACACAGCGCCAACCCGACTCACTGGGGAATCACCACAATCACCGCAGACAGTTCCGACTCACCGCGAACTGTGCGTCACCCGGTTCCGACGCACTGGAACCACAGCTGGTACTGTGAAGCATCGCAAGATACAAGACTCAGCCCACTATCAACCTCCGGTCTCCGGAGGGGACTGATGTGGCGGCATCTACTTCGCCACTTGCGAACTACGCATCAAAAACCTGACGTCACACAACATCCTGACGTCATACAAATCCTGCATCGCGCAATTAGAGTTTACCGCGCCATGGACATATATACGAGTACAATCTCCCAACTTCAACCTCTGGGCAGTTGCCCGCCAGACACGACACCCGTCTGGTCGGAGGATCCTCCCTTTTCTATGGTCGATGAGTGAACTTTACACCCTGTTCCACATACCCCTAAATAAGTATATTTTAATTTAGAGAAGTTATTTGTTTTTAAGTTTTCAATTTAAAATAAAAAGATTGATTAAAAATAGAAGATTGTTATTCCGCATTTTATTTTAATATTTTTCCCGCAGTTTCACACGCGTTCCCGTAAGAACCTATCCTATGTCCTTTTCTGATAGGTAGGCAAAATTCCATGATGATCGGTTATGTACCTAGTTAAGGCGCCAAAGGCAGCGGTGCGGTGTAGCTACCGCAGTATCTATTATAAGGGGCTTCGACGGCAAAAAACGTCACCGTCTTTTTAGCAAAAGACTTCGCCAAGATATTATGATATGGGGGCATAGCGGCTAGCTACGCCACTGCGTGAAAACTGAAAGCGTAACAAATAAACAAACTCACTTTCGAGTTCCCATAGTACTAGGTTCTTATGGGAACCCATGTCCTTTTCTGTACCCCTTTTTATTTTTTATTTTCTTGGGTGCGAAATTATCAAATTACTTCTCTCGCTCTGGGCGGAGCGGGAGGGCGTGTCAGACTTTTACTGACTAAAACCCACCCGTGTTCCTTCCGTTGCCTGTGTGCCGGGGCCATGATATCCCTTTCGGACAAACTCGCAACCCCGGTAGGCATTGGCCCTAACGGACCCCGTCAGTTGGTGCTGACATATCTTTGAGGCGCGCGTGGAACACAACGCGCCGTCGACCCGGACCTGGTCCTTATCGGACGGCGAGCTACCCCATTGCTCACCGTCCGCAAGCCCGCGCCTGCGGTGGCCGGAAATCGGCTAGCGACTCCCGACGGCCGGGTCGTCTCCTGCGGCGACTAGGGGCGTGAGAGCGCGAATTATGCCTCTCCCTCACGCGTTCCGCCTCCTCCTTCTCGAGCATTACTGCTTCGCAGAAGGAAGTGACGGCCTCCCATGCACTCTCGCTCCGAACCATGGCCTGAACCAGGGCCGGACGCGAGAGATCGCCGCCGCCGATCGCCTCCGTGAGGACACGGCTCCGTCCAAGCCGGGCAGACCACCGTATACTCCACCGTGTCCTCCGGGCGATCCACACAGTGGTGACACCCGGGTGTTTCCTCCCGCTTTATCCTGAACAGGAACCTCCCGAAACAACCATGTCCGGTGAGGACCTGCGTCAGGCGGATGGTGAGGACGCTGTGGCGCCTCTCTAGCCACTCCTCAAAGAGGGGACTTATCGCCACAATTGTGGCGTGTCCAGCGCTGGGTTGCGACAATCGCACTCTCCATGCCGCCATGAGATCCCGCCGGAGCTGTGTCCGCTGTGCCGTGATTTCTCGCGGCAGCAGAGTTACGCCCCGGCGGCGTTTCGCCTCCTCGCGCCTCTCCCATATGTGCGCGAGGACTCTTCAGGAACTTTTGCCTCCAGATCCCATGGCGCTAGTCCGGCAAGGAGGCTCGCCGCCTCACGGGAGACCATGTGGTATCCTCGGACCAGCCTAATGGCCACCCCTGTCTTTCCTTTGCCTTTCTGTACCCGTGACAACGTGTTACATGCAACATTTCATGATGATGCGTAACAAACTCAAAGAAACTCATATTCTCATTTATAAAATTATTTAGGATGTAACGAAGTAACGATAATATTAGATTAGAATTTTATTTGAAAATTAATAACCTTTGAAATTGTATCTTATTACTAGCGCAATAAGGTTGGACTTGCATAGGTGCAAACTTCGGTAGGTATAGGTAATTCCTTTACTAAGTTCCACCTTATTATTTTAGTCATAAAATCGTGTCGCGGACGATACGTTAATCTCATCCACGGCGGACTGACAAGAGGCTTTTCGTAGGTATAATTAATTGGCTTCAAAATTTCAAGCCGATTGTGTTAAGGGTTTTCAGAATTAAATTTCGTAAAAATACTTAGAATAGAAGCAAAGAACGAAAACAGGTGACCGCCAGTCCGCCAGTAAGTAATAACAAAACCTGAAAAAGGTAATTAAAAACAGCTTGAAATTGAAAAAAAAAACACATCAGCTTAGATACCTACCTGTCTACTCTACAATATTCATTGAGAGCGTGACATTTCTCTAATTAATTGTGTAACGTTGTATACTGTACCTACCTACCTGTTTAAATGTAATATGAGTAGGTAATACCTCCTACACACTATGCCGGCTTTTGCCGCGCGGCACGTACCTACCCGCGGCTTTTGCGCCTTCATTTCCTTTGCGATCCTTTGTGCGGCTTTGTGCGGCAAGGCCGGGCGCACCGCGGCTTGCCCGGCGGCAGGGCCGGCGACAGTGCCGGCGGCCAAGCCCCGGCATAGTGTGTAGGCGCTATAATACTTACAGGTCCAAATTATCCAACAAATATGTAAAAATTAAGGTTTAAAGTAAAACATCATTTAAATAAAAAAAAAATATTATAAGCTTTCGTAGGTATTTCAGGCATATCTTATTCTACACCACGATGTGCATACGCACGCACCCTCACGTACGCACTGCAGCACGAAACATTACAAGTAAGAACTGATAAAATGCTATATTATAGCGCGACCCCTATTAGAGTCAACTCCCCGCACTTCTAGAGTTCGTCGTGTGCCGGCGAGGTTACGTGACTAGTAGCCGGCACAACACTATCCATGTCGCCCGCGGCCCCGCGCTGCTAGGCCAGTCAGTTGCAAGCACCCAATAATCGCGCACGCGCTCGGCGACCGTACTCTTGCGCCTCGCGAGCGGTCCATTTATGTTTTTACTTTAAGTTCTGAGTTATTTCATGTCTATTTCATTTCGTTGCATATATACCAATATACACAGTTTACACGCACAATAGTTGGAGTTTTCTTTGTGTAAAGTACTCCGACTATAACTGGCGTCCCAACGTGCGGCCGTGTTTCGAAAAAACGGTTGTAAAACATTATTTCGTGTAAGATTGTTATTGTGTATAACAACGTATGTGTAAAGACTCGAAAAACAGTGTGTGAAGTGTCGAAAACAGTGACTTTCTCGGGTTTTCTTCGTGCGGCGTTATATACCTACTCGTTATATACTTCGCCCGCGCCGCCCGCAGTTTCGTTACGTTTTGTGCACACAACATTATTTTTAAAGAACTTTTAGCATATTTTGGTGTAATATAGTGACTATACAGTGGATTTAGTGTTACGAACTAGTTATTTCATGTTTTAGTCGTTCTAGTGTCTTCTTATTTACTTCCTAGAACAGTCGTGTAGGTACCTACCTAGTTCGAAATCCATGGAACATTCTTGAACATTGTTTCGTTTACTGTGCTTAAATTTTACGAACTTGATGTTAGTATTTACGTTTAGTCATCCTAGGTTATAGTACTTTAGTTTAGGTTACCTAGGTCGTATTCTTACAATTCGTAACCTAATCCTGTGAACATTTTGTGTACAGAGTATTGTTTATAGTGACGCTTCGTGCGAGTTGAGACTTTATAGTGTAGGTATTTAGGTTATTTAGAATACCTAGAACACTGACTTGCGTCGAACATTAGTGTAAACAATAACTTTGATTATTAAAACAGTTTCTTGTGTGATAGTTACCTAATTTTATTAGTTGTATTGTTGTGTATTATTAGGGTAAGAACATTCGCGTAAGCTTTTATGAACGTTGTTTACGAAGTTACGCGTTGTGTACGAACAGTTGTCGAACTTTAGTGACGAGCTAGGTTACCTAGGTACACCGTTACCTATTTGTTGTGTCGGAACGTTGTTTACAGTGCTTATAAGACATGGTGCTAACACGGTCTCGTACGAATAGTGCTTCGCGTGCTACGCAGCAGCCTGTAGATACGGATACTACGGCGGGTGAGCAGTTAGACGGTACGATGCCGTCTACTTCAGATGGCCGCGCATTTTTCGTTGACGTGCGATCGTCGACGCCGCCGCTGGCTGGACCCCCGTCCGCCAGCGCCTCGGCTCCATCACCACCGCCGCTGTATGGGCGTGAGCTGCCTGGGTACTCGCAGATTCCGCAGCACGGGCATGCTCCGCCCGTCACCACACCGCAGCCACCGATGTCCGCACCTATCGTGATGACGGACCAACAACTGGTATTCCTCTTGCAAGCCTTACGGTCACAGCCGCCTACACAAGGCGCGCCACTACCGCTGACGACGTCTGTGAGTACAAACTTGGCTAATTGTACTGCGAGATTTAATGGTGCTGGCGATGTTATGGTATTCGTGGATGCTGTGCAGATATATAAAGACTGTGTTGGCGTTCACGACGATATGGCTCTAAGAGGCCTGCCAATGCTGCTTACTGACTTTGCGGCTACCTGGTGGCAAGGCGTCAAACATTCTGTCACAAATTGGCAGGAGGCCACCCATCTACTTCGTCAAACATTCGGTCCACGCCTCCCACCTCATAGATTATATAGAGAAATGTTTAGTCGAGAGCAGGGTGACGAACGGACAGATGTCTTCGTGTGTAGGATAAGAGCTATAATAGCCCAACTACCGCTGCACACGCTACCTGAAAATCCAGTGCAGCTGGATATGGTGTACGGATTGCTCCATAGGAGAATCCGGGAGAGGGTAACACGGAGTGCCTTCACTTCGTTCGCCGAGCTGCTACAACAGGCTCGAGTAGTGGAGGATGTGCTCGAAGAAGTTTGCGCCGCTGCGCCGACAAAAAGGCACACTCCTGCATCTGCTGCCCCGCCGCCTCCGCTACCGCATGCCTCTGGACATGCATCGACGTCTTCACCTAGTGCTGCGGTTAATAAAGAAGAAAAAGCACCACCAAGCAAGGCTAGACCTAGGTGCGCATTTTGCAAGATGTTTGGACATGTCAAAGATGACTGCAGGAAACTAGAAAATCGGAATAAGACGACTGCTGAACCGGTCAAGAGCGAACCAGTTACGACCCGATCGGAGCTGCGCCCGTCCGTAGCGTGCTTCGGATGTGGTGCGCCCGGGGTGATACGTTCAAACTGCACAGTGTGTAAAGGGAAACGCACTGCATCGCCGATCAAGACCACCGCTTTCCAATCAGTGACAGTAAAAGGAAATGTGTTAAACCCGCGTGTGCGCCCTATTTTTAATGTGCAGGTGTTCGGTGCAGTAGGTACCGCGTTACTAGACACGGGCGCGAAACAATGCGTTGCTAGCGATAGTTTAACAAGACATTTGCGGGCTAATGGTCAAATATTTAAGAGTTGCGAAATAGAGCTAAGATTTGCGGACGGAACCCAACGTTCTCAAACCGTAGAAACTGCGTTAGTAAATGTAAAGGTGCAGGGAGTTACAATAAGCACTCTTTTTATGGTCTTGCCTGGCGCAACCGATTCTTTACTAGGTATGAACTTCATAGAAGACGCTGGCATGATACTCGATTTCGAAAGGAATTGTTTCTCGTTACGCGATACAGGCTTCTATAAGCTACAGTACGAACGCGAGGACCAAGTTGCGGTCAGTTCGACGATTGGCCTCCGCGAATGCGAGGGCATACTCCTATCACCATCTGATAGGGACAAGTTGGCTGCACTGTTGGAAAATAACGCTGATATCTTCAGTGCAGGGGGAGGGCCTACGCCCTTCGCCTTGCACAGGATAGACACGGGTAACGCCACGCCTATCGCAACACCCCCTTATCGACTGACTCCTGCTAAGAAGGAGAAGATAAGAGCTGAGATTGATAAGATGTTGGAACTGGAAGTAATAGAAGAAGCTGAGTCAGAATGGGCTTTCCCAGTCGTATTAGTCCCCAAAAAGAATGGTGAGACCAGATTTTGCGTCGATTATAGAAAATTAAACGCTGTGACGCGTACGGACAAATATCCGCTGCCATTAATCGATGACATAATATCTTCCACAAAGAGTAATTGTGTGATGTCCACCATCGATCTAAAATCTGGGTACTGGCAAGTGGAAGTAGCTCCAGAGGACAGACCCAAGACTGCATTCGTTTCACCGTGCGGAACGTTTCAATTTAGGCGCATGCCATTTGGCTTAAAGAATTCGCCGTCGACATTTCAACGGTTGATGGATCGTTTTCGGTCTGGACTAAAAGACGTAACAGTTGTGGCGTATTTAGATGACATCCTCGTAATTTCTGATAACCTGGATGTGCACCTACAGGATCTGCATCAGGTATTTGATCGCCTTCGTCAATTCAACCTCAAAGCAAACCGCGAAAAGTGCGTATTTGCCAGGGAAAGAGTTACTTATTTAGGGCACGTTATTACGGTCCAAGGTATCGAACCTGATCCAACCAAGGTCCAAGCAGTCGTGGAAATGACACCTCCTAACAATGTAAAGGAACTAAAAAGTTTTTTACAAACCTGTTCCTGGTTTAGAAAATTTATTACACAGTTCTCGGAAGTAGCCCAGCCGTTGACTGACCTAACCAGGAAAACAAAAGCCTGGAAATGGGGTGAGAAAGAGTTCGCCGCCTTCAACGAGCTCAAACGGAGACTCACAACGAGTCCGATCCTGCGCCAACCAGACTTCGACCAGCCTTTTATTCTACGCACAGACGCCAGTGGGTATGCCCTAGGTGCAGTGCTCGTGCAAGGTCCTGATCCGAAGTCTGAGAAACCTATCGAGTATGCAAGTAGGTTATTGACGGCAGCAGAACGCAATTATTCCACGACGGAGCGGGAAGCGTTGGCTGTGGTGTGGGCCCTTGATAAGTTTCGTGGTTATCTCGAAGGCGCCCAAGTCCATGTTGCAACCGACCATCAACCGCTGAAGTGGCTATTATCTGTAAAGACACCCAGTGGCCGCCTAGCACGGTGGGCCCTAAAAATTCAAGCTTATAATCTTGATGTGGATTATACGCCTGGGAAAGCTAATGTAGTGGCGGATACACTTAGTCGTCCCGTATGCCAGCCATCGATGGACGAAAATCCCGACTCTACCTGCGATCTGTGCCCAGTCTCAGTAGACCTACCTCACCGTAGTTCCAAGGAGTTGCGAGCAGTTCAGCTCGAAGATCCTGAACTTAGGAAGATACTCACGGACTTTGAAGAGGGTGATGCTGCCGCTCGATGGACAGATCGAGGCTATTACCTTTCAAACGGAGTCCTTTTCCGTTTTGATCCGGATGGCGAATCCGAGGAGCCTCAGCTGGTAGTACCAGACTCTATGCGCACCGAGATCTTGAAAGAACTCCATGATGCACCCACCGCCGGTCATTTGGGCCTGGAACGCACTCTTACAAAGATCAAAGAACGATTCTATTTCTCAAATATGCGTCAATACGTGGCGAAGTATCTCAAGGCATGCGATCTCTGCCAGAAGTTTAAGCCATCTAATCTTAAACCTGCTGGTCTACTGCAAACCCCTGTCCCGCAGCAACGCTTCGAAGTCCTCGCCATGGATTTATTTGGTCCTTTGCCTGAGGGTAGCAAGGGTGAGAAGTGGATCTTCCTAGTTGAAGATACTGCGAGCAGATGGGTAGAGTTGTTCCCGCTGACCGAGGCCAACGCAGAAAGTTGCGCTAGAGTATTGATAGAGGAGGTTTTCTTGAGATATGGGTTTCCCCGTAGAGTACTCTCAGATAATGGAACCCAATTCGTTTCTGCGGTTATGCAAAAAGCAATGCACGTTCTCGGTGTACATCAAAATTTGACTCCTGTCTATCATCCCGAGGCCAACCCAGCGGAACGGAAAAACCGCGAGATGAAGCAGATGTTGGCGATCCTGATGGATCCACAACACCGTCGTTGGCCGGAAGTGTTACCTGCTGTGCGATTTGCTTTAAATACGGCTCCTAACCGAGGTACGGGACACTCTGCCGCTTTTTTAACGTTTGCGCGCGAGTTCCGGTCCCCGGTGGACGTTGCCCACGACTTGCGAGCGGTCGTAGAGCAAGAAAACTACGTACCCCAAATCACGCCGTATTTACGGGACTTTGTATGCCGCCTGCAAGAGGTGAAGTGGCATGTCGAGCGCCAGCAGGATATTCGTAAAGATGCAGCCGACAAAAACCGCCGTACAGGACCCAAGTTTCAGGAGGGTGACCTTGTATTCGTAGATAGCCATCGACTTAGTCAAGCCGCAAAAGGCTTCACCAGTAAGTTTGCCCCGAGACGAGAGGGTCCATATCGCATTAGTAAAGTTGTTTCCGCAACTACTTACGAGGTTGTAGATAAAGAGAGCGAGCCTCGGGGGAAGTATCATGCCAGCCTCCTAACACCGTATGTAGGTGACTCAGACGTTGTCGTCCATGGTAGGAAGAAAGGCCGACCTTGTAAACTTTCGGTTGCCAAGCCAGCTCCAGAGCCTTCAGCTGACTTGGAGGGGGAGGATATAGCGCGACCCCTATTAGAGTCAACTCCCCGCACTTCTAGAGTTCGTCGTGTGCCGGCGAGGTTACGTGACTAGTAGCCGGCACAACACTATCCATGTCGCCCGCGGCCCCGCGCTGCTAGGCCAGTCAGTTGCAAGCACCCAATAATCGCGCACGCGCTCGGCGACCGTACTCTTGCGCCTCGCGAGCGGTCCATTTATGTTTTTACTTTAAGTTCTGAGTTATTTCATGTCTATTTCATTTCGTTGCATATATACCAATATACACAGTTTACACGCACAATAGTTGGAGTTTTCTTTGTGTAAAGTACCCCGACTATAATATATATCTTTCGCTCGATTCTCGTTGTAGTAGTTGCTCATAACGCGTTCAAGGTCAAAGTGGGGTAACTCGACTTGCTGGCTGGCGACTGTACCTAATATTGTACCAGGTCAAATATCAGTTGCTGAGATACCTCTCGTTGATACCAGATATCAACGAGAGGTATCTTTTTTGGACACGGATTGTCTAAATGGAATGGACCGCCGCCGCCTACAGTAGAAACAAAACTTAACATTAACTTAGCATTCTACTCGCCAGGTCCGATTGTGCTAGAGATGGAAACGTACCGGTACTTCGGCCACTCGATGTCGGATCCGGGTACGTCGTACCGTACGCGCGAGGAAGTGCAGACGGTCCGTAAGACCAGAGACCCCATCACCACCTACAAGGCGAAGATCCTTGACAAGAAACTTGTCACCCCCGAACAGCTTAAGGTGATAGTATAACAAAATCACATCTGTTTTTCCCCGAAGGGTTAGGCAGAGGTGTTCGTGTAGGTATGTAGGTGTACCTATATATTAATACACCCACATTTCGCCAGTTATGTTAAAATCTCATGTAGATAATATGGGGCGCGCCTACTGATATTATGAGGGTATATCCTAAAAGTTGGCAACGTCGCAAATAACTGTCAAATATTTACCTGTTTTGATTCATACAGCAATATTACTGAATAGAAATAATAAATGTGGCTAACTAGCGAACTAGAATATTAATAATGAATTGCAATTAGAACATTGAATTTGATGTTGTACCCATTTTAGGTGTAAAAAACGCATTTGGAAACTTTCCAAAGAGATTTTTTAAATCAAAAACTAAACATTCGGTGTTACGATATTAATTATTGCATTTCATAATCAATATTCTAGTTCGCTAGTTAGCCACATTTTTTATTTCCACACAGTAATATTGCTAAATTAATCAAAACTGTGAAGTATTTGACATCTATTTGCGAAGTTGCCCACCTTCAGAATAAACGCTCTTAACTGAGCACAGCAAGGCGTCTTTGTACGTACCATAACCAGCATGAGTTACAGACAAAGTGTGTGTGTGTGCGTGTCTATAGTATTAAAACAACAAGAAGAAGGTCGTAAGTCAAACCGAAGCGTCAGTCTCACAGAGTACTATAAATCATCGTCAGTCTATTGCTTTGTGATAGTGCTAATGGACTTATGAACGCTACTGTACCTATCATGCATGAAGGCAAGCACACACACACACAACATGAACCTACATGGTATAATAATATACTTCGCCAGGTATGGCATTCGTGTGAGTGTTCGTGTAAGTGGTCGTGGGCAACACAAGTCTACGTCATCACATCTGTGTTACCAGAAGTTTGTAATAATAACTCCCCAACCACCTTTATTACCTGTGCAACTGGATAGTGACGTAAGCATGTGTTGGTCCCGGAATGCCAGACCTTGTTTTATTAGACCATGCTATAGGTAAATTTATTTACAAAACAATAACAATTTATCCGATGCCAATCCAATAAAGTCAATATTTTGGCAAAAAAAACAACATTTTTGGGTAAATATACTGAGAAAATATTTTTAATTCCAGGAAATCGACGGAAGTTCAAATAAAGTTGTATCCGCTGCTTTGGCGAAAGCCAGGAGTGAAACCGAAGTAGGGTTGGAAGAACTATCGGCAGACATTTACGTCGAATGCATCGAAACCCAGGTCCGAGGTGTGATCCCTAGCAAACCCTTGACCCATTCCTCCATTGCTAAGCGCTGATAGGACGCTTAATAATCTTATTACCCAAGAAATTAAGTATTTTTTGGGTTCAGTTCTTTTGATCCTTTTACTGACACAGAAACGGTCATAGGAATTATCTTGAGAAATCCTAGTGAACAATGTCACTATGCAGGGTAAATCTTACTTATCTTAAGTAGGTACATACATCATCATTTCAGCCGTAAGACGTCTACTGCTGGACATAGGCCTCCCCCAAGCACCGCCACCCAGCCGGTTCTGTGCTTGTCTTCTAGCGGATTCCTGCGGCCTTCACCAGGTCATCGGTCCACCTTGTAGCGGGCCTTCCAACGCTAACTCTGCCGGTACGCGGTTCCCACTCCAGAACCTTTCGGCCCCATCGACCATCTGTTCTGCGACCAATGTGCCGTGACCACTGCCATTTAAGTTTGGCAATTATTCGGGCTATGTCGGCTAACATGGTTGATTCTCCTGTGGATCTCTTCATTTTTTTATCGATCACGTAGGGAAACTCGAAGCATAACCCTCCATTGCCCTTTGGGTGGCTTTCAGCTTTTGGGGTCCACGATACTTGCATAAATTTTGTAGGAACGTTGTTCCCATATTATGTTCTGTACGTTCACGAAAATCATCTACTGTACGGTATTGAGCGAGAACGTATACGCTCGCTTTTCGTCGGTGACCGATGTTTCTTGTATGACATTTTATGGGTGTCTGCGTTAAAGTATTATATGTCTATGTTACCTATATTCTCGCCAATTTTTCATGGGCCGATACGGTTTGCGCTGTCCCTTCGTGAGAAAACGGTTTGTGCCTTTTTTTTTTTAATAAACTGAGCCGGATGAAATTATTGAAATGCGTATAACTAACAGTAAATAAAAACATAAAAATCTTTGTAAATTATTTATTTTCTTAACATTTATCTCAAAAATATTGAATATATTAAACTTAATATTCGAATTACCTGCAGCCATTGTATGTTACAAGCAAATATGTAGATATACTGTTACAAATTGTTATAGTGAATATTACGTGCGTGAATTCTTAATCAAAGCCGTGGGCACATTTAGGGCTGAATTAAATATATCTGTAAGGATTCGCCTTTTCCCGTAATTCTATCCCATTCTTAGAAACTTCCTTCACTAGAACAAATGATGCGAATCCGATTAGATAGGTCTAGCTCAGCCCTTAATAAGGATTTCTAATTTGACAATAGAACTGAAAAATAAACGATATATAGCAGCTGCCAACTGCCAAGCATGCTGTTCATGTAACAATTATTATAATTAAAAATTCGTCACTAGGTTCATTTCCGTATCCCGTAATTATAACGACAAAGTTAACAAAATGATAGTTTAATTTTCCAATTTAGAATGAAACATACATACAATATATTAATCATGAATAATCGAGTGAATACTTGCATTTATGAACATTTCAAGCATTCATTTGTAAATTACTCAATTCGTTTCCAATATGCTTTACTTTCTCTGTGACAAAAGTACACACATGTGTACACCATAGGTAATTATGAAATACAATTCTCTCTACCAATTTTTATCCAAATCTGGCAGTGCGGTGCGAGTGACGTTCGTTTTTTAATCCCAGAGACTAATTTGACAGGTGCAAATGTCAAACTCCAAATTGAAAAAAAATAACAGCAATCACTTGTAATGTCAAATTAGAGTCTGGGATTTAAAAACGAACTTTATTTAACATCAAAATATTTGCATTCTTTCAATACGGTTATTTTCGTTTAGAGTGCTGTAAGGATCTTAAGACGCCTAAATGACACTGATAAAAAGGGGCACTAATCACAGAAATTGTATTGACAAAACAAGATGGCGGCATTCGTTCAGAGTTTGGCCCCACGCCAAAAGATCCTTGTAGCGTGGATCTCTGGACGGCAGGAACGTAAAAGTACCAGCCACATACGGCGCGTAAGGGCCGATTCACACGATGCGATGTTGCTGCGGCCTACATACAAATATCCATGGTATGCAACACGCGGCGTTCCGGCGTCGCACCGCACGTACACCGGTTTTGCAACCCGCGTGACAAAGGGAGGAGGGGTGTACGCGTTGCGACGCCGCCGCTCAGTCTCTTTGCGGTGCAGCGTAATAACGTTACGGCGCCGCAACGCCCGTGTGCACTGCATCGAGTGACTTAGTCAGTAAACTCTGGTCCAGAACTGTACTATGTAAAATTATTAATATGAAGTTGTATCGTCTTCATATCCATTTATTTACTTGAATCAGTCTTAACCAGTACCCTAATTGCGTGATACACGATCAATCAGAATCTGAATCGTTTTGAAACAGATTGCTAATACAATCTGCTCAACAACGTAAATAACGCAATGAATGTTGTTGAACTGTCAAAATTAAACAGATTACCTAGTCGTAATCGTTTACGAAAATATGTAACGTAATTAGATAGCTGTTCAAGCTTGAATATTGATACTTATGGTCTGAAATAGGCAACTTCCTACAAGGTTTTTTAAAGGCCCCAGGCTGAACAGGCTAAATTAAAAGGAAGTTCATCTCGATTTGTATAACTGTGCGTTTGGAGCTGTCAAAATCGTAGGTTGTATTGAAGTATTGAATTCACTCCTACGGCCTCGTCAGTGCTCCGACGCCTCTTAATACGTTCTACACAACTCCACAGTGTTGTCTTATTATTCATTAATTGATTGTTATTATTTAAACCACATACACTGTAATATTTTGACGTTGACTGGCGCACAGTTATAAAAATCGAGTTAAAATGTCCAATAAGCAAATTTTTTTATATCATCTTCTACATACATAATGAAGTTTAGCTAACTATCAAATATATTCAAATCTTATTTAGTAATAAGTCTTTTTAAGCTTTTTTGATAAGTTCCGTTCAATGCAATTTTAGGAATAGTGATAACTCTCTAACTCTATTGAAAGTCAAATTATTATTTTGATATTGAAACAATAACTACAATGGCGTTCAGTCACATTCGTCATTAGTATAGTAGATTATATGGCTAAAGAATGACGAAAAGCCTGCCTGTGTATTGATCAGACTCGTCATCCTTATCTTATCGATAGAATATAAACAGAAAAATTCACTATGCGTGTTATAATAGTATTATCAGTGTCATAAATGTCTACCCCGCGCGAGTACAGTGCAATGAAAAGAGAGGTCAATAAAACCACCACGTCAAATCAAGAGGGTGCCACTCTAACATGTAAAGAATCTAGTGTCAAATAAATCCAGATTGATAAAATATCAATAATTTACTATACCGGTGGGGGAGGCCATCAGGGGATTTCGGGATTTACTCAAGCGTCTATTTCAGCATTTATTTCTCCACGACGCTCGAGTAAATCCTCATTTAGCATCATGGCTTCCCCTACTATGAATGATGGCCCCAGCGACAGCTTACAATATAGCTTGTCGATTCGATAAATTATAGTTCCAGCGGTATATAATTATTGCGGCCATGTAGGTAGGTAGGTAGTGTACAACAATGGCATCTGTTTCCTCAAGTTTAGCAGTCAATATTAATGAAAATTAAATGGTGCAACCCATCATACAGTGCCGCCATTGTAGAGGTCTAGTGATCAAAAGCGCGACTGCTAAGTTAGCCAGAGTTTTGTATTAGATCCCCTGATCAAGATACTTTACATGAAGTGTCACCATCTAGACTAGAATCATTCTTCTAGCTTCTACTCCGTTCTTTTTGCTTTGTTAAAGCAAACATTAGTCGACGATACGATGTGGTTGCTAAGATACAGAGCATCTTGAGTTCTGTTCGCCGCCAACGCGTTGTCGTGTGAGCGCGCGAGCGAATGCGTTGTCGCGCGAATGTAAGCTACCGTTCTGATCTTGTAGGGAGATAGCCAAAGCGTGTGCTAACGCCTCGTCTTCAGTCTGAAAATAGGTAGAAACATACTATAAGTTAAGTACCTATGCATTTTATTAAAAAAAGTTGAGATGTTATAAGGTAAGGTTGGTCTTATTTGAGAAATTCCAGATGGTTAAATCCAATAACACTTTGCCCGACCCGGGAATCAAACCCAGGAGCTCATGCGCAGCAGTAGTGCTTGCGGCCACTAGACTAAATAGGCAGTCAACATCTTGAAGCATTTTTATGAACACCCAGTTATGGAGGAACTTTGCTTGAGATAACTTTGTAGAGTTTATCTGAGGATCTCAGACACTTGCCAAGCTAGTTCTAATTCTTAGATATTTTTTACAAGCTAGTTCTAATTCTTAGATATTTTTTACAAGGTAGTTCTAATTCTTAGATATTTTTTTACACAATGCATTTCAGAACACTCAAAAGAAATACGAACCATGTTTCCTTGTACTTCTGAGAATGTAGTAACTGATGCTGTAACAGGAGTGTTGTTCAGATTCACCCTGTCCTCGGCTGCTTTCATACGAGCCATGGCCGTTTCACTGAATAATGCAATAAAAAACTGATTAATTATATTTCATCACCAGCGATATAAACAATATTCATCATCTTCTATAGCCCAGCACTACGCGAATCCATAAGTTTAACTCCTATCAAAAATCGCTCAACAAACAACAAAATTGGGAGTGCTTTTTATTTAAGAGCCCTCTTACATTTCGGCGCTGCGCTAAAGCATTCTTGCGATACTGAGCGCACATTGCCGGCGCAGTGAAATATATGGTACTTTTATTTTATTCATAAAAAAATAGAAATAGCAATAAAAAAAATTGTTTGTTATTGAGCAAATGTTGGAGATTATTTGAGTATAAATACTACGTACGAAAATGATGTAGAACTTCGGATATTCAGACTTGTTTCCAAACGTTTTTAGTAGAAAATTGAATTAGGTTCAGTCATTTTTTCTTTAAATAAAAGTCATATAACAAAAATGTATTCTATTATTATAAAAGTATCGGATATGTTTAATATGAGAAAAATTGTTTTGATGAATTACGTAGTCGGGCCATAAGTTCTGTCACATACTTCGATCAATAATGCACTAAAATGACACAAAAATGTATCTCCGATGACAGAAAGATTTAATTTTGCCATTGTAATTAAACTTTATGTTTGAGTGTCAAGGCATATAATAAACTGAATTTGTTAGTATAAATTATTATTTTGTGTATTTCATAAACACATTTCGACTCCACTCATTCCTTGTCCAAGCCAAGAAGTCCTCTGTCATCAATTTTTATTGCTTTTATTAGCACTTTGTAATTCGAACTTTAAAACAAGCGAGTAAGGTTGAATTTGTTTTGAAGTATGTTTGACTTTTTTGTTTTTTGTACATAGCTTTGTGAATACAACTTTAAGCATTGCATTTAAGGTTGAATTTACATTAATGTATATTTATTTAAACTAGAAGTACGTAAACACAATTGGCGACAGTTTTAAGAGAACTTTTGTATGGGATAGTGTATCTAGTACATAATTGATCGAAGGTCACATAGGTAAAATTTCGAATTTAGAATGCAAGCCGAGGAAAATATTATGGGCATTCGAAATTTGAATATTTAAAGAAAATAAAAACAAAGGGTTTCTGGAATTTTGTTAAAATGGAGTGGACGCGCAAATAAGACAGAGTCGCAGTAATTGCATTGCATCGTTGCGGTCACGCGCCAACAGAGATTTTCAAACTGCTGAAGAATTTGAAAATTCCACTGAGTTTTTTTTATCGTACTATCAAACGATTCAGGGAAGATTCAAGATTAGAAGATAAACAAAGGAGCGGTCGACCTCGTGCTGTTCGGACTCCAGCGGTCATCAAAGCAATGAAGGCGCGAATCCAACGAAATCCTGTCCGCAAACAAAAAATGTTGGCTCTGCAGATGGGACTAAGCAGAACTACTGTTAAAAGGGTGTTAAATGAAGACCTAGGACTGCGTGCTTATAGAAAAAAACAGCACATCTTCTTAACGCACGGCTGAAGAAAATCAGACTCGAAAGAAGCCGGGTTTTATTAAGGCGGTACGCGGAAAAAAAATACCGCGAAATCCTTTTTTCGGACGAAAATTTTTTAATGTTGAGATTTTCAATAAACAAAATGATAAAGTGTATGCACACTAGTGAAGAAGCGAACAAACGTGTGCCACGTGTTCAGCGTGGTCATCACCCTTCGTCATTCATGGTTTGGCTTGGGGTGTCTTATTTGGGTCCAACGGAGGTGTTTTTTGTGAAAAAGGAGTGAAAACCAGTACCCTCGTATATCAAAACACAGTCCTAACAAACATTGTGGAACCTCTTTTACAAACAATGTTCGAAAACAGGCACTGGGTATTCCAGCAGGATTCTGCGCCGGCTCATAAGGCGAAAAGTACCCAAAACTGGCTCACGACCCGTGGAATCGACTTTATCAGGCATGAGGATTGGCCCTCATCCAGCCCAGACTTGAATCCCTTGGATTACAAAATATGGCAGCATTTAGAGGAGAAGGTCTGCGCTAAACCCCATCGTAACTTGGAGTCACTTAAAGCATCCCTGATTAAAGCAGTCGCCGATATTGACATGAATGTCGTGCGTGCTTCGATTGATGACTGGCCTTGCAGATTGAAGGCTTGTATCGAAGCAAGAGGAGGACATTTCGAATAATTTTAATGTGGTTTAAATCTGTATTTTATACCCTTTTATTTGATATATAAATGGTTGTAGTGCGTAACTCATTGTGTCATTTATTTAACTTTCCATATGTGACAAAACTTATGACCAGACTACGTATATTCAACAGAATCCGCAAATTTTAGCTCTCAAATGAGCTCTACATGAGTTTTTACCAAAACATGCATCAGGAGAAAGATTATTGCTAGGTAAATAAATAAATAATGAAAAAATCGCTTTATTATTATTGTAGAAGAGAAAACGAACTATTTTTACCAAGTAATTGTTATTTATACTAACCAACGAATAGTATTCAATTTCAACGAGGAAATCATGCATTTACGCGCATTTTTGTAATAGGCCCCTTAAAAACCCCTCTACTATTAGCTAACTCGTATTGGCTATCTGAAATGTAAATACCTTGCTGATTGGCTAATATTTTTACCACAGAATGAGTTATCTATGCTAATAATAAAGCTGAAGAATTGTTTATTATTTTATTTTTAAAGCTTTTATTTAACTTCACTTGTATGTATGTCCTGGAATATTGCAATCAATATTTCACCCGCTTCCACTGAAGCTATCGGGCTGAAATTTGGCATATGTGTTTGGTTCTCGTGACAATGCATAATTATTAAAATCTTCACTTTTTTAATTTCCACTAATATTTTTGTTTGTTCTCTACTAGACCAACTGAGGTTTGAGTACTAGAAAAGACCCTTTCTCAAGATTCAAATGCAAAAAGATTTTTTCCACTCCGACCGATACTTAATTCTTGAGATTAGCGTTCAAGCTAATCTCAAGAATTAAGTATCGGTCGTACTCAAACCTCAGTTGGTCTAGTAGAGTTTTTTGATCCTTATAAGAAACAGGATCGATGGGCATCAAAAAAAGTTTTTGTGAAAACTACCCATTTTCTAGCTGACTGTATTTTTTTTTCAAATTCTGTGAATGCAGATCAAAATGTCTCAAAAAGTTAAGGACAGTCTCCTAAGACCGTTTTCTTCTAGCGACAACGGTTAAGGTAGCTGTCCTTACTGCCCCATCTCAAAAATCCACCCTGTATATAAGTAAATCAATTGCCGTGCGTCTCGCAAAAACTCGAAAATGACTCGACCAATTGTGATGAAACTTTGATAAGTTGTTGTGTGCGCGCCGATATGACCGATACGGCTCGCATTGTGAGGAGGTTCCTGTCTCTGCAGCCCTAACCACCGGTAGCTTGGACCCTGCTCTAGACACCGGTCCTCTATTTTATTATATATTTTTATTAGAAATTTTAATCGACATAATAATAAGTTAATACTGACGCTGCTTGTCTTCTCTTGGCCGCCAGTCTACCCTCGCAGGCGTGGTCGCTGGAGTGTCGATGTCGGAGACAGAAGTTGAGAGTACACTCACTACAAACTAGCGGTACCATCTCTTTGTTCTTACAACCCCTGAAGGTACAGCGGTTTGTAAATACCTGTAATCAAAGATTTTTTTATTAAATACTTTGTACTGTATTGGTAGCAGAAGCACAAATCAAGAAGAAACGACATAATTATTGTGACGTATCTTATAAAATGTTGAATTTTATTTGAAATAAAAATCAAAGAATCTATATGTTTTACGTTTATTTTATGCATAACTAGCGAATCGCTTGCCACGGTTTTTATGACGTTAATACAACTTTGAAACTAATGTATTATACACATAAACCTTCTGGAACAAATTCTCTACATGATGGTGAAACTCGCATCCATTGTGTAGAAATTTATAATGTAATAAATAAACATAAGTGTTCTTTTTTACATACAGGGAGGAGGATTTATTACTTGCAAACAAAAAAGGTATTAAAACAGCTGCTTGAAAGTAAACATGTTTTTTCTGACTGAATTAAGTCTGTGAATATGAGTTGATATCACCAATGAAACTGAACGCGATCAGTATTTCTAAAACGCGTTCAAGAGCTGTCAGTGTCAAAATTGTTATGGAATATTGTACACTGACAGCTCTTCTGATGTGTTCAGCACATTATACGCGTTCACGTATAATGTGCTGAACACGTTCAATTTAATTGGTGAAATTCGCACTTGAGTCGTTAGTCTTACGTTAGTCGTTTACACAATACTTTATGAACTTGTTTGTCAATTAGTTTAGGCCCATGCCCATGCCCGTGCTCGTGCCCAGTGTAGTTTAAGAATTAATTCTGTCACAAAATAAAAATTGAACATACACCAAAAAGATCAGTATGCTTACTTTTTTCCGCCTCTCCTTAGCTGGGTCTGAGGTACATAGATTATCGATGTGGGCTCCTACGGCTACATCTGGAGGTTCCCCTCGTTTGCCGGGCACGGGCTTCCCGCATAGGGGACACTCTGGAACCTGGACATTACGACTGTTGGGCGCTGGACACTCATGCTTTGCATATGCAAAGTGGTCAGAACTGCAAAAGATAGTAATTTGATTTTAGTATTAGTTGAAGGTTTATTCAAAATATAATTATTATTGTAATGTGTGTGGAGAACCCATGTTCTGATTGTAGGTGCGGTTGCAAGCTTGCAAAGTCACCCTTCAAAAACAGCAGTATTCATTGTTCTAATGTGCAAAAAAACAATATAGGTTAACAAGATCGTTCTTTGTTAAACCAGGTAAGTTTAATAAAAAATAATTATAGGAAATTTTCATTACTAGGAAATTAAGACATATGTGAACAGGCTCTAATATTTCTGATGACACGAACTTCTACTTTGCATCACCCCTGTTCAAAAAGTCCTTTGGTTATTAAGTTAATTTTATGCTCAGACCAAATAAAAAACCAAGACATGGAGCGCTGCAAACAATATAGTGAAGCATGCCAAAACTACACCACTGCTCTGTGCATACACACGCTCACACGCACAAATTTACAATGTATTTTACAATGACACTACAATCAAACTACACCACACAAAGTGCTCACATGTTTACGAAACTGGCGTCACTTCACTGTTGACAGCGCTCTTTCTTGGTTTTTTTTATTTTGGTCTGAGAATAGATTCATGACTTTGCAGGATGTCGGTTTTGTTATCATAATTATCAGCAATAAACATTACTGTTAACAAGGTCAGGCATCTGAAAACTGTTACAACTTGCCTCGGGGGAATATAAACACTTTTATGACTTAGTGTCACTTTTTAAAATAATGGGAATTTCATATTTGTATTGGAAGCTGAAACACATTATTATTATTATATACTATTCAAAAATGATTCTCACATCTGCTGACTACAAAATCTTTAAATTAATTTAAAAACACTTAAATTTAATTAAGTAGATGTAGATCTACTTAATTAAATTTAAGTGTTTTTAAATTTAACAAAAAAAAAAAAAATTTAAATTTAAAATTCTAGCACTAAAAACAATGACCTTAAGATCACTCACCAGAACACTTCTTTACAAGCTCCACATTTGTATGGCAGGAAGTCTGAAAGAGAGTACATATTGCATTATAAAACCGTGGATTTTAAAATCTTATTATTAATGTTGTGTTAGCAGCCTAAGGTTGAAACTTATTGACTGCTAAACCGAAAATCAATCATCGCAGGCTACACCGATAAAATTATTTACATGAAAAATAAGGAATTGACGGCGAAAGTATCTTGCAATTTTATATTTTTAAACAACTCACCTAATTTGTTGCATGAATTGTATGAACAATTCTTTCCAATGTGAGGGAACTCCATCGTTTTTAAATTATTGTATTTTAATTCTGGCAAAAAGGTGGTCTTTCACAAGTTTAGAACAAATAATGATGACGACAAAAATTTGTTATCACTTTTATACCAAGTTGTTGCAAAAGATTTACTCGATTTATTCGTCATCCACTGACATGACAGCGTCAGCAAAACGATGAAACGACATTTTTTTATTTGTTATCGTGCGTTTACTACGAATACCGATTCTTTTCGAGAATATTCGGTTTGTTTTCAAACTGTCACAAATTCACAAGTAAGTAAAATTGGTCAAATACTATAATTATATTTTATACAAGTCACAGAACAAAGGTTTTAATATAATAAAAAGAAATAAAAAATATATCATTAGCAAAATAGAATTTTCATTGAAATAAAAATAGATGTTTTTATTAGCATCTCCTAACTGTTTCTGTCTTTACAAACACTTACGTGATGTCATCTCAAAGCTGGACACATTCCATTTCTCGCAATATCTTTATATGTTTTTTTATTATGCTTGGTGCTGTCACTTCCTGGGGCAAATATTTTATTAAGTACAAATCAAAATTACTCAAATTATTTTATCGCAATTTTATTAGAACACTATTTGCATACTGAAGGCTTCAATGCGAGTGACGTGAGTAAAAAAAAAAAACAAACTGGCCTTGTCGTGTGAAGGGAAGGGTTTGGTGGTCTGTGAAGGGTTCCGTAGTTGGGATGAATATTTACGCATGCACAGCATCAATTTTATCGACCGCAAAGGTAAGTTGGTATTTCATAGTATTTATCAAAAAACGATGAAAAACAAAGTTATCACTGCGGTTACAACCGAAAATATTCCATATCTCAATAACTATTGATCTAAATAAAAGAGTCACTTTGCAACATTATAGTCTTTTTAATTATGGTATCCAACGATTTCCCACACGCTTATGTGCATTGTTTTTTTTTTTCATCTCTCGGTTACATGAAGAGCCACCCCTAACATTGTTTCTTTGTAATTTGACTGCAACGCTGCTTAGAGGTGCACAGAATACACTTTATTTTCAATTTTCATCGATTTAGTGCAAATAGTCTAAAGGGCTCGTGGGCTACGCTGATAATAACAGCTCCACCGGTCCATCGAAAGTTAAGCTGACTTCACACTATGAGATATAAATCATATCTCGAGATATAAATTAATATTGCTCACCATACATTTAAATGGAACCTTTGTTCGTGTCAAATAACTTTGTCGCTTCTGAAGTAAAACTCGAAACTCAAACTTTTAACTAAGTGTATTCAAGAATGGTTTAGTTAAATACAAAAAATTAATCCAACTGTTATGGATAGTGCAAAAATATAATAATTTTTATTATGACTTATCGTCTCTCATACATAATGCATAACATCGTCCACGCATCTCGCACTGTAGCAGGCGCGCGAACCAATTAACATTATCTGTCCTGCTGAGAACCAATCACCGCGCTTGCCGGAATGCAACGCGTTACGCGAGCACAGCTCATTGGCTTATTTGCATGTGTGTTCTTTCGTTCGAATACTCGAGATAGGGATGTCACATTCTACATAAAAAATCGATTTAATCAATAATCGATTTTTCTTTATAAAATAATCGATTTTTTGTATTAATCGATTTTTTTCTAATTATATTAAAGAATAATAGTAAAGAGATAACAGCTTTATTAAATGAATAGTAGACGTCAGTTTTTTTTTTTAAATAATCAACAAGAAGTTCTACAATAATAATAATTAACATGAATAAAATTTATATTAAAAATATAAAAATTATATTAATCACAGTTTTGTAAAATAAAAAATACGAAATTATGTAAAAAACAGAAATTTCAATTATTTAAATAATCAAAACAGAATTTTAGAATAGTCGACATAAATAAGATGTTTTAAATTATTCAACTAAACAAACTAGAACTTAGTGGGTAATGAGATCAGGAATAAGAGCTTAGCAATATTTACTCAGATTTACTGTCAATACTAAAATAATAATAATAATAATCTATCACCTATCAAAAATAATAATAAAAATCTTTATTGCAGACCACATGATCCATAAAAACACGATAAAAAAAAATAAAAACATCAACAAAAATTAAATTCTACTTTACCAAAAATTAAAACTTAAATCAAAATTCAAATTCAAATCAAAATCCAAAATCCAAAATGTTGACGCTAGCTACTCTTCGGCCTTTTGGTCATTGACTGTTACTTAAAAACAACTAAAAACAAGAGTAAAACACTAAACAATCAGTCACGATTTTTTTTCAAAACTTTGTCGTTTGAACAGCGAAGCTAATCATCAATGACATAATGACTTAAACGAATGCCGCTAAAATAATACAGTTCGTTGACTAACGCCATATAGTGAAAGATTAATTAGTTAAATTAACTAACTGTTTTCAAAGCACACAAGGACTGCCATGTAGACGCACAGATGTCGTTAATGTAATAGTAATGGGCCTAATAGTAATTCTAGCTCCGCAGTCCGGAGTAATTTCGGGGGTTGCGAAAGAAAAAAAAATCGGCAGTGCTAAAACCAAAAATCGATTATTACTCGATTTTTCGTAATATAAAAATCACTTATTAAAATCAATTATTTTGATAAAAAAATCGATTTTTAATCGATTTTTTCCATTATCGATTATTTTATCAGATCCCTAACTCGAGATAATTTTGTCAATATTGTTACATTTTATTTTTGTCCCTCTATAGGTAATGGAACAAAACCTTCATGCAAGGTGGTTACGTATCGAAATACAAGGAAACAATAAACTGTTTGAAATGACATATATTTAAAAAGAATACTCCTTCTTAAAAACAATATACGGTAGCCTTTAAGGGTCCACCGCGTTAATAATTATTTACTTATTTCAAACACTTAAACTAAGTTAACCTGTATAATAAGTATGTGACACACTGTCACTTATTAATGCCAGCCAGCTCAAACTTCAGCTTTAAGAACTAAGGTCGTGGGGAGTTGGAGATAAAGCCAGTACTGTTCCGATTTTAAATTAAGATTAAAATATAATAAAAGATTGAATTAATAAGGTGTAACCTTCCAATTATTTTGTAAATAAACAATTAGTAAATGGGCGCCAGGGATTTAGAAAATCCCGGATCCCAGAGCCGACGAAGATGTCCAAAATTCTTCCAGATTCAGATAACTGAGGATGTCGAACTCGGGGTCCTTATTTAAATTTCTGATACTGACCGGGTTCCCAATATTGAAACCCGGACTAAAGTAATATACCGGTTTATATGTATACCGTATTAAAATGAATAAATATAAATGTAAGGGTAAAAAAAAAACCGTCCCGCCTGCGCTAACGCTAGGCGGACTTGACCAGCCGCACAGTCGTCTCCGCAAGAGGCTTAGAGCCGTCTCGAGGAACGGGTCTCGCGTCCAGGCCCCAGACGCCACTCTAGATCCTGGCGGCGAGACGAATCACTCGAGGTGCCTCACCTGGAATTGACAATACGGAGACCCAATAATATAATGAGAATCTAATTTACTATACTGGAGGTGGCCGAGCTAGGAAATCTAGAAGGCTAAAACATTAGCCGGTTAACATAGCCTGTTGCAAACAGAACATAATGAGCTACGACTTCTGTTTGCCTTATCCTGAGTGGTGGGACAATAGGAATAAGGATTACCCACGCGGCGTCCATCAACTACACAGAAAAACCTCAATACACTGCCTTGAACATTCTAATCCAATACCATGAGTAACCTCCTATGGCATATCTATGGTAAATAGTTAGCTGGTGAAATACTCACGGTTGGTTCAGGGAGAAAACACTCGACTGCAATATCTTCGACCGGCCGGGAAGCAACCTGCGTAGACGCAGCTAAGAATCCTGTAATAAATATCAAATACTTCACAACGAATCCCTATATTAACCAGGGGAGGACTCACATATTACTTCCGAACCCTATTTAACAACGAAGCTCACCTTTTAGAAGTGTTATTGAATTGCAGTCACTTCTCAAGCGTGTTCAAGGGCGAATGGACGCTCAACTCGGCAAATATTTATGGCCTAGAAGCCAACCGGAACTGGATGAGAGCATTCAGAAAATCTCCCTTACTCCAGGCAAAACTATTACCAGTTCACGGAAGATATCCACATCACTTACGACACTTAACTCTTGAAATTCACAAACAACTATCCAACATGACGTTTGAACGCTGAAACACTAAAAATCCTGCAGATCCAGAATTAAAAACTAATTAAAACAAATCTTTGGCAGTCTGCAATGCCAAAATTTGTCTAGAATGTGGTAAGTTACCCATAATATTAATTAGGGATAATTAGGTTAATTACCAGAAACATTACGTCAAAGACACTTCACAGATTAAATATGTATTCGTTTGACAATGAAAGTTCTAGAAAAAAGTTTACAATGAAAAAATTTATTCATTTCCGTTTTCGGTTATTTAGTTTATTATTAATTTTGTTACCGAAAGCCGAAAATAATTAAGGACTGGTCACTGGATATTATTTCGATGATTACCAATCAATATGTTAAAATGAACTGTTATCGATTAAAACTACAACCATGAATCGGCGACAACAGATGTCGCTTATAACTGACAGAAGCTGACGTTTGAATGAATGACATTTGTGTTGTTATTCTATTTTGCAATCAAACTAATTTACAATATTTGGTCTAATTAATTGTGCAAACCTGTTTAGAAAAGTGATTTCTTTACAGAAAGTGAAACTAAAAAGTCCAGTGACGAAATACAGTTTAAGGAATTAATAATTCATTGTAAAATAATCCTGTGGGATACTTTATAATTGACTACGTATGTTTTCAGGTAAATGCCACTTTATTTATTAAGGATTTAGATGTGCAAAACCAATTAGTGGTAGGCATAAAAAATACAACGTAACAGTACCTCCCCAACCACCAGAGATTTGACCCGCTAGGGCAAATCTCGAAGCTGGCCCTCCAGCGTCAAAGCAGACTCCAAAGGACCAATTACTCCTACAAAAATCTACAAAACTCATGCCTGAAAACAGAAACAGAGAAAGAAAAGTAAAGAAAAATAAAGAATGAAAAATATGGAAGCCGGTGTGCGATTTCTATTATTTAACATATCCCCTTAGCTGATAATATAAAGGTATTTAAGGTATATACATACATAAACAATACAGAAATCTGGTTACACTTCAAGTATAGAGTAACAGACCGCTCTATTAGGCGACATTGTAGTAGGCTTTGGTTATCGAGTCTACAATTCCGCCCGTGTTATATGGCTTATTTTTAATTATCCATGTAACCTATGCGAAATAATTGAATTTGGGTTAACATAATACATAAACCTACGACCTAAAAGGGTTCTGGTCACATTTCAAGTATAGAGTAACAAACCGCTCTATTATGCGACATTGTAGTAGGCTTTGGTTAACGAGTCTACAATTCTGCCCGTGTTGTATGGCTTATTTTTATTTATCCATGTGACCCATACAATATAATAAATATACTATGTCTCCTGGAGCGAGTCTAATCCATTTACAAACATGTAAAAGACAAGCTCCAAAGAGTGTAGAAATGTGTAAATAGCTCCTGGAGCAAGTCTAGTCCATTTACAAACATGTAAAAGACAAGCTCCAAAGAGTGTAGAAATGTGTAAATAGCTCCTGGAGCAAGTCTAGTCCATTTACAAACATGTAAAAGACAAGCTCCAAAGAGTGTAGAAATGTGTAAATATCTCCTGGAGCGAGTCTAGTCCATTTACAAACATGTAAAAGACAAGCTCCAAAGAGTGTAGATATGTGTAAATATTTTCTAAAGTGTTAACAACCTAGTCTGACCTACTATAAGTATGTAGGAGAGACCACCCCATTCCATCGCACACCACCTTTCACATCCTTTAACCGAATGTGACTATTGCCCAAAACAACGCTGAGCTGGTTCACAAATAATATTAAAAAAATCTAAATGCTATAAATTAGAAAATTGGCTAACCGTCATCCATAAAAGGAATGTGACGGTTATTTCGCCCCCTGTAAAAAAAATACCATCTTAAAAACGTTTTCCATCAATGCAGCCTACACGCCCGCCATTATGGCCTCTTATCTCAGGACTATCAAAATGCTGCCTTACCAGCAATCCGGAGGTTAATACACCCAACGGATGTTAATACCCCCAACGGAGGTTAATACCCCCAACGGTGGTTAATACCCCCAACGGAGGTTAATACCCCCAACGGAGGTGTCAATCCTGCCACAATATCAGACCAACGACAATCGCCTTCGGTCCTCAATGTATAGTTCACCAACGTGTACACAGTAGTAACCTGTATAACACTACGAACGGCAGAATCATTAAATATTTTTAATCTATAACCTTGTAGCACCGTGGCATATACAGCCACCAATACTACAAGAAAACCAGCAACCCTAAGGCATATACCGCCCTCGAGGTCACTGTAACCAACCACAACAACTAAACAAATTTAAATTTAAGTTTAAATTCGTATTAAAATAATAAATAAAAATAAAAAATTATTCCTCACCACCTGGTGATTTAAAATCCTTAATATGCCATGAGCCAAGGTTTTTACCGGAACTACAGCCTTCCAATTCATACACTAAGGGTGAAAGTTTTTTTCTAATTATACATCTCTCGTATTTAGGAGCTAATTTGGCCATAAAGAATTTGGAGGCGTCACTCTGAGGATATGTCTTCTTCCACACAGTGTCGCCTACCTCAAACTCCGCGTGCCTCCTACTGCTATTATAATAACGAGCACTACGTTTATGTGATTTGATGAGCGCGTCCTTTACTTTATTGAAGATACAATCCAAGACCCCTAGCTGATTTGCATATGCACTGCGGGAAGCGCAAGCCAGAGTGGGCTGTGCAACGGTATCATTGCCGAAGACATCTCCACTACTAACTGCCTCTCTGCCATGTACTAGGAAGAACGGAGTAAAACGAGTAACTTCATTTGTGGAGGTGTTCATAGCAAATTGGATCTTTGAGATATTAATATCCCAGGATCGATGATCATCCTCCACGAGAATTGATACCGCGGTCATTATGGTACGGTTATAGCGTTCCACGGTGTTCACGCTTGGGCAATAACGAGGTGTGAAGTGAACTTGAGGTATTTTGTACCTCTCCAGTAGTGAACGTAACTCATTACCCGTGAATTGCGTCCCGTTGTCTGCTATCACCGTACGGGGTATACCGTGTACCAAGAAAACGCCGTCCTCAAGTCTCTGTGCTATAGCCTTACCAACAGCTTTACGTAAAGGATACAGTAAACAGTACTTCGTAAAACAGCACACGACAACTAAAAGATATGTAAATCCCGCTCTAGACCGTGGCAATGGTCCTACCAAGTCAATACTTATGGTTTCAAACGGCTTGGAACACTCCTTCGCGTCACCTAAAAGACCGGGAGGAGGCAATTGTGAGTGTTTATAGGCAGCGCACTTATCACATTTACCAACGTAGCTAATCACATTCTTATACATGTTAGGCCAGTAGTATCGGAGTGCAAGTCTTTTGTAGGTTTTAAATACTCCGAAATGTGGAGATAATTCGCCACTATGGTAACTCTTCAATAATTCCAGACGGTTGCCCTCCGGTACTACCTGCTTCCAGTCGTAGTCACTAGCCACCCCGAACTTATTTTTAGAATAACGGTAAAGTTTATCCTCCTTAATAATAAAGTTAGGGCACGATCTGGGCGTACTGACACATTTATCCCATAACCCCTTGAACCAAGTGTCAGTGACAGGCACTATAATTTCCAGCACCGGAACGCCACGAGATAGGGCATCAGGAACCACATTGTCCTTGCCTTTACGGTGTTCAATGGTAAAGTTGTAAGGTGATAACCGACAACCCCAACGGGCTAATCGACCAGAGGGATTGGTTAAATTAAAGAACCATTTTAAGCTCGAGTGGTCGGTTATCACTTTAAACGTAGGACCGCCTTCTACGTAAGGACGATAGTGTTCCACGGCGAAGACTACAGCGAGGGCCTCACGCTCTGTCGCTGAATAATTGCGTTCCGCCGGATTAAGCGAACGACTGCAGTAAGCTATTGGGTGCTCCTCCCCATTTATAACCTGAGTCAGAGTGCCCGCTATCCCAAAACTGGATGCGTCACAATGAATCTCAAAAGGTTGTGAGAAATCCGGACAAGCCAATACCGGAGCAGATACCAATGCCTCTTTCAAGGTTGAGAACGCTGTTTCTGTCTCAGCCGTCCACTCAAAAGGCGGCGCTTTTTTGCTTGTACTAGTTAGTGCGTTTAAAGGGGCCGCTATTGAGCTAAAGTTTTTAATAAAACGTCTATAGTATGAGGCCGTTCCAAGAAACATTTTCACTTCCTTACGGGTTTTAGGGGTTGGAAAGTCTACAATTGACTGAACTTTCGACGGATCAGTGTGTAAGCCATGCTCGTCCACTCTGTAACCCAGATATTTTAGTTCTCGTCGAAAGAAACAGGACTTAGGTAAATTAATTGTCAAATTAGCTTGCCTTAATTTTTCTAAAACCCGTTTAAGTAGGGAAATGTGCTCCTCGAAGGTTGATGAGCAAATAATGATGTCATCTAAATATACGAACACCTTATTACCAAACTCCGGGCCGAAAAGTCTGTCCATTAATCGCTGTTGGGTGGCTGGTGCTCCCGTCAACCCAAAGCACATAACTTTAAATTGAAACAGACCTCGACCGGGAACTGTGAACGCGGTTTTTTCTTTGGATGAAACGGAGTCCAATTCGATTTGCCAAAATGCAGATTTCAAATCAATTGATGAAAGGTATCGCGCGTCCCGCAACTGATCTAAGATGTGAGAGATGTAGGGTAGTGGATACGCATCTTGCTTGCTGACCGCATTCAGCTTCCGGCTGTCCAGGCAAAATCGCCATTCCCCATTCGGTTTTGAAGCCAGTAGAACCGGGTTATTCCAGGCGCTATTGCTAGGTTCCACCACTCCCATCTCCAACATCTCATCCAGCTGACGGTTTAGTTCCTTGAGGCGTTCAGGTGATAAAGGATAATAACGCTGTTTAATAGGAGGAACATCCCCTGTGTCTATTTTATGACGCAACAGATGGGTACGACCTAATCCTTTAGCCTCAAAGGAATCCTTTTCGAATTCTTTAATTAATAACTCCGCTTCATTCTTTTGGTCCGGTGTTAATTCGTCAAACGGCTGTAGGTGCCTAACCTCCGAGACGCAAGTATGACCTCTATTGTATTTTAAATATTGAAAAGGTAATTTATTAAAAAATTTCGGTGCCAAGTTAAAGGCCTTCCAAAAATCAACTCCAAAAATCAACGGTGTAGTAATATCTGGAATGATATAGAATTTAATAACCTTAGTGACTCCCATGAGAGTCACTGGTAAAAATAAATAACCCTCCACGGATGCCCGCGAATTATTGGCAGTTACGATGTTGCCCAACTGTCTATCGGCGTGTAGAGTCGCACCAGCCCTTATGAATTGTTGGCCAACATCGGAACCTAACACCGAAATGCAAGAACCTGAGTCGAGTAAACCGTAATAATACTCATCGTATATAGATATTGTTAAATGTGGACGAGTATCGTCCGTAGTCTTATAATGTACTGTATCTACCCTTAATGAATGTAAAAATAACTTTAAATTCTTTAAATAATTGTCCCAATCAGACTTATCAAAATTGTGGCTGTAGTTCCGTAAATTTAGTTTTTTGAAATGCAGGTTGGACAGGACTGAGCATCCTTCTTCTTTTTATTACACGTAGGGCACGAGGATGCACGTACGCCCTTCTTGCCGCAACGGTAACACACAATTTCTGTGGATTTGCATTGTGCTAACGCATGTCCCTTAACCCTACAACGAACACAGAACAACGAACCAGAATCAGTCTGCACGGCTTCGATCCTTGGTGAACCTTTCGGGGCTTGGTAAGCCAAGTCAGCTGCAACAAAAGAAGACGTTGGTTTGGGCGGCTCATGAAACTGAGCTCTGCTATGGAAACCTAGCTCCAGTTGTCTACATTTCTCCTTTAACTCATCCAGCGTGTTGACAATCATGATTGACAACCCCGACGTGTATTCCGGTCTCATGTTGAACTTGATCCGTGCTAAACGATCACGTTCTGGAACCTTATATGATAGTCTATTGAAAAGATTCTCCATGACTGCTATAAATATACAAGACAGCTCAGTCGACCCCTGCGTTCTGTTAGTTATCTCTGAAATGAGACGCATATCATAATCTGGTGGAGCGAAAGCTATGAGTAACTGCTCCTTTAGTTCCGCCCAATCACCAACCGACGCTTTAATTCCACGATACCACAATAAGGCTCCGTCCGAGAATAGATCTAGAACCGATTTATGTAAGGCGGCTTCGCTAATGTCTCTAGCCTCGCAAAGCTCCTCAAGACGCTCAATAAATGCTTTCACGCAACCTGTACCATCAAATTTACAACCTTGGGTTTTTACAGTTTCTTTCCTGCAGGAAATTATGACGTCCTTTGGCTGCAAATCCGACATTACCTTCGGTGTCTCCTCGGCGGAAGTAAATGACTGATGGAAACTCGCATTAACCGAATCAATTAAAGACAAATAACCGCTGAGCTGCTTGTCAATGGCTGCATAATCGGTACTGAGATCAGTTGGGGGAGTAATCCTACTCAAGCGATGATATAGGTGGAAACCTAAAGCCTTGGCGCGGTTAAATTTTTTGAAATGGGAAGGGTACCTATCTAGCACTTCATCAATTTCTGGCAGTTTGGCCTTGATCGCTTTTAATTCGATTTTCGGATCTATATTTGTCTCCACGATATCGTCGGAACATACCAATTTATTAAGTTCCCTAATCTGAACACGTAGTTCCTCAACAGTTGAAGCGGGTTTTGCGTCTCGGACCAGTACTTCATAAATGAGCTCGTCCTTATGAAGTAAATTAAATTTAATGGGTCGTTCCATTTTGTATAATTAATTAAAAAAAATAAAGAGAACTGAACTAAAAACTGGCTGTCACAATTTACAAACTCAAATTATGAGTAAATATTTTCCACATTCAACGCAGTTACATAAATAGCAGTCTTATAAAGTAATTTTGTATTTTAATTCAAGGCTTTTATTTCCAAGAACAAAAGTCCTGGAGTTGTTTTGGGGGACAGGTAATAAAAATATTGTAAAGAGTAAATAGCAGCAAGAAGTGTAAAAAGTAAAAGTAAACAAAAGTGTATAAAACAGTACAAACATAAACTTGAACACATAAACAAAGGATTCCGCGCAACGGTTTTTTTTTTTCTCTTAAAATTAGAATAATTGGAAGGTTATAGAAACAGTACTCTGGCTTGTAAGGTACAGCAAAAGACGTAACCTCTTTCTCCAACTAATACACACGTTGGTCGCCACTGTTTCATTTTATTTTTGTCCCTCTATAGGTAATGGAACAAAACCTTCATGCAAGGTGGTTACGTATCGAAATACAAGGAAACAATAAACTGTTTGAAATGACATATATTTAAAAAGAATACTCCTTCTTAAAAACAATATACGGTAGCCTTTAAGGGTCCACCGCGTTAATAATTATTTACTTATTTCAAACACTTAAACTAAGTTAACCTGTATAATAAGTATGTGACACACTGTCACTTATTAATGCCAGCCAGCTCAAACTTCAGCTTTAAGAACTAAGGTCGTGGGGAGTTGGAGATAAAGCCAGTACTGTTCCGATTTTAAATTAAGATTAAAATATAATAAAAGATTGAATTAATAAGGTGTAACCTTCCAATTATTTTGTAAATAAACAATTAGTAAATGGGCGCCAGGGATTTAGAAAATCCCGGATCCCAGAGCCGACGAAGATGTCCAAAATTCTTCCAGATTCAGATAACTGAGGATGTCGAACTCGGGGTCCTTATTTAAATTTCTGATACTGACCGGGTTCCCAATATTGAAACCCGGACTAAAGTAATATACCGGTTTATATGTATACCGTATTAAAATGAATAAATATAAATGTAAGGGTAAAAAAAAAACCGTCCCGCCTGCGCTAACGCTAGGCGGACTTGACCAGCCGCACAGTCGTCTCCGCAAGAGGCTTAGAGCCGTCTCGAGGAACGGGTCTCGCGTCCAGGCCCCAGACGCCACTCTAGATCCTGGCGGCGAGACGAATCACTCGAGGTGCCTCACCTGGAATTGACAATACGGAGACCCAATAATATAATGAGAATCTAATTTACTATACTGGAGGTGGCCGAGCTAGGAAATCTAGAAGGCTAAAACATTAGCCGGTTAACATAGCCTGTTGCAAACAGAACATAATGAGCTACGACTTCTGTTTGCCTTATCCTGAGTGGTGGGACAATAGGAATAAGGATTACCCACGCGGCGTCCATCAACTACACAGAAAAACCTCAATACACTGCCTTGAACATTCTAATCCAATACCATGAGTAACCTCCTATGGCATATCTATGGTAAATAGTTAGCTGGTGAAATACTCACGGTTGGTTCAGGGAGAAAACACTCGACTGCAATATCTTCGACCGGCCGGGAAGCAACCTGCGTAGACGCAGCTAAGAATCCTGTAATAAATATCAAATACTTCACAACGAATCCCTATATTAACCAGGGGAGGACTCACATATTACTTCCGAACCCTATTTAACAACGAAGCTCACCTTTTAGAAGTGTTATTGAATTGCAGTCACTTCTCAAGCGTGTTCAAGGGCGAATGGACGCTCAACTCGGCAAATATTTATGGCCTAGAAGCCAACCGGAACTGGATGAGAGCATTCAGAAAATCTCCCTTACTCCAGGCAAAACTATTACCAGTTCACGGAAGATATCCACATCACTTACGACACTTAACTCTTGAAATTCACAAACAACTATCCAACATGACGTTTGAACGCTGAAACACTAAAAATCCTGCAGATCCAGAATTAAAAACTAATTAAAACAAATCTTTGGCAGTCTGCAATGCCAAAATTTGTCTAGAATGTGGTAAGTTACCCATAATATTAATTAGGGATAATTAGGTTAATTACCAGAAACATTACGTCAAAGACACTTCACAGATTAAATATGTATTCGTTTGACAATGAAAGTTCTAGAAAAAAGTTTACAATGAAAAAATTTATTCATTTCCGTTTTCGGTTATTTAGTTTATTATTAATTTTGTTACCGAAAGCCGAAAATAATTAAGGACTGGTCACTGGATATTATTTCGATGATTACCAATCAATATGTTAAAATGAACTGTTATCGATTAAAACTACAACCATGAATCGGCGACAACAGATGTCGCTTATAACTGACAGAAGCTGACGTTTGAATGAATGACATTTGTGTTGTTATTCTATTTTGCAATCAAACTAATTTACAATATTTGGTCTAATTAATTGTGCAAACCTGTTTAGAAAAGTGATTTCTTTACAGAAAGTGAAACTAAAAAGTCCAGTGACGAAATACAGTTTAAGGAATTAATAATTCATTGTAAAATAATCCTGTGGGATACTTTATAATTGACTACGTATGTTTTCAGGTAAATGCCACTTTATTTATTAAGGATTTAGATGTGCAAAACCAATTAGTGGTAGGCATAAAAAATACAACGTAACAGTTGATGAGTGATGCAGTGATGTTTGGAGCTGAATTTTTCGTTACTATGCTTTACTTTTAATATTCGTAGCGCAAACCCAAAAGATCTGACAACCAGTCTTATCAAGGGATGTGTTACTCGGTATCTGGGTTGTGGACACCATCACAGCACCATGTAAAAAACTTGTATTCAGCTGCACCCGGTTAGACTGGAAGCCCAACATAATTGAGTAAAGGCTTGGCAGATTGATATATAGTGCAGATAGTCTCCTAGTAAAATGGCTGTGTAACATCCGTACGGATGGACAGACTGATATGACGAAAATAAAAGTGTTCAGTTTTTCGGTTTGGCTACGGAACCCTAATAATTAAATGTCAAATTGTCAATGTCACAAACGTCATTTTCGACCTGTGTGCCGTCTGCTGGGTCGAACCGTATTTTTTAGTTCGAACCGATTAAAATTGAATAAAGTGGTCCTTTTTGAGGATCACAAAATACACTGGGCTTTCTAGAAGAACTAATAACGAAAATGAGTAAACTCGTTCCTTCTGTCGCTAAACTTCTAGCCGGTAATACGGTTACGGTGGGTTCCCTTTCCTTGCTGCAGAAACTCAGCGATTAAAATAATTAAAATATTATGTGCTACCAAAGTAAGCTGGAAAGAGGAGTAACAGTATATGCTCAATGCAATTTTTGATTTTAGAAAGTGGGGGCCCCAGTTGCTACGACGTCTAATGCAAAATACAGTACGAAGAGCCAAGCTTCATTTGAAATCAAGGTAGCTCTAATTTATGATCTATTTTGATCTTAATTATGTTCTATTAGTTGATAGTAGTGCTTACATGTTTGCCTTGTAAATGCCGGCTATTATTTTTATATAAATTAGTTAGACAGTTTTATAATTATGTAACCTAACCTTCATTGTGTCAAGTGTAACTGTGTTTTGTTGTCAGTAATCTGACGTAGGTAAGCTACCTGATACAATGATAACAAATTGAGCATAGTTAACATACCCCATCAACTACACAATGGATTGGTTTGGTTATAATTAGTTTTCTGTGTATACATTACTATGGTCTACGATGAGAAACATTCCAAAAAAATGTTGCCACAATTTATGTTTATGTGAAAAAACAAGTATCATAGTCAAAGTGGTGTTAGTGCCATGTCAACTGCATTATAAATTCCATGCCTGTTAACTGCTATTGCTTTTTATTTCTTCATAAAAATCTATTCACCGTCTTATATTGTATGTTTTTTATTTTACTAGCCTTTCAAACTCCACAAATTGGATAAAGGCCCTGCAACAACAGCAACCGTAACCAGTGAAGATGCTCTCAAACTGTATGAACACTTGGCGGTTATCCGACGAATTGAAACTTCATCCGGCAACTTGTACAGGGAGAAGATCATCCGTGGATTCTGTCATTTATACTCAGGTGTGTGATTGAAGATGTTAACTTTCTTGTACAACTTATGATGGAGTTATTATATTTTATACTACATCATCAAGTTTATCTTATGTCTAAAGATTTTCAATTTAATGCATAGCCAAACAGTTATCAATATTTTATATATCTTCTGTTTTGATCAAAATATCTCAACTAAGTAATATGTTATTACAAAATGCAATGGACTAATAGATAAATAAATACTAGGTCAAGAGGCTGTAGCGGTGGGTATGCGTGCGGCTATGCGTGACGTTGACACAGTAATCACTGCGTACCGTTGCCATGGCTGGACACATCTCATGGGTGCCCCTGTGTCTGGTGTACTCAGTGAGCTCACAGGCCGCAAGTCAGGAGTCTCACGAGGCAAGGGAGGCTCTATGCATTTGTATGCAAAGAATTTCTATGGTGGCAATGGTATTGTTGGTGCTCAAGTAAGTTTCTTTATTTATCTTTATAATGTTTTAATATACACAACGCAAAAAATATAATCATTAAGCAACAAGTAAAGATTGGGCATTTCAGAAGTTTTCTTTGAACAGCTGCTTGCAATTCGTATTATTTTTGCCACTAACAGATAATTTGAAGGTCAATGTCCTATTTGTGGGAAAATGCCTCTCCCCATTCATTCTACTTATCTCTGTGTGTTCCTCGCGGAAGGAAGCTATACTAGGTGGACTGCGCGTTGTCTTCTCCCTGGTCTGCCGTGACCCCGTCTAGTTATGGCTTGTGATATACGGGCTCACATTTTTGCCGGTATCATTCATTCTTGCAGGCTATTGAGCTACCTTGACAACTTGCGTTGTGCCCACAAATTCGTAGAAAAATTCAAAATTCGAAAATAACTTGAAATAATTCCTCAGTGCCCATTAGGCGCTGGAATAGCCTTTGCACACAAATACAAAGGTGATGGCGGAGTGAACTTCGCCCTGTATGGTGACGGTGCTGCCAACCAGGGTCAACTGTTCGAAGCGTACAACATGGCCAAACTATGGGACTTGCCTTGCGTGTTCGTCTGCGAAAACAACGGATACGGTGAGTGTATTAGCGTTATTTATTAGTTTGGTTCGGTTCCTTTTCTGAGCAGTCTTGCTCAAGAAGGAAAAGGAATCAATAATAAAAAATTAAAAATGTCAAATGAATTATTAGCATGTCAATCAGTCAGTGATTCATCATTAAGGAAGCCGTGAATTGTGTAATAACTTTTTTCAATTAATATTTCGTTTAGTGCCCTTTTGAATTTGAAAACAGTCATATTTTTAATAGCAATAGGTGCTTTATTATAAATGCGGGGGGCAATACCAAAAAACTTTTTTGCATTAGTGCGGTTTTACATTTTACTTGACATAATTGATTGACGTATTGAGTCCATATTGGATTATTTCTGACAGCCGACAATTTTTGAAAGAGATGTGGATTTTTTTTTGAGTAAATTGACTGACCTATTCAGACAGAACTATTATATTTATGTTTCTATTATTGGAAATATAATTTTGTTAAGAGCAATATACAGATTTATTTGATTTGTAGATTGGCACAAGAATAGGCTCAATAAATTGAAAGATTCTTGACGATCTGCTGGGGTTGCGGGTTTGTCCGAAAGGGATATCGCGGCCCCGGCACACAGGCAACGGAAGGAACACGGGTGGGTTTTAGTCAGTAAAAGTCTGACACTCCCTCTCGCTCCGCCCAGAGCGGGAGGAGTCATTAGATGATCTCCCACCCAAAAAAAAAGAAAAAAAAGAAGATTCTTGACGATACCTACATCTTTTCTTACATAAGCAACTTTCAACCCAAGCCTACTTCTAAGAACTGAAGAATTGAACTGCCAACGGCTTGGCCCGCGTGGAGGCCGGGAATTATCCCTCGGGAACGTACTACCGGAATAAAAAGTATCCTATGTGTTAAAGCAGGTCATAAATTATCTTTGTTCCAAATTTCATCCAAATCCTTTCAGCCGTTTTTGCGTGTTTGAGTGACAAACATCCTTCCGCACTAATAAACTATATTTCTATTACTGCTTGTTCTGTTCCCGCAGACAAACCGTGAAAACAGTTTTGCGGGGCATAGTTCGATTAAGATTTTTTATAAACGTTGTTCATAATAAATAATTAATAAAAAATAAAAAAAACTTTCACATATAATATTATATATACATATATAGTATCCTAAATCCATAAAATATTATAAATGCGAAAGTGAGTTTGTTTGTTTATTTCTTTGTTACGCTTTCACGCTAAAACGACTGAATGGATTTGGATGAAATTTGGCACATGGGTAGACCATGACCTGGAAAAGGACATAAGATACCTTTTATCCCGATATTCCCACGGGATCGTGACTTTTGCGGGTGAAACCAATTAATAATATTATTTAGAGACTAGCTGCGAGCTAGTCTCTAAATAATATTATTATTTGGTTTTAGATTTCTTAAACCACCAAAATATGTATGAAGCATAGTGATTATGGCACTAAGTTCACATTTACGGGTTATTTGAGAGCAGGAAAATAATGGCGTATTACATTAACGTATCAGTCTCATCTCTACCAAACCTCACGAATGACGAGCGTGAAGCACACATCTCTAGCTTATCTACTCAATAATAATATTAAAATCACTGACGGACAATTTGATGCTTCTAGACCCAGCAGCTAGAGCATCAAATGCACAAGAATTCCTTATATCATGAAAGTCAGCACTAGAAGGAAGAATGTTTAAACATTCATTCCCTAAAGGGTTTAAATAAAAGTTTGTATGAAAGTGCGTCATTTTTGCCGATGGGAAATCCCGTTGGGCATAATTATGGTTTGTAACTAAATAAAAATATATGATTTGAAATGAAAACAGATCAAACAGAATGTAATCACTAATCAGTCAATTAATTATCATTTATAGGTCGCGTCGTGAAGATCAAATAGAGGTCGGTTGAGTAGGCTTAATTCATAATTTTATTTTTTAATATCTACATATATATGTACTTACACTTATATTTATATGTACTTACAAATAAATAAAATTAAAGTATCTGTTTGTAATGGCAAAAAACAGCTTTTTACTAATTGCTTATGAAACTATTTATACGGTAAGTACTTATAACAAAAAAAATTCAACAGTTTGTGTCTTATCTCATTTTTTTTTTGTTATCTTAGGAAATGTTTGTCTAGACATTATCTCAATTTCAGTTTGTCATAAGCGTAAACCAAATATGGTAATATTTCGTTAACATTTTGGCTTTGTAGTACGTGTTATTTATTACCAGAACATAATTAGGTTAGTGTGAGGTTATAAAGATCTGGTTGTAAATCCTTAGTTACTATTAAACTCGAATGTCTCTGCCTGACTCAGCCAATCTGTCCTTAGGACCTCGAGTACATTCATGGTGATTGTGAACTTTATTTACTAGGCAGCATCGTTCAAATCCCTCTTTTCCTTTTAATATTAAACTTTTTATAGGTACAAGTCAGTGGCGGACTAAGCCTGTCGGGGGCCTGGGGCGGTAAAACTAAATGGGGCCCCCAAACTCAGGAACGAACGTTGAAATATTTAGCACACTGCCTCGAAAAGGTTAGGTTTTCTGTTGACCATTGATACAGAAATAGAGGATACTTTGTCTACAACCGAAAAGCTAGAGTATCAGAAAAAATATAGTATGGTAGAGCGAGCGCAGCGAGCTCGAAAATTTTTACACTCTACATTGTAAAAAAAATCTTTTAAACACTTATACAGAAACAGGAATTACTTTGTTGACCTATACAGAATATTTTGTAAATATAGTATGCAAGAGCGAAGGGAGCTCAAAAATGTAACACCCCGTCCCGGATAAGTCAGATTTTCTTTTGACCATCCGTATATAAATAGGAAATACATTGTCGATTTACGCAGAGAATTCTAATAAAAAAAGCATATTAGGTTGCGAGAGCGAGCGAAGCGAACTCGAAATTTTAACAACTAATCAACTCCCTAACTAACAAAAAATCTTCAATTACAAACTGCCTTTTTACAGAATATGTTTTGGTCTGGTTTGGAATTTGATTAAAAAGTTGTGGCGAGCAGCGCTCGGTGGGCACCGAGTGCTGCTCACACAACTTTTAACCTAACCTAAGACTGCGCTCGTGTGCGCTGCACACCCTGCACCATAGGTAAAGCCGCCTCTGGGTTTTTCTCTAAAACGTGTTTAGCTTAGAATAAGTTGTTGTTGATCACATATTACTTACTAGTCAATTTGCAATTGAAATCGTGGCCAGAATCGTACATTCTTACATGTCATTGCATACTTAGAAAAATCTATGACGATGATTGTCGGAGATGTGGGAAAAAATCACGCCGGAGCTCTAGTATTCAGCCATAATCTGCCGTTTAACGCTTTTAATGATTGTTAATTTCATAATTGTTACCTATGCTGCCATCTATTGAATTTTCTTCAAGAATAATTTATAATTTGTTCGAGTTGAGACCCCATGATCAGGGGAACGCGGAGGCATTTGGGGGCCCCCCAAGACCGGAGGCCCGGGGCGGGCCGCCCCTTCCGCCCCCCTGTTAGTCCGCCACTGGTACAAGTAGTGTCTCCTACAGTTGGTAACTAGCGTGGTTGCTTTTACTGTTCTCATTATCATCTGCCAAGCCTTTTTACCCGACTACGGCGAAGTAAAAAGGGGGTTTATGATTTTGACCGGTATGTATGTATGTATGTATGTATGTATGTTCATCTATTCCCTCATAACTTCTAAACTACTTATCATAAATTGACAAATGAGGTATCTTGGGAATCGTCTTGATCGTTCACTGGTAATAGGCTATGTGACGACATGAAATTGAATATTGCGCCCTCTAGAGGACAAAATGATGAACTAAAATGTAATCTGTTTCGTGTAACTCCGGATTTTTATTAATTTGTCTGTCTGTGACGTCTTGTTTACTTATTTATACCTTTTTAATTGTTTTTTTTTTGTCGTAGTTGGGTTAACTTAAATTTTCCCAACTATGTTGGGGTCGCCTTCCAGTCTCATGTCGTCATGGAGCTACTGCCTAAATTACCCGTAACGACTGTCAAAGATCTACGAAGTTCGCCGCTGGGCGCTGGGTTTCGCCTATTCTAAAAGTCTTATTTTTATCTTCCAGGCATGGGAACCAGCATGGACCGTTCGTCAGCCAGCACAGACTACTACTCGCGCGGCGACTACATTCCCGGCATCTGGGTCGATGGCATGGATGTACTCGCTTCCAGGGAGGCTACCCGCTTCTGTATCGAATACTGCACCAGTGGAAAAGGTATATGTCGCAATTAAATTATACCTATATAAGTAAATAATAATAATTTGGCGCAGCCGTGAGGCACACTTATTGTCAAAAGATTACTATCAATTTTACTTTGTTTTTATTTTGTGTTTCACGAATTGTGTCCAAATAAACGTTTTCTTTCTTTCTTTCTTTTCTTTCTAAATTATTTTGTCGTTAAATATCTGTTAAATATCTTACCTACACAATTTTTTACCGACTTTCAAAAAGGAGTAGGTTCTATGTTCGGCTGTATGTTTTTGGAACGAAGTTCCTTATCGCGCGTTGCGAAAGGGGGCTAGACGGAAAAAATTAAGACCAAAAGTTGTAACGACACTTTTTGCTATGTCGTGCGGCGTGCGCGTGTTTCTCTGTCTGTCTCTTTCTCTCTCATAGAAAGAGGAACTTCGTTCCTTCCGGGTGTCCCTTGACACCTCTCAAGTTTTTTATTTTTTAATGTATGTTCCTGGACATTTTCGTCAATAGTGGACCGATTTTGAAAATTATTTTTTCATTTGGTAGAGGAAGCTTGCGCGGTGGTTCCATATAATTGTTATTAACTTTGCTTGGGTAGGTTTTGAGTTAGCTTCAATAATACGTATTGTTCCCACTCCCACTTCCCACTTTTTTGCATGACCCTTATCAGGTCCGTTGGTAATGGAAATGGAGACATACCGCTACTCGGGGCACTCCTCAGGCACTCATTCTTATTGTTTTTGTCTTATATAACCTCAAAACTGATATTGTGCTGCACCCGGTTAGACTGAAAAATATTTTTATTTTGTACTTTCTTTCAGGGCCACTGGTAATGGAGATGGAAACGTACCGTTACTCGGGGCACTCCATGTCTGACCCCGGCACGTCTTACCGTACGCGCGACGAGATCCAAGAAGTCCGTCAGACAAGGGACCCCATCACCTCTTTCAAGGAGAAGATCCTAAGCAACGAGCTCGCTACGCCTGATCAGCTTAAGGTGAATACTCCTTAACATTAGAGTATACAACGCTCCAAGGTTAATTTGGCGCGCGGCCAAAATTGTAACTAATTCCGCCATCTTGTTTTGTCAATACACAATGAAAGTGTCAATTTAACAATTTTTTTACAACAACGCCCCCCTGTTAATGTCACTTAGGCTTAGAGTATATAACACTGGAGAAGCCATAAGCACAATATTCCGAACAAAACAGTCTGTCACTTTTTGCGGGGGACGCGGTAGCGGAAAGAGAAGTCCGTACCATTAATTTCTATTTTATCGATATCGATATTCATTCGGAATTTAGCTTGAATCCATGAAATAAAACAGCTGTTGCATAAAATAGTTACATTTTATTATGAAGATAAAATAACTTCAATTAAATAAAAGTAACTAAATTTGTAATAAGTAAAATCTCAATAAAAAATTATGTCAAGTTCATTTTTTTTTAATTCACTACTTCACTGGACCACCACTTCAATGGACATAAACAAATTATAAAAAATTGAACATTAAAAAAAAAAAAAAATATATATTTATTTTTAGCCTGTGTTGTCCCACTGCAGGGCAAAGGCCTCCCTTTCTTCTTTCCACTCTTCTCTGTCTTGAGCTAGTGTGGACCAATCAAAAAAAAAAATAACAAAAATAATTACTAAGTAATTTTTACTAGGAAATTATCGACATGTCAATTTTGGTTTAAAACATGACCTCAACACTGCGGTAGTCTCGTTAACATTTTTACTAGAGGACATAATCGCATGTCAATTGCGTGTAAGTTTTGCTGATTTGACGTATATTTTCGTAATGCAAAAGAAAAGTATTTTGATCTTTACGAACATAAAAACGAGATGTAGCGAGACTCGGTGACGTCACAGAAGCAACGTGAGTAAAATACTCGATTCATGCTACGTTTTATATTAAATCATGGTTGAATCGAATGAAAAATCGAATTGTATTATGAGGTTAGGATTTTAAATTTCAATAAAAACATGACTAAATCTTAGAAAAAAAAATTGCATATGGAAAGTTATTCAGTTCTTTATGTAAGTTTGACGTATTTGAACGCTTTTTACACCATTTAACAGCACAAATAGGCATTTTCACGGAGCTCCGCGCGCCTTTAAAACGATTTACGAAGTGCGTTAGAATCGATTTGAAAGTAGTTTTTATGAACGTACTAGAACATTTGTTCTTGTACTTTTACAGAGGGGAAGTGTTCGTAAGGCTTCTCCAGTGTTATATACTCTAAGCACTTAGGTGCCAAAACATCCTGTAGAGTACGCTTCATCAAATAGTTCCTATGCGGTAAAGTTAGTTCCACTGTTGTAGGACCAATATGAATACAAACACAAATTTGTTTAACTATCTTACCTCCTGTTATGCTATTAGGAAAAAAATATAAAATATGTTCTTATAATACCAGCCTATTACTGTCCCAATGCAGGGCGAAAGCCTCTTCTTCTATATTCTATGTTATGGGGTTTGGTTTCCGCACTTAGTCCGTCAGGTGGACCATTGTGCGTGGGCCATGGCGGCCGTTTGGTGGTTATTCCAACCACACCAGAAGTTAATTAAAACTCCTGGTCGGTTCAGAACATCTGTGAAAGATCTGGGTGACCCGAGGGTGAGGGTTCAAGCCTCTTCCTATATGGAGTGCCACGCTTGCTCAAGATGGGTTGGTGATTCCAGACTTCCCCACGATTATTTCTCTTCACCGATGTCAGTAATGTCCAAGATAAACTCAGAAAGTACATAAGAATATAAAAAGTCATATTAATGTTTGCTCGAACGTAAGAGGCGAGGCCTTAACCACGGAACCATCACGACATTTTCATTAAATATGTTCTTAATTACAGGAAATCGACTCCAAGATTCGTCAAGTAGTCGACGAGGCCACTAAACAGGCGAAGAGCGAGGCTGAGATCGGTCTTGAAGAGCTTTCCGCAGACGTCTACGCCGACTGTCAGGAACCAATCATCCGAGGCGTACTGCCTTCCAAGCCCCTTACACATATCTCCGTCGCCCAGCGCAATTAGAGCACTTATTAGCAAGGAAATTAGGTCTGTTTTCTAATACAATATGCTCCACTATAATACCCAGTGAGATTAGCCGATTTAAGTGTTACCTTTTTTTTTTGTATGTTTTTTAAATCCATTTTTATTAGACGTAAGAACAAACAGTTTTTATTCAAATATTTACTAAATCAGTTTTGTAAGCTTATATATTTTTAATGTTTTTTGTGGAACATATTGTAATGGATTGGGGCTGTTTAATAGTTTGACTGAAAATGAATGCTGGAGCTAGAATCATAACTTTTATGCAACATATTCTCGATTCGCGGTGGTCTTTTTTATTACCTATGTTTATCATTGGCTTGTGGTGCTATCTTTTTAAAATATTTTAAACAAATCAATGGACCACAGATTCGGATGTTGAGCATTTTATGTTTCTAGTGTATTGTTTTTATTTTATTGTAGTCAATTGTTTGCCTATCTGAAGGCCCCACGTAGTGAAAAATATTATTTTATAAATAAATACATTTTATTGGTATAACGACATTATTCAATAAGGGTAAAATACACTATCAAATTATTATAATTATCAAAGTTGCGAACTATTTCCGTTATGCACAAGTATGAGACTTTTATATTATGTAATTTTTTTAGTGTTTCACGTAAGGGAAAGTCATATACTGCCGATAATATACTACCATGTATTATTTTAAATTCAATTTGTTTATTTATTTATAAGGGCAGATGATTATTAAAGATATAAATTATAATTGGTGTTTTCTTTATTGCTATATTCAAGAGGGTTGTCTAATGAATTAATAGGTCAGCGACGAACTTTTAGCGTCTAATACTTCGACTAATAAATGGTTTTCAAGCGATCATATATTGGTTAATATGACGCAGCATGGTGATAATTCTTTGTGATATGTCTACGCATTGACAGCTTCTAATAAGTGTATCAACTGCATCTATGAAATAATATCAACGTACTCTAATTTCTTAGTCACCTTTATTTTTATACGTTATCATAAGTAATTGATGAGTGAATCAACATAAAATTACCTTATTATTGTCATCAAATAATGTTCAATGAAAGCTCTTATTTCATGTATTCACCTATCTATTTATAATGTTACCATAAGTTATTGATGACTTGACTATTATAGCTACCCAGTTGAACGTAAAAAAATATTGTCATCAAAAACAAATGCGACATAATGCACCTTGCGCTAAATAGCCTCCCTGGCTGCGAGCAACTTGGAAGTAGCGCTCGCCGGCCGCTGCCGCGGCACCGCTCGTTTCGCTCGCCCGGCTCGCGCGCGGTTGGCAGAGTTCTAACCTAACCTAACCTAACCCATTTCATATTCCTTTATCTGTTCCTTTTCACCCAATTCACCTTTTTTTTTTACTATTTATGTCATAAAACTCATGTCAAGCGTAAGTGATGTAGTATTCCACGTTACAAACTAAATACGAGCAGTACGCAAAATTCGTGGATACATTGTAATCACAGATTTAAAAATAGCATTACAATATTTATGATTACAATGTATACGCGAGCAGTTTCCTATGGTTGCGTTCTGGCCTTGTAACGAGCGTCAGGTACAGTCCCGCGCTTATGTTGCTAATTTTCTCGAAAAAGAATAAGATTTATTAATTTAGTTGTTGAATAAAAAACTCTGATTGCTAATTTTGAGGCTGGAATTTGATTTTATTAGCAGACAGATGTTGAATCTCTAAAATATATAAACTAGCTCACTTACAACATTAGTCACTGAGTTATCAAGTCAGAAGTAAATATATTTATCGGTAGCTCTGAGTCATATTAATTTACGTTCGTAAATTGACGCTGGTTTTTTTATATTCTGTAGGAATAGTAAAGATGATGAATGAATATAATTGAAGCTGTTCTATTAACTCGTAGCCTACATATAAAAAAAGACGTTAGGTTGCAGGTGCTAAAGAAAACTTTTGTTGCTGCACACATAATTTCCCTATTCAAGATAGAGTCCGGAAAAGGGTCAACCGCGTCCATTTCCCCAGTGTAGATGAGTTATATACCTACTCTAAGAGATGAAGAGACTAATGATAAGGGCCGAGTCACACCGGAATGGCAGCGGCCAGCGGCCCCCGGCTTCGCTGCTGGCAGCCTCGCGTGACCTCCAGACCCCACGCGCCTAGTCTTCTCTTGACTAGTTTTAATGGTGCAGTGTTGCGGCATGTATGAGGAGCGCGTGGCCTCGCGTCGCCGCGGGCAGAACCACCGTCAAGACGCGCGTGGCGCGCGGCTGTTCGCGTCACCGCGGGCGGCCTCGCGAACATTTCAAGCTTTTCAAGCGATACTGGTCTTTTAAGTTAGAAAAGGTTTAAAATTATTTCACACTGAAAGTGCTCGCCGCGTCGCTGCCATTCCGGTGTGACTCGGCCCTTATATGACAAATTAATTACGGCCATAGGGTCGTAAAATACTAATGGCAGTTAAATAGTACACACGGCAGCACGGCTACATATCAAGCTATACATTTCCAGTTTAATCTGATCTCGCATTGTATAGGATTTCCGTACAATGCAAGTTCAGCTGATACTGGAAATGTATAGCTTGAAGTGTAGCCGTGTGTACACCTAACTTCCAAAATCACAGTGAACACAGCCATTATGTCTCGTAACTCGTAAAAATCCACCTTTTTCACCTATTGGGAATCCACCGAACGCCACACTATAATATTGAAGTCACAATGGGGTTGCGAAATGAAACCATAAAATAAAGTTCACAGTTTATTTCAATGTTTACCTTTACAACTACGTCATACATATACTTTAATTAGTTAAACACCAATTAGTATAAATCGTAATATGGTATAAAAATATCGTTTTGATCACAACAACTTACACCATTACACTTGAGCACAATTTTTTTGATGACTTGTAACAGTACCTACTCTAGAAATGCTAATTAAAGATGCTTTACAATACTGAAGCAATAATTAGTAACGTTTGTTTTATTATAATCATTAGTAAGTATGTATAAAGATAAATTGAAAAATAAAAATTCTTTGGTTAAATGACAGCCGAACTTAGATGCTACCGATACCTATTCATTAATATAATTTGTTTTGAAGGCACCGTTTTAGGAAAACCTCGTATAATTCGTATTTACAGAAAAATCATAAAAAGTAAAAGATATAAAATATGAGTATATTAATATAATGTTGAAGCGTATAATTCAGAAGTGTCATTAATTTATACTTAGAAGATGAAGCTAAGATGTTCATGATATTATGTATTCGAAAAATAATTATAAAAAATATTTTACAAAGCTGTATTATGTAAAAATAATGTTGAGTGACGTTTTTATGTTAGATACTCGTAGTTATTTTAAGCAGGTTAAATATCTACATTATTTGTATTAAGGAAACCACAGATTGTCTTTTATCTAGGGAACGTAAAGGTAAACATTCCCTACCCACCATAGGGAATGTCAAGGAAAATGGAAGGAATGTTTCTGAGCAAAATAGGATTACGATTGTAGTGACGATTTTGTTACGTATTGATTGTAGTTACGGTCAGCGACAAAAGTCAATTAACACTGATTAACAAGTCATCTAAATTGACACAAAATTTGTCGATACAATGATACATTGCATTTCAGCATACCTATCATAGGTGGCAATAGGTTAGTGATATTCTTTTAATGTTATTTCAGTGGGATTTTAATTAAATATCATTTAAACTCAATAATTACGATTTCAAAAACTGAAATGTTAATCGATCTTTTGTTGTTGACTGCACCAACAGGGTTTGATATTACAAACTTGGGTAGCTAATCACGGATAAACCCTTTCAACGTAATAAAAAAAATTGGGCAACGTGAAACACGATGTTTTGTAATCAGCTTCTGACGATCTTACAAAGGCCGAAAATGTATTCGTGCCTCAAGCTGTTTGTAAAAACTAGTAGTTTTAATATCGTCACAGTACTGCGAGGTTTAAGTTTAAGCGCTCGAAAAGCCTCGATTTAGAATAGAAATAAGTCTTCCGCGAGTCCGGCCGACTAGGCTCCCATAACAACACTATGTGTTCCGTGTGTTCAACAAACATACATATTTGATGGTCTCCTACGGAAAAATCCGGTTGGAGCAAACAAATTTGTTTGGCCTAGAGAGATTCTGCGCGCCTGGTAGCTTTGGTAGATGGGGTTTCTACAGGTTTGACTAAAATGTTCTAGAAAGGCCTAAAGGTTGATTACTCTTCGGCCTCTTCTGCGAGTCCACACTGTAATTCATACAGTTTCGCGTATATTCCTCTTTGTGCTATAAGTTCTTTGTGTGTCCCCATTTCGGCGACCACACCTTTGGAGATGACTACGATGACATCTGCATTTTGTATTGTTGATAGTCGATGCGCTATGATAAGACTTGTTCGGCCTTCACTTGCTCTATCCAGGGCTTCTTGTACCACCTGTAAATGATGAAAATAATTATGTTAGGACTTAGCCAATACTCAAATAATTATGTTAATGGACTTTGCCAATATCTCAAATAATTATGTTAATGGACTTAGCCAATATCTCAAATAATTATGTTAATGGACTTTGCCAATATCTCAAATAATTATGTTAATGGACTTTGCCAATATCTCAAATAATTATGTTAATGGACTTTGCCAATATCTCAAATAATTATGTTAATGGACTTAGCCAATACTCAAATAATTATGTTAATGGACTTAGCCAATACTCAAATAATTATGTTAATGGACTTAGCCAATATCTCAAATCACACATACATACATAATCAGTCTATAATATTCCCACTGCTGGGACAGGCCTCCTCTCTTCGAGAGGGAGTGGGCTGTAAATCTACCACGCGGGCCCAGTGCGGGTTGGTAGATGTCTTAAAATGTTTGGTTGTAGGACATGCCGGTTTCCTCACCACGTTTTCCTTCACCAGTGAAGATGAAATTATTAAATATTGAATTTGAGAGCAGTGCTGATGAAATTATTTACACAAAATAAAGGGCCTGACTGGGTTCGAATCGAACCCACGACCTACAAGTCTGCTCCACCACTCTGCTCTTAAATAATAAATAATAATTAACCGCACCGCCGCGCCGGCCGTATCTCTACGTTGACGTCGCAGTGAGGCTTGCGCGCTTCTGAACTCTAGCTCAGTGCCGGTAGAGTTTAATTTGCTGAAAAAGGCCTAGGGTGAGGAACGAGACCAAGAGAGATACAGAAACCCGCAGGGCAGCATGTGGCGAGATGTCTGGCAGTAGCGACCCCATGGACCCTATGTCCCGGGAGAAGTCTTGTTCTTCACCTTTAACTTGCCTTTGTTGGCCGGCTAGAGTAAACAATGACGTGGAACAGAGCTCCCACCTCTTTCTTGCCTTTATTGGCCGGCTTGAGTGGATATTCGCAAGAGCAAACGTGCTCGAAGGAAGGTAGTATTGCAGTAAGATGCTGGTACTTGACCATCTTCCGGGCTCTGGGATTGCCCTGATAGCCGCGGAGGAATAGCTCTCCACTCCTCAAGAACCTCAGGACATGAGGCAACATGTCACTATGTGCTAGCGATGGTTTCCGGGGGCCCATTGAGTATACAAGTCGCCCTCGGCCATTTTATCTGTGTACACAACATTGATCAGGCATTGATCAGGCGTGTCCATATTCTGCAATAGTCCTGCATCAACCGGAGGTTGTCCTTGGGAGCATTTGCATAGTGCATACAGGGAAACGACGGTTGGTGCCTCATTTAATTCAAAACGTCTACCGGGCCCCTCTGCGGGTTGGCTTCGGCCCCTCAAAATAAACCAGTTTTTATACACATTGACATTGTTGAAAATTAAATACAAAATACGTTGTATATAATTTTTAAAGTATTTAAGTTAAGTTTTGATTACTTTGTAAAGTATTATATTATTTTAATTATTGTGAATGTGAGGACTAGGATATTTCTTTATATTTTTTTTTTTCTTTCATTTTTTTTTCTTTCTCAGTTAGTTTTAATGATGGTCTGGCAGTTTGAGTAGTTGATGCGGCCTACCCAAATATCCTTCCTTTGTTCGTCGAGTTGAGCTCCTTATGTTCTGAGTTGAGCTCCACGATTAATAACAAATGCTTGCACTGACTGGACAGGTCCACTCAAATCTGTGTGGTTGATTTCTAAAAAGACCATTTCAGAAACTAATCTACATGAACCTCATATGGCTTTACCAAGATTATGACTGGACTTTAAAAGAGACTGCGACCTCTGAGTTTGTTTCGGCCTTTCTTCTCAGAGTAGTCAGATAGGAAACGCCGACCTCATATAGCTTATTTTTTAATATTGTTTTATATGACGTGTAAAAGTGCTTCCGATATCCTATTTACAGAATAAACAATTTCATTTCATTTATTTCCTCATACGCCTAAAAAGATGCGGGACCCCGGGGTCCCGGGAAATGTCAAAGATCAAAATATGCTACCCTGGCGCTTTCGCCTTAACATCAGGTGGACGTTGGCTTGTTTTCCATCAAATAAAGTTAAATAAATCTGTCATATATACCTTTTCGCTATGTGTATCGAGAGCTGACGTTGCCTCGTCAAGCAGAAGGACGCGCGGGTTCCGGACCAACGCACGCGCGATGGCAATGCGCTGCTTCTGACCTCCGGACAGGTGGGATGCGCGGGCGCCGATACGTGTCTCATATGCCTGATGAAAACATACATAAATGGATATCATAAGAATAAGTGAATCATAAATACCTGTTTTTTTCAAAATTTCCATACGCCTGCGGGAAAGAAATAAACTACAGACATAAATACTGCGTTGGTAACATATTACGCATATGCCTATGCATGGCTCAAATACGGTGTCATAGGGGTAATAGTATAGACTCACCCACACTATTCACCCTACAAAAAAAACTTATTAGAATTCTATTCAATATTGAACAAACGGATAGCTGTAAGCCCGACTTCGAGGAACAGAAAATTCTAACAAAAAGAGAAGACATACAAACTAGAATTACCTTAAGGGGCCTATTACAAAAATGCGCGTAGATGCATGATTTCCTCGTTGAAATTGAATACTATTCGTTGGTTAGTATAAATAACAATTACTTGTTAAAAATAGTTCGTTTTCTCTTCTACAATAATAATAAAGCGATTTTTTCATTATTTATTTATTTATCTAGCAATAATAGTTCTCCTGATGCATGTTTTGGCAAAAACTCATGTAGAGCACATTTGAGAGCTCTAATTTGCGGATTGACTGTTGAATATAATTCATCAAAACAATTTTTCTCATATTAAACATATCCGATACTTTGATAATAATAGAATAAATTTTTGTTATATGACTTTTATTTAAAGAAAAAATTACTGGACCTAATTCAATTTTCTACTAAAAAGGTTTGGAAACAAGTCTGAAAATCCGAAGTTCTACATCATTTTCGTACGTAGTATTTATACTAAAATAATCTCCAATATTTGCTTAATAACAAACAATTTTTTTATTTTTTTTTATTGCTATTTCTATTTTTTTATGAATAAAATAAAAGTACCATATATTTCACTGCGCCGGCAATGTGCGCTCAGTATCGCAAGAATGCTTTAGCGCAGCACCGAAATGTAAGAGGGCTCTTAAGACAAAAATAGATTAAACATACCTACATCCCGATTAAAAATGCACTCCTCAAGTTAGGTACGTCATGTCGATAAAAATATATAATATGTTACCGGAAGAAATAAGAAATATAAATAAATACCTTTATTAATAAATTAAAATTATTTCTAATAAACAAAAGCTATTATAATGTGAACGAATACTTGAATGAAAAGCTATAATTACAATGAATACATTCATAAATATATACTTATCACTATGATTATTTTATTAAACATAAAATTACTACAAAAAACACAATGATTAAATTATAAAATGCTTACCTACTGAATCTATAAATTGTCTCAAATTGTGATACACGTAAAACTTATCTCTTTGTTAATAATTTGTAACCATACATCGATCACTAATAAAGAACATTAGTGATCGATGTAACCATAAGATAATATGATCTCTCATTAAATGTTTGTAGTGATATTACCTAAGTAAATAGCTATATTTACTTAGGTAATATTACTACTTAGGTTATATATATTTATCTAAATGTAATAATAGTATTTTTAGAAAATGGCTGCCTACTTATTGATAATATTTAGAATTATTTATGTTATTGTTGTTGACTTATATACGAATGTAATTATTCAGTTTTCATGTACAATTTTATTTTATGTTTATTTTTAACTTTCTACGACTTAGCTGTTTAACTTGTAAGTAATGTATCTAAAAATAATGTTTGCTGTGCCCTGACAGGGTCTACAACGGCTCTTAGCTCTAAGCCTTTTGTTAACGTCTTGTTTTACCTTGTGGAACGCAAATAAATGAACATGATATGAATAAACCTATATTAATGCCGCAGATCAGATAAGGGTATCTAAAGGTAGTATAGCCCTATTATGGCCCGTGTAACGCGATTAAAATCATTCAATATAAAATATTGAAGCTCAAGATAGTTGACCACAAACCACAGGGCTCTCTTAAATTGCATAAAAAGACCAAGATCTATATTTTCACGTTGCTTTAAACCACTATGTACTTACCATAGGCAAAGCAGCAATAAAACTATGTACGTTGGCTTGCTTGGCCGCAGTGACAATCTCTTCAATGGTGACCTTCCGTTTGTTGTCACCATACGCAATGTTATCTGCAATGGAGCGATCGAATAGCACCGGTTCTTGAGAAACAAGGCCAATGTTCCCACGCAAAGTAGATAGGCGCATGTCCGTTACTATGTTGTAGTCGTCCAAGAACTGTGGGAACATATATAAGAATGTGAAAATAAAGGCGTTAAATTTCACGGTAAGTCCAGAAAAAAAAGAAAAAATCTAAGACACACGCTATATTTTCTTGTAGCTTGTAGAATAATATGTCTTTTCAACAATTGGCGCCCAGCATGGGACATACGTATCATAAATTTGTCTTACATTTTTATTATTCATTAATTAAAATTCATGTTCACAATTCTATACACCATTTTATTTTAGATCTTTAAAAGTTCTAACACATACATACCTTCAGAAACTTTTCCATGCCCCACGTTGGGCGCCAAATGTTTTGAGCTTCAAAATTGCGCAAACAAAGTAAAGAAAACATCTCATACTTAATTCCAGTGAGGATTTATAGACGAATGACGGAATGAATAAAAGCCAAAGAATACGTTAAAGTTTTGCCTAGTTGGGCGCCATTACAGATCAAAATAAAATACTTAATAAATGTTTAGCAAGTTTAACAGACTTGTAGCCTGTCAGATTTGGACGGTGACTTACCACATCGCCATTATCAGGGTCATAAAGTCGCTGTAGCAATTGTAAGAGGGTGGACTTGCCGCAGCCGCTGGGCCCCACCAAAGCGACGCGCTTGCCGTAGGGGATCATTAGCGACAGATTACGCAACACCTCCACCTCACGCCGCGTTGGGTAACGAAACCTTATGTCTTTGTACTGAATCTTGCCTTTTGCGATCTGCGAATTAGTTGACATTAGTTTATCGATCAACGCGTATGAGTCTGTTCTTCTTTTTTTGGCCTACGTAAATGATAAATGATTTTTCACACTACCTGCTCGCTAATGTCAAATTATACAGGGTGGCAGGGACATCGATGCGAAAACGGATACCATGGATTCACTACATGATTCTGAGCACCCCTGCGTTGAAATTTTTCGCCGGTTATTAAAAAAAAGTTTGCTGTTTCATAGAAAAGTGCAATACCTACGCGGTCAAAATGTATGGAACAGCTGTTTTTTTCAGAGGTGTTCAGTATCATGTACTGAATCTATGGTATCAGTTTTCGCGTCGATGTATGCCACCCTGTATGTCATGCAAACATAGCCTAAAACAAATCATTAAAGACCCAGGCTCAAGCTGGGCAATAATAATGTACTAAATTTCATTATCGCCCGCTGGTGCATAATGTGATTTAAATATGGAACGTAATCTAAATAATTCGTGTGGCTCATTGTAAAAAATTAGATTATAAGTTGTGAAATGTAGTATGTAGTACTTAAATGTCATTTATGAATTAATTCTTACCTTGAATGAACTTAATATAATTTACTAATCGCATGCATTATTCAAGTTAATTAATTAATTTCTTAAAATAATAACAAAATATTTATGTAAAATTTGCACGGCGACAACAAAGGCTTAATAGAAGATCGATATTTAGAACTTTCTGTACCTTTTTTTTTAGGTTATAATCTTTTTTAAAGGCCATAGTTTTGGTCAGATCATGGTGTTAGATTGAGTTCTCCGAGTATTGCGAGTATTTAATAAAAAAGTGTCCTAAAATTGATTTGAATATAACATACGTAATTTTCCGGTACGCATGGCGAGGCTGTGTCGACAACGAGTGGTTTACGTCGCAGTAGTGACATGACGCGACCAGCCGCGCCTACTGCTGCACCGAAGTTAGGGGCGAACGCTAACGCCTGCCCCATCATCCACGCGCCGAAGATCAACGCTTCCGATACCCTGCACAATTAATTAAAATTCAAACAACCTTTACGCCTTAGAGTTCGTGTGGAACCCGAAACTAATAAGATTTTTAAAATTAAACTAATATTGCCATTTGCCAGTCTTCGAAACTATTAGGTCATAGCTTACAACATAGTTCTATACTATGACCCAAAAAATTCAAGATTGATCGTACGGCTAAGCTCAAACATACGGTAGAGGTCTGCCCTGCTTGGGCGGAGCACCGCCGTGTCCTCACGGAGGCGATCGGTGGCGGCGGTCTCTCGCGTCCGGCCCTGGTTCAGGCCATGGTCCGGAGCGAGAGTGCATGGGAAGCCGTCACTTCCTTCTGCGAAGCAGTAATGCTCGCGAAGGAGGAGGCGGAGCGCGTGAGGGAGAGGCAAGATTCGCGCCCTCGCGCCCCTAGTCGCCGCAGGAGACGCCCCGGGCGTCGGGAGTCGCGAGCCGACTTCCGGCCACCGTAGGCGCGGGCTTGCGGACGGTGAGCAATGGGTAGCTCGTAGTCCGATTAGGACCAGGCCCGGGTTGACGGCGCGTTGTGTTCCACGCGCGCCTCAAAGAGATGTCAGCACCAACTGACGAGGTCCGTAAGGGCCAATGCCTGCCAGGGTTGCGAGTTTGTCCGAAAGGGATATCGCGGCCACGGTACACAGGCAACGGAAGGAACGCGGGTGGGTTTTAGTCAGTAAAAGTCTGACACACCCTCTCGCTCCGCCCAGAGCGGGAGGAGTCATTTGATGATTTCCCAGCCTCAAAAAAAAAAAAAAAAGGCTAAGCTCAAACGAATGTGGTAAAACGTGGCCTTCCTAGGTCCTGTCACAGAACAGATTTCTGTTCTGTGGGATCTGTATATATATATCTATATTTAATAAATATATATAAACTGACTGACTGACTGACTGACATTGACATATCCAATGATTGAAGATTTTTTTTTTCAACATCAACCTCTTTCGGGGTGAAAAGGGCAGTTTATATGAAAAAATATTTTTCCTTTTATCAATAGACTTGAAAATTGACCCGAATACTCCATCGTAAATCGTAACCATAAATTTTCGAAAACTACCTTGTAGGTATATGGGATGGTTTTAAAAGTGGGTGTTAAATATAAATTTTGTAGGAGAAAATACGAAATGCACGCGGAGGAAACAGCGGGCAAAGTGCTAGTATAAAAAAAAAAGATTTTGGTATAATTATAAGAGATTGATAAACTTCAACACCCTTGGTCTGATCATCATTCGCTTATGAAGAAGGTTTTTATATGACTCTTTCCGACCTTCACGCGGGTAAAAGCTAGTATATTTTTGGCCAGTCTGTCCATCATAAAAGTAAGTTGGACTTGTAGTTTCCACCTTACCAACAGTATGGAAAAAGTTTTGCGATTTCCTACTTTTCTAGTACTCAAACCTCAGTTGGTCCAATAAAGTTTTTTGATTTTTATGAGAAACAGGATCGATTTACATCAAAAAGTTTTTCTGAAAACTGCCCATTTTCTTGCAGAATGTATTTTTTATTTCTATATCTGTGTCAAAATGTTTCAACAAGTTAAGGACAGTCTCCTAAGACCATTTTCCCGTAGCTACGACGGCTAAGGACCTGCCCTTATTGCCCCGTCTCAGAAGTCTATAGTCGATGGTCATACAAAAGATTATTGCTGCTGACTGCTTTTATGGTGAGAGAGGAAAGGCACAGGAACCAATTTCTTAGAAGGATTAGACTTACTTGATAACGCTCTTGTAGGGTATCTCCCCATTGGCGACCAGAATACCACCGTACCAGAGTGACAGTGCGTAGCCAGCGACGGGCGCTGTCTGTCCAAAAGAGAAGACGCATCCGCGCCAACGCAAGCTCTTGCGCGCTGCCAGACGACCATCAATGAACGCGTCGTGGTACCGCGTTAACACACCCTCTTCACCACCTACACATACATACATAGCGGTATGGGGACCAATAAAATTTTTAGACTACGAAAAATATTGAAAAAAAAAAAGACCAGACTGCAACTAACAACTTCAAAATAACATCACTTTCCTCAAGCTATTAAGATTTGACTTTAGTGCCGACAACTGCATCAGACTTTAGCAAAGTGATCGTGTATTGAACGTTTTAGTTGCAAACGGGTTTTATTCTTTTCTTTTCAACCTCTTAGTATGTAATATTTTTGATATGCCCTTTAGTTTCGATACCCATGTGGTTGGTCATGGCACAATTTTATTTTATTTTCCTAGACCTTACATATGACGTCTAAAATACGCCATTTTGATTTTATAAAAACAAAGCCTATGTCACGCATTGGTTAACACCAAGGATATTACGGAAGTTGTTGTACCGGAACTGGAGTCGGAGGTTTTAAATTTGATTGATCGGAATCGGAATCGGAACCGGAACCGGAGTCGGAGGCGGAAGTAGAAGAAAGATGTGATATGGGAAGGCTTAATGAAACAATAGAAATATAATTCAGTCTCTGTAATCAGTCTCTTTAGTTTTTCAACTATTAGCGATAAGTCGATAACATCCACAAACAAAACAATAAACTGAGACTTCGAGCGCGAACGTGTATAAAATAAACAAACATTACTGTGGCGACGAGTTAAAAACTTGTTTATATTATACGCGCTCTAGTCACGTGCATCGCTGCGTTTTGAACTTCGGTATAACTATTAATCTGTTGTGTAACTCCGATTCAAAGTTCGGAACCAAAGTCGGAATCGGAGGTGTAAAATTAATCTGCCTTTTGAAATCGGAACCGAAGCTCCATAACATTAACACCGAAACAAAAAAAGTCACGCACTTTTTTTTTAAATTATTATTTTTGCGTGGGAAACCTTCAAAAGGCGCCCAGGCCTAGGGGATAAGACCGGGAAGTGTGGGATTCCTACCTCACTAAAACCACCCCAGTGGTCACCATCTGCACATGGCAGGGGCACCGTTACCTCTCAAAAGACCAATCCGGAACCCCGTCTGTGCACCGCCTGTTAGGGCACATCTCTGGAGAGACTGTAAAGGGGTCTCCCCGAAAGTCTAACTGTGCAAGTGTGCAAGGCAGCACGTGACCACAGTGCGCCGTCTTCCCTGACGTCACTCAGTGGGCGGACAGAGTCCCCAGTCTGAGCGCCCGTGATCACTAATTCCCACCGGCCGTACAGGTTGCAGGCGGGGTTTCGGTCTGTCTGGCGTCGTGGCGGTTGCCCCCCCGAAGCCTTCTCCTAAGAGCGGGATTAGTCCACCATTGCGTAACCTAGACGAGTCGATAGATGCCTCATGCATTATAAAATCCATTAAGCCGTTAGTATGCTTCGAGGATAGGTAATAAGAATCCCACATATAAATAAATACGCGTGAAAAACATAACCCTGCTTCGTTGTCACACAGTCGGGTTAAAAGGGTGAGACGAATAAGAAATAGATATCACAGCTTGGAAAGGAAAGTAGGTACCTAGTTATATTCACGCATATGTATTTACGTTAGGTACGAGTACTTGTTCACGTAAACGCTTTTCAAGTACCTAATGGACGTGGTTGAGGTCACAGTCGGTTTTCGCACCACAATTCTACACTGTTATGTAATTCTATTAAGTTTAGTTTATTCACGATGGAGCCTGATACTTATCAAGGGCAGCTAAGCCGATCAACTATTTATAACTGAGAATCGAACCCAAGATCTGACCTCTTTTCTGCCTTAATAAAATTACATAGTGCTACACCAAGATTCTCATGATACTTACAGAAAGCGCAAACAGTTTTGATATTAGTAATAGCTTCTGTAGCAATCGTCGTGGCTTTATACGAGGCTTCCCTGACGAGTGTCAGACCGACAGACAGGATCCTGCCTTCGAGGACCACGGCGCCGATGACCATAGGCACCGAGATCAAGGAGACTAGGGTCATCTTCCACGTGAAGTACATAGAGAGGATGATGCCGATCAGTATGGTGGCTGTGGCTTGCATTAAAGCGCCGATGCGAGTGCCTGTAGCCTGGATACCAAAATAAAGAACATTAAAATGTTACAATCTGAAAGTTAATTTACATTATCAAAGGGGTAGGCACAGATGAACAGTACTACATACATACCAGCACGCGTACATTTCGGCAGTTATAGTCCCATTTAATAGGGAGCGAGCCTATTGGCATAAACCGGGCATAAATTCTCAGTGAGAAATTCCTTTATGACGAACCCTTTTTTTGGGGTCGGTCACATGTCCCCTTTATCAGTCAGCAGTCCTGCGCGCTTGTCGCACTTGCGACCACTAGATCAACGAGGCGGCTGGCAGATCGTCTTTCATTTAAGAATTATCGCTTTCTCTTTTGAATCGGAATACCAGCGCTTCAAGCTGAGATATAAGTGAGTTTTGGGGTCGGACAGGACTTTATGCACGTGAAAACGTCTTTCCGCTCGGACTATTGGAATATTTAATATTTCTGACCGTCAAAAACATGTTAAATTTACAAAACTTGTAATGCTAGAGTAATGGTTGAGTACGCAAAAGATAGGTCATATTTATAACAATTTTGAGGCAGGATATAATTTGCCTATGACGTCACATCGCGAGGGCAGGAGCATGCGCGTGACCCTCTATTTTTCACTATATGTCGAATTTCCAATTAGTAAAGCGCAAAAACGTGTTCAGCTAGAACGGTGATTCTGGTGTCGTTCCCTAGAGTTGACAAAGGACTACCAGGACCTAAAGAGGTATAACAAAAATATTTCGTAACAGGGGGAAAAAATGCATGTGAAGTTGGCAACAGCAAAATAATTTCATATAGAAGTCTCTATATTAAATTATTTTGCAATTGCCAACTTATCGGACGTAAATCTGCACAGAAATTAAAAGAAACCTAATCGGAGAAAACTTGCAACATAGTAAGTAATGCAATGAGCCTAAAAAATCGAGTGCCGAGCAAATAGAATAGCAACGGCAGTATCAGAAACCGTAAGAAAATTTGTAGCAAATTTAAGATGTCGTCTCATATCGGCCGTAAATCTGCTCAGAACTGAAAAATAATCTCACAATCGATGAAAGTTTTTAATAGGAAGAAAGTTTTTAAATATTAAAGAACATCGTTAAAGAAATTATTTCACCACACGTTTTCTCGAAACTCTGCGGCGCGGTCTCGAATTGCGTCTCACAAAATTTTTTGTTTTGATGTACTGCTGTTTTTATATGTTTGTGTTTTAATATTAGTCTGTGTTCTTCCTGTGCGAGTCCCAATAAATACTTTCTTTAGTTGAAAGTGCTAAAGAAATATGATAGCTCACCCCTTGCACTGCAGCAGCATCAGAAGCCAGTCGGGCTGATAGGGCACCGACTCCGTTTCTCGGGTCGTCAAACCAACCAATCTCTTGATTCAACATGGATTCAAATGCAGCCACTCTACAACATAAAACAAATGTGGTCCAATACGGAACCCGGACGGTCCAGGTGAAACCGGCTCAATGTCAGAGCCCTTATTTTTTTTATTTGTTGAGGACCCCCAACAAAAGATGTGCCTACATTAAGTTTTAGTCTAGTGCACTCCTTCAATTACGTACAAGAGGCCACAGCATACTTTATTTAAATTATCGACTATATTAAAACTGAAATGCTGAATCTGTACTTTATCAGGACCTACGAGAAACAATAAAATAGGCAAATGTGAAAATAAACACATGAGATATAAAAACATAACATAGAAACCTCATCAAATCTTAACTAATGCACATGCAGTTTCAGAAAAAGTTCGGCTTTGCTGACCATCGTCCCTGCCAGCCGTACATCATATTATACACCTTTAAGACAGCTTCCGTCTAAAACTAACAACCGCCGAACAAAACCATAATTATGCTTTTGTGTACGTATTGTAAAACGTTGAATAAAAAGTACCTACCTTAGTCTTGCCGTCAACCGAACTCCAGTCAAGTTGAATATAAATAATTGGAAGAAGATGCCGATACCCGTGTAGACTCCTACTAAAAGGAACAGGACTGCGATGACATTCGTCTGGCTACGCACCCATTCATCGTCGGGACTTTCCAAGTACTACGAATAAAATTGTTGATTTAATTACCACCACTTAGAGTAGGTACATTTGTAAGGCTTTCATTCTGGCAGAAGTTGCTGATATGTCAATTCTCATGTACAACGAACGCAAACGAAGTTTTAAAGGTGATCTTAACCCGTTGTAAACCTAACAAAGCAGTTTTAAACAGATAAACGGGACCGACAACCAGTCTTACCAAGGGTGTCGTGTTACCCAGTAGCTGGGTTGTGTAGGTCAGATAGGCAGTCGTTCCATGAAAAATACTGGTATTCAGCTATATCCGGTTAGACTGGAAGCATACCCCAGCATAGTTGGGAAGGAAAAGGCAGATCATGATCATTGCACATATGGGAGTTCTGAAGCTTGTCTCCTTATATGGACTGGGATGGTTTTGGTGTGATAAAACACCCACATTTAGGTCACCCAGCCAGAGGTGTCACAGCGTAGTAAAAAATACATACCCCGTAAGTTTCTCCGAAGAGAATAGCGAACGTCGGGAAGGAGGAGCCGACAGCTATCGCAGCTATCACGCCGACTATCATGAGCCACTTCTCCGGCTCACACAACTTCAATATCTGCCAGGTCGTCGGGGTCAAATCCTCTTCCTCTTTCTGTTGTGTTATAGAGCCGGACGAGGTTGATGAGATTGACGATGCAGCGCTTACTACAGATTCTATAGATTTCATCTTCTTCAACTTCGTTTTGACATCTGTTTTCAGGAAAATACTAGGAAATGATATATATCAAGAATTATCTGTGGATAGTGAGTATACTGATGTGCAACATAAACAAGTCCTTGTTTGACCTGTTGGGGGTGAGGTACAGTCAGCATCAAAAGTTGTTGACCACATTTAGATTTTCAAAATAGCTGTATAGTGAAGTGCTAATAGTGAATACGGTGTACAGCGATTTTGAAAATCTAAATGTGGTCATCAACTTTTGATGCTGACTGTACCTCAATTTTGTTACCTAAGAAGGACAGGGAGTGCCTGAATTTTATAACTACCGTTTAAAAGTATCTTCGCTTGCAGATGACGACGGTGCGTCAGTCTTGATTAGACTACCCGCACCTTACTAGATCTTTAACCGCCTGGATTTGTTTTGCATGCGCTTTCCACTTACATCCGTCTTGTAATGTCTTCTATTAATCGCCTTTCATTTGAATCCTCTCAACCTACGAAAGTGGCATGAATACACGCCAGTTTATTCCTGTAGCTACTATAAGTAGCCAGAAGTACATGAAGTAGAAAAAAAAAGGAAAGTCTTACGTTTTGGTTCGACTCCAGTTTTGACTTCGAGAGCGCTAGTGATTTCACCTGTCTCTACTTGATTCGCCTGATTGAGGTGGAAAAACCGTCCTTTCTTAGCCATTAGTTCTGAGTACGTGCCCTCTTCAACCACCTCGCCTTTGTCCATAAATACTATGCGGTTCGCATTCAGCACCGTAGATAACCTATATGATTGATTATAGAGTTCTATAAATAAAGTCAATTACATACCCGGGGTAACTGTTAATATCAGATAATACTCGTAAACAGACTAATGAATTTTGTTGCTCCGACGATGTCATACTTTTGACTGTACACAAAACTTAACTCAACCTTTACATAGAAGTCCATTGCTGGAAACAAGTCTCTTCCTAATTTCACCACAACACCTTCTGCATTCAATCAAGAAAATCATACTGCAACTTCTGAATTGCTCACAAATGATCATATATGAAATTATTTCGAAGTGAAGGCCCATTATACTTTCATATGTACCTGTGGCTCACCATAACGGTGGTCCTTCCAGCCGCCGCCGCGTCCAAAGCCTTCTGTACTTTGGCCTCGCTCGAAGAATCAAGAGCCGAAGTGGCCTCATCAAGAAGCAGGATCTTAGGCTTCCTTACCAAGGCCCTCGCTATAGCAATGCGTTGTTTTTGCCCTCCAGATAGCTGGGCACCTCTCTCGCCGATCAAGGTGTCGTATCCCTGTTTATAGAACTAGTTAATAGTAAGCGCACATTACAGCCGCATCGGGCCGCACCGAATCACATTTAAATAAATTACACTCCTTTTTGGGCAGTCGTGTAAAAAGCGCTGTTCAGCACAACGTAGTTTACGATGGTTCATACAAAATGTACGGAAGTGATGGAGGGTTTTTGCAATGCGGCGCGGCTCGCCCAAATGTGCGTCAGCCTTAAATGTACTCTTCGGGTCTTACCTTGACTTAAGGGTACTTTTGATGTTGCAAATAGCCACACACACTTATAAGGAATCATGGTAGCTGTTAAGAAATTATGGGGAAATCGAGACTAAGACGGAGGTGAAATCTTGAATACTTCATCCTATTTACGAAACAACAATAGATCGGATGGAATAGGGTGTTTAAATTATTATGTAGTGCTATCAAATATCAAATAAATAAATTAAGCTGTGACATACATCAGGGAGTTGTTTGATGAAGTCATGGCAATAGCCCGCCTTTGCCGCTGCGATGACATCTTCATCCTTAGCGGCTGGGTTACTCAATCTAGAATAATAGAAGGTACCTAGTTTTAGAACTACAATTTAATCAACGAAACCTTTTTACTTGAATCTAATTTGTGGAGGAACTCGAGAGTCCGTTATGATTATGACCCCAGTGTGTAAAGAGAACTCCCCCACTATAGGCGAGAGGCGCGTGAGTGAACTTAACCGGTTATTGAATCTCATGCCAAGTTATTTATATTGATTGCTTGTATGCACTTATCAACAACAAACATTCGAGCTTTATCAGCAGATTCAGAGAGTTTATTCATCAGAAACTATAACTAAACTTATTCACATCTAAAGTTAAGAGTTTTATTCATCCATGATAATGACCTTACCTAATATTCTCTTTGATAGTTCCAGCAAAAAGAACGGGTTCTTGTCCAACGACCGCGATATGGTTCCTGTAGTGTCTGACGTTCATGTTTCTCAAGTCGTTGTCAGATGCCATCACTTTCCCCGATTCAGGGTCGTACATCCTCTGGATGAGTTGCAACACGGTTGACTTGCCGCAACCACTCGAACCCACCAGTGCCACCGTCTCGTTGGCATTTATTTTCAGATTTAGCCCGTTTAACACCTAAGATTGTACAAAATGTTTGTTTAAAAAAGGTTGGTGTTCAATATTTATTGAACTATTCATGCATAATTTAATAACTGGCAATGATGCAGGAATCCGCTGGATGCGGGAAGCACAGAATCGGTCGAAGTGGCGGTGCTTGGGGAAGGCCTTTGTTCAGCAGTGGACGTCTTTTGGCTGAAATGATGATGATGATGGCAATGATGCGGATGATTCCCGTCCTTTGTACACTATCTAAACATTTATCAAACCAAATAAAATCATGCCATTCAAAAAAGATGACAATAATGTTCTGTGAAGTACGAGTAATTAATTACCTGTACATCATTACGTGCTGGGTATTTAAAGTGCACATCTATAAACTCAATGTCCCCAGTGAGCGAAGGTTTTTCGCCTTCAGTGGAAAATACGTCTATGACTGGCTTTCGGTCAATGACGGTATAGACTGAAGCAGCAGATGCTCGGGCTGTCGAAATGGCTTCCATGTGAGGAGCTGTAAGACCCACGTTTTGAGCTCCTTGTAAAACACTGAAGAATACCTGAAAGCAAGGTTCTTTAAATTACAATTTTAGCATATTTATTATCACTTGATCCGAAATAGTTATAAAGGTATAGCTAAAGAACACAGGGATCTCGATAAATGAGAAGATTGTGCTAGTAGTGGAGTCATCTCGGCACTAGTAGGTCTGACTTGTGTGGTTGTAAAAGCAAATTAGCCCCACTGTGACCAATTGGTTACGGTCGACTCACGCGGCTTATATCATTATTTTTACTGCCTGCTACTAATATCGTCTGTGGGCTGTTTCACTCTATGGCCTGACGGATATTCTCGTCCAAAACCAATAAAAAGATTACAAGTAACACCGAAAAATTCAGAAAAACTTCGAAAGTGAATGTCAAACCGCGGAGCTAGACCGGATTGCATCCTAACTAATATTATAAAAGCGAAAGTTAGTTTGTTCGTTTGTTACGCTTTCACGCTAAAACGGCTGAACGGATTTAGACGAAATCTGAAGCATTTATTTCAATCAAATCATTTACGGGCACTTTTGAATTCTCAAATAGTCGGTCAGTTAGTCAGAAAGCTGAAGCTAGTTGCCCATTCCAAAACGTAGATCTTTATGGAGAAGAACGGGCAAGAAACTCCAAGGACACTCTTTTAAATATAGAAAATTACATAATCCTGGGTACATGAGTACACCATGACCTGGGAATTGGAGATATTGTCACGGAATCGAGACTTATGCGGGTGAAACAGCGGGGCGCAGCTAGTTATTAATAAAGACGACAAGAAAAATAAATGAAATTAGACTTACAATCATGAGTACAGCTGGCGTGTATAAAGGTTGTTCTTCTCCTCTGCTTTCTATGATGAGACCGACTCCGTACCAAAATGCTAGCGCATATGTAGCGTAAATTATGAACCACATAACCCCGCTGCCTATGCCCGCGAACACACCTTTCTTCTTGCCCATCTTCTTAGCTGGTTCCAAGCGACGTGCATATCTGGAAAATATAATTAAGAGCCATAGCAGACACGATACTTTTAGGATCGACGATCGACGATTTTTAGCATCGATCGGCAACCGAAAGCAAAGAGGCCAATTTGTCGATTGCCGATGCTAAGAGAATCGTATCTATCGTTGTATCTTATATTATATACTAGCAACCCTGTTTCGCACGGTTTTTACGAATTGACAAAACATAGAGATTTCTTTTCGTTAGTTTAACAATAATTCCGGAATAAATTCTCTAAGAGATGGTGAAAACCGCATCAAAATCCGTTGCATAGTTTTGAAGAACAACGCGGTTACACAGACAGACACAAAAAGTTACTTTAATTTATAAAATGTCTATATGATTCTTATTTGATTCTTGTCGTTATGATTCTGTTTTTATCGTTAGCTGTAATAATATTCGTCATTTATTTTCGTTGCTTATATAGTTAGTATTTATGTATCCATGTATCTATTATATAGCATTTATCTGTGTATCTATTATAGTATATTGTACCTATATACCTTTTATTTGCACCTAAGACAACCCCATTTTATGTCCAGAAAATCACTGTCCATTCCAAGGTTGCCTGGAAGAGATCGCAGTATGCGATAAGGCCGCCCATTGTATATTTTGTAGTGTATTACTTTTTCTTTATGTAATGTATAATCTGGTGTACAATAAAGTATATATAAATAAATATATCTATGGCCCTAAGTCTCATGTGCAGCTGTGTCCCACATCATCGTCGATCATTTCGCAAGAGTGGTTGATGGTACTTAAAGTTTCGGTAGTACCTGTCAATTTCTTTCTTTTGCCCACCAAAGGCGACAACCGTTCTTATCGCAGACAGTACTTCTTCTGCGATAACGCCTGCTATGCTGTACGCTTTTAATTCTTGAGATGTCAACGACGATTGCACCTAGAACAAACAATTTATTATCTAAGTGTAACTAGAGTTTCCATTTTCATTTACCGAACACCTAAGTTGAAAAATTAATTCATTAAAACTTTTACTTTTACTTCCAAAAAATAAAAACAACCGTCTTCCAAAAAAAATACACTACAAAGTGAAAAACTACTTTAATTTCGGAAGTTGGTGTCTTTGGTTTTGAATTTTCGTTTTTTGCCACCGACTTCCGAAATTAAAGTTTTTTTTCAAGTTCGTTTTTTGTAATGTTTTTTTATTTTTCAATTTTTTGTTGTGGTACCCCACACAAATTCGAATATCAATACCTGCTATGTAAATAACTGTGACAGGAAGTTATCATCATATCATCCATATATACTAAGTGGGAAAAATACGTATTATTGAAGCTTACTCAAAAACTATCCAAGCTAAGTTAATAAAATTTATATGGGACCAATTCGGGAGCATATTTAAATAACATACTTTAGATATATAATCCCTTTCATACAAAAAAATAATTTTCCAAATCGGTCCACAATTGACGGAGAAATCGGCGGACATACATTCATAAAAAAAAAAAACACATACGCAACGAACATATATAACCTCCTCCTTTTTGGAATTCGGTTAAAAATCGGGCGGAATTTGTGTCTTCTCGTTCATTTTCACGGCATCATTGTATTTGTTTTCACACACTTATAATGTTAAATGGTTTCAATAAAAAGTTTACACATATCAATTCAGCCTATCGCAGTCCACAGCTGGACATATGCCTCTCCCAGGCTGCTCCGCCTTCCGCATCCAGTCTGCCCAGTCACTTTACTAAGGTAGTCGGTCTACCTAGCTGGGGAGTGTCCCACTCTAAGCTTGCTGATACGCGATATCCACGTCAAGACTCGTCTGCTCCACCGGCCATCGGTCCTTAGAAAAACATGGCCAGCCCACTGCACTGCAGTTCGCGCACACATATAGGTACTTAGTTTATATTGGTAAATAGTTGCACAACTTGGAGTGTGGTCGCGATTCTCGGCAAGAGGTGAGTGGTGAGGAAGCTAGGATGATGCAGATATAAAGATTTTACCAACCTTAGCAACAATAGCTGTGGTGGCTATCACAACCGGTGTACACGATAGGAGCACGAGAGTGAGCTCCCAGCCGTAAATGAAGGAGATGATCACTGAGGTGATGAACGACATCACCAGGTAAATGAAGATGGGAACTTTCTCCGCGACCCCTTCGCGAAACTTCTCGATGTCACTTAACAAAAAATGGAGTTACATTAACATCATAATATAATACCTCTGTAGTTTCAGAAGTAGAGAAAAGTAATTACACTTAACCCGATCAAGGGAATGGACCTAAGGAATTGAATCACCTTACGGTCAGTAGTCGTGCTTGCAAACAACATGGTAGTTGTTGTCCGTAGCTCATTTACTAAACAGTCTTATTATTTATGTACTCCACAATTTTACAAGTTATGTTTCTCTTTCTTCTGTAATACTTACTCGGACACTTTGGTTGCGAAGTTCATGGTGGTGTTCATGTCATACCACGACATGTCTTGACGAAGTACAGATCGCAGAAACAATGCCTTTAGCCTGTCGATCTGGAAGCATTCGGAACATTGTTATAAGATAAGGGTGCAACTTCTGAATACCAGGTAAAAGTAACTTTCAAAGATAATAAAGCTACTTTCAGCCCGAGTTCTTATGTGAACCAATTGATGTCTTTGTGCCTTGATTAGTTCACCTACTAGCATTTATGTTAAAAAGTAGGTTGGAGTCATTTCCTATGAAATGTATTGGATAAGATTTTTGCGATTTCTGACTTTTCTAGTACTCAAACCTCAGTTGGTCCAATTGAGTTTTTTGATCCTTATAAGAAACAGGATCGATTGGCATCAAAAAAAGTTTTTGTGAAAATTGCCCATTTTCTTGGTGACTTGAATGTCTCAAAAAGTTAAGAACAGTCTCCTAAGACCGTTTTCCCGTAGCTACAACGGTTGAGGTAGCTGCCCCTTACTGGGCAGTAAGGGGCAGTGGGACCCCAAATAAGTTAAGGCCAGAGAATTTTGATGATATCCGAAAATAGCTGGATCTACCTAAAATTCATTTGTCGTGGTCGAGCTGCTTGAAAGCCGTGTCTAACGTATCTATTCGCTACGTTAGATAATATCCCTTCTTTGAATCTTACCTGTTTAAGTGCCACATAGTTGAAGATATCGACACTGATGGCCGCGACGATGAACTGGCCAACCGAGAACGCTAAGCATCCCACGCCAAAAGCCTGGGAGTCGCGAATCAACGCCTCCCTGTTCTCTGCTCGCGATGCGTTTGTACTGTTACACGTTAAATAGTTAATTTTCGTCACCGTATCAGACCATAAACATACACTGCTCTATGGCAGTGCCTATACAGATGTATAGTGTATAGCAGTTCCTATTCTGGAACTAAAGTAAGAGACCTGGATTGAATCATCGTTAAAATGGGGCGACCGGGATTGGTCCAAATTCGATCACAGATTTTGTGATCGTACTGACCTGATATGGTTTTACTAGCGCAGCTTCATAAAGAAATAATTCGTCTGGGAGATGTCGAGTTACAAGCGCTCCATGATAGGTACCATCAGCCAATTAATGATTGTTATTACACCGAAAATTGTGGGCTGGAAGTCGATCAGAACACCCAACCCAGTAAGCAAAACGGTAAGTGGATGATGCAGGACGCTGGCTTCGTAACATCTTTTAGTTGGCTTTTATAACGTTCACAGGAGTAAATCGGGAGGGGCTTTATTCGATTAGCGTAATGACCATTCAAAAAAACCAGTTGATAACTTACAGTATTTGGCCTCCACCGAATAACGAAATGGTGTAAGTCGGAGTTGAAGTTCCGACCATAACAGTGCGGTCGATGAGGAGTGATGTGAACTCGCCATAGATGATGACGCCCAGAGGCACGAAGAAACCATTAAGGCAGGCGAAGATTACTCCAAAAAGCAGCAATAGTATCTCCCACGGCTTAGCGTACCTGTACTGTGGAATGAAATTAATCATAGTTATATCAAGTTGATTTGGTCAAGAAAGGTCTTTGGAATCCCCGTGTCATTCCAATCATCAGTTGAATATCATGTATACCAGAAGGTATACATTATTGAATGAAAAGATGAATTGCTCAAAGTCACATATTTTAGACGAACTGTGCTGCAGCATCTGACTCAGGTAGGGTAAGCTTTTCCAGCATAAATCGTTACAAAAAAATAGGCTTAAGTTAATTTTTGAACCTCTCGATGTCCTCAGAGGTGCTTTTGTAATTTGCACAAAATAGGCTGCTTCGGAGACAACTTCTTTATTGCAAAAGCGTAAAATGTGTTGCAAAAATACTTACTAATTTGTACCAAGAAACTGGTTCAGATTGCAATCTGTCTTCTTCTTCTCTAAAAACATAAAATATTAACTAAATATCTCTAGCACATAGTCCTTTGTACCTATTCAGAACAAATTTGCAGGTTATGATCGCGGGTAAACATACAAGTAACTTTTGATTATTGATTTGTTTTTAGCAATGGTTTAAGAAGAAGAAACGATTTGTGAAAGATATCATCATGGCAGCGACATGCTACGCAGACCCACATAAATTGAGATGCATGACGATGATGCTGAGTCGTTTCTTGTTATCAGTAAAAAAGAATACTCACTGGTCCGCGTGTGCTAGTTTATCAGCAAGAAAAGCAGAGTTTTGTGCTATTGAGCTTATAGTCAGGGAGTTTTGCCGCCACCCAGCTAGGGCGAAGGACGCTCTATGTCCACTCACGCGTCGCTGCGCGTATTTTGAGAAGCTTTTGTTTGAGTCATTGCGTTTCATTATCAGGCTAGCCACTCTGAAAAAGATGGTTAGAAAAATTACAGACTTTTTGAGTCTCTAGAATCAACACTCCAAACTTCCAGAGACTGAAGAAAGTCGACCAAACTAACTATGGTTTACGCCAGACGGAAGGCCTCACTCACTATTACATCATCAGGATTAGGAGTAGGTAGTGGTGTTTTGGCATAAAATAATTTGGAAACCTGCACGAATGACTAATAAACAGAGTGGCAGGGACATCGACGCGAAAATTGATACCATGGATTCAGTACATGATTCTGAACCCCCTTGCGTTGAAATGTTTCGTCGGTTATTTAAAAAAAATCTGCTGTTTCATAGAAAAGTGCAATACCTACGCGGTCAAAATGTATGGAACAGCAGATTTTTTTTAAATAACCGATGAAAATTTTATAAAGTAAAATATGTATAATATAAACATAAGTTTCCGATGGGATTTCTCATCGGAAACTTATTCATCTTCAGGAATTTTAGGAAATATGATAGCAAAAACTATACAACTAAATAAACTATAATTAAATATAGCGAAACAGAAGTCTAAGTAACAACTTCCACGTTTATTACACTTTCCACTATAAAAATAACGAACTTCCATACATACTTTCATCCCCAATTTACGATAGATAGGGATACATGGTGGTGGTCGATAGAAATATACAATGTACGATAGATAGGGATACATGGTGGTGGTCGATAGAAATATACAATGTACGATAGATAGGGATACATGGTGGTGGTCGATAGAAATATACAATGTGTTGCAGGTTAAGAAGAGAAAGTTCAAGGAATAGCAGTGTTGATGATAATAGCAGTGTTGATGATAATAATGTTAGTTTGTAAGCATAAAAAACAGCGAGTATGATGCTCTAAAGAAAAAAGCCAAGAAAGCTGTGGCAGAGCGAGACCCAAGGATAAGTTTTATGACACACTGGATAGTCCAGCAGGTCAGAGAAATCTATACCGGCTTGCTGGAGCTAGAGAGAGAAAGACGAGGGATGTTTGTCAGATAAAATGTATAAGGAACACTGGAATATAACTGGAATAGTTCGGAAGAGCTATTTTGAAAGACTGATGAATGAGGAGAATGACTGGAGTGGTGGGCTTGCGAATAAACCAATAAATTAGGGGTTAGTGAGAATGATTAGTATGGATGAAATAAAATGAGATGATGAGTAATGGGATGAAGAATGATAAAGCAATAGGTCCGGACGGAATACCGGAATATGAAGTGTGGAAGTGGAAGTTATTATGGGCGTGGTTAGCTTTATACTTCAATAAGTTGTTTCTGTTAGAAACCATACCTCACGAATGGTGTAACAGTTCGATGGTGACTACCTTTAAAAAAACCGACCTAGCAAAGACCGAGCAAATCGCTCGGCCTAGAAGGCTTTGCTTTGTCTGTCAGTGAGCAGATTTGAGATTTTCGTAGCGAGTAGATTTGGCATCGCCATTTATACAAGCCCAGCCTTACATCGTTGCCTGCCAGGGTTGCGAGTTTGTCCGAAAGGGATATCGCGGCCCCGGCACACAGGCAACGGAAGGAACACGGGTGGGTTTTAGTCAGTAAAAGTCTGACACTCCCTCTCGCTCCGCCCAGAGCGGGAGGAGTCATTTGATGATTTCCTAACCAAAAAAAAAAAAAAAAGCCTTACATCGTTGTACACACATGGAGTATGAATAAAACGAATGATGCCTACATGCATATATGCATGGCATGGCATCCGACGATTGCATCGCATGGTCCCGTTATTTATTTATTTATCCTTGCACTTGAATGCTATACCAGGAAGCTACCCAACCCAGTAAAAAATACTTTATCTACCGCTTTTCATCATAAAGTCTTATCAACTAGTTGGTAACGCAAGTATTCTTTGGTGTTTCATGTTATTCTTTTTTCCGTCAGAGGAATTGTCTTAAGACCGGTCTGTAAATATCAGCTAACTAATTTTTCTCTTTATGTGGTATCGTCATTATGATAAGACAACGTTGCGGTAGAAAAGAAGATGTAGTGACAAAAATTTTAATGGGTATGCTTAGATGGTTTCGATATTTTAAGAAGATGAACGAAAGGTGAATAACAAAAGGTATTTATAAGGAAGATGTGAGTGGAAACGCCGAAAGGGGACTAGAACGAGATACACTGAATTTATTGGTGATGTTCTTCAGAAAGGTCAGATGCGTAGTACTCGCTACCGGCGTGCGTGTATGAAAACGAAGCATGAGTATGATATTTATTTATTTGTTAACATAGGTAAATAAATACAGATCTTATGTTTAATGAACACAGCCCTATGTTATGCCAGTAGGCGTACAAATATTGTGTGCAATCTAGCTGAGGATTACAAATTAAAATTTAATAAAAATATTTGATAATCATGCATAATTATGGTATTCATTAGAAAATAAATTGAACAATTACATAATATTTAATACTCCAATTATGTCAGACCTAAATAAAGAATTATAATAATGTCAAAAAAAAACTATGTATATCAAAGAAGGTAATTAGAATATCAAAATTATTTAATGTCAATATTAATCATTGTATTTCTAAATTAATTCGTCAATTGTATAATAACATTTATCAATTATGAACAATTCAATTTTTTTCTTAAATTGTGTAAAATTTAATTCTTTGATCGCGTCTGGAATTTTATTATAAATGCGTGGAGCCATACCCAGGACACTTTTTTTTACTAATGCAGTTTTACATTTATAATTACTCAAAGATTTTTTGTACTGACAGGATCGCAGCATTCGCTGCAGGTGGCGTTCTATAATTTCTGCCTACTCCAATGAGGAAAAGGCGTGAGTATATGTGTGTATGTATGTACGTCGCTTTACTTACCCTAACAGAAACCATATGAATTTACAAATTACAAAATATCCACACACAAATCAGAGTGGACGCTGCTCTTTTCTTTCATTTCTGCTGACGGTCTTAATAATAAAAAAAATGCTATTCAATTGTATTTTATCTATCCCATAATTTTAAAAACATTGCAATAATTTGCAATCACTGATAACTGATATTTTGTGATAACAATAGCGCAGTCAATTTGACACTATTGCTTTTTCTAGAGATTTGAGTTTCATGCCGTTAAGGTCCTGATAGTAAAATGGGCCTGTCTTTGGTCAGTAAATACTTCGATCTTTTTAAAGTAGCATCATCTTCATCACTAATGTCTGTTTTCTTCCTATTATGACATCTTTATTAGCCGTCTTAGCAGAGTTCATTTTCTTCCTAGTACGTTTCAATTGCATATGACAATGATAAGTGGAAGCGCGGAGTCTCCTAACAAAAGCAATTCCTTGCTTAAAAGGTGATCTCCAATAATTGTATCGTAATGCCCTTCGAAATTGAAATAAACATTTTAACGTTTAACATTCCTAGCACAATTATCCACGCAGATTTTTTTATTACATTTTGTATACTTTTTTATATCAAACAGACATGTCAAAGTAGAGACGACAGAGACGTATTGATTTAAAAGTTCAGTGTTCCGCATTGCGGAGTCTCGTTAAAAGCTAATACTCCATACGCATAGTAACAATAGTAAAGAAAAACTCTGCTTACGTCATAAGAATAATATCAAATACCTACTAGCTTGCGTGGAGGTCAAATATCCCACGGAAACGTAGGTGCAGCTACAGGGATAAAAAGTGTCCAAACCTAAATTTCATCGAAATCCGTTTATCCAGTGAAGGGATAACAGACAGACAGACTTACAGACTGACAGACACAAATACTTTCGCATTTCGAAAATCTCGAAGATGGAAATATCTATTCCTTTTTAAATTGTGTGTACATACAGTGTATCTACCTGCTGTAGGTATTGTATAGTTCTAAATAATCTAATCTATGATTGTATTGGCATTGGCTACAGCTGTCACTGAATTTACTAACCCTATGCTCTATTAGTATGCACCAAGGCAATGCAAGCTTTAATTTCGATGAATTCTCATGTCTATACTCAGTATGACGGTAACGACGAAATAGAAAATTTAAGTACATTAGCTCCTATATCAACAATTAATAAAGATTTTGAAGTATCATAAGTATAAATAAATCTTGATTCCTTGTAAATATTGATCTTTTAGTAATACGTCGTACTATCCGTTATCTGTCAAGTTACTTCGAAGTAAACATACCACTAACATGTGATTACGTGGGATAAGCCTGTGTCTTATTCCACTTGGTTGATATTTCCTGAAAATTCTGATAAAATTTAAGTATGTCGACACCATAATCTCACTCCATTTTACCATGTGTTACGGTTGAATGGTTTTTCAAAACATGATTACCACATTATGAATTTCCGAACGTTTACAAATACAAATCTAACATACGCAAACGGCTAGACCCAACATTTTAGAATCATTCCACTCTGCCCCATCTAGCCGCTCCACTGGCAGGGCAAAGTCCAATACCTGCAATTTTTCAGTGGAATCTGCCCCACTAGTTCGATTTGGTGGGGCAAATTCCATTAATCTAAAATCTTGATGGATTCTACCCCACTAGGGTTGGCTTGGGTGGGGCACCACCGTGTCCTTGTGGACGCGATCGGCGGCAGTGATCTCTCGCGTCCGGCCCTGGTCCAGACCATGGTGCAGAGCGAGAGAGCGTGGGAAGCCATCACCTCCTTCTGCGAAGCACTAATGCTCGCGAAGGAGGAGGCGGAACGCGTGAGGAAGAGGCAAATATCGCGTCCTCACGCACCTAGCCACCGCAGGAGACGCCCTGGGCGTCGGGAATCGCAGGCCGATTCCCGGCCACCGTAGGCGCGGGCTTGCGGATGGTGAGCAAAAGGGTATCTCGCCGTCCGATAAGGACCAGGCCCGGGTCGACGCGAGCGTGGACTCAAACAGATTTCAGCACAACAGAAGGGGTCTGCTAGGACCGATGCCTTCCGGGGTCGCGGGAAAATCTGAAAGTGATACCGTGGCCCCTGGCAACGTACAGACAACATGGAAGGAACACGGGTGGGTTTAAGTCAGTAAGAGTCTGACACGCCAGCTCCGCCTAGAGCGAGAGAGGTTATTTGAAAATTTCCCAACCAAAAAAAAAAAGGGTTGGCACCTTATAATTATTTCTGTAGGTATTGTCGTATTTTATTCGTTTGGAAAAGAAAGTAATGTATATCTAAGTAAAATGTAACTAGGATTAACCATACCTAGGTAGTGTTTTTAAATAAAAGTACAAAAATAATTGTTTGGTAATTTTTCTGGAAGGAATCGGGTTGTAAATCACAGACAATTACACGAATAAAATAAAATAAAATCTTAGTAAAAATAACTAAAGTAAACCTTTAAAATCATAGATAAACAATAATTTGTTCATTAATGTTTTTCAAACTAAGTTCAAAATCACAAATTGAGTATGATTTGTTCCTATAAATTGAAAACGAAATGTTATTAATTATTAAAACATAAATTGTGTGGGGCAAAGTGGAATGATTCAAATTTAACGGCTTACCAAACATTATTTTGTCTTCCAGGGATCGAACCCATGACTACCGGAGCATCTGCGCCAACTGTGCGTAAAAGTTAAAACTACGTATTTAAAACGTTTTGACTGTAGAACACAATGAGTGTGCCTCGTAGCCCTAGATAGAGAGAAGTGGAAGGAGAGTGGAGAAGCATGTACCCTGCAATGAGATATTCAGACTTAAAATAATACTAAATTCATTCAACAAGGCGATAAATTTACTGGACAGTTTTCGACCTAAAAACAGACTAGCCACGCGATTAGCTAACTCAAATTAGATCAAGGGCTGCCAGACTATAGCTAAATTAGAATATTGTTACAAGCCAAGTACACCTGGCAGGAACACCACTCTATTATTATAATCAATTTTTTGTTACAGAAATATGAACCTTGTTCGGTTACGATAAGTGCTCGGTCGCACTAGACATGAAATTAAATCATTTCATTCAATCGCAGTCTAGGGAACGTTTAATTGTAACGGGATAATAATTATATTTCGGAAGTTTGTTTCACGTAATCTCGCGACAATCATAAGAATCCTGATTTGACACCTATCAAAATACTTTGTGTAGTGATGGGGGAAAAAAAAATGGTGCTTATGAATGATACTCATTGTTATAGTGTATCGATAATATAGTAATTAATTAGGATTATGAATTAGATTTTTCGAATTTATTACGTTCATACAAAGTTATCGCGCATGTATAATGAGAAACGTGAAATCGGTATTCTTAGATTGTCGCGAGATTAGGTACTTGTTACGTAAACTTTTTGTTGGGATTGTGAAGTCAGTCGGTACTTAGTTCGCTTCAAACTTTCTCATAGATGAATGACGTCACTGAAACGTTGATAATGAAAATAAGTTGGTGTGGTTTCCTAGAGAGCGTTGTCGAAACCGTATTTCAAACCCCGCCCCCATAGATTTAAATCGCTAGATTTGCCCTCATGGTATGGACACTTTTTCTTGAGACTGAGTTTGCAGTCACAAGAAAAAGTGTCCATACTAAGAAGAGTGAGCTCACACATGATTAAATAGCGTTTCCATGACAAACAAATGTAGGCACTGCGTCATTGTGTGTCGCACGTGTCAAAACGAAACAGAAACGCGACTATCTTTTGACGCGGTAGAATCTAACGATTTAAATCTTTGCTGCTGTCATCATTTTCAACGATTTATTGATTAAACCTAATACATCTTTCTTTTTTGTTACCCAATCCGACGGTAGAGTATAAAATAATTCCTTCCTGTTTACCGTTCTAATTAATAAGTAATATGTAGGTCACCAGTGCGTATGTCTATGTCACGTTATTTTCTCTGAACTCTCGACGTCACGTCTTAAAGGGCATTGCATCCGTTTGTGTCACGTGCAACACTCGGGAACGGGCCAATAATACCTACACGTGTTTCAAGCATCGTTTATCAAAATCACGAGTTTCACAAACCTACCTACCTACCCTAAACTATGATCCACATAAGTAACTTTGTCTATCTGCCGCCTAGGCATGACTGGCCACCAACCGATCACTCTAGTATCGGACGGTTCAGAGAACTTCCAACTCTAATATTATTCATGGTATACTAAAATACGGCATCTAATGCTGCAGCTACAGCTTCTTACTGTCCCGCTGCAGGGCAAAGGCCTCTTCTGATCCAGGGAAGGCAGGAGCATTAATCACCATGCTTGCTCAAGACGGGCTGGCGAACCGAAACCGGCGATTTCAGAGTCAGACTTATATATCCTAACTTATAGTGATGGATGAAATTTGGCACATGGGTAGACCATGACCTGGATGGATAGGACAAGGGATAATTTTTATCCAGATATTTCCACGGGATTGAGACTAATGATGGGTGAAACAGCGAGGCGCAACTAGATAACTATAAGTTTAGGTTTCCTCACGATGTTTTCCTTCACCGATATCAATGCATCCCGGTTTTTTTAACTAGTCGGTTTTGGTTTGTACCCCTGATAATATCTATAATTTCCTTTTTTTACTTAGGCTTAGCTATACCTCTATTGCTATAGCTATACGAACAAGGAACAGATTCAACTAATTCTATAAAAATACACTACGTGTACCAACCTAATCGGTACTTGCAAGAAAAAACGTTGGGAAATTACTTTTAGTATAGGTATTGATCGATGAAAGTTGAACCAAGTATTTAGACAACAAAGCCATTCAAAGCAAGTTTGTAATCCAAACATTGCTATGATGTCGAGCGTCCAAACTTTGGATGCCTAGTATGCAGCAAACAAAACTGATTTTTTCTGCGACATATTAAGTCATACGGTCTACATTTCAAGTGCCTATAAAACAGTTAAAATTTTAATGTCATAAAAATACGTAGCTGATACATCGACTTGGCAAATATATCGACTGGATCTATATATATATTTATTTGTAATTTTATTATTATTTAACTATGAAACAATTTAAAAACTAACAGACTTAAAATAATAATAATAATATATATAAGAAAGGGGTGGGGGGGGAACAATCATAGGGCATCAAAAAATTCGTCCGCATCGTTGTCAACAGGAAAAGTGCCCAAAAGGCTGGCAGCATTGCCACGTTGTATGGCAATGCTGATTCTCTGGCCGAAGAATAGGCCATCGACTGGATGTATGGATAGGATGATGCCTGGGTAAAAAAAAAGAAATTCTATATCTAAGTCCGTCAGTCAGATAATAAAAAAATATTAGACACAAATTTTTTGCTTTTTCATATTAATAAAAAAATACTTAGATAAAACGCATTTTAGGTTGGGGAGTGGGGGTCGCTAAGTCACTAGTATGATTTTATAAAATCTACGTATTCGTGACGTCATGGCACATTTTACCTCAATGTATCGCCACAATCTTTAGATTATGTAAAAAAAGAAAAAACACGTGTCCAATATTATTTTATAATCTCAAAGACGGACAATTTTTTTTTTTGTCATGATCCCTATTATCATAGTGGTTCATGTAAGCAGATATAGCAGTGGTGGCCCAGTGGTAAGCCCACGATTTACAAGTTGTAGGTCGTAGGTTCAAACCCTAACAGGTGCTTTAATTTGTGTAAATTATTTTATCACCACTGCTCTCAAAACAGTGAAGGAAACTGACATGTCCATGAACCAAAAATGCGAAGATATGTGACATCTACCAACCCGCGTGATAGATTACGGCCCACTCCCTCTCACAGAGAGGAGGTTTTGTCCCAGCAGTGGAGATGTTATAGACTGATTATGCTAAGTAAGTAGGTATATCAAATGTGAATTTACGATCTCTATAGTTCGTTTATTTCTTCAATATCTCTATAATTAGAACGTGTTTCATTAACAGGCATTTGGCAAGGTGAGCAGTTGTCTGGCACAACATGAAACGGAAGCGGCTAGCCTCCGCCTGTCTACCGAACAGGAATTTTATCGGATTTTGTTCACCCTGGCTGAAAGTCAGCGTCACAAAAATATACAAAATAATCATAGTTCTCACATTCTCACCCCTATTTCTTTAACAATTTGCAAATTTTCAACGGAGGTTATAACTTCATAAGTTATGACTTCAACTTCAAAACTGCCTTGCTTTGCTTTGGTTTGAGTTTTGTTATAGCTATTAAGGCTTTCAAAAAACCTCAAACTCTTCTATTTGGACCAATTTTAGTATGCACCTGTTACATACATAAAGTCACGCCGTCTTCATAAGGATGCAGAAACTATATTTTTCTTCTTTTCGTGTGGTTAGTGACTAACCTGGTGCCAGAGTTTTAAAGCCGTCCATGGGCCTCTGACTTGACTTCACATGCTATCGAGAAATATCTCTCAGCCATGCCAGTTTCCTCACGATGCTTTCCTTCACCGTTTTTGAAGCAAGTGATAATTATACAATAAGCACATGAATCCGAAAAGTCACAGGTGCGTGCCTTGGGTTGGAACTCGAGACCTATGACTTGGCAGTCTGGTGGTTACACCACTAGGCTATCACTGCCTGGCTGAAACTATAGAACGCCATGATCTTTATGTCATATTCCTATGCACCTGTTAAATGGGTGAAAACCTGTCATACATCCTGTACCTAAACAGAATTACTACTTTTAGAAGTAGACTATGTAAATAGAAAAGCTAATAATACATGCGTGAAATGTTTTCGAATACTTATGGATTCTATTCAATAGGGAAAGTTCCCCCTTGAACAGATGCAAGTATAATAATCAACTGAACCAACTTAGCATCAGGATCAAACAATTTCTGATTTCTTTCTCCTTTTTTTTTACTTCTGTGGAGACTTGTGTCTTAAAGTACCTTACCAACATAACAAATTATTATCAATCACTAAGTTTTGCCCGCGGCTGCACCCCACGGGACCGTACCTACTTTTGGGATAAAGAAGTATCCCATGTCCTAACCGGAACCCAGGTCATGTCTATTCGTGTACCTTTCATACAAATCCGTTCAGCCGTTAAGATGTGAAGAGTTAACAGACAGCCAGACGGATAGCATTCATAGCAAAGGTATAACTATAATATCATGTTTTAGCTGAGTTACAATCAGTGCCAATATTCTAGTTGTTATTACTCTGGCACAAATAAGATGGGAAGAACATCGATCTTAAGAGCGACAGGTTGCCGGCCCATGGCTTGTCCAGTATGCACTTTGGAAACTAATGAAAGTATTACTAAATCACAGATTAATAAACGTAGGTAACTCGGATAACTTCCTGGGTTATAGGCTCACAGACGGAGGGTCGTATGTGGTCGTCGGTCGCTTTTTTAACCGACTTCCAAAAAGGAGGAGGTTATATGTTCGTCGCGTTTGTATGTTTTTTTTTTTTTTTTTTTATGTATGTCCACAGATTTTTCCGTAAATTGTGGAACAATTTTAAAAATTATTTTTTTGTATGAAAGGGTAAGCTCCCAAGTTGGTCCCATATAATATTTATTTCCCACTTAGTATATGTGGATGATATGATAACTTCCTGTCAGTGTTATTGACATAGCAGGTAGTGGTATTCGAATTTGTGTGGGGTAGGTACCATAACTAAAAAGTGTAAAATAAAGACTTCAACTTTTTTCTAAAATACTATGAACGAGACAAAAATGAAGTGATCCCATTGTGTTTACTCCTGTCCTGTATGGTCTAAAAAAATACCCATAACAGTTCGATTTGGATATCGAATTAGCAGAAACTATTTCAGTTTAAATTTAGGTAATTATGAATGAATCGATGTATAGAAAATCAATTGCATTTATTTGGTACCTACTTTAGCAAACACAAGAAATGGATATGCTCAAAATAGATTGACGAATAAGAGCTAAGAAAACATTGACCCTCGCCTGTTGAGATACCGGAACGTAAGTGCTTGACTGATAAGATTACCTTTCATGAGTTTCCGATATAACTCTATTTTTATTATCTATTCCTGTTCCGTAAATGCCGTAAACGTCTATTGAGTAAATGGTCACCAGAAACTTCATCTAATGGGCTATCCAATAGCCATTTTTTATGAATCTGTTTCGCCTATACCCGAGGAACTTGGTTATATAAAAACGACAACAAGTAACTCAAACTCAAAGCATTTATTTCAATTACCTAAACCATTTACAGGTACTTTTGAATTGCCAAGGAGTCGGTCAGTCAGAAAGATAAAGCTGATAGCCCATTCCAAAGTGTAGTAGATTCATATGGAGAAAAACGGGCAAGAAACTCCGTGGTGAAATAAAAAAATTGATTATTATATAACAAACTCCTAAAAACTACCATAACAACAAATACAAATAATGATTCATCATTAAAATTTTCACACTAGCCATCAATTCTCCGATGGACGTAAGATTCACAGATCACAAGTTCATGAAATGGTTTTCCGCGAAATTCGTCTTTTTTCGTAGCTCGTAGCTCGTAGCCAAAGTCTACGCGTGCTACGAATTCCGTAGACTAGGATTTAACAAAATTCCTACGTTTACGCTACGAATAATTCGACGATATTTTTTATTAATTTTATGAATGTTATTAATTGGACAAACTGTAATTTAGGTATTTGTTTTGTATATATATACAGTATGACGCAAAAGTTCGTTGTTTTGACTGTATCTAGGTATTTAGTTCCATTACCGTATCAAGTCTTGCAAAATTTTATCGAAAAATTGTAATCCTATTTGTTTCTAAATTCAAAATTCAAAAGACATTTATTCAAACTAGGCTAAGAATCAATACTTTTCGAACGTCAAAATTACATAAGACAGTCTCCCAAAAACGCCCGCCCTTCACCACTTCCTAGTGCTTTAGTTGAGTTTTTTTATCATTACTGTTTTTCGTGTGGTTAGTGACTAACCTGGTGTTAGAGTCTCCGCCAATGGGTCTCTGACTTGGCTTGGGTTTTTGTCATTCAGAAAAGAATACCTAGCAGTACCTACTTAAACTGACTTTTAAACTATGAAAATGGAAAAAGTTTACTCATAAGGTAGGTAGTGTAGGTTACCCTTTAGAACAGGTACTGCCTGTTCGCAACCGTGGCGTAGTTCACAATATAAATTATTCTAAGAAACAATAAAAAATATCTATGAACTGCATAATAATATCCGGAGCAATGTTTTACGGGTCATAAGTTCATAAGGTTATGGTGGGGGTTATAAACACCAAGGATAAGCGGCTGACGGAGTTTCCGACAGGCGCCGAGTAGGCGAGACACATTATGCCATTTACGAGATAATTATCCTACTCCTAAAGACGAATTCCTTTTATATTATCCATTCTTCATTATGAAATATTATGAGTGCTTATTAGCAAGTCCATGATTTAGAAATCATGGACTTGCTAAGTTCTAACAACTGAAAGTTATGAGGACTTACGTCGTGATAAACAGATCAACTAATTGATCTGTTTTTCTGTTTGTTAAGTTATGTGCATAACTTTTAGTTTTCGATTTAAAGCAACATTGTGCACTACATTGCCTTGAGGATAAATAATTGTTGAAAAGTTAAGTACTTACTTAAATGCTAAACTTCAGTTAGGTACGTGCTGTAGTACATTATACCTGAAGTTTTAGGATTAAAGTAATTTAACCAAATTAATCCGCTCCTGATTAATTATGTGAGGTCATTCGTGTCTGTTATGTAATGTAAAACTGTACGTCTTGAACTTGAAGAAGAAAAATTGGACCTTACAACTGAAATAACTTTTAAACACGTAAAACATAATTCATTCACGGCTTAAAAGAAGTCACACATCATAAATAATACAGTTTATTAAACGGTTCATGCCCATCTGTCTCGATGACTAAAAATTATTACACCCTGAAATTCAGCCGACATTGGGTGGGCGAAATTGGCTCAGCGCCAGTTGCCAAGTCTCCCCCTAGACAACATAGGATACAAAACACTGCCAAGCTATGACCTAACTACCATAAAAGTAACTAAGGTACCCCATGTTTTAGACTTAGTCAAATAAGTACCTAGATTTGGCTGTAAGACAGAAAAGTTTGCTTAAATTTCGTTTTTCTGTAGTTAGGTAGATACTAAAATATTACATAATTACTTACTTATATTCTGTAGAAATTATTGTCCTTTAAACACGTTAAAGTTGTTACGAAGTCCCAAGGAAAACTCGCGAAATTTTCTTCCTTCATAAGGACTCGACGACAGACGATAGACGTGTTTGGCCAAAAAGGCGCGGGAAAATTATGAAATGGAGCGATGAAGTAGTTATGACGCACTTCGTCAACCCTCCGCGGCGGTTGGCATGGCACTGGGTGGTTTTTGGCACTAAACCGACTTATCAAGCCAGTGGTTTTGCAGTTATAACACAGCTGCATTGTGATCAAATTTGTCAATAGAATTTCTATATCGAGAGTGGGTGATATAGAAAATAGTGTTGAAAACTGCCACTGTTGGCCTTTATTGTTTTGACGTCATTGATGGTTACCGGTATACAACCTACGCTCTTAAAATTTTAGAGTTATTTTAGTTCCATAATTGGCCGGTACGTGGTCGAAAATCTGACGGAAAATAATGCAGTAAGTAGATCTAAAGCAGCGTAAGCAGCTATTCTTCCTACGCTAGTCATAGGGGCTAACTAACGTGCCTATCAGATTTAACACGCTTTTATAAGCTTGGCATGTGCGTCTATAATATCGTCTTCTGTGAATTGTCATACGCGCATTGGCAAGCACTAACACAATAACCACGATGCGTATTTTTTTTTAGTTTATCTGAGTAGGTTTTATTCAACGTGTACTGTCCCACTGCTGGGCAAAGGTCTTCTCATAACATCTCGCCTTGTTTCCCCGAAAGGTGGGCAGAGGTGTATCTGTAGTGCAGGTCTTCTCATACTTCCATAAAATTGTATCTGCTGCCTTCTCCAGCCAACTTGTCAAGAACGCATCCACATCATCACGCCAGCGTTTCATATGCCTGCCTCGGTAACATCGATACCCGTCTTCAGGCACGCACTTCATGGCAACCCTGTCCTGACACTTCAATCTTGCAGACTTAATTCGTCTTATTACAATTTTAATTTCAAACTTTCGATCCAGTTCTTGTGATTTGAACTTTATTCCGCTGCTATGGAGTTCTTAATACAAACCTGACAATTCCGATTTTAGTCAGTTTTTGTAGTGTCAACTTTACACTGTAGATCTAAGGGAAGGACTAAACTTAGAACCCATTGGTGCCCGGCTGCTTGAGTAGGTTGATGGTAGGTATTACGTGAAGGGTTGTCCTGTACGGAGTGGATTATCTATGAAGGACTCACAGCTGACACCCCAAAGACACTGTTTACAAGATCTGTCTACATACCTACATAGTGTTAAATCTTGTGCGATAGGGTACGGAACCCTTCGAGCGCGAGTCTGACTCGCACTTGGCCGGTATTTCACGGTTATCATAGCTCAGAATAGTCACAACCAAAACCAAAAAAACAATAAATGGCGACCCGACTCAGTATAAAAAATAATACGACAAAAAATTAATGGCGCTTTAAGTAGCGTCAATTAAATTAAAGAATACTTGCATGCGGCTTAGCTCAGACACTTAGTAATAGAAAACTGTGTAGCAAGGGTACATATTAATCACGCCGACAAAGTGGTAAAAAAAAACAAGTTTTTTTTTATGGTACCTACACGTAAAGTGCGGATGTTTTTTTCTCTCGTCTCTCCTATCGTGTGGGGTGTCGTTGGAAAGGTCGTTCAAAAATATTGTGGGTGTGTGAAAGCCATTTTTCAATTTAGGGATCCGTTTGCGAAATATTAAGCTTAAAGCTTAATATTTCGCAAACGCTAAACGCTAGTGCTAATTTTTGTTAGAGTATAGTGTCCCCCTCCCCCCTGTCAGCTAAATGATTGTATTTTATTTATGAAATTTATGAAAAAATTCACAGCAGTAGTTTAAATAACGAAGTTAAAAGGAAAAGGAAAACTATCACAGCTAAGTAGGCTTTACTGGTTAACGAGTAATAATCGACCAACTTTTTATAGTTTGAAAAACATGTTCTCCCTGTGTTTGAAAAACTGTGAGATGTTAAGTTTGTTCTTGGGCTAAATTCGCCCCAACTACGGAACACTTCATTGTGCGTGGTTCGACACGTACTTGGCTGGTTTTTTGAAGCTCTTGCTTGCTTGTGAGCTTGTGAGCTCGGCTATCATAGTGCCGATTGTCGTAACGGCCAATGGCCTGATGGCCGAAAGCCTCGACCAACATCGCTCGAGGCTCTCGCTAGGCGGTTGGATCAAGGGCCTGATTCAGAAGGCAGTACTCCTCGAGGCAGGCAGGCAGTACGGCTCGCATTGTGAAGAGGTTCCTGTCTCTGCAGCCCTAACCACCGCTAGCTTGGACTCTGCTCCCGACAACGGCGGAACACTATTTTTTGTATTTTTAAATGTTTTTTATATCGTTTTTTAAGAAATATTTAAAAATGTTTTTTATATGTTAAAAAGTTTAATAAACGCAATTAAAAATAAACAAATATAAATATAAACAGACAGACGGACACGGCGAAACTATGAGGGTTACTTGTTTACTACGGAATCCTAAAAAGATTGGTTGCTGGTCGCCAACAATGTTTATTTTGTCTGTCTGTCTGTCCGCGGCTTAGCTCAGAGACGGTTAGTTCTAGACAGCTGTAATTTGGCGTGGGTATACATATTAATCACGTCGACAAATTGGTAAAATAAAATCATGAAAAATATTTTTTTTAGGGTACCTCCCCCACACGTAAAGTGGGGATGTTTTTTTTTTCTTATCTATCCCATAGTGTGGGGTGTCGTTGGAAAGGTGGTTCATTATTGTAGTAGAAATTAAGAAATATTGTAGGTGTGTGAAAATCATTTTTCAATTCAGGAATCCAATTACTAAATATTAAGCTTTAAAGTGCTAATTTTTGTTAGAGTCAAGTGTGGGGGACACTTGACTCTAACAAAAATTGGCAAAAAATTTAAACTTTGCCCCCCTGCCAGCTAAATGGTTGTACTTGGATTTGTGAAAAAAATTACAGTAGCAGTATAATATAACGAAGTTAAGAAGAAAACTATCACAGCTAAGTAGGCTTTACACCTATAAAGCCTACTTAGCTGTGATAGTTTTCTTTCTATCTTTAGGTCGATTATTACTCGTTAACCTTAACGAGTAATAATCGACCAACTTAAATTTGCAGTTTGAAAAACATGTTCTCCCATACATTCCGCATGGGAGAACATATTTTTCAACGACAATGTTAAGTCTTGGAATAAATTCATCCCAACTACGGAACCCTTCATTGTGCGTGGTCCAACACGCACTCGGCCGGTTTTTTATATAAATAGTTGCATAGCCAACTTCGGTTCTGAAAACTTCGGTAAGTGTCGTAATTTGGCGTGTTGTAAGAAAGACAGTGTCTACAGGTGTCTACTCTGTGCGGTTGTGTGCGTTATTTGTTACTGTGTGGGGTCTCCATGGGTGCCGAGCAATATTGGGGAAATATTTAATTGTTACTCTAAAAACTTTTTGATTATCTAATGATGCATACTTTTTAAATAAGTAACTTTTAACTTTCTGATCTTTTCTCACAGTTGGTCGCAGTAACTAAGCTACACCTTGGCTTTCCGATAAATTATAAATATTAGGACAGTAGATTATGTAGGATGAGAAGAGCGAGCGAAGCCAACTCGATAATTTTAATACCCCGTCTCGGATAGGTTAGGATTTGATTTACATTTTCAAACAGAACTAAGAGTTACATTGTCGACTTATGCAGTAAAGGCCAAGCAAATATGAAAATGTAGAATATAAGAGCGAGCGAAGCAAGCTCAAAAATTTTGCACACTCGGGTACGTTCGATTATCTTTTAATCATTCTAAAAGCACAAAAAATTACTTGCTTTGTCGACTTATGAAGGAAAGCTCAAGAATCAGGACAAGCGAGCGACGCGAGCCTTAAAATTTTATCATCCCGCCTTCAATAGGTTCTGTGTTTTCTTTTGACCATTATACAGGAAGACAACTTACTTTGTCGAGAAGAAAAGCTTAAACTCCTTTTACAGCAGTTTAGGTTTTGTAAGCTAGCCCTAACCCGAGTGTAGTGGTGCCCAAATTCCTGAGTTTGCATAACAGGCTTTTTTTCATATTTTTTTTGTTAGTGAGTCCATCGTGGTCACTGTGGCTCAAGTACCTACCTAGTTTTTAGTTAGTAAGAAACGTAAATCATTCAAGTTGTCGACAGCTTGAATGATTTTTGGGGGGGGTCATGAGCCCCAGGACCCCCCCCCCCCCCCCTCGGACAGCGCCTGGATCGATGACGCACACCCATAAAATCCGCATGGCCACGAGAGCACACATACATGTATAAACATCTTTCCCAAGGCACTCAGCGGCGCTAGTGCAACGAGCTGGCACACTCCGTGTCGATGATACCCGACACTCGAAAGGTGGAGCTGAATTATGCTTTATGAATATTTTGTTTAATAGTAAGTACTCGAAGAAAAAATAATATTAGATATCACAACAAGATTATCCTATATTCGTACTATTAAATGTACATATTTGTAATCACGTTCTCGTTCGTGATTTCGATGAAAGTTGCATTAAAGGAGTTTACGGAGGTGAAAAATCGATGTAGATAGGTCTCTATCTGGGAAAATTCTCTTTCTCTATTTTCTCAGCCTCGAGAATGTGATACAACGTTGGACGATATGTTTGTCTGTTTTCGCCCGACCAGAGCTCCGTCGACCAGGTAGGTACTAAATATTTATCTGAGCGGTGTGAGACAGAAAGACACTGCCTTCCCTACCTAGGGAAGGCAGTGTCTTTCTGTCTCACGTCGCTGCGCTGGTTAGGATGACACTTGGCAATACTGTCGCTTTTCATTAGAGAAAAAAATTTAGGAATCGGATTCCGTTCCGAAGATTACCCTCTACATCAAAAGTCAAAACTCACACATTTTCCCTCTTTATAATTTATGTAAGTACTCTTTATATTATAAGTACTGATACAGATTAGCCAAAGATTTCTATTTCTATCGATATTTTAATACAGGAGGGTCTCAGCAGAAAACTTGCGTTTCAACATCGACCAAGCGGTCGCCGACATTGCGTACGGCTCCTCTCGCAGAAAAATTTCCGTGAAGTTGTCACAGAAAATGTTCCACCAGAGTCGCTCCGCGCCGTCGTGTTGAACCTGTCTACTGGACCCTTCATCGTAGAGATTAAGAAACAACCGTATGCCGTTAACATAGTCCTGTGGTTCAAGAGGTATCCACACTTGGTGGTTAGCTCCATTGCCTCTAGTGGGCTTGACTTTACGGGTACGTACGTGCTAACTTTATTCAGTTACTGCCTTTCTTAAGGTTGGTAAGCCACACGAAAGTCGATTACCTACTTATTTTAGCTTATTGACTTTCGTTGCTGACTGACTTTTCACACTTCAATTACATTAATAAGCAATGTTTTTTTTGCCTAATGTTTTTCACTAAATCAATAAAAGACAGTAATATAAACCTAAGAGAAGTATACACTCAAATACTACTAACTAGGTACTGTTTGTAGCTCAAAACATTCTTAAATTACAACAATTTTCTACTACAGTACAAACGTCCGTTCCTGTCGCGGCCAGTATGTGGAGTCATTTCCCAGGATACTGCTTTGTTTCTCTTTTTTTGCCCCAAATCAGGGCGCGTTGTCGCGTTTTGCTGTTATCGCATTCGGTAAAAACTAGTGCACTTAGGGTGACCATCTGCTATGAATTTGCCGCGGCCGCATTTGACAGGCATATCACGGATAAGGGGCATGCGCTAAGGTACCAGCGAAATTCAAAATTTCTTTGGTTTTTTGCATTTTGCAGGTCAGTGTCAGGTTTTATTTTGATTAAAATATGACTCGCGACCGTAACAAATATGGTTTTACATAATTATAATCAGGAATACAACTCCATAAGTAAGCTCAATGGTCAAATGTCATGATTTCATGAAATAGTCATTCAATGGAATTATATGAACTTAGAGAGTTGTATTGATCATTTTTGTGATTACAATTCTATAAATATACATTTGATACAGCCGCGAATCATATTTAAATCAACTTACAACATGATACTGACCTGCAAATTGCAAAAAACGTAACAAAATTTGAATTTCGCGGGCTACGTTGACGCTTTCGCCTTAAGACAGGCACGCGGCCGGCGCTAAGTTGAGACAGGCATTATTGAATTTCCCTAATAAATGCACAGTTGAGTAAAAAAAGGAATCGCCTGACAATAGTGTCGGTAGAAGCGTTATTAGTAACCCAAAACATTAACGGAAGTAAGTTCGTTTTTTCTAAAAAACGTTTAGTCGTCGTAAATGGTTCATACTTTTCATTTTGAATAAATGTCACTCTTTAAAACTATCTGTTGCGTAATATTTATTTTAAGACTTACAGCTTTTTTACAATAGACAGGCAGTTTTCTGAAGAATCAGGCATTTTGAACATCCTTCACAGGCATCCTCCCATATATAGATGGTAACCCTGTTAGGGCCAGAGGCCGAACTGACTAACAGGATACTGCTGTGTCTAAATGATAACAGCCGCTCGGGTCGAACGAAGGTCAAGCTACAGTAGCCGCGGTCGATTCGTGGATGGGTGTGAACATCCATTACATATCGAGACCCCCCTGTGCCTCGAGGAAATAATGATACGGGTGTGCCTTTGTATGTTTGTTTTTGCTCGATTTGCCTGGCGGGGGCACGGTGGCCGTCCCCGTACCCTTTTCGACGGTGGCAGTTGTCAGTCGACGTTATTTTAATCTTCATAATGGGTAGCTTAATCTACAAATTACGAACGTTGCATGAATGCACTGTGTGGAACACCCACACCCTTGCGGATTCAATCAGTTGATGAGTATTTAGAGGCATGAGGTACAGGGTGTAAAGTTCACTCATCCTCTATAGAAAAGGGAGGACGCTCCGACCAGACGGGTGTCGTGCCCGGGCAACTGCCCAACGGTTCATGTCGGATAGTCATATATATGTCGTTTGCGCGGTAAACTCTAATTGCGCGATGCAGGATTTGAGTGACGTCAGGATGTTGTGTGACGTCAGGTCTGTCATGCGTAGTTTGCATGTGGCGATGTAGATGCCGCCACAAGTAGGGAAGGGCATAAAGAAATCTTTTAAAATAAAACTATATAATAATTATAACGTATTTATTTCCACTAGAAACTCTGAACTAGACATTATTGCACTAAAACATTATATTAAAAATAAAGTTATCTAATCACGAAACTTCCATTGACATTTAATTTTTGGTGCGAAATAGAAAAAGTCGCGGCCGTAGTAAATAGTGAGAATATTACTAAATCAAGTAATTACTAACAATAAACTCTAACATTCTGAGGAAGTTTATTCAAACAGTCATGTCATGATTCATGAAGCATTTATGAGATGTTATTATTAAGAATATTACAAAAAAAAAGAACATTTTTATTAAATGTACAAATTACCGAGCCCTATGATTAGCGAGCGTAGTTTTTCACAATCGAATAAAAGCTAGAATCTGTTAATCGTTTGAACATAATCATATGCTCCAAACGCTTTCAAAATAGAACGCGTATTTAGCGCGCGTTAAAACCTTCGATCAATAATGCACTAGATACAATATGCCATACAAAAGTTCTGTTAAAACTGTCGCCAATTGTGTTTACGTAATTCTAGTTTAAATAAATATACCTTAATGTAAATTCAACCTTAAATGCAATGCTTAAAGTTGTATTCACAAAGCTATGTACAAAAAACAATAAAGTCAAACATACATCAAAACAAATTCAACCTTACACGCTTGTTTTAAAGTTCGAATTACAAAGTGCTAATAAAAGCAATAAAAATTTATGACAGAGGCTCGCCGCTTGGACAAGGAATGAGTGGAGTCGAAATGTGTCTATATTTTTTTCTATGAAAAACAGAAAAAATAAATTATACTAACAAATTCAGTTTATTATAAGCCTTGATACTCAAACATAAAGTTTAATTACAATGGCAAAATTAAATCTTTCTGTCGTCGGAGAAACAAATATTTAATTACAATGGCTAAATTAAATCTTTCTGTCGACGGAGAAACAAATTTGTCATGTCGCTTGAAAATAAAAAGTAATTTTTATAGTTCAAAAATACTTATTGTTACTGTTTTACTGTTTTTAGTAATCTACGCCTTTGCGTGTTTCCTGTTATGTCCAATCTATTAAAATGAATCGAACAAATTGTCGAATTTTTATAAGGCTTATATATTTCTTTTCCTCTTTCTTTATAAAATAATAAAATAAAAATACTACACCATGCATTCCCTGTTCCAGAACAGTCGATGTTTGTTACAATAGTTGGTAGTTGTCACAAACATTGGTCAAACAATCATAATATTTGGTAATTTATTTATATTTACTATTTAATTCTGTTTTTATTTTATGAAAAACACTTACTGATAATAAACTTACCGAAAAAAAAATATTCCTTCCAAAATCAAGATTTTGGAATGTGTTACGGTGGTTATTTACAAATTTTTTGAACGCGTACTGCGGCATTTTGACGTCTTAACGTTGGCTATGATTGGACCATACTAATTTGAAATAAGACCACAACCCAATCTGTGCTCTTATTTTTCGTTCCGTTTTTGAAGCGCTTACCGGGAATCTAGTGCATTATTAATCGAAGGTTAAAACACTAGCCTGACGCCGCGCTCAGGCCCGGATCTAGGCCCCCTCCTTTTTGCCCCCCCGGGCGCCAACTTTGGGGGCCCGGCACCGCAACTTTGCAATAAATGAGACACACAGCACATGTAATCTTTCTGTTACTTACTTTTTTACAACAATTTTGGATTGGCGCATTATCGATCGATAAAATTTGATTAATATAATGATGCCAAAATTTGCATTTCGAGAAAATTTTAATTTCGCGGGCTATCTTACCCCACAAAGGATTGGCGGGGGGAGACAGACGGCAGGATTTGCCACGCCTCAAAAAAAAAAACTAGATCCGGGACTGGCCGCGCTATAGCGTCCAATTGTGTCGTACTATGACGTATGTTTACTGTCAAACAGAGCGCCAGCGCTAGTAGTGCGTTACGCACGTTACGTTAGCGTGGCGTCAGGCTAGCGCTCTAAACGCGCGCTAACTACGAGTTCTATTTGGTGAAACCTTTAGTCTTTGGGTTCGGGGCGTATGATACGCCCAATTTAAATCCTACATAATTTTATTACTATTTCATTGTCTATGGCACCGTTTCCATGCTATTTTCAGCAGTAACACAGACACAAAGGTTTTGCCCATTATGAAGACCGCACCATCTAAAAGGGATTGGTAAACAGTACATTAGGATAATATTCATCAAGATGATTTTAATACAGACTAGCAGTTTTAATATCTTGGCCTTATAAGTCATCATTAAGATAATTCTATCAACTCGCCGTCGTTGATCAACCCTTACGATTCTTTAGGCGTGTAGCACTGAGTTTTTTTTTTTGTCAACTTTATTTTCAGTGTCTTAAAGTGCAAACGCAACACTAGCAGTTTGATGTCTGCGTCTACGTTGTACAACTTTGCACTTTATCTTATGCGTGATAAAGTGTATTATTGAATGCCATTAAAAAAAACCTTTGTTCAACTCCTCTCGTTTTGCGCAAATCATTATACAGGTTGAAATTTCATTGACCAGAAAAAGTACTTCTCATAGGGGTATGTAGAAAGTACTGCTACGATCACATACTCTTTTTGTTTCGTTTAAAATTCATACATCAGTAAAAATTAGTACGATAAAAAGCTCTAAAACAATCGACTTATACTTTATATCCTGTATATACAATGCTGCCCATGGGCATGTGACCCGCCCGTATTTTTCTGAATATTCATGACAAATTATCTTTAAAAGGGGGGTCTATCTTTAATTATTTTCATCTTTTTTATTATATTTTTTTTTTTCAATATCCCCCTATGATTTTATGGACTTACACTTGTGTTTTTAATTTTTTTTTTTTTTTTTTTTGAAAAAATGTCTTCACCTCTGTTTTTTTTTTCATAGTCGGCAAATATTAATAAAAATCCGATAAAATAACTCTAAAGCTTTTAGAAATAATAAACGGAATCCGGATCGAGCCAATAACATAGGAGATATGGCAAACGCTAAACATAAAAGATAAAAAATTTAATAATATGAAAAATATTAAAGATCCCCCTTTTAAAGTAATTTTTTTTTTGTACATTGTATATCTGTCTCCTCCCATGGCGATAGGTTTTTCTTTAAATGTTGATATTCTATCAAATGGCTTACAATAAAATTTAAAATACGCGACCTACTTTAATTCAAGTATTTGTTCATTATGCATGCATTTCAAATGTATGTATTTGATATAACACATTATTTACACATTTGCAAATGCTTGAATATATTACTTCTGACATTTACACAGCGACTTGATATTTTCGTTCACATCAAACACTGGTATTGCCTGTATATCGATTTACCTTATCTGATCTATGCTCGACACGACACAGTTTTTAACCGACTCCAAAAAGAAGGAGGTTATTGACAAAAGTAGACATGATTTATAACTTGACCAACGACGACGAAACTATTCGTTTACAAATATAACAATATAATAATCTACACTTAACTAATCCCACTTTACATAACCACGGAATGATACAACGCAATTGAAAAATTATAATTTAAGTTTACATTTAATATTAAACTTAATACCAAAATTGTCCAATTAAATGTCTTATTTTACCCATTAATAGTACAAAATAAGTAGGTACCCGATAATCATTACCCAATAGTAAGTTAACATCGGTGAGACATCCCTATTCATTCTCGATCAAACTGATCAAACTTGCGTATATAAAAATATCTGCTCAAATATAACACTAAAGCTGAGCTACTTAGAATAATAAATTAAAAATATATCTAGTAAAATATTGGCTTATCATGTCTTTGAAACACAACTCTGTGATGCGCACAACGATTCGTACAGAATATCGCTGACTCTGTATCAGTTAATCATTGCTTATTTGTGTGATAACACGGATTTAGAACTAAATTATCTCAATATCCGCACGCACTACTGACGTTCTATACAGTAATATAATATCCAGCAAGTATCAAGTAAGTTTGATATTATATAACCGTACCAAAGAAATTTAATCCTTAGCGTAAAGGACAAGACACATCTTCTGAATTAAGACGATCGTCGCATAATTTTTACTTCTAATTTAATTTGATATCAGGAGGTGTGTTACGTCTTTAAGCTTGACTATAACGACATTACCATCTAAACGAGCGACACGTGTCCATCCTTGTCGCACCATGCTTAAGAGATGCAGGTGTGAGAGAAACAGAAAGCTGGTGCAGATTAATAGAAGAAAAGCAGTCGCTCCTGAGCCGTGCCAGAGAGAAGACGCCAGCCGCGTTTGATGTTCAGGTACTGGATGATGGCGCGCACGCAGATTAAAATACCTGGAAAAATAACAATACAAATTAAAAAAATACAATAGACGTAGATATATTTAGTAACCTATTCCGCATAACTATTCTTACAGAGTCATAAAAAACCCTGCAAGAAATCGACACGTGTTTCACGTCTCAGCGAGACTTGTCGTGAACCCGAACATTGGTGTTACCACGCCAAGCGCCCGACGCAGAGTATCGTGAGGAAACCGGCATGCCTGAGAGATATTTCTCGACGGCATGTGAAGCCAAAGCACAGGCCCACGGCCGGGTTTACAACTCTGACACCAGGTCACTAACCACACGAAAAGAAGAAGAATTACCTATAAACATAAAATAAGGAGGGGTTAGGCAGAGATATACCTATAATACACCCACACTTGGCTAGTTAAGTTGTAGTCCTATGTATAATAGGAGGCGAGCCTATTTCCATCAACCGGGTACAAATCCAGACAACAAAAAAAACCCAGTAACACTTTACCCGAACCGGGAATCGAACCCAGAACCTCATGTTTAACAGTAGCTTTTGCGCCCAACGATGCAATATTATTACGATATATCGTAAACTAGATAATAAGTTATCGATAACATCTCTACACTATAAAAAGCATTATTACGTCATCTAAAAATTATTGTTCACAAAAATAAAGGCCTTGTCCAGTAAAGTATGATAAATAAACCTAATGAATATCACAGAAAGGTGCTAAAAAAACAGGTACGTAGTGTTTTTTTAGTAAATTGTAAGGCCAAAAAGAGAAGACAAAAATAATTTATTCCAAAAATAATTGCAAATACTGTGTTAATGTACGCTGTTCTAAAACAATATTGTGAAAGCGGTAATAAGTCAAAGTCAAGGGCGTTGCCGAGTTGGCGTGCGAAAGGTCAAAAGACACGAAAGGAAGTTTATGCTACACTGGGAAGCACAAAACCTAAAATATATTATAAGCGGGAAAATACTTAAAAAAATATTTAATATTATCATGAAACTCCTTAATTGATTAAACGATTTATGAAGGCTGTTCAATGAAGCATAACTTTTTGTAAAATATGCGCGAAAAAAAGAATATATGCTCACTAGAATAAACATTTCATTAGTCTGAATATATTCCGCGATATGTATGAAAACACTGCGCGGTTGATCTTGATACGCGACCAATTAGGGCCAAGTATGGAAACTGAACAATGAACTACTGATAAAGGTGAATACAATGAATAGGTGCGATCATTAGCTATCACGTCATCAAAATCTGATAATTTGAAAAACAAAAAAACATAAAAAAAATCCTGTTCTTTAGATCGGGAATCCCGGGATTCCCGATGTCAAGAACAGGACAATTTTGGATCAAGGTTCCAGGAATTTCTCAGTAGCAGCGCGGAGTCTAGATTTGTACCCCTTTAGATTATTTTACTGTATACTCGTACAAGACCTACCGAAAAAAACAAAACACATCTTGTTGGTTGATAAACCAGTTTTGCCCCGTCTCCGTTAAATGTACTAAGTTCGGAATTTCCTTTACCAAATCCGCATGAGATTCCAAGGTGTACTAGCCCGCGGGTTTGTCTGAAAGGGATATCGCGGCGGGGCCCCGGCACACGGGCAACGGAAGGAACACGGGTGGGTTTTAGTCAGTAAAAGTCTGACACGCCCTCTCGCTCCGCCCAGAGCGGGAGAAGTCATTTGACGATATCCCACACAAAAAAAAAAAAAAAAAAATAACTAGCCCCCTTATCCGTGTGCGTGTTGCCCATGAATTCGTTTTTCGATAGCTGAGATATGAAACAATACAGAGCAATGAACCTCCTCGCGCGTTATCTCAATGAGTTGTAGCCATGAATGCAAACAGCCATTGTTCGAAGCAACGTCGCATATTATTGACCGACGCGACGGCCACAGGGAAAGCAATTAATTATTTATTATATCTATACATATTTTAAATTGAAGTTGCTTTACGTGTCTACTTGTGTGACAGCGTTGTTCTTGTAAAGTACCTACGCAACGGATTTTAATGCAGTGTTCACCATAATTAAGAGAATTTATTCCTGATGGTTTATCCTCTAATATTAAATGAGCAATATACATACGCGTATACGTACACGTTCTCGAAAACAGCTCTAACGATTTCGATGAAAGTTGCAATATAGGTGTTTACGGGGGCGAAAAATCGATCTAGCTAGGTCTCATATCTGGGAAAATTTGTTTTCTCCATTTTCACAGCCTCGGGAATGTAATACAGCGTTGGTATACCTGGACGATATGTTTATCTATTTTCTGCCGAGCAGAGCTGGGTCGACAAGGTACCGTGTATTATACATAAAAATATAGCTTAGCTAAAATAAAGAAATGTTAATGTTTTTTTTACGTCGTAACAATCGTGCGAAACAGGGGCGGTCGCTAGTCTATTATACATAAAAGTCACTTTTCGTGTCTGTCTGTGTTACAGCGTTGTTCATTTAAACTACGCAACGGATTATGAGGCAGTTTTCACCATCATTAAGGAGCATGCGCTAAGGTAGCCCGCGAAATTCAAATTTTGTTACGTTTTTTGCAATTTGCAGGTCAATATCAAGTTGTAAGTTGATTTAAATATGATTCGCGGCCGTATCAAATGTATATTTATAGAATTGTAATCATAAAAATTATCAATACAACTCTCTAAGTTCATATAATTCCATTGAATGACTATTTCATGAAATCATGACATTTGACGTTTGTGCTTACTTATGGAGTTGTATTCCTGATTGTAATGATTATAATTATGTAAAGCCATATTTATTACGGTCGCGAATCATATTTTAATCAACATAAAACCTGACACTGACTTGTAAAATGCAAAAAACTTTAGAAAATTAGAATTTCGCGGGCTACCTTGACGCTTTCGCCTTAAGAGAATTTATCCCGGACTGTGTATGTGTAATAAGAAAATCTCGATGTTTTATCCAGTCGTAAAAACCGTGTGAAGCGGAGGCGGGTCGCTAGGTAAAAATAAGAGAATGTCGACTGTTTTATGGGTGACGAATAACTAGACGGCCCACCTGAAGGTAGGTCACCGCCGCTTGAGCACCTTTTGCAATAGGTACCAAAAGGTGCGTTGACATTAGGGTTACCAACATTTTTTCGAAGAACTAAAGTATTTTGTTCTCAGAGGGCGTAAATAAGACACAGACTGATAAAAAGAGTAGTCTAACGTAGTTTTATTTTTAAAACAGCATTTTTCTGTACTTTTTTGCAGAACTTAACAATTTAATTCTAAGCTAGAGTCAATATGAATACAGTGTTTTAACGTACTCTACTGCTTTTGTAGATTATTAAGTACCCTGTACGCGAAATAGAGCACAATACAATATAATACACAATAATCTGCGTTCGCAATTTATTTGCCAAACATGTAAACAAACATGAGTTTTCCACTTAGACAAACATCAACTTTATGCAAGTGTAAATAAAGTTGATTTTAGACCGACTAGTACTGTTGAAAAAGTAATATAAAATATAAAGCTGTAGCGCAAACTGAACCTTATGTGTAGGCCTTACAGTTGATTTTCCTAAAACTCGTGTTTGTTTACATGTTTGGCGAATGAATTGCGAACGCAGTTTATATTAGAGTACGGTTGGCAACCCTAGTTGCCATCCCAATGACAAAGCTGAAATGTCGCACCGACAATAAAGGTTGACAGTAGATTTAGGGATAGTACTTTCCTTCGGTTTGGTGATAGTTTTCGTTGTAATAGAGCTCTGATCTTACTCTACTGCTATAGTAAAACCTTGAGGGAACTGTCTAAAATAAACTAAGGATTATTTTATTGAGGGTCCTGTTATAAAAATCCGCCGGTCACAGAAGCTTTTTCAACAAAAAATACTTAATAAAAAATCTATAAATCATCACCAATAAGTATTACAGCAAGGACCTACTCGGCAGGATTTGAAATGTCGACAAAACCACGCACACGTACTGACGTAACAGTTTTGCATAACGACTACCATTACTGCCAACACGTCAATAGAGTGACTGCAAATAAATCACGCGACGCTGTCGTGTGATTGGCTAATAACGTCAGTGGTGGCACAGGTGGTCAAGGTAACATCGGGTCACGCAAAACGGTCTCACGTACCATGCATGAAACATTAATTAACATGACGACTATTTTCTTCGGTCTACACCTACGTAAATAATATAACACATCGATTTTTTTGAAGTGAAACCTTGTTTAGGCGCACTTTACGATCTTTCTGAACAGTGAACGAAACTAGAGGTCTACTCCCTAAGCACGAAATCCGTAGTTCCGACCCAAGTTACGGACATCCTACTTCGTATCACCTAATGACATAAGATTAGTTTGGGGCCCGACCTAAGAATGAATGACACCACAATTTGACAGTTGTCCCTACTCCCGATGTATCTTTGTCCGTTCAAAAAAGTTAATTAATCGAGTGTAGGGTTCACTACGAAGTTACAAACTACTTTCAGACGGGAAGGACTTAGAGAGTACGCCCCCTGAACCACCACGCTCGGGTCGGTGACGCCGAGTCGGGTATACTCGGCTCCAGTCGGCCGGTGAGTGCCAGTGACGTTGAATCGCGTATACTCGGCTCCAGTAGTAAGTTTTCACTTCTATCGTGTGGTCATAAATACTAACGAGGGTGGACCTCTTTGGGTGTACGGATTGTCTACTTCTTCATATTTGTATAGAATAGAATATTCAATTATTTGCGCAGAATGTAGGTTTTCACAATAAGGTGGTTACAATAATATTAGAGAATCGCTTGTAGATTCTACTATTTTGGCATGCAAACATTGATGCAGTTCATCATCAAACATACAAACATTAATACTTACACAACAAAAATTTATCAGCTAGAAAATTCGATACGGAGTAGTAACATTTATTTAATAGAAGTTCAGTTGGTTTCTTTTTTTATAGTTGTTACTGGTTCCTCTTTTATGGAATTAGGAATGTGGTTAAAAATTGCCGGTGCCATACCAAAAACACTTTTCCTCAACAAAGCAGTCCTATATCCAGCTGTGTGTAACAAGTTTTTGTATTGAGATCAAAGTAACACCTCGGTATCTGGTTTCCGATAATTGTAGGTGATTTAAATTCAAAACATTATTGTGTACCACTGCGATATGCGATACTTTTTAAACACGCTGTACTGACTTCTGCTGTAGTGACGCAATGCATAAGTTTCAATTAATATTCTTTAATTATCTACCCAAATGTCACGTCTGATACTATGCTACAAACGCAGCTCTGCGAGTATTATTTAGCTTTCTTTCTTTAAAAATATGCGGTTCCGCTGCAGTCGGGTTAAAAACGTTTCCCCGCGCTAAAATTTACTGCCACAACAGTCTCCTGTATCATGGATACTTTAACAGCAATAAATCTTGCATGCATAAACACACTCACACTCAGAAAATCGTACCTAATTTTTTTTCTTTGCGAGTATTGAGCTCTCAGCCAGCTCTGAAGCTGATTGCTCCGTCACAGGTATCCCATCAACTAACGACCTCATCCTTCGCACGGGTGCAATGGCGACAAGACCTCTTTGCTGCCAAGGCTTTTTTTTTTTTTTTTTTTTAATTTTTGCTTTGTTTTTGCTTTATTACGGATGCTTTTAACGTGCACGTCTCTCTACATTGTTCCCACATGAATGATGTAACCAATATTTTGTAACAATATTCTGATTTAAAAGAGTGTCCGTGGAGTTTCTTGCCCGTTCTTCTCCATAGGAACCTACTACGTGTTGGAATGGGCTACTAGCTTCATATTTCTGACTGACCGACCGCGACCCCTTGACAATTTAAAAGTGCCTGTAATTGGTTTATTTGAAATAAATGCTTTGAGTTTGAAGACAAGACATCGAGATTTATGGGCTATATCTAAGTTAAATAGTAATGCATTATTTATACACATAAAACCTTTCAGAATAAATGCGCTAAATGATGGTGAAACCCGAAATCAAATGTGTAATTTAGGTGTTCTAAGCGGTCACACAGAGAGACACGAAAGGCGAATTTGTTTTAAACTTTATATAAAACGTGTAAAAAAAAAACCTGTTTGGTCCGTGAGGATGTTGTTAAATATCGTACTGGGAGTCTATTTATGTGGTAATATTGAGGAAAAAAGTAAAAAAATTTTTTTTTTTTTCAATGGGGAATTTTACCGGGTATTACATGGGGCGCGGCCGGCCATCGTTTAGCGAGTGTCTACAAGTCATGATTATATGACCCCTGTTGAAAAATTTGAATGGAATTGGGGTAATTTTGGTACAAAAAATGTGAATGTTAAATTGCAACGTTAACGTTTTTATTTTCAATAATAATAAGATTTTTTATTATTTTTGGTATCAATGTTATTGCAGTACCTATCTATGTGACCCTTTTGGATCGGACGAGATTTTTATTACTACTCGCAGTACTCGCTACTAACTCGATACAACAGGATTTTGTTTTCTACCAAAAATATAAATTACAGTTTTTTTACGATTTTTTGAAGAATATAAGACTTAACTAAGAACTAAGACTATTCAGAAATCCAGCTCTGCACTTGTAACCATTCGATTAAGTTGTCCTATTTCATAAAGAAGCGTAGGTCGCCTCTCGGTTAGTACTTATTGGTTAAGTGGCACAGCCACTATTGAGCGGGCAGCGGACGCTGACACAGATTGTTAATAATTAGGACTGGCCGCCTTGATTGAATGAGATATTTCTATAATTCACCTATGAAGGTCCATGACCTTTTAATTTTTATACAAGACTAGCGACCAGCCCTTGCTTCGCACAGTTTTCGCGACTTGCATCATACATAGCGATTTCTTTATGCAAGTTTAAATATTAATGTACATATTATACAGATAAACCTTCCGGAATACATTCCTAAATCCTTTTTAGGGTTCCGTAGTTAACAAGGAACCCTTATAGTTTCGCCATGTCTGTCTGTCCGAGGCTCTGCTCGGAGACTTTAGAAAGGAGTACTAGAAAGCTGTAATTTGGCATGGGTATAGATATTAATCACGCCGACAAAGTGGTAAAATACAATCATGAAAGTATCTCCCCTACACGTAAAGTAGGGATGTTTTGTTTTTTTTCATCCTTCCCGTGGTGTGGTGTGTCGTTGGAAAGGTCGTTCCAAAATATTGCGACTTTGTGACAACCATTTTTGGATTCAGGGATCCGTTTGCGAAATATTAAGCTTTAAAGTGCTAATTTTTGTTAGAGTCAAATGTCAGCTAAATGGTTGGTTTTGGATATGTGATAAAATTCGCGGCAGTAGTATAGGTACATAACGAAATTAAAAAGAAAACTATCTCTCTCTAAGTAGGCTTTACAATTTAACGAGTAATAATCGACCAACTTACACATTTGCGGTTGCAAAAACATATTCTCCCATACATTCCGTATAGGAGAACATGTTTTTCAACAACAAAGTTAAGTTTGTTCTTGCGATAAATTCATCCCAACTACGGAAAAGTCGATCGAAGGTTAAGCTACGCTTGCCGCGGTCGATTGGTGCATGGGTATCCATTACATATCGTCATTCACTCGTTCACGACAGTTAAACCGTTGGTCCCGGCTGTCATTCGTAGACCTTTGACAGTCGTTACGGGTAATCAGAAGCCCAAAAGTCTGACAACCTTACAAGGGGTATCGTGTTACCCAGTAACTGGGTTGTAGAGGTCAGATTGGCAGTCGCTCTATGTAAAATACTGGTATTCAGATGCTTTCGGTTAGACTGGAAGCTGACCCCAACATATTTGGGAAATGGCTAGGCAGATTTATAAGGATTTCTAATGCATAAGGCTATATTAACTGTTTCAAATTTAATTTAAGGCGGCTTTATAAGCGATTTGAATTATTAACGAGATCGAAATCTAATGTCGTCGAAAACTAAACTGTACCTAGTTTACCTACCAAATAAACGTATAAACAGCTGTATATTGACGACACATTTCTAGTTTTTACTGGCACAAATAAAACTTGTTGTATCCTATTAGCACTGGCTGGACAATAACTAGTTCTCGGTATGAATCTGTAGTTGGAACGATATGACTTTGGTGATTTTGATCCTTCTTTTACTCACTAATTTAAAAAAAAACAAACGCTCTAATTTAATGAAGTTTTTTCCTGTACGCGAATACAGGAAAAACCTTCATTTAATCACTTGGGTTTTTTGAAAAGTTTTTTCACACAATTTAATATACTTATAGCGATTGTTTAACTTTTGTTTTTTTTTCGTAAACAGAGAAAGTGTTGTTCCAATTGGAATAAATAATACTAATAATAATATCAGCCTGTTACTGTCCCACTGCAGGGCAAAGGCCTCTTCTCATACAGAGAAGGCACCAGCATTGATCACCACGCTTGCTCAAGACGGGTTGGCGATTTCAGACTTATATTAACTATAAGTCCAGGTTTCCTCACGATGTTTTCCTTCACCGATGTCAGTAATGTCCAAGACAAACTCAGAAAGTACATATGAATTGAAAAAGTCACATTGGTACTTGCACGGATTTCCAATTGGAATAAAATAACAAAATGTGTGAAAGTTTGATGGCAATCAACTCAGTCTATAGGAGTCCACTCCTGGACATAGGCCTCTTCCAAGTTACGCAACACCTGCAGGGTAATTGTGTTACACACATAAAAAGGCAATCAAATCGCAATGCCATTCATTTTGACAGTTCAACCACGTTCAATGCGTTATTTAGTTTGTTGAGCGGACGCAATGGATTAGGAATTTCCTTCATAACCCTCGGGTTGTGATTGAAAGTCTGTTACGCAATTACGGTACTGGTTCTCCTCCTTTCGTTTTCAATCTGGCCCAACCACCTCTTAACGCCTTTCTTCTTGATACTAATATTAACTTCAACTTACCAAAAGCCATGATAAGCCACCAGAGCCAAGAGTTCTCGTGCGACGCGAGCTCAGTGGAATGTTTGACGATGAGCGTCCATTTAGCGAGAGACAGACCGAAGCCGGCCAGCGCTCCGTAGCGACTTGCCACCGTGTGGCAGAAGCACATGAGGAGCAGGAAACCGATCCAGTTGAATAGGAATGCCACTGGAAATGTTCATATAGTTAAATGTTAGGGCGTGGAACCAGAAGCAAAATCCTAACGCGACCAAAATTATGTTATTACAGCTTCGGTGCAAATTTTGCATTTTTTGTAAGTATTTTTATGTCTATTATGTTCTGGGTCAGATTGTGACGAATTCGGTATTGTCGTCATTGACTTGGACAGAGCTAAATAGCTCGCCAAAGTGGGGCATCCAGAAGTGCAGCATCGAAAACATTTGCATCGCGGGCAAACAAGTTATGATAAGATATGTTAGTTTATGTTAGAAAAAACAGACAGTGTAACCACTACGGTTACACTGCCTGAGTTGTTTCATGAACCCAAGCCACGCATCTCTGACTTTTCGGATTCATGTGCGTATTGTATAATTATCATTTGCTTCAAAAACGGTGAAGGAAAACATCGTGAGGATACCGGCATGCCTGAGAGATATTTCTCCACGGCATGTGAAGCCATGTCAGAGGAAAAAAACTCTGACGCCAGGTTAGTCACTAACCACACGAAAAAGAAAGAAAGTTTCATGTTTAAACCTTAAATCAATGAGGGGACTCGACATTTCCAGGACAGGTCAACACAATATAAAACAAATGCCTCCATGCTAAACGGTCGAAGTCATAAAACTTGCGATCTCGCTGCGGTAAGTTGGCGTTTTAGTATACGCCAACACATCTAATGACTGATGAAAAATTTCTACACAGTATAACATAACCTCACGCCTGTAATCCACAAAGGATTAAGCAGAGGTGTCACAAAAGAATCTTACCAAAAAATGATGTTAAGAACATGATATCAGTGCCAAGTAAACTGTTCTCTGGATCCAGTTGTTCAGCTGTCCCTTCTGTGGGCTCCACCGTTACGAAGGCAGCAAACGTTGGGTGGTTCGGAGGGGGGCCCTGCATCTGAGTGGACAAACATACAAGACAGGCAATCAACTACATGGTATAATTTTTAACGACGGGTCGTAAAACACCAAATAGAAAATAATTTCAAAATCGATGGTGAAAGGTGCACTTATAATCATTGAGTGCAATATTGTTTTTTAACTTTAAAATCTAAAACATGGGTTCTTTATTACTCCACCCCATTAGTTTCAGATGTTTCCATACTGGGGGGCCAATATATATTACTTTAGTGTGAGAAAGATATGGAACTACACAGGATGTATAGCTCCATCTCTTTTTTCGTTGACCCTGATCATCCATCTCCAGTACAGTCATCTCATCTGAGTCACTTGATATTCGAAATCATCTATATAAATAAAAAGAAAAGTCCAGACTGACTGACTGGCTCATCATCGCCCAGCTCAAACCCTTGAACCTAAAAAGCTGAAATTTTGCACAGAGGTTCCCTTTTTAATGTAGACAAGGCATTATGAAGGATTTTTCGGAATTCAACCCCTTAGGACGTAAAATAGGAGATGAAAGTTTGTATGAAAAATCGTAATTTGAGTAGCTTAAAATATTAAAATTGGTATTTAGCATTCAGGTAAGTATTAAAAAACCACGTGTTGCAGCGTTTTAGGAAAATCATCCCCTAAGGGGGTAAAATAGGTGATGAAAATTTGTATGGGAAACCTGTTAGTTTTTGTAGTTCCTGAGGGATAATTTCCACCACGCGGGCGAAGCCGAGGGCAAAAGTATACAAATATCTAAATATTCAAATGAAAATGGTAAGTATCTAAATTTGTAATGTGATAGACATAGAGACTCCATATCTATGGTAAGTGTGTATTATTTATGATAAAAATGATTCACTAACAAAAGCATGGTGAGTCATAGAGATAATTGAGTGATATTTGTTTTTTTTGTAAACAATATCCAAATGTCATGAATGTATGGTTGCTTTACTTGACAAGCTGGGTTATCAATCAAATCTCTACAGCTTATTACATTAGTTAAAGATAAGATAGTATAATTTTGATGGTAAAGTAACAGATAAAGATAAGATAGGAAATTTGATGGTAAAGTAATGTGTTTGTACTTAACTATGAGAGAGAAAAAATTAGTCTCTGTGTGTATTGTATGCAAATATTTAAATTGTTAGATTTTGCCTCACTGTTTTTAGGTTGCGCGAAAATGTCCGTACAGAGCAGAGTGAACTCACACATCCTGCATGGAATGATAGGAGTTTCAGTATGAGTGAGCGAGATAACACTATTCAAATGTCAACATTGTTATCAAGTCAGTTAGTTTTTTTTGGTATTCTGGTTGTAGACCTTTATTTTTATTGTGGCGTATCATATAAAATATTAAAGGAGAAAAATGAATTTAAAAATACCCAGTATGTTATTTGTATTTCAAGGTAGCAACAGAATTACAATTTCATGACAAATTTTATTATAGGTACGGCCAAAACTTGGTCTTCCCAGTGACTCAACCTACCAACTAGGGAATATCATAAATTATCATAAATGAGACAGATATGAACATGCACACACCATTAAACAAACAATTTTTAGCTCCAAAAACAGTATTCTGTTTGTTGGTACGGCAACATATCAAGTTATACTTTTCTAGTTTATGCTGATCTCGCATTGTATACGATTTCCTTACAATGCGAGATAAGCTTATACTGGAAATGTATAGCTTGATGTATAGCCATGTGTACTAACACAATATTACTTTGAATTTACTTCCATAAATCAGAAAGTTTATTTTTGTTACTAATAATCACACATAAATGGCTGAGCAGATTTAGTCATTGTTTTTTAATTTTACCTGATTGAATGCCTGTGGTAGATCCTCGCCCTCCATCTGTTTTTCCCTTTGAACCTCCTCGTATGTGGGTAGTTTGGAGTTAGCCGCAACATCGTAAGGAGGTGGAGCCGAGAAATCAGCTTGTGGCGGTGGTATGTCATGCATATTATCTACAAAGGAAATACAATACTTTCTTTAGTGAGCATTCAAGTTTATAATGATGTCATTGTTTATGTTAATCACATAATTATGATTGAAACATTTTCCTTTGCAGCATTTACCTTCCATTGTTTTGATATAAGTGAAATGTGATATTTCTATTGATTAGATTTACAATTTGTGACGTTAGTGATTGGATCCAGCCGTTCAGTCATGCATATAATGCTTATCAAAACAACAATTTCTAATTCCCTTTATGGTTGTTTAAGCGGCTATTAGGTTTTTTTTTTTTTTCTAAACCTGTTTAATTGCAGTATTGATGGATGAAATTGTTCTTTTCACAGATAGCAATCTTAAGCAAAGCTTTTGATTGTATAAGAAATTCTGCCATTCAATCAATGTCAATATTTATAAAACATATTAGTTATGAGTCAACACAATACAGGTAAATCTTGTTATATCCATATTGTTATCGCGTGAAATGTATAAAATAACAGTGCGTGTTTCGTTGCAATTAATTACTCACTTATATCGATAAATGGTGGAGGCATACTGTGTTCCACTGATGTCGGCAGCATCACTCTCAACTGCCCCGCTGTGCATATGTTCACTTCACTTCGAGGGTGGCTCTGCTGCAACAATATAACGACTTTCACATTATCACATATTCTACGCAAGTAGTTACATAAATAAACAATTGAAAAAAAAACATTGATGTCACCAGCCCTACCATGTCCACTGTTTGATAACGCACGATTAAACTAGCCCACTGTTTTCACAAAAACGCGTGTTAGATACAATATTACAATTCAAACACAATTTAATAATTATCTTCGCATCGTTCAAGGTTTTTCCGACAATTTATCAATGCAAGCAAGAGCAGGCGCACCTCCCTTCATTCACTTGAATGACGTTTATCATTGACGTTCAATTATCAAATAAAACAAGTTTGCTAGTACTTACGTTGGGTGATGGAGTTTACAAAAATACTATGTTTGGTTTTCAAACATTTATATTTATCATATTACATTTAGATTACAGGTTTTATATGTTAAAATAATTCAGAATGGAGTCTACCATTTATGTTTCTAGTACGAGTTTTAGAACGCACACTGTAAAAGTCAATAACAAACAATGGTGTTGCTACATACGTACTTTTCAACAGTTAGGCGTGATTTACACGGTACAAGTTTCTGGGACTTTCAAGAGCAATAGTCGCATGCCACGATCAATTATTGCCATTCAAGAATCGCATGCAAGTGCATACAATAATTGAACGCAAGTTATGGCATTCAATAATTGAATGCAGTTTCTGTTTACATCTAGTTTTGCATCGTTTAAACACAGAGTTATACGTGCTTGTACTACTGCTCCCAATTCCTGTGCCAAATTTTCCATTCAATTTTATTGAACATATTCTCAACGTTTTTGTAACTTGCTTCATTTGTATGTATTTCCTAGCACTTCCTGGGAACCGATTGAGGTGCAATTTCCCATACCAATCCTCTCAACTGTCGGCCCCCCGAGAGGTCCAAAATTGTGGCAGATTTACAACTGTCAAACGAGCTTTAGTAACTTCGATGACATTACAATAATTTTTAGCTTGGATCGGATCCGATGATTAATTGTTTTGATAAGTATTATAAGTTAAGGTTGGAGCCCAAAGTATGATGGTGGAGCTAGAAGTAGAAGGTGACCACAGGAACTCTTTAACTAAACAAGGTAGGTCCGTCGTGTTTGGGCTCGTCAGATGTGTTTTGACAAGAAGGTACTTTAGCACTGAATGGAGTTCAGTTCAGGGTTTGATAGTGTAATTAAAATGTGGCCATAGGAATTAAAAAGTACTTTTGTAGTACTTTTTAGTCCAGTAGCTATTATTTAAAAGCTAGTTAAAAATATTTATTTTTGTTTTTTTTTATACATTATAAAAAATCTTATTCATACAAACATTATTCGTAACAATAGCAGTTTTGAACGGTTTCACTTGCCTGTATTGAGCTAGAGATGGGTCGTCGACGTATTTGGCGTCAACGAAACTAGACCGTCCAATTTCGTTCATCGACTAGTCGATTAACTAGTTGAATTCGTCGACTAGTCGATTAACTAGTTGAATTCGTCGACTAGTTTACGCGTTAACTTGGTAAACTTTACGGCGAAGTCTACGGCGGCGGCGCGGCGGCGACGGACGTAGGCGTAGATTTTAGACTAGTCTCCCGCGTGCTTTATGTACCTATTATTTTGAACTTCCCTTCATACTTTTCCAGGCTTAGGACTGGCGGAATACTAAATAGAGTTAATTATAAAGTTTTATTCACTATTCTGGCGTATTTCAAAGATCAACTGATTTTATATATTTTTTTTTTAAATTACTATTTAAGTGATGCCATAATTCACTTGAATTATTACGTCCAGCCATTTTACTTTTTACACTAAAAACGGTCACTACACACACACTATTTATTTATAAGTTCAATTAGCAAACTATTTAAAATTTTACAAATACTTATTACTTACATTAAATATATACAAAACCAGTTAATAATTTTAAACTCGCTTCAAACATTCGAAAAAGTTCAATATTTTCGTAATTATGCATCCATCGGTTGAACTCTGACCTTCAGCGCGGAGCGCGATTAGCCAGTGAATTTAAAAAATTCAAAAATCTAAACGAAATAACAAATAAGTAGAAAGTAGAAACCAGTTTGTCTCGCATCGTCCACCAGTCCATCGCCTTTCTCTTTCGCACACGCGAAACTACCGTATCGGCATCCTTTTCTTCACATAGCTCAACAATGATTTCATTCGTCCCGTACAAATATCAACTCCCTTGTCGTAGCTTTAGAGTTTAAATTTGTTTGCACGATATTTCAACGGACGAATGAATTTATAACCGAATGAGACCCGACTAGACTAAGACTACGTACTTACTTCGCGCGTCGTCGGTCGTCACGTTCGCGTTGCGACTTTCAGTTTAGCCGTCTGAGACGTCTACGGATTCGACTAGTCCATTGATTAACGGTGAACCGTCGATTCGTTCACAGTGCGTCGACGGTCGAATTAACTAGTTCGTCGATTCAACGCCCATCACTATATTGAGCAAGAATTGCACGTGTTGTTTAAACGGTGTCAGTCATTAATTGTTGATTCAATTTTAAGGTATGCCACAGGCAATAAACTTGCGTCGTGTATATGGGGCTTTAGGGTGTCGAATAGTGTGTTATGAAAGAGCACATGATCGAGTAGTATTTATTTTATTTTCATTTCTGCTTTTTTCCTTGAATCTTGTTCTTTTTTTCTTGAATGAAAATGACGTTACTTTTTTTTGAAAACAGAAAATTAGAAGACAATAATTTTCTAATAATAAGGCAATATTTTTATTGGGAAAAATAATGATGGGAATGAAGCAGTTTAGTTGACAGAACCAGTCGTATTGTCAATTTGTCATTGTCAATTTTTTTGACATTATATTCCGGAATTCAGGATTTTTCGGTCGCAAATCGTGGATGAAAATTTATGAAATTATTTTCATGATAGGCCGTTCCTCTGGTTCAACCAAAATAAGATGAAGACGGCTTTGATGGTGGCTGAAAAGCCATCGTTAGCTCAGAATGTCGCTAATTTACTCAGCAATGGCAAATGCACCACCGCTAAAGGTTTGTGCCCTAACCAATTTTAGATTGTTGTAAGTATTTTGTTATCATCATTTGTTATGATGAAACTAACCATATCTTTTTGTGTCGACAGCATCCAACAACGCTTGTAACATACACGAATGGAATGGAACATTCAAAAACGAGCCTGTTCATTACAAAATGACTTCCGTATGCGGTCACGTTATGAGTTTGGATTTCACCGGTAAATACAATAACTGGGATAAAGTGGACCCTGTAGAGTTGTTCAGTTGTCCAACGGAGAAGAAGGAAGCTATGCCTAGGTTGAGAATACCTGCACTGTTGGCACAGGAGTCCAAGTCTTGTGACTATCTCATATTGTGGCTGGATTGCGATAAAGAAGGCGAAAATATTTGTTTTGAAGTAAGTTATGAACACTAAGATGACCCTCGGACCCACTTTTTGTAATAGGAAGATAGTAATTGAGTTAAAGAAGTATATCATACCATTCCCTAAGACGACCCACTGACCAATCTGTTTGCTTTCTGCTCTCTCGTCGGTTACATAGCTATCTTTAGAAACAGTCTCAGCTTAGGCTATAAGTATTAGAAATATTTAAGTATTTAAAATAAGGGTCCATACTCCATGAATGTGGAAGAAGTTTTCTCATCATATTAATAATCTTTGCAGGTAATGAGTTGTGTACAACAATACATGAAAGGCGACATTTGTTCACCCCTAGTGACTTACCGGGCAAAGTTCTCAGCTATCACAGAGAAAGACATCAAGGCAGCTATGTTGAGTCTCGGTCGGCCCAATGAGAATGAGTCCCGGAGTGTAGACGCTAGACAGGAACTTGATTTACGTATTGGTTGTGCATTTACTCGGTTCCAGACAAAATATTTTCAAGGTAGGTTGAAATAAAAATGCAAATTTGACAGTTTCGTCATTACTAATTCATGCTGTAACTAACGAAAGTAGCATTATCTCATTGCTCTGCCTAAAATGGACTGAGACTAAAATATTTCCTTCAAGTTATTGCCCAACAAGCTAGTATAACAAAAATACCCAAACCACACAATACACTATTGATACCAATAACACTGTTTTGTTCAATCATGTGTAGACATAATTAATTTTGCTTTAGGTAAGTCACAGATTGATACAGATGGGACTGTTGATGGGACAGTTTCACTTCTACTATGTGTCCCAGTACACATTTTTATTTTTAAATAAAAACGGACTCTTGATACAACACAATAAAGTGCAATTCAGGTTGCACAGCACTGATTATCTACAGTTATATTCACCTAGAAGTTACCTCTCTTTCTAACGCGTAACTCTTAGATCTTCTGACTACGTTACACTCACTGAATTGGCCCAGCAAGACGGGCCCACCGTACTTGTAGTTTCATACATAAATTGCAGAGTGTCCCATCTACATTAATCTGTGGTTAAGTGAAAAGCAGCAATATCAACATCCACTACTAACTATCAAGTTATCCACTGCTTAATTACTTTCTGGTTTGGTTCTTATTGATTTATTCTACAAAACTTATACACATATTTACAGGTAGATATGGTGATTTGGATGCATCACTTATTTCATATGGGCCATGTCAAACTCCAACACTCGGCTTCTGTGTCCAACGTCATGACGAAATCCAGACGTTCAAACCAGAGACTTACTGGGTGTTACGTGTTACTGCCAGTACTTCTGAGGGCAGAGAATTACCACTGGAGTGGAAGAGAATGCGGAGTTTTGAGAAGGACATCGCTAACATGTTCCTTGCTGGGATCAAAGAGATTAAGGAGGCTATGTAAGTGTTCTATGACTATACAATAATGCCCTTTTTTTTTTTGAGGGTGGGAAATTCTCAAATAACTTTTCCCGTTCTGGGCGGAGCGGGAGGTTGTGTCAGAATTTTACTGACTAAAACCCACCCGTGTTTCTTCCGTTGCCTGTGTGCCGGGGCCGCGATATCCCTCTCGGACAAACTCGCAACCCTGGCAGGATACAATAATGCCCTAGCTAATACATACAATAAAGACTCTTGTTAAATTCCAAATGTTATTATTAGTTGAAATCAAACCAAGAATCTTGGTTTTAGTATGCACAGCCCATTATTTAGAACCCATTTACTCAAAACATTTTGTTGATGAAATAAATCACCAAATCTTACCTTCATGTTTTTCCATCAAACAGGGCTTTCGAATTACGGCATTTTGTCTCAGCTGCCAATATATGCTGAAAATTTCTGCCAAAAGTATATTGTTATTTACTAAAGTAAAACGAAAGAAACTTTTATCAACAGAGTGGTGAACATCCAAGCTAAGGAGAAAGTGAAGCCGCGTCCCGCCGCCCTGAACACGGTGGAACTGATGCGAGTTGCTAGTGCGGGCCTCGGCATGGGACCGCATCACGCGATGCAGGTGCGTAATGAGTAAAATTTTACAATCATATGAATGAAATGAAATAAATATTTATACAGTTAGTATGTCTGTAAGGAAGCAAAATTTAAATAATATATAATGTGTAATTGTTCGTTCTTCTGAATAAATAAAATAAAATTTATCGTAGATGCTCAGATGATGAAATCTGAGTAAAAATAAAAGCTTCCAATTTCATTGCCTTCTAAGCAAAAAAAGAAACTGAATAGGAGAGCGTTTTAATGCGATTGTGTGTTAACTAGTAAAACATTGACTGCGAAATAATATTGACCTTTAATTACATGCTATTTTTTCCACAATTTGCAAGTATATTTCTACTATTCACACCTCACATATTGGCGATTTTGTTGCGTAATGTACCTTTAAATTGTTTTTTTTACAGATTGCTGAGCGATTGTATACACAAGGTTATATCTCATACCCGCGTACTGAAACCACCAGCTACCCAGAAAATTACGACTTGATGTAAGTAGAACAATCGTTTTAAAACCTTAACACAACGGAAGTTTCTGGTCGACACTCATAGGAAGAATCGCCAAGCGATAGTTGCCTACTGATCTTGAATGGACATTGTACATTCTCGCTCGACTTAAAGGTCGAACCCTTCCACGTGTAAACGCGCGTATAGTGTCGCCTACCCGCGGACGTAGATCTCGTTATTGGCTGCAGTTATTTGAAATTTTGAGTTAATAAAATACTAGCATCGGCCCGCGCCGTCCGTCACGCCGACGGAAGGCGCGGGCCGCGGGAAGTCGATTACACCATAAAGCATATCCTATGGCACTCGGCAATATTATAGCTTCCTATCAGCGAAAGAATTATTGTAATTAGACCAGCACTTGCAGAGATTACGTCTTACCACAGATTTATATAGATGGTTTACTCCGCAAAATCATTTATATAAAAAGCAGCTCTTGCTACGACACAATAAAGTGCAATTCAGATCGCAGAGCGCTGATTACTTACAGATATATTCACTTAGAAGTTTCTTCTCTTTCTATTCACGTAACTATTATATCTTCTGACTACGTTACACTCACTGAATTGGCCCAACAAGTGCGCCTTCTGTCGGAGTTACTTGCCCTTTCTTCTCCATAGGGACCTACTACGCTTAGGAACAGGCATCTAGCTTCATCTTTCTGACTGACCGACCCCTTGACAATTCAAAAGTGCCTGTAATTGGTTTATTTGAAATAAATGCTTTGAGTTTTTACTAGTCTGTGCTCTTACAAAAAACAATCAATTTGATCGCTTTATAATATTAGTTTACTTTTTTTTTTGTTTTATTTTGACGAGATATCGATGCCCATCACGTCTGTGAAGTTTCGCCAGTTAATTTAATTGACTCTTTTAGTTGATCCTGTATATCACTGCTGACCTCTTTTAATTGACCCTGTATATCGCTACTCACTTCTTTTAATTGACCCTGTACGAGTATATACTCACCTCTTTTAATTGACCCTGTATATCACTGCTCACCTCTTTTAATTGAGCCAGTATATGACTGCTCACCTCTTTTAGAAAAACGGGTTTCATATTAAGTTCTTTTTTTGACGAAAGAATAAACAATATTTCTTTCCTTCGAAGGGGAACTCTGCGTCAACAACAGAACTCTAACAAGTGGGGCGCGGAAGTTCGCGCGATCATCGCCAACGGTATCAACCGACCGAAGAAAGGACACGACGCGGGCGACCATCCGCCTATTACACCTATGAAGTCGGCTGGTAAGCAACTTATCGTAACGGGTGTAAACAGACACTTAACATTTAAAAAAAAATCGTACTGGCCACACCTCGAAACTGCTGGTTAGGGAGTAAATTTTTTATACAACCTTAGTTTTAGTTTACACTAAACCTCTTAAGGGTCATTGGGTCATTGTACTCATAATTATGAACAACTTTCACTATGGGACCAACGCTGAAATCGCGAAAAAAAAATCAGCTGAGGTTTAGTGTAAACAAAAACTAAGGTTGTATATTATAACTATTCTTTAAATACCCCCACGACCTCTAAACCGTTGCATGCACTCATAAGGAACATGTTTTGCGTACATTGTGCACAGCTTACTTTCAAAACAGGAATAAAAGTCGTTTCCCAGCAATTTTTTTTTGCATTTAATTACCTAGTTTGATGTTCTGAATGACAGACTGAGAGAAGATTTGACAACACCGGCTTGGTGGTAGTTTTTACACCCTGTGTAAATATTTTATAGACTTTTGTATTTATAGCTTAAGCATAACTTATGGGTGTCTGAGTTCTTACCCTAAGGGCTGATTTCACCAATAAAACTGAACGCGAACAGCATTTCCAAAACGCGTTCAAGAGCTGTCAGTGTCAAAATTGTTATGGAATATTGTACACTGACAGCTCTTGAACGCGTTCAATTTCATTGGTGAAATCCGCACTTATTCTGTTACACGTTGTATAAAGGCTCTTATTTCCTTTTCCTCCAGTGGAATCCGACCTGGAAGGCGACGCGTGGCGCATCTACGACTACGTGACGCGCCACTTCATCGCCACTCTGTCGCGCGACTGCAAGTACCTGTCCACCATCATCACCTTCCAGATCGGCTCCGAGACCTTCAAGTACACCGGGAACACGCTCGTCGATGCCGGGTACACCGAGATCATGCATTGGCAGGTATGGGTTATCGTTATCTAAAGCCGATATCAGACGCTTCACTTCTGCATCTCTCTTCGGCATCTTCTCTTCTGCATCTTTCACTCGAAGTGAAACGTCTAACACAAAATCAAAAAAAACTGAATAAAGAATTCATGAGTGAATCGATCGAACCATGTTGGATTTCGGCATTCGGCATCTTTTACTCGCAGGCATCAAATGATCGAAAAATGAAATTAAAGGAGCAGAATAACGTTAAGATCAGCAAAAAATTCCCAAAAAAAATACGTTTCCTGTATGGACACCCTTTAATTTTTTACTTTATTTTATTTTTATTTGTTGTAGCGGTCATAGTACATAGTACACCAGACTGAAAATGCACAAGTGTCTGTCTTATTTTTTTTATTTTTTTTTTCTATTACGGTTCAAAAGATAAGACAGCCCTGCGACAGACGTTCGGGCGGGACAGCGGAGGCTTAGTAATAGGGTTCCGTTTGGCATCATTCGGGTACGGAACCCAAAAAATTAACCGAACGATATCGGCTTATGTGGCATGATAGACTGATGATGTCAAAATTAGCCCAACAAACGTTTGTGTAAATAAATAAGCTCTTTTGACTGTGGCCACACTCTCAGTCACTGAAACCCCAGATTCAGCCGTGGCTATGGTTAGACCATTTCAATACTAACTAAAAATATCCCAGTTATTTTAAACCCGTGTGTATTTATCAGGCATTCGGCAAAGACGAGTTCGTGCCGGTATTGAACGTGGATGACGTACTGCGAGCTCACGACCACAGACTAGTGGAGTGCCAGACATCGCCGCCTGACTATCTCACTGAGTCCGAGGTAACTAATTCAAGAATTCGTCCATTTTATTGATCATGTGTGTCGAGAATCTGACGTTGGTGACGATGTCTAATTTTCTATTATAGTCGCCGCGTTAAGAACTGAGTCGTCGGGTCATAAATCATTGTTATTAGTCTATCTCGCTCCCAGTTATGGAGCTTATGGAACAGGTAGTAAACTATCGATAAGACGCAACGCAATTGCACATTCTTATTATTACATTTATGGCCCGACGACTCAGTTCATAACGCCAAGCGAAGCCAAATGATAATAAAACAAGTTTATACAAACAATACAAGCTTTATTAACATGAAAATTAAGTATATTTTAAAATCCAAGGTACATTGAACCATGATATTTTATTTCCTAAAATAGTAATAGCTTTTATTTAGCTTACTTTGATAACTATCTTCTCGATATGTTGCTAGTCTATGAACTGGCACTGGCTGAAATGGTGAACACTAAGAGGAGGCTCTCTAAATTGTATGTTAATTTGCATGGTTCTGGGTACCGCCAGTAATAAAAATATCGACTATAATAATTAGATCCTTGTGACTTCGTTGAATGTCTATTCTGAAACAGTCACGTATGCAACCAAAATGGAACTTTAGATAAATGATTTATTAGATCTTTTTCTTTCCATGACAGTTACGAAATTGCGACATTTTCGCTCGATTAATTTTTTATTCGAAAATCATGTCGTTTTTTAAAGATTATTTAAATACAATCAAGATTACTCGGCTTTTATGTCTCAAGTAAGTATTCACAGTAAAAAAATATAGTTTATTATCCGGCCACAAGATATTTTTTCTCTAGATCAATTATTACTTTAGATAGAAACAAAATAAGAATTGAGACTTGCGCCATTTAGTTTCACGCTGGAACACGATCAAAGAGCGCACGCGATGTTCAACTTTATTACTGATGTGTTAGCGTTTGACACATATCGGAGTGGCGGGGTGCATGAGGGAGGAGCTTGCGTGGAAATTGCCTTTAGAGTGCCTGATCTTAATAAATCGGTTGACAATTTTTTAATCCTCCATATCTGTAGTTAGTACTAAAATGAACAAATATAATGTTGACTGCCTCGTTAATCTAGTAGCTACAAGCGCTACTGCTGAGCATGAGGTCCTTGGTTCAATTCCCAGGTCCGGCAAAGTGTTACTGGGTTTTTATATCAGGAAAATCTCAGAATCAGCCTGGAGTCTGGATTTGTGCATGGTTGATAATCAGTGATCGGAGTAGGTAGATTGAACTGGGGCCATTGATCCGAAACGTATATATTAATATGGACATTCCTCCGGAATTGGTGGATTATTAAAAAAAAACCGGAACTTATGTAGGAATTGTATCCTGCCAGAGTGGAAGGAGTCATTTGATGATTTGCCATCCTCAAAAAAAAAAAGGTAGGAATTGTAATAAAATGAGCAATATTATATTCTTCATATTTTTTTTAACGGCACACAGTCACGATTTGACAAAACCCAACGACCAATCAGTATATAAATATTGAATTGAGTAGTAATAATATCACTACCAACATTAACAATATTTAATTGAATCCGGAAATACCGGAATTACTTTCCGGAAAAATGGCTTATTCATGTTATTCTTTCTGTGTGCATTTATGATACAAGTACCAAAAATCAATCTACCTACTCCGATCACTGTTGATAATACACGCTCGCGCCCTATTACATAGGACTTAAACATAACTGGCAAAATGTGGGGCTTACTTTAACAACACCTCTATCCAACTCTTCGGCGCTTGCAGACGTAATGTTATGTAATGTTGCCCAGGTAATCACCCTGATGGAGAAGCACGGCATCGGTACGGACGCGTCCATTCCCGTTCACATCAACAACATCTGTCAACGTAACTACGTCACAGTGGGCAGTGGGCGACGACTGGTGCCGACTAACTTGGGCATCGTGCTGGTGCATGGATACCAGAAGGTAAGATACGAATGTACTGGAGAACTTAAATATTCAGTTATTTTATACTGCATTTACTTTCGATCTGTTAGCTTTATAAGGGTTACATAAGTCTGTATAAGTTGGCTCTTGCATATTATAAAACAAAGTAGTTTTTCGCGTTGGTCTGTATGTCCGCGTTGTTCTTCTAAACCACGCAACAGAATTTGATGAGGTTTCACTATCGTTTAGAGAATTTACGTTTATATTAAAGTTACGTTTACCTAAGAAATCTCGATGTTTTGTTAAGTCGGAAAAACCGTGTTAAGCAGGAAAGTGCCAAGTGAAGAAAAGCCCTAAGTGAAATCCGTAGTTTCGGCACTTCGCTCTCTTTCTGTCTTACGGTATACGTAACGACCGCCGAAACTACGGATTTCGCTTAGAGAGAGCTCAGTTTAAAAGAAACAAGTCATCATATTATCCAACGCTTACAGTTGGAGAATAATAACGTTAAGTTTCCCTAAGTAAATTATACATGCACCGGGCATAAAAGTTTTTCCGACATCATTCTACAAACATTACAAATAAACATGACAGTTGAAAAAGCTTACAAGCGCCCGTTATGTGGGAAACAAAACTTTAAGCTATTTTTCCTTCAACATCGCTTTTCCTTTTCGTTCCGGAGTGTACTATCATCTAAGCAGTTTGTAAACAATATCCCGTGAACACCATTACCACATCTGTTACCACCCGGTTCTATAGCGGCCGGGCACTGCAAGCAAAAATAGTCCTTACGGTGTATAGATATGAACTTCTTCGATGGTACATTTAGGACAACAATCAATATATTAATGAAACCTACTTTCCAGATCGACCCCGAACTAGTCCTGCCAACAATGCGCTCAGCTTTAGAAGAACAACTGAATCTCATCGCGGTAGGTCGCGCAGACTTCCACGCGGTCCTCACCCACACTACGGAGATATTTAGAAGAAAATTTCAGTACTTTGTGCGGTCTATCGAGGCGATGGATCAGCTGTTTGAGGTCAATTTCTCTTCTTTGAAGACGAGCGGTAAAGCGCTTTCGAGATGTGGAAAGTGTAGGCGGTATATGAGATATATTCAGGTGAGTTTTGGAAAAAAAAACTGTTTTTTTTTAAAGGTCGATAGTACGTATGGTTAAAATAAAATACAAAATTATAATACATTTTCTCTACAAAAGACCAACAAGATGAACGATGATGATGAAAGTTAGAACTAAAATTTAATTATAATCGAAGGTTACCAGCAATGCAGCAGTGTTGTTTTACACATCCACGCGGAAGTCGCGGGAACAACTGATATTTGTATTTGGTAGTATAATAAGTTTGTTGTTTTCCGAATTCTACGCGGGCGGAGTATAAAGTAAGTAGGCCTTGTAGACTCTGATGTTTTGATTTGCTATTTTTGTTAAGTACCTGGTACTTGTTGACAGGCCTACACTGTCGTCCTTCCATACCTATTAACACTGTAATTTGAAAACATTGTAAAAGCCCATATTTTACAAGACTCACCATGGCGAGTCTTGCCGGCTCTTCTCCATAAGAAACAATTTAGTCACGACTAAAGAAAATATAGGTCATAGGTAGAGTCATTTGATATTTTTATTTCATAGATTTTAAAATATAAAATGTGAAATTACTCGCAAATTGTTAACGTTTGCATAGCAGTCAAATGGGGGTAATTTGGTTGTAAATGACATCTCCTACGGGGATGTAGGAGAAGTCATTTACAACCTTCACGAATTCATCTTCAACGAATTTCCGACGTTTACTATTTTGACAGGTACATCAGGGACCTGACGTATGAGTGCCACCTACCCCGCATTCCGAGTTAGGCTGTAATCGATTTGAGCGTGCATATGGCCGTTCCGAATAAGCCTTAGCGCGATAACGATGTATTGTGAATCGTCATAGATGACGTCATGACATGCGCCATCTTGCGATAACGCCGACCATGCCTTTTACTAATATCACCGTGAGCGCTGTCAAAGATGACAGTTGTGCTGTTTTGTTTTGAGTCGCATCTTATCTTTAGACAAACGTGGCATCTTCGAAATTGTGCTTCTGGCTACCGTGGCCACCTAACCAACGAAGAAGAAGAAATGTGTAGTATATACACAAAGAAATATGATATGCAAGTTTTGACGTTGAGCGAGCACCGTGAGAGCGTTCACGAGCGTTCCGAATTGATGACAGCCCTCAGCTGTCATAATCGTGATATCTAACTCGGAACGTCAAATATTGATGTCAGCGCTGTGAGCGATTACGTTCTTATTCGGAAAGCGGCCCTAGTGAACGTCAGTTAAGAAACCCCTCATGCACCTTACTTGTCACGTTTCATAAATGCCCATATAGGTTTATCCTACTTCTTACAAATATTATAAATGTGGAAGTTGTATGTTTAGATGTTGATGTTTGCTACCCAGTCACGCAAAAACGACTGAACGAATTTGGATGGAATGTGGCACACAAATAGTTTATAGCCTGGATTAACTCTTATGATACTTTTTATCATCGTAGTACGATCCTGTGGCATAATTTTCGAAGCCGCGGGCAAAAGCTAGTGTGAGATAAAATTGTTTGAAAATAGTAATATTGATGGCTTTTTTTAAATCATAACAATGCATATTTGTTTCGTCATCTTCAGGCAAAACCCGCCCGCCTCCATTGTTCACACTGCGACGACACTTACGGTCTACCTCAGAACGGCACGGTGCGCATATACCGCGAGCTCAAGTGTCCACTCGATGACTTCGAGCTGCTCTCGTGGTCTTCCGGCAACAAGGGCAAGAGCTTCCCGCTGTGTCCCTACTGCTACAACCATCCGCCTTTCAGGTATGTAATCATTTACAGCGGCGCTCGGAAGTGTGAGGAAAATTAGTTTTTCTAGAACAACATGAAACATGAATTCCAAGATGTGATGTGTCGTGACGTCTTCCAACCCGCACTGGGTCCACTTGGTGGATTACAGCCAATGTCTCTCTTACAGAGGAAGCCTGAGTCCCTGCAGTGGGAAGATTACATGATGATTACGATTAAAATTTGTCAAGATTAGTGATATATCACTGCTAACATAAAGCTCTCATCAACAGAAATTTAATGAGCGAAAAAAGGGCCGCTTCTTCCAAATGCGAGACCTACCGCAGACAAAACAATTGTTATGATTTTATATTAAAAAAAAAGAAACAATTATCTTTGGTGATAAGTTTAATTTTCACTGTAACTTTAATGTTTCAATATTAGGTAGCTTTTTCGAAATCGTATTTGAAAAGAGGAAAATTGGAAATAACATGCAACAACGATTTGAAGACTATAATTTTTTTTTAACGTTGTGCTATTTGCTACTTAATTTCCAGGGACATGAAGAAGGGTTTTGGTTGCAATTCGTGCACGCACCCGACGTGTCCTTACGGCGTGAACTCGACGGGCGTGTCGGGCTGTGTCGAGTGCGAGTCGGGAGTACTCGTGTTGGACCCCTCTGCACCCAAGTGGAAGCTTGCTTGCAACCGGTATGTATGACCGAGCGAAAATGGGTCGAAAACGAAAATGTATTTATGTAAATAATTTAAAGCTGTTCCAGTATACCTGGCCGTAAAAATGCCACATAGAGTTCAAAAGAGCATCGTTTTTGTCTCTCACACCTGTGTAACAGTTCTAATCTTTACTGTTTATTTATAACTTAGTTGAATTGTGCAAGGTTATGTTGATTTGGGTAAATAAAGATTAAAGTTCCAGGTACAGTTCGATTTAATCTTAAGAGCGTTTATTCTGAAGGTGGGCAACGTCGCAAATAGATGTCAAATATTTCACTGTTTTGATTAATTTAGGAATATTACTGTGTGGAAATAAAAAATGTGGCTAACTAGCGAACTAGAATATTGATTATGAAATGCAATAATTAATATCGTAACACCGAATGTTTAGTTTTAGATGTAAAAAAACTATTTGGAAACTTTCCAAATGCGTTTTTTACATCTAAAATGGGTACAACATCAAATTCAATGTTATAATTGCAATTAATTATTAATATTCTAGTTCGCTAGTTAGCCACATTTCTAATTTCTATTCAGTAATATTGCTATAGGAATCACAGGTAAATATTTGACAGTTATTTGCGACGTTGCCAACTTTTAGGATAAACCCTCTTAATGGCAGCTTGGAAGTGCGCTCCTCGCTGCGCAGTACCCCGCCCCTCACCCCCGCTGACCCATGGACTTGTTACTGCGCAGCGACTCGCCTCATGTTCAGAGCCACCATTAAGTTTGAATTGGGGTGTACCTACTGTATTCAGTTCTTAGTTATTAATCAGGTTACGGAAGTTATTAATCACTCTTATATTTTTATCTTATATTTCCGTGTGATCCTAATGAATAATCCCATAATTCCAGCTGCGACGTAATAATAAACGTGTTCGAGGACGCGACGCGCGTGTCGGTGTGCGAGCTGGCGTGCGGCGCGTGCGGCGCGCAGCAGGTGACGGTGGAGTACCGCGCCGAGCGCACGCGCCTGCCCGCCGCCATCACGGAGATGACGGCCTGTCTGTACTGCGAGCCCACTTTTAGCGCACTGGTTAGTATAAATATTATGAGTCTTTGATTTTTTTTGGTGTCGGTACATGAGGCTTTATGCCACGTGCACTGTTGGACGCACGAATAAAATCGCTTATGTGTTCCTTATCCACTTCTATTCGACAAGATTTTGACACGTGACATCAGCTGGCTTAATGTTGCGAATTACGTCATGAAATTCAAGAAATTTCATCAATTTTCAGCATTCGAATTTATTAAGAAACATTTGTTTTAATGGCAATTATTTATGTTGGGTTCGGTCGAATCCCGTCAGTCTACTTACTGCCTATACAAAAGGTTTCAAAACTTAGTTTCGCTGAAAATTTGTGCATAAAGCTTTCTCTCTTATTGAAAATATGTTAATCTGCCTAGCCTTTTCCCAACTATGTTGGGGAGTAAAGCCCAACGTATGTAAAGTAAAGTTGGGGTCGGCTTCCAGTCTAACCGGATGCAGCTGAATACCAGTATTTTACATGGACTGCGACTGCCTATCTGACCTCCACAACCCAGTAACTGGGTAATACGATACCCCATGGTAAGACTGGTGTCAGACTTTCGGGCTTCTGACGACTCGTAACGACTGTCAAAGATCCACGAATGACAGCCGGGACCAACGGCTTAACGTGCTTTCCGAGGCACGGAGGATTCTCGGTATGTAAAGATGGTCACCCATCCACTGACCAACCCCGGCAAGCGTAGCTTAACCTGATGGATCGACCAGTGCGGCTGTTGTTACTTAGCCACGAGCTCCTCCTTATTGAAAATATGTAAAATGGCAAAATAAAGATATAATTATATCTTCATTCTTACTTTTACCATTATTCATACATAAAATACACAAAAACAAATAACTAAAAATTGTGTTACGATGTGATATTTCTTAGTGCTGACCGTCCAACCAAGTTTCTTATCACTAATCTTGTTAGGCTGAGTGGTTAAACGGCTATGTGTGTGCAGGTGGAGAAGCACCGCGCGGTGGCGTCGCGCGCGCCGGTCCCGCGCGGGCGCGGCGGGCGCGCGCGCGGCAACAAGCACCGCAACAAGCAGCCCAAGGACAAGATGGCGCAGCTCGCGGCCTACTTCGTGTAAACTCTTTCTTTTTTTTCCCGGTTTTTGCGAACTGTCCATGACCGTCGCGCGTACCACAACACGCCGCCGCAGTCTCCTGCGTATTCCATATTCAAATCCTTGGTTCCAAATTGATGTTCTTTCTACCTATAGAAATACCAACTTTATGTAAGTGTAAATTAAGTTGATTTCAGAATGACTAGTAATATTGAAAAAGTCATCAGAAATTTAAGCGTAAACTGAACTTTATAAATATGTGGGATTTCGTCTTTTTCCAAAAACACATACTCCATCATAATCATAATATTTGTAGGTATCACACTCTATATCATTATTCATCATTGAAATTAAATTAAATCCCCTGCGCGGCCAACATTTTTGCCGCGGACTATACTATACTTGGTTAAAGTGATTGTTAAGGTAGTCTCACGAAGGCGACCGCCACCGCAACGGCAATGCCGCCGAATCGTAATCACAGACCGCAGCGACACAACTGGTTTCTATGTAACTCTATAAAACCGGCAATAGGCGGCGATGTTGCCATCTATGGAAGCGTTTTCACCGTCGCTGCGGTTTGCGGTTGCGATCGCCTTCAGAAGAGCACTTTTAGGGCGCGTTTACACGGCATCGCCGCCGCTCCGTCGCCGCTCCGTCTCCGCTTGATTTTGCCATATCATTTATAAAGCGTGTACATTTTTGCAATCGGCCGGCGTCGTGTCGTCGAGCACTTAGTGATGTGCCGAGTCGGCTATTTTTGGTATTCGAGTATTTTGGTACTCGTTGAAAAAGGAATCGAATCAGGATTCGAGTCACGGAACTCGGATAGGTACTCGAGTACCAGCATGAGTATTCGAGTACTTTGGTAGACTCGAGTACTTTTTTATTTGTTCTCGAAAGCTTGCTTTCGGTTCATAAGTATTATATGACGATAGGACAGTAAGTAAATAATAACATTATTATGGTATAATCAGTCTTTTTAATCTAATCAGTCATCAGTATAATCAGTCTTTTTTTTATTTAGTACTCTGACAGTAAACTTTGCATTTATTAATTAAATATTATGTACTTTTATTGAGTCATTTAGTAAGAAAATTCAATCTTAGTAGGAATTTGGAATTAATAGTGAACACACTGTAATTTTTAGAAACAATTAAAGCGAAATAAACTTATTTTTTTAACTTGTCACGCGCGACACTCGTGAATAGCTTCACTCAGTAAGCTACGCGAATCGTAAGCATGCAAAGTTCGACTTTATGCGTGGAGGTACAAGATTGCGATTAAAATACGCGACTTGGTATTCGAATACTGTATCCGAGTACTGTGGATTTGAATCCTATATTTTGAGTACTCGAGTATGTGAGTACTTACTAGGTACTCTAGTCAGTACTCGAGTCAGCCTGACTCGGCACATCTCTCGGGTTTATACAATCATTGAGATAAGCAATGAAGGTCATAACAAACCTGAACCAATGGTATTATTCTAATTGTACGATCTGAGTTGCATTTTCCACTTTTCAGGCTTTATAGATAGAATAAGATATTTCTACATAATAATATACATTTGAAGACTAGATGATTTTATAAGATTTAGTCAAAACTCTCTAATACTTTTGTATTAAACTAAACTAATATGATTAATATTAAGGATATTATATATTTGATGCATTCTCCTTAATTAAGCAAAGATTATTGTTTTACATCTCAAAATCCCGTCCTTTACACATGTTCGGGCTGCGTCGAAACTTGTGAAAAGAGTCTATGAGCCATACCTCACCGGGGCGCCATGGCGACGTCGTCTGGTAGCGCTTCCACCTAAATATATACAGCTAGATAGTGCTGGCTCACCTGTCGTCCATGCTCACCAGTCAACCATACATTTTATTGGCGATGCGACCTGGCTGCGCTATCATGGCGTCCCGGTGAGGTATGGCTCATATAGTCAGGTCTTAGCATATTCCTCTATAAGCTCTGGTAGCTAAAGCAATGTCTTTCATTTCCTTTTTATTAAGAGTACCTTGCAATTTATGTTTGAAACAAAGCATAAGCGTGTATTATTTGGTTTGTATTTATTTGTAACATAAGTAAATAAATCAATTTTATTTAACCAAATTTGATCTTTTTGAATTATCCCATATTTACGGCTACGCTTTATACCTGTAGGTACATAATTCGTAGCTACATACACTGACACAGCAATATAATGTAGTCGCGTTTGAGGATTGTCGGCGCGTTGTGTTCCATTCGCGCCTCAAAGATGTCAGCACAATTGACGGGGTCCGCTAGGACCGATGCCTGCCGGGGTCGCGGGAAAGTCCGAAAGGGATACCGCGGCCCCTGGCAATGTACAGGCAACTGAAGGAACACGGGTGGGTTTCAGTCAGCAAGAGTCTGACACGCCCTCCGCCCAGAGCGGGAGAAGTTATTTGATAATTTGCCACCCAAAAAAAAGGGCATCAGGCATCTCTACATATTATAAATTAAATTAGTTAGGCGCTTTTCGTGTCTGTCTGTGTGACCGCGTTGTTCTTCTAAACTACGCAACGGATTTTGATGCGGTTTTCACCATCATTTAGAGAATTTATTCCGGAAGGTTTATGTGTTTAAACATAAAATGATAAAGAAATCTCGATCTTATGTCAAGTCGAAAAAACCGTGCAAAGCAGGGGCGAGTCGCTAGTTAAGAATAAAACAAACGGAATATTGAAGTCTTCATTTTATTGTGAAGGTTGTCACCTAGTATAATGTATAGATACAGTACGACATAAGCTTACAATGTATTACTGTATTTTTCATTACATTTAATATAACACTGCTCGTATTCGTAAGAGGGCGAACAGTATCGATGATTCGTATTAAAAACTGGGACTTAACTGGCTACGTATTAATGTAGTTGGAGCAACGAAATAAACAGCTCGAACCAAAAAAAGTTTCAAAGTTGGCAATACACGTAAAGTATTGCCATACGCAAACAACTATTTCTACTATTTGGGATTAAATTTCATAGTATTGGCGGTCTGTTGGTTCAAGAAAGTACAAATCGACCTTTCGGAAAATACAGCCATTATGATATTTGTTGTTAATTTAATTTTATTTGTTGTTATGATATTTGTTGTTAAAATAGGAAGAATATTCTTTTAAAAGGTCCACAATGAATGTTCTAGAGTTTGACCACAACTTTACCGCGAATCGTGCTAGGTATAAAATAAACAGTTTAATTTAATATTTGCATATTTCGTAGCTCCAGATACATAGTACATGATTGATATGAAGATATCAGCATGAGCATTATACTATTGTTAATATTTTACGAGTGCAGCGTAGTGTAGCGAGGTTAGGTATGATAAAAAAATCTATGAAGACAACGACATCAACCAACGTTGGTACAAGTCGCGCTGTTCCTAATACCAGATTGTATGATGGCATTTCGCTTGGCGTATTTGGCCAAATGTTCGCATATTTGGCTAATTTAAAATACACGTTATTTGAATTAGAATAAAGTCTATTTTGTATTAGCGAAATAACCTGAATATTTGTAAAAATACGCCAAGTCAAGTGCCAATATTATGTTTCATATTTAATACAGCGGGGTATCGCAACTCTGTTTGGATATCTGAAGACCAATTCTCGTACTTAAAAACGTTCACATTTAAGTCGCAATCTGTCAAAATTGTCAAACATTTTGGTAAATTGATTGTATTTTTGACAGATTGCAAATGAGATTAGAATGCGAAAGTTTTTAAAAAATACGGGAATTGTACTCCAGATCGATACTATTTTAAACAGTTCGTTGGAACTGGTTGGAAAAAAAACTTTTTTCTGAACAGCGCTTCAATCAATCGAGGTCGATGTTCAAACAATACTGCTCTATGTGCTATCCATATATTTAAAGTAAATATTAACAATATGCGTTGTTTATTTTGTTATATAAATACTTAATACTTCTTGCCAATGATAAAAATCAGACGAATATTTCTCTACCGAATATCATGCGGTCATAAAATTAATATCACATATAACGGTAAAACGAAATTTCAAAATTCAACAGCAAAATATGTCTCCTTAGTATTACGCGTACTTTTCCTCGTTATGTAAATAATTTTCAAATAATGTGGGTTTGTGCCAATTTCTATTATATATCACAGATTAAGCCAATATGAAATATACTTTACATGAATATGTATATACACAAGATAGAATTCGGAATATAAGGAATGAAAAGGAATAGGTACATACACTTACTATATATTACGCGATAATGCAGATTTATTGTTATTTATTACTCCATAAAGATATAACTGAAGGTTCTCGTAATGTAACAAATACGGATATATTTGTTTGGTGTCTTTTTTGGTCACTTGGAGAATAAAGTTCCTACATAATAATTCTATATTTGTCTACGTGCAACTGCGTTAAATAATTGTTAGACATCCCTTTTTTGTGACAGCGACACCCTGCATTCACGAAATAATTGTATCAAGCAATTTAATTTACAAAAATAGGAAAAAATGATACTTCCCTTACATACTTAAACAGCACTGATATGCTTCAAAAACTTCACAACTTCGAATAAAATCAATTTAATGTCCATCGGACAGACTTAATGCTCGAAATTATTTTACACAAGTAATATAAAATTGTATTTTTATAATTGATTACTTTAAATGGAATGTGCTTATTGGTTTTGTGAAGTGACAGTTGCAATTTAGTAAATTATTATTGGTCAGACCGGTCAGACTGACTGATTCAGAATGTATTTTCAAATTTATTTTATTCTGAACGTCTTATATTTTTCTGGAAAGTTGAAGTAGGTAATAAGAAAAAAGTACTGCTATCTAATTACGTAACACATTTTCGTAAATGATTAAGACTAATCTGTTTCATTTTGACAGTTCAACAACATTCGTTGCGTTATTTACGTTGTTGAGCAGATATTTTTTTCGCACTTATGAAGCAATGGATTAGTAATCTCTTTCAAAATTATTCAGATTGTGATTGATCATGTATTACGCAACTAGGGTACTGGTTCCTCCAGTTAGATATTTACGAGATAATCAAACTTATAATTTTTATTTAATTTTTTTCTTTAATAAACTGCAAGTGTCACTTACGTGGTCGACAGTCACTGACTTATAATGAAGACTTACATAAAGATATTAAATTAATAGGTACAGTAACGGTTGTGCATTTTATATATAGGTATATCTCCTAACCGCTACAGTCCAGTATTTATCTAATGCGTACATTTCTAGTGACAATGGGACATCTCCTGTACATTTAATATTTTCCCTAAAAGTCTGTTTGAGATTCATTTAATTATAGAAAATATTAAATACTCAGCCGTGTGTTCATTGTTTTATATTTACTATAACTATAATATTAATTTTAATCTCACTTTGATTTCTTGATAACATAATTAATTTCTAATAGCTTTATATACTTATAGCGATTATTTACAGTACAATACTTTCCAACGTTAATATTACCGTGTAAGCAATGCTGCCATATCTTTTGTTCCATATTTTAAAGATTTGTACAAATAAAAAGTATTCCAGTTGGTTCCGTGGCCATTGCTCGTTCCTTTCACATAATAATGACCATTAAAATGTGTTCATTTAAAAAATATTAGCCATATTATGATTGAAAGATGATACTTCATGGGCAATTTGTTTTTGGCTCCTATTCAGAAAGGGAACGCATTTTCATGATCATCAGTCCATCCTGATCAGAAAATGTTGGTGGTTATATAATATAATGTTCACGTTGGTAATAATTATGTGATGAATGATCCTGTAACTGCACGGTACATATATATTTTATAAACTTATCTAAGTAAATACTTATTAACTAATACGTTGATAAAATGAAATTAAAAATTCGTTATTTTCACTTATAATAATAAATGTTATTATGAGTTTTTAAAAGAAAGATCAGGAAGTTTGGATCCAGCCAATGAAAATTGAGGTTTATGTAAAACTAAGTTTGTAATAGAATGCATATTATGTATAATGTCAGATGGCACAAAATTCGATTACGTTTTATTTTCTTAAATTTTTTGATAAACTAAAGGTATACATAGTATATGAATCTTATGATTTTGATCAGATAAAAAATGCTCAACTTAGATATAAAAAAAGAATACCTATTAAATTAGTTTAGTTATATTATACGGAATGTATAAAAATTAACCAAACTCATTGCGGCCATAAAAAACTGTACGAAAATAAATATGTAGGTATATCGTTATCTTTATCTATTTTTTTTTCTGATTGGTTAAAATTAAAATAATGCCGTACACAGCACTAAAGAGATAAGTTCTGGAAACCATAGTGAAGCGTAGACTTTGAAAAGTACAGTTACTATTACGGTTTTGAGTATTGAACAAATAATTTATGCATGTATTTGTACTCTCAAGTATTATACAAGTAGGCAAGGGGACTTCCATCATGCCACTACCACGACTAAAAACTAACTTTACTAAATGGTCCAAATTTAGTATGAAATGTATAAACGCTGCGATATCGGTGGCAAGATAGTATGGTGGACCCATACCAGAAGTTATACAATTTGTATAAGAGGCCAGCTCGATATTATGAATGTGATCAAGAAAAAAAGTACATTTTCATAACACCAGACTATTTATATGATAATATTTAAATTAAAAAAGTCAACCATAATCCAAAACCGAAATATTAGTGGGAATAAATGTAATAATAAATGTATGCATGATGTGTCGGGAACTAAAAACAAATATTTATGACGTCATTGCTACGGCTCTGTTATTGTCATAGAACGATTATAATTAATCTGAATATTTTAATTGTACCTAATTATTTTGGTCTTGGAGTATGGTCTAATTCATTATACCTAGTATGTGAGAATAACGTTACAATTTTCTGTAGGTTTACATAAACGTCAGAGTAAATAAGCTATGAATAGCTTATATAATATTGAGCCACTGAAGTATATAATATATTATATTTAATTTTTTTCACTATTTAAAGCTCTTAGTTTTCATTCATGCGAATTCTATTATCGCATCGAATACTAATGCCCGTTGTGCCAAACGTAGTTTTAACCAAGAGTTATTAAAATGGACATTGGTCACTTCGATGTGGATATATTACCAATATGTCCGTGCAGACAGACATACGAGTAATGTAACCCCTAGCAACTGATAGATCAATAACTCCCGTTAAGCCACGTTCCGCGATGGGCAACAAAATTGTTTAGATTATGTTAGAAATAACAACTAGTAAACTTTTATAGAGTGACTAGAATATATTATTAAAAAACAAAAGCTTGGCTTTTGGCATTTTCGCATAGGGTTAACACATTTTATAAGAACCGCATTCCACGATGTCCTTAACACTCACTTACGAGTTTGTATGAAGGTCACTTGAATGTAAACACTGCACTTATTAGTGTCCTATGTTCATTATTTAATGGTCATAATCTTCACTATTTCATAAGATTATAGAATATGAACCAGAATAATAATTATCATCAGCCCCTAAATATACCAGCAACGAAACCTTGTATCAGCCATTAGACAAAGAGTGAGTACACTATAAGTCCATTAAATGGTCCATACTTGAACTTTTTCTGCTATAACACACCAGCTGGCCTGGTCGTAGTACGAGGACACGACGTGTAGACTCTCCACGTACTTCTCGATCAGCTGATCGAGTTCCCCTCGCTTGAAGACGTGGTAGTACCGGTGGTATGTAACCGCTCCGCCTTCCGAAGGTAGGCTGTCCGAGCCGTCACTCAATGAAGGTAACAACGGGGCGTGGGGGAAAGCACGGGGCGGCGGGATAACCGGCACAGGGGCCGTATCCTCCGACGATGAGCGTGTCTCCAATAGTTTCCTATCTTTGGAGCATTCGCTATAAGAGGCCAATGACGCTAAGCTGGCGCAGCCGAGCGATGCCGTGCTGCCAGTCTTGTCACGCCGGCTCCAGTCACTACCAGCCGATGTATCGCTCGACTCGATCGAAAAACCAGACTTCAATGGAGCTGTACTGGCGCTAGAACGTGAAGTTATGGATTCAGGACTTATTTCCATTTTGTCCAAATCACTGGAATCCGTAGATTGTCCAACTTTGAGAGAAGATCTCTTGTCGGTACTGGTACATAATGAATCTACACTAATTTCGGACTCTAAAGAGTATCCAGTTTCGAGCGATTGGCTTGTATCGTATGAAGCACCGGAGTCGATGGTAATTTCGGGATTACCATTACTTGACGAAATTGCACTATCGTCGTCTGGGTTTTTGGCGTCAATGTCCGGCAATTTTTCAGTTGTAGTAACTGGTTTTGCTGTATATTGGATATTGGCACAATTATTGAGGTATATATCCTCTTCACTTGAAACTTTCATTGATTTCTTAAGTTCTCTATATTTGTTAATAATTGGATCAACGTCCTTTGATCTCTTCTTGCTTTTCGTCTTTGACATACATTTAGGGAATAGCTTGCTTATATCAGTTTCTTGTACTTCGTTCAAAGATGCTATGTATTTGTGTCTTTCTTGGAGTTCTGCACTTAGCTTATTAAGGCCTTGCATTTCTGTGCTTATTTTATGAATATACGGATCCTCCAAGTGTTGTAAACTATCTGATAATTCATCTAAAATTTTCTGTGTGTTTCTATCTTCTTCTTCTCGTTTTAGCCTCAATGATATACTCTTTTCGCTACTGCTGCTACTCGGCAAGTCGAAGTCTTCTTCATTGATTCGCTTTGAGTATTGATCAATTTCTTGCAGTAACTTTTCGCTAAGTTTTTCTGCGAATTCAGTCAAATGTTGACTTCTATCTTGTTGATCCGGCCATTCTTCTTCAGTAGGTATCATGTCTGACTTGCAAGTCACAAGAGGCTCGTTAGCTTGTATTCTGTTAAAGCTTTCAGATTTTGAAATAGATTTATCTGAATCTGTGCTGGATATTGAAATCGAATCGTACGGTAACCTAGTTGGGCTCCTGTGGGTTTTACTGAGATTTTCGTCCAGTGACCGACCTTCAGGCCTGTTAGGAGAAAGCCTGTTTAAGCTCCAAGTAGAATTGCTGGTACTACCTAGCTTTGGCGAGCGGTCTTTGGATCTTCTGCCAGGCGAAAGTCGTTCCAAACTTGAAGAACTTCCACTGGAGCTGGTGTGGGATTGGGATCTTGATTCTAATATCCTTAAATCTCCGGGTGATAGTTTATTTAGGCTCCAGTTACTACTACTGCTGCTGCTAGAAGTTCCTTGTACGATGGCCAAAGCTTCAGCACTTTCCAGTTTTTCAAGATTTTTTCTCTTTGATCTAGGGCTACTTTGAATGACAGTTTCACAGGTTTCGTCTAGAGAATGTGCAACTTCAGCTGCAGCCTCGATCAGACTTTGAGGCGCAATTGTTGGCAGAAGAGGAGTTCTTTCTGACGTCGATTCATCCTTTTCTTCGGTTTCTTTTTTGTCAGCTTCCTTTTGTTCTTTCTTCGCCTCTGATGTTGTCGGATTTGTTAGATCTGCAACAATTACACAGAAATTAAGTACCTACTTGTCTTTTTAACCTCGTTATATTATGTCAAGAGGGCAAATTTAATTTAAAATAAAAGAAAAACTGTTAAACTCTTTCTTGACTGATTGGCCGGAAAAGGCAGCACACAAAGATGAGTGGTGAAGTATGGGGGAGACCTTTGCCCAGCTGTGGGACAGTACAGATAAAAACAAAGAAAAACGAAAGCAGCAAAACTGACAACAACACATAACAGTAAAACTGTTTTAATTTGCAATCACGACCACGATTAAACACATACCTTTTTCAGCAGCTGTTTTCCGTAGTTCTTCTGGTACGACGCTTATGACGCTATCAACTGAATCTGGCGACGAAACACCGCTAGAGTCACTATCCATGTCATCTGTGGCAGGATTGAACAATTCCAGTGACATGAGTGTTGGCCGACTCTTCACTATTGGCTCGGCATTTCTCGTTCCCCGAACCATTGGGAAGGGAGGTCTTCTACTTATACTGCCAGATGGGATACCCTTGTTCAACATTTCTTTAATCTGTCGTATCCTTTCCTTTCGCTTCCGATCAGCCGATCTAGAATCTAATGTGTCGGTTGTTGGTTTATTTGATGATTCTTTCGGTTTGAACTGCGGTATTTCGGGTAACTCTGCCACAGTTTGTAATGTAATTTTTGGATATGGCTTAACATCTTGCAATACAACACGGGGTTGATATTGGTTAGTTTCAGCTGTTAATTTGTGTATTTCTTCAATATCTTTATTTATTTCCGCGAGTAATTCTTTAGTTACGTCGCTCGTTGAAGGTTCTTCTTCTTCTTCTTTTATAGGTGGTATAGGATCTACCTCTTCGAATACATCAATGGATATATTACTGTTTAGTATTGGTAGAGGTTCAGGTTTTATAATTATTGTTGCTGTGTCATCAGATTCAGATTTAGGCGGAGAGTTAGGCTGACTTTTAGATTGAGGCTTTAATGGAACTGTGGCTATAGAAGTGGTTGTCGTGTAGTTTTTCAAACTATATTGAGCTACTAAAATCTTATTTACTGTTGTTGGTGCTGTTACCGAGTTTGGCGAGGCTGGTGGTCTTATCAAAGGAAAAGCTTGTTTGATCCTTGGAGACGGCAATCCTGGTGAACTCTTCAGTCTAGGTGACGTGGGAACGGAAGATACTTTTAGTCTGGGTGACGTGGGTCCAGGGGACAAAGGTGTTGGCGAAAGAGGATCGCTCGAGCCATCAGCTTTTGGAACGTATATCACAGATGCGAAACTATCTTCGGAGTCAACACTAGTATCACTTTGAAGACTACTGTCTTTTGAAGAGTCTGATCCATCTTCCTTGGAATGTCTCCTTTCAACATAACTTTTTTCATTTCCGGTATTATTGTCGCTCGGCGTAGTAGGAACTTCTGGTGCCGGTCCGTGACTCTTCCAGCCCTGGAGCATTCTCACGAACACGGTTACTTTATCTATATTCGTTGTAGACGTTTTGAACTTACTAGTGAGGCCGTTTTTCAGTGATTGGAACTTCTTGCCAGTGGTTGCGGAGGTGGAAAATATTGAGTCGCGAATAGAGTCTAAAACTCCTGGTCTGCGATAAAGATACTCTTCGTTTAGTGAAGCTTGTTTCTGTATATTTCTTCTTAACCGTTCCTTTTCCCTTAACCGCTCAACAGACATTAATTCCTCGTTAAGAGAAGTTTGCTTAAATACGCCAGGTTTTTTACTTGACTGTAACCTAGGGGTGTGTATTTTGAAATTAGGCATTTCTTCTACCATGCTCTTCATATCCGTGGGTTTATCTAGATCCTCTTCTGCGTCATCCTCGTTTATCGATTTCTTTTGTTTAACAAGCCGGGGCTTCTTTCGAGGCTCATTAATTTCTGGTATTGGAGCTGCTGGCGGCGGTGGTTCAGTCTCTTCGCCGCCCAGACTGGGTAGACTAGATCGTGATCGAACTAATGCACGCCTTTCAATGTCAGCAATGTCTGTTAAACTTCGCGACTTTATTGTTGAAGCGTCAGAAGCTTGTGTTAATAATCTCGGAGGAAGTGCTTCATCTAGGCGTCTTAGTTCTATGGGTAGATCAGCGGCGGGTGGTTCAGGGCGTAGACAGGGTCGTTGTGGTACTCGTGCACCGATACTCCACGATGGGAGGAACGACCTTCGCCCTGCCAACCGCTGTAGGGCTCTTCTCACAAAGGAGTAGCAGGTTTCGTTGGGTGATGAAAGGGATGATGATCCTGGAGAACCATCTCCGGTTTTCCAGTGTTCAGCATTGCTGTAAAAGGCAAAATATTTCTTAGATACTGAAAAAATCAATATGTGAACGGTTAATATTGTTGAAGTCATTGTAATACTTACTGGTCATGGTCGACTGAAAGGAATCTTGGAGCTGGCGTTGGTGGGCATAGTGTGACTGGTCGATGCCAAGGGATCAGTACATCCTGAAAATTAAAAAAACCATTAAATCACTACCATAAGATAACAGATGAACTAGCAAACTGTTTTAATCTTATAGGTTTTTCTACTAAAGAAGCTTTTAGCTGTTTACCTGTGAATGAAAATTGCGTCCCTCATGCTCCATGGCCCATACTGTGAGGAGTAACCTGCCACCTATCCTGGTGACTCGGGCCAGTTCCCGCAACGCCATCGCCCGCCGCTCCACCGTGGCGAAGTGGTGGACCACGGCGATCGACAGCACTGCGTCGAATGACTCATCGCGGAACGGCAGGCATAGGTTGTCGCATGCAACCACCTGGAGGGTTGAGAATGTTAGAAATTTCAGTTACATTGGCCTTAGTCACATTCCTAGTTTAACAGCCCACATTGTAGGCTCGGGTTAAACTTGGACGAGACTGGCTGCAAGGAGTTTCGTTGGGTTTGGGCGGTGGAAGATGACGATGATGATGAACAAGATATGGATTTCAAACTGTTGTTAAGCTTAAGATGGTATTCTGAGAGAGAGAGTGATGTCAAGTAGAGATCCAGGTTCTATCGCTTAAGAAAAGGCTTGAGAATATCCGGGAGCTTTGTGAGAGATTTTGGTGGGTTATCCCACTATAAAATGATTCAATTCAATTCCGCTGTTGATGAAGAGTGCAGCATGATTCAGGCCATGAATTAATTGACAGCAACTGACCTCATTATTGTGATGGCGCGCCTGCGCAGTAAGCCGGGAACAGCGGTCTCCTCCTACAGTGTACACGGACGGATTTACGCTCAGGTATTTGCCGTTGCCGCAACCTGGAGACAAAAAATAATGGCTAAAATTAATTATTTTCTTACATTGAGCGTGTAAGGGTATTATTATACTGACCCATGGTGCCCATGGTAACAGCATCAATAGATTAGAGGTAACTGTTTGCTCTTGGGAATTATTGGCCTTCATTCATCAATCCTGGCGGAAAAGCCATTTCCGAATTGGTATTTTTTTGCGCGTAGCCATAGTTTCTACATAAAATAGGTTTAAACAATAGTTAAGTACTAGGCTTTTGTCGCAAAATTTTGGAGTCGAGGACATGATTGAGATAATAAACTCAATTGGGTTCAGATAAATAGGTAGGTAGATATTTATTTATACGAGTATATACTTTATTGTACACCAAAAATACATAAGTATATAATAAATTTAACACTACAGAACATACAATGGGTGGCCTTGTCGCTTTCTGCGATCTCTTCCAGGCAACCTAGATAATTGTAGATAATTATAGTTGTCGCGTTATAGCATAGCAATAACGGTCAATAACCCACATACATTTTCTATTAGTAATGTTTTCAAAAACTTATATAACGTCCGTTATCGTCCTGAATATATCTATTTATCTTGATCTATTACATGTTCCAATATCGAAAACCCATCATAGTTCATTGTTTGGGTTAGCGATATCAGGGAAAGGGCAATGACCGTTATTGCCACGCTAAACCGCGACCACTACAGATACTATTGCGGACACTGCCTATAGCCTAGCATATTGCCTAAGCAATAAGGTCGAAAAGTGGTCAGGCAGTGGCAGGTCCAGGTCGATGTCCGCGATAGTACCTACATTCATTTGATAATACTGAATACCTACAATTGGTTACAATACCTACAAATTTTCTCTGGTAATAATATTCCTACTGATTTCTCGAACGATACAAGACATAATATATACAGAATTACCTTCTCCGTTCTACGTAGGTTTATATTAATACACTTATTGACCTATAAGAATATTTTTTATGAATATTTGAATTAATGAATTCGGTTTGCAAGAGTTTATTTCAGTTGTAAAGGTTAAAATAACGCTTGATTTTCTATGATTTTCATTCTACGAGATACAACTACGTAGGTGGATACCTATTAGCTAACATTCAGATAAATTTTTATTTAGAGGATTCAGACATATTTTTTATATGAAATTACGGCTTCAAGAACATAGGTTAGGTACATACTTGTTGAGATGACCTGAGTTGAGATGATGAAATAAAAATTGTTTTAGGAAGGAAACTAAAATTTCCTTCATGTTTATTGTAAAATAGTCTCTATTGAATTGTACATTGTACCTAGTAATTGATTTCCTATCTGGGTTTCTCAAAAGATTTAAAAAAATCGTCCAAAATTACTTAGAATTTAGTTATAAGATGTCGGTCGTTGGGAACCTACAATTATACCTACATAAGTAGTTACCTACTGCCTAATACTTACCTATTTTATTAGAACTTGCAGATTTCTGTGAATCTTAACAAAAACACGCCGTGTTATACCTACCCAATAATTAGGCAAAGGAATGAAGTAGGTATTAGAATTTAGAACTTACTAAGCAACCCGCCCCGGCTTCGAACGGGTAGCAAAGCATTTTTTTTTCCGTTGTAGTTTCGTATCGGCCTGTAGCGTCGAGCATGTGGGTTAGATTAAAATGTAACTGATGTTCAGCCTACTTGGAGTATTTTACATAGTCATATAATACAGCCAATTAACACAAAACCTTAATAAACTATACACCTAAACCTTCCTCATGAATCACTCCGGCTACTGGTGAAACCCGTATAAAAATCCGTTCGGCAGTTTTTGAGTTCATCGCATTCAGACAGACACGGCGGGGGGATATGAGTGATTAAGTACCACACAGCAAAGACGCACACAGTACAGATTAGGTACCATCGAAGAAGTTGATATAATAATAATAATAATAAAAAGTATTTATTTCACAAAAACATAGCACTTTGCACTGTATACATTGTTTTAAATAATATTTACAATATGATGCAATAGTAGACTCTATCTTTTAAACTAGGACTAGCCTGTATCTTAAAAGATAGGGTTCAGCCAAGTGGATTCCGTTATTATTCACAACCAGAAACAAGTGAAGACAGTGTCAATGTTTTGTACTAACAGCTGTACAGAAATAGAAATAAAAAAAAAAACAACAAAAACTAATTCTACGTTACACAAGGGATGTGAATGATGGAGACATGCATGTGTATGTATGTGTAGGGGTGTGTGGGTGTGCGGAGTGTGAGTGATATGTGTGTGTGTGTGTCGGGTGTGGGTGTGTGTATGAGTGTGTGTGGGGGAAGTGATTCGTAAATTTAGTAAATATGTAATAACTGGATATAAAGTGTGAGATGTGATCTATGAGTATGTATGTGATTTTTATTAGGTTACGTAAGTAAGCAGATTCTCTGTAGCCACATAGTCTTGTTGTAATAGCCATTGGCTTATTTCTTTCCTTAACATATATCTATTTAAATCCAGTATGTTTAGCTTTTTATGCAGATTTTTGTATAAATGTTTACTTAAGACGTAAAATTGGTGTTGGGCAAAAGAGGTTTTATGTTTAACGCCTGACGGGACATTTGTGCGCTTTTTAGGGTTTGATTTAGGCATGGATCTATGTGTCCTGAGGGCTGACTGCAGAATGAATAGTTGTCGTACAGTCAGGACCTTACAGTCGTCGTAGAGTTGTCTAGTTGGATATCGATATGGTTTTTTACACATAACCTTTAGTACAGCTCTTTGAGCTCTCTCAGCTCTCAGTAAGTTGGTCTTTGATGCACCGCCCCACGCAGTAATGCAATATCCAATTATAGACTGACACAGTGCAAAATAAACCATTCTCAGTGTGCCCATGTCGGCGGGATCTCTTAGCGATTTGAAAACGTAAATGAGCCGCAATATTCTCGAAGTTATCATATCGATCTGTTTGTCCCATCTCAGGCATTCATCAATTTGCAAGCCTAAATACTTGACACTATCGCATCTGTCCAGTGTAGGGCAAGCACAAGTATTGGATGAACTCTGGCATGAGTGAGCAATTATTGTAAAGTCCTTAGGGGGCATAGTATTACGTCGGATCGCGAAAGGAATGTAACAGGTCTTATCTAAATTGAGAGTTAGTAGGCTATCGTGAAACCAATTCATGATCTGACTAAGAGCGTGTTCTGCCATTGCTCTAACTGCATCCCAAGTAGGACCATAAATGACGATTGCAGTGTCATCCGCATACGCGTATATCTTGCAGTTAGGGAGAATCATTCTGCAGAGGTCATTCATGTAAATTAGGAACATAGTGGGCCCCAATATGCTTCCCTGGGGCACGCCATAGGTCACAGTTTCCTCATCACTGACATAATCACCTATTTTAACGAACTGTGAGCGATTTTTAAGATAGTCCCTAAACATTTCTAGTGCTGTGCCTCGTACACCCAGATGCTCCATCCTTGCTATGAGTTTGGGAACAGAAACTGTGTCGAAGGCCTTTGAGAGGTCTAGAAATATGCCCAAGCATTTAGACCCACCATCAAGTTCTTTTGCCACAAATTGTGTAAGGTCCAAAACAGCATCCTCTGTCGATACCCCAGCCTTGAAACCATACTGGTTTTCCGCGATGATGCGGTGTTTGTTCAAGAATCCTTTGAGTTGCTTATTGAGGATCTTCTCGATTATTTTAGAAATCGATGGCAGGATTGAGATTGGCCGGTAGTTATTTACACAGTTTCTGATCCCGGATTTGTATATTGGAAGAAATATATAACCATCGTAACGACTATTCTTCCTTGCAGCGCTCGGCAGCTACAGAACCGGGCCGGTAACAGATTTGATCATCGTGTTCATGGAATTTTGTTTTGAAAACTTGTTAGATATGAACTTCTTTCATGGTACCTACCTACATATTTTCCCCCAACTTCTTGTTTTTTTGTGGTTTTTCTTTGCGTCATGTTTACATAATAAACGTATTTTCTTTCTTTCTTTTTTTATTGGCACGTGTTTGTAAAGGCTGCAGGTAGTCACGTGGGCAGACCACAACTATACTTAGCACAACTTTCTGTTCACCCCGTGACATTTCCTTAACGATTCGTCACTGTTTCATAGGTTGTTTCTGGAATAATCGAAAGCTAACAAATATACTTATTAGCTATTTGAAATTCTGTTTGTAAGGTACTATACAGATCCCGGGGCGGGTTGCCTAAGCACAAATCTCGAAAAGTGGCCAGGCGCCTGTGTCCTCGATAGTACAGAGACTATGATTATTAAGATTTACGTCACGTTATACCTGTAACGTTTTTCCTGTTAACTGTTATCATACTTACATATGATTATTGTTATGTCGAAATGTCATTAAGTGTTTAAATACGTATGTAAAAGCGTGTATCAGATCTCGAAATGCGTGGTTAAGGATGTGGTACTTAGATAATAAAACTGAACAAATTTCTCTATTGTACTACTAGTCATCGCAAAAAATAATTAGCTGTCCCATAGATAACTTCAATACGTACTCGACCCAAATGTAGGTATGGGACAGAAGTTTTTTTTTTTTGTGATTGTGATTTCGGTCCCATGGTGAAAATTCTTCTGTTTGATGACCTGTACCACATTCTAAAACATGACCAAACATTTATGATACACGCTGTATATGAGGCTGTTAACATTTCTATAGAAATTTTTTTTTAAAAAAAGATAAAAGATTCGATGCCAAAATTAATAAACCAGCATTTGTAAGCCCTGTCGGACCAGTTTCCTGTATACCATCAAAGTCTCGGAAGCCTAACTTAGAAGTTAGTATTGATACTCATCGCGGCCGTTAAGAAGGTTCATGGAGTTTTAGAAACACCAGTAAGCCCAGCTTAGCTCTTAGATAGTTGTAAGTATTTTCGCTTCAAAAATCGTACGAATTTCGCGCGCGGACGTGAGTTTGTTTAGCACGTTCTTGCACCTGTCATACTCGTATTGTAGATTGACAGGGGCGACCGACGCCCCTCATAGCCGAACTTTCTCTAAAACCTCAAGTGCCTACTTGATAGCCGATTACTGTATCTATAGTAGTATAGCATAAGCATAGAATAATCAGCCTATAATGCAATGTTTCCATTGCTGGTACACAGGCCTCCTTGCTTTGAGAGGCAGTGGGCCGCACTCCACCACGCGGGCCCAGTGCGGGTTGGTAAATGTCACATGTCTTCGAATTTTTTGGTTCTAGGACACGCGTTTCCGCACGATGCAGCGATGTTTTCCTTCACCGTTTTGAGAGCAGTGGTGATGAAATAATTTACACAAAGTAAAGCGTCTGTCAAAGTCGCGGCAGTTGCCACTGGGCCACGACTGCTCTACTATAACAGTGTTTTTACTATTTTAATCTTCTATTCAGAATGTTACCATAACGCCTACACCATGACATTAACGTGTGTTCCTTGCATTTAGGCTTATTTACCTGAAGCAATATGATTAATTATGATATGCTGATATTAAACTCAAGCAGTGTGGGCAGACTAAAAGCTTCTTATTAAATATTCAATACGCTGAAGTAAAGACTTTGATGTACCATTGAAGAAGTTCATACGTAACCACCGTAAGGACTATTCTTGCTTGCAGCGCTTGGCGGCTATAGCACCGGGCCGGTAACAGATGTGGTCATCGTGTTCACGGGATTTTGTTTTGAAACTGGTTAGATATTATGAACTTCTTTGATGGTACATTGCTGTCGCGAACTGGTCATTTTGGCGATGCAATAGGATTTCCAATAATTATTGGATTTTCCAGTTCGTAGTATACGAAATGCTGCAGTTACATCATAGAATTCAGGTTGAATCGACCACATTTTGATTAAGATATTTGAGATTGTTTCCCTGTTAACACGACGTTAACTGGGAAACAATCTCAAATATTTTGCATTTGTAACTGCAGCATTTCGTATACTACGAACTGGAAATTCCAATAATTATTGGAAATCCTATTGCATCGCCAAAATGACCAGTTCGCGACAGCAATGTACCATCAAAGAAGTATCAACTTTTCAATTAGAAAATGAATTATATAGGCCCTGCGCTGATGGTATTTTCTACTTCACTAATGATCAAGTGGTTCAGTTCATCTCATACACGTATGTGGCAACCGCGTCTTTTTGCCAGACGTAGCAACTAACACCACATACGTCACAGCTGCTCAGCCTTTATCATTACAAGCTTGCTCATAGACGTTGTGCACAGTCGTTGTTATCATCACTAGCTCTTCAATATTCTCTACTCTCAACCAGCTCTACCGAAAATCCTGCGAAGACCGTCATGGGAAATCATCAAATGACTCCTCCCGCTCTGGGCGGAGCGAGAGGGAGTGTCAGACTTTTACTGACTAAAACCCACCCGTGTTCCTTCCGTTGCCTGTGTGCCGGGGCCGCGATATCCCTTTCGGACAAACTCGCAACCCTGGCAGGATTCCATCTAGTCCTAAGGACTTCTTATCTTAGGGACCCGATTTGTGATCTCCACTACCTCAAAGGTAATTGGTTTTGCGGCTAATATGACAGGCCTATTGCCTCTTCCGCCCGTATACACCGGTTACAATGTTGAACAACAACTGTTTCCCGCAACATTTAACGTTGCGAGATGTTCTTTTATTTCACACGGATACGGAACATTTGCAATATGTTCCCAGCAGTGCTGAAACATTCCATGGGCAACATTGTTCTGCAACACATAAATATGTTGCGCAACTTTGTTTCCGGTGTAAATGGGGCTTATATTTCGTGGCTATCGACAACTTGAGGCTTCTCTTCTTATCCATACCAATATTATAAATGGTAAATTAACTCGGCGTCTATTTGTCTGTCTGTTACCTTTACACGCCTTATCGGCCGAACGGATGTCGATGAAATTGGCACACAGGTAGACTACAATCTGGGTGGTACTAGGATATTTGTTATCCAGGTAGTGCATTCCCATGTGATAATTTCCGACCTCTGCGCGGGCAAAGCTGCGGGCAAAAGCCGGTGTTTTAATAAGTTAGATATACTGACCGACATCACACACAAGGGCGCCGGGCTCGAGCTCCGAAAGGAAGGCCTGCACCCCAGGCGCGGGCGCTCGCGAGCTCTCGTCGCCGTCATCGCCCGCTTGCTCGTAGACATCGTGCACATACGCGCGCTCGAGTGCAGCGCCCCGCGCCGCGGACTCGCCCGCCCCCTCCGCAACCGCGCCCGCGCCCCCATCCGCCATCACCGCACCGCCATTGCACCACGCTGGAAAGTTATTATTGAGAAATTAATACGATGATACAATCAATCAGCCTAGCCTTATTGGGGTCGGCTTCCAGTCTAACCGGATGCAGCTGAATACCAGTATTTTACATGGACTGCGACTGCCTATCTGACCTCCACAACCCAGTGACTGGGTAATACGATACCCCTTGGTAAGACTGGTTGTCAGACTTTCGGGCTTCTGACAACCCGTAACGACTGTCAATGATCCACGAATATTCTCGAACGGCTTAACGTGCTTTCCGAGGCACAGAGGAGTCTCGGTATGTAAAGATGGTCACCCATGCACAGACCACCCCGGCAAGCGTAGCTTAACCGTTCGGCTGTTATTACTTAGCCACGAGCTCTTCAAATCAGTCACTAAGCTCTAATTAATACTATGATACATATAGGTTAAAATAATCCTCAACAGCGAGGGACCGACAATGGAGGCTTAGTTTTCCGCTCCTCGTTGCCGCAGGACGCGATGCCAAGAAGATAGAAGATACGGAGGGTTTACTCAACAGTGAATTGAGATAGGCATGGACAATTATGATGACTTGAAGAATCATTTCACAGAGACTGTCGCTGATGACGCTTCTAAGAGCCATCAACCTGAATTATAATAATAATCCCATTTGTTTCCATATCCTGGAATAGTCCTGTCCTGCACCAACAGGGGATTATCCTTGGGTGCACTTGCATACAGGGATAATCGTCGGTTGGTGCCTCATTTCACTAAAAGCGTGTAATGGGACTCTGTGAGTCGACCCCTTGAACGCCTTTCAAAGGTCCGGGTGAGGGGATCTCATTAGCCCAAAGTATGTTAAAAACATTTATTTTTATAGTTATTTATTATTTATGGTCAAAACCCATGACAAAAACTAGCATCTAGCATCTTTATACTAATTTTATAACTGCCTACTTACACTACTAATTTTATAAAAGTCTTTAAAAAAAAAACAATCTTCAATTTGCCGATCAGAACAGAATGTCGTCACATCAATCAAAAGCTTCGGAACACTGAATCTTTTTATGACGATAACTCAGAATATCTATGACGATACTGCTGCATTTTTTATCGGTGACACTAACTTTGTCTATTGATCCTCCATTCTAAATTTAAACGACACAGTTCGCGTGGGTTCAGCCGCGGCTGTCGTCATCTGCTCATGATTTTTTAATGGAATCAATATTAGTGATGCATTGGCCCATCGGCCCCAATCGATAGCGACACGAGGAGGCTTTGCAAGTTATAATAGAAATAATGACATAATTGTCCTAGCAATAGATCAGACGTCATTCTGACGCAGTGCCTATTGCAGCTGTCTTTCGCATAGCAGTTTTCTTTCTTGAATAATGTAGTTTTAAAGTTTATCAAAATGAATTCTGAAATATTAGAATAAGGTTTATGGGTAACATTGTTTTTATGGGTGTCTTGCTACGCCTAGATACTGTTGTGCCTGGTATGAGATACCTACTTAGATAGTCACGAACAACACGAAGGAATTTTGACTAAGTGGGAAAAGTAGCTTCTAGATAAATATTGGAGTTATTAAAAAAAAATGGGTAAGTACCTGTAAGTAGAGAAGGATGTTATCAGTCAACTTGAACTAGATGGAGCAAATAAATGAAAACGTAAGCTACATAAGCATAACTATTTAGTACATCTAGTCCCTTCAAAAACTGTCAATCGATCCGACTAAACACCACAAATCGCGTCCCAATAAACTCGATATAATTTCAAGTATTTTTCCCCGCACCTCCCCATCGTTCGTATGGCTGAGCGGGCGGAGTTAATTACGCCGCCATTATAAACAAAAGCTATGGGTAATTGTGTTTATCACGTGTAGCGCGACCCGCTGACCCGACTCTCCCCTCCCGCCGTATCCCGGGATAGGGCTGCAACTTCCACTTCCCATTGCTCAGATGTTTCTCGGTTAACGATTTTCCGGGAAAACAACTAAGTAAGTAGTAACCTACCTGGTATTTGATTTGTTTTGGTCGGTTAGTTCATTTACTACTTAATAATTCACGATTACTACGTATTTGATTCGAAAGCATTGATAGCTCTCACGTGTCTGCTGTTTCATTGACTTATTAGTTTCTGTTATTAATCGTTACTTATTTATCATCAACATCATATCAAGGAAGTGACGTCAACTGTTGGACATTATTCAAGTTTGTTTTGATAGTTTGAAACTGGACTTTCTCATATTTTTATTTGTCATTAAGTAAGCCACCTTTCCTAAGTCATGTTGGTTTATTTGATGAGAGTGTGTTCGAATCGGATACTTAATTCTATCTAGGTACTTAATTTAGTTTATAAACCTATCAAATATTAGCGATTGGTAACATGTGGGTAAGTAAGTTGCCTTAAAAAATTACAACTAAAATGAAACGTAAATCGATAGACCAAGACCCTAAACTTTTATTGTTGTGTAAAAGTGTTTGTACAATTTTACTAACAAAAATAAAATAATTTATCATTTAGAACATAAGACAGTCGAGTCACCAAGCAGACCTGTACGTTCATCCGCGGGTCCGCCCCAACACCTATCAGCGTTTACGGAGGAAGCGCTAGGGCAGCCCGCGAAATTAATTTTTTCTTATATTTTTTGCAATTAGTAAGTCAGAGTCAGGTGTTATATGATGATCAAAATATAATTCGCGATCGAAACAAATTGTATATTTACAGAAATATAATCATTAAAATCATCAATACAACTCTCTAACTTAGAATTGGCCTAAAATCTCAGGATTTCTTGAAATAGGGTAATTGGAACTTAGAGAGTTGTATTGATGAATTAATCTCATCATCATTTCAGCCGAAAGACATCCACTGCTGGACATAAGCCTCCCCCAAATAGGAGGGGGGGGTGCCATAATCGCCACGCTTGGCAGGCGGGTTGGCGATCGCAATATGGTGTTAAAATGCATAGAGAACTCTGCTGCCCATTCTCTAGTGAGTTCCTTAGTCACCTTTTACGACACCCACGGGAAGAAATGGGTTGGTACTATTCTTTACTTCCGGCACCATACGGAACAAAATGATGAATTAATGATTACTTTTAATTTTGTTAATACATATTTGTTACGGTCGCGAATCATATTTTGATCAACATACAACCTTATAATATCCAGTAAATTGCAAAAAGAAATTTTGAATTGCCCGGGCACTTTCGCCTTAACCCCATAAATCGTTCACAGACGTGACTACGCTACTTCTATGTTCCCTTAAATTGAACCCCGCGCCACTTTTTGCCCCCAAAACTTCGCGTTCTAGTACATACTCTTCGAGAATTTTCCAATGGCAATTTCACGTATTCGATATTGCCATTGTATAAATTGTTATCACCGAATGCAGACGCTTCACGTTTTATTTTTCTATTGTTTTTTATTTTAAAAGCGTTGTAGATTTTCTTGGAATTTTAATGTAACTCGCTGAATCTCGTAAGTTACCTTTTATGTACATTGCAAATGTCCACTAACTATTCGGGGCATTTACATTGATTTTTTTGCATTTTTTTCCAACATTTGTTTATTAGTAGGCACAAATACGCTTTGGGAAACTTTTAAAGTTTTTAAAATCGTACCCCAGCTACGGCGTAGCTCTCGCTGAGCTACGAGCTACGGCGTAGCACGCACCGACGAATCAGTTTTAATTAGGTATTACTGAAGAGTATATGCAAATGTGGCTCAAACATCTAACCTATGGCTCCTAGCAGAAATTGCTTCAGAAGCATAAAATAGGTCATCAATGTGGAGTCCTAAAATAGGTATTGTATCGATCAACGAACTTTGAATACCAACCAACATTTGCGACCACTTTAATATACCTAACGAAGCCAGCTTTAAATGCTCTTCCCTGGACCCAAACTCTCGTCCAACAAAATCCATATTACATCCAAGTGTTATATGTATTTTATTGGTTGTAACATCAGATCTGGTCGTTAGTAAACAAAGAATCAAATAAAATATGTGACGCATGTGTGCCGCGGGTGCTTGCCCAAACATTTTATTAACAAAGTTTAGGAATCAGCTAAACGTTGCCCGGATTCCCTGCGCCTTCCCCTTATTGCGGGATCCTTTAAAGTATAAGGACAGCTATTTATAGGATAAACGAGGAAATGTAACCGTTGCGTCGTGGAAACTCCACTTTGCATTTTGCAAAGATTTTCAGTAAATCCATGTCCCCATTATCCACTATCCATTCTGCTTGTGAAACTGTCTGCAGAATCCTTACAAAGAACTAGCTGGCTATTTCTTAAAGTTGCTATTAGCAGACAAAACCATTATTTCTTAGAAAAATCTTATGTCAACTGGGAATATGATTTAAAAAAATAAAGAAACCACATATTTCTATGAAGACTTAAAAAAAAGGATGTTAATATTGATTTTATCGGCACTACATCTTTTTACTACCCAATTTTTCATAAGTAATAAATCTCTAAATCCCATTAAACAAAAGCCGGTCTCGGACTAATTTAACATAGTTTTCTATCATAACACGTTTATAAAGTAATCGAATAGCCGGGGAGGGCGCGTGCCGGTTGCTTAGCAACGCATCTGGGACATAAACCGGGTCGCCGGGAAACCTTCAACCCTCCCGGGGCGGCCGCCTGAATGCACCCGTACGATGTACGGACGGTCATATCGATGTACTCGCGAACTGTGGTAGGATTTGAAATTTAAAACGGTGGAGAAATTTTGAGATCTTGTCGACTATTTTAGATGAAAACTGAACTAATTCGTACTTGGATGGTGGTTTATGAGCCTTGGTTATGTTGTTGAAGTTAGGGTAGATGCGCTTATACAAAGGAAGGAAGGAAATAGAAAGGTTTGAGTAGAAGTAAGCGCTTACCAAGTCCTAGCTATTTTACGAAGCAATTGCAACTGAGAAACTATGATTATGTTTTTTTTTTTTTTTTTTTTAAAACGTTGCCCCACTCTAAGAATTTCGTCCTGTATCGTGGGTGCGTTTACAAACATAGAAACTCACATACACTAACACCCAGACCCGGAACAACTACTTGCAGATCATACAAATATTTGTTCCGTGCGGGGATCGAACCCGCGACACGTGTCGTCCATTATGATGTTACTAGAGGGATATACTAACGTAACGAGTTCGATTAGACTCGATTTTTCTTTCAATCTACAATAGAACTTTCCTTTAACATTCATAGATATTAATAAGTCTTCAAATTATATAAATATAATGTGCGGAATGAGTATTTTCGGACCACTACGCTGTTATATCATCCTCATCATCTACATCCACTCTTTCTACACCATTTCATTGACGTCATCATTATCATCTTCCTGACTAATCAAACAGAAAGCATTTATTTCAATAACAGACTCTTTGGAATTTTCAAGGAGACGTTCAGTCAGAAAGATGAAGCCCATTCCCATTCCAAGGCATAGTAGGTTCGTCTGGAAAAGAACAGGCAAGAAACTACATGGACACTCTTTTATCAATTTCTTCTCCAATATCAATTTTGTGAATTTAAATCATCATCTGCCTTCAAATCGTTTATCAATATTTTATTCAAAACATATGATATACAATCTATATCTGTTCGTTCAAATCTGGGTATTAGTGTGGGTCGCATTGCGCCGCGGGCTGCCCATCGGATAACTATTTGTGGCCCTCTCGCCTTTCCATCAACATCATTCCAAACGGATTAGTCTTCAAAAGGCATTTATTGATTTCTGTTGTAGTTTCCAGCGATCGGTACTAATGGATTGACAGCTCGTTTGACCAGTGATATACATACTCGTAGTAGATTATTTTTGGAAAGGTTTTGTGGGTTTCGTTTGGCAGGGCTTAAAGCGGCCTGAGTGTTATTCTCGTTAGATACATATAGGTATTGGTACTTCGACTGATATAAGTATTTAATTCCCGTCTGTGGATAATCCATTACGGTATCCTAAAGTGTTGTCTCATACTGTCAGTTGCTACTTCCTACCATGTTCTTTTAATTATAATGGCAAGTACACGATATACTTAGATATTACATCTACTTACTATATAGTAACTGTGATATGGAAGAGAAAAAATGTGATAGATCTAAAAATTCAATATACTTTTCATTTGATTTTTTCACCCAAAGAGCTAATTTAGAACACACTCGGACTCTATTTACGAACGATGTTCAAGCTCGAATCGAATATGCTATACTTATTCTGTATATGAGTCTAGACTCGTACTTCATAATATGTAGTTAGTTCGTTTTCGAAAATCACAAAAAAGTTTGCATGCCGTTAAGTACACAAAAGCTGTGGTCTCCATACAAATTACCTACGCTAGCCGAATGCTTTGTCATTTTATAGTAATGAGTGGTTTATATCCATAGAGGGTAATCGATCGTTAGAACTTAGTAGCTGATGACGTATTCACGGTTTCGAACAAAACTATATAGTCAATAATCCAACGCATATTTCCATGAAAGATATACTTTTATCTGTGAAATGTGACTATAAGTTTAGTGACAGTCATCACCTACCTAGCCTTTTCCTAACTATGTTAGGGTCGGCTTCCAGTCTAACTGAATGCAGCGGAATACCATTATTTTATATGGAACAACCGGGTATCTGTGTCAGTCTTCCATAACCCAGTTACTGGGTAATACGATGCACCTTGGTAAGAATAGTTGTCGGACTTTCGGGCTTCTGACTACCCGTAACTACTGTCAAAGATCTACAAGTATAGATAAAAAATTATAAGTAGGAAAGCAGAATACGTTGCATACGTACAAATCCATAATTTGACATTGATAGCGCCATTCTTCGTAGCGGTAAGGGTTGTTTTTGTAGTTTAATTGTTACTAGTTAGGTACTACGGGACTGACTTGTGGTTGATCGTACAAAAGCAACGTTGTTGTTAACGCTAGAATCTTTACCTGAGTACAGTATTTTTATCTCTATCGAAGCGACGACGCGTGCTTTACTTGTGGTAACCAAGTGTACAAACACGCTGTGAATGAGTGTGTGCGCAGGAGCTGTCGGTACCGTCCGAGACAACGGCGAAGTCGGAAGTGTGTGTGTGCGTGTGTGTGACGCTACTCCTCCTCACGCACACATTCACAGCGAGTTTGTACACTTAGTTCCCACAAGTAAAGCGCGCATCGCTTCGTGAGATAAAAATACTATAGCATATAATGGTTTGTAACATTTCTTTGTTTATTTTACATGTCTGCGGTATGGATGGACGATCGTTCAAGTACACCGGTGGAACCTCTGGCTCCTGTTGTACTGTATACCTACAATACCTACTTATTATCCGTGATATTGATTCGAGACATGATTCTCATTCGTCATATTTGATTTGCATCGCGGGCGGGTCGTCGGTGAATCCGATTGACTTTAGCTTTTATCTTCGTCTCCCTGTATTTTTGCTGCACGCATAGCACCTGATTCGATTTACTTTACGTTTCGCCGATTTTCATGTTTTACAGTCGTATAGAAAGGAATATTTTGTAACTTATAGCCATGTTGATTTGCTTTTATTTGAAAAGTTGCAATAGTTCCGCCTGAAACCTTTAATACAATGTTTTTTTGCTGCATGTTGACGCATAGAATTATCTTTCTTATGTCACAAACGTAAAACTTTAGCGAACAAACCAAAAGCTGTCTCGTAGTTTCTTAAGTGCTAGATCCGCAAGATACCAGGCGCGCAGAAAACAGTAGGAGATATAAATATTAAAATGTTAAATTAAAAGCTCGTTTGAGTGCATCGTTCGTTGGGGCGGGTCGACGGCCGCGCGACCTACTTGCAGCTGAAGCCGCGTGCTGCAGACATCCACCATGAAATATGGACGGAATCTGATACTGTTACTACGTTTCCATTTGAATAATATGGAAATAGTTCTCCCATTTTCTTAACGGCCTAGTTAGGATCATTCTGGGAGTTTATTTTTCGATTGTGAGATACCCACAGTAATATTGTATTATGATCGCAATGATTTTACCAAGCCGACTGAATACAATACCTATTCATAGACTTACGTCAAAACAATCCTAGAAAGTCTTTATGAGGGGCTTAGGGCAATACCAGTAATTTTAGTGTTAATGAGGTATCCTCAATGGGCGGCGAACGGCTACCAGGCTTGATGGCCTCAACTAAGCGACAGGTTCAGCAAGCAATTGATTCCAACGATCTTCTCATAGTGATAATACTAGCCAGAAAGACAAAAAACGATCCTTATGTCTTCTTCAATTCAGAAACATTACACAAAATCCGCGTAAAGAACAGGATGAAACATGTCGGTCCACAAGCAAGTCGTATGCAATAAGGATGCAGTTATTGCACACACACACTTTACATACGTGCAACGTGGCTGTAAAGTCATTTAAACTTCGCCTCAAGACGGTATTTCTGCTGGCTTTCCTGAAGTATGTTACTTGAATACTGTATGAGAGTACTGCCTCGAAATTGGTATTAATATCTCTTTGCGTCATTAGTATTAGACCGAGATTTCAGGTGTCTGACTAAATACACCTTAAGTAAGAATATTAATGATTTCATTGCCTCCTTCGACATAAGTAAGTATGAAGGATTGAAAATGAGATTTCTAGATATTTATTCAATTCAAATGGTTTTCTTTTTTCGTGTCAGTAGAATTATTAAATCTCTACTCTTTTATGATCGGCAAGCCCAAAATCTAAATTCACATAAAAAAAATTTTTTTTTCATCCTGGTAGGTATAGAAGATCTATCTTTTATACGTGAGCACATTTACTTGAAGACGAGTTAATTCAGAAACTAACAAGCGAAACGTGAAATGGCGACCACTCTGAAGAAAGACCGCTCCAAAGATTCTACGAAATCTGCAAAAAATGCGATTATGATTAGGGACTACCAGCTGTTCCTTGAAATCTAGATTTAAACAAAAGTCAATTTGTAGATAAACCTTAACCGATTTTTCCAAAGATTCAAGAATACCTACTGAGTAACACTGCATTACTTTCATAGTAGGTACACAAGTAATAAAAATACCTACAAAGATGCAGACACAGAATTTAGCATTTCCATTCAAAGAATACAATCTGTAAGAAGCACGATATCGTCTTGACACGACACAAAGTTTTGGTAAGAGTCTTGGCGAGTCTTCTTCGGAGTTATCCAGTACCTATCTATCTAAAATAACAAAACTATCATCTACTATGTTGGAGGTAGGTCCTGGTGTTTCTTGATAATAATGTGCTGCTGGTGTACTAACTCCATTAAAGTTATTTTATTACGAATTTAAATAAAATACAACACAATGTAATCAAAATACTTTCCAGCTATAAAACTAAAAAAATTCTTCCCCGCCATAATTTTTACAAGGACCTGTAAATTGTTCTGAGGTGGTAAACGTCGCTATTACGGCTGGAACTTTATAAGTTTACCATCAATCCATCACCGTGTAAGTGCACAGCAATTTTAATAATGTTCTTTTATAGTGTACGAAATACTAAACGGTGTTTAAGTAAAAATGAAATTTAACTGGTATTGGCGCCCAACATGGAACCTTTTTCAGAACTGAAAATTGAGTAAATGCAATATTTAAAACAAAAAAGGAATTTACTGAAGTACCGAGTTAAAACAGTAAACTCTGTATTTCGATACATGCTGAAGCTTTTATACGATTCCAATACTTACGAGCAACACGGTACCGTTGCAAAAACTAAACAATAAAATGATTTTTCTTGGCAACTCCTGCAGCGTTTTGCAGATTCTAAGTTGAACGAACTGAGCTTGTCCCGGCCGACCAATGGGGCGTCCGTACGCGCAATGCGACGACCTCATTGGACGGCAGTGCATTCAAAAGAGCTGCACATGTGACGTTTTTGGAACAACACCACATTATTTATTGTCTCACGTGTTTTGAATACCGTACTTTTTGCTACATTTTTTAACAGTTTCCAGACTATTTATGAGTGTCTGAAAGGCTGTATGGTTATCGTGATAGTGCATGTTTAACTATCATGAAGACTTTACCACAGATATATCTTTTAAACTGCAATAGTGAATTATGTTACAGTAAGAACTCGCATGGAATCATTATATGGAATTAAGAATGTATCTTTGACAAAACAAGAAACACTTGGAATGTACATTACATAGTGTGTGATGGAACCTCAAAGTATCACTATATTCCGTCTGTTTTAATATCCAAATTAAAGTTGCTTTAAGTTTGTATCATGTTTGTGCAGCAGACACAGTAGATTGTCATTAAATAGTTGTTTTGCAGTACATGTAAATCACTCGGCGTCGCCTATTTGGATGCGGCCCAGAAATCTGAATAGCTTAAGTTTATGCAAGCCATACCTTCCTATATTTAGGTCAATTTCACTTTGTTTTACGAGATTGTTTATGCGGTAAAACTTCTCATCGTTTTTCTAAGGGATTTCGGAACAATTTTTTTTTACCTATAAACTACGTTGAATTTTGTATGTGAGAGAGGTAGAACGGAACAAGTTACTTGTAACTTTATATCAAGAACATTGTATTTGGCATAGGTTTTGTATTTTTGGTAAAACCCCAGTTAGCCCCGTCCTCGCCAAAACGACATTTTTCCGCCATGGCGGACAATCTTAGCGGAGACTAGCCATTGACACTGGGGATATTATACTTCACAAGTGTATGTGCAGACACAGGTGCACTCTCTCTTGCCTCACTCTTATAGTCCGATAGGACGGTGATCCGACACGACCGAAGAGATATCAGGCTCGGGAACAACGTCGTCACGTGCTTTCCGAAGCATGGGGGTATCAACTTTCAAACTCTGGGCTGTTAGTGAGAAATCCAAATGAAAAAACCTAATAGCACTTTACCCGAACTGGGAATCTAAGCCAGGACTCTCAGTAGTCGCGCTTGCGACCAGTAGACGAACTGGGCAGTAATACAATTAATACCATAGCGGTAGACAGTTCCAGCGTCAGTATGTGTATGGATAATGTAATGTAATGTACTCCACTTTATGAAGTAAAGCACCTAATAGAAGACACGTCCCGTTAATAAATTCGATTCATGGTGATGAAAGGAGAACCTTTGAGTTAGAATACAATTGTAGCTTCCCCATACGTTTTGATTTCCCCAGCGTTAGGAGTTAATTTTCTCAGTCACGATAAAAATAAGATAGTATGGGCTTTTCCTCTTCTACGCGTGGAGAGGGGGGTCAAATGAAAGATGTGTGAGGAATGACATGGAAGGGAAGGAAGTGAATGATAGCGTGACGGTTGACAGCGGAGAGTGGAAGAAGAAAACGTGATGCATCGACCCCAAGTAACATGGGAGAAGGGCAGAAGATGGTGATGGACTCTTCATCTTCTCTTTTATGGACACGAGTGATATGATTAAAGCTAATACCGTGTTAGCAATTCTAACAAAAAAACAATCAAAGAAAGGAGGAACGGTTGAGTGTGAACACCGGCTCAGGGCATTTATGATTTTTAACCGACTTCAAAACAGGAGGAGGTTATGCATTTGACATGTTTTTACCATGTTTTTCCCGATTTCTCAGTGGTAATTTGGTAATATTCAAAAGACAAACAAAACTAAATCCAGCGGACTTCTGAAACTAAAACAATTTTTCGGTCTTGCCGTCGCTTTTTTTTTTGTTTACTTTTCTGTTGTATTCCGTTGGAATACCCACCGGGATAATATGTCAATGAGAAGACTACCTGAGGGAGCTGTACTATAAAGAATCATTTGTAGTTCAATTAAATGGAAGTTATATGCCTACTTAGTGGTCATAAAATGTACCAGTTAGCCCACTGGGGTGAACAATAAATTCTCCAAGGACACAACAACATGAATGCAGCCGCGTTTGAAGACGTTCAATCCGTTTAGCGGCTGACAAGATTAGCCTCTCTCTTACTCTCGCGACTTAGCCTTATTTATACAGACAACTCGGTTATAAATTTATTCGTTTGCGCTCGGTTCCTATATTGAACGACCTTTAGGAGCATCTTGGATTTTTTTCTAAACGATCCACTAAAATACTACCGGTAAATGTAAAATACGAAAACGTTTGTGTGTTTGATGTTTTATTAGCATTGGTCTCAAGAACTGGAAGTCTTGGGGGGAGGCCGTTGCCCAGCTAAGGGATGTTCCAGGCTAACAGTAAAAGTAACACGGTCTAGGTTTAGGAATCCGGTTTTTGACGAACCTAGAAATATTTTTTATTTTAATGTTCATCTTTGGTCGTATGTTCAATCAAGGAAATCTTCAAATCACAATGCAAACGAGGCAACTTTTGATGACACATGGATAATTTCAGCAGTTGTGTCACCGAAATGGTCATCACTTATGACAAATCTGCTGACTCATCGGTATGCAGCTGACCACCTTGCTTGCGTTAGAGACCAGCACGCCGAGTATGACCACCACAGAAACGGGTTTTGTCGACGGAAGAATAGACAAAAAAATAAAAGCTTTTAATAACAGATTGTGAATCTGTCATTTTGTCTATTCTTCCGTGGCGTTGCTTCGTTTTCACCCACTTTAATGAATATTTTTATATTTAGTATAACAAACATACGCCTGTATTCCCTGAAGGATAAGGCAGAGGTGTAGATACCTATAGTACACCCACATTTCGCTAGTTATGTTTAACTCCCATGTAATAGGGGGCGAGCCTATTGCCATCAACCGGGCACAAATCCAGACTCCGGGCTGCTACTGAGAAATTCCAGATGGAGAAATTCAATAACACTTTTGCCCGACCCGGGAATTGAACCTCATGTTTAGCAGTAGCGTTTGCGAGCAACGAGGCAGTCGATATTCAAATAGTAAATAAGTTATTTAGTAAGCAGTCGTTTTTCATTTATTTTGGAAAGTTTAATGGCTCCACGTAGGTACAATGATCAGAATTCTAAACAAATGTTTAGAATGGAAGCATAATATAATATTTCTTTTTAATTATAGAACTATTTAAAATTCCAAAGATATTTCTCTATGGTTATCACGCAATCGGCTTTTGAGACTGGGACTAATTTTAATGTACTATTTACAATTAGAGTAAAAAGTAACTAACTACACATTATTTAGTGCCTAGTATGGCACTAAAGAATGTGTAGTTAGTTACTTTTGCCCGCGGCTTCGCCCCCGTGGATGTCGAAAAATATCCCATGGCAATGTACTACCAGGATCAAAGGTACCCTATGTGATAATTCAAGTTATAAACTATATGTGTGCCAAATTTCATTCAATTCCGTTCAGCTGTTTTTGCCCCAATTCGGAACATACAAAAGACAAAAAACAGACAGACAAAAAAATAAAACTATGTTTTCGGCATCAGACTCGTTCCCACACCATGTAGCGATTTATTTTTTCAAAAATATTCAATGTATAGATTTGAATTCACTACTATTTTATTATAATAATGTATAACTACGTAAAAATCAATGCCACTTTTCGTTGTAATTTTATAACTCAAGAACGGCTGGGCCGATTTAGCTGATTTTGGTTTTGAAATGTTTGTCATAGTCCAGGGAAGGTTTAAACGGTGAGAAAATTAAGGTAGGGTAGGTAGGGTAGGTAGCGTAGGTAGGTAGGGTAGGTAGGGTAGGTAGGGTAGGTAGAGTAGGTAGGTAGGGTAGGTAGGGTAGGTAGGGTAGGTAAGGTAGGGTAGGTAGGGTAGGTAAGGTAGGGTGTAAAGCTCCCGTGTGAAGTCGGGGCGGGTAAAGCTAGTAATGTATAATAGAAAACTCTCCGCATTTAAAAACACGAACATTCAAATTGAGCAATGCAAACTTAAAACTCTATGTCTCAGTAAATGAGCCTGTAAATAGTGTTCAGTTAGTCTTAACATGAAAATGCGGAGGCTTGCATCATAAAATGCAGGGAAGCAAGCCTGGACGGGCGTTATCTTGAAAGTAACGTCAAGATAAAAGGACGTAAAGACTCTTTGTAAAGCACCTCCGCATTTGACATTGAGCTTTTAAAATTTCGCATACTTCAAAGGGAAAATTTTAAAAGGTTTTATGTTGGTGCATAGCGTCATTGTTTACCGGTAAAGACGTGGAGGAATGTAAAGCCATTGTTTTGTTTCTAAAAAGCTATTTACTTTCAAACTCCTTTACGGGTTTGCGCACGGGTTCTTGCGCTCAGAGAAGTGATTTTTTATATTCTGCTAACTATTCTTTGCTTAACGAAAATTGTTTGTTTTGTATCATTCAAATAATGAACACTTTTTCGGATAAGATAAGTCTTTATTTGCCTTAAACATGGTATAAAGTTGTTACAGTCAGGTAATCTAAAGTCCACATGATATACATGATATCTCATCTCATTTGCATGCAAAATAATAATTATTAATTAATTGTTGTACAATGTCACAGATATAAGGTCAATACAATAATATATTAGGTTTTTATTAGCATTATCCGCAATGTTAAAAGTCCAGAAATTTATATTTTATTGTTAAAAATTTCAATTATCTATTTAAATGAGTTAATATTATATAACAATTGTATTTTCTTTTGGAATCTTGTTATAAATGCGTATACACATGACTAGGAAACTTTTCGCATACTTGGCTGATTTAGGAGTATCCTGCAATACAAGTCTGCATGGATTTCTATTTCGAGAGTTCATTTGATAGGATTTTTTTAACAATCCCTTATTATTATAAACATAATTACAGATTTCGTAAATTTAGAGTGACGGAAGTGCTAATATACCTAGCTTTTTAAAGAACATGACATTTACATGACTCGTCAGGACAGATACCACAAATGGCTCTGATGCAATTCTTTTGCGCAATATATGCTCTGTGTCTATCCGTGTGAGCCGTGCATCATAATTACGCATATTACTCAATTTTCCCACGAAAGTATTTCTTAAAAATTTAATGGCAGATTGAAAACAATTAGTCCCACGTTGGGCGCCAATAGTTATTAATTACCAGTTATTAATTTCAGATATTTATAGCTTCAATATACAAAATGATCTCGGGGAAGAGGAAAATAAGCTGGATTTCACAATCAATTTTTGTAGCATAAATATTGATGGGAAATATGGTGGAAGACAAACAACAGTCATGTACTTATGGTTAAAGAAATTTATTTCTCAATAAGAAATTACAAGGATTTCACTTACTTGAGAACATTTTATAACTTAAAAATATAGTATTATATGAACTTTGACACACAAACTAAGCAGGTATTCATACAAATCATTAACTTGCTAATAACATTTCATTTCGTAGGTACGCAATTAACATTAATGAGACACAAAAACTTAGAACTTTTCAATCCACCCTCAAAAGTAATAATTACTGTGGTCGCAAAACAGATAAGGAATGCGAACCCGGTACTTTCTATCGGTACCCTGGCTCACCAACTGAAGTACTACAATGTGATCTTGCTGCTGGCGCTCCCACAATTCTACTGGCTCATTTTGGATAGATCTCCAACGATCACTATATCTGCATACTATCTAATAGTAATAAATACTCCTCACTGAGGCAGGGATGAGTAATTAAATAAGTATAAGTATTACAATCGATAATAATCGTCTTGCGTATCTAATTATTGAAGAAAGCCATTCAACGTGGCAATGCTGCCAGTCTTCTGGGCACGTTTCTGGATGACAGCGATGCGGACGAGTACTTCGACGCCTAAGTGTACTTCTGTTTTTGTATTTATTTGTAGATTTAGTCATTTAATTTAGTACCCAGTGTAAATAGTTAGTTGTGTTAAATATTGTAAAAGTAATTGTTTCTTTATTAAAAATAACTGCAGACGTTTGCGTAAAAATCCAACTAATAAAATAAAAAAAACTGAAGACACAAAGATAGCTATAAAACGAATGTATCACATAGCAATTCAATTTCATCGGTCATTTGCTTGTGGCGGGTATGAGTGGCGATTGTCAAAGTTCCAACTGTGCGCGGAAGTGGAACGCATTTGGCAACTAGACCGCGAAACTCGGACGCGAATCGAAATTATGTCTTGCGTTCGTAGATTATATTTAACTGTAGTACAGAAGGCCAATTCTCGTACTTAAAAAACGTTCACATTCAAGTCGCAATCTGTCAAACTTGTCAAAAATGTTGGATAATTGATTGTATTTTTGACAGATTGCGAATGAGATGCGAATGCGAACGTTCTTAAAAATTACGGGAATTGCCCCTCAGGTTCGTTGAAACTTTCATGTTTCCGAGATTTCTTATGAATTTTACACTGAAAATTTAAATGATTGGTACTCAAAAAACAGTCGGTTTAACAAATCGGAAGTGTACCTACTTTTAAGGTGGAAAATTTACTATCAATTAGATATCACAGTCATATTCTATAAAAAGAATAGATTTTAAACGCTTATTTGTCCTGAGAATTTTCTTCCACTTTTCAATTGCTTGTATATTACCTACCTTTAAAAGTACTCTACAATCGCCACATGCGAACTACGCATCAAAAACCTGACGTCACACAAATCCTGCATCGCGCAGTTAGAGTTTAACGCGCGATGGACATATATACAATCTCCCAACTTCAACCTCTGCGCAGTTGCCCGCCAGACACGACACCCGTCTGGTCGGAGGATCCTCCCTTTTCTATGGTGGATGAGTGAACTTTACACCCTGTTCCTCATGCCCCTAAAGTACTATCTTTTGCTTCTTTTGTTGAAATTAAGAAATATCGATAAGAAAATTTTACAACCTCTAATAACAAACAAATATTTACCAAGAACTGAAAACTTTAACCAATTTTAATATTTCAATTACAGTCAGTAACATAACATGTACATACTATGCACTTGTACATACAAGGGGCAAGTTCGTACCGCATCTGGCCTGGCAGCGTGGTTGGCCACCCGCCCAACGATCGCCGACCCAATTACTATGTCGAGTTACGAGGCCCTACTTAGTCGGTTGTGGTGTACCTGATTATTTACTGTCCGTGGTACTTGTGGCAGCTGTAGTTTGTTTACGCACATTCTGTTTGTGGAGGCTGAAGTATCAAGATTGGGTAGTGCAACTATAAGTTGCAGGGAAGGTTTTTAAGTTATACATTTTGTTCTTTAGTTGTTAGTTGGGGTGGGTTGATGTTGGAAACGTGATTCAAATTGCACTTTAACCAAATAAGCGAAATGGGGGTTTAGCAATTGCAATCAGAAATGATTTATCCCCCCTTTTGACGCCTATTTTTGTTTGTTGGTAAGTTATTCAACCACTGCCAACTGCTATTAAATGGTTCTCGGGAAAGCTTAAATAAATAACTCATTTACTTTGGCTATTGACAAGCTTCCACAAATAAAATAGCACAGCGCTTAATGAAATTGCAGCTAAGTACTATTTTACTTAAATTCGCTCTACGACATCAGTTTTTGCTAATTTGGAATAAAGTTTAGTATAATTGTCATCTAACATCAATCTATCTAGCTTTCTCCCAACTATGATGGGCTCGGCTTCCAGTCGAACCGGATGCAGCTGAATACCAATTCTTATCTAATATAATTTACGTAAGAAGTTTTAGTTATATTTCTATTTTAATAATTTGTTCGTTAATTTGGTATAAGAAGTTTATCCAGTGTATATATTTGTATGCTCTTTATTCATAATATCTACATAATTCATTGAATCTACAATAAGCACACTTGGGACAAAATCAAACTGGTTGCTAATGTAATTGTACAATTTATTATTGATTTTACATTTTGTGATTACTTGACCTCACACACTGACTTATGAGTATTACTTATTAAAATTTTAGGAATATCGTAGATATACTTTTAAAATGTTTGTAAATATGTGAGCACCATGTATCTATCACATAATTAATTTATCCGTCATTGGTTCATTTTTAATTCTTTTTACCTATTGTGGTATAGTAATCTTATTCTAGGTGCATCATCTTTACATATAATTGTATAATTAATGTATACAAAATATTGTAAAATATTTTAAAAGAGTAACCGTGGAGTTTCTTGTCTATTCTTCTCCATACAAAAATTACCTTTTGGAAGGGGCGACTAGAATCCATTTTATTTTTTGTAAATTTTGACGTTCACAAGTGCTTTTTATGTGCCTTTAAATTATTTGACTTTGGGGCGATTACATACAAAAGTGATCTGTTTAAGTAATCTGTGATTGTGAGAACGTAACAAAATAAAGTGAATGTGAGAACATTGTAGGCTTAATAGACTGTAGATTTGTAGACCATTTTCTATTTTGTTAAGTACCTGGTACTTTTTGACAGGCCTACACAGTCCTCTCTATTTAAACACTGTAATTTTAAAACATTGTTTAAGTCATTTATTTTTTAAAGAGAAACCCTGGATTTTCCTGCCGGCTCTTCTGCATAGGAAACGACCAATTGGAACCGTGTACCTAGCTTCTGTTGTTTCATATGTGCACATGTAGGTTAATGTGAAATAAAATATTTTAATTTTGATTCGAATCATTTATAATTATGTTGGTGTACCAACATAATTATAAATGATTCAAATCAAAATTATTATTGGTACAATCTATATTCGTGTTATTATACGCTGTGACAAACTTAATTACCACAAACAGTTCCAATTTCCAACATTAAAACCAATTCATATCATTCATAATCTACATATAAATTGTCGTAGACATAAAACATCAATTTATTCATATCACGGCCAACAAAAACCCCTATCGAGACATAATAGAGTATTGGAATAACATTTGTTTTGGCAGTCGGTCCACAGACAGAATAATTAGCAGCCGATGCTTTCATTGAAGGCTGTCATCATTTTGTGACGTCATACTCACCCCGCTCCCCATACATAAAGGTCAAATATCGTAGGTACCTACGTAACAGACGCGTTTGAGCAAAATAAGTTGCTTTCATGGCATCAGTTAAATATAGAGTAATTCTTCACAAAAAGGTTTAAATTAACAATTTTTTTGTTATTTATTCATATTGTGAGATACGTTTACCGCAATTATCAAAAATAACAACTTTTTGGACATTTAACTTAGTCCCATGCTAGGCGCCATTAAAGTTTTTAATTGCTACTAAATGAAGGTAGCACGACAATTTGATTCCACAGACAAATATATAGAATAGGTAAATTGCTGGGGCAGAGTCAATGTGGCGAGTCGGCGACATCGCGTATCATACGATGAATAACTGCAGGAATCAGCCAAGGTCGGCTAAAATAAGGTTTTATTGCTAAATCTACACGACTATTTTCGGTTTGTATTCGACGCTGAAATGGATTTTGGTGCGTTTCTTAAATACTTTGACTTGTAGTATGTTATACATACATAATATAAAGGGCTTTTGTGGTTTTACATGTTGGTTGTCTTTAGAAACGAATATTTGTAAAAGGGCATTGTTTTATGTTATTAATTAATTAGGTATTTGAATGTACTTAATAGGACGATAAAAGTCTATCATTTATTATTTATCCAACTATTACTACGTTAATGAACTTACTAACCGAATTACATTTTCATCAAAAATATATTCCTTAACATCTCATAGTCGCAAAATAAAGAAAACCATCCAACGAGAACATATTTTCATTACAACATATTATCACACTAGTAAGTGACGGTAATATATTATGTTGGCTTGCCTAAATATAATTATCTGTTGGTTGTGCAGTCATTAATCAAAGTGAGCCAGTCAAGGGTCCATTCACAAGTGCTCCGTAAGAGCCAGCAGTGTTGGCACTACTCCCAGACTCAATGTCTACCCTCCAACTTTCCTCATTTGCACTACAGATATAGCATGGAATATACATAGATACCGGGATTTTGGCATAAACTACATGGAGGGTAGTATGCTGTTTTGAATTTGAAGTAGTTGCATAATTATTGAAAGTTGACAAAAATTTCATGTAGGATTTGAGTTTATCATATCTTTTGGATCGTATGATTATGAATTTAAATTTTAATATAATATTAAAGCTTTATTTGATCGCGCTAATCTATGGAACTACCCTTCGGATTAGAAAAAATATTTATGTATATTTATTATGTATTATGATTGTCCAACTTTTGAGGAAGGTTAGGCTATTTAACGTCACGATACGACCCTCATGAGGCGAGCAAACAGACGAAAAAAAAGAACGCTGAGCGAAAACGAAGTAATAGCGCGAGCTGGCGATGCGATGCGACGCGGTGGGTTGGGTGCAAAAGAAGATTTATATAAATATGGCTGTTATTTTAATATATTGTGTATCTTAGGACTTCCATGCGAACGAAGTCGTGGGCAGAAGCTAGTCATTACTAAAACTAAGACCATCGTGGGTGACGACAACAAATAAACGCAAGATGATAACACCAAGCGAATCTAACTGATCTTCAAGTGACTTGAGCTTGCAATTTTAGTGGTGCTTTATATCCTTATTCATTGCCTTAGATGTAAAAAAGGAAAAAGAAGTTAGGATCGGTTATGCATATTATTACCTATCCTTGGTCTTATAGAGGTCCAAATTTAATTACCAATCTCCGTAGTTGGCAATGCTTAATAGCTCCTGTTAAAGCTCTTAAGTAAAGACGCTAATTTTGACTGTAGATTGTAAAATCAAAAAGTATATCAGTAATATAACATAATAAGTTTATTTCAATAAATGTTTACAATGATACACATATGTCTAAAGGCTATATTTTCGAGTTACAAATTAATTAGACATCTGTAGCCGAACTAGGCGAAAGCCTGTATTTCGGCTATCAGCGCCAAACCCCTTTTTTTTTTTTTTTTTTTTTTTTTTTTTTTGGGTGGGAAATCATCAAATGACTCCTCCCGCTCTGGGCAGAGCGAGAGGGAGTGTCAGACTTTTACTGACTAAAACCCACCCGTGTTCCTTCCGTTGCCTATGTGCTGGGGCCGCGATATCCCTTTCGGACAGACCCGCAACCCCAGCAGGCATTGGTCTTTCCGGACCCCGTCAGTTGGTGCTGACATCCCTTTGAGGCGCGCGTGGAACACAACGCGCCGTCGACCCGGGCCTGGTCCTTATCGGACGGCGAGCTGCCCATCGCTCACCGTCCGCAGGCCCGCGCCTACGGTGGCCGGAAGTCAGCTTGTGACTCCCGACGCCCGGGGCGTCTCCTGCGGCGACTAGGGGCGCGAGGGCGTGCAGCTTCAATCTCCCTCGCGCGCTCCGCCTCCTCCTTCGCGAGCATAACTGCTTCGCAGAAGGAGGTGACGGCCTCCCATGCACTCTCGCTCCGGACCATGGCCTGAACCAGGGCCGGACGCGAGAGATCGCCGCCGCCGATCGCCTCCGTGAGGACACGGCGGTGCTCCGCCCAAGCCGGGCAGACCTCCACCGTATGCTCCACCGTGTCCTCCGGGCGATCCACACAATGGTGACACCCGGGCGTTTCCTCCCGCTTGATCCTGAACAGGAACCTCCCGAAGCAACCGTGTCCGGTGAGGACCTGCGTCAGGCGGAAGGTGAGGACGCCGTGGCGCCTCTCCAGCCACTCCTCAAAGAGGGGACTTACCGCCGCAATTGTGGCGTGCCCAGCGCTGGGTTGCGACAATCGCACACTCCATGCCGCCATGAGATCCCGCCGGAGCTCTGTCCGCTGTGCCGCGATTTGTTGCGGCAGCGGAGTTATACCCCGGCGTTTCGCCTCCTCGCGCAACTCCCACATGTGCGCGAGGACCTTCGCCTCCAGATCCCATGGCGGTAGTCCGGCAAGGAGGCTCGCCGCCTCGCGGGAGACCGTGCGGTATCCCCGGACCAGCCTGATGGCCATGACCCTTTGGGACGCGTTCAACCGCTGGGCCGGTCGCAGCCTCAGTGAACGCGCCCACACCGGTGCCCCGTAAAGGGCCATGGACCGCACGATCCCCGCGTAGAGCCTCCGGTAGGAGGCGTTTGGACCCCCTAGGTTGGGCAGAAGCCGCTTCAAAGCAGCCCCAGCCCTATCCAGTTTGGGAGCCAAACGTCGGAAGTGCTCCACGAAGTTCCACCGGGTGTCGAGGACGAGTCCCAGGTACTTCATCGTCGACTCGACACCGATGTGAACCCCTCCTGCCGTTATCTGGGAACCCGACAGTGGCGCGTTCCGAGGACCATAGAAACACATGGCCTCGGACTTGTGCAAGGCCACCTCGAGTCCCAGTTGCCGGATCCTATCTACGATTGTCCCAACCCAACGTGTCGCAAGTTCGGCCGCCGCCTCATGCGACCTCCCCTGTACCAGGACCAGCGTGTCGTCAGCGTAGCAGACTACGCTGACGCCTTCAGGGAGGTCGGCGCGCAGCACCCAGTCGTAGCCGATGTCCCACAGATACGGCCCCAGAACCGATCCCTGTGGGACACCGCACGACATTTCTCGCCGGTTCCACTCTCCGTGGTGACCGGGGTAGATGACGGCCCTGTCCGTCAGATAGGCCTCGACCACTCGACAGAGGTAGGTCGGCATCCGGTGATACCGGAGTGCCTCCCTAATGCAACTCCAGGGCAGGGTATTGAACGCGTTGGCGATGTCAAGAGACACCGCCAAGACTACCCCACCCCGGGCAACAGCATCCCCCGTCGTGAGGGCTCGAACGCGCATGATGGCATCCACCGTGGAGCGCCAAACCCCTCAAATAATGAACACTTTAAAATCTACATCAAGTAGAGATGTTAAGTTCGTCAGATTGGTAACATTGGAATGTAAAAGGACATCATTCAAATTGGTCCAAAAAAAATTAAGAAAAAAATAAAATCATTTTCAGAAAAACCATCCAATTCCTAAAATTTTTTACTATCACACCAAACCCGCACACCTATTGGTTATGTTGTTACAGACTAGTAAAACAAAATAAAATAAAATGCCCTGGCCCAGGCCTTAATTTATTGAGGCAGCCACTTAATTGATTGAGAAAGTTCGGTTAAGCAGCTGACAACCTCCTAGGTGGACCTGAAAAACATCATTAAAAAAAAAAACATCGTACGTCTATTATTCATTACATTTGAAATATGTTTTTAAAACATTTTAGTTGACTTTATGCTGCTAAACTCGCATGTAAAAACTAAACTATTAGGCGGACGAGTTCGTCTTCATAGTAAAAATGTCAGGGATTGTATATTCAATCCAAATAGAACATTTTTTTTATGGCCGGCTCTTTTCGTTTTTTGGACCAAAAATTTATGAATCGTGAATGATCTCCTTTGATCTTTAAATTCATTTTTCGAAAGAACACGCCAGTGTTCATCCTTCCTTTTTTTTAAATAAACGTTTACATCATTCATCCCAGTACATATACTGGGATGAATGATGTAAACGTTTATTTTTGTTGTGCTTTTGGCTATAATTTAAAAGTTATTATTATTGTATATTGAGCACATGTCAAACAATATAATCGAATCGGTGCAATAAAATTACTAGTGCTGATAAAAAGTTGTATAACCTCTATCTATGTGGGTCGATGGGAATAGATAACGGTTGGCTAGGTCACTTTTAAATCATAGTAATATAATGATTTTGTAATTTTCTCTAATAGTTTCGTGATTGTGTTTTTTTTTATAATTAGGTAAGTTGTTTTCCGATAGGATCTCTTGGACGTCGTTATGGTAAAGGGGCTTCTCTTTTGCGTCAAACTCAAATATTTGATTTAAAATATCTGTTCAAAAGAGTTACAATATTGTAAAAGATATAAAAGTTAATGTAATGAACATCCCATAAGAATCTTGTTTAAATAGCAGGTGGTTTAAGTACTATTACGAGCCTTAAAAGTCTTAGAACAGTTGCTTCGTGATAAATCGTATATATCCATAGCTCATAAGTATGCAAGATGCTTGTGAAAGTATTAAGTTACCCACCGATGGATCTAAAACTAGAGCTATCTTTGACCTACATACAGGTGCCATAATATCGTGTGTAAAGTAGAGGACTTAATGAAGATAAAAATAGCCTCTTTGTCATCTTCGAACGAGAATAGATTCTAAAGGCTACAGCACATGAAGACATATTTAACATCTATTAATAGACAAAGCATTTTGTTCTGAAAGGACACTGGACAAAGTTGTATGGGAAGTGGTCTACTGACCCAATGAAGACGTGGTATTTTTTTTTTTCTAAAGTACTTAGGTACACAATGTATTTGTTAAATTTTTATGAAGGCATTCATTTAAATTATTGACATAACAGACATTTATTATTAAAAAAAAGCTTGTAAAATGACGAAAATATACTATATCATTTTCTCTAAACAATAAATCATCCTTTTCCTATAATTTGTGGTTGGCGAAAACTAAAGGCCGCGTCACGGAAGGAAGGATGCGATTAGATCCATCGGTGGGTAACTTAATACTTTCACAAGCATCTTGCATACTTATGAGCTATGGATATATACGATTTATCACGAAGCAACTGTTCTAAGACTTTTAAGGCTCGTAATAGTACTTAAACCACCTGCTATTTAAACAAGATTCTTATGGGATGTTCATTACATTAACTTTTATATCTTTTACAATATTGTAACTCTTTTGAACAGATATTTTAAATCAAATATTTGAGTTTGACGCAAAAGAGAAGCCCCTTTACCATAACGACGTCCAAGAGATCCTATCGGAAAACAACTTACCTAATTATAAAAAAAAACACAATCACGAAACTATTAGAGAAAATTACAAAATCATTATATTACTATGATTTAAAAGTGACCTAGCCAACCGTTATCTATTCCCATCGACCCACATAGATAGAGGTTATACAACTTTTTATCAGCACTAGTAATTTTATTGCACCGATTCGATTATATTGTTTGACATGTGCTCAATATACAATAATAATAACTTTTAAATTATAGCCAAAAGCACAACAAAAATAAACGTTTACATCATTCATCCCAGTATATGTACTGGGATGTAAACGTTTATTTAAAAAAAAAGGAAGGATGAACACTGGCGTGTTCTTGTTTGCTAATAACAACAAGCAGCAATACATTTGCTAACGGTTATATTACCTAATTGTACAATTCGACCATTCAATGCAGCAGTCAAAAGGCAAAGGGCAGAGAAGAAGATCTGTTATCTCTAAATAAACCTTACACTAATAAATAAGTTTATAATAAAAACACGTACCTTTATCATATTCTGTAGACAGGTTGCAAGTTGTTTGAGACTCCAGTCATAGCTGGCGGCGCGTGCGTCGTAATTCCCCGGTCATTTTGAATAGCGGCTTGAGATTGGCTTATACAAATCTCCCGCACTTTACGTTAACTGCTCACGGGTCTCTAGTATTTGATTTACATTGTTTTAATTCTAATTTTGAATAAGGAATGGTTTTAAATGTCACTTGGATAATTCACTAAAGAAATTAGGTCACAGTATAGGGAGTTTGTAGAATTTCTTTCACATGTCTGCTTACAGTGGTGAATACCTGAAACAAATGATAAATAAACGTTAGGCAGTTGTTTTTACCACTCGAAAAAGTATCGGAGTTGTCTCTTTGCTGTAATGGTTGGAAGAGCGACGGCTGAGCTGTTTTGAGTTTGATTCCCGGGTGTTATAGGATTTTTCTTTCAGGAACTTCTAAGTAGCATTGCTATGCTACTTAGACTTACTTACTTACTTAGTTTATAGCCGGGTAAAAGTCCAGATTTCGAGTTGCTACTCGAAATCTGGACTTTTACCCGGCTATAAACTTAACTGGCGAATTGTGGGTGATCCTACACATATGTCTGCCCCTTTGTGGAATAAAGCCTAGATGTTATGTTATATAGGAGTTAGATATTACAAGAATGTGTGGAGGTATTATTCTGATAATAATTCTAAAAAGCTACGGCACTTAAAGGTCGTAGGTCAGATTAGACCTCATAGATACATACAGCAACTGGGTTAAGAAGGTTGATAACATAGTACGAGTATTAAAAAGAGTTCGGCAGAGAAGTAACGTTGGAAAACCAAAATTATTGTCTTCGATAACCTCTTTTTTAGCCCAATTGTTGCAGTTCCTCCATGAAAATTGTCTGCTTGACCTAAGCCTTTAGTATCTGTAACTTAAAAAAATGGAATGGGCATGTGATACGCAGGTCGACGGAAAATGTCTTGAGGAAGGTTTTGTATAAGAATGTATGGAAGGCTATAAGAGAAGAGGTAAAACAAAAAAAGCGATGGAAGGGTTGTGGCCAAGATGATATGGCCAGAAACTAAAAAGTCAATACTAAGATGACTACTTCTTCTTCTTTTCGTGTGGTTAGTGATTAACCTGGTGTCAGATATTTTAAGCCGCCCATGGGCCTCTGACTTGGCTTCACATGCCGTCGAGAAATATCTCTCAGGCATGCCGATTTCCTCACGATGTTTTCCTTCACCGTTTTTTTAAGTTAGTGATAATTATAAAATACGCAAATGAATCGGAAATTCATAGGTGCGTCTTTTGGGTTCGAACACGAGACCTATGACTTGGCAGTCTGACGGTCACACCATTAGGCTATCGCTGCTACAGACCACTGATTGAGATCCATAAATTCACGCCTTCTTCATATGGGGTAGGTAGACACTATAGGACGCCAACTGCTACGATCCCTATGTACTCCTAGTAGTCATGTAGGTATTGTAGAACAAAATAACTGCAACGTCCCCAAAAATAAATGATGATGATGAGTTGCAGTTACTTAATATTTATATTCAACTCCAGTTTTTGCAGGATTTTTGATTTTTTGGGAAAGCGTTTTATTTAGAATCCGTTGCTCCAGGAAACTTTGGGGTTACAACAACAAAAAAAAAAAAAAAAAAAATTGCGGGAAAGTTAATTAGTCATGACTTTTTGATCTTTAAATTTAATTGAAAACGGGGTTTATCCTAGTTATATATTACCCAAACTGGGAAGCGACTCAAGAACCTCCTACTTGGCAGTGCACTAATTCACATTCAAAATTCAAAAGCGCATTGGCAGTGCACTAACAGCATAGGTGCTTGTGCAGCGCATTCCCTTTTCTTGAGCATCGTCACGCTTATTTTTCCTGTTGTGAGCAGATACCATGACAAAAAATAAATAAACAAACTGTTTACGCATATTAGAAAATTATTTTTATTGTACTGTATATAAGAAAATAAACAAAAATAATTGTACACCATGATAAAGAGATACTATAAAAAAATTCACCAACTTTATTGGTTAACCAACGCTACAACAAATAATATTCTACTCTATTAAAAACATGCTGAAAAAATCTCAATACTCAGTACTCAATATCTTTATTGCTTTACAATCTGATCAATTGTTGTACAAATAAGATAGAAGATAAGATAATAAAAAATACAAAAATAAAAATTATCATTAAGTCAAAAAGCCTACACGCTTTGGAAGTCAAAAAGAGTAATTTTAATAAACAAAGGTAGGAAAATTATAGAAATTACAATAACCCTATAACCTAGATACATAATTCGACATTGCGATACTGTTACAAGTAATTTCGCACAAGGTTGCAATATCGATTGAAGAATGGGCTGTTAGTTACTTTCAAGCCATAATAATAACCTCCAATGCAACACCTTCAACTATTTCTAAACAAAATAACTAAATTGCACCGACCAATCGATTTCTCGAATCCACGCCGAAAATAGCTCTCATTCAACAATCGATACCTAAAAATATCCCTTAAATAACGTCACTGTTGTTCTCAAGACGAATATTTAGCAAGGAGACGCTTCAATTAATTCTCGTTTCTTATCCACCGAGAAATATCTCGGTACTTCAATAGAAGTAAATATTGAATTATTTTTACTTGCTCGGTCAGATCTAAAAATAATAGTTGACAAGGAGGGCCCGAGCTGTTATTGGATAGATAGTGGTGTGGAACGTTATCAAACAGACATTAGCCGCGGTCCTCCCACGTCATCGTCATTCATCCGCTTCGATCGCACGCACACACGCGCGCCCACGCGGTCACCACACCCGCGCCACCACTCGCCACCATCCGCCAACACTCGCCACCACTTGCTCGCATCACCAGCCACCACCGCCACTCACCATACATCAACACCAAACCTAAGCACGACGTCGCTCGACACTCTCACACAGCCGTCCACCATCTTAAATTCATTCACAAAAATCGCTATGCCAAAGCGCCTATTTGTTTACCGTTTTACGCCTCTCTGAGCACACTGTAACACTATAATTGAACACAGCTACCTTCTCCGGGCGAGGATGTTCCGTTTCACACTCGTTTTCTTGTTGTGAATGCGTTTTTAGCTCGTTTTTTGTTGGCAATACGGTCGTTTGGTTGTGTACGGGGACATTACGTCGGTACGTCGCGGCGGACAGTGTGCAACTGAAGAATGGTGGCAGGACTGCGGACGGCCGCGGGACGCGCCTGCGCGCTACTACCCGCCAAAATACACCTACGCGCATGTATGGGTTATGTCGGTTGTGGTACTCTTTCAAAAGTTGCACAGATAACATTACATCTTTAACTGTCACATAAATACATTTACTTATAAGTTCATTAAATAAATGAACAACCCCAAATTACCGTAGCAAGATAAGCCATGCTACGCGATAAAAAATATTGGCCGCGTAATTTCGTAGCGTCTTCGTGCTACGAGCGGCTACGGCGTAGAGCTATTTGGCGAATTTATTGTTAACTTCTAATGCATTTCGACTTAGGTAACTCCGTTTTTTTTAATGCATTTATTTACAGCTTAGAACATTAATTATTATGTGTAATGGAAAAAGGCGCCATGGTTGATGTTTTATTAAAGTAATCAATTTTTAACTATATTTCATAGTTTACGTTGCCTACTTTTAAATGCATTAACGACATTGAAACCTTAAATCGGTTTCAGTATAGGCGTATGAAACATAAAGATATAAAACTTAAATAACGTGCATTTATTAATATTTAGTTTACTAATATTTACGTACATAATGTTATTATTTGGACTACTAACATTGCAATATGACATAGACGTTCTTTCAAGTATTTCTCATTAAAATATTTATAATCAGCTCAAGTAAATACCACGCGTCAGCTTATTGTTTTGTACTCAAAACAAAGCAATGCTTTCCTTTCTATTTTTAGATCTGTCATGGTTCGCAGGTACTTGCTCTGATCACGGATTGCGAACGGCTATATTTGTTAGTGATATATTTGATGAACGACCAAGACCTCATGATAATTTGAAGAAAAACATCGTGAGAACTGAGTAAGAGTGGTGATGAATGCTCTGTTTCTGCATCTATAAAAGATGAGGTATTTTCCTGCAGATTACCATCATCACCATTGGCAGTCTGGTTCAACCCAGTGCTGAGTCTAGACGTCCTTCCGTTTGTAATAACCTTCCATGGTACATGGTTACAGGTTGGTTTTGTTTATTATTTATTTATTTAAACTTCTCGCACACAATAAGGTACAAAGGCGGACTTAATGCCTTAGGCATTCTCTACCAGTCAACGAAGGGTGGTGAAGAGATAAGATGGCAGGTGCTCCGAATTAGAGGAGATAATAATAATGAAAAATATTAAAAAGACAACAAAAATCAATCTGCCTAGCCTTTTCCCAAATATGTTGGGGTCGGCTTCCAGTCTAACCGGATGCAGCTAAATACCAGTATTTTACATGTAGCGACTGCCTATCTGACCTCCACAACCCAGTAACTGGGTAAAACGATACCCCATGGTAAGACTGGTGTCAGACTTTCGGGCTTCTGACGACTCGTAATGACTGTCAAAGATCCACGAATGACAGCCGGGACCAACGGCTTAACGTGCTTTCCGAGGCACGGAGGATTCTCGGTATGTAAAGATGGTCACCCATCCACTGACCAACCCCGGCAAGCGTAGCTTAACCTGATGGATCGACCAGTGCGGCTGTTGTTACTTAGCCACGAACTCCTCTAAAAAGACAACAATGAATTATAAATAAAATAGGTACACAAGTACATATACACACATACGTATATAGTACATAGTCATATAGTTTATTACATTTTGTTTTAATTTATTCATTACAGCAGTGCGAAAAATGAAAGACCGGATTGGGTCGTATTAACTAAAAAACGTAAGACCTTTGCACTGCAGCTGGACAGCACAGGCCGAAAATAAAATAAATAAATTTCAATTACATGTCAACCTGATTATTATTTTGGTAGGTAATTTAATTGTCTGGTGTTTTATTTTAGCTTCTGTTAACAAACCTTAATGTCAGTCCGGTGTTATGACCTTTAGAGCATTTATAAAAAGGTCACCCTTCAGAATGTCCATCCAGGTATATTAGGAGACAATTTTAATGTCATCAAAGATTCAGCTTTATCATTGGTTAGCATTTTTTTTAAGGAAAAAACGGTACCAGTTTTTATTGTGATACGAGTACGTAGAATGGTAGATGTATATAATTACTGAGTACCTAATACATTTCCACATCTCTATTTTAGTGATATATGTTATCCTTACTGTATTCAACGATATGAAATAACATTCCCTTAGATTTCAACAGAACAAAGAGTTTCAATTTCAATCCTCCACTATCATTTTGGCTATGTTAGAAAACAAGATACACATAAAGTCAAGACTCAAATTAAAAAGATATTTCAAAATCTTTACAAAGTACGATCGTCGTCAAAACAGGGTGGCAGGGACATCGACGCACAACCTGTTACCACGGATTCAGTATATAATTCTGGACCGTTGCAATTTTACGTCGGTTACTTTTTTTTAAACTGCTGTTTCCTACAAAACTGCAATACCTACGAGGCACGCGGACAAAATATATGGAAAAGCATTAAAAAAAATACCTACGAGTAATTTCTAAATCCATGGTAACAGGTGGCGCGTCGATATCCCTGCCGCCCTGTATAACGACATAAGGATTAGGTACAATAAGCACAGTCAGCCTCAAAAAGATGTATTACAACAACAAGAATTAGCCAGCCGTTGTCAAGTGATGCTTTTACCAACGAACAACGTTTAATTTTTAGGGTTCCATGTACGAATGGTGCCAAACAGAACCCTATTACTAACCCTCCGCTGTCCGTCTGTCTGTCAGCGAGCTTTATCTCATGAACCGTAATAGGTAGACAGTTGAAATTTTCACTGATTGTGTATTTCTATTGCCGCTATAACAACAAATAAAATAAAGTTGAAAATTAAAGCAAGTCCCTCTATAAGAAACGCTTTTTTTCGGCGTTGTTTTAAAATATTGTACGGTGGTACGGAACCCTTCGTGGGCGAGTCCGACTCGTAGTTGGCCAGTTTTTATTATTATATCCTAGATAATACTGTATCAATGTAAAGCTACTATTAAGTACCCAATGTGTAATATTTGTTGCGGCCACTCATTGATACAATTATATGAAACCATAAAAAAAAAACCTAAATTAAATTAAAATAATAAAGAATTACTAATCAAATTATTAATGATAAAATAAAACTTTAACCCTTTTCTTAATAAATATTGAGATAATTTATTATTCAATTAAAAATTAATTAATGAAACTTAAGTAAATTAATAAAAATAAAAATAATCTTAAGACGTGAGAGTGGAATAATTAATTTAATTGTCGTATATGACAATTAAATTAATTCTGGTCGATGTATACATCTTTTAGAGGCTGAATGTACGTCGAGTCTTTGTGAATACAATGTCGATAGAATGCATGCCCCCCCCCACGCGTCTCGGCATGCTCAATGAGATGACGCTGCTCCTTGCATAGTCTCATGTCTGGCCGTATTGATGAGACGTTCACTTCCAACGGAACGCTGAGAGTCGAAACGGGTATAAAAAGGGATTTTAACCGGATGCAAATGGAAGGAAGGCTTTAAATTGAAATATATGATATGATAAACACATAAACATAAACAAGCCTACATAAATTTTTATTTTAACGAAAACCGCAGTTAAGTTTTTTGATATGGAATTACGTTGCAGTTTTGGTTATATAATTAGTTTCGTATGCCCAAAATTTGATTTTAGAATACTCTTTTAAATATGTTTTCAAAAATTCAGACCTATAGTTATATCGTATAGTTACTATTTTCTGAAAAAAAAGTCGAAAGAAGTATTTTTATGTCTCTAGTAGAATCTTCGCCATTGCCACTGATAAGTAAACAACTTTTCAAACATGCGATTTCACTACTGCCAACGTTCAAAGATACAACAATACGTAGCTGCATGTGTATCAGTGACGTCATGAATTCGTGTGATGAAGTCAAGTAAGGTTTCCATAGTTCTACGTCGTTGGTTAGATGACAGTGTCCATTGATAAAATTCTGAATGAATTATACTTTTTAACCGTTCAAATAAAGGACCATTACTACATTATACGGCGAGTTTTTTTATTTTTTTTATTGTTATATTGTCGTTGTGTGTGGGTGTAAAACATGGAGGATTTACTTACGAGAAACAGGCCCCAAGGCCGTTATATCAATCACCACCCGTATTTTGACGAATTGGTGATAATGACAGGCACCTATTTAAATTGATACGAACAAAATATGGATGCATACTATTGTGAAAAATCTGGCTTGCGTTAAAGTTCTTGTTTTCTCTTTAACTGAAGCCTTATTAAAACAGTTATATCTGTATTGACTTTTGCCAGATAGCTATTGGGTCTGTGCTTAATCTTTATTGTAAAACTGTTGCATAAATCAGCTTATTCAATTATATACCCTACTAATCACATCAACTTCAAATGAATAATTTCGTTTAAATAAATTCGTTTTTGTTAGTTCAACTCCCGTTTTTTTTCATCGAATATTGGTTACTTAATACTACTTCTAGAACTTGCACAATGCTCAAACAAACATCACCAGGCTTCGAGTCCTGTCTCAGATCAATACAGCCACCCATTCAGCTTCATCCGCAGGATGCCTACGTTACTATGACGCACGAATATTAGGGCGTTCTGACCAGGCCGAGACACTCAGGCGCCGATATGGCTAGACCGAGGTCAGACAAGCCTGTTCCAGCCAAAAAATAAATACTTCTAACATTCATTTATCTTCTCTTTCAATAAAAGTATTGCGTAATTTGTATTCGCTGCCAAAAGTATAGTATCTAGGTTTTATGGGAATGTTACATAAATTCTCTAGGTTATGTAATGGTCTCGAAATCTGGGGATTGGTGCATTGTATTAGCACTGCTGGATTAAGAACATGGCCGCTAAAATAATAAAAAGAAAAAAAAATAGTAATTCGACATTATCGCCTCAAACTTCAGCTAGGGGTTTCTAGGAAAGTGGTTCCGTCATATTGTAACTTTAGTGTCAAAAACGCTCTGCATTTGGACAACCATTACTGTGTGACCGTTGTCCGCTTCTTTAGGAACCAAAGATTTAGCTGATGGGATGCACATGACGTCATATTAAATAGGATTTAATAAAACCCTTAAAAATGTAGGGACCATGAAGAACTGTACTTATAAACAAATTTTTTTTTTTTTTTTTTTCTTACTTCTTTCTAGTAAGCCAAAATTACATTACGAAATTAGTGATATGAAATGACATAAAATTATAGGGCTTTTTCGTTGTTGACAGTACTATGGCTCACGCGGGCGAGCTACTGACGTTCCCGCCGCCCGCACACTTGTACGAAACCGTCTTCCTTTAATTTTATTTCACTAATTTCGTAATGTAATTTTGGCTTTATGGGTAGAACTTCAGAACTTGGCTAGCAGGAAAATTTACATTACCAGTGTAGCAATGAAAATAGACTACTCAAAACATCCATCAATTCTTAGAATGTATCTATTTTAGCATCAAAGTATATTAAAACGCCTCTCTCTATTAAGTCTAGATTTAAAAATAAAACAAAAAATTGTCTCAGTACATGAAGTCGAACTTGCTAAAAGTCTATAAAATTGATATTTCACTAAAATAGCCTATTATTGCAATACAGAAGTTTGTCATGGCACAATGACGTCATCGCTAAAATGTCTCACAATTCCAAACTCAGCAAAAGTATACATTATGTCTATAAATAACCCTGTTTATAAGTTTAACTCCTGAAGCCATGGGATATAGCTAGACATTTATGCGAATATAATGTGATATTTCTTAAGTGACATTTTCGTCCGGACAAAGTTATTTACCAACAAAACAAAACTCTAAAATATACCAATATCGTAAATATCTGTCGCACTACCTCGCTACAGCGGCCGGCTACGCACGATCCGCCTACGGTTTTGAGTTTCAAAGCATTCATACATGCGAGAACGGGACAGCAATCACCCAACCAATACTGCAACGCGTAAGGGGGAATAGGATGGAGATAGTTATCGATCGGCTTGCGTCACAGAGAAAGCGTGGGCGCGATGACGTCACGCCGCACCCGCCAATCACCACTTAAGGAAAAGGCGCCACGAATTAGCGAAGTGTTGGTATATATATATTCATGAAGACTTTTTCCTTAGTCTTGTATAATTTTTAGGAAGCATCAATGAAGTTCAAATCCGAAATCATTCGTTCCCGAAATTTGTAAAACTATTCCTAAATAGGAGTTTGAAGAATGACCATACATAATCTTCTATTGCTTCATCCATAGAAACTAATGCTAATATGCCAGATATTTTTTGTTGTTTTAGAAGATGGCAGAATTGTTAACATATTATATGCATACAGTCTTCAATGAGTTAAAAGTTTAAATTAAGGGTTTTTTTTTTAGGTTGTAATTTGATTCAACCTGTATGAGCTAAGTAAATTAAATATAGGTATTAAATCTTTTTTTTTTTTTTTTGCATCAGGCTACAGGGGTATGAATACTTTATTGCAATAATGGGTACAAACAATTTATAACTAATTAATTAATAAATCTTAGGTATCTTAGTTCTTGATGTCTAGAATTCGTTTTCCTGTAAAAATATAATTAGCAGAAAATTGCTACAGAAAAAGAATAAACCTACGAACTTTCGTACGTAGGCGCTACGGCTGGGCCACAAAGCTCTACGCGTAGGAGCTTCGTAGTATTTTTCGTAGCGTTATCATTTTTTGCTACAAGCGCTACGAGAGTGAAAGCATACGTCATCTAGGTGTATTTTGTGTAAACTTTTTTGACACGGCTTTTGCGCTTTTTTGTTTTTTTTAGATAGTGATCTAATTGTTACAAAAGATGGCGTCGCTATCTTCATGGCGACATCTGGTGGTACATACTGGAACCAACAGAACAAGAACATGAGCTAATGTAGTATATAAAATGTGCAATAGATGGCATGAAAACGAAACTAGAAGATTTTTTTTTCTAATTTTAATCTAACTATTAATATTTTTCTTATATCTTATTAAATTATTGTGATAATTAATAGGTTTTTTATTATTCTTAATTCGGTGCTGATAAGAAATCATAGTATGGGTGGTATGGGGTTGCAGATACCTTTAGCTGCAGCATCACATATTATTTACGCAGAACACTACTTTACACGTTAGAGTATTATATTCTATTCTTATCATAAATTACGCAGGTAAGTGGTGAATGGAGGGTGTAGATACCTACCGACCAACTAGAACACCCCCAATCCCTTCGGTGAATACCTACACGCGTGTTATTATGTCGTGTTAATTTGACTAACAACAATACTATGCAGTCCCTTATAAATTGGCTAGCCGGTAACCAATGGACAGAACATTGTTTTTCGTTCTTCATTTTTTTTGCCAGGGAGTCGAACTAATTCCTACTCTGAGCTTGTGAGTTGCGACCAATTACTCTGCTTAGGCAACTATATTGGGCATATAAACGAGCTTTCGAACTTTAATTACTAGTCTCAACACGTTTTTTACATCTAGTCTTCGATCATAATAATATTAATTAATAATTATTATTATTATTAATTAATAATAATAATAATTATTCATTAATAATAATAATTATTATTAATTAATCATAATAATTATTATTAATTAATAATAATTATTTTTCGCTGAGTCCACATCCCACATGTCGACAACCTCGTGAGCCAAGTCAAGATACTTGATTTGTTTATCTTTCTCAGCTTTCACGAGGTTCCCGTCATGTGGGACCGTTATATCAATAATCATTGTGCGCCTCTCTACTCGATCCACCACCACTATATCAGGTTTATTCGCAACAATAGTCCTGTCAGTGATGATGGATCGATCCCAGTACAATGTGATATTTCCATTTTCGAGAACTGGGTCGGGCACATACCTGTTGTACGGCACTTCCGTATTATTATTATATTATTATTATTATACAATATTATTATTAATTATTAATGTTATTATTATTAATAATTATTGATATAATAATTTGTAATGTATTCATTTTCATCGGTGGCACAAAACGAAAATACAAAAGCAAAGACTCCGAGTTCCGAAATAAAACTAATTTTTCACTTTGTAGTCTTTATTTAGGAAGCCGGTTTTTTTTTGTAAAACTGTTTTTATTATTGTTCATAAGTATCGATAAACGATAATGCTATTGACACGTTTTTGCTGTTCCCTTGGGTTTTTCATAGGAAATGAGGACTCATTGGCTTAAAAACGTTAACGTCATGCTTGCTCTTGAGTGGGTACTGCAAATACGAGTACAGCTCTTTTTGATTTGGTTGAATACTTAAGGTACAATTCCGTAGCCAGTCGGTACGGAATTGTGCCTTAAGTATTTACAGGCGGCACGGCAGCAGCGACTGGTTTCTATGTATTTCTATGAAACCGACGTGTCACTTGCTATGGAAGGTATTTCATAGAAATTTATAGAAACCAGTCGTGTCGCGGAGACATGTCGCCTTGTGCTGCCACCTGCGGTCGGCTACGGAATGGTACCTTTATGCTTTTATCATTTAAAAGGTACAGTCAGTCTCAAAAAGATGTACATCGACAAGAATTCATTTAATTGTCTACAAACTTTTCTCCATATTAATGTATCAATGTCAGTCACAAAATACACAAAAATGGGGTACTTAATTGTTATGGTTTTGTTACCGCTTTCTAAACGTAAAGGTGGACCGTGTAATGTTAGTAGTTAAGTACCTACGTGATACTATCCTTTATTTGACCCACTGCAGAGCAAAGGCCTCTCTTCAGAAGGAACGTAGTTATTAGAAACACATCTCGAGGAAGGTAATGTTCGTAAAATACGATTATGATGGTCTATAATATAGGCAATCTATGCTCGCATTTTCGTATTTTTTTTGTGCCCGCACACACGGCACACCAAACCAATAATTTGCAAATAATTTCCTATCCAACTTAGATTGAAATACAATAAAAGTTTTTTGGTACGTACCTCTATAAAACTTCCAAAAAAAAGGTAAATTATCATGGTTATTTTTTGTATCTCTTTCCTAGAGGTAAGAAATCGTTGGTCTAGTGCAGGAGTCAGCAAATGGCGGACCGCTGACCTTTTTTGTCTGGACCTTTATAGTAAATCATAAAAAGATTTTTTTTTTTAATAATTGTGTTTAGCCCGCGCTTCTTCTCTTTCTTCTTCAGACAGATAGTTCAAAGTAAAAAATAAAACATTTTTCACATAAATATTAATTTACTTACTTTGTAATTTTTTAAATATTCCTTATTTTAGTCTTGGTTACTAGTAACGTCTACCAAACGGACCGCGATAATCATATTATTATTTTTTAACGAACCTGCAATGAAACTAATTAGTGATCCCTTATCTAGTGGCTATTGACTGCTGAGCGTGACTTCCAGATCGAGCAAAGTGTTACAGGAATTTCTCCATAGCCTAGCAGCCCGGAGTCTGGATTTGGACCTGGTTTATGGCAAGAAGCTCGCTCCCTATTAAAGGTACTATGAAAATAGTTGGCGAAATGTGGGTGTGCTATAATAGAACTCTACCCAGCCCTTCTGAAAATACAGTCTAGAAGTTATGCTTTTTTTGGAATTTGTTTATTTTCATTTCAGAGACACAAACATCTGTGTAGCCCTGGCTCTTGTACTAGGAGTTCCTGTATCACAAGAGCCAAGTGTTACCTATAGGTTTGTATTTAGTTGCTAGGTATAATGTAAGTGAAATCAATCGAATGTATCATAAGCCAGACAGTCATTCCCCTTTGTGTGCTTAATTCTGTAATGATGATACACCTCAATGAATTCTGTTACAAAATGATTCACGGAATAGAAAATGATCACAACGTGCTGTTAATTCAATTAACGTTTTAGAGTACTTATTTACAGCGATTTCTGATAGCTAAGCACATCCAGTCATGCTATGTTTGTAAGGTCCATTAAAATCCTTGTTTCCAATTTATGTTATTTCCACTTAAACAAACATCAATTTTATGCTAGTATAAATAAAGTTGATTTTAGACCGTCTAGTAGTGTTGAAAATGTCATAAAAAATATGAAGTTGTAGCGCAAACTGTACCTTATGTGTAGGCATTACAGTTGTTCCTAAAACTCCTGTTTGGTAAGTAAATTGCGAACGCAGATTAGGTAGGTGTATCATAAGAGGCTGGAGAAGTGACTAATTAGGCTGCAGATTGCTCAATTGTAAGTTCATTGCAAGAAATCAAGTACATATAACATAACATCACGCCTGTAATCCAAAAAGGGTGAGGCAGAGGTGTACCTACCTATAAGTCCACCCATATTTCGCCAGTTATGTGTACGTCGCATGTAATAGGAGACGAACCTATTGCCATTACCCGGGCACAAATCCAGACTCCGGGATGCCACTGAAAAATTTCTGATAAACCCAATAGCACTTTGCCCGACCTTTTTTTTTTAGGCTGGGACATTATCATATATCTTCTCTCGCTTTGGGCGGAGAGGGAGGGCGTGTCAGACTCTTACCCACCCGTGTTCCTACAGTTGCCTGTACGGTGCCAGGGGCCACGGTATCCTTTTCGGACTTTCCCGCGACCCCGGCAGGCATCAGTCCTAGCAGACCCTTTCTGTTGTGCTGACATCTCTTTGAGGCGCGCGTGGAACACAACGCGCCGTCGATCTGGGCCAGGTTCTTATCAGACAGCGAGCTACTCATTGCTCACCGTCCGCAAGCCCGCGCCTGCGGTGGCCGGGAATTGGCATGGAATTCCCGACGCCCAGGGCGTCTCCTGCGGCGACAAGGGGCGTGAGGGCGCGAAATTTGCCTCTCCTTCGCGAGCAATACTACTTCGCAGAAGGAGGTGACGGCTTCCCACGCCCTCTCGCTCCGTACCATGGCCTGGACCAGACTTTGCCCGACCTGGGAATCGAACCCCGGACCTCATGCTCAGCAGTAGCGCTTGGGACCACTAGACAGATGAGGCAGGGATCAAGAACCTATTGTAAATAAAAGTACCTTTATGCACTCCCTGTATGAATAATTAGACAGCTTTCAGAGTAAAATTTGCGGCCATATCAATTGTACCTACGCATTACTATAATTTGCATTTATTTGTGCTGAAACAATCACTGCTAATGAGTACCTACTGCGAAATAATAATTACCTGTATTTACAGGAAATCTATGAGACCCAAAAATGGTACTATTGAATTGTTCATTGTTTAGAGTTTTTAGAGTGAGATCTGCTTCCTACATAAAAATAACATTGCAATAAGTAGGTGCCTATTTTGCACCTTAGATAAGTATGTAATTATTACTTACTCATGCTTCATTATTTATAATGTTTTTTTAATAACAGAAGTGGTCTTTATAATACTAATTAGTCAGTAATCTTATTAATTACTGAAATAACTACAAAAACGATAATTTTTATCTTCCTGTAAGTTATCTTTAAGAGGGCTTATCCTAAAAGTTGGCAACATCGCAAATAACTGTGAAATATTTACCTGTTTTGATTAATTTGGCAATAATATTGTGTGGAAATAAGAAATGTGGCTAACTAGCGGATTAGAATATTGATTATGAAATGCAATAATTAATATCGTAACACCGAATATTTAATTTTAGATGTAAAAAAAGTATTTTTCCACCTAAAACGGGTACAACATCAAATTCAATGTTATAATTGCAATTCATTATTAATATTCTAGTTTGCTAGTTAGCCACATTTCTTATTTCCATACAGTAATATTGCCAAATTTTTGACAGCTATTTGCGACGTTGCCAACTTTTAGGATAAACGCTCTTAGGTAGGTCGGTACTGAATGCTATTCGAATAATGTACAGTGCAGTTTATTGTTGTCTGTGCAAAAAAAAAAAAAGTAAAATAACAGTCATTATGTAATGGAGCTTGGCTACGTGAATCGCCTTAAACTTCTTGGCAGTTAACCTTCACTTATTTTCATATTGCTCCCTTGAGAAAATTAACTGAGCACACACGTAAACAAATATCTACGTTGTGAAGGCGTTTTGGCAACAGTGAAAAGTTGTTTAACATAAACCTTATTTATAGTCTTCAAAGCTTTATAGATCACAGCTCATTAACAAATTATTATTTTTATATCCTTAAGAGTGAAGAAAACGATAAACGCATTTTTGTATAAGCCAAACAAAGATACATTTAAATGTTCATCATCATTGATTCAAAAGTAATAAAAAAAAGAAATAATTATTTATTTATTTATTTCCAACTTACATCTATCATTACAGTGTAACCTATTGCGATAGCGTACTTATCTATCTCTTATTATAAACGTATAATTTTGTATTGTTGTGTCTTGAATGAGTCTTCCCTAAATTCATTATTTGCAACATCTAAAAAAGACAAGAAAACTGTTACAACAGCCATAAAAATAATATAAAGTATTTTTTTTCTTCTAAAATTACAGATAATAGATGTCCATATTGCAAAAGTTATATTTCTATAACCTTGCAAATATCAAATGCGTGAGGTTTTTTTTCAATAACATAATTTTATCCGAACAATAGATTGCTAAACTATTTCATTCAATATCTATGAGAAATGTTATTAGCCCCTGAGCTATTGTCTTGTCCAATCATGTAATGACTTGTAACATTAGGTTACAATCATTGTGGACCGCCCCATGATTTGTTACTGGTTGTATATAAATCATTTTGTTTTTTTTTCTATCTGTGTCATTGGCACAAGAGGTCTTGCTTTATTAAATGCTGTGGTTTCTTGCTGTAGTCAATATTAATAATACAATGAATTAGCTTTTGATTGAGCTCTTAATTTTTATGTTGGTATTTGCTAAATCACATCCTGTTCGTGTAATTGCGCTTTCATTTATTGAGTTGTCGGAGTATTCCAAATTACCTGCAGTATTCCAAATATGCTGCTCTTTGTCCATTTTTTTTCCGTGTGCCTACTGCAAAAAAATCGACAAATATTTTTGCCATAGATGTAACTAATCTGCGTAACATGTAAGTAAAAACACGAGTTTTAGGATAAACATCGGTAATGCGTACACACATAAGGTTCAGTTTGCGCTTCAACTTCACATTTTTACGACTTTTTCAACAGTACTAGTCAGTCTAAAATCAACTTTATTTACAATACCTACTATAAGGTTGATGTTTGTTTAAGTGGATATAACATCAATTGGAAACAAGGAACAATATTTATGGTCTATATTGTTGCTACCTCTTAGTGTAATCTATCAATCGCTTTTAAACGATATGACACACGTGAAAGACTATAGAAGGACACTACCTACACACGACAATCCAATCAGGTAGATGCCTGTTGATTGAATTAGGATAGTCACATTAATATCGTGATGGCTCAGTGGTTAAGGCCTCGCATCTCATCTCATGCACGAGGTTGCGTGTTCATCAAATCCAGGCAAATCCCAATGTGACTTTCTCAGTTCATATAATATGTACTTTCTGAGTATATCTTGGACATTACTGACATCGGTGACGGAAAAAATCGTGAGGAAACCAGTACCTCCTATTTGTAATACAAAATCAATCAGAATCTGAATCGTTTTGAAACAGATTGCTAATACATTGCTTCATAAGTTCTAAAAGAAAAACTGCTCAACACCGTAAATAACGCAATGAATGTTGTTGAACTGTCAAAATGAAACAGATTACTCGTAATCGTTTAAGAAAATGTGTTACGTTATTAGATAGCTAAACTTAGAGTTAATTATAAAACGCAGGCCACACTGGGAACAAAGATAAAATGCAAAATAAAAATTAAAAAATTGAAAATATTTAATTTCACATAAACCTACATGGGCACTTATGAAACGTCAGAAGCTAGGTGCACGGTTCTAAACTCGTTTAGCTTATTCGCTCATGTATTAGCAACCGCGTGTTTGCATACTTCAGCTCACACCGCTAACTATGAACCGATGAAAAGACCCGGTGGCTACTTAAGCGAATCTAAACGAACTTAGGTTCGTTCCCCGTGTGGCCTGCTAACGAATCTAAGTTCGTCGTGAGTTCGTCAATGCTCGTGCCTTCTCTGTATGAGAAGAGGCCTTTGCCCTGCAAGTAGGACAATAATCCTTCACCACACAATCCTCACCTTTGAAAACTTCATGAAAATCAATTTTGAAAACGCCAAAAAAATAGTCGCATTATGATTCCGAAGATACAGCTATAAGTTGGAGAGGATTGTGGGGTGAACGTCTCCACACAATCCTCACCTCAGTGCAAGCAAACGGCTGGGAGTACCGACTTGGTTTCAATTCCAAAAAATAGTCAAGAAATAGTCATAACGCTATGCCAAATCTCGAAAATAGTCATTATGGGATTCCAGAGATATAAAGGGGTCTTGGTGAGTATTACGTGGAGAGCCTTTCTCGCCACAATCCTCACCTGATTACCGCGGAACGCCTAGGTTTTTGAATTTGAATTTGGTGTCAAAAAATATTCAATAAATAGTCGTCTCGAACCATGGTAGTTCGAGTTGGGTAGTTTCGACTATGTAGAAGTATGTTAAACTTCCACGTCAACTTCTTTTCTTTTGTTCTTCTTTTGTTTTGGTACAGTCGCGAACAGTAAAATTGTAAATCTATTATAATAGGGTTGTGTTGTTGTGTGTAGTGTTGTGTTAATTTAAAACAGTAATAAAATATTGTAGTTACTTACGTTTTTTTTTTCTGTCAAAGTGTAATGAATACCTACCTAGCTGTACATAATATTCCTCCAATTTTTCCGGTTGGCTTTATGAGACCTAATTAAGTTAACTAATTAACAATATTATATAGTTAATTTAGTTATCTACATAAATATTATGTACAGCTTGGTAGGTATTTATTAAACTTTGGTTGGTGGGTGGGTTGGTAGTACCTTGGTTGGTGGGTAGGTTGGTGGGTAGGTAGATGGGTATGTAGGTTAGTTGGTGGGTAGGTTGGTGGTTAGGTTGGTTGGTGAGTAGGTTGGTGGGTAGGTTGCTGGATAGGTTGGTGGGTTGGTTGGTGGGTGGGTTGGTGGTAGCTTGATTGGAAGGTAGGTTGGTGGGTAGGTGGGTAGGTAGGTTGGTGGGTAGGTTGGTTGGTGGGTAGTTTGGTTAGTTGGTTGGTGGGTAGGTTGGTTGGCGGTTATGTTGGTTGGCGGGTAGGTTGGTTGGCAGGTAGGTTGGTGAATAGGTTGGTTGGTGGGTAGGTTGGTTGGTGGGTAGGTTGGTGGGTAAGTAGGTGGTAGGTTGGTGGGTAGGTTGGTTGGTGGGTGGGTTGGTAGTACCTTGGTTGGTGGGTAGGTTGGTGGGTAGGTAGATGGGTATGTAGGTTAGTTGGTGGGTAGGTTGGTGGTTAGGTTGGTTGGTGAGTAGGTTGGTGGGTAGGATGCTGGATAGGTTGGTGGGTTAGTTGGTGGGTGGGTTGGTGGTAGCTTGATTGGAAGGTAGGTTGGTGGGTAGGTGGGTAGGTAGGTAGGTGGGTAGGTTTGGTAAGTTGGGATGTATGTTGGTTGGTGGATAGGTTGGTAGGTAGGTTGGTGGGTAGGTTGGTGGGTAGGTTGGTGGTAGCTTGATTGGAAGGTAGGTTGGTGGGTAGGTGGGTAGGTAGGTAGGTGGGTAGGTTTGGTAAGTTGGGATGTATGTTGGTTGGTGGATAGGTTGGTAGGTAGGTTGGTGGGTAGGTTGGTGGGTAGGTTGCTTGGCGGGTAGGTTGGTTGGTGGAAGGTTCGTGGGTAGGTTGGTTGGTGGGTAGTTTGGTTAGTTGGTTGGTGGGTAGGTTGGTTGGCGGTTATGTTGGTTGGCGGGTAGGTTGGTTGGCAGGTAGGTTGGTGAATAGGTTGGTTGGTGGGTAGGTTGGTTGGTGGGTAGGTTGGTTAATTGGTTGGTGGGTAGGTTGGTTAATTGGTTGGTGGGTAGGTTGGTTAATTGGTTGGTGGGTAGGTTGGTTGGTGGGTAGGTTGGTGGGTAGGTTGGTGAATAGGTTCGTTGGTGGGAAGGTTGGTTGGTGGGTAGGTTGGTTGGTTGGTTGGTTGGCGGGTAGGTTGGTTGGCGGGTAGGTTGGTGAATAGGTTGGTTGGTGGGTAGGTAGGTTGGTTGGTGGGTAGGTTGGTTGGTGGGTGGGTTGGTTAATTGGTTGGTGGGTAGGTTGGTAGGTGGGTAGGTAGGTTGGGATGTATATTGGTTGGTGGGTAGGTTGGGATGTATATTGGTTGGTGGGTAGGTTGGTTGGTGAATAGGTTGGTGGGTAGGTTGCTTGGCGGGTAGGTTGGTTGGTGAATAGGTTGGTTGGCGGGTAGGTTGGTGAATAGGTTGGTTGGTGGGTAGGTAGGTTCGTTGGTGGGAAGGTTGGTTGGTGGGTAGGTTGGTTGGTTGGTTGGTTGGCGGGTAGGTTGGTTGGCGGGTAGGTTGGTGAATAGGTTGGTTGGTGGGTAGGTAGGTTGGTTGGTGGGTAGGTTGGTTGGTGGGTGGGTTGGTTAATTGGTTGGTGGGTAGGTTGGTAGGTGGGTAGGTAGGTTGGGATGTATATTGGTTGGTGGGTAGGTTGGGATGTATATTGGTTGGTGGGTAGGTTGGTTGGTGAATAGGTTGGTGGGTAGGTTGCTTGGCGGGTAGGTTGGTTGGTGAATAGGTTGGTTGGCGGGTAGGTTGGTGAATAGGTTGGTTGGTGGGTAGGTAGGTTGGTTGGTGGGTAGGTTGGTTGGTGGGTGGGTTGGTTAATTGGTTGGTGGGTAGGTTGGTAGGTAGGTAGGTTGGTAGGTGGGTAGGTTGGTGGGAAGGTTGGTTGGTAGGTAGGTTGGTTGGTTGGTTGGTGGATAGGTTGGTTGGCGGGTAGGTTGGTGGATAGGTTGGTTGGCGGGTAGGTTGGTGGGTAGGTTGGTTGGTAGGTAGGTTGGTTGGTTGGTTGGTGGGTAGGTTGGTTGGTGAATAGGTTGGTTGGTGGGTAGGTTGGTGGGAAGGTTGGTTGGTGGGTAGGTTGGTTGGTTGGTTGGTGGATAGGTTGGTTGGCGGGTAGGTTGGTGGGTAGGTTGGTTGGTAGGTAGGTTGGTTGGTTGATTGGTGGGTAGGTTGGTTGGTTGGTGGGTAGGTTGGTTGGTTACCCACCAACCAACCTACCCACCAACCTACCACCAACCTACCCAACAACCAACCTTCTCACCAACGAACCTATTCACCAACCTACCCACCAACCTACCACCAACATACCCACCAACCTACCCACCAACCAACCTACCCACCAACCAACCTTCCCACTAACCTACCCACCAACCAACCTATTCACCAACCAAACTACCCGCCAACCAACCTACCCACCAACCTACCACCAACATACCCACCAACCTACCCACCAACCAACCTACCCGCCAATCTACCACCAACCTACCCACCAACCAACCTACTCACAAACCAACTTACCCACCAACAAACCTACCCACCAACCAACCTACCCACCAACCAACCTATTCACCAACCTACCCACCAACCAACCTACCTACCCACCAACCTACCCACCAACCAACCCACCAACCAACCTACCCACCAACCAACCTACCCACCAACCAACCTACCCACCAACCAACCTATTCACCAACCAACCTACCCGCCAACCAACATACCCACCAACCAACCTACCACCAACATACCCACCAACCTACCCACCAACCAACCTACCTACCCACCAACCAACCTACCCACCAACCAACCTATTCACCAACCAACCTACCCGCCAACCAACCTACCCACCAACCAACCCACCCACCAACCAACCTACCCACCAACCAACCTACCTACCCACCAACCAACCTACCCACCAACCAACATACCCACCAACCAACCTACCCACCAACCAACCAACCAACCAACCTACCCACCAACCAACCTACCCACCAACCAACCTATTCACCAACCAACCTACCAGCCAACCAACCTACCCACCAACCAACCTTCCCACTAACCTACCCACCAACCAACCTATTCACCAACCAAACTACCCGCCAACCAACCTACCCACCAACCAACCTTCCCACTAACCTACCCACCAACCAACCACCAACATACCCACCAACCTACCCACCAACCAACCTACCCACCAACCAACCTACCCACCAACCTACCACCAACATACCCACCAACCTACCCACCAACCAACCTACCCACCAACCAACCTACCCACCAACCAACCTACCCACCAACCAACCAACCTACCCACCAACCTACCACCAACATACCCACCAACCTACCCACCAACCAACCTACCCACCAACCTACCACCAACATACCCACCAACCTACCCACCAACCAACCTACCCACCAACCAACCTACCCACCAACCTACCACCAACATACCCACCAACCTACCCACCAACCAACCTATTCACCAACCAACCTACCCGCCAACCAACCTACCCACCAACCTACCCACCAACCAACCCACCAACCAACCTACCCACCAACCAACCTACCCACCAACCAACCTATTCACCAACCAACCTACCCGCCAACCAACATACCCACCAACCAACCTACCCACCAACCAACCAACCAACCTACCCACCAACCAACCTACCCACCAACCAACCTACCCACCAACCAACCTACCCACCAACCAACCTACCCACCAACCAACCTACCCACCAACCAACCTACCCACCAACCAACCTACCCACCAACCAACCTACCCACCAACCAACCTACCCACCAACCAACCTACCCACCAACCAACCAACCAACCAACCTACCCACCAACCAACCTACCCACCAACCAACCTACCCACCAACCAATTAACAAACCTACCCACCAACCAACCTATTCACCAACCTACCTGCCAACCAACCTACCCGCCAACCAACATAACCGCCAACCAACCTACCCACCAACCAACTAACCAAACTACCCACCAACCAACCTACCCACCAACCTACCTACCCACCTACCCACCAACCTACCTTCCAATCAAGCTACCACCAACCCACCCACCAACCAACCCACCAACCTATCCAGCAACCTACCCACCAACCTACTCACCAACCAACCTAACCACCAACCTACCCACCAACTAACCTACATACCCATCTACCTACCCACCAACCTACCCACCAACCAAGGTACTACCAACCCACCCACCAACCAAAGTTTAATAAATACCTACCAAGCTGTACATAATATTTATGTAGATAACTAAATTAACTATATAATATTGTTAATTAGTTAACTTAATTAGGTCTCATAAAGCCAACCGGAAAAATTGGAGGAATATTATGTACAGCTAGGTAGGTATTCATTACACTTTGACAGAAAAAAAATACGTAAGTAACTACAATATTTTATTACTGTTTTAAATTAACACAACACTACACACAACAACACAACACTATTAAAATAGATTTACAGTTTTACTGTTGGCGACTGTACCAAAACAAAATGTATGTAGAAGTTGACGTGGAAGTTTAAAATACTTCTACATAGTAAACCAAATCGAAATTACCATGGTTCGAGACGACTATTTATTGACTATTTTTTGACCCCAAATTCAAATTCACAAACCTAGGCGTTCCGCGGTAATCAGGTGAGGATTGTGGCGAGAAAGGCTCGCCACGTAATCCTCACCAAGACACCTTTATATCTCTGGAATCCCTTAATGACTATTTTCGAGATTTGGCATAGCGTTATGTTTCTTGACAATTTTTTGGAATTGAAACCAAGTCGGTACTCCCAGCCGTTTGCTTGCACTGAGGTGAGGATTGTGTGGAGACGTTCACCCCACAATCCTCACCAACTTATAGCTGTATCATCGGAATCATAATGCGACTATTTTTTTAACCTTGGTGACTGTTTATGACTATTTCTTAACTATTTTTTGGAGTTTTCAAAATAGATTTTCATGAAGTTTTCAAAGGTGAGGATTGCGTGGTGAAGGACACATTTAAGTGACTACCTACTATTGTATATAATCAAGTTTTTCTAACTGAATAGAGAGCAGTGCTGCTGGGGAGTTTGTTGCGCCACTTCTTCTTCCCAGCTAAGCACTAGGAAGTGGTGAAGGGCGGGCGTTTTTGGGGGACTGTCTTATGTCATTTTGACGTTCGAAAAGTGCTGATTCGCAGCCTATTTTGAAAAATGACTTTTGAATTTTGAACAAGTCCTGTCAAACAGTAGGCGCTCGGCAATCCCGCACCCATATTTATTCGCCAATGGCCGGATTATTGAATTTCTATAGGAAATGCCAGTTTGCTAGTAAGAAATAATTTTAACACAGATTTGCAAGGTAAAGAATGTACATTTATTGTATTAGTTTACGTAATAATACCTACTCGTAGAAACGGAACGGACTGCAGAACGACAACGAACAATGCGCACGCTCTGTAACTTTTGTATAAAACAGACACAGAGTACACAGAGTTACAGAGTAGGAGACCTACAACCATAGGATCGAATTTTCTACGGGTTTTGTCGACGGAAGAATAGACAAAATGACAGATAAACAATCACAATCTATCACTTATTCTATTCTTCCGTCGACAAACCCCGTTTATATTATGGTCATACCAAGCATGCTGAGGTAGGAAATGCTAGACTATTGGACGTGTCGGATTAGTGAGCGCCGGATTACCGAGAGCTTACTAAATCCCACGAAAATGAATAGCCCAACAAATTGCAAAATCCGTGGTCCGATCAAGATAGACCGGACTCGCAGTAGGAAGTGAACGGAATACCTGATTCGATAGCGATAGAATATAATTGGTCTGTCCCAGTTTCGCGTGCCCTACGGAAAGGTGAAGGCGACGCAAAGGTTACAAGATTAAATAAACAAATAGGTAACCTTTGTACCTACCGCATAATTGTATTACAAAAAGGTGTGTCTCTTTAGAGTTCCGAGGCTGAGTAGCGAAATAAATGGAACCCTCAGGGTTTTTACCCGACTACGGCGAAGCAAAAAGGAGGGTTATGATTTTGACCGGTATGTATGTATGTTCATCTATTCCCTCATAACTTCGAAACTCCTCATCATAATTTGACAAATGAGGTATCGTTGGAAGCGTCTTGATCGTCCGCTGGTGGCTATGACGTAATCTGTTCGATTTAAGCCCTAACACGTGTGACTCCGAATTTTTAATTTATCCGTCTGTGATATCTTGCTTATACCTTTTTAGATGACTTTTTTTATCGTAGTTTTATATATATATATTTTTTTTATAGAACAACATAGAGGTCATAATCACGGGAACGTACTAATTAATCTGCTTAGCCTTTTCCCAAGTATGTTGGGGTCGGCTTCCAGTCTAACTGGATGCAGCTGAATACCAGTATTTTACATGGAGCGACTGCCTATCTGACCTCCACAGCCCAGTAACTGGGTAATACGATACCCCTTGGTAAGTCTGGTGTCAGACTTTGTGGTATTCCATTATTTGGAACCACATCTTTTAGTTTATTTACGTATAAACACGTTACTCTTTCTTTATGTTATTATATTAAACAAACCACCTTTTAATATATTTTCCTATTGATATTCTATGACACTTATATTTAACTCACTTTTATATTCTGTAGCACTGTTTACCTCTGTAAAGCATACTTTTAATTATCTCTTGTTTTAGCATCCAAGTCGATTTTATAGTATTTAACTTCCCCTTTTGTAAAAACTTTAGAATATTTATATTCTGACGTTTTCATCTTAAACTGTCATCTGTCGTAATTTACTTGGGTTTTTCCCAGTGGTCAGATTGACAGTCAGACTAGTCTTTCCAATGGGATTTTCTTTTTCCCGTTGGTCAGATCAGCTCCTAATTTAGTAAAGTACTGTTGAATACGAAGAGGTTATAAAACTATTAAATAGGTTTTATTTGTGACATTTTGGAGTTTGTTGACACTGGTTGAAATTCTTTGCAAGTTGTTTCATGGTTGATTAAAACAAATATTTCCTGTTTGTTATGAAATGTCAATCACATCACAACATGTCATGTTATGTCTATTTTAACAAGAAGTGGAGTAATGTGCTCGGTCTAAATGGATCTTAATTAAAAGGTTCCGGCTTAAACTTAACGAATATACCGTCTTTTCAATCTATTAAAAGTACGGTGTACCGTCAACGAAATAAAGCCGCTGAAGTTACCAAACTATTCACGACAACCCTATTGACGTTGAAATCCCTGAAGAATTTCAAACTTTCATTTTGGCAGATTTTATTGACCAAGGAATACGTATAATTGTTTTTTGTACGCCGCAATCGAAAGAATATTTAAAACGAGTAAAACATTTATTTCGTGACGGAACATTTAAGAGCGTGGCCTTTACATCATTTTCACAGTTACATAGCATCAATAGCATCCATGGTGATATCGAAAGCAGCATTGACACCACTAATATTATACCATTAATTTATGTATTGATGTCCCATAAATCGGAACAAAGCTACATCAATTTTTTTAGCATGCTACGATCACAACTGCCGTATATGGAACCAAAACAATTTACCCTGGATTTTGAAGTTGCTGCTTCTAATGTGTTAAAAAAAGTATACCCTGGTGCGGAAATAAAAGGTTGCTATTTTCATTTCTCCCATAACGTGTGGAAGCAAGCCAAAAAATTAAAATTGACAAAATCTAAAAACATCAAAACGCATTATTGTACTTTCGGGAACTCTGCCATTACTACCTACCGCCACAGTTAGTGGACGAAGGTTGGCAATATATAATTAATGATGGTCCTGATTCGGCCAACATGCAAACATTTAAAAAATATTTTCAAAAGCAGTGGTTAGAGAAGTCTGATTTTAAGCAAACTTGGTCTGTTTTTGGGCAGAGGCATAGAACTACTAACTGTTTAGAAAGTTGGCATAAAGAACTAAATAAAAAAATAACAAGAAAAGCACCCCCGGGATAATCAACTTACTGAGAATTTTTACTGAAAAGTGATTTTACTAAAATAACAAATAAACGGACGAAGGAAAATGTAATGAGAGACGAATTCATAATGTATTCACAAATGATGTTAACTAATGGAAAATTGAATGTTGGTAATTTTTTAGAACACCTAAGATAAAACTGTAAGATATCTACCTATTTAAATGCAAAACAGTTTTTACTTTCATTGTACTTTTTTTCTGTTGTTTTCCCAGCTGCCGAATAAATCTGACCAACGGGAAAAAAAAATCCCATTGGATAGACTAGTCTGACTGTCAATCTGACCACTGGGAAAAACCCATTTACTTTTCTAAAACATAGACAGAACACATCATAGATAAGTACACTCTACCTTCTCTCATAAAGTGGGTGTACACACTGAACCTTCGCAATAAGCGTAGATCTAAGATTTCTCCTCTGTAAGCCGTTTTTATTAGTGCTGGTCATATCTAAATTAAGAATTAACTTGAATATGTTTTTAAAACGTTTAAAATATGACACAGAACGATAAAAACGGTCTTCATATTTTTGAGAGTTGAGTCTTGTCTGAGCCCTCGGAGAGTCGTATTTTTAACTTGAGACGGAGTCACTGTTTTTATGCCCTTAAGTCTTATTTGTTGAACAGTTAGCTACTCGAATATTAGTCTCTTAAAACTAGCATAACTAGCGTGCGCGAGTGTCCTAATTTTATTGTGTAATTTAAACTATCGATACTAAGTGGATTATGTCAATAAACATTCTAGTACTGTGTAATACTGTGTTTAATTCGCTCGGCCCTCCTGCCTAGCCCTGTAGGAGGTGCTCACTTCTAACGAACCACGCGGCGTAAAACGCCGCGAGCACACGCACACGAAGGCCTCCGACACTAGACGTCGTTACTCTCCGAGAGAGACCTCCGCCGTCACCTGTGACGCTAGCGCGTCCTCCCGCTAGGTGAGGCGCCTCAAAGCGCCTCCATCTACAAAGTCTCACAACCTCTACTCCGTTCCACAGGCTGGAGTGTACCTCCAGGTGGGATAATCCTCAGCCCAGCCTCCTGCACGCTGCCTGCGGCCTGCCTGCCTGCCCACCTGTTCCACTCCCTGCCTGCCTGTTCCTGCCTAACCTGAGCCTGTCTTGTGCCTGTTCCTGCCTAACCCGAGCCTGTCCTGTGTCCTAAACTTAACTTTACTTTTACTAATTTTAACTTTTAATTTTAATACCTTTTTATAATTTAACTTGTGACCTACGTTTCCCTCCACGGAGGAAAACGTTACGTTACAGTTTGGCGCCCAATCTCTTAGAAACTCACACCCTGCTCCACACTAACACCCTCCTTATACATCTCAACACTCTTACACTCTTAAACTTAGGCATAACGTCCTTACACTCTTTAACTTAGGCACAACGTTACAGTTTGACACGCAATACCTAGAACTACACACTCCCCTTAAACATACTCGTTAACACTCTTTTACTTAGGCACAAAAACATTACAGCTTAACACCTAACTTTAGAACTTAACATCCTATTATACTCTCTTATACACTCGTACTTTATATTTTCTTACTTTTACCGCACTATATTTTTAACGTGGGCTCGATTTTCAAAATTCAAAAAAAATACTTTATCTAGTATAAATTTTTCGGATATTTTTGGCAATTATTTTTTACCTTACTTACTTCTTAATCCCTATAATCTCTTATCTATTTTCTAAAATGAAACTTCAATGGAGTACCTATATCTTAAAGGAACCCCTAGAGGATAATTTTTCTTTAATTTAAAACAACATATAAACATATTTAATTTGAATAACTTAAACGGACTACTTAAAGTCATATACAATCTCTTCACCGTCCGCAGTAGACTTTATATATAAATTTTTTTCATAGCTCCTTTACAATTATTATTATTATAGTTTTTTACTCTTTGTATCATATACACCAACCCTCACTACTTAACCCTTTAGGCATATTTTGTATCCCACCTTTTTTTTTATTTTAACCTCGGCTTTTCAGCCATCTTATTCCACTTAAACTCTTTGATGAGCGGTCCCTACACAACTCATTAAATAAGCCCATGTGTATACCTTCTTCCCTCTCAAAGGAAACTCTCCTATCTTAAAGAGTAAATCCCCTCTCTTAAAGGGTAAACTCTTCTTAACTTTTAATTCTACGAGCGGTTCCTACACAACTCGATAAACAAGCCTATGTGTATACCTTTAACTTACGAGCGGTTCCTACACAACTCGATAAACAAGCCTATGTGTATACCTTTAAACTTAATTCTCTTAAACTTAGGTTTCCCTTAAACCTAGATTCTTCTTAATTAATTCTCTTAAACTTAGGTTTCCCTTAAACCTAGATCCTTCTTAAACTTGGGTTTTCTTAAATCCTTTAATTGGTTTTCTTAAACTCCCAACTCTTGAGCGGTTTGGCAACTCATTTAAAAAAGCCTCCAATGCCTTGTAAATAGCTTCTTAACGGGTCTTCAAACAGGTGCGGGTTACGACACCTAATTAAAAAAATAAGCCTTCGTAATTTTATCAAAATAATTCCTTGAGGAGTATGCGTCATAGAACGTGAACCATATCCCCTATGTGTGTTTGAGTGAGAGTGTTTGACGAAAGTATGAAAGATGTTGTTAGACCAAGGATTTATTTAAACATTCAAAATTTTCAACGTATTGAAAATTTTTCTTGGGTCGTCGGGGAAATGTGGTATTCCATTATTTGGAACCACATCTTTTAGTTTATTTACGTATAAACACGTTACTCTTTCTTTATGTTATTATATTAAACAAACCACCTTTTAATATATTTTCCTATTGATATTCTATGACACTTATATTTAACTCACTTTTATATTCTGTAGCACTGTTTACCTCTGTAAAGCATACTTTTAATTATCTCTTGTTTTAGCATCCAAATCGATTTTATAGTATTTAACTTCCCCTTTTGTAAAAACTTTAGAATATTTATATTCTGACGTTTTCATCTTAAACTGTCATCTGTCGTAATTTACTTTTCTAAAACATAGACAGAACACATCATAGATAAGTACACTCTACCTTCTCTCATAAAGTGGGTGTACACACTGAACCTTCGCAATAAGCGTAGATCTAAGATTTCTCCTCTGTAAGCCGTTTTTATTAGTGCTGGTCATATCTAAATTAAGAATTAACTTGAATATGTTTTTAAAACGTTTAAAATATGACACAGAACGATAAAAACGGTCTTCATATTTTTGAGAGTTGAGTCTTGTCTGAGCCCTCGGAGAGTCGTATTTTTAACTTGAGACGGAGTCACTGTTTTTATGCCCTTAAGTCTTATTTGTTGAACAGTTAGCTACTCGAATATTAGTCTCTTAAAACTAGCATAACTAGCGTGCGCGAGTGTCCTAATTTTATTGTGTAATTTAAACTATCGATACTAAGTGGATTATGTCAATAAACATTCTAGTACTGTGTAATACTGTGTTTAATTCGCTCGGCCCTCCTGCCTAGCCCTGTAGGAGGTGCTCACTTCTAACGAACCACGCGGCGTAAAACGCCGCGAGCACACGCACACGAAGGCCTCCGACACTAGACGTCGTTACTCTCCGAGAGAGACCTCCGCCGTCACCTGTGACGCTAGCGCGTCCTCCCGCTAGGTGAGGCGCCTCAAAGCGCCTCCATCTACAAAGTCTCACAACCTCTACTCCGTTCCACAGGCTGGAGTGTACCTCCAGGTGGGATAATCCTCAGCCCAGCCTCCTGCACGCTGCCTGCGGCCTGCCTGCCTGCCCACCTGTTCCACTCCCTGCCTGCCTGTTCCTGCCTAACCTGAGCCTGTCTTGTGCCTGTTCCTGCCTAACCCGAGCCTGTCCTGTGTCCTAAACTTAACTTTACTTTTACTAATTTTAACTTTTAATTTTAATACCTTTTTATAATTTAACTTGTGACCTACGTTTCCCTCCACGGAGGAAAACGTTACGTTACAACTTTCGGGCTTCTGACGACTCGTAACGACTGTCAAAGATCCACGAATGACAGCCGGGACCAACGGCTTAACGTGCTTTTCGAGGCACGGAGGATTCTCGGTATGTAAAGATGGTCACCCATTCACTGACGAACCCCGGCAAGTGTAGCTTAACCTGATGGATCGACCAGTGCGGCTGTTGTTACTTAGCCACGAGCTCCTCTCAGAATCACGGGAACATACTGCCGGGAGAAATATAAATCTTATGTAAAAGTCAAATTTTCTTAGTTTTTTACATTTTGCAGATCAGTGTGAGGTTTTATGTTGATTAAAATATGATTTGCGACAGTAACAAATATGGCTTTACATAATTATAATCATTACAATCAGCAATACAACTCCATAAGTAAGCACAATCGTCAAATGTCATGATTTCATGAAATAGTCATTCAATGCGATTATTATGAACTTAGAGAGTTGTATTGATCATTTTTATGATTATAATTCTATAAATAAACATTTGATACGGCCGCAAATCATATTTACATCAACATACAAATTGCAAAAAACGTAAGAAAATTTGAATTTCGCGGGCTACCTTGACGCTTTCACCTTAATCCAACTTATAAACTATCTGTGTGCGTAGTTAGAGCTGCTAATGTGAGTCAAAACTAGCGATAAGTACTTACTACTAATATACTTTATTTTGATAGATAGGTACTTAACTTCAGCACTCAATCTATCATTTATAACTTGAACAAGTAAACAACTGATTTCTGCCTTACGTAAGGTACTTTTCAGCTTTCTCTACATTGGCGATCTGAATTACTTTATTTACCTACAGCTATTTATCATGCCTCGGTTTCATACATTCGCAATTGAATGAAAGCAATGTTACGTATCCCGTTATTAGTCACTTTTGCCGATTTTCACTAACACTAAGCGACATCTAAATGAATTCCTAAATAATAGCGCGCTGTTAGATTTATAACCCCACGGCGCATATTTTTTCGTGCACTGGAATTTCAACGCTGTGCTCAGCGCCGAGAGTTCAAAATCCAACATTGTGTTTTTTCAACGCGCTGGTACAAGAGTGCGTCCCAGTGTGTTGGATTCTCAACGGTCAGCTTAGCACCGAGAGTTGAAAATTCAGTGCGCGATAAAATCCTGCCACGATATTTTTACGTCCGTGCGAACGTGGCCAAAAGTTACACGCTTTTATTTAGGCATTCATCTAGGTGTCGTTTAGGGTTAGTGAAACTAGGCATTTCTCGCTTTATGGTCATCGTTCCATTCCCGATGACTATTTGCACACTCAAACTCAAACTCAATTTCAATTAAACCAATTACAGGCACTTTGGAATTGTAAAGGAGTTCGGTCATTGCAGTTAGAAAGATGAAGCTAGTTAGTTGCCTTACTATTGATTTTGATATTTCTTCTGGAGTTATTGTAAAATGTTTTTGAAAATTGGACGCAGTCCAATTACATTAAATTTACTTGATTAATTATGTTATGAAGATCACTGCGTCCAATCAAAATTTTCCGTCAGATACATTAGTAAAAAATTGATTGACATTAGTAAAAAATATTGGAAACGTATTTTTTTCTTTTTTTACGTAATGTAAAGATTACGGCAATACATTGAGTTAAAATTTAGCATGATGTCACGCTGCGGTAGATTTTATACAGACTTGTGACGTAACGAGCCCCCATTTATCTAAACCATTTTTTATTAATTTGATAAAGCAAAAAATATGTGTTTAATATTTTTTTATCTGATTGACGGACAATTTTTTTTTTTTTCCCCATTAAATATCCCCATTTACTCATAATCGGTTTTGATAACGTGCAGAGCTGTAGGTATTATCTTGCAGTAGACGATTAATCTGCGTTTGTTAGTAGCAGTTGTGCGGATAATAATGATAAAATGATATGATAAAAACTGATTTCTGTCCCTTCAATAGATCATATATTATTATTGTTGATCAAAAAGTAAAATTATGTCCTTAATTTAAATAAAACCTTCGCTCGCAGTCTTCGGCAGTAAAGTGGTAAACGTACCTAAACCCCGCCTGTTACGCGGGAGACCGCGGTTCGATTCAGTGAGCGCTTTATTTATTCAACATCCATCAAATTTAAGAAGCATCATTTGAATTGCAATTAGTATTAATTCTAGTTATAAATCTCAGTTCAACGTCATAATCTCATTCCAAGGAACTTGTCAAGTAGGATATAAAATTCAGGTTTTGGAAGCTTATGCTTAGTAATACCCAAATGTTTCGTAATTCTACAACGTCAACGTTTAAATTTGATGCCGCCAGAATATTCATTAATCCTAGTCATTACAACTCCGGTAAGCCCGAATCTACAGACAATAAAGCTGTAAGGTAGGTAGGTACATAAAACTGTTTGGGAACCTATACATTATGAAACAAAACCATGTCCGATCCGAAAGGGGCACATAGCCTACTGCAATAACATTACCAAGAAGTAAAAAAAAATCTTATTATTTTTTTTTTAAACAAAAAAGTTATTGCCATTTAAAATTCACATTGGCACCAAAATTACCCCAAAGCCATAAAAAAGCTTAAAAACTAGCAAATTTTCAACAGGGGTCATAGTTATGACTTTGAGACACACCCGCTAAACGAAGACGGCCGCCCGCGCCCCAAGTGGTAAAATTCCCCATTGATAAAAAATCGTGGCGATTTTTCTTTTTTTCTTTTTTCCTGAAAATTACCACATAAATATACTCTCAGTACGATACCTCACCGATCGGACAAGGTTTTTTACATGTTGTATAAATAGTTTCCACTTCAGGAGACTACGATGCAGATGCAGACTATGCAGATCATAACTACGTTATGATCTGCATAGCTATTAGCTATTCACAACCGTTCGACACCGTCACACTTCACAGACGAAAAAATCTCCGATTTTGTTGTTTCATGAGGTGTTCTATTTAGTACCTCCATTGAAAATACTTGTACTTACAGGCTGTCGTATAGAGAATGACATATTTTTGATTATCTTATTTGCCTTGCTCGCGGTTGTGTATTTGGTTTAAAACGGTCAAAATTTTCTGATTTCCTTGCCTTTGGGGACTTCTTCGATAACATTGATTGATGTTCGATTCGACACGGAAGCATATCGAAAAATTGCGGACAACTATGTTGTTTTACTTACTTTTAGTGGATGAAAACTGAAAGGCACCTTACGAAGCTTAAGTTCATTCTCAAAGACATAATAACTTGTAATAAAACAAGTTATTATGTCTTTATCATGTCCACTTTAGCCCGGAGTCGTAGGTCGTGAAATGTCAATGCGGCTTTATTTAAGCCATAACAACTTCTTACATGTATTTGTCGTGTGGTACCTACTGAGTTGCCCTTTTATTATCAGTAGTTTGTTTGTAATTATGAGTTTGCTTTGTTGCCAAAAGTTATGAAATTGATCTGAGAATTTAGTATTTTAAATAACTTTGGCGTTTATACTGGTAGTTATACTAGTTATATATAGGAGAGATAAAGGACGACAAAGACGTATATCATAAAGGACAAAACGTTGCTCTGAATATTAATTAAGGGGTAATATTTAATTAAGTAAGATCTGCAGATTTTTGTTTGATTTCTAGAGCATTTTTTTCGTATGCTAGCCAGTAAGGATTGAAACCGTAAATGTTTTATTGCATTTCTAATCGTTCTAAAACTAAAATCTCCATATTTTACTTAATTATACTTATGCTACCCCTGAATTAATATTCAGAGCAATTTTTTCGTATGTTAGCCAGTAAGGATTAAACCCTAACCTATATTTTAATTATTTTTTTTTGTGATTTTATGAGATAATTCTCTTTTCTGTCAGACGTGGGGTAATTTTGAGTCTTCTCCTTTAAATGTGATGTTATTTTTTTTAAATTTTATTAGTTTTTTTTCTAATGATAACTATATTTAAATTCCTATTTACTAAATTTATCTTTTTAACCATGATATCACTACTATTTTATGTAAGTAATTGTTGTGCCCGAAATGTGAACCTTATCATTAATATTAAGACTTTGTAAACACATGTGATAAGCTATAGAGATTTGAATTGAATTGAATTGATAGAGTAGAATATATTTTAACTCTTTAACGGACGTTAATTAATTACCTACCATCTCTTGCTTATGCACACGTCTTACTCTTGGAAAAGTTGTACCAATAACGCGTTAAAAGGGAAGAATCAAACCAAAACGTCTCTTGAAATCCCCTGAAAGTTAATTTTGCTACAGCGACCAAAGTTTCAATAGGATACCTCAAGGCACTTTGCGATAGTCAAACATGCTTGTTTATACGTATACATCTATATTTCTGCACCTTATCGAAATTAGAAATTTCGAAGTGAGGATCATCCGCCTCCGTGGCGCAATTGGCTAGCGCGTTCGGCTGTTAACCGAAAGGTTGGTGGTTCGAGCCCACCCGGGGGCGTTAATTTTTGACTTTCCGGTATTGTTTGTTACATTATTGTTAGTTTTTATATTTACTCAATTATTGTCACTTTTGTGACCTAATTTTACTGTCGTATATTATATCAGTTTTTTTGTAATTTATTTGAGTAATATTTGTATCTGGTAATTTTCTACTACTTAAACATCTTTTTTTATTATTATTTAAGAATACTGTGTAATAATTTAGTTTTTAATAGTGAAATATTTAATAAATGTCGTCAGATTGTTATGAAGTAATTGTACAAAGAAATATTAGAGTTTGTAACAGACCCTTACTTTTATCTTACCTTACTTATCGAATTGAACCACGAAATAGCGTTGAAAATAAAAAAAAGCATCAATGAATATCAATGTATTTAACAAGACGGGATTGTAAATTTCACCCATTTCCATAAGCCTTCGATAGCTCAGTTGGTAGAGCGGTGGACTGTAGTTGTAATAAAAAGTTGATATCCATAGGTCGCTGGTTCAAATCCGGCTCGAAGGAATTCTTTTTGGTTGTTTTTTTATTTTATTTTTTTGGTTTTTTTACTGTGTAAATAAAGAAAATCACGTAGGTTATTCGTTGAAAAAACGGTTAATTTACTATGTTTATCAGAAAAAAAATGAAACCTATCGTTTTCTTTAAAATACAACGCTAAAGCACGTTCGTGTAATAAAATAAAATAAAACAAAAACAAAAACAATTAAAACTAAATAATTTTGAATTTGATAATGTTGTGATTTTGTTTATTAATTATTATCTGCTTTTATAACATAATATGTTAATTTAAACTCATATACTGTTGACAGGGACATCGACGCGAAGCCGGCTAGCATGGATTCAGTATATGATTCTGAACCCCACTGCGTTGAAACTTTTCGTCGGTTATTTGAAAAAAAACAGCTGCTTGACTTTGACCGCGTAGGTATTGCACTTTTCTATGAAACAGCTGATTTTTTCAGTGGGGTTCAGAATCATATACTGAATCCATGGTAACCGGCTTCGCGTCGATGTCCCTGCCAACAGTATACTCGTATGAGTTTAAATTAACATATTATGTTATAAAAGCCTTATAAAAGCAGATAATTATTGACTGACTGACACCCTAAACATTCTTTTTTCTCTTGTTATTTGTAAAACTTCAAATCAATGCATAACTGTAATTAATTATTACATTTTTGTCTATCGCGCTTCTGTATTCCTTGTTAATTGAGAGGTCTGGCTCTTGTGATACAGGAAGTCCTAGTACAAGAGCCAGGGCTACACAAATGTTTATGACTCTGAAGTGTAAATAAAGAAAATTATTATAATTAATAACTTACTTCAAAAATATCAATACATGTCATAATCTATAATTTTAATGCTTCATGCTTTGCAGCAAGGTCAATGCTTTTAAGGCTAGGCTACACAGCATAATTTCCTGCAGATATAGATTATATATTTTTATACTAGTTACCCTCGACACAGACCGATATCCGCTTATATTTTGCGTGATTTCATAATATTGACCTTCATTTCAATCACGTCACTATTGTTTCAGCTGTTTTTTGGACAGATATTTTTAAGCACTGTTCTGTTTTCGGTTTAATTACATAACTGTTTTATTAGTTATGTTTACCAAGGTGTATCTTGTTACCCAGTAACTGGGTTGTACATGTCAGATAGGCAATCGGTCTGTGTGCGACTGTACAGACATTCCTGTGGCTACCTCAATAAATTAAGGCCTCCAGCCAGGGCATCTTCGAAATTATGCGACTATACGCTAAGGGGTACGGACTTCGGCTTAGGGGGTCGCTGGGGGAGGACAGCAAGGGACATGCTGGATCGGATTAAGAAGGTTAAGCTACACTTGCCGTTGCTGTTATATATCGAGACCCCTCCTTTGCCTAAGAAAGCACGCTACGCAGTTGGCCTCGGCTGTCATGCGTAGCTCTTTGACAGTCATTAGGGGTAATCAGAAGCCCAAAAGTCTGACAACCAGTCTTACCAAGAGGTATCGTGTTACCCAGTAACTGGGTTGTGGAGGTCAACGATACGTGAAATCGCGGCCCGCGAGCTGAAGAGTAGGTGGTTTGAAGGTGGTGAGCGTTAAAACCACCTGCAACGATAAGCTCGCGTGGAGCCGCAAACCCCGAAGCGCCGGAGCCATGACAGAAGCAATGCTTGCTGCATGTTGCACGCCTGCGTAAGTTTATTCCCGTTGTCCCCGTACGCCATATCACCGTCACGGGGACAGCGGGACGTGATTACATTTATTTCCCGTTGTCCCCATAACGTACATTCGGCTAACGGGGACAACGGGAAGTAAACCTTTTTTCATCGAAACAGCTAGGTTAGGTTAGGTTAGAACTGTGACCACACAACGGCCAGAAACATATTTTTGAATGTACAACCAAACCACGGAGACAACAGGAAGTATTTTTAAATATTTAATTGAAGTACCGCTGTTCCCATAGGACGGGGACACGTTAAACGCCTGCGTACATGTTGCATGCTTTTTTGCACGCTGCATGCTTGCTTGCATGCTGGATGCCTGCTTGCATGCTGCATGCCTGCTTGCACGCTGCATGCCTGCTTGCATGCTGTATGCCTGCATGCATGCTGCATGCTTGAAGCAAGCATCCTTCCTTCACCCATCCATACCTCGTGGTATAATAAATGTTCGGAAACATAATACTTCGAACACATGTTATTTCGGCTTAGTGTAACTTCGGTAAAAAGTTTTTCGACCAAATGAAACGTCGGAGTAACGAAAAAAATCGAATTGATAATAGGTCAACTGATACAGTGGCAGACGTGACTTCGATGAAGTAAAAAAAAACTAAAAGATAATAGTTGAAAAGTTTTAGGTGAAATGAAATTCGGTCAAATCTTTTTCGAACTTATGATAGGTAACCTTTAATAAGACAAACAAATATACTCTATTCAGTACTGTTTTTAGTGCTTGATAAGTTACTTCGTTTAACCTATAGATACATGGGCTAACTTTAATTCACCACTTTGTTTTTTATTTGAATGGTTTTGTATTTTCAAATCTAGTACACACTGCACGAAACTGCATTACATGTATGAACAAGATATTATTAGGATAGGTAGGTACAGACTGATTTTTTCTATTAACTTGCAGTAGCAACAAACAATTACCTACGTCTAAATGATTAACGACGCAGTGTTGGCTAGGACATTCATATCAAGATTTCGTAACTTCGACTTAGAACCTAACACCGAACACTTTCGGTTAACTGGACCACCTTGAAATCAATCCTATTCCTTTCTAAATATACTTTGCATATACGACGCGTGAGAAAAATATGCGGCATAACTAAACTAAAGTATGTTTTTTTTTCTATGTCTGATTAGGTAAACAAATATGGCGGACTGACATTTGGATTTTGGGAAAATTAGAGACCAGTTTCGGCGCCTGTCTCATTGCCCGCGCCGCTGGAGGTAGCAACTAAACACGAGTTGGCGAGCAACGAGCAACGAGTGAGCGACAGCGACGAGCAATTACTCGCTGACATGCGTAACAAGCTTGAGTCTCACAGCGAGTGTTGTTGCGATTACTCCCATTGATAGCTATTGTTGCTGCAAAACACGAGTAGGTACTCACCGGCAGAGTGAACAGTCGGCGATGAACTATCTTTTGGACGTTTACTGAGCGAGAAAATTGTTGATAGCTTATCGCTTCCTAGCCGGTGGTACTTCAAATTTGACAATTTTAGGCATCTGTCGCAAGTTGCCTAAAATTGTCAAATTTGAAGTACCTACCTTTCTCCTACAACCTCTCAGGTGATTTCATTCATAGCGTTTATATTTTTCTAGGAAAAATGACGTTCGCTCACACAAGTCAGGGTTAAGTGATTTTTGTCCTGTGTTTGTTTACAAAATAGGATAAGTAAGGCAAAATACACTGTACTACGGCATAACGATCTAATGTTTTATTGATCTACTCTGACAACCTTTGTACGGATGTCCTTTATTATAGTTTGTATGTGAATGGATATAATTAACGTCATAAGTACTATGAGTGATGGACGAGGTTGTGAGCAAGTGTGAGTCCAAGAAATTAGTAATTAAGTGTATGAGCAGGGTAATTACTTATTGTTCGAGTGCAATACGGCCGATATAACTTGGCAGTTCTGAACATAGGCACTACGAACTTTCGCGCACGTTCGCTCACTCACACTCGCCTCATTTCACCATTTGGTTCCTAAAAAAAATATTGCGCATCCTTCTGCGCGAAGTTCGGAAATGCCAAGTTATATAGGCCGTGTTGTAGCCCTATGTATAACGGATATTTAATAAAGTAAAGTAAAGTTTTTTCATCAAATCAAAATGGAAAATCAGTTGAGGAGCTTGTGGCTAAGTAACAACAGCCGCACTGGTTGATCCATCAGGTTAAGCTACGCTTGCCGGGGTTGGTCAGTGGATGGGTGACCATCTTTACATACAGAGACTCCTCCGTGCCTCGGAAAGCACGTTAAGCCGTTGGTCCCGGCTGTCATTCGTGGATCTTTGACAGTCGTTATGAGTCGTCAGAAGCCCGAAAGTCTGACACCAGTCTTACCAAGGGGTATCGTATTACCCAGTTACTGGGTTGTGGAGGTCAGATAGGCAGTCGCTCCATGTAAAATACTGGTATTCAGCTGCATCCGGTTAGACTGGAAGCCGACCCCAACATAGTTGGGAAAAGGCTAGGCATATTGAAAGTGTTTTCATCAAAAGTTACAGCTGTGACTTTATGAATGAACCACAACTAAACATTTATTTTATTTTGACACTTGTATGAAACCACTCCTCCGTACTGGAGTGGAGACGAGGGATGTTACGGAACTTCGGTTCCGACTCAGAAAGGTCGGAACTTCCGATTAATATTACACCTCCGAGTACGACTTCGGTTCCAATAATTTTGAATCGGAGTTATACCGAATATCGAAAGTACAATTTGATACTTTTAGAGTCACTGGGTTTGATTTAATTTAAGTTCATTCAATAGCCGCATTTTAAATTATCACCTCCCTAGGTAGGTATCTATTACTTTAAGTATACTTACTATAATTACTATATTATTATCGCTAATATTTGACTGATTAAAGAGACACATTATTCAATGGGGTCAAGTCAATTACAAACTTCACAATTTTTTTATTGAATAGATGTATCTCCCATACATCAATAACAAAAAAATAACAAAAAAACTGATCCAATAAATTACACAATAATATCGTATACATACATCACAGTATGGCGCTTGCCTGCTAACATTCCAGGCATAAGGGCAGTGTGTCCCTGATCTCGAACAGTCGATTTAGAAAGCATTAGACGTATCTTTAAAGTTGAATGTACGACAACATCGGGGTAATTGAGTAACACACTTACAGTAGCAATGGCTTTCATTTTGACAGGTGAAGAACATTGAATGCGTTATTTATACAGGGTGGCCTAGGGACATCGACGCGAAAACTGATACCATGAATCTCAGTACATGATTCTGAACCCACCTCTGAAATTTTTCATCGGTTATAAAAAATATCTGCTGTTTCATATAAAAGTGCAATACCTATTCGGTCAAAATGTATGGAACAGCAGATTTTTTTTGAAATAGTTCTATACAATCATAATAGAGAGATTTCATAACGATCAAATCTAGAGAGATTTGATCGTTATGAAATCTCTCTATAAATAAGGACCGATAAATAAGGACAATACACAGGGGGTCAATAGAGATTGACCCCCTGTGTATTGTCCTTATTTATCGATTGGTGACCAAAGATACAGGATGTTATTTTTACGCATTTGTGGTAGTTCGTTTCGATTAATATAGAGTAGACTTCGTTAGGAATCTGGTTTTGTTTACCCTAATGGTCAAGGCAAAGGCCGGCTTTTCAAATGAAGCAGGATTTTTATAAAAAAATATTTTATAAAACTCAAATCTCGACCAAATGTCAAATCTTGAGGAATTTGATAAATATTCAACGTTAACTAACATGTTAACTAATAATCATCAGAAAAATAATTAGTTTTTTTCTTCGAACAAACAAGTTCTAAGTTATGACATCCGGATGCTCTCGTTCTCCTTCTTGTTTTATTAAATTAACTTAATGTTTAGAACCAGATAATTGCCTACCTCTTAATTTATATCAGCAATGAGTTTGAATAGAAATACAAAAAATACTCGTATAATTGAAAAACCACTTTTAATGTTATCATCATGTTGTACGGGGTTTCCGTAGGTAACACCTACCTAACCCAGTAGTATTTAGTACTCGTAGTATTTATTTTATTCAATTATTTTTAATTAATAATGTTCTTAAGACAGCAAACCCAAAGCCCGCCCCGGGTAGTCAGAAGACCAAATGTCTGACAAACAGTCTTACCGAGGGAAATTGTGTTACCCAGTAATTGGGTTATGGTGTGTTTTAGTTGGGCAAAGGCTAGGTAAAACTTTCCCTTTTCCCAACTATGTTGGGGTCGGCTTCCAGTCTAACCCGATGCAGCTGAATACCAGTATTTTATATGGAGTGACTGAATATCTGACCTCCACAACTCAGTAACTGGGTAATACGATACCCCTTGGTTAGACTGGTTGTCAGACTTTCGGGCTTCTGACGAGCCGTAACTTATGTCAAAGATCCACGAATGACAGCCGAGATCAACGGCTTAACGTGCTTACCGAGGCACGGAGGAATCTCGGTAAAGATGGTCACCCATCCACGGATCAACCCCGGCAAGCGTAAATTAACCTGATCGATGAAACCGTGCGGCAGTTATTACTTAGCCACGAGCTCCTCTACCAATCAATCTGCCTAGCCTTTTCCCAACTATGTTGGGGTCGGCTTCCAGTCTAACCGGATGCAGCTACGACGAGCTCCTCTACCAACATTGTTATTTAAAATTGATTTTAGTAACCTGATGGATCGACCCGTGCGGCTGTTATTAGTTGTGGCCGCACGGTTTTCTCATTATATTAAGATCTAATGCAGTTTTTAATGTTGCCGAATTAATTAATTAAACAAGAAATAATTTGAAAAATTCTATTGACCTGGGTATTAAATTAATGGGCCACAGTAGGTAACATCGTTTTAAATTGGTTGCAGGGAATGATTTAAAAATCAATTTAGATACGTTACTTCAAATAATAATTTAAATCGTTTAATTACATTTTGACACAAACACATCAAATAGCATGTTTTGATATATTAGGTGTTAAAATTACATTGGTAATGAAATGGCTTCAGTAGTAATAAATATTTTTAGATCATCTTACAGTTTTGTAATATTTCGAAACTGCTCTGCTGATTTAACGGTGTTTGAAAACATACGCGTAGAAATTAACGTTTCAACTAAAATAGAATAGAATAGAATTGAAGTTTATTTTCATAGAATATAGGTTTATGTACTTAGGTACAGGTAAGTGGTCGCAAAATAATGAAAAGAAAAAACCCTAAAAAAAAGGAGAAAAAATAATGTGTTTGTGGTTTTTGTCAACCAATGGGGTATATGGGTTACATTACACACTTACAATTGGAATGCCTTTCATTTAAACAGTTCAACAACATTCATTGCGTTATTTATGTTGTTGAGCATAATAAAAATATTTCCTCTAAAAGATTAAGACTAATCTGTTTTATTTTGACAGTTCAACAACATCCATTGCGTTATTTACGTTGTTGAGCAGATTTTTTTTTCGAATTTATGAAGCAATGGATTAGCAATAAAAATTGCTTCAAGAGCTGTGCCTTCAAGCTGCACCAGGACCTTAATTGCGTAATACACGATCAATCACAATCTGAATCATTTTGATTCTGTTGCTAATCCATTGCTTTATAAATTGGAAAAAAAATCTGCTCAACAACGTAAATAACGCAATGAATGTTGTTGAACTGTCAAAATGAAACATGAATCTTAATCGTTTAGCGAAAATGTTTACGCAATTAGATAGCTGGTTCAAAACTCCGTCAGATATAGGTGGCTAAGCGGATATATGGTTTATTGGAGTATGTTTGGCAGATAACTGCAAAGCGAAAACGTCTGTAATTTATAGCCGTATGTTTTTAAATAAAGAGTTAGTTTCACAGAGGAAGATTGAAACGCGGTCAATGAGGCAAATCTAAACAATCTACATATATCAAGGACAAATTCGATGGAATCGCGTCCGGAATCACTCTTATTTATATTTTATTGCCGATTTAATAAACTAATGGTGTTTTAACTTTGACATTAATTTAAAAACCATTTTAAATAACAATGTTGGTAATGTGGATAGAATAGAATAGAATAGAATAGAATATTATTTAATGTGTACACCATAAAAATTACAGATATAAATGTAGAAATTTTACATAGGGTGACACAATAGGCGGTCTTTTACAAACAAGGTAGGTTAGGTTAGGTATTCAGTCAGTATGAGTCTGACAGACCCCTCTGCCCACCCCAGGGCGGTGCAGATCCATGAAGATTTCCACCCAAACAATAAAAAAGGTTATTTGGAGGTTAAAATGATAACAGCTGCACGGGTAGGGTTGCCAGGGCCAAAAATAGAAAAAAAAAAAACGAGAACCCTTCGTGCCTCGGCAAGCACGTTGTTGTTGCTATTTTTGTGTTTTGTAGAGGACAGTCTTTTTTAACGTTTTCCAGACAAGTCTGAAAGTTCTAAATAATGAGAGGTAATTTTAAGAGTTCCGTACCTCAAAAGGAAAAACGGAACCCATTAGGACCACCAGATCGAAATCTTTCGAAAAGTTAAGGACAGTCTATTAAGACCGTTTTACTGTAGCTACAACGTATAAGGTAGCTGTCCTTACTGCCCCATCTCGAAAATCCACCCTGTATAATATAACAATAATATTTAACTTAGGTATAGTACATAAATGTCGATATTTTGACTTATCGCCATTGCACCCGTGCGGAGTAGGGGCGGGTCACTTAATCTACACTATAATAATATTTTACATATAAAGAGAAAATATTTGTATTTTAGTTTGTAATATTTTTTTTAACTTTTATTTATTTATTAATTTCGGACAACAATATGGTCCAATTTGTTAGTAAAATACATTATCACTAGTGTTAGTAGTACATAAAACCAGGATAACAATAGCTGGTGACTGCGGCAGGATGTACAGAGAACGATAAAGCAAGGAATATGCTACCTGACCATTCTCCCCACATAGTGCCTCAGAAAAGGGGAGTAAGGGCTCTCCACCACTGTTTTCACGATGCTATTGTCACTGACCCGCGTTCTACGCATCAGTGATGCGATTTTTTTGCGAATCACACCTTGAAGCCGTCAGTTCGGTTCTGACCAAACATCTCCGATGCCTATAGAAACGGGGCAGTTTCAACAGCATCCTAAAAACATTATTGTATTGGATGCGTAAGACATCTACCAATCTTTTGGGGTAGCTGACCCATAGACCCCCCGCATACAGACCTTGACAAAACGCCTTGAACAGAGTGATTTTGACTTGCTCCGTACAACGAGAGAATCTACGGGCCAACATGTTCCCTCGGACTGCCAGTGCCCTACGTTCCCTTTCGTAGAACGGGAATGAATAAACTCATAAACGACTGGACCGATTTCAAAAAATATTTAATCAGTTGAATGCTACATATATTATCAATGAGTAACATAGGCTATATATAATTTATTTAGATATCACGAGGGAGAACCCGCTGGTGGAAGCTAGTTTAAAATAAAGGCTTGTGCAGACCAGCGCGACGCGACACCGGTTATTGTTATACTGTGAAGTTTTCTTAGAAATTGTATTGTTCGTGTCACGTCGCGCGACAAGTCGCGCTGGTCTGCACAAGCCTTAAAAAAAAAAAAAAATCCTTATCGTCTGTGCATGTGTGAGAACACATGCACAGACGATAACGAAAAATATTTTTTTTATTATAAATAAAAATAAATTATATTATAATTATTATTTTTTGTTAAAGGATAGCACCTCTGAGTTATTAGAAATCACGAATTTATATTGGAGATTCTTGTTTCTTTGATTGAAATAGCTACCACACAAGTACAGTCACGAGCACCAATATGTATACACTTAGCAACTTTAAAAAGTGATTTTCTCCTACTGTGATGATTGTAATTTTATGTTGTTACGAACATAGTATTTTGGAACCCACACTAATATGAAATAGGTCTTATCTCAAAGTTATAGTCGTTATTCCATGAGAAAATCGCTTTTGAATTTGGCTAAGTGGATTCATATTGGTGCTCGTGACTGTACATGTTGTAAAAATATCTGTATAAGTATGAAAGCTCCATCAATCTATTTCTGCCTGGAGACGCACAGAGTGGGTGTTTTCATTGCATAACATACAAATGTATGGCGAATCTCTAATACATGACCTTGTCCGCCTGTCTGTTTACGTTACACAACGTTGGACGTATACGTACCTACCTATAATAATCTTGTTATTTCGATATTTTTATATACGTATTAGACTAGATTTAGCTCCTGCAAATGCATCATGTAGTCATTGAGTAATCAAAATTGCCACATATTACAGAGAAGATACATTTAATTAAAAAGTAAATACGATATATATATATATTTCTTCGTTGTCATATATATAAAATAATTTAAGAAGTAGCTCCGTAAAAGAACCCATACAAGAAAAATTATTTAAGAGTACCGTCATAGAAACTCTTAAATTATTTTTCTTCTATAGGTTCTTTTACGTTCATTTGTTTTCTCTTTGTATGCTATGTCCTAAACCTAAAAACAATAGCTAACCATAGAACACAAAATGAGACAGCATTTTAAACTGTCTTTCTAATTTAATTTTAATAATATTTACAATCAGAAGACGTTTTCTAAAAAAATTATATTTTCCGTAAACAGTTTTTTTTCCGTTAACAGCAGGAACCAGAGAAACCTCACCCCCTTGCATTGTTTTTAACATTGCTAGGGGGTGAGGTTTCTCTGCAGCCCACTGTACTATGAATTCCATATAGCAAAAATAAATTGCCACCAGAACTCATCTTTATGTAGATATAAATAATCTTGATTAGGATCGGATGTATCCCATTAGAGTATAGTTTATTATATATATAGTTTCATATATTTTGCGTAACTTGTGAAGAAATCTGGCCCAAATTACTTCTCGTCGGCAACTAAGTACTGTCAGCATATTGGTACAAGAGAACATGCCGTTATCTCTAATTCGTAAATAATTATCTTCGGCAGACATAATTTGTACCATTATTTTAAATTATTATATAGAAAATTAAGTAAAAATTATATTGAAATGTATGATATTGGATTGTATTCATATTTTTTTTATAATGGTGGCTGTTGCAAGTATGTTTTAGTTATGTACTGTTCGGTATTGTTATGAGTCTCCGAGTTGATAATTTCTTGATATTACCAGGGTCCGCGTCATTCCGCATTGACGCCGGTAGCACAACTCCGCCGCGAAACCATAGCACCGTAACCGCAGTACCTAGGTCAATTCAAAAGACTCGCGTCATTTTCCGCTAGTCGAATCGGATGCGAGTAGCGGAACGTGACGCGAGTCAATTCAATTGAACTACTGCTTTCGCTGCTATGGCTTCGCGGCGGAGGTGTGCTACCGGCGTGTCCGCCAACTAAGCGTAAGCGACATTTTTACGTTTTTTTTTTTTTGCGAAATTTCGATGTTTCTACCTATGTGTACAATTGTATCATCGACCAGTATTCATCGGCGTCTCTTAAATCAGAAGGCCAATTCTCGTACATAAAAAACGTTCGCAGTCAAGTCGCAATCTGTCAAACTTTCCTAAAATGTTGGTAAATAGATTGTATTTTTGACAGATTGCGAATGAGATGCGAATGCGAACGGTCTTAAAAATTACAGGAATTGCCCCTCAGGTAGTACTATAACTAACAAAAGTGAAATTATGTGATATCCCTATAGTTTTATCGCAATTTGTCCAAATCGGGGAAATATTCGTAATCTCAAAGCTGTCATACGACATCAAAAAGTTGATAATGCGCTGTGACGCAATCATTCACGAGTGGCGCCTGCGCACTACCAACTACAGAATCGTGGGCAAATACTCACGACAATCTATTACATGAGATTATAGAGTAAGTACTCGTATTACAAAGAATTTCGATTTAAGTTAAATTCCTCTCATAATTTCCTCGGTAATGGCTATTATGACCTAAGAGGTTGTAAGTTTTGCTTCGTTTGTTTTAGCACAGATGAATACAGAAGGCGCACTCCGCAGTTTTTATATGAAGCGACAAGTACGCGGCGGGCTCGTCTTGTCGGGCCAATTCAGTGAGCGTAACGTATTCAGAAGAGTTACGCGCTAGAAAGAGAGGCAACTTGTAGGTAAATATAACTGCAGGTAATTAGCGCTGTGCGATCTGAATTGCACTTTATTATGTCGTAGCAAGAGTCGCTTTTTATTTAAATGATTTTGCGGACTAAACCATCTGTATTCATCTGTGGTTTTAGTTAGTTTTTCAAAACCTTAACTGGTAAAGTAAGTAGTACTTATGTAAACAGAACGGCCATGCTGTGTGTCAAGGAATACTTATCTTCTTCACGTTACACCCTTCCACAAGATCTTTGGGTTGCCATGTTCACTCTCAGTTCTGCATGAAAAGGGACATTATGCCAGACACAGCTTTGTCAACCTAAACTTACTCGTATTTGTCAAAATGTTGGTCATTCTTAAGCAGTGAAGTTGTTGTAGTGAAATTTTGAAGCTGATAATTGAAAAGATGCCTTTTTTATAATTTTTTTATTTGATATAATTTAGTATGGCATGATTTCCCAATGCTACTTATAGTATAGTCTTCCAACCGCATTGCCAATATTGCCTCTTAAAGGTATGTTTTACAGTAAGCTGCCAACCTAAAGGTCAACACAATGGATGGGTTTCCAGCAGCTGTCTTCAAATGTCAGGATAACACGTTTTCCGCTGTTCACTTGTTTCATCTCGGTCAACTTTCACGGGATCAAAAGTGGCAGATTGTGGCTTCTGTAAATGAACCTTTTAATAAATGGGTCTTTTCAATAATATGACATAATAGAACATCTCGCTTTTATTCCCAGAAGGGTTGGGCAGAGGTAGCTCGCCGTACGATATGGACCAGGCGCCTTGTGTTCCACGCGCGCCTAAAAGAGATGCCTGCCGGGGTCGCGGGAAAGTCCGAAAGGGATACCGTGGCCCTGGCAACGTACAGGCAACTGAAGGAACACGGGTTGGTTTTAGTCAGTAAGAGTCTGACACGCCCTCGCAACAAAGGTTCTAAATATTGTTATCTATTCGTTCGAAATTTGAAGTTCAACTTGTTTTAGTTTAGTTTCGGCCAGTCTATCATCGTAAAATAGTAAGTTGAAGTCACGTTTCCTACGAAATGTATGGGAAAAGTTTTTTGCGATTTCTGCCTTTTCTAGTACTCAAACCTCAATTGGGCCAGTAAAGTTTTTTGATCCTTATAAGAAACTGAATCGATTGGCATCAAAAAAAGTTTTTGTGATTTTTTTTTTGATGCCATTTTGATTGGCATCAAAAAAAATTTGCCGGGGTCGGCGGGAAAGTCCGAAAGGTATACCGTGGCCCTGGCAACGTACAGGCAACTGAAGGAACACGGGTGGGTTTTAGTCAGTAAGAGTCTGAGACGCCCTCCCGCTCCGCTCAAAGCGGGAGAAGTTATTTGAAAATAACCTACCCAAAAAAAGTGTTAAAGTAAGAAAGAAAAAGTATTGACACACAGAAAACTAAAAACACATTAAACATAAATAAAAAACAATAAAAACAAAGTAACATTAAAATTTAAAGAAGGAAGTCCTGTACGAGGCTAAAAGGCTCCTATCTCAGCATGATGCCGCGACATTTAAAAATAAATAAAAATGTTGCAGCGCTGGTATTCTGATAGGGCCCGACTAGACTGTGACTGAGCGTTAGACATAATATGTTTACCACATTTTCACACTGCCAGTTATGTTATAGTCCCCGTATAATAGGGGGCGAGCTATTAGCCGTAAACCGAGCACCAATTCAGACTCTTGGCTGCTAAAAACCCAATGGCATAGAATCCAGGAACCCGTGCCAGCAGCCAGCAGGCTTGCGATCATAAGGCCAACGAAAAAGTAACAAAACTTAAGTAATCAAATTGATTATTTCGCCCTGGTGGTCCCTAGGACTAATTCTGAAAGATTCTCAGCTGTGCCTGTTTTAACAGCCGAATACTGATAATAATCCTAAAATAAATTTAATTAAAATATTAATGATTACTCATCCCCCATCGCAAATAGCGTGATAGTTTATACTCTTCAGTTTGATCAGACTTATAGGGAATATCTACGCATTTTTTTTACAGAATCTGTCCAGTAGAATTTGCGTGATGCTGGAACATATACAAACAGACCTCTCTCAGTCTCTATTAAGGAATTTAATAGAGCAATTACCAACTTTTTTTTTCAAAATATTCAATGTACAGTTTTGACTTCGCTACGATTTTATTATACGTCTATACGTACCAATAATCCTAAAATATATATATATTTTTTTGTAGCATACTCAATTTATAGAATTAATTTATGATTATTTCCAAACTATCTTATGCTAGCCTATCTAAAAAATGTCTGCTGGGAATTCTATGCGAAACTTTCAACAAGTACCAAAAATAAAATTCACAATAAAATATATATTGTGAGCGCAAAAACCTATACAGTGTACATTAGCTATTTTCACGACAAGACAATGAAATATCTCGATCTAATGAATAAACCAATGTATGCAAATTACCGTGTGAATCCATTTCTTCAGTTACAATTAACAATAACTAAAAATTTACATAAAAAGGTGTTCATCTCAACTCGTCAGAAGACATTACAAGGATCGTTGGACACACAAAATGAATTAAATCTACAAATTCTTGTTTCCTTAAAACCGCTTAAATTAATCGTTTATTCACTGTGCACGTATGAATCGGTTACATTCATTGTTTGTTTCACGATTACACGAAGTTGACTGAAACTGCAACGATTACATTGATTGTTGGTGTTGCAAGCTCAGAAAAACTTTCTAGTATGACCAGCAATGCATATTGTATGTAAGTTTCAGTCGCTAGGAGATTGCGATACGATTGTCAACCTGCGTTGACCGATGCGCGGGGGAACGAACGCGCCCGACTCCGTTCGCAGTAGTTCGCAGTCATCGTCTCGGACGGAGCGAAGCTACTCGCCCGTTCCCGCACAGTTTTCAAATTTCGAACTACGATTCGAAAAAGAACGCGTGCGGACTTTTTCTCCGAGAAAGTGACTCGTGAAATAAATATAAAATAAAACCGGTGTTGCATCAATAAAAAATCGAAAGTTGAAAGGATATTTTTTGGTCAAAGTTTAGTGTTAAGAGTTACGTCGTCTCCCTTACGGTGAGTGTTCAGTTTTTAAATTAAAAACCTAAGGAGATTTTTAATTTTAATTAAAAATGAATAAGTAGCTAATTGTCACGTGATAGCGTGCGTTTGTGACGATACAAGAAGAGATTCGTTTTCTTTTGCTTGTGAAGTTACAATGACATTTAAAATTACAAATCTTGAGTGAATAACTGCGCTGACGTGATACTTACGTCCACGTATAATTAACCATAATCACGGAAAATTCTCTACATAGTCTTTTATCAGTTACAGCGAAAGAACATTTTCGTTCGCGATGTAGAATGAATGAATTGAAATAAGCGCGAAATAAAACAGGACGGGCGCAAAATCGCGAAAAGATCACGCTTTGAAAATGAAAAGCGGTCTCTGCGCTTATAATAATTATTAATATTTTTCTAATTCTGAGTTATCCATTTCTGAGTTCTTATTTGATCTTCAAATAAGAACTCAGAAATGATCATTTTTTTGGTAAGAAAGGAGCTTTTTGTCGTCACATTTGAGTATTATTTTTAACCTTTTTTGAACAGCCTTTAGACACATAATTCCCATTCTTTACAAAGAAAATTAATGAAGAAAACCTACATAATAATAAAACTTTTTAATTAGCAACGACTCTTGCGCACAAACGATCTTAGCAAAAGACATCAACGAACGCCGCACACGCGCTTACATAAGTAGAAGTAAAATTACGTAAAAAAGCTATACATATACGACAGGTGCACTGTCCGCATATTTCAATTATACAGTAACGCTTATATATTATGTTTTTATGTAAAACTGGTCAGTTACTAACTTGATACATATTTTATGTTACGTAAATGCAAATGATTTAGATTGCAAAAGTTAGTCGAACGGTGTCTAACAGCCTTAGAAGTTTGTATTTACTCCGTAATACTAACTTCTAAGAACTTAACCTGACTTACCTACAAACAATTAGATAAAAATGCTATTATTGTTTTAAGTGATTTCGAAGCTTCATGCTAAAAACAAACAAAATTCTTTATATTTACAGTTTAAAAAAAAAAAAAAGTTTTTTTTTGTCTTTTGTTTTTTTTGTCCTACAGCTGGGCAAAGACGTCCCTTTCTCCTTTCCACTCCTCTCTCGTTCTCTCCGAGCTCGTTCCGCCATCTTCTCCTGCTCACTTAGAAAGGAGTTTTGTCGACGGAAGAATAGACAAATTGATAGATAAACAAACACAATCTGTCATTTTGTCTATTCTTCCGTCGACAAAACTCGTTTCTATGGTTGACATGCTACTCGTGCTGGAGACTGCCTCGATGTCGCCGGACGTTTTCTGGGACCCACGTGGTGGTAGATTTGGCTAAGGTTCTTCCTACAAAGAGTTTTCCTGTAAAATTGGCTTTTCCTTCAATGGGTACGCAATTAACTGCTTATGGAATGTCGAAATGTACAAGATACTAGTTTTGTAAGAGCAGGAATCAAATAAATGGCTGGATTATGATGAAAGATCTACGTGATTAACAGCGTCTTAAAGAGTATCGTACTAATATTATAAACGCGAAAGTTTGTGAGGTTGGATGGATGGATGTTTCTTACTCTTTCACGCAAAAACTACTGCACGGATTTGGATGAAATTTGGCACACAGATAGTTTATAACCTGGATTAACATATAGGATACTTTTTTATCCCGATATTCTTACGAGATCGAGAAATATGCGGGTGAAGCTGCGGGGCGCAGCTAGTAGGTTATAAATGAGATTACTTCAGATCAGACAGTTAGTATGTAGAATAAGAAAACTCAGGTAGTCAGTAAATTACGATGATGTACAAGATACAATTTAAAAAGTATTGCCAGCCTCTTTGGTTTAGTGGTCGCAAGCGCTACTGCTGAGCATGAGGTCCGGGGTTCGATTCACGGATCGTGCACAGTGTTATTGGGTTTTTCATAATTTCTCAGTCTCAGTTTTTTGTCTGGATTTGTGCCCGGTTGGAATAGGTTGGAATAGGCTCGCCCTTTCTTACATGGGACCTCAGACCAAATAAAAAACCAAGACAGAGCGCTGCGAACAATACAGTAAAGCATGCCAAAACTACACCGCCGCTCTGTGCATACACGCTCACATTTACAACCTTTTATAATGACACTACAATCAAACAACACCACACAAAGTGCACACATGTTGACGGAAACGGCTTCACTTCACTGTTGACAGCGTTCTGTCTTGGTTTTTTATTTGGTCTGAAACATAACTGGCGAAATGTGGGTGTACTACGCAGGGGTACGTACTATCGAAGAACTTTATATCTAAGCAGTTTGAAAAGAAAATCCCGAGAACACGATGACCACATCTGTTACCGCCCCAGTTCTATAGGGGCCGAGCGCTATAAGCAGAAATAGTCCTTACGGTGTATATATATGAACTTCTTCGATGGTACACCTCTGCCTAACCCTTCGGAAATTACAGGCATGATGTTATTTAAAAAGTATGCGAATACGGTTTCCACGTTTTTATCTAGAAATAGACCATTTAAAAAAAAAAAACCGTTTTATACAAATATGCAAAATATTTACGCACGTTTGTAAATTATTTCTTTCACAAGTCGATAAAAATGTTAGGATTAATAATCACATTTATATCAAGGAAATGAACTTTAAAAATACATAAATCTGAAATAATTTATCTTGATAATTATACAATAAGTAAAAAATCTGTAATCATTTTAAAATCCGGTTCAAACTCAAATAACTATTAAAACGCGAAAATGGTCACAAAAACCTGTAATAACCCGAAAATTCATAACGCCGTAAGTGCATTTTTTTGCTCAACATGCGTAATTTTATTATCAAAATTGCATCATGATCCCACAGTTAACTAGTTCACGGGAAAAACTACTAGTGTATGAAAAAACTATTATTACGTACTGGTGATGAATTATCGTTTTCTTTGAACACAATTATTTTTGTATGAGTTGTTAATGGCATCCGTGAATAATAATGCAGATGTGACATTCTGACAAAATCATTTGCGTCATTCAGAGATTAACATTGACAGTTAAAAACGCAAAAATAAACTTATGATATAAATACGGATGTTTTATATAATTATTTATTTAACCTTCAAATTTATTTCAGTCTGCTGTTTATAGGGAAACGAGTTGAAAGTCTGAGTTTGGAAAACATGCGTGAAAAAATCGGATTTTCTTTTATTCAAAGTAGATTGTAATGCATTATTCTACAATTTAACTTCGTAATAAAATATGCGATCTTGTTTATCTATAAAGAGACTGATGATGCTATAATTACTTTATTACTGCATTGTTACTAACTTAATAACTTCATTATTTTATTAAATCCATTCCTGGGGAGAACATCATTTGTAATTTACATATTCGATTTTATAAAAGTAACGGTCTTTTCAGATAAAAAAAAATTGAATTATGTATAAAATGCAGTAGTACCGTTTTCTTAATGAAGTAGCATCAGAGTGTGAGGTTCAAAGTTCGTCATAAATTGTTGGTTTCACGGTTTCGTTTTATTTTGATAGCAGCCATTAATATGACTTTATCTGCTAACAGGTTTTATTTTTAATTAACAGTGTTATTATACGTGCATATTGACCTTTCATTGTAAAAGGTTTTTGTTAATGTCCTGTGTTTTAACGTACTAATTGAATAGTCTCTATCTGCATTTCAAAATCAGTAGTATTTATACGCTAAAGTATTCTTTTAAAGCAAGTCTCAGCATAACGCAATGCAAATGTAAGAATCTGTAAAGAATTTCGATGAGTTAATAAGTGGGTGGCCTATCTCAAGTGACACAAATTATGATAAATGCACTAAGCCTGATAAAAAGCTCAATACATCACTTTAAATCTCAATAATCTCGTCACCTTCGACGGGTATTAGTGTAACGAAAAAATATGACTACATTTAAAACTTCGGCCTACGGAATCTTAGACAAGCGACAACGTATAGATGACACATTTTAATTATGTCTATCCGCATAAGGCAATAAATTTTCTTAAACAAACCATCGACATTGTTGATTTACTAGTTAATAATGGTAAGTAGTCATTGAAGTGCTAATGTGGTCCAAAGAATTCTTCACGCGACCGTACTATGCAACTTTACTTGCATACACTGACCACGTAAAATGCGTTTTGTTTGTAAACCAACGGTGACTCAGCTCGCGAAGTTTGGAGGGTGGCCCATTATTATGCGTAAATGTACAGCGAACAATATTTTCGAGTGCGGTGGTAAATATTTTATGTGTAAACTTTCTAAAGGAGTTACGGAAGCGGACGCGTGGAATGGACGCGTATCGTAATGTATGAATCGAAGTGTGTAGCGAATGTTGATGATAACCGGTATTGGTGCATTTGTATGAGAAACAAGTAAAACGTCATTGCAATAAGAACTAGAGCTTATTAATAAATCAAAGCTTTCAAGAATACACTCATAAAGTACTGCTGAAGTGTAAATGTCATCTGTTTCACACTTTTGACAACAAAAAGAAATCTTGAATAAAAAGTCATATAACAGGAGCTTTTAAATTAGAGGTCAATTAATAATATTTATTTAATTAATACAATTATGTCGTTATAAACGGATAGCGGAGCGCGATCAGAGGTACAACCCGTACCTCTGATCGCGCTCCGCTATCCGATTGTGTTACAGTTTTCATTGGAACATTTTTATTAGATGATGTATACCTATGGAAGTATTCAACTTTATTCACGTGCATTCCGAGACAGTTTAGGCATAACCGAAAATATTCACATGGGCATCATCCATAAACATGCATGTCATTCACAAAAGGTGTTATATAAAATAGTGTTTATGTTCATTTACGATGTAACTCACGTTCGTTTTATGCATCTATTCGATATTCGTCAGCTCACATTCACCATTGAATGGTTATCGGCTCATAACATGGTGCATGGCAATAGGCTCGCCCCCTATTACATGGGACTTAAACATAATTGGCGAAATGTAGGTGTACTATAGGTGCACCTCTGCTTAATTCTTCAGTGAATACAGGTGTGATGTTATCGTATGTGAGTGTATCATGACATATTCAAAATGCTTGAGAAGAAGCCTACTTCTGAGAGTTAGAATTAATGAGAGCCCTTTTATGAATAAATGAGATTTCCACGCACAAGGTCGTGAGAACTTGTTACTTATCTCCAAATTGTAGGCTTAGTAGGTTATAGCAATATTTCGTGTTGTAGGTTACCGGGTTCTAAATCTCGGCCCACCCAAAATGTTGGTCTATGACCCGACACGTTTGAGATATAGTTGGTAGAACGTGGTTTATACTACGAGTTATTTATATGTTCGTTTGTATGAATAATGTTGTGCATACTTCAGTTCAAAGGTGGCCAGGGAACGTGTTATTCAGCAAATCATTTATTGCACAACTTATAATGCGAAGCATTAGAGAGTGCTTTGCATCGAAAAATTTGTTTTGCCTCCTTTCTGCAACTGTTTTTATTGTTACACTCCTGCTAGTACACAAAACCTATTTAATCTATATACCATTGTATAGATAATTTAATGAAGATAACCTATTTTTTTATTGTTTTTAAGTGCAGCGAAACGAAAAAACATCAAAACTGATTTTTTTTCCCGTCAATCAATTATAAAACCTGAAAACATTGCAGCTTGCGAAAAAATCTATTATTAGAGTTATTTTTTTTTAATAGATTTTTTTCAGCCGTAGGAGGAACCCTATTATTGAAAATGGCTCTTTTATTCAAAGTAGTTTAATTATAACTAATAAAAAACAAACAAATATCTATAAAATATTTCCAATTTGGACTCTCTTCCGTTGCCTAGCAACCAACAAAGCAAACGTTAAATTTTTGAATGAGCGTTATGAGGCGAAAAGGAGGAGCGTAACAAAAAAAGAGTAGTGCATAGTAACTTAGTAAGATATATTTTTGTGGATTTTTTTTCCCCTCACAATATCGAACGCTTCGTGATCACTCCTTATCAATATCACGGAACCTGAAATTTAGGCAATAATTAGAATCGACCACTGAATACAAGATTAGTCAGCATAGCCTTGACTTCTGCTAACAACATTAAAATATAATATGGATGTAGATAAAATAAAGCCTTGAAGATGCAGGATTTTCGTTTATAACAACGACTAATCATGAACTTTTTATATACATTTGAAATCGTGGCTAAATGATAACCGCCACAGGTTAATCTATTCTTGCCGCGGTCGGTTCGCGACCCCTCCAAACCTCGGAAAGTACGTTACGCAGTTGGTCCCGGCTGTCATGCGTAGGGCTTTGACAGTCATTACGGATAATCACAAGCCCAAAAGTCTTTTAGAGGTATGAGGAACAGGGTGTAAGGATCACTCATCCACCATAGAAAAGGTAGGATCCTCCGACCAGACGGGTGTCGTGTCTGGCGGGCAACTGCCCAGAGGTTGTTGTCGGGAGCTTGTATATATGTCCATCGCGCGGTAAAATCTAAAATTGCAGGATTTGTGTGACGTCAGGAGGTTGTGTGACGTCAGGTCTTTGATGCGTAGTTCGTTTGTGGCGATGTAGATGCCACCACAGTCTGACAACCAGCCTTACCAAGGGTTATCGCATTACACAGTAACTGGGTTGTGGAGTCTAGATAACCAGTCGCCCCATGTACAATAATGATATTCAGGTGCATCCTGGATGAAGACCCTAATAATAGTTGGGGCTAAATAAAAGGCTAGGCACATTGATTGAAAATTCAAAATATATTTTTTTCCCTGTAGGTACAAAAGCGTTTATCAAATGTTGCCTACACGCATCGAAGAATAGGATTCAATTATTGTATTTTGTTTTAAACAATGTAATCATATATTATTAACGCTGTTTTGTAACGAATGCACTATGAAAAACGTTTCAAGCGTAACGTTATAAAATCTAACATAACAAGTCACAGTTTTCTTATTTTACACCTTTACCTTTGGCTATTTCTCACTGTTGATTGCAACTTGAGTTGTGGTTTTCACGAAGTAATGTTTACTATTTTTATATAAACAACGTGTTTCTTTTGATGTACTCATAACTGGGCATTAATGAGACCATGTCAAGAAATCAACTGGCATATTAAGAATAATTTTTCATTTAATTTATTTTTTTCGTTTTCATTTTTTATACATAATAATTCGACAGTCATTATTTATGTAAAACAACCATAAGATTGATTTGAGTTAAGTATATAATAATTATTTTCTAAACTATGTGTTTTTTGAACACTTGTTCTAGGACTTTTTGTATTATTGTTAATTATAGCATATAAGCATAACCTTAGAGTTATGGAACATCAAAAGGACCACTATGTTGTTATTTCTGTATACATAAATAACAATATAGTGTCAAGACTAGAGAACTTTTTTCCAAGCAAGTCAGGACAGTCTTCAGCCTCATATTAATAGGTAATCAATCAGCTATACCTAATATTCCTTCTGCTGAAATTCGGGTCTATTCATCGTGGGAGAGAGTGGTCATAGTCCACCACAAGAGCCCAATGAGGATCGGCGATTAGTATTCATCAACCTAACCAATATGAAAATATTGTTTTTTGATTACCTTGCAGTCACACCCAAAGAAGGCCGAACGATCAAGAAATAAACATGTGAACTCAGGGCTTGCCCCATCGTCATGTGAGTGCAAGTAGAGCTTCTCGCTGGTTCCTATCTATATAATAAATTATCATAGTTCTCTACCTTTTTTATTATCCCGTATAGTTCCACTGCTGGGCAAAGGCCTTCCTACTCTCCTTCCACTTCTCTCTGAGCAGAGCTGGCAAGGACCGATCTTTGTTAAAGGAGTTGCTCATTCAGCCATCTCCACGTGGGCCTGCCGTATTGTCATTTCAATTACCTTTCTTGCGTTTGGAAATCCTCACGGATGTCCTCCAGTTTAGTATGACAAAGCAAGCTTAATCAGGCTATAACGTTTGCACTGCTGGAACACGTAATCCACCACGCGGGTCCAGTGCGGATTGGTAGATGTCACATATCTTCGAATTTTTGATTCTAGGATATGCCAGTTTCCTCACGTTGTTTTCCTTCACCGTTTTGAGAGCAGTGGTGTTGAAATAAATTACATAAAGTAAATCGGCTGTCTAGGTTCGAACTTACGACCTACACGTTAGTCGGGTCGTTACCGCTGCGCCACTGCACTGCTCAAGCAAAGCAAGGCCTAGACCGTATTCATTATTTTCGTTGTTTTCAAATTAACATGGCCATGACTTAAGAAAATAATATGACAGCGGATAATATCCAGTGGGCGTGCGTCCTTGTAACTTTTAAGATAAATCCATTTGTCATAATAATGGATTGTTGGGTACACAGTTTACACAATAATATTTTTTTTACGTATTTTGTAATAGGTACTTACGTAGTTTTTATCGAACTTTGAGTTCGTTGCGAGTATTTTTTCTCGTCACGAATGCAGCTCGCAATAAGGAAGTATTTATGACATAATTGATTAAAGATATTGAAGTTTAAAAAAAAATTATATCTGTTTAGAATTACAATGTCGTATTATGTAAGCAGTTGTACTAAAATATATTCTGCGGGCTTCACAATCGCTTTCAAAGTGTATCGTATCTCTACAACGATTTTCCAGGATCGTCTGTAGGTTTTCGGTGTTTTCGGTAGCATAAGTAAATCCATTTTTTTTACTTTTCCACTATCTTCATCAAGTGTATATTGTAAGTTATAAAGATTTTTACAATAATTCAGACTAGTAGGTAAGCTAGACTGCAGTTGGGTGCCTATTTTAAACTATATGCCATCTTCAAAGCAGGATGCCGTCGTCCATTTGGTTGGTAAACTTATCACTTGTATGCGGTCATTAGCGTATAACTGCCAGAGTGAACAAAATCAATGATTAGTCACAACGGAAGTGCATTCTTCATCCATTATTAATTTTAACACATACTGAGCCCATTTTCCTGGTCGTCAACACATTGTAAGTGACTGATTTATAGTTTCCTCGTTAGACGTAAAAGTAGTGTAAGTTGTGGTTTAAGGAGGAAGACTTGCCCCTAAATTGTAGTCCTAAAAGACAAACCAGGGATTATGGCGAAAATCTGCTATCAGGCAACATACTACAATTATTTATGTAATTACTAGCTTTCGCCCGCGGCTTCGCCCGCATAGAGGTCGGAAATTATCCCACGGGAATGTACCACCGGGATAAATGTATCCTATGTGTTAATCCAGGTTGTAAACTATCTGTGTGCCAAATTTCATCCAAATCCGTTCCGCCGTTTTTGCGTTCAAACATCCAAACATACAAAGTTTCACATTTTTCTACGCAGGGTCGTTTAGAATCTTGTAGTGAATCCATGGTAACAGTAGTATGGATTAGTTATCAGAAACACATCGACTAGAAGAAAGAATGCTATGTGATGTTGTTTAAATCCTAAAGAAATCTCTTCCACTAGACCTTAGACACAGATCGACCTGCAATCACCTAACCACTTAGGTTCTGCTAAAACTCAAATCAAAGTTTTCTGCAGGTAAACTAAACGGTCCACTAACAGTAATAAAGCTGTACAATAACGATTTAATTAAATTAATGAAATTCCATTCCATCTCTTTTGAACCTATTTATTAATTAACTTCAAAGAGCTGTCCTGTAATTGCAATCAATCGCTATCAAACTTAGCCGTTATTATATGCTGATTGGGTTATTTTGAAAGGCTCTCACTCAGGCCAGCGATCTCTTCAACCACTCCTCAATAACCGGGTTGATATCAGGGCTACCACAAACACTAACAAACTTTTTATTTTTCTCTAGATATGAAGTAAAAGATACATACCGAATAAGTTGAATAAAAAGACAACATTTGCGATAATGCTAAAGTGCATTTGGCAGAAGCACTGGTGATTTTTAATCATGCACCTTTCAAAAGGCTTATTGGTGATTCACACGAATTGACTGGCCAGAAACGGCCGAATCAACACTTTTAAATAATATTATTTTTCTTAAAGCGATTCGCACGAATTTAATTTATTTGTTGGCGAAGCCTTTCAAAATTCCGCAAATTCATCTTGTTCATATAGAAAATCATTGATTGCACTTTCGGAATTGGACAAAACCCAACGTAAGCATAGACCACACGGGGCACCCGTCGACTTAAAAAAAAAAACACAAGTCACTAACATCCGGTTACCATTCACCACATCCAAGTATAAGACTGCCTATCTATTGAAGCAGAGAACTGCAGAGCTAGGAAAACATAAACCAAAAGTCTACTAACTTCACGAAATGTGACTGCAATGCAACTCTATTGCTTAATGTTTACGCTTCTTTTTTTTAAAGAATTGAACAAACAAAGTATAAATAGATGTAAGTACACTGCCAGAAAGATCTGGCGCTAGTGAAATATATTGAAAAAACAAGAAGGCGGCTTTAGTTTCCATTTTGTCCACGCACCAAAAGAACCTTTTAGTGCTATACCGTCGATACAAAAATAAGAAAAAGCTCAACCAAAAAACGATCGACAAGCGATGCGGTAAACTCCACAGTAACATAATTTAAGGTTAAAACCAACATTATAAAATTAACCGCAGCATCTTATATTGTAACCGCAATCCTGTGGTTTGCGTCTCACGGTTCGGTTTCCGCATTCTTTTTCATAATTGTTTTGCTTTTTGTTACCGACTGCACAATATTATTTTTATGTAGTTAAAGTCTAATTTCGGGTGAATTTATCTGATAACATAAAAAGCCCTAAAATAACTAATGTATATCTTACTAGAGTAAGCCAACCACTTCCTCTTTAATTCTTTGCGTTCTGATAATAAAATACAATAGACGACGTTTATTTTGTAACCTAATCCGCTTAACTGTTCTTACACGACGTGTTGCCACGTCAAGCGCTCGACAACACGTCGTGTCCGGGTTCGCAACAAGTCAATCGTCATCCTGAGGATGCCTCGTTGAGGGGTGAAACACGTGTCGATTTCATACAGGGCTCTTTATGACTCTTTAAGAACGGTAATTAGTTATAGTACGTACATATACGTCCTCTATTGTATAATGGATTTCAGCAAAGTCACGCCTGAGTCAATTAAAAGTTCTAATAGTACTAAAACTGTTGTAAAGAACACTCCCAAATTTCCTAGTTTTCGCAAGTAACTTCGTTAACTTAAGTTCGATTGTAAGGTTAGGGTAATTTTAGGCTGTTTAGCTCTTAGTACACTCCATGACAAACGCTTTTTTTTTTGAGGGTGGGAAATTATCAAATAACTTCTCCCGCTCTGGGCGGAGCGGGAGGGTGTGTCAGACTTTTACTGACTAAAACACACCCGTGTTCCTTCCGTTGCCTGTGTGCCGGGGCCGCAATATCCCTTGGCATTGCATCTATCCAGAAGACTCGACCTTGTCTTTAGTGATCTTACGTTCAACAGGTCATCTACATAAAGTCTTGGTCTGTAAGCATACAATTTACTTCACTTGTTATACATAATTACTGGTGACTGGTAGCCCTGACTGCAATATTGCCAATGTCCGTCGCACGCATCATTGCAGCGTGTAATGAAAGTCGTCACGCCGGATTCCGAGCTCGATACTCTTTTGGACGCAATAACAACCCGTCGGTGCTTTTAAACTCAGTTTATAGACCTTTCTTTTTAAATCCTATAACTTCTTGAAAGCAAGAAATGACAACGTTTGGAATGAGGCGTTACAGACAAAAATCTAGCAATAAGGGGCGGTCGAACATAATATTTGGTCCTACAATTATTCCATCATACCAATCTCCATAACACCATACGAGACAAATCCCATACGATTACATAAATAAAAAAATGAACTACTTATCCTATAATTATGATCAATAACAAATCAGCACTATTGCGGCAATGAATACACTATCTATTTCAAGAGTTCAAAAGCTCGGGAATTAAAATTAATCAAAATCGATCGTACGATCTTAAGACCTCAACAAGGTAACGTCTCTACCACCTTGGAACTCGAAGTCGGCGTTCAATATTTTCATGACCATTTTCACGGGCACGGTCAAAACACCGAAATTCCGGAAACAAGTATGTACCACCTACTTATTCAAGATCAGGGTTTATTTATTATACGGGGTGTCAGGGACATCGACGCGAAGCCGGTTACCATGGATTCAGTACATGATATACTCGTACTGGTTCAGGTACTATAATTGAACATATGAAACTTATTATGGCATCGCGGAACGAATAAAGGTATTTAATTTGCAGTTCAACTTCAACTCTTGATTTGTGGCCTTTGTTTATTTACAGTTTAAAAAAAGATTGATTACTAACTTCTGCCTACGACTTCGTCGGCGTGAAATTTCTTGTTTTAACATAAAATATATCCGAACTTGTAATTATTGGAAGAATTGTCGAAATCGGATCAGTAGTTTCGAAGGTAACCCCCTACATACAAACTAACATTTTTTATCTCCTTATAATATTCAGTACTAGCTTTTGCTCGCGGCTTCGCCCGGGTGGATGTCAGAAAATATCCCACGGGGATGTATGTAAGTACTACTGGGATCAAAAGCTTCTTATAGTTAATCCAGGTAATAAACTATTTAAATGTGCCCAATTTCATACATAGAAATCCGTTCAGCCGTTTGCGCCATTCCGGAATATACATCCAGACAAACAGACAAACGGATAAACGTTCTAAAAACGTTATATTCGGTATCAGACTCGTTCCCACACCTCGATGCAATTACTTTTTTTTAAATATTCTTTGTACAGTTTTAACATCGTTACTATATATTTAATTATATGTATAGATATAAATAGATAAATGTATATAGATGATGATGTCATAGAGACATATAGATGACTAAGGGTGGATTTTTCAATCTTCAGACAACTTTTATTTTGAGGAATAAAAATTGCGTTTTTGATAACTTTTGTGTAGAAAATAAAAATGTCGAACCCCCATTTTTATTCTTCAGCTAAAAGTTATCTGAGGCTTGAAAAATCGGCCCTAAAAAAACTTAATTTATTGATTTTGAGCGATACATGAAACGAAGAGCCTTTAGAAGCTCATGTTCAGCAGTAGTTCCAAGAAGTTAATGGGTTAATAAGGTTGGTAATAGTGTCACACACATCACATCACATCACATCTTCATGTTAGCTAATATCGGCATTCAATCTCAGTTCAGGATACAGCTTGTGTAACTCTAGTAGCAACCTATTTATTACATAATTTCTCGAGATACTGCTAGTAAACATATCAACAACTGTGACTAGATTATGAACAGGGCCGACCTTGAAATTAAAACGGAGCGGTAATTTGAGAATGAGCACTGGCAGGCTTCTGACAGATGGGTATCGTTGCAATATCTTGTGTGAGATCAGGTTACACCTCCGTGGTCTTGTAGGTTGCAAACGCAACGAAAGAACGTGTAATGTTGGGTTCGATTAGTAGTTTTATTCCGGCACCTAATGAAAATGAAAAAAGGAAATAATGCGTTCCTGACACCTGTCAGTTGAGTACAAAAGAATACGTGTTTTACGAATTTATACTTTATTTGTTCCTAATCGCGTCCAACTGACAGGTGTCAGAAACGCACTCTTTCGGCGGTCGGAGTTTAGTAGTACAACTGACAATTTCCCCAAAAAACTAGGGAAAACTTACACATTTTATTTTTGTCGTAATTATAATCTAGGTCTACAAACCTACCTATAAGCATAGCTTGGATAGGTAAACTGTGAGAGCTTTAAAATGTTTTCAGGTACAATCCCTTCTGTTTTTTACACATAAAACTTGGAGGAATTCAATCGAATACTGTAAATATATACACCATCTTCGGATACATAAAAAATACTAGTGCACCGTTAAAAATAGCTAATTACTCCAAAACAACCTTGCTGTTTGTCAACGCTACATCAGTTACTCGATACACTGCATACAAAACGTTTGCACCTACTTGTAAGATCAGGGATCAGCTCCTGAGCAGGGTCAATTGAAACCGTCAAGAGCAATTAATTGCCTTCTATTGCCCACTATTGCCCAGTGTCCTAGACATTGCGTTAGGTCGAATAAATGATGTGAAACAAAAACTGTTTGCTTGTTGTGTAGACTATTTATAGCAGAGTACGATTATGTATCAGTTTTTCTTTGATGTTTATCTGAGTTAATGCAGTTTTTACACCTATATAATAGTTAACGTTTTCATCGGGGATCTTAATGGACATGCCAATCTACTGCTCTCAAGCAAAATGTTGTAACGACTTGACAAAACATCGAGATTTCATTATTATATTTAAATTTAACATACATGTAAACCTTTCGGAATTAATTCTCTAAATGATCGCGAAAACCGCGTCCAAATCCGTTGCGTAGCTTAGAAGAACAACGCGTTCACACACGAAAAGCGACTTTATTAATAATATGTATAGATTATAAATTGAAAAATATTAATCCGCTACACTGTGAAGAATCTGGCGCCTGATAATTACAGAGGTCTGAAATAAATACCACTGATGTTAATGATGCAATTTCATTGTTTTAAGATTATGTAACGTCATATAATATGTCAGTAATATGCATGGGTCGTTCGATCAGTTTAAGCTACGCTTCATGCGGTCAGTCCGTGGATGGGTGACCATCATTAACATACTGAGACCCCTCCGTGTCTCGGAACGCAAGTTAAGGTGTTGGTCCTGGCTGTTACAATCGTTACGGGGCGTCAGAAGCCCGAAAGTCTGACAACCAGTCTTATCAAGTGTTACTCAGTAACCGGGTCGTGGAGGTCAGATAGGCAGTCGCTCCATAAAAAATACTGGTATTCAGCTGCATCCGGTTAGACTGGAAGCCGACCCCAACATAATTGGGAAAAGGCTAGGCAGATTGGTTTATCAAGAAATGCACTATACTCTTCACTTCATAGTGTTCGACTCTTCTTCTTAGTTACCACCTAAGTGCACATCGTGGAATGAAATAAATGGAGTATTAAATATTATGTTCGGAATGAGTACATAATCAGTTTAAAAAAAAGAAGTTCATTATAGCCAGCAGATAGACCGATGACCTTGTAAAGGCCGCAGGAATCCGCTGGATGCGGGAGGTACAGAATCGGTCGAAGTGGCGGTGCTTGGTCCCGAGGCCTATGTTCAGCAGTGGACGTCTTTCGGCTGAAATAATGATGATGATAGCCAGCAGCTTACCTATACGTATAAAATATGGCCATTTATAGGTATAGGTGAGCCGCCGAAAAAAAGTAAATTATAGCCAATGAACTTTTTTTAAATATAATATACAGGATGGCAGTCCCCATCGACGCGAAAACTGATACCATGGATTCAGTACATGATTCTGAACCCCCCTCTGTGATAAAACATTTCGTCGGTTATTTAAAAAAAAAAACTGCTGTTCCATACATTTTGACGGCAGGTATTGCACTTTTCTATGAAACAGATGTTTTTTTTTTAAACCGAAGAAAAATTTCAGTGGTTCAGAATTATGTACTGAATCAATGGTATCAGTTTTCGCGTCGATGTCCCTAAGCTGCTTCCCTGTATAGGAAAATGCCCATGTTTTATACGTATATGTCAACTGCTGGCTAAGCCCTTTTTAAAACTGATATGTACCTACTCATTCCGAATATAATATTCAATATTCGGACTAACGTATTTATTCCGTAAGGATAACCTTTACCATACCTACCTAGTCCCTGCTCTGCCTATCGACAGGCGTGCCTAACTAAGCATGCAAACCAGCACCTTTACAGGTCAGGTAAGAACAGATGTCGACCTTTTGGACACTGTAATGTCGTGGTCTGACCTGACATACAAATGATTGATAGTCGAGAAAATGCAGTGTACTGACGAAATGGCAATTTGGTTGAGTTCCCATTTCAAAAGAAGGTTGTATTGTTACGAAAATAAGGAAACTAGATCATTTCAATAAAATTGGCAATCACACAATAACACTAACTACACCGTCCACCACCGAGTTTTAATATGGACCGCTACTGGACCCGCGGGTCCACTTGACGAAATCATTTTTTTTCTGTATTTTATCCGCATTCTAATTTAAAAAAAAAAACATCTGTTGTTTAAAGCTACCAGTGGATACAGTCGAGCGCAAAATTGATTAGTCAAAATATAATATAACGTAAAATAAGTATAAACGTTTAAACCTAATTGAATTGCGTTTTATTACGAGCTGACCGAAGACTTCGGTTAGTACCGTTTAACTAATTTGTCAATTTTATTACACAATTGCAGTTTTATTGTAGGCACTATACTATAATTAGATTCACCTACATGCTCGCGCTGAATCTTTTTATTGAACCCCTCGTAATGTTATCTAACCAGCTCGATCACAAGTAGACTGTGACTTTCTTAGAACACGTGTTTGGAGTAATTAAGACTTAATTACTAATTAATTTAAGTAAACCGTTCACGGTTTTTAAGCTTCTCTAAATTGTTGAGTGAGTTATTTAAGAATCATGAAATGTTATTATTAAAAGAAAATATGATTTTATTGCACGATTGAATCGTAGTTGAATTTGTGTTGTTATCCATCTTTATATTAATTATTATTGTATAGTGAGATCTAATTAAAATGTTGTGCTTACCTATAATATAGATGCATGCAATTCTATTGTATTTGTTAATGATATGTACTTTGAATGTCCTTGAGTGTATTTAGTTGGTTTGCCTAAATAAATAAATAAATAAAAATAAATTAATACATTTTATGTATTTATAAAGTAATAATATACTGCTGAGCATGAAATGCTGGGTTGCTTCTCGGGTCGGGCAAAGTGTTAAGTATTTTCATCTAGAATTTCTCAATAGCAGCCCGGAATCTGGATTTGTGCCTGGTTGATGGCAATAGGCTGGCCCCTATTACATGGGACTTAAACATAACTGGCGAAATGTGGGTGTACTATAGGTACACCTCTGCCTAACCCTTCGGGGAATGGCGTGATGTTTATGTAATATACCCAATCGAAGTTTTACCAGAAATTTCCTGTAAAATAACAGGAAACTTCAACACGAAAAGACACAATTCTTTAACAGTTTTTTCCTTTGCGCTTAAAATTAAACATACGAGTACTTACGTGTCTAAGCAATAAATAGCCAACCAAGAGGATCCTAATAAGTCTTATAATAGTCAGCTTCACATTCTGTAATCTATTTTTTTCACACTACCTGTTTATTAAGATATTCGTGTAAATGTTTGTCAGCACTTTTCGTCAAAATTACATAATAATACCCCATGACAGTCCCCCAAAAACGACCGCCCTTCACCACTTCCTAGTGCTTTAGATGGGAAAAAGAAGTGGGGCAACAAATTCCACAGCAGCACTATTCAGTTAGAAAAAAAAAAAAGCTATATATAATAGGATAGAAATATTATTTACATTACATTATGTCAATAATAAATTAAAATAAATTGACACAAACAATCAAATAAAATAAACTAAACAATTATATGAACTCATATAGTGTCATGTAATCGTTGATTCTAAAACCGTTTTCCCGAATTAAATAAACTACGCATCACACTGACCGTCACGCAAACCCTGCATCGCGCAAGCAGTGTTTACTGCGCGACTAGCATATATATAACGGCCCGACATCTATCCGTCTGGTCGGAGGATCCTCCCTTTTCTATAGAGGATGAGTAAACTTTACACCCTAGTTCCTCATACCTCTAAAAAGTAATAATAAAGAAGACTATTCTTCAATAAATTTGCAATCTGTATGGTGTGTTAGCTAGAATAATCTCGTAGACAACAACTCTTTTAGAGTACCTAGTAATCTAAAAGAGTTGTTGTGTTGCATAGACGAGACGGTATAGTTTCAAAGGGCTCACAGTTACACTAATTTTGGTTATAAAACTAAAAGGCTGTCGTATATTTTTGCAACATTTCCTGTATTTTAGTAAACAAAGTTGCGTTTTTTTTTCGCTGTATAAACGGAGAGGCAAACCTTGAGACGATAAGTCTATAGAGCGCTTGAATTCACGTACAAGTGGCGACTTGCATAGATACCAACAGTTAAATTGGTGCACGCAATAATACGCACTAAGACAGGAGCAAAAGGAATGTATTGGCGTGAAATATTGTGGGCGAAGTTCCAGATATATATGTTGCGAATTATAGTCCCAAAGTGACCAGTATTCACGATTGCAATGTAATGAGGCAGTCAAGTACAGTACTTTAATTTAAATAATGACTCTTTATTATACTTTAAATGCTTGGATATTTATCGTTTAAAACTAAATTGAGGATGTAACGTGTTTTATACGAAATAATAATTGCATTTAATTGTTTTCCAAAAAGACTAGGTATAAAACTATGTTTCTAAAAATATCAGCAACGAAAAAAAAAACAAAAGAGCATCGCCTCTTGAGTTCTTTTTTTTAATCCTGCCTTGGTCATTGCCAATCTTGGCTTGTTTTTCTTGTTGTTATCAAACAGACATACCTCCACAGATGGGTATAAATCTTATCAGCGAAGCATTACGTGGAATGTGATGATAAGAATCTTAAACCTGACTGTTTTACAGACACCGACAGTGTCGTAAATTACAGCTATACGTATAATGAATGAACAGCAAATAAAACGTTTATGCATGTTGCATTTTTTATGGGCTCCAACTTGAATTGATTATGAAAATGTTTAAGATAGTAAAAGTAGTAAAACTATATTTAAAAAAAACTTGTATAGAACAGTAACGCCAGTTTTTTTCAATGTTAATATTCGTAATCTGAACTTGCTTGCACTTTTGCTCTTTTCAAACGTTATCGTTGCGAAGACAATTTGGCTCAGTTTTCCAGGATGATGTAAACTAGATGTCCTAAATAACCCTATCAATGTAAAAATCAATGTAAGGGGGTGAAGCTTTTCTGGAGCAAACTGTACCATGGACTTTCCGATTACATTATTATGTAATAAATATTATAAAGAGGTCAAATTTGTGAGTTTGTATGTAGGAGATAATCTTCGCAACTACTGAACCGATTCCGTTTTTTTTTCACTAATGAGAAGCTACTCTATTGCTAAGTAGCATAGGGTATATTTTATGTTAAAACAAGAAATTTCACGCGGTCGAATTCGCGGGCAGAAGCCGAATTCCTTCCAAATCTGACATCATTTTTTGTTGTGATTTCTACTTTAGTGTAAATTATGCCTACGTCTGCTATATCCTGTATTTAGGAAGACAGAAAATGCACTAGGCTAGCTGTGTTAGCTGTCTAGCTGATTTGTGCGTTACTTACCTTGAAAGCGAAGGATATCCTGCGTTTTAATTAATTTAGTGCCTCTTATTTATTAAATAGGCGCTTTAATGACATTGTGATGCATGTTTATGTTCTATAGTCGAACTTAATGGCCGTCAAAGAAATCCTGACATAACATCACGACTGTAATCCCTGAAAGGTTAGGCAGAACTGTAGGTACCTACAGTAAATGCAGGATATCTTTGTAAATGAGTTAATAAATTGTGTAAGTAAATAAATCTGGTTAGTACTGGGCATTTTTTTTTTTTATGAGTGCTCAGATCTTCGGAGTTGATATTGCAACGAATCTCTTCTCATGAACATAATATGTAACATAACAGTGCAAGTATTTTCTTCAGTATTTCCGATCGCTTTTAGGTACACTTTTTATGCAGACCATAGTTTTCACTAAACTTCACATTATTAGGTCTTATTTCCTATACCTACTTGGACACAGATCCGTTTTCTAACATGTTACTAAAACAAGGAGCAAGGTCACAGCCAATTAATATAAATGATTAAACTACCTAGGTGCTTATTATTCCACAAAATTAATGACGCGTAACTTAGCGTACATTGTTGCGAGATTCAAACCCACATTATTATTTAAGGCATCATAACTGTGACGAAAACGTCAATCGTGCGAAATTTGTCACACGTTGACATTTGACATTATTCGCACATTTCGTCCGTTTTGGTAACGTTTGGAGCTTGGACGAGATTTTTGTAATACTTTTGTTGGAGAATGTACTAATGAATATTAAGAAACTTCGTGCGTAATATTTTCTCACATGGGAGCAATTTATTACCAGTTACTACTTACAATATGTAATTTAGAGTTGGCTAACTTAATACTAAAACACCGATAATATAATGTTAATACTTTAATTTATTCAGCAAAGCGTTTCGCATCTTCTTTATTTTTAACTAACTAACCCGACAGACGAAACGTCCTGTATTTTCAAAAGTTCATACAAAAATCCCATAGAAAAGATAACGTTATGTTTTGCCCAAATTTTTCTTAAAACCTTCGTACGATTACAAACATTTTAACAAAAAAAATAGTTAGAACGACCCAGCCGTTCTCGAGCATTTTATTTTTGAAATAGCTAGGTTTTTTTTGTTTTTGGTAATAAATTAACAGTAATAATTTAGTTTTATACAGTTGTCCTTACTACGAGTACTACGTAACGTAGAAATAAAATAAAAATTTAATTCAGCGTGGTTTATTAACCCTGATCGTGTTTTTGTTTCAACAATTTAGGTCATTGCAATCAAGGGCTATGAAATTCAATATTTTTACATTTTTATTTAATGTTTACTATACTAGCCTTTCATTATTTTTTTACTCATAATATCAACTTGAACTGAATTTAGCCAAAGAGTTCAATCGTTAGATTTGCCAGAAAATCGATCAAGTGATCATGTTTCGACGCGGTAGGGCGAATTTAGTAGTTAAACACTAATGTTTTATGTATAGGAGACAATTAGTATCAATCATTCTATTTAGGTATTACCGTTATCAATTATGTATTAGGAATATTTTTTTATGCCTACAGAATCTAATTAAGTACTCTTGTTTTATCACATTTTAGCTGACCCGTCAGACGTATAGTTTGGCTAAATTTAAATTACACAAAAATCTCATAGAAAAAATTACGTTCAGTTTTTCACGAATTTGAACATTTTCCGGGAAACATTTCACATTGTTCATTCCATAAAACCTAATTAGTACTATGACGAACATTTTAAAACAAAGAATATCAACCCTAAGAGGCCCAGCCGTTAACCAACAAACAGTTTTTTATTTGTATATAAGGTGTTTAAAAAGTAACTTTAGAAACTTTAAGATGTGCTTTAGACCATCGAGCTGAATAACTTTTACTAGGGGCCCAACTTTAAAATCACGAAAAAAAAAAACAACTGTTCCATACTTCGAATAAGTGCATTATTGATCGAAGGTTGCATAGTAAATTTTAATACCTACTGTTCTAAACTGTATGGACCAGCAGATTTAAGATGTAAAAGTGATTCAGTTCGATGGTCTAAAGCACCTCTTAAAGTTTCTAAAGTTAATTATTTAACAACTTATATGTAGGTATGGTTATAGAAGAAGATAGACAACAGCTGGTTCAAAGTACACAATTCAGCACATTAAACGAGTGTACGTAACAAAACAGTGATTCATAGTATCAATGAAAGTGTGGTCAAGTAGTGTTATTGAATACCTATTGAAAATAATAATACGCTCTGATCTGTTGTCAGGAAACAAGTTTTACGGATTATATCAGTTTGTCTAACTTTCACAATTTTTGCACATATTAACACTACTGCGTCTTTTTAACTATGTACAGTAAAAGAGATGTAGACATTTTTTTTCTGTTCCTCAGGTAGATTATAAAAAAATATTGGACACGTATTTTTTTTTTTACGTGATCTTAAGATTACGATAGATTTTATACCGACTTGTGCCGTAGCGAGCCCCCACTCCCCAACTTTAATGCGTTTTATCTAAACCATTTTTTATTCATATGATAAAGCAAAAAATACGTAAAAACTGACGGACTAAATAGTTTTTTTTTCCCCAGTCAAAATCCCTTTCATAGGTAGGTAGTTAATTTGTATGGCTAATTGATTATTATGTTTGCTGAAACGTCTAGACATTTACAAATAAGCATTATTAGTCAAAATTATACATTTTATGCACTGATGCAATTTATCTCGTAATTTGTAAGTAGACAGATATAACCTTTAGCTAGTAAGAACAACGATTATTTTCTTTTTTTTTTCTTTTTTAAAGACGTGTAGTTTGACCACGGGTGTGACCAATAGGCTAACCGTATGCTGAAACGCAGGTGAAGCAGCACAGCACAGTACAGATATTGCAGGGAAGGGCAGGCGACGCAGATATAGGCCGCGAGCGTATGCTGCGACGACGCAGCAACACAAACACATTCGCGTCCTAGCTAGTACAAACAATAGACGGCTGTGCTGCGTTACCTGCGTCTCAGCAAAAAAACAAATGAAGCCATGCGCACATCGCGCAGAAATCTGTGCCGGCTCTACAACAAGACGCAGAGCAGTACAGACACATGTCTGCGTCGCACGTGCTTTGCCGCAGCGTACGCAGCTGTCAGTACGTTCATGAATTACAAAAACTGCTCTGCCCTGCGCTGCGTGGACCTGCGTCACCTGCGTCGCAGTATACGCTTAGCCATATGGTTGGAATTAGATTTTATTAACTACGGTTTAAGTAATAAATCAAGAAACAAATTAAGAAATAAATAATTATCTTATAGATAATAAACGTCTTCAGACCTTTACCTTTTAAGACCTATAATAATTAAAGCTTTCGACTAATCTTTGATTCGTTTAGCTTAATAATTATTATACTTGACTGACTGACACTTGCGCTTCTCCTGACAGTTAAAACACCTTTCCTATCGTAATGATAATTGCAATTATTTTGAAATTGCCAGATCTGAAATAATTGATACTTGAACGTACACGTCGCTAGCGATTTCAGATAAAATGTGGGTCGTTAAGTCGGTTCATGTCCAATTAACAGAATTTACTTGGGAAGCAGTAATGTTAGTAACTTTTACATGATAATAACTTAGTATGTCTATTTGAATGCACCGTTTGATGCATACTTTAGTTTATATCAATTACTAGCGAATCTGACAGACGTTGTCCTACCTGAACAGCGCCACCTACCGGTAACAATTGTGAATCATTACACACACAAAAAAAAACATCAAAATAGGTCCAGCCGTTTAGAAGGCGTAGTGATATAGGTACACACGTAGGTACATAAGAATTATATAAACTTACTAGCGGACCTGGCAGACGTTGTCCTGCCCGAACAGCGCCACCTACCGGGTCCAATTGTATTTTCAAATCATCCACGGACCCACTCAAATATACACTCAAAATTTCATCCAAATCGGTCCAGCCGTTTAGGAGGAGTTTGGTGACAAACGTGGTGGGAGTTTGGTGGAGTTTGGTGGCTAACTTATCGGATATAATTCTATTTGCTGACGACACTTCTCTTATTTTTAAAATAGATAGAAAAGATACAGATGTCTTTCATGTCAACGACAGTCTGGCTGTTCTTTCGAAATGGTTCGCAGCTAATAATCTTTTACTTAATGCGAACAAAACTAAATGTATTAGGTTCTCATTACCAAATGTACCTCAAGTAGGTCTAAATCTAAAACTTGATGGCAAAAAACTAGATGCAATAACGGAAACTATATTTTTAGGAATTACTTTAGATTCGAAATTGCAATGGGGCGCCCACATTAGAACTCTTTCAGGTAGATTAAGCTCAGCTGCATATGCAGTAAGAAAAATAAGGCAGTTGACTGATCTATATCAGTCAACTGCCTTATTTTTCCACAGCTAGGTTAGTATACTTTGCTTATTTCCACAGTAATATGTCTTATGGCGTTCTGCTGTGGGGATCGGCAGCTGACGTAGATTCAATTTTCATTTTACAAAAGAGGGCAATCCGCGCTATCTATAAAATGGGTCCTCGTGAGTCCCTTAGAAACAAATTCAAAGAAATTGATATACTGACTCTGCCTTCTCTTTATATCTTAGAAAGTATTATGTTTGTTCGCAAAAACTTAGGACTTTTCAAAATAAGAAGCGATTTCCATAATATAAATACACGTAGTAGACATGAAATTGTGATACCCAAATTTAGATTAACTAAAACAAGCAAGTCATTTCTTATAAACAGTATCCGCTTTTATAACAAGTTGCCAAAGTCGGTTACAGAACTTAGCGATGGGAAGTTCAAAACCCACATCAAACGTGTCCTTATCAAGAAAGCATATTATAAAATTAAAGACTACGTTGAAGACAAGGAAGTTTGGCAATAATTCCTTCTGCACATGTGGCTTCCCTGGTACATCATTAACGGCACATTATGTAAGAGTCTATTAACTGCTCCCAAATTAACATCTTTTTTTTTTTTTTTTTTACATTCTTCCTTGACATAATCATCCTAATATTTGACATTATATACCTACAATTTAATTTCAACACTTTATTAGTGGCTTTTGTGTACATGATAATTATTCAGATTTGTTACAGTTGTAATACCAATCATGTCATTTCGTTTAAAATAGGTTTTTATTTTTATTAATTTATTCATATTTTATATACTTAGATTATTTTTTTCTATTTTGTGAATGTGAGAACACTGTAGGTTTAGTGGACTGTAGATTTATTGACCATCTTCTATCTTGTTAAGTACCTGGTACTTGTTGAAAGACCTACACTGTCCTCCCATACCTACTAATACCTACTGTTATTTAAAAATATTGTAAAAAACAATTATTTTTAAAAGAGTAACCGTGGAGTTTCTTGCCGGCTCTTCTCCATAGGAAACGACCAATTGGAACCGTGCACCTAGCTTCTGACGTTTCATAAGTGCCCATGTAGGTTTATGTGAAATAAAATATTTTGATTTGATTTGATTTGATTTAAACACACGTACAAAAGAATTACATATGTAAAGAAGATAAAGATTGGGAAAGAAAACAATTTGACTGGTTGTGTTACCATGCTTTAACACAACCGATCATCACCTTTTCACAAAAAAATATTTAAATTATACATTATTTATTATAATTTATTACCGTAAAACCGCAAATGTTATCTCATTTGTACATCTCTAGTCCACGGAATTTAATGTAATAGGATCCACGTATTCGGGGACCATCGATTTGCCATTATCCGGACAAAATAGTGCCTCTAGGTTGTGAATCATACCACAGTGCAGCAATTTTTCAATCAACTCACACGCATGCTTATCTATCGTGTCGTAGTCTAATATATTTTATCTACAATTCAAATAAGACGGGAATCAAATCGTGTTTAAGATGAATGATAAATATGTGTATCATTGCTAGATTTTCATTTCTAACGATAAATTATGTGGTGTGTCGCTCCTTCATATTTCCCACAGACAGAAACATCTCTTTGTTAGCCTCAGCACGTGAAATAGATAATTATGGCAGGGTTATTCTGTTAATTTACAGGGAAATGTGGCATAATTTGTTAATAATTATGGGAAAATATTTACCAAATTATTCGATATAGACCTTCTAATGATGATAGCTTTTTTTAAATTACTGGACTTCAAAAACTTTTTGACTTCTAATGATGTATACTTTTTTATAAATGAGCCTTTTTTAAATTTCTGGTCTTTTCTCGCACTTCGTCGCAGTAACTAAGCTAGGGCAACCCATCACAATGGGTTAGGTTAGGTTAGAAATGTGACCAACTGCTACAAGTTGGTCACAGTTACTTGGCTGTAATGTATTTTTGGACTTCAAAAAAGGAATTATTTGTGATTTACAAAAAGATTCATTATATTGCAGTGTTTAATAATATTTTTGGGAATTATTTGAGGCTCGTTTAAATAAATACATTATATTTTTGAACAGTACCTACTTTGAATTTCAGATCAGGAAATCAGACTAGACAGTATAATTTAGCTACAGGGAAATTCAACATCGCAGCGCGGCGCGGCGTAGCAAAATGGGTTATTAACCTAGACACTTTAGTACCGGTCTATTGATCTTTGGACTTGTTAACTTTAGTTTTATACCTGATAGCCAATCTCATACTTAAAAAATGTTCACATTCAAGTCGCAATCTGTCAAACTTGTTTAAAATGTTGGTTAAGTCATTGTTTTTTTGACAGATTGCGAATGAGTTAATGAAAGCAAACGTTCTTAAAAAAAACGGGAATAGCCCCTCAGATTTAACTTTGATATCCAAAATTAACCGCAGAAAGGAAGGTTGTATAACACCCAACTTATTTAAAGTAATGTGTTAAGTAAGTAGTATAGCCCGTCGTTGATCCTTAAGAGAAAGGTTTATTTATTCTGATTTTTTAACTCTCTACCAATGCTGCCGTACTAAGCCTAAATACCTTACATTATCGATGGACAGTTCCTACTACAATATTACGTAACTCCACCATGCCCACGCCAATTATCGACCTGACAATCTATAATCAACTTTCTTCAACTCACTTATCACTATAACACTGACCTACGGCGTACAATTTAGATACACGTTACAGAATAAGCAAGTAGAGTAGAGCGATTACGTCAGTACACTGTGTGAGGTTTTGTTTTCTCCGCACTTTCGATTTTATTCGCGACGCGGGCGCACGGCATCTTGTCACAGAGTAATGAAATGTAGAAGACCCATATTGCTAAGAACGCCCACAAATATTGTTTGTACAGTGCTCAGACTTTATTTGCCTTAACAATGGTTACCTATCATAAGTTCGAAAAATATTTGACCGAATTTCATTTCACCTAAAACTTTTCAACTTTTATTGTTTCGTATTTTTTTACTTCATCGAAGTCACGTCTGCCACTGTATCAGTTGACCTATTATCAATTAGATTTTTTTCGTAACTCTGACGTTTCATTTCGTCGAAAAACTTTTTACCGAAGTAACACTTAGCCGAAATAACATTTTTTTCGAAGTATTATGTTTCCGAACATTTATTATACCACGAAGTATGGATCGAAAAAAAAACGAAAAACGAAAAGTGATCGGTTCCTCTTAACAATGGGTCGAGGTGTGGGACTTAGGTTAAGTACACTTCTGCTTAACCCTACCGGGAATACAGGCAACATGGGCCAAACTTACTACCCAATGGGTCCCTTTTCATGGCAGGCGACATCGCGGCAGATCCAGGCGGATATGGCGAGATGAGCTGATAAGCACTGATCTTTAAAATTCCAAGACAGAGAGAACTGGAAGGAGTGTGGAAAGGCCTTTGCCCTTCAGTGGAAAAATACCTACCTATAGGCTAATGATAATAAAATTGTGCTCACGTTTAAATATGACACATCGAGGTTGAGAAAGGGACTGCCCACAGGTACGAGCGACTGAGACGATGACACATAATAAAGCCAAATTTTTTGTAAAAATCGTTGGGTGATATTTATGGTCGAGCAACTGCGTGTGTATAAATACTCATCGAGCCTTTTCCCAACTATGTTGGGGTCGGATCCCAGTCTAATCAGATGAAGCCGAATACCAGTTTTTTACATGGAGCGACTGCCTATCTGACATCCACAACCCAGTTACTGGGTAATACGATACCCCTTGGTAAAACTGGTTGTCAGATTTTCGGGCTTCTGACGACCCGTAACGACTGTCAAAGATGACCAATGGCATGTAAAGATCACCCATCCACGAACCAACACGACAAGCTGATCGATCTACCCGTGCGGTTGTTATTTCTTAGCCCCTAATGTGGTAAAAATATTGCAGTCTTGGTATACTGTAATAAACGATAGTCTGTGGTTTGTCGTCCGTGCGTGAACTTTTTATCGTATGAAGTAAGCCTTTTGTTAATCTTTTTCGTGATTGGATGGTGTCTGGTGGAAATAAACGCTCTCTTACAGATAACACGGCATTAATCATGCCATTGAACTGATAGTCACAATGCAGTGGAAGGTATTTTAATTAGAAAGTTGTGATTTAGATCGAGACACGGTCCGTTAAAAAAAGAACTTGTTTCGTTTTACTGATGTTTAGTTGTAGAAATTCGAGATTTGTTGCAATAAATTCGCAAAAAATTTAAGAGAGAAGAATTTCCGTTTTTTTTCCCGAACCCTTCGAAAAGTCAAGAACAAAAAGAAAAGAAATAAAATACGTTTATTTTCTCCTTACAGAAGAAAAAAAAAACGTTTATTACAGATTGGAATTAGCTAGCATTTTGGTTCTTATTAAAAACTGGGTCCCTTGCAACTACGTGCATGCTACCATGTACATAGACAAATAAATTACTATTATCCTTACAAACATCCTTCAGATTTCTACCATTTTTTCCAGTTCTACAAAAAATTCGAATACATGCGGTATTCGAATTTTTTAAATTGAGAAATCCATAAATGAATTGCCATTCAATTATGAATCCAAATGTTATTCTAATAAGATTTCATTTATGTATACATTATACTTAACCTTAAAGTATAAACAATTACATTAAGTATTAGTACGACATCGCATTGCGAAAACAAACTGCTTTGAATGTAAATCACCTATATTTCTATGTATAAACTGTTATTTAGCTATTTACGTAGGCCGTTAGTTTAATATGCATTAAACTTAGTAGATAAGGTCAATGCTTATTGTTTTACTACTTACTAAGTTGGTGCAATGTTTGAAAAATATGAATGTACGTTTTTGTGTCAAGAGCAGAAATTGTATCGTAAAAATCGTAGCAACTGAATCATTTAGAAAGAAAATAACTTATTTTTAACCAACTTCAAAAAGGAAGAGGTTATATCTTCGTCTGTATGTATTTCTTCTTTTTTTTCGTCATTTGTGGACCGATTTTGAAAATTATTTTTTCATTTTGTATTGGGTGCTTGCGCGGTGGTCCCATGTAAATTTTATTAACTTTGCTTGGGTAGTTTTTGAGTTAGTTTCGATAATACGAATTGAAAACACTTTGTGTATCTCTATGATGTTATCATACTTCCTGTCACTGTTGTTTACATAACAAGTAGGAAACGAATACGGAACGGTAACGGTAGTATACGAATTGGTGTGGGGTAGTACCATATTTTTTTTTTCAAAAAAGTATCAGCTGACTTCCAAAAAAAACCAAAGATTCCTTACTGCTAATTGCTGTCTTAAAACAACAACCGACTTCCAAAAAACACTACAAACTGAAAAAAAAACTTTAATTTCAGAAGTTATTTATTTATATATACCTTATTGTACACCAAAAAATACATAGCAAAAAAATAAATTGAATACTACAAAACATACAATGGGCGGCCTTATCGCTTTCTGCGATCTCTTACAGGCAACCTTGGAATGGACAGTGATTGCGTGGACATAAAACTGGGGTGGTCATTGGCGAAAAATATAATTTGGAATTTGGTGTTTTTGGAACTGTATTTTAGTTTTTTGTTACCGACTTCCGAAACTAAAGTTATTTTACAGTTTGTAGTGTTTTTTGGAAGTCGGTTTATTTTTTAAGACAGCAATTGTCAGTAAGTATTTTTTTAAGTCTCATCTCTACCCCGCGATCTTTAATATCTAATGTTTGGAATTAAAGGTAACCTTGGATATATCTCATCGTAAGAACTGGATAATTATTCCTTATATATAATTACATGACAATTTAATTCATTACTTCAGAAAAAAAACACGCAATAAAATAATAAGCTCAATCATGAAGATAAGATCATACGCCAGTGGGATTGTAATAAGAAATCAGTACAAATACTAATCAACCTTACCTGTCAATAACAATTACTAGATTAATCCGTATCTGCTGCAACTTAATAACTAAGTATGGACTAAGTACATCTAATGCCCGATTGACATGAGTCTAGTTTTTTAAGCGGGGATCGTAAATTAGCAAGCTCTGGCTTCGTGTATATAGAACTACCCTCATTGTTAGGTTAGTAAGCTGGCAAAAAGATCAGCAAGCTAGCGTCACGTCTCAAGCCAGTAAAGACACGAAAGGGGTCCGTAGGTTCTCATTTTTGAGGTATTAGCGACTTCCAACTCGTAGTTTTAACTATTCTGGCTGGTAATCCTATGAATCAAAGCCCCTTCAATGCCATAAGCTATCAAGCTAGTCACTCTGGCATTGTGTATACAGGACTATCCTCGTTTTTCTTCGTAAGCTAGTGAAAAAGATAGTGTGATAGTTTAATAGGATGGGGTTCTATTTTTGAGCACCCCTGATTTTACTATCCTGGCTTGTGTACTAGCCTCGTGTTGCCGGCAAAGCTAGCATCCAATCGAATAATTTTTCTCCACGGATCAAGTCACTGCAATGCTATTGGCAAAAAACATCCTAGCATCGTGTAAATATAGCTACTATGCTGGCTTGAAAAACTAGCCTCGTGTCACCTAGGCCTAAGTGATTGCGTGTTGACATCTCATAACAATTAAAGATGAGTATCAGATACGTACAACAGTAATCTAAGTTTCATGTTCGCCTCTAGATTTAGGATAATTTACTGATATGTGTTTAATGATTTATCATTCACATTCCAGTTTCGAAATCATCACTTTATCTTGTAAGGTTGTCAGTATCATAGCCATACCATTGGTGTTATTTAGTGCTTTAGAAATTAGAAATGTGATGACAGATTGTGTAAGGAGAAGACATAATGCGCTAACACCTAATAAATTGGTTTATCTAAAGACAGGATTACAATGATGATCTTCTTCTTTTCGTGTGGTTAGTGACCAACCTGGTGTCAGAGTTTTAAAGCCGCCCATGGGCTCTAACTTGGCTTCACATGCTGTCGAGAAATATCTCTCAGGCATGGTTCCTCACGATGCTTTCCTTCACCGTTTTTTAAACAAGTGATACTTAAACAATACGCACATGAATCCGAAAAATCTGAGGTGCGTGCCTTGGAATCGAACTCGAGACCTATGACTTGGCAGTCTGACGGTCACACCACTTGGCTATTACTGCTTATGATGATGATGATACTGATAAAAAAACTCAAACTCAAACTCAAACTCAAAGCATTTATTTCAATTAAACCATTTACAGGCACTTTTGAATTGTCAAGGAATCGGTCAGTCAGAAATATGAAGCTAGTTGCCCATTCCAAAGCGTAGTAGGTAGGTACCTATGGAGAAGAACGGGCAAGAAACTCCACGGACACTCTTTTAAATAAATTGTTACAAAGTATTTGTTACATCATTCATGTTGAAATTAAACATGTGAGAACAATGTAGAAAGACGTGCACGTTAGAAGCGTCCGTAATAAAAATATAAAACAAAGAACAATTCAAAAATTTAAATCAGCCAAGGCAGCTAAGAGTTGACCTGTCCCAACTGACGGCGCCCGTTCACGAACATGAAAAATGTGGATAAAATGGTCTTGGTTTGTTTGTGGTATGTCTATACTAAGATTATAAAGAGATACAATTTCTTTGTTTGTTTGTAAGTTTGTATAGAGGGGGTAATCTCCGAAACTACCAGTCGGATTTGAAAAATAATTTTTGCATTGGATAGCCCAATAAGAATGATGCCTGGGTTAAAAAAAAGAAATTCTCATTAGTCCGTCAGTCAGATAATAAAAAAACACGTATTTTTTGCTTTATCATATTAATAAAAATAATAAAAAAACGCATTTTAAGTTGGGGAGTGGGGGTCGCTACGTCACAAGTAAGTAAACAATCTACATAATAAACAGTATTCTATTCTATAAACTTCTAACTTATATTGAATAATAAGATTTCAAAATCTAAATAGAAATCTCTATAAATGAACATAGTAGTAATATGAACATTACGATACATTGCACAAACCGGTTCACGTTGACCCATTTATAACAATCGAGAAACCAGCTCAGATATACAAGACTTTTATTAGATATAGAACTAGGACATTACTGTACAGTCGGTTAGACAAATGTCGTACTAAAAGTGGCAAAAGTGCAATTGTTTGCTGAGACAAATGTGCTTTTCCCAAAACCATATTAAGAAGAATAAGAATCATTTATTTGCAGAAAATACAGGTGTTACCAGTTGTAAAAGTTGGTAGTTAAATGTTCAGTCCATATTTTTCTGTATAAGGCATGCAAATAAATTTTACATTAATTTCTTATAGGTACCTACTTATTTTAATAAGATATAGGTACAGAAAAATATCTATGTTCTAATTAGGTTCTAATAGAATTTTTAAATTTTTTGGTCAAATATACACACATGGATCAAACCCAAAATTGGCATGTATTTTACATAATTAACAGGGCTACACATATATCCTTATGCTGTTCATCCAGTGAATGAGCTTGCCTTTATTCCTTTGGGTAAATGTATCACCCTTGGTCTAAAAAACGCAAAGGATTATAGCGTTTATCATAATGTTTTAATCTTGTTCTTTGATGCGTCCATGGTCAATGTATATTTCGATTTAAAAAACTTCAATAAGGCAGCTTGTTCAAAACAATATTCTAATTAAAAATGTAGATACTTGCAAGTCAGACCAAGTGTAGTGTTGGCAAATAAGATGTGAGCGGATTTGCGGAGCGAACGTGGTGCGGAAATCAAGATCCGTCTGGTCGCGTCCGCCTCTGCATTCGAACGACGCATACGCACAGAATGTAACGCATATCAATGCATTGAAAGCTGTCGTACAGGAAATATAAACGATTTTCAAAACAAAAAATATCTAGGACGACACAATTTTTTATTCGGATTTGAAGTATTTTGTAAGAAATATGCAAAACTGTAATAATTGTTTTTGATTTTGCATAGTGAGTTTGATATTTTTGTGTGTGACTTTCGTAAGAAGCAGAAATACATAGATGTTTTGACCAAAATATATTTGTAGTTATTATTATATACTTACATAACATGAATCTCGAGTTTTTGAAATGTAGACCGTATACAACAAATTCATTATAAAGCCATTATATAAAGATTCAAATTCCTATTTAATTAAAGTTAAAATAGACTACGGTATACTTAGGTACTTAGTTTATTGATCACTTAGTGGGGTGTGGGGCACGATGGGCCCGTGCAGCAGCCTTCCACTTCTGTGTCAGGATATTGCTCAGGCCGTCACGCCTCTTCTTGGCACGGATGTGTGTGCTCGGACGAGGCTTCAAGAACTTTAGGGCGCGCTTGTCCTTTGAGACCTTGAGCCACTCCATAGCTCTCTTCTCAAACTGAGCGTGTCCAACAACCTCACGGAGCAGGTCTGGGACCAGAAGACGCTCTTACATTCTTTTTCTTTTTGCAAACTTACGCTGAAATGCATTAGGTAGTTAGGCAGGTAACTGAGTGCCTAGTTGGTTCTTTATGTAGTTTGTTCATTGTACCATTTAATTTATTACTATAAATATAATACAGTTATTAGTGCGAAATAATTAGCTATGAATAGTTTATAAATGTTATATTTAGCACGTTAATTAGGTAAGTATTTATTTTTGTTCGTGTTACTTTCAAGATTACAAAACATAAATAACGCTATTAGTACTAGCTGAGTTATTTCAAAATGTATTAACTTTCTTCTGGTATTGTCAGTTCTATATACCCGTTATTTATACCCCTGCCCAGTCATAGTAATGATAGTAATTCTAATAAGGATTATATCTAAACTTGTAACATATTATGTTGCTTATTAATAACTGATGCTATATATGATGAGTCTAACTTGTGCACGTAGGTGAAGTGAGCTTGAAGTGAGTTGTCAATAGTGTACATTTCTAGCGTCAGATAGAATGACAGCTCATTTCAAGCTATACATAGCCCGGCTAAAGTGATAGTGATAATAGTTTTCTCATCGCCAGTACTTACTAAGTTACTAATAAGTTAGACGTAACAGCCGTGTTACACTTTGGTCCGGTTTGTTACATAAAAATTACGTAAAGCTTGGACACACGAGCGTGCGGACGCGTGCGCACGTTTTTCATTCATCTGTGATAACACGTGAATATGTCTTATGCTATTCAGTTAACCATATTTACGACGGATTGATCGATATCGATATTGAAGCTTTTATAATTTTTTATTATTTATATTATTTTTGGAAGCTTTTAAAACTACATTTTATTTTTTAAACGTAGTAGGTATAATAAATTATTTTAATAGGTTTCCAAGTTTTTGTTTAATATTCGTAGAGTTCAAATATCACAGGATATTATAACAAAACTTTCTGAAAATTCTGCGTCATTGTGTGTCTGTGTGTGAGTTTTAGGTATAAATAAATGAATAATAACTTACATACAGGCTGTCAGGGACATCGACGCGAAACCGGTTACCATGGATTCAATACATGATTCTGAATCCCCTGCGTTTAAATTTTTCATCAGTTTTTTTTTTTTAAATCAGCGGCTCCCATACATTTTGACCGCGTAGGTATTGCACTTTTCTATGAAACAGCTGATAAAAAAAAAAATAACCGACGAAAATTTTCAACGCAGGGGCGTTCAGAATCATGTACTGAATCCACGGTAGCCGGCTTCGCGTCGATGTCCCTGCCACCCTGTATAGGCTAGATGTTCTAAAAGTGCTGACTCTCAGCCTAGTTTGAATAAATGACTTTTGAATTTGAATTTGCTGTTGATTTAGTCACCTGCATCCTGCATCCGTTAAAGAAGTGATTCTACTTTGAACTGTACATACATAAGTTCGTGGACTGGTTTTTCATAAATTTGTTCATTATTTCGTGTGTTCGACTCCAGGCAAGGCCGGTCCTATCTTCTTATTCTAATTTAGAACGCATAGTAATATGTTACGAAGCCTATCTACCAGCTGATCTATGATGGCTTAATCACTTCTGCAAAACCACATAATCGTCACGACTACGATCCTTGTACGGTCAGACCGGTAATATTGAGCATAGAGCCTCATTAAATTACGCTTATACCATAATCACTTCTTACAACACCAAAGGAAGTTATGGTTTACCAACATTATGAACAAAATATGCGTAGGTAATGACAGCTACATTAATTGGTTACACCTCTTTTCCTAGGTATTGATCTAAAACCGAATGCAGGCGTCTGTACATTTATGAATTTCTATTTGATAATTTGCAGAATATTTTCGAGTCGATTTGTCATGCTGGTCGGAAAGATAGCAGTACTTGAATAAATAATAATATATAAGATATCAGATCAACGATGTCGAAGATTTGATTAATACTGACCACGTTAATGGGTAAAAAAATTGTTGTATGTAGTACATAACTGCCTTCATAGTAATTTCTTATGTTGCCTGTACCTACATGACTCAAAAGTATTCCATAAAATAATGTCTAGCATAATACCGTAGAAGGTTAGTGGAATTGTAATCTAGTGTGACCTAGAATGTCCAGTAATTGTCCGCTATACCCGTGTATAGAACGTAAATTGCTATTGTACCCCAATCAACGGTAATACTCCAGCTATTAGTAGTTTTCTGTGCATTTCCCATAATGCACGATTGCACGACTATTGTGCATTGTGGCATTTATGGAAATGACCAATTGGTCACATAGCGGTCATTCATAAGATAATTGTTGGCGATTTAAGTTTAATTTTGCGTTCGTGTATTGCGAACGATTGAACTGAATTGTAAATAATCTGTAGGTCTAGGAAATTAAATGATGTTTTATCTATGTAATTCTTTATTTCATGACTAATGAAACGTTTCCACATTGAATAATAGACAGATATGAATTGAATTGAAATACATATTAGTCACCATTCATATCTGAATCATATTTGGTGTAAATATTTGGTTTTTGGTGGAAATGAATCGCTTTTAGCAGAATTGCTAAAAGGCCATTTTAGGCCTCCAGATGCGTACATAGAGATGGAAGCGTCGAATGAACAAGGCGAGCCACCTTACCATGAGGTGGACTGTTGGCATGAAGACGCTAGGGTAAGACCTGAAGAGGTACCTAAGCGAAAGCATCGTGACGTTGCAAAAGTAAGTAATGCCCGAACTCCATTAATCGTTTGAAACAAAGATTATTTCGTCTGCCTACCGACATGTGAATAAACTTCTCCTAGACACAGGGAAGCGAAATCTGTTGTAAGTAATACCTACGTTATTAAACTGGCGATGTTGGTATTACTAAATAAATATGTCTATTTGACCTATCACCCTCAGCGGATGTTAAACTCGCTTATTTCAACATACAGCGGAACTGACTATGAATATTACATTAATTAAGCCGGTTGACGTCATAACGTCAACGCCGGCTGTCGCTGAAAACCAGCGCTGGGGCTCTGTCTCGCATAGGGTCGCAGCTTTATGCTGAGCGATGGCCGTTTTGCGTGGATGTGACGCATATTTTCCCCCAAATTGTTTATTTTCGTGTTTTGTTCTTACCTTGCGTCATGTGTACCGCAAATAAACGTATTTTCTTTCTTTTTTTTCTTTAAGTATACGTTTAAGTATACTATAATATGTGTGAAAACAAGATTAACCAAGTAAAATCAGAGAAGAAATCACAGCCTATCTCTTGTAGAAAGAAGCATACCTAATATCCTTGCGAAAGAGAAGAGCAAAAGAGGATTTCTTCTCTAGGAAAAACTCCAGTTTTATCGAACGTCCTAAAATGTTTTTAAAACTGTTAATTAAGCCCTCGTAACTCCAACAGTTACCTAACACGTCAACAACGAGACGCGTTGAATATATAGTCATCATTTGTCAATCGTCAGCACCTCTTCAGAACACTGTTAAAGTGTGTATTTAATACATCAATTAGCATGCTAAGCCGTCGGAAGCTTCGATTGAATATAAAAACAACTATTAAACATTTTGCAACGATCCGCGTGCGCCCCCGCAACTGCAATTATTCTGTAACTGTTGCAAGTTCGTTGCACACTGCAAAACAGAGCAATTATCTATCCGATCGAACATTCTGTTGCGAAATTCATATCAGATTTGCATATTTTTAAATATTTCGTCTAAAGGAATTTGCACTTGTAATTATGGGTGATTCAAGGTGACTGTATTACATCTGCGGACAATAGAAGATGGAATAGTCATTCCTAATTGCTATAAATTCGCTTCACTATGAAAGATTATTTTAAATCCTACTACTAAACAAAAAAACTAAATAAACGCGAAAGTTTGTGAGTATGGATGGATGGATGTATGGATGTTTGTTACTCTTTCACGCAAAAACTACTGAACGGATTTGGATGAAATTTAGCACACAGATAGTTTATAACCTGGATTAACACATAGGATACTTTTTATCCCGATATTTATGCGGGTGAAGCCGCGGGGCGCTGCTAGATATATATATACTTGATAAATATGATACCTGTTGAAAATTATTCCTCATTTTCTAAAACAATGTTACTAGACTGTTTTAAAAGCATATTTTCTTTTCCATTACCGGTGTATTTACAACGGTTTTTTCCGCTTTCCCGACGCCTCGCCACTTAATATTAGCGAGCTTTACATATCTGATAACATGACAATGCTACTATTAAAAGAACTTACCACAATTAACAAAACCAGACAATACAGTTCCTAACAATATAAATAGAAATGACAGGTATCAGCCTTCAATCAGAATAACACAGACCAGAAGTAAAATTACATACAAAATTGTTTCTTTCCTTTGCAAATAAAAATACCATACCTACATACAAAGAATACATTGAAATCAAAAGTAAATCACCTTTCTAACAAGCCCGTGTCTCGTATAACAGGCGTAATGAGGATAATTGCGCAAGAGTATGATAAAACAGCGTAGTTGGAACAATGGCGCTAGATAAATATATCCATCGTGGAATACAATGACTTAGTTTGTCACGAGAGTCAGTGAACGAGGCTCACTTTGAATTTTTTATAGAAATTGGATCTGGATTCAATTTCAAGTTTTTGTAGTAGGTCTTTCTAAAAGAATCAGGATGCGAGAGAGAAATCACAATCCGCAGGATTTTGAATGAAATTCATTATTCATTACTTCCTATATTTGAAATGTTTGTCTGCTCGACAACGGCATTATTTAATATTGCAATAGGAATGTCGAAATGAAACACAACTGTCAAAATGGAAGAAGGCTGCAGGTCTACAGAAACTTTATCATCTTTACATGTGCAATTCTATGTAGTAAAGTTTTTTTGTAGCAGTTACTTACCTAATATTTTATTTACTAAACAAAAGTCAATTTAATTAAGATGTAAAAAGAACAGAATATAATTCATTAGCGATTTCATGGCGCTAATTTCAGTGTAGCGAATTTGGGAACAAATTTAATTTCAGCACTTGATTGGCTGTACTTAATTAAAATAAGACTAAATAAAAGTGTAAAACAATAAAGCTTAAAATGGTACTTCATTGATACAAAAGACGATTTTGCTAATTTTAAGATAACACTAACACTAATAATACTGCTAATTAAGTCTGTGTGAAATCAAAATAATATACCTATCCTCACTAATATTATAAATGAGAAAGTGAGTTTGTTTGTTTGATGTTTGTTACGCTTTCACGCTAAAACGGCTGAACGGATTTGAATGAAATTTGACAAATGAGTAGACCAGGACCTAGGTTAGGACATAGGATACTTTTTATCCCTATATTCCCACGGATCGAGACCTATGCGGGTGAAACCGTGGGGTGCAGCTAGTACTCTATAAATTATAGATTTTGTTAAGCCAAGGCGAAGTGCTGAATTTTATTGAATTTTATTGAATATAGTGCTATAAAACCATTAATCACAAACACATGACAGAAGAATACCTCCCACTATCTAACTTAACTTGGAAGTACAAAACTGCCCACATCTACCTTATCTGCTGAGTGTAGTACGTCTTTCCTCATCAATATTACATCATAATATTTCAAAACTCACTCTAAACAAAGCTTATGTGTGAATTAAACAATAATTAACAAGCTTCCTTTTAGTCTTACTATTCTTTTGTACGCCTAATGTTCGAAAACCTTAGCCAACTGAAAGCTTTTCTAGGTAGGTGTTCCTCTGTAGTAATAAACATTACAATTTGCATACCTCTATATACTTCTGTCCATTTCAGCTTCTGTCCGCGATATAACAACACACTAACAATTTTTACATTTACCTTTATAATATTAATTATTAATATACAAAAAGCACTAAAAACTATATCTGTTGAAATTCGGCATCATCAAAAGAGCATCTACAATAAAATGATATAGAAAAAAGAATGTATATGAAACTCTGAATAGAATAAAAAAATCCGATCTCAATGGCTTATACACACGGTCATGAAAACTGATTGCACATTATATTGCAAAAAAACTGACTCACATTGTTTAAACATGATTTTCTCATCATTTCCTCTTTCATTACTATCGTCGCCATTTTATTATCCTGTAATTACTTAGGTACTATTCATACAAGACTCAGAAGAAGAATTTGAATTTCATTTTGTCATGACATGCTTTATTGCTTGGAAGTGAGCAACATGGATATAATAATCACTTAAACAGAGTCCATTGAAGTCATCATCATCGTCTTCATCATTGGCAGCCTTGTTCCACTCACTGCTGGGTATAGGCCTCCTCGCTTTTTGCCATGCTTCCGTGGTCTATGCGAGTCTCGTCCAGGTCTTCCCTGCTATCTTCTGTAGGTCGTCCACCCACCTATTGGTTTGCAAACGCTCCTTCCACCGTTTCTCGGCCACCATTCCGTTAGGGGTCTGCTTCGCCTGCCATCATCACGTCTAGCTAAGTCCACCCACCATCACCATTTCCACCACCATTCACTATTTCAGAGCCGCTACCCGTACTCCTGCGGCTATTGAAATATTTTAAATCAATAGGAACTATTCATATAAGAGTTAAAGACGGGCCTTTCTCTACTACAGTTTGGTATTTCAGAAACGTCAGTTACACAGGTCCCAAATGAATTTCAGTGCTTTTTGATCGTGATTATCCGGCTAGGTTCGGATATAATTATGATCTCGAGCAGTAAAAGTCGGTTTGACGCTCTTGAAGTAATAAGTTGGTATGTGCGTGCAAGCCGTAAATGCTGCAGCCTTTTTCTAACGCATTACAAGACCTACACTTTTCACATTGGCCACTTAATGTGTTTATAAAGGTTATATTTTAAGTTTATTGCCGCCAAGATCGCGTGTCTCGACGCATAGATAATAAACATCGTTAATTTGTTCTGTTTACTCTTTCAAATTAATTACACTTTTTACACAAATCCTCTCTCATATTGTTTTTGTATGTACATTACATATTTACAATCCTTGAACTGATGCGTTTTATCATTCATCTGCCAATAATTTTAGTAAAATACAATAGACGTAAATATATTTTGTGAACTATTCCGCTTAACGTTGGGTGGTATAGCTCACTCTGCGTCCGGCGCTCAGCGTGGCAACACGCCGTGTTCGGGTTCGCGACAAGTCAATCGTCATCCTGAGGATGCCTCGTTGAGAGGTGAAACACGTGTCGATTTCTTATAGGGTTTTTTATGACTCTTTAGGAATAGTTAAACGGAATAGGTTACTAAATACTCGTAAATCTACGTCTATTGTATTTTATAATGAATTTCTGCAAGGCCACGCCTGAATCAATCAACAATTTTTAATAATTTTAGTGTCTAACACCTTTTTTCTGATTCTTAATATTGCTTACAAATATATTTTCGCTAGATTGTGACCCTATGAAATGATATAGTTTAGTAATATGATGTGAAAGTTAAGATAAAACGGGTATTCCGAATTGAACACTAAATGCATCCTTAAAACAAGCAATTATTATGCATAAAAACAACATATATTCAAGAAGTGTCGACCAGTTATCTAATTATTAATATAACCAATTTTTTTTTTTTACTTTTTGCTATAGTATTTCGGATAAAATCAATAAATGGCAAAAATGCATATTTATTTTATGTTGAATGATTATTTTGAACCCAATCAGATCATACAGGAAATGGGTATTGGCTAAGAAACTTGAATTAAATCTGAATGTCAAAGAATCCTTTTTAAGTACCAATTAATATTTATCTTTAAATCAAGAAATTATTATGTTGTTTTTAATAATAAATTGTGCGCTAAAAAAGCAACATTTTATCAACTTTATATGGTGGAATAACGGTACGCCATGGTTCAAAAACCTTATGATAATAATTTTCGATGTTACCGAATAATACATTTTATATTGTAGTTCATAAACGGCGAATAAATTAGATTGATTAAAATATAAACGGGTTTCTAGTTCAGTGACCTAATGATCAGGCAATAATTTTGAAATATTTGGACATCATCTTCTCAGTATTCGTTGTGAATTTGATGTGATAACACCTGTTTTTCTGCAACGGTATGTAGTCTTTAAATATCTTGTGTCTTTTGTACACTAAATTATAATTTAAGCACTATGCTTTTTTTAAATGTCAACCTTGTTATAGGCACGTAACTAGGTAAAAATCGTGGATGCGAAAAAATTCGTTTTCGCTTGATTTTCTTAACAGACATGTTCAATAATAAATTATGACAATAACCATAGAATAATGACATGCAATAAAAGTGTCCATTTTACAAAGTTACTCCCAATACGCCAAAACCTTGGCAAGTTACGTGCCGGCGACTGTACTTAAGTTTAAATAGGATTGGTTTGTTGAGTTTCCCTCTGTTATAGGATAACGCCCCCCCCCCCCCCTTAACATTAATAGGGCAATGTTAATGTTATCATTGTTTTTTTGAACTAAAGATTTCAAAAGTTACGTCAATGTTTCCTAGACTTATATTTTTTCTAGTTCTTTTTAACAAAGATTTCTGGTAGATATTGTGAGTTTTTCTTTTAATTTATTTAACTAAGTTAGAATAGGAATGGACCCTCGTCACAGTATTACTGTGCCCTCGTCGATCGTACGACTAGTGACTTTCGAACTCACGACCTCTCGCATGCCATTCCGGACCTTAAACCCTCATTTACCCGATGCAAGTTTCTTGACAGTGGCGTACAATAAAAATTAAAACAACAAATTACTTGCATCATCTAATTCTAAACGCTGTTTAGACGGCGCAACTTTTATCGTTACTTCAACCACCATGTAAATCTGGTTTTATATACAGGAATTTCCCTTGACCTGACTCGCATTCATTTTCTATTTTCCATCTCGATATAACTAATTTTATAATCATCACCTGCACACAGTAATTCTTAATAATGACGGATCTGTGTCGACCCCTAGATGCTAGATATGACATAATGATATACGTAATCTTACTAAGTACTAGTTGTCTTGAGATGACAATGTTAAGCATAGATAGGCCGTTGCACCTGTTATCTTGTGACCTTAATGTGGGACATGTATGCTATTATAGGTGTCGATTTGTAGCGTGATATCTGGAATAAAAGATATGTTATGATTATTATTGTCAAGGACCACCTACGCCTATTTCTCCGCAACTTCAGGGACATAAAACATTTCAGCTGTGTCTCGAGAATGACGACGCTTGTTTTAACATATAGTTGTACAAGGATCTTTCGGCACGTGGCAAAAATCGGTACTAACGCCGCCATTTTGTTTTTTCAATACATTTCCCAATTTTTTTTCGTCAGTCAACGTCAGTGGAGCGCCAAAAGATCTTTGCAGCACTGTAGGTGGTTGTAACCTGCTATAAGATGGGCCCTCCGTCTCGTTTGCTGCCACACATTTTTTCATAGTGTTGATATTTTATTTCTGCTTTAATGTAAATTATAAATTGATTCAGAAATTCCTACTTAAGTTCTGAATTTATTATTTTGATTCATAATAGCCTGTCGCAAAAGTAGAACAGATTCAGATGATGCTAATGTCGTGTGATGACCGTTGCTTCTGAATTGTTAAATTATTCAAAGCCGGAAAAAATGTGAATAAATCCTAACGTTCAAGAGAAAGGTATTTGAAACCATTTCCAAATAAATACCAGTTGAGCAATAATACTAGTAAAATATTTTAAATTATGATAAGCAATATATAAAACACGCAATTACTGCACTTCGTTAAATATGTACTAATTAACACCTAAAACCATAGTATAATTGTTGATGATATCATACCGCTCGCATTTATTGCACATAATACAATAATAATAATAAATAAATAAAGTAAATTGAGATCAGATGCATATTGTATAACAAGATAAGATGACTTCCTTGCAGTGCGCATCAGATTAGAACATAAAGCTGGGTTTCCACTATATTTACTCACTAACTGTGCTCCACGCATCTTCTATGTCCTGGTGGCCGTTTTTATGCAAACAAAGAAAGTACACAGAACACATTTAGTGTGCGAACGTACCCCGTACGTACGCACATATCACGTACCCAGTTAGAGGCACCGCTTAAAATGTGGGCAGAATCGTCCATTGCCACCCACAGCCATGCTACGCACGAATGCGTGGCTGCCAAGCAAACGAACCGTGCAGCTAACGTGGTAAAGCTCTCTGTGTATAAATCGATTTTTATAGCTGTGCGTCTGTCAACGTCAATATATTACAGTGTATGTGGTTTAATAAATAATAACAATAACAACTTAACGAATAACATTTTATTTTATTAATTTTAGGAAAACTTCCAGCTACTTTTTAATATCTAGTACAATGTGTAAACGATGGCCGATTACAATTATATGACAGAGCTCTGGAAACGACACGAATTGTATAGACCGTATTAAGAGGCATTGGGCACTGAAGAGGTAACCGGGCTGGTAGGATTCAATACTAACAACCTACAATTTTGACAGCTCCAAGCGCACAGTTATCAAAATCGGGTTATACATCCTACGTAGTGTAGTAGTGGACGGTCGACTTAAGTTATACAAGAGTTAACATAAACATTGTAATAAATACTTATTTGTTTTGTTGCAGATAACTCACGCTGCAAGGACAGAAGTGGACCTTCATCGCACCGACCTTCTTTCTGTGATAACCTATACGGAAGAAATGTCACTTAACAACTGACATTTAAACGGATCACTCGTTTTAATTATTTGCGGCATTTTTGTTCGTACAAAATCGGACAGTGAAAAACTATGCGGATAAGTTCCGAAAGTAGATAGTACTTGCTTTTAAAGGTTTGTTTGGCTGGTGTGATGACGTCGTGGAAGTCTGTGGGTTTGTGGACAGTGTGTGTGGTGTTATGCCTATTGGGCAAGATCTCGGGACTGGACAATGGGCTCGCGCTGACGCCGCCCATGGGATGGCTCGCGTGGGAACGGTTTAGATGCAACACCGACTGCAAAAATGATCCGGATAATTGTATTAGGTGAGTGCTTTTATTTTGTAACTTATCAGGCAGTTTAACTAATTAGTAACAGTTTACACAGTCTGTCACAATTTATCTAATATTAAAGTTAACACCGAAACATAGAGGGGTTTATATAAAAACGTTGCTTAAAGTTAACTGACGTTCAAACGTCAAAAATGTATGGTTAAACAGTCGCTAATTATTACTTAACTTAAGCAACGTTTATGAATAACCCCTAATGGCCCCTATACACTATGCCGGCGGCATGGCCGCCGGCTTTTGCCGCGTGGCACGTATCCCCGGCTTTTGCTCCTTCATTTTCTTTTGCGACCCTTTGTGCGGCTTTGTGCGGCAAGGCTGCTGGCATAGTGTGTAGGGGTATTACTCTCTGAGTCGAGTCTGTCAATATTTCTCACTCGCGATTTCACGATAAGTTTAAAAATGGCGCGTTTACAGCACTTTTGAAAATATTTGTGCCGATTTTAAAGAGAATTTCGAAATAAGTCTTAGGTATCAGCGAGCCAAACATTGTTATATTTTTCTGGACCTACATCTCCTGTCTGTTACTTGATCTAGTTTTGATGTAGGCTATAATTTAAGTATTTGTGACTTTATTACCATATAATACATTAGCAAATCTTATCAGCTGCAATTAGTTCCTAGTTGCAGCTGAACTGAAAACCTTGAACCTTTCCGGAATTAATTTCCTACTTTACAGACAAATAAACAATAAATAATATTATTGTTTATACATAACATAAAATGTATTTAGCAGAAACTACATTTTATACGTTTACATGAAATATATTATGTAATGAAATTGTGTGATCTAGCTTTTATATAGCTGTTGCATTGCTAATAAATTCTTAATAGTTTCCTTTAGAAACGGATACAACAATGTATTTGACTAATGTTTTCCTCTAGCGGTTTATTGGTACACTTTCCTATGGTTTAGAGAGTTGAATATTATTATTTTATGCTGCCCTTACAATTTTGTATCCAGATGTAAAGGTGTGGTAAAGGAATCATCCATGTCCTTGAATCATCTTCACTAATAAGTTCCATTCACTAATTTTATTAAAGAAAGAATTGATTCAAAAGCACATAATAACAAGATTTGTCAAATAATCAATGTTTTAACCGCAACGTATAAAATTTTTAGGGTTCCGTACCCAAACAAACCCGTTTTAGGGTGCCTATGGGACCCTTCAGTAGCGCTCCGCTGTCCGGCCGCCCGTCCGGCCGTCGTCCGTTTTTCACACACTGGGTCCTATGCGAAATCCGTTGTTTCGACCGTACTTACGGGTGCTTCGTTCTCCTTCTCACTTACAGACATACCGTAAGTGAGAAGGAGAGCGAAGCGCCCGTAACGACGGCAGAAACTACGGATTTCGCTGGAGTTGAAGGGCTGTATCTTTTGGACCGTAACAGGTACACACTTGTTATTTTCACGAAGTGTGCACTACTGTGGCCGCTTCAACAACAAATAATAAAAATAAAATAAAGTTATGAAAAAACACGTGTATGAAATCGTCGTTGTCGAAATATGAAACCTGTGTTTTTGTAAAAATATGTAATGTTAAATATTATACGGTGGTAGGGAACGCCTTGTGTGTGAGTCTTGGCACTTGGCCGCTTCTTCGTCGTTCAGCAGGTACAGAATAAACATTGAGGTTGACTTTGGCACCATTTAAAAGCCGCAAGAACGTGCTTCAAAGCATTGACCAAGATCTTATTGTTTGATATTGTTGATCTACACTATGGATTGGATAGCTAGTCTACCTATATTTCTTGCTAGTGTTTAAACGCTTCTCTAAAAATAAGACATGAATATCCAATACCGAGATGTATAAACGTTACTTAGCACATACTTTGGCTATAATAAAGTAATTTTATCTCGCATAACTGTTGAACTACAAGTGCGATAGAGTCGCGAATGTCTGAGCCAAAGTATGGGCTAAAAGACGTTTGTAGATCTCGGTCTAAGTCCTCACCGTCGTAGTCCGTTAGTTTCCACTGATGAAAACGTGCCTCTAAATATAAATGGAGCCATAAATAAACTATCATTGCTAATGACTTATTACTATTATATACTACTATTTTATTACTATTTTTACTACATACAAAGCTAGTGACGAAACGGAAAATTGTCGTTATCACCACGCTTGGCAGACGGATTGGTGATCACAGTTTGACGATAGCCACAGTCACTGCGCTTTGTATATGAACTATCTGTCTATTCTGTAAAATCTCACCGTGATAACTTAAGTGAAGTGAGCTTGAAGTAAGCAGTCATTCCGCCAGGTGCTAGGTATTGACACTGTTGACAGTTCACTTCAAGCTAACTTCACCTAAGTTTTCACGGTGAGATTTCTACAGAATAGATAGGGTGATGCTGGGGATTATCACGTTTGACAGTTCACTTCAAGCCCACGCTCAAGTTAACTTCAGTTCACTTCACCTAAGTTTTCACGGAGAGATTTTTAAAGGCTGATGCTAGGGATTGACACTTTTGACAGTTCACTTCAAGCTGACGCTCACGTTCGCTTCAGTTCACTTCAACTAAGTTTTCACGGTGAAGTGAGCTTGAAGTGAACTGACAAAAGTGTCGGCTGGTAATCGTAGGTACGAGTATATCGTAGCAAAAAAGAAAAGATTAGTTATTCTTTCCCTGAAACAACTGGTCGCAAATAAACCTCGGTACAAACTTGTCGTTTCTTCTTGTCCTTTATGATAGCGTTAATTTATCCGCAGTGACCGTCTGTTCCGGACAATGACGGACATCCTGGTGAACGAAGGATATGCGTCCGTCGGCTATGAGTACATCAACGTGGACGACTGCTGGCCCGAAAGGGAACGTGACGCGCGCGGCCGTCTCGTGCCTGACCGGGAACGGTTTCCGTACGGCATGAAGAGTTTAGCTGATTATGTGAGTATTATTAATAATCATTTTCTTATTCGGGCAACCACGAAGCATTACAAAACTATATTAGGAAACATGAGAAACACTAAAACAAAGAATTGAGGAGTTTTGTCTGGATTCTCTCAACATGCTCCGGTGAGCAGCGGTTCATGTAGAAAGAATCCAGCCGGTCTGCTATCGTCGACATGATGCAGTTGGGGCTGGCTTGCACTCTGCTGAGTAGGGTTGCGCCTCGCTTGGTTACGAACAACGTTGTAGAAACAGTGTACATTCTGCGAACAACCTTGATCCGCTGCAGAATATCGTAGCAGCCCCAACAAAACCCGGAAATTTGTTTTATTTTGAGGAGCATAGCACCTTTTGGAGGTAGGATTTTTTGTGTCGGTACCTAAATGTGCTGAAACGGCCCAAATGTATGTGCGTAATTTCTTCTTGTTGGTCACATGGTTCTAACTCGTGTTTTAACTCCTACGTTTACAAAATGCGCGGTTTAACGAGTTTATTATCAGATAGCTCGTGAGACTTGGCTATTAAAGATGATGATGGCTTAGTTTATAGTTGTATGATAACCAGTCCTATTGTTTAGTTATTTAGAACTTTACGCCTAGGACGAAAAGACCCAAGGTACTAGGCAGCAATCCGTTAGGCAACTTACTTGTTATTGTCTTGAAAGTGTTTTATCATTAAATATTTTTATTAATTACCTGACATTACTATATTTTAATTAAATTACTTTTATAAAATTGACATTGATACTACTGAATTTATTTTATTTTATATTAATTTACTTAATTGGCGAAAGCCTCCCATAAATGTATATTTGTACGCCAAATGGCAAAACATGGAGAAACTATAATATAACAATTGTAACATCTCGCACACTGTTGTAACCTATGTTTACAAATAAAGAATATTTGATTTGATTTGATTTGATCAAATGAATATTTAATTTATTTCGTTCTTGTTTCCGACGTCTTGGTTTTACCCGAGTGATAACAGTTGAAAGGGAAAGTAGGAAAGATATACGCATTTATAACACCTTCAACTCAGTACCAAGTACTTTCCATTGCACTTATTTGCCTTTATAATCATTTTGATTGGTTGACTTGACTACTATTTTAATTTAAAGACATTTAAAGAAAGATGTAGAATTCTGCATGCTGTGCATGTTCCAAATTACTCTTTAAAATAATTTAGTATAGGTATGTAGTATCTAGGCTTAGTTTAAGGTTCCACAGGTTATGAACCAGACATTGGTAACCTGGACTAAATGGTTCGAAATTGGCAACATGTTGTGAGTAATCAATATTTATTGTTAATATGTGACCGTCAGACTGCCAAGTCATAGGTATCGAGTTCAAACCTCTGACTTTTCGGATTCATGTGCGTATTGTATAATTATCACTTGCTTCAACAACGGTGAAGGAAAACATCGTCCTCACGATGTTTTCCGGCATGCCTGAGAGATATTTCTCGATGGCATGTGAAGCCAAGTCAGAGGCCCATGGGCGGCATTTGAAATGGCATTAGGAAGCATATTAAGTTACTTTTAATAACGATGATTCAATTTAAATTATTACAGCAATAGGTGCGGAAACTCGTGAATCCATTTTATGTATTAACGTGTTATTAATTATGCTAATTAGTGGCTATTGCATGACCGCAGTGGATTTATAACAGATTAATCACCTGCTTAAATAGATTGTGACTAAGTGTGATTCGTAATAGGTATCACATGTAGTTGATAAAGGATGTATAATAATTAATAATACAACCAGCTGTATAATCTGTATCTTGTGTATGTCAGAGACGAAAATATTTGCAGGAGCAAACACTTTTCTATTAGCCGTGGCCGCCCGATGCCCGATGGTATTTCCCATCGGCAAAAATTACGAACTTCCATACAAACTTCCTCCCCTATTCAACCCCTTTAGGGGAACAACTTTCAAAAGACCTTCCTTAGTGCTCTTTTTCGTCATATAAGGTGTTAAAAAATTTACTTTAAATTTTTTAAGGACTGCTTTAGACCACCGTGCACCGAACTGAATAACTTTTACTATGGGACAAACTGTGAAATCGCGAAAAACAAATCAGCTGTTCCATTCTTAGTGTTCTAAACTGTATGGGACAGCTGTTTTTTTCGCGGTTTCAAAGTTGGTTCCATAGTAAAAGTTATTCAGTTCAATGAATAAGTTTTACTATTCGGTGCACGGTGGTCTAAAGCACTCCTTAAATTTTTTAACACCTTTTAACATGTCACCGTAAGATTGTGAGAACCGTTATATAAAATCTATCGGTATTATTTGGCCGGCGAGCTCTACTTCCAAGTTGCTCGCGCTAGGCAGGCTATTTGGCCGGCGAGCTCTACTTCCAAGTTGCTCGCGCTAGGCAGGCTATTTGGCCGGCGAGCTCTACTTCCAACTTGCTCGCGCTAGGCAGGCTATTTGGCCGGCGAGCTCTACTTCCAAGTTGCTCGCGCTAGGCAGGCTATTTGGCCGGCGAGCTCTACTTCCAAGTTGCTCGCGCTTGGCAGGCTATTTAGTATTAGCGCAAGTTGCGTTACGTCGAAGCAAGTTTGATACAAGCTGACAATTTGTCGGTTTCCCATGGATAGATTATTAACTCGATAAAGAATGCATTAAATTGTAAGCAGTTCACAATTTTTCGACAGTTTATAATCTAACGGAAATAATTCCTATTGATTATAAACCAACGAAGATTATAATTGTACGGTGAAATTATATATCAGTAACCCTTGCGCAGAATTTTATGTTCCTAGACCCAGTAGTTTAGGCTGTGCGTCGTCTGTGAGTGAATGAAATTAAGATTTTATTAATAAGTAGATATTTATTTGCAAAATGGCTACCCAAGTACATGGAGTAATAAGGAATGGAACGTCAAATGCGGACGATCGATCGGTGCGCTGATTTCAATTCTTAGCAAACTGTTCTCTATGTGTCTCACGATATTCTGTTCATTTTTAAGCACATACTAGTAATTATTACCACTCCAATATCTTTACTTATTGATTTGTGAGGTCTTAAATTACTATCGAATAGATTAATGATATTTATTTCTGTAAATTGGTTAAAAAAAACACTATTACACGTCAAAATTAAATTATGTTTTAAAACTAGACGAGTTCGCAGAGATAAAGAGTAACTCTTATTAAGAAAACCTTAGAAAACGGGCATTAGTGCACAAGACGCATATATAAGAACTGGAAGCCTTTTCCTAACATTTGCATAACATGCAGTCTGCTCAGTTTTCGTAACGTGAACGAGATTAGTGTTAGCCAACCAGAAACAGTTGTATGCTTGTATAGATTCATAATATCTGGCGTCGTAATCAAGGTTTGTATATCACTGTTTACCAATGTTATTCAATATTTGGCGTTTGGGATTAACACTGATGAAACAGTAGGTGTAGTTTTGTAAAGGAAGAGATTTCTTTTTCGTTATGTTCTTTTTCTGGGATTTTGTTTAATCTGTGTCATTGGTGTCCGTTTTGTTTCGAGAATACTCGCAGAATAAAGAAGTTGTAGCAATAAAGAGCAATTTTCAAATACATTCCTTTTCCGCAAAGCGGACACTTGTAACGGTTTCGCACTGTCATTTTCAAAGGGGCTAAATGGAAATATTGGTGCTTATAGTATTCAATCTACGACTGTTGATGATGAAAAATGGACAGGCTTTCCCTAGCTTGGATGTTTATATTCTTTCTGAAATTCTAATCTAGTGTTTCTACTTATGTGATGCGTTAGAAATCGATTACCCATCACCTTACTATCTTAACTCGCTCACTTAAACACCAGCAATTATAAATCGATATTTAACCGATAATCGAATGAAATTATACCGAGAATTTAAATTTTTCCTATAACGGAGACCGAACAGACTTAACTCAGCTGTGTATTTTTTGTACATGACTGCGCACGAGCATCGATGCAGTCCGAAGATTTGTTGAACCGTTACGATTACTTAACGTAGTGTTATTATGTTTGTATATGATTTACCGACACGTTCGATACCTATAGATGCAATCACGAGTTATGTTAAAAAAAATAAAAATTAAGGAGAAAAAATATTCTTAGAGGAAGATTAACGTCAAAAACTCATGCTAGCTCAGAATTGGTAGATTAATATATCAACAACTAATCATTAAGTTGACATGTGAGCCCATAATAGATTTAATTGTGAATGTTTTTCTTATTAGAACCAGACGTCTGATTCTCCGCGTGAAAGACAAAGCTTTTTGCATTGCTAAAGAAAATGCTTGCGTCTGCGCATGTTTCGATCGCAGCTTGAGATATGCCTATTAATATCCCACTGCAGGGCAAAGGCCTCTTCTCATACAGAGATGCACGAGATCTTGATCACCACGCTTGCTCAAATAGGGGTTGGCGATTTCAGATTTATATTAACTATAAGTCCAGGTTTCCTCACGATGTTTTTCCTTTACCGATGTTAGTAAAGTCCAAGATAAACTCAGTACAGTCACATTGGTACATGCCCAGATGAAACAACTTCGTGCATGAGAGGCGAGACCTTGAATACCAGCTTGAGATATACATTAAAAAAATCTGATAATAAAATGGGTTTACCAGCTTTTCGACGTAGACCTGTTTTTTCAGAGCAGTCTACCTCACGTAAAGATTCGAAAATTAAGTGTTGAAATTTGACTACCAACTAACATTGTCCGTATAAATACATATTCAAATCACGAATGTCTTTCTCTTATATTTGTATGAAATTGCACTCTATGACAAATTGCCATAGTTCTTAACAATTAATTTCCCTGGCTATAGAAAACCATGAGATCATTACAGCTATTACATGTAGGGATCCAAAACGAGCGAGCCTTACAGTAGTCGCGTATGTTGTGGAAGACATCTTGGCTTACAGTACCAACCTCTAGGAAAATTGGTTGGTACCATCTGACGGCAAACTCTAGAACCGCGCGCGTTCATTGGTCAAATCAAATAGCGAGAGATTCCACGGCTTCCTGTTACACACTTCTCACGAAATCACTCCCACAGATTGCAGGAAAGCATGCAAAACAATGTTACTCATCAATAATATCCCCTGGTTTTCCAGCTATTCCTGTGTAGTGAAGGAAGTTTTATACATACCTATGTAAAGTTGACCAACTATCGAAAGTGGTCGTTTAGTGGAATGTTAACGCCACATTAGCAGTCACTCCCTTCATTACTCGTAAAACAAAACACGCGTTCTGAATTTCGTCAGGAACACAAAAGCGTTACTACACGATTACCTAACAACTTCAAATAGTACTAGCTCAGTTTTTATACTGGCTGTATAGACAAGCTACCATTGTGTTGTTAGTTACTCTGTGGCTGCGAAATTTTCAAGTGTTTGTTTATTGTTTATTGTTCGGGTTTACTCTCACGGCGATCGTAATAGAAACTAAAGATGCACGATTAACAAAGTATAATAATTGATAACTATTTAAAATCAGTCAGATTTTAAATACTTAATTATTGGAAAAGCTGTTAGATAATCAAATCAATAATCACATTATGATAAATAAATAAATAAATAAATAAATCATCACATTAGTAGTTTTATAGTTTGAATTGAATATAATATAATATAGCAGTGATAGCCTAGTGGTGTGACCGTCGGACTGTTAATCCATAGGTCTCGAGTTCAAACCCAAGGCACCCAAGGTCGTCTCTCATTGAAATACGAGATTTACTAGTGTATTCTCTTGTCTAATAAGTACTCAAATTCCTCATGTCATATCATTAGTAATATAAAACAGAATGTAATTTATCATAGATATCATAATCCTCGGACTCACCTTTCGTTATATAAAAGACAGGCTGATCAGCACGTAATTGAATAGTAATCAGACTTTTTTCAGTAGATTAAAAAGATTACAAGCTTTTTATGTCAGTGTAAAAACCCGCCACCAAAAAATAATTGAAACTTGTAAAAACTTTTGCAAATTATGATCGTTATTTTATCGTGTTTTTGGATGCTACTCGTCCGAAGAAATCTCAATGTCAGGAGTCAAAATATCATCATCGCAATTGACATTTCATATTATGACATCAATCAATTTGAAGATATCAATCATCAGTTTTATTTTTATGTAGTTTGATGAAACTGGCGAGAAACTTCAGAACTGAGTTCATTATATTACATACAAAATTTTAAGTCTTAGGCCGCGTTTCCACCAGAGATGAGCAAGGATACGTAGCGAGGGATGTGTGTGAAACTAAAGTTTTTTTTTTTTTTTGGGTGGGAAATCATCAAATGACTCCTCCCGCTCTGGGCGGAGCGAGAGGGTGTGTCAGACTCTACTGACTAAAACCCACCCGTGTTCCTTCCATTGCCTGTGTGCCGGGGACGCGATATCCCTTTCAGACAAACCCGCAACCCCAGCAGGATTACCCTGTTTTTTTTATATATAAGTTTGATTTACAGAATCAACTAAATTTTTCCTTAAAAGTCTAATCAAGGTCCTACCATGACCTGCATTTGTTACACCAAACCCACTTAATTCCCGTAGGTATCATGTACGATACATAGCTGCCACTTATAACAATAGAACATGCTATTATAAATTCTTCATCTGTTGTGTGTTAGTTGTTAAAGCCTCGAGGCAAAGTGTAGTAGGTACTCGATATTACTGATGCATGCCATTTAAAGAAGCCTCAGGGGCTTCTATCAAAGCCACGTGAAACGTTAAAAGAATATGAATTATAGTTTTAAACATGTCCAAGAATAAATCTAGGATGTAGTAGGCAATCTGCGACATGCTGGGAATTCGTTTCGTTGAGGAATAATTATTGTAAGGACAGATAAGTCCTGCAATTTCCATTATGGCCTTAAAATTTTGCAGATGATATTATCAACATTGGACCATCCATTTACACGCCTCCGTCCCGGCTGTCCTTCGTAGATCTTCGACAGTCGCTTCGGGTACTCAGAATTAGAAGCCCGAATGTCTGACAACCAGTCTAGCCATGAGGTATCGTGTTGCGCAGCAACTGGGTTGTGGAGGTCAGATCAGTCAGACAGCCGATCCATGTAAAATACTGGTATTCAGGTGCCGAACGCAACATAATTGGAAAAAGGCTAGGTAGATGATGATTAGTAAGATTACCGATTACGATTGCGTAATCACGTTCCATAAGTGGAAACGGGGCTCTATTTTCTACGTCATAATATGCGCAAAAAAACAGGATAACGTAATTTTATTACAAAACATACAATTGTTTTCATTTACTTATGGTAGCTACAATAACATTACGCCTACTATTAAGTTTTAATTGATATGTTTGTACAAGAAACAATGATCGCCAAAAAGTTCTGCCTACAGGCAAAACATATGCAGCCTATTAATTTTAACCTTGGCAACAACTATTTGGAAATCATACCAAAGTCATTGATTCAGCAGTATTATTTCTTCATGTTAATTTTAGTTTGACATGTGACAAGCAACATAAAAGTAAGTCGTCGCTGTTAAATTAATAAACGGACCAAATATATCCTACACTTAAATGGACATAACTCTTGTGACTATTGGATAAATGAAACTTTTGAATGAATGAAACTGACAGCGAGCAGTATGATGCCTTATCAATGAAATTGATTTACACATGTGTATCATAGTTTATCCGGTGTTAATCTTCAAAAATGAGTAATGGATAACAACCATGCAGTACCCCAGCATCTGAAATTACTAAGACCGGTGATGGCGGGATGAAATTGACTCCTATAAAAAGACAAAACACAGATGCAGACGGAAACAAGGAAGTGGCAAGAGGAAAAAAGGTCTATGTCTTATTATGGGAAGGTATTGATTAAAAGATTTAAGAATTAAACATTCATTAAGATGTTGTTAGCAAATTTGCAAGCTGGATGTACATGTACAAACATGATAGTTAGATACTGATAATATCTCAGTTTATAAATGATGTGGTCTAGTAGGCGTCGATAAGTTCTCATGGGAACTATAATAGTTGTCTAGTCCTTGATCCACGCCCACTTCTTCATATCCTCATTCGTGATTGTACATATTGAAATAGATGAAATAGTATTGCAATTATTAAATTATGCACGAACGTTATATTTTGCAATATAAGCATGGGTATCAATTAGACCTACATTATCATATGTCCTTAAATGTTCTTGTTTTCTAGGATTAACTACATTCATATTTCATAAGGTAACTTTTATATATAGACTCAAATAAAAGTAGTTAAGTTTGATTTGGTCTTATTATGACCTTCATGCTTTTAATCTAGTCACTTTCAGATTTTAACTGATATATACGGTTTCCCTTCTCCCTGACTCATGGACTTAACTTTTTTAGTAAGTGTCGTGTGTCATGTCATATGTCATGACAAACTTAATATCATACTTACCTACTTAAGATCCATAACAACTTATACAACATGATTGTGTAAAAGCGCTACTTGAGAACTTGTTTATTATTTGACAAAGTGGGATTTAGATTTCCTTCTTCAAATGATGTCTTATTTACATTGTGACTAGCGGCTAAATTATATGTTTTTATAACATTACTCGTTAGCAATCACTTCCGTCAAAGCTTTTTATTACTTGTGTCAACTATAATTTTATTAATGTGAAGAAACTTAATGAATCTTTGGAAATTATCAATTTAAATGCTGTGAGTTACAGCACAACGAAACAAACTTTCACATATTATTTTGTAATGTTATTGTGGATAGTATAACCCAGCGTTAGGATTAGAGCTTAATCATCATTATTAGCAACGTCTACTACCAAACATGGGCCTCCTACCAACTGCTTCATTACGCTGTCGGTGATGAAATAGAGTAGATTAGACCTTAAGACCACTCAAATGACCCATAGTCAAGAATTGCGCAACACCCTTATTGTCTGACCGTTCACAGCTTTTTACCGGTTGTCGTAAAACACTTAGTTTACGGACTTTACCGTGTTTCTACGATGAAGACACCTGATCACTTCCCGTGGATGTTGTAAGAGATGACTAAGCGACAATACATCGTAAGCAAGCAAAATCTAAGGCATTGTGATAATCAAATCATCTGGATGATCTGGATATAATTAAATGGATATTAAATGGTTTGATTTGATTCGAAAAGTCTGGTTAAGTGTAGTCAGGGACTTTTGGCCCCAGGAGCGTCCCTTGTTGCATGCTGCAGACTGTGATTAACATAATTTCTTACTTCGAAGAGTCCAATCAAGCGGGGTAACCGAGACTAACGCACTATTACCGCAGCCAAGCTTAAGTGGGACTGGGCCGGACATGTCTGCCGCATGTCGAATGAGTCATGGGCCAAATCTTACACAATGTGGGTCCCAGAAAACGTCCATCGACATCGAGGCAGACCCAAGAGAGTATGGCGAGACGAGCTTGTCGCCTACAGACAGGATTTTTCCACACTAGCACAAGACAGAGAGTAGTGGCAAGGAGAAAGCAGTGGGACAACACAGGCTAAAAATAAATAAATAAATAAAAATAATAACCGAGACTAATGGTCCTAGTATCGTTCCTTGTGGCATCCCAGAAAGTAGATGCACCGAAGTGTAGGTTAATTTGCACGCTCGTTACACAATAATTCTTTTCCAATACAACTGTTGACACGTAAAACAGTAATTATGATGAAGTAACAACTATTATTCGTGACAAATCTAATGTCACAATCGTCACCTGTCATATCACGCTACCAGGAAATCATGATTCTGAGGGATTAACTCGTCTTCAACCATTGCTGCAGTAAAGTGTTTTGGTAAATTGATTCTTACCGCAGTTTGCCCGCGGTTGGCGCGCGTGCCTAGAAAGTGGTGGCAGATCAATTACATGACATAATAGACATTCGTGAGATTTTATTGTACTTATGTGTATAGACGGTTTTTATGTCTGTATTACGTATTGAATACAGATAATAGTTAAGTTGAATTTTGAATGAAAGTGTTACCTCTATACGGATATTTTTTGCAGTCTAGTTCAGTCTAGCAAGATAGGTGTTTGAAAATATGAATAGAATAAACTTTAATATAAGACTTGTAAATAAATCTTCTGAATAATTCTCGACGCTTACCTCAAGGATGAATCACAGACTAAGAAGAAAAAAAACGTTATCCTCTCCTTCGTTTCCATGTTCGTGTCTATCCTAAATTCTGAAAACCCCAATCATTACACAAATATGTAAATATGTATGACAAGACAATGCCAATTAATAGAACTGATGCTAGAAAGTAGGTATATTTATTTTCATAAAAGCCCATGATGGATTACTATTGAACTAGCAGCATCCACCGTTAATTCAATGTAATCAGCACTTCGTGTGTCTGTATCCAGTTAATCAAATATATGTCTGAGAATAAGTGCTAAGATTAAGATATTTACTTTGAACATTTGCACTTACTACTGCTAATAAGTTAGCACTATGTGACACACGAGATCTTGTTTGAGCTGTAAAATAAAACCGCCAATTAACGGACTCTTTCATAGTTGTAAATAGTTTGCATACTCTGTTATCATACTGTGTATGGGAATTACTATTAATTTCATAGGACGGTCTTTCTTGAAATAGTTAACAGAGTCAACAGACACCTCAATTAGATCAGCTTCTTGAAATTCGAGGAGTTTAGTTTCTGTTTTAGTTTTTGAATTTATATTCTGAAGACTGAAAATAAAAATGTGCTCTAGACTCTACTAAAGTATTGATAGAATCATTATAAAGTAACTACGACTACTTCATCTATAGCTAGCAAAATAACCTCTTCCAACAGGTCCAAACTAACACTTTTGTTCATAAAACCAGTTAGATTACCTTCCCTTACTTCATCTACCAAATCGTCAATAGCCGTGCAAACTACCAAGTCATTGTCCTTTACCCGCTCAATGTTCTGTAAGACCATATTACCGTGTAATTCAGTAGATATCGAGACGTCATGAAGCTAATTGTCGGCACGACTATATAAATCACTGTCGTCTAGTATTATGTCTGCTGGGATCACGCGTTAATGAGTTATGAGCCGATTGATTCGCATATCTTGGAATAAGTGGATGTTTTATTTTTATTTTGATGTGGAGTTATATAGTACAGCAAATTCGTCGACGGCATATACACATATATTTTAATTTTAATATACAATACCCTGGCATTAATATGGCCATAATGAGTTTTTAAAAGAGACTGCCACATAAGTATCAGCAGCTCTACAAAGTCGCAGCCTTAAAAAAAAAAATTACCTTCACTTACTGTAACTTTACATACACATATATGAATACTCAATAACTTGCTCTAATTCATGAACATGTTTTTTTTAATTCGACTTTTATCCAATCACAACCTATAGTGAAAGTGTCTATATTAAAGATTACAAAACAAAAATATTAAGCATAGACAGAAATGTTTTCAATCACGCGCAATCATTCACTTTATTTAACTCGCAATTACTTCATTCTACTCTCATTTACTCTTTTTCAATCTCAGAACTTTCGTCAATTCGTCCATTGTAATTTTAATCGAATCGTAATCCGGTACATTATCGAATTTAGAGAAAGTCACGCAAACTTTGGAAAGAGCATAAAAAGAGTTTACATTCCGAACCTCTGTACGGTTGCGTTAGTGTTGCTAATGTTAGCTTCGTAAAAAATCCATACATTATTTGCAACTTTTCCCTTGTCTGTGGCACCTTAACAAAGATGATAAATTTGGCTTAGACTTACTCCATGCATCATGCTAATAGGTTCAGTTCACACCTTTTCAAGAGAGCCGTATCTTTGGCAGTGCGGATAGTAATAATTTGGGTTCTATCAAAGCATCTCTTGATATATTCCATTAGAGAACATTGAGGGACAAATCACTATCCGAACAGGATACAATTATTGTGAATCGTACTTAGTAAATTTGAGTTTTCTAAGCTCTCCCATCAATATCTAATGCATCTAACGGTTTATTTACGATATCGTATAAAATTTGCATTCCGAATATATTCTCTTCCACATTTGGTATCGTTGCATCGACTATTAATAGCTCTCTTAATGGATTGATTGGCTCTAATGTGCAATTAATAGAGAAGTTATTAGCAATTGTATTAATTTAGATGTGTTTAGATTGTAGTCTACTAATTGCGTTGTGATCTCTCTTAAGTAATGCTTTTCATCTGAAGATGAATGGATATCTTTGTTTGATCCCCAATGGTCATCGCCATAGTATCAACGCGACTTGACTATTACGTAAGTAATTAATTTATTGCCACCTGGCTCCTAAATGTTGCAATAAAAGCTTCATGTTATTTTGTTACCTTCCATAACCAGCTCTCTATCTATTGAGAACTTCACTTTCATCATTATTTAATTTAATGACCATAGCTTTGTCATACGATTTTACAATACCTTCTTCCTTTTATCATTATTTAGAACATTGAAATAATTTTGATATTTAATAAAAACCACTATGCCAATTTTCAATTTCTTTCTTATTTAATAATAAAACAAAAGTAAATATCGATGAACCCAAACAAACATATCGAATATCAAAGTCCTCTTCATTTCTAATGCAAACATCTGTCGCGTTAAACTTCACATACAAACAAAGGTGAATAAACTTGGTCTATTTACTTACGACATGTTAGCAAATGTTGTTTTATTTTAATAAGCTTTTAGCACATTTTTACCTACAGTGCATTGACCGAGTAATAAAACACAAAATAAATGTGAATCAACATGGAATTCAAAGTTTTGCGAGAGTCAAATAACGTTACAACGTTTTGGAATGTATGTCACCTTTGCAATAATTACAAGAAATAAGTAGTAACGGGGAAAACATATCTATAGCCGTTTAAAAGTTATCATCTAATCACATTAACCATCATTTTATTAAGTACTAATTGTAACACTCACTCTAATTACTCACATCGTTTGAACGTTAAAAGAAGTTAAATGTTTTAAGAGCTCATCGTTTCCCGCGTCTATAAATGGTTTATCGCTTTTAAATAGTTTCCTCGTTTCGATACATATTCCAAGACTTCCTTGTCACAGGTTGACGTTCGATACACAATAGCATTTAACGCTAAAATATGTGCGAATTCATTGGTTTCTGTCGAACCGGTTCCCATAGTTTGAGCTATACAATTTGGTACCTAGATCTATAGGAAATGTTTAGTGCCTTTCTGTGAAGCCACTTGCTTGTAAAATAAAAGACGATTTTGTGCAGGAGCGTTTATTAGGTACCAAAAATTGTGGTGCTGCTTGTTGGGAGCTATTTATACTTTATGAGGAATGGTTGGCAAATGAGTGAAATAAAAACAAGTATCCTTTATACCCAGTTTTATCAACAACAATTTTTTTGCTTCCAGCAATACTCACATGACCAGAGATGACCTTTCCTCAGTCAAACTTATACCTATCTCTAGTAAATACAATCAGTATTTTACATAATACTATCATTTATCAACATATTTAAGACTTTCGTTGCATAAAATTTAATTATTAAACATAACATGCGTAACATAGATGTAACAAAACTGAGCTTTCTCTTAGCATTTAACATTTGCTTGTATTTCCCCAGCATCAGTCATCTCTTCCTTGATAGCTTCCTATCATCCATAATGTTACGCTATTAACCTTCTTATGTGTTGAAAATAAAGAATAAAATGCTACGCACTATTATATTACAATGTCATATCACGGATTCTGCCCACAAAATGCCTTACAGATTGTATCCAAGAGTAAGATAGGCCTCTTAACCTGCTTTCCTTCAACCAAATCGTCCGTGATGGCACTGAATCATTTTCTAGACGAGACTTACAAAGTTACGGATGGGAGGCTGCAAATTGCGTTGTGGCTTCAACTTTCTTTGTGATTCTGACAAACTAGGTTAGGTTAGGTCTGGAAATTTAATAAGCTAATTGAAGTGCCAGCTTCCTGAAATTGATGAGAAAATGGACTTTAGTGGCAGCATCTTCTCGTTAGCATTAAACACTAGATTTGGAAACTGCTTATTCTCAAATATTATACCTGAACCCAACGCGGATGACGAAAATATAGTTTTCTATGCCAGCACCTTAACTATTATATCAAACAAATGCTTTAATAGCTTATTATATAGACGTTTTGCTATGTTAATTTACGTTTTCTCCATCTACTTGTTAATCTTGACATAAACGACGTTCATAAAATTAACAATATTTTCTACTACAAATTATGCATTCTATTCACTTCTGGCTTTCTTCTTTATGTTTTTAGTTAATACTATTATACCAGTTTTAAATATTTGCTAGAGATATTTAAAATTTTGAATAGATATCAGATGTTTACACAATCTGGCAGCTTGAACTGCCTTTTGCCAAGACCTGCCTCAACCACGATACTGAGTCTAAATATAGATTGTTCTTCTTTATAAAATTCAATCGATTGCAGTGGGTTGTGTATTTTTTAAATATGTAGCATATAGGCACGTCTTCTTCGTAAACAATAACACTCGTAAATGCTACATCAATATAACAATGTTTATTCGATTCACCCTGACTTTTAACAAAAGTTTACTCCTAAAGTTGCGAACATGACGCAACGTACACAACAATTTACTCAGAACCACTGATGATCAGTAAAACCACAAGTAATTCTCATAGCCTTGCTCCAGTTTACCCGATTTGAGTGTAGATCTCATTGATCTTGGTCAGTGGGCAAAAATAGCCTGCCGCCTTGAGCTGCCGAAATAGCCTTTTTTTTTTTTTTTTTGGGTGGGAAATCATCAAATGACTCCTCCCGCTCTGGGCAGAGCGAGAGGGAGTGTCAGACTTTTACTGACTAAAACCCACCCGTGTTCCTTCCGTTGCCTATGTGCTGGGGCCGCGATATCCCTTTCGGACAGACCCGCAACCCCAGCAGGTGCCGAAATAGCCTCAGATTGCCCATGAGTTGTACAGTATTCGCCGTGTACGGTATAAACACATTTAGTTTTCGATTGTGCGGTGGGTGTTCATTTCGAGTGTAATGAGTAGTCTATGCAAATTGTGTGTGGTTTTATACGCTACTTACCTATTGACATTGGCCAAAGCAAAAAGAAGGTGGCACAAAGAAAGAACATAACATTTTATTTTGTCCAACTTATAATGATACTCACCTAAAAATTCACTTCACGTAAAACTAAAGTTCATACATAAATCACACAATTTTGTATGAGACCGTGTTACAGATTCGGTTCAATGTCGTCGCATCGCTCACCGTGAGAAAAACCACCGAATGTCGGCCCTGAAGGTCGCGGTAAAAGTGTAAAAAACGGCCAACGCCCAACTCGCCAATATCTGGGCCAAGTGCACGCCAATTAACAGGCAATTGCACGGAGTGCGTAAACACGGAAACAGATTCGCTTTTCAATAGTTTTTACCATTGCGGAATCTTCACGCTTTCATTGGATAGGAAATTGTTCGATTTGGATGAAAGACGATCTCTGTGAGATTGAATAAGTTTTTTTATTCTTTGTCGGCGTTTCTTGATGTCTTTCTTTTAAATAAGAAGAACTGGCACTAAAAGGTAATAAAATAAATAATGAATAAAAGATTTTTTGCTCCTATCTGAGATTCAAATTCAATTCAAATTATTTTATTTCAAATAAACCTACAAGGGCACTTATGAAACGTCAGAAGCTAGGTGGACGGTTCAAATTAGTCCTTTCCTATGGAGAAGAGCCGGCAAGAATCTCCCCGGCTACTCTTTCAATAGTTAATGGTTTTACAATGTTTTCAAATTACAGTGTTAAAAGGTATGACAGGACAGTGTAGGCCTGTCAACAAATACCAGGTACTTAACAAAATATAAAATGGTCCACAGATCTACAGTCTCTTAAGCCTACAACGTTCTCACATTCACAATATTTTAAAGAAAATAATCTATCTATAAGATAAATAAAATAATAAAAATAAAGACCTATTTAAACCAAATAACATGATTGCCACTACAGCTGTAACAAATCAAAATGTAATAGCATTTCTCGTTCTTTGTATTTGGGCTCGAAATTCATTCACTACAATAATGTAGTGAATATTATGCGCGCACGCATCTATAATTTTGTCGTACATATACCACTTCAACACTTACCACTTCATAATCAATTAATGTCCAGATGAATTACGTTGTACAGTGACGAACAAAGCGTCACCTCGTTGAGAACACATTACCAAAGCGAAACGGATTCGTTCACCACACTGTCATTTTGTATGAAATCGTGTCATGGATCACTCGTTTGTTACGGTCATTCGGCGTCATGGAGGTATCATCGCTAGACTCGTCTCTTACCAACTAATACCAATTTGGTTGGGAAAAGCTCAGTGAAACTAGAGTCTCTAGAGTTTGGCTCCATCTAAAAATCTAGCCACTGAAAGTTGATGTCTGAACAGTGGTCATTTACTGAATAAAAATAATGATGTGATGACAACATGACTTTCTGCCCGGCAATGAGACCTAACAGGCTAAAATAGAAACAATCAGTTTTTTTTTTCAACATTGAATGAAATGAAAAACGTTGAAATGAAATGAAAAACGGTCTATTATCTTTACGGATATCAAATTAATTCGAGTACCATCAATTTAGGAAACAATTCGCCTCTACATTCCTTTATACCAGATAATTTGCAGAATAGTTAGTGTCATATCATACCACAACACATAACATTGTACTGCCGCTCATACGTCAACGTTTCGCGGGTGATGTCCTCGTGACCTTGACACAGGCGGCAAGTGCAGGCGCATCCGACACGCAGTCTTAACTGACAGCTGTCATTTTGTATGAGAAATACGTAGCCTCTTTTACATTTCCTTGTTTTATGAACGTTGGTAGTGATGTAGATATTGTTTTTGAAAGGTTGTAATATTTTATTCTTTTAAAAGTACGAATAAATCTAGTAAGTAAATGGTCCAGTTATCTAGTAGCCACAGCAAACATTCTACTGCTCATTAGTTGTGTTTTGTTATTAGCTCTAAAGGAGGGGGGTATGGGAGTTAAGTATGTCAAGAAGCACATAATGGTCATTTCTTAAATGTTCTACAATCAACTAAGTCAAAGTCAGTTTGCACACTCGAGTGAGCTTTGAGCAATGGACTCTTTATTAAACCCTTCAACAGCATAATTAATTAATGATCTCATAAAAGCTTATCGAGATATAAAAGCTTACTCAACAATATTAACTGCCTACCCACACTTTTTGTGGCTAACAAGGTACCAACGTCGTAATAGTCTAACCTTTTCAAACTGAGTCAATTACTTTTTAATTGTATGCATCAAGAGAGGTCACGGTAATTTTCTTGTCAAAACAATTAGACAATACATAACATGCAGTGTCTACCTACATACATATGCATGCTGAATGCCGTAGGTGTTACTGAATACGATTAATTATGGTTTTGATCTAAAGTCTGTGATTATTAACAGTTTTCGTAATCTTTAAGAAAAATTTGCAAGATCATGTTTGGTAACACTGCCTGTTTAAGGCTCGTTGCTTGTGGACATACCTATAAATTCATTGAACCCTAATTTAGATTTAGGTAAATGTGTCCCCAGTCCCCTGGTGGATCTACTTACTTATTTATGAGCAATTCCTGAAAGCGCACTTTTACGAAAACTTGCAGTATTAAACGGCTTAAGAATTTCCTCATGGTACAAAAGTAGTTTATGGATAGAACAGCCTGCTTTTGAACAGATGTAACTATTCAGTCTTCTAACAACATCTACATGAAGAGATAGAGCGAACATTATCAGTCAGAAATAAACATATTACTGCCCCACATGCGTCACATGACTTTATTACCGAACACCAAAAATGGAATCCCTTTTACGGCAACGTATCTTCGTCATTTCGGGTTTCGTCAACGAACAGGTCATACGAATTTGGACAAAAGAAACCGGAGTACCTACAAGCAAGAAATATAAGGTCAATTGTAACAATAAAACTGAGGTATCTTATACATTTGGCTGCAACTTTTTACTGCATTTGCAATCTCGTTATTACAATAGTGTTGTAAGAAAAGCCCTTACATATATGTGAACGGGCCAACAATACAGACAGACAATAACTGACACGTTAGCTACACATACCTTTATTATCTCGCGACTTATCTTAAGACCTTCGTCGTAGGATCAGATGGTTCCCACGCCTTCGCTGCGTATCAGATCTGAAACAAAAGAGTTCGCAATAAGACAATGCTGTGACCTTTTTAAATTGGATTAAAAGTTTTCGAGACAGATTCCTTTGGAATGGGAGTACATTAATTTTGTACGTATAATGACCGGATGTTGGAAATGGTCGACAATACTCGCCGACAAAGGTTTTTAAAATTTAAATCTAATCTGATTAATCATTGTTTATTTTTATATTAAAACTTTTATAGTCTAATGTTAATACTGGGGGCGACAAAAAATCTGCAATACCTCCTGACTATGCAAGGCAATATTATTTTACTCATTATATAAGACCAAAAAGCAATTCGACTTTTTTACAGAATTTGATAATTTTGTAGCACACGCTATGCAGTCAATTTTTTGGTCGTTAAAATAATTATTCTGGATATTGTAGACGATTTTTGTGAATCACCAGACTAGCTCATTTAGGACTACCTACATATATTAGGCAGAAGAATCAGAAAGACACCTTGTATAGTCACTGCTAGATTTGTTACATGCAAATAAGATGGAACTATGGCTTCGAAGCAGACTCAGATGTGTTGCAAATAAACAGGTTGTTTGCTCAGAGGAAGCAATAAATAATGGTAGCGATTATCGTCCGAGGCCTAACCGCCTAACGAGTCTAGTGGCCTACCGACCTGTCCCAAACCCCCACTCGACTTTATATTGTCACTATGAGAACTCGATTTGACTGTTCAATCGAGTTGCGAGGATCGAGATGTTGACGTTAATTTTCGCCTCTTACTAAATTAAGTAATAGAGTCTATAAAGTTACATCACACCATCATCATTAGAACGAAAATGAATCATTAGTTATCTCATGAAGTGGGTTTACAGATACTTATACATAATCTTTAAAAAAAAAGATTTCAAGTTTTAAACCAGCTTGCGACGCCATGTGTACACATCACAAAACTTAGTTTTAATCAAATAAGTAGGGAATTTATCATGTTCGATATTGATACAAACATTATGAAAAGAAAATCTACAGCGTCTTTGAATCAATAGTAGTGTCATTCTACAAAATCTAGGCGGGGAAGATAAAGGAAGCTATTATAGGTTCTCGACAGTGGCACATCGTATGTTTTGAAACCGAGTCACTAGAGGCTTTCCCACGGGTTTGCGCAATAGGCCTGCAAGCACGACATACTCGACTAACTACCATACATGTCATCTTTGTAACAAGTACATGTGAAGCTGCGATGCTATAACAGTTCCTTGTCAAGCATCATCGTTTATAAAAACCTGTGATTTATCATCACAAGTCAGAGGTTTTTAGGTTACACTGCAAAAACACACTAGTGTGTGAATTATATTTTAGTAGCGGTTTTACAAAGTAAGAAAGCACGTGTTTTCATAAGTAATCGCCCTATATCTCTTGTTATTTGAAAAGTAAAGTTCTTAAGAAATACTTATCTTATTAGCACTAAAGGTTTGTTCAATATGACAATTTTGTAGTAAAAGTACCTAGATATTTTTAGCTTTTGTAACAACTAAAAGTTTTACAATATTATTCACCTCTGATATTTGATCTAGCCTAAAACTATGTAAGTGAATACATAGATGCTGTAAGTAAATTATAAGCAAGCATTACAAAGCTCTTATATGACCTGAACTTACTGGCTTGCTGGCTTACTGGCTTTGCCGGCCAGCATTACAAAGCTCTTATATGTCCTGAACTGGCTGGCTTGCTGGCTTTGTTAGCAAGCTTTACAAATCTCTTATACCTATAGCCTGACCTTACTGGCTTACTGGCTTTGCTGGCCAGCATTGCAAAGCTCTTATATGGCCTGAACTGGCTGGCTTGCTGGCTTTGTTAACAAGCTTTACAAATCTCTTATACCTATAGCCTGACCTTACTGGCTTACTGGCTTTGCTGGCCAGCATTGCAAAGCTCTTATATGGCCTGAACTGGCTGGCTTGCTGGCTTTGTTAGCAAGCTTTACAAATCTCTTATACCTATAGCCTGACCTTACTGGCTTACTGGCTTTGCTGGCCAGCATTGCAAAGCTCTTATATGGCCTGAACTGGCTGGCTTGCTGGCTTTGTTAGCAAGCTTTACAAATCTCTTATACCTATAGCCTGACCTTACTGGCTTACTGGCTTTGCCGGCCAGCATTACAAAGCTCTTATATGTCCTGAACTGGCTGGCCTGCTGGCTTTGTTGGCAAGCTTTACAAATCTCTTATATAGCCAAAACTTGCTGGCTTTGTTGGCAAGCTTTACAAATCTCTTATATAGCCAAAACTTGCTGGCTTTGTTGGCAAGCTTTACAAATATCTTATACGAGTATAGCCTGAACTTACTGGCTTTACTGGCTTTGGAAACGAGAACATATTTTTAGTATCACGTATCTTTGTAACGACCATTGTAATTGGTAGTTATAATATTTGTGAGAATAAACGTAAATCTACAAGGAGTAGGTATGTACTCGTATGATGCATATAAGGAAAGTGAATATTGTAGCAGAAAGGCAGTTTCGCTAGAAAGCTGTTGTGCGTAGATTTTCTTTATGATAGGGTATTGTAATGTTTATGTTTGTAATTGTACGTTTGTATTATTTACTTTCTTTTTGCATACCCTACTTTACGTATATCGAGTTCTTACACTATTTCCTTTAGGACTATAAGTCGCAATAGAATTTCTTAAAAACGTTGTTGGGCTTACAGCTAAGTGTCACCTAAGGGGTTAAAAACCACAACAATTAGTCAAGGCATTTTCTTGCACTGGATACAGTCCATAAAAAAAATACAAGAAAGTAATTGCCAACTATAGGACTAGACAAAACATTTTTAAAAGGGATTAGGAAAGAACCTAATTTATTAATTCCACAAGTGAACGTAAATAACCCTTCTTTGCAGTCGTGTAAAAATGGCCGTATGTGTATATTTTGTGTTGTGTGTAGGTAACTATGAAACTGGCATGTAGGAAATGTTTTAACTATGAAGCAATTATCTAATTACTCAAATATTTTAGAGGACAAAACTTAATAACACTTCCTTTGTAAAAAAGTTCAAGGTGCACCCCTCCTTTTGTTTTCGTTTATTGCATAGTTATTAGACAAAATTAAACATTTAACTTTGTAAACACATCTACAGTTAAATGGAACCGTTACTGACCCTTGAACTGGCAGTTTACAAACTATGGAAACTAACCGGCTTTGTTTGCAACTGTAATACATTATCAGAGTATATAATTTAGTAGGCTTACCATTTTCACAATTAGTATGTGTGAGATCTGTGAACAATGTTACTATCATTGCTATTTACATTTTACAACACACTTATGAGGAACGAACATAGCTACATATTATACCCTTAGTTAGGGCTCAAAATTGTGTAAAACCCAAGGATTCCACACGAATTGATACATCAGTGACTACCAGTTCATCCAGTTTTAAAGTTTCAGCGCCAAGTAATTATATTAATTCGATTTTTTAAGTGATGTCCAAGCACAGGTTAAATTAGCGCACAATTGCCAAAAATAGTGCTATGATTATTCACATAGTTATTAATAATCGAGTTGAGTTCCTTTTTAGTTCTTAAGAAAGTTTTTTTTATTCATTTGATTATTTTTGTATTTAATCAGAGTTTATCATAGAGAAGAAAGTATTATAGTTTAAGTTCATAAAAAAAGTTTTTTTAAATTATATTCTATGTAAAGAAGAAAATTACTCAGCCGACCCCAACATAGTTGGGAAAAGGCTAGGCAGATTGATTGTAAAGAAGAAAATTACTGTAATTTGTTGTTATTGACAAGAGATTTTGTAGATTGTTGTCCAATTTATATAAACATTATGTGTATTAATGACGTTTTGCTTTATTTAAACATAAATTTAAAAAATCTCGGCATTCCGGATAGTCCCGAGAAATCGAGTACGAGAATTCTCGAGACCCGAGAAATGAAAAACCTCGAGAAACCATAAATCCTACACAGGCCTCCTCTCGGTGAGAGACCTATAATCCAGTACTTTACCATATTCAAAATAGTAATAGGGATACTTATTTGGCAAAATCTTCAACAAATATGGTACTATTGACGAAACAAATTATTTCTGTAGAGTCACGGTAAATTCGTTTTGATTTTGAATTGCTATTAACAGAAAAACAACTTTTCATAAAAGCAATCAGAAATTCTGAAATTTGCCTTATATTTTTATTAAAACACAAGGCTCTGTTACACAATAGGTACAATCATCACAAAAGAATGCGCTTAGAATAAAGACTTTATGTATCATAATTTCATTATATTTTGCCCTTGAACCGCCAAAACGTTCCATAGAATCGATCAATCTCTCACGAAAATAATCGTTAACTATATCGAATAAAATGTTATAGTTACTTAGCCTTGTGGTATAGGAGTGAATGACTCGCTCACAATAACGACCCGTGATCTCCTACAATCTACATAATGATTATAGTTTTTGCAAGTGATTTCGTAACAATGAAGCACATTATCTAACAATGTAAGAAGAATTAAGGTTCATGCTCACACTGCTAAAGTTTTTTGCTTCGAGCAAAAAGTTAAGGTTTTATTGCAAGCATCTTTTTGCAGTCATTTGTTTTATAGTTGTTTGAGATCAGTGATGTGAAGAAATATGAAACAAAAGAATCTACAGTTGATTTAAGAGGACATTTAGTAAAAAGTTTTCGTGAATAAGTTCCGAGCTTTTTTGTGGACAAAAAGATGTGTAGAAGGTCACTGGCTTACCATCCCGTTGATCCCGTGATTTAGTAAAGGTCAACTTGGTAAAATTGTGCATTCAGTAGGTTTACTGTGAACTTCTAACCTCATGCATGACTAGTAAATAGTTTAGTATAGTGAGAACCTATAGTATATATCAGAGATCAAAGTAAAAGGAATATAATATTTGTTCACACGCAAAGATATTACATTGTAGCAATGACGTAGAACCAATCGGATTGCTATCATGTTCCATTTCAAACAATGTTTTCCTACCATGATACTAAGGGGTCTATTACACTATCATATACATATATAAAGGATCATAGATATTGAGTCATAGATATTTGATATTGTAATAAAGACTTATGATTTTCGTATCATTTATATTTATTTTATTTCTTAAAGGATAAAACAGGGATCACCAATTAGTTTAATTGCGGTCTTTTTATTTCAAAATAATATGGCTGTCGCGGTCCGTTTGATAGACGATTACTGACAAACTAGATTTAATTTTTTATTAGTTTTTAATTGATGTTACTGTTTACATAAGGTCCGCACAAAATAGTTCGGCTGCCCGGATTCGGACCGCGGTCCGCCGTTTGGTGACCCCTGGGATAAAAAAATATGATCCTAGAATTATGATAGTTCCCCTTTACGACTTTTTGACCTTGAATGAATTTGAAATATTAATTGTTGCCAATGTTTTGTTCCCAGGTACATAGCAAGGGTCTCAAATTCGGGATCTATGAGGACTACGGCAACTTCACATGTGCGGGATACCCTGGAGTCGTCGGCCATCTTGCTGGAGGTAAAGATTCCTTTAATTTAGTTTTTTTTAATTTCCTCATTTGCCAGGTTCATTCAAAGATGAGAACTAAAATAATAAATTTTATTTAAATGTTTAAAAAAAACTTTTTAACGTCAATAATAGATTATATTTTACTTAACACTAGATGAGGTCGAAGTTTCCTGTCTGCTTAAGCTGCCTTGAATATTTCTTCCATTGCCCGCCTTTTTCAGTCAGTCGATTAAATGGTTTAATGACGTCCTGAAACTCGTAAGAAATAACGGGATTTAGGTAATTAATAATCAGATGAATAGGTTTTTTCTAATCAAAGAAGACTTATTGCCGAGAACACAATGTTCTTAATGATGATTAAATAAAATTTACCGAAAGTAACTTGTTCGCCAAAGCGGTCTTAAATCGGATGAGCAATTGCACAGGTCAACCATTCCTTCGTAAATGCCAGGAGATTGCTTCGGACAGACACTCATCAAACTTACTGAGAGACAGGTCTATTTACTTATATGTCATTCGAATGCAGTAAACCTACAAAACTTTTCATGAGTCGAAACTTTCAAGTCATGAAACATAATAAGTACGTGAAACACCGCATTTGTAATCAGACTACTTAAAAATACATATACGATAACTTACGACACAACAATAGACCTATGTCTCAACGTAGCCTACATATCGAAGTTAGCTATTCGATGTACCAACGTGAATGACCTAATACAACTTTTAATACCGATATAAATTCATAGGATGTTAGGAAAAGTATTTGAACGTCGAATAACATTTGAACGTAGAATAACGTCGTATCTGTCATAAGGGTTGTGCAAGATCGCGTGTTTTGAAATAGTTCTTGTGACTTCCTGACCGACTGTGTGTTCTAGCTCTTTGTTAGAATTTCCTTATGTGCGGGATTGTGTGGAAATGTCCTAATGTGGATCTGGTGAAAATGGGTCATGTCCGCGGGAAATGCAGGATACCTATGTAAGAACAGGCGAAACAATGGAAACTATATTGATGGTTATTATTTTATGAAGCATGAGATATTATCGATATTTTTGATTTTTTGATTATTGCAATTCGTTTTTCTTCAATATTCAAATACTATATTGAAGAAAAACGAATTGCAATAAAATTACATAACATTCAGCAAGAAAAAGAAAGTATAGACGAAGATAATTGCTGTGCGCAGTTTTTAGTCATGTTTGTGAAATTATTTGAACAATGAAACTGCGCACTGCGGGTCATGTCTGCTTTTGAGAAAGAGAAGAAGGTATTTAAATGATGTAACCAATGAATAAGCTAATTCATTAACACTCAAGAGGCATGAAGCAAATATAAAAATATTAACAGTTCGATAGAGTTCCTGCTCACCTATTCATAAGGATTGAATTCACAAGTCTGAGGACGTCTAAACGAGTAGTGTTAATGATTTGGAAAAAATATATGCAAAATTAGAGCATTTTCTTAATATCTAGATTATGTTTATATTACATAGTGTAATTAATTTGTAAAGTTATGTCTAACGCTGATAAAAAACGCGTGAGAATGAACGCAAAAACTAACAAACGTATTTTCTTAAACCTTCACCATATTAAAGATAATTTAATTATTTATCTTTCATAAAATATCTTTTATTTTATGAGTCATAATGCGTTTAATTTGGGACAGTGCTCCTTGATAGGCGAGCCCATTACTGGCTGGACGTACGAAGCGTTGCACGAGCTCAGCACAAAACACGCAAGCTAACCACTCAAGGCCACTGGCATATATCTGCGTCTTAAGTTGGCAGAACCAATAATTTCAACTTAGGTTCGATGATTATATGATTCTCCTTCCTTTGACGTTGCACGTATTTTAAGTGCACTTGAGTTAAGTATTGCGTGCATATTTCACGTGCAAATTGCTTGGAAGTAATTAGGTTAGGAACACTGTTAATAGGAATCATGAATTAATTAATAATTTGTACGGTATATTCACACTAGTGTTCCTACGAATAGGGATATTGTAATCGGATGTGGCTGAAGCAGCAACTCCGCATTTCCACTATGCCTGTACTCGGGTATGAAACTACTCGTATTCTTATTAAACTCATTTTACAGGCAAATAATGAATGAATGTAAGAATGAATTAAGGCGCGGTGTTACCTCAATATTCACAAAAAACTGGTTTCTTGGATAGTCGAGTATGACGTAACGCAATGAAAACATACGACGCAAAAAATACAGTGGACAGAGAAGGGCTTCAAGAAAAAAGTTAACCGAATAGAATAGTCGAAAATAGGTTGATATTCCCAATAAAAATACTTCACAAAAATAAACTTTGGTGTCGAACATCTCTGTATTTTCAGCGATAATAACAATTTTTTTTTTTAAGAATTCAATAGAATAAATATTATTTTATAACTTTAACCAGAGTGTGTATATTCTGAATAATCTAAATAAAACCCGTAAAATAAATGCCCATTCGCAGCTTACTCACATCGTCAACCCAAATATTTATTAAATTTTCAACCTTATATAATGCTCTGTAATTGTGAAAATAGATATTGCGGTCATACTTTGGTCGTCGGGCTACCTTAAAGCGCGCTGACGCGGTTGTCTGAGGACAGCTGTAGCGTTTAAAATCGTAGTCAGTCCGCGCCTTAATGCAAGTGGTTGATTAGTGTGGTTGATAAAGTGCCAGCATATTTGATGACCTGATTTATACCAGAGGAAGAACGGGTCATGTCAATAAATCTGAATCACATCGATACCCACAGAGAGACACTATGGAGTGTATATTTTCCAGCACACCTACCCTGCATACCACCGCGAAAAATACCAAGATCAGAATAATTTGCACCTCAGTGCATGAAAGCCAATCGAACTTACATCATCAACAGTTAACCTAACTCTAACCGTCAAACTAAAGAGTTGTATGATTGAAATGCGCACACGCATGAACACATCCAAAATTACGCGTAAGTTACGTTATTTTGCTGTCAGTTGTGTTTCTAACTTCGTAACTGGCTGAACATAATTGGAATTATAAAGGTATACAATAACCTGCGTGAGAGCATGTATGTAACATTGTATTGTAGGTAATTTGTAACGCCATCTGTCGGTGGATTTGATAAATGTTCCAGGCATTTTTTCTTAAGATTTTAGCTTCATTGTTAGAACAATGACTCGTATATGATTCAAACATGTTTGAAGAAAGAAAAGAATAGATTACATTGCTTCAGGAGTGTTATTTTACGAAAAATATTACATTCTGTAGAAGGTGTTAGTTTTGTGTGGGTAACATAATTAAAGTTACCCACAGGACGATCGGTGATCGAACATCCAAAATCAAAATCCATTCTGTGTTTGCAATTATAATAAAAAAGTAGAAGAGAGACTCCTAAATATTACAGGATTTAGCTCATGATTATAAATTAGTTATTTATCCTTGAAACCAAGTAATAGTTGCAATACAACAGTTGCTTAAATACCGCCAGTATTTAAGCAACTATAAATTCACTTGCAAATTCTGTATGGAATTGCTAAATGTAGCAAATCCGGTTCTAATATACACATAACAATAACAAAAACAACAATATTGCTTAATAAGCGAAAGTGCAATAAGGACGTATTTTTTTAATACTTAAAAATTGGTCCTGTTAACATTAAGCCTTTCACTGATTTTATTGTTCGGGTTATGCATGTTTTTAAAAGCATAATAATATAATGGAGTTAAAGAGAAGCCGAACTTTATGGGCTCAGAATTCCTTAACAAACAACGGAAAGAAAGCAGAACTCTTTTTTCCCTATTAAATTGTTATGTTCAGGAGAACTGGTATGTGATTGAAAGATTTAAGGAAACAGAATTAATAAAGCTGCAACGCAGCAACGCACATCAATCCTGCAAATGTAGCAGTTAAAGAGTAGGTAGGTATATCGAAAGTAGACAATGGGCTCGATACAGTATTCATCGATGCTATACAACATTCAGTGATGATTTTTACCCTTAATAATGTTCTTTTTACCTTAACCGATTTCATCACTAATGAACCAAAATGCTCTACTCCAGATGCGGCAACCTTTTCTGCGTGGGGCGTGGACTACGTGAAACTGGATGGATGCTACGCCCTGCCTGCAGACATGGACTACGGATACCCTGAGTTCGGAAGACAGCTCAACCTCACCGGTAGACAGATGGTCTACTCCTGCAGTTGGCCCGTCTATCAAATATATGCTGGTATCCAGGTGAGACTTTATTATGCTCCTACAATTCTTATAGATTCTTATGGAGATCTTATAGATTTTAATAAAGTGAAATCTTTCGTCTTTATATTGAAAGGCTCATAAGAAATTATGCTGTGATAACACAATATCACTAGCTAATAATTTCTTTGTGTTTTCGTAGAAAAAATTTCGAAAATTCGAAACTTCACATCTACATCGGTCACTTGCCCATAACCCAATATTTGAGGTTAACGCAACATGTCTTCTTCTTCTTCATACTTCAAATATTTTGCATAATTTGGCGACGGCTATGGAAATTATGTCTCAATTTACCATTTATCGTCAACGTCTCCCAATAAGCAAGGCCATCTTTTGTCTATTCGTTCCGCTTACTATCCACTACACAGTAAATATGCGCGCCGCTAATGCAAATAGAGAATAGTTCTGCGCGAGCGCAAAATTGCCTCTTTTGAATATGAAGGCGCCTGCTGTAACAACTGACTCAAGGCAAATAGTTGATACAACGTTAATAATATGTGTGAAAGATGTAACAATGCATTCATTCTTTCCATTCATGCGATTCAGTTAGCAGTAGCGAAACAAAATTATGCAAACGATCTAGACATTCTTCAACTACATAAATTCTTTAAAATTATACAAGTTGTATTAAGTAAGCGTTGGATGAAGAAGTTACACTTAACCATTCTTTGAGTTATATTTTGTTTATTAACATTAGAAATTTGTGTAGGAATAGGTTAAGTAAGGTTTCATTCTTCTAACATTCATCCGGTTCCCCTTTCAAAGCCTGATTACCTTTATCAATAATTATGACTAAGTAAAACAGGTCTGATGTCCCAGACATTTTTGTATTTAAATTTCTTAATCTTAAACCTAATGTTTCCAGCCGAACTTCTCGTCGATCATCGATCATTGCAACCTGTGGCGTAACTTCGACGATATACAAGACTCGTGGGCGTCCGTCGAGTCTATCATAGACTACTACGGAAACCATCAGGACGTCATCGTGCCTAACGCCGGCCCTGGACACTGGAATGACCCTGACATGGTAAGGAATCTTTATCAAATACTATTAATTACTAGCATGTTTGCCTTCAAAAAATTTTTACTGGGTTAGATGACATAGTATCAAAGGACATGACAACGACATCTTTCTGCTCAAATTGCTGTAGATGTTACTATCCCTGCTAATCAGCTCTATGTTTTGAATTAACTTTATTTAAAGTTCAAATGCAATGAACTAAAATTAGGTTAGATATCATGCTAGCCCAAGATATATTTTATTTTAGCACGACAAAAATTAAAAGTTACACCATGTTGATAGAAATCGTCTTCGAACAATTTCACATCTGTCATATCATTTTTCTAATGATTCTCAAACTTGTGCCTACACATTTTAAAGGAGCCATTATCAAAATTTTACTATTTCCAGCTGATTATCGGCAACTTCGGCCTATCATACGAGCAGAGTAAGACGCAGTTCGCGATCTGGGCCATCCTGGCAGCTCCGCTACTCATGAGCGTAGACCTGAGGACCATTCGGCCAGAGTACAAGGCGATCCTGCAGAACAGGAAGATTATCGATGTCGATCAAGACCCACTGGGAATTCAGGGCAGGAGGATATACAAGGTAAATGAGGGTTATTTGAAATGTGGGTTCTTGAATGTTTATAATTTTTAAGGCGTGGACACATCAGAATCCTTGACAAACAGGGGTCTTACAAGTGATGCTACTACTTACGCCTTTATTTTTGTGCAAAATAAGCTGAAACTCACTCATTGGCTTAAAAAATTGCTAAGGTGGTTGACTCTGGGTATCACATTTGCTGTCTACAATCATGTTTTTTTATATCAAGGCCTTTTCGGTCTGTTTAGAGAATTTTTAACATAATCTGATGATGGAGCAGAAAGGTTGTTACAGAAACTCAGTTTAACTAATATGATGAATGAATTATGCGCAATAATCATCATCAAAACGCATAGACCTACCGAGTTTGGACCCGATGTTATTTTACTAACATGTAGGTTATTCACCATTGGTATCCCTGCTAACCCATTAGTTTGAAAATTCCCGAATAGTGTAACCATCTTTATAACTATAGTATGTTCTTCCTCATTCACAGCACCGGGGCATCGAGATCTGGTCACGTCCGATCCTGCCGATCCAAGGCCAGCATTACTCGTACGCGGTGGCGTTCGTCAACCGCCGCACGGACGGCACACCCTCGGACGTCGCCGTCACATTGAGAGAGCTCGGCCTTAACAACCCTGCTGGATACACGGTTGAGGTATGTTCTCCTGAAGATTTTAACGGTAGATTTTAAGTTTAACGTCTCTTTAAAGTTAGTGGAAACTGACCTTACTGAACTGAACAGACTGTTTAGTGCTGGTAAAGGTTAGATTGTGTTGTTGAAACTTGAAGTTGAACTTGTTTTTGAATAATATGGAGCTTGCAGTGGGTGGAATATTTCAAATGAGATAATGCAGATAAACTTTAGATCAACAATTTACAAACAATATTCAAATAATCTTGCGACGTCACTTTATAGTTAAATCTTTTGCTAATATCACAATTAAAAACGAGAGTGAATCAATAAACGTTGAAATACCCACTCTTACTTTCTTGTTACTTTATTAACGCCATAAAATCTCCTCAAACAGGATTTGTACGAAGACGTCGACTATGGTGTGCTGTCGCCGCAGACCAAGATCAAAGTGAAAGTGAACCCCTCAGGTAGAAAGTGTCTCACTTGTTCGCTTTGCAAGGGCTCGGTATCACGCTGTCGCTTCACGCTGCCTTTGATAAAATACGCATGAGGTCTGACCGAATCTGATCGACTTCTGATTGAAACCATATTGTTACGGCCTTAACTAAAACGAACGAACGAATCTATACTCGATGTTAAATATTTGCACACTTTAACAAAATCTATTCAAATGCTTGTAAATTGCGTCAAACTAAACCAAAGATTTTTTTTTTATAGAATAGACATTTATAGTCATCATTGACTTAAAATGTAGATAATGTAATAAAGAAGTAGTAAGTAAGAAAATAATGTTCACATGTTATTATTATCACTTCAAGTGGCCGGTTTAATTTTCAATTAATTATTTCAATCGAAAATTAAACCGGACGGATGTGGACATTTTGGATTCGGTCGGACGCGCGGACGATATGAAAAGGAGAATTCATCGAAAACTTGGCCAGAAAGTTTGACGTTTTCTGGAACTGTACAGCAGTCACCTTAGTTTGTAGTACCATATTAATCATAGTCACCTTACACATACCGAAGAGACGATCACCATAATGTAAGTATTGCATTGTAAAGTCATTTTATAACTGAACTGTAATTGACACAAAACTTTTAGGAAAGTAACATTTAGGCTCCGCACCAAAGCCGGCGCCGGACCGCAAGATAAAAAAACATAATATCTCATAATAACAGTGCCGATGCGGCTCCAACATCGTGTACAGGAAGGCTTATTACTTCTTTCTCATTAATATTTTCCTGAGATTCCTTTCTCAGTCGTTAATTTAGCAGTAAACCATTGCAAATGATCCTGATTAGTTTAGTTGTAAGTCATTTATAAGTTGTATAAGTGCTTCCACTAATTATCATTTTATTTCCGCATGTTCATTTAATCTTTCATCATTACTTAATTGGTGATCATTATCATTAGTACTAACGATTAATTGCTTTCCAAGTGATTCATATCTTTCTTTTGAGTAACATATTTTTTCAATGTATTACATCGTTGTATTGTAGTTGAAGATAATTTGTAACAGTTTTAACCTTTGTCAGCATTATGTACTCAATTGATTTCGCGCATTTGAATTACGTAACTAACTTTATTTTTAAGTTTCTCATTTTCTTTAAAGAAGACAGAATCTTCGTTAGTATAATTCGAGGATACAGTTTTTTGAAAAAAAGGTAAACTTCCTTAAAAACTACAATAGACAACGTATATTTAATAACCTAATCCGAACTGTTCTTAGAGAGTCATAAAGAACCCAGTAAGTAATCGACACATGTTTCACCTGTCAACAAGGCATCCTCAGGATGACGATTGCCTTGCGCCGAGCTCACTGCATTCGGCGCTTGGTGTGGCAACAGGTTATGTCCTGGTTCGCAACAAGTCAATCGTCATCCTGAAGATTCCTCGTTGAGCAGTGAAACACGTGTCGTTTTCTTCTATGGTACTTTATGACTTACTAAATATACGTCGTCTATTGTATTATGTAATAGATTTCCGCAAAGTCACGCCTGAGTCAATTTACTATCCTAAACTTCCTTCTCAACCGTTAAAAATGTAATTCTTGCCCCGTTCTTATTACTTCGATAATACTATTTCATTGTGTCTTATACGACCCTGTGTAAAATGAGTAAATTCTAAACTGTTGCTCCAATTACTAAACTAGTATTTCCTATGCAGGTGTCGTGATCCTCCGCGCAGACGCACAACCCGCATTTGCATTCAACGCAATCCCGACGCGGACACCGTACGCGCCGCTAAATGACGTCTTTAGACTCAGCAAGAAATAGCGCCATCTATTGACAGCGCACCCGAACTAGAAGTCAGCCTCGACATGATCTACAAGTACAATAAATAAATGATTTCGTCTATTCTTTGTAATTCTATGTCGTTTACTCGCTACGGATTTTGGATTTAGTTCCGAATGCTCGCTTGGCTAAAATTAGGTATATTATGATAGTTTGTATTCTAACTTTGTTGTGTGGTTGTGTTTGTTCTGATTCTGACTCTGTTTCGTTACATGTATTTGTTAAATATTCAAGTAATTCGTAGGTCTCTTGACTGTTTGCGTGTATTGCCTTAAAACTGTAAGCTTAAGCGAGTGCAGTAAGAATCGTAGCGTGTAAACGATCTGTATCTGTACATTAGTGGTGTGAAAGATAGTTACCAACCGGTATGTCTCTGTCTTGCCCTTAGGTTACATTTTATTTATGTTTCGTTCTCGCTAGTGTGATCATTGAGATGTTATGTGTAACAAAAACACGTGGAGAATTGATTATTTGCCATTACGTTGTACCTAGGATAAGGATGTACATTTTAGGTGCCTATAAATGTAAGTTTTTCGTAGTGAACGTCAATAAATAATTATACTTTTTAAGTAATAGTTTTATTTTTTTACAAATATACAGTCAACATTGACAACACCGAGTGCTCATGGCAGAACAGCAACAAGATAAAACTACTGATGATACAAACAATCATAAAAATGTGATCGGAAACAAGTCGCAAATTCGTTTACTAAGGCTTTTATCTAAAACGCCTAATATCATAATTTTTGTGCAAAATCCAACGGATGCCATCGACAACGTGAAATCATATTCAAATCATGTACGACGAATAATATTTCAATGACCTGAAAAATCCAGTTCATGTTTTATTCACGAATGAATATTTTTGAAAGCCACATCGTTGTTCAGTCTCGTATCTTTCCAGGTGTATTTATATCCTGCTACTGTGGAAGCAAGATTTTCCTCTTCAATCACGTTGCTATCCCTGAAAATAACTTATAGATCAGCAAATAAAACCAAATGAACATCTTTTCCACCTCATAGAATCTTATTCTTTCCTGAAATCTCATTTCTGACTTTGCGAAACCTTATTGACTCCTTATTGACTCTCTTTATTTAACAAAGGGATAAGTAAACTAATTTCACAAGTTCGAATTCCAAAAAGATAAACTCCATCGTCGTTAAAAAGAGTGATGAAAGAAGAACCTTTGTACGTGACTTCCTCACAAACAAAGTATAAATTTAGCTTAAATGAATAAAACAGAACTATTACCTTTTTTGACGAACGATTTCGGGCTCTTCATAAAATTCTGTGGTATCGTATTCCTCTCGTTCTTCACTGCTAATCTTGTCACTCTCTGTAGGTTTATGTGCTGGATCTATGAAGATGAATTCCGTCCAATCTGGCGTTTCAATTTCTTTGGATTTTTTTGTGCTATCAGAAACATCTGAAAAAGCTTCTATGTGTTTGTGGCTAACTTCAATAGGTTGTGCTACGGGTGGGTTTATAAGATCGTTTAAATTAGGATATTCCTTATTTTCAGCATCGACCGTTGCTGTTTTAATATCATAAGTATCATTTTGTAGTTTGTCCTCTTCTTTGCTATAATCATTTTGTTTTTCATTGCTTTCTTCGGATTTCTCTTCGACAACTTCTATGCTTGTTGTTTCGCTGACTAGAACAGTGTCCACCTTAGGAGTTACAGCTGTATATTTTTCAAACATTGGTTCTGTACTTATTATTGGCTGTTCAGTTTTAATTTCTACAATATTATTATTTTTATCATGAAGGTTGAGTTTCTTCATCAATGGTTTCTTCGTTCCATGTACCATTGGTTTGAGAGTTCCAATTTCGTAAATCGGTTCAGGTGATATCACGAACTTCATGTAGCTCTTTGGAAATAAAGACATTTTTCGTCTTTCTTCTGGTGATTTATGTTTTAGTATTTCCGGACTTTGTAAATGCTGTGACTGCACCAAGTTTAGCTTTGGTTTAGGAATTCTTGTCACCAAGGCTGCTTGGACTACTGATATTAGTACCAAACAAATGAGAATCTGAAAAAAACCACATAAAAATCAAATAAAGAAGCATGAAGCTTAGAACTTCGTTTCAAACGAAAACAATATCATTGATAACACGATTGAGAAGATGATACATTGGTGATATGTCATGCCATTTTTTTTTTTTGGGTGGGAAATTATCAAATAACTTCTCCCGCTCTGCGCGGAGCGGGAGGGCGTGTTAGACGCTTAATGACTAAAACCCACCCGTGTTCAAAGGAACACGGGTGGGTTTTAGTCATTAAGAGCAACTGAAGAGTTGCCTGTACATTGCCAGGGGCCACGGTATATCTTTCGGACTTTCCCGCGACCCCGGCAGGCATCAATCCTATCGAACCCCGTCAGTTGTGCTGACATCACTTTGAGCACACAATGCGCCGTCGACCCGGGCCTGGTCCTTATCGGACGGCGAGCTACCCATTGCTCACCGTCCGCAAGCCCGCGCCTACGGTGGCCGGGAATTGCACTGCGATTCCCGCCACCCAGGGCGTCTCCTGCAGCGGCTAGGGGCGTGAGGGCGAGAAATTTGCCTCTCCCTCCGGGCGCTTTTTATTTACCGCACTCTGGATATCAACGCTACATATTGCCGAGAGTTGAAAATGCAAACAATTGTGCGCTTTTACAACGCGCTAGAATGTGCTCTGTTGGATTTTCAATACTCGGCTCGACGCCGAAAGTTGTTAATTCAGATTACGGTAAAAAAACGTCGGCTTAAGGGCGCGTTTGCAAATCGGACAAAATTATGCTGTTTTTCGGTAAATTTTGTGACAAAACTAAACCGAATCAAACATAACTAATAACTACCACTTGTAGGTTGGTTCTTCATCTTCAAATGATAGGAACTTTTTTGTTCAAAATTATTGTTTTTCATATTGTAAAAACGATCTTCCGTTGCCATTTTCCACAAAATTAACAATACCGGGTTGAGTTTAGGTACATTTTTTGTTCTATTATCAATATATTTTAAGATTTCTAAAAATACTATTAGTAGGCAGACATGTTCAATTTTAAACCTTAGGAAAAAAATGTTTCAAAATGTCACAAATAGCGGCAAAAAAAAATAAAAAACGAAACTTAGTTTTTCACATATTTTGCTATTACGGATGAATCGTAATCGATTGTATTAAGGGTTATTTTATTTTTGGTTTGTTTTGATTTATTTCACAAATGTTTCGAAAGAAACCTCAGTCTGCGCTTGGCCGCTGTCGGTGGTGGACCCTGTGTTGCCTTTTTGCAGCGGCTCGTGTGGAAAAAGATCGTTGTACAAATACAAAATATTCGACAAACCAAATTTGATATTTGCTATGGTAAGATAATTTTGTATTCACAGATTTTTATAATAATAATTATTTTATTTCGGTAAAAGTAAGTACGGTTTTTATATGCCTATTCGACTGGGACTTGATGGAGTGACCTGTGTACTTCGGTGACTGCTACTGGAACTCCTCGACGAGTAGAACTAGGTGTACCGAGTCTGGGCTCGTTTTGTTAGTTATGATGAGACCTTACCTCCAGACTTGATGGAGTGACCTGAAGGTATACTTCGGTGACTACTACTGGAACTCCTCGTCGAGTAGAACTAGGTGTGCCGAGTTTGGGCTCGTTTTGTTAGTTATAATGAGATCTTACCTCCGGTTTGATGGAGTGACCTGAAGGTGTACTTCGGTGACTGCTACTGGAACTCCTCGACGAGTAGAACTAGGTGTGCCGAGTTTGGGCTCGTTTTGTTAGTTATAATGAGATCTTACCCTCGGCTTTGATGGAGTGACCTGAAGGTGTACTTCGGTGACTGCTACTGGAACTCCTCGACGAGTAGAACTAGGTGTGCCGAGTTTGGGCTCGTTTTGTTAGTTATAATGAGTGTTACCTCCGGTTCGATGGAGTGACCTGAAGGTGTACTTCGGTGACTACTACTGGAACTCCTCGACGAGTAGAACTAGGTGTGCCGAGTCTGGGCTCGTTTTATTAGTTATGATGAGACCTTATCTCCGGACTAGATGGAATGATCTGAAGGTGTACTTCGGTGACTGCTACTGGAACTCCTCGACGAGTAGAACTAGGTGTGCCGAATTTGGGCTCGTTTTGTTAGTTATGATGAGATCTTACCTCCGGACTTGATGGAGTGACCTGAAGGTGTACTTCGGTGACTTCTACTGAAACTCCTCGACGAGTAGAACTAGGTGTGCCGAGTTTGGGCTCGTTTTGTTAGCTATGATGAGATCTTACCTCCGGACTTGATGGAGTGACCTGAAGGTGTACTTCGGTGACTGCTACTGGAACTCCTCGATGAGTAGAATTAGGTGTGCCGAGTTTGGGCTCGTTTTGTTAGTTATGATGAGGCCTTACCTCCGGACTAGATGGAATGATCTGAAGGTGTACTTCGGTGACTGCTACTGGAACTCCTCGACGAGTAGAACTAGGTGTGCCGAGTTTGGGCTCGTTTTGTTAGTTATGATGAGATCTTACCTCCGGACTTGATGGAGTGACCTGAAGGTGTACTTCGGTGACTGCTACTGAAACTCCTCGACGAGTAGAACTAGGTGTGCCGAGTTATGGCTCGTTTTGTTAGTTATGATGAGTGTTACCTCCGGTTCGATGGAGTGACGTGAAGGTGTACTTCGGTGACTACTACTGGAACTCCTCGACGAGTAGAACTAGGTGTGCCGAGTCTGGGCTCGTTTTGTTAGTTATGATGAGACCTTACCTCCGGACTAGATGGAATGATCTGAAGGTGTACTTCGGTGACTGCTACTGGAACTCCTCGACGAGTAGAACTAGGTGTGCCGAGTTTGGGCTCGTTTTGTTAGTTATGATGAGATCTTACCTCCGGACTTGATGGAGTGACCTGAAGGTGTACTTCGGTGACTGCTACTGAAACTCCTCGACGAGTAGAACTAGGTGTGCCGAGTTATGGCTCGTTTTGTTAGTTATGATGAGATCTTACCTCCGGACTAGATGGAGTGACCTGAAGGTGTACTTCGGTGACTGCTACTGGAACTCCTCGATGAGTAGAACTAGGTGTGCCGAGTTAGGGCTCGTTTTTTTGTACACCTTCAGGTCACTCCATCTAGTCCGGAGGTAAGATCTCATTATAACTAACAAAACGAGCTCAAACTCGGCACACCTAGTTCTACTCGTCGAGGAGTTCCAGTAGCAGTCACCGAAGTACACCTTCAGGTCACTCCATCAAGTCCGGAGGTAAGATCTCATCATAACTAACAAAGCAAGCCCAAACTCGGCACACCTAGTTCTACTCGTCGAGGAGTTCCAGTAGGAGTCACCGAAGTACACCTTCAGGTCATTCCATCTAGTCTGGAGGTAAGGTCTCATCATAACTAACAAAACGAGCCCAAACTCGGCACACCTAGTTCTACTCGTCGAGGAGTTCCAGTAGCAGTCACCGAAGTACACCTTCAGGTCCCTCCATCAAACCGGAGGTAAGATCTCATTATAAATAACAAAACGAGCCCAAACTCGGCACACCTAGTTCTACTCGTCGAGGAGTTCCAGTAGTAGTCACCGAAGTACACCTTCAGGTCCCTCCATCAAACCGGAGGTAAGATCTCATTATAAATAACAAAACGAGCCCAAACTCGGCACACCTAGTTCTACTCGACGAGGAGTTCCAGTAGCAGTCACCGAAGTACACCTTCAGGTCACTCCATCAAAACCGGAGGTAAGAACTCATTATAACTAACAAAACGAGCCCAAACTCGGCACACCTAGTTCTACTCGTCGAGGAGTTCCAGTAGCAGTCACCGCAGTACACCTTCAGGTCATTCCATCTAGTCCGGAGGTAAGATCTCATCATAACTAACAAAACGAGCCCAAACTCGGCACACCTAGTTCTACTCGTCTAGGAGTTCCAGTAGCAGTCACCGAAGTACACCTTCAGGTCATTCCATCTAGTCCGGAGGTAAGGTCTCATCATAACTAACAAAACGAGCCCAAACTCGGCACACCTAGTTCTACTCGTCGAGGAGTTCCAGTAGCAGTCACCGAAGTACACCTTCAGGTCATTCCATCTAGTCCGGAGGTAAGGTCTCATCATAACTAACAAAACGAGCACAAACTCGGCACACATAGTTCTACTCATCGAGGAGTTCCAGTAGCAGTCACCAAAGTACACCTTCAGGTCACTCCATCTAGTCCGGAGGTAAGATCTCATCATAACTACCAAAAAAAACGAGCACAAACTCTGCACACCCAGTTCTACTCATCGAGGAGTTCCAGTAGCAGTCACCGAAGTACACCTTCAGGTCACTGCATCAAGTCCGGAGGTTAGTAAAAATATAAAGAACAGTACTAAAATATTTTTTGTAGGTACCAAGTAATATAAAGACATTAGAAAAAAATAACAATTTTCCAAAGTATCAAAATTAGTTCACTTCACTACTATTCCCGTAGCTAACCGAGCGTACACTTGTGTGTGTGACTCGTGTCGACGTAGTAGTTCGATTCTATACCTATCAATTTTGCAAACGCGTCCTTAAAAAAGCGCCCGTACAAACGTGGACTATTATGTAAAGTCAGATAGGTAGGTATGCACTAACGGCCGAACCTATTTGCAGTAAAAGACAGATCGCTATTGATGGTAGACAGTATAATTCTATCTGTCATTGAATGTCATCCCACAATAAGGATGAACAAAAATTTTTGTCCGTCAGGTATATTATTAAAAAAGACTGGACACGTATTTTTTCTTTTTTTACGTATTCAAAAGATTACGGTGATACACTGAGTAGGCAATGCGTTCAAATGTGGCATGACGTCACCCACCGGCCTCCGTCTTTAATGCGTTTTATTTAAACCATTTTTTATTAATATGATAAAGCAAAAAATACCACATACCAGTTTTGGCATACCAGTATGCCAAGTATAGACAAGTTATAGGGTTTGGCCGTTATATGTTACCGTTTATCACTATCTAATTCTACTTCTAAAATAATAATTATTGATTGGTACTTTGCACTTAATCTTAAATTCAAAATCAAATCGTCAGAACCTAAGTAGATATTGCTAAAATTATAATACCTAATAATATAAAAAATTAAAAATACTCGTATAACATTTATAGGTACAGACAAAGATGTTTTAAAAACTTACCGGTGTAACGTGCATTTTGTCAAAATAAGGAGTGTTCACAATCACAATATCAAACTGGCCCTTCCAAGGGACTGCAAGGTACTGGTCAAGTGTTACTATAATTAAACTTTAAATACCCTAGGAGAAAGCTACACATCACATTAGTTCATAATTAGCTACGATTATATCGATCATTATAATCTACCTTAATTATGAAATTGAGTAACTTTTGAATCACTTTTACAAGTAAAATATAATTATGCATAACTTATTAATAAAGTTGACTAGGTGGAATAGTATCCAGCCATCAGCCCTCTATCAGGTCTATCATCCACCAGGAGCGTATTTAGATGTAACAAATTAAAAAAAAAAATAGAAATCTGTATTATAGTACTAATTAGAAAATTATAATTACTGTAACTGTCAAATATTGACCTGTTTTGATTCATATAGCAATATTACTGAATAGAAATAAGAAATGCGGCTAACTAGCGAACTAGAATATTAATAATGAATTGCAATTATAACATTGAATTTGAAGTTGTACCCATTTTAGGTGTAAAAAACGCATTTGGAAACATTCCAAATAGATTTTTTACATCTATAACTAAAGATTCGGTATTACGATATTAATTATTGCATTTCATCATCAATATTCTAGTTCGCTAGTTAGCCACATTTATTATTTCCACACAGTAATATTGCCAAATTAATCAAAACAGTCAAATATTTGACATCTATTTGCGACGTTGCCCACTTTCAGAATAAACGCTCTTAAGTAAAAAAAAAAGCAGAAGTGAAGCTTTGAAAAATTCCATCAATTTGAAACGAATATGGAAATACAAAATTATTCAGAAATCACTTTTACTACACACTCTGCATTATTTGAGAAGTGAAGAGAGCATTGTGCAGATTTCCAGAAATAGTGGTTCCATCAAATAGGTCCCAGGTGCAGGTGATATTGACGTTATGGAGATACGGATAATTCATTTCGTTGATATCTTATTGCATTTTACGACAACCCTGAAATTAAATAGGGCATTTGGGCAATTAATAGTAATTTGTGCAGCATAAAAATATGAATAACACCTAACATATAATAATCTAGAATTCTAGAGGAGCAAAGGCTAGTAGCAGACTGGTATACTCGTATTATAACATCCTTTATGCAGTCTTATTATGTATGTAAGTAGAAGTGAGACCCTGAGGTCACACTGTCTGACACTCAATCACACAAACTGATAACATGTAACCGTATTCTTATATTTATGTCGGGCCAATAACCCCTTACAATGTGTTATTCATACGTGAAAAATTGATGTTTCTCGAAAAAGAAAACTTCCAATATCTTAACTTACTTTCTCCTGTTTAGAAATATTCGTGGTTTGATAGTAGGTCAGCCTTGAAACGAGAAAACATTTCTTTGTTAAAATGATTTATTTGGGACTTATACATACATAAAAAACTACAAATATTATTCATTCACGTTAAAAGACCATCGACTTGAAACGGTGGTAAATGTGGGACAGTTCTCCTGAAGTCTTCTACAGTGCAACAGAACGTGTAGCCTTCACTAGGATTATCAGGATGCCATGATAACCACGAGAAATCACGGTTGCCTCTGCACACGTCTTCACAAAAGAACATCTGGCGGGCTTCTTCTGGCGTATAGTATGGATTGTTGATACCAACAAAGGCCACTCCACATTTACCTGAAGGTTCATAAACAACTTTGTAGAAAAACTGTGGGACTGGTATCACCGGATTATTGTTGGCATCAGTATATAAATAAATGTCTACTCGACGACCCATTTCATTGTCAAGCTGTGTCAATCCAAACGGTCCAGTATAAATGATAGTATCGTAGCCGGCAGCGTGAATATGGTCCCTCAGATCAACTTCCAAAGTATTCCAATTTCCGCCATTGAAACCTGTCCACTGTGGAGCGCAGTTCACGTAGTGGAATGTTGCGCGCTCTCCAAATGCGAAAACAAAGTCGGTTTTAGCAGCCAAGTGTCCTCTTGATAGGATCTGTGTCTTTGTAAAATAGTTATTAATAACAGTCCCTACCAACTGCTCCACTGCCGCTCTTTGACCTCCTGGTGAAAACAAGGAATTAACCGGAATGTACCCATAATGATTTTCCGCTATGAAATAAGGCCGACTGACTCGAGTTTGGAATAAAGAGTTGTAAGGTTTCTGGGTATATTTTGAGTAGATTGGGGTCAGACCAGCTTCGTTGAAACAAGACTCATAAACAGGATAAAATTGGGTGCCGATGCTGTAGCCAACTTCGATGATGGGGTTTTTATCATAACACGTGCGTTCTGTTCGTTTGCTTTTATATTCTGGGGGATCACCACTACATTTGAAATTAGCAAATCGACCTGGTTCGTTCAGCCATTCCTCGTTTTTGAACATGTCTCCCCCTTCGCAAAATATTACAGCAACGGATAGTCCACGCTGCGCGTTAGGATGTTGTATACTCCCCGTTCCTTCGCAACTCAAGGTAAGACTATCGCCGTAATTCATGTCGATATTACCGAGGTTGTCTGTCGGCTCCAGAAGTCTTCCATCTCTTACAATAACTGGTAAAGGCTCTCCAAAGTGTATCCGAGTATTGAGTCTACATTTCTGCCCATGTTGTAAGTTCACAGCGCATAGGATTAACATGAAAGCTTGCTTTAAATGCCACATTTAAGAACAAGTGGGATCCTGTTCTGTGCTGATAATTGTCTGATTCTGTATAATTTTATCAGTAAAAAAATGTAAAATAAATATAAACACCGGATAATTTTGACATAAAACTGACACACAGATAACTATATACTAGTCAGAGACAACTGACATATCGAACAAATTTCAAAACATTAATAGATTAACAAAATACAGGATAACAATAAAATAATTATAAGGAAGTCATTTATGAGAAAACGGAAAACTCAATGTTAAATCCTGTCGTTTTGGAAACAGACTTAAGGTGTTCCCAAATAACGAGGAAACGTTGCCTGCTGTATCCCGTAGTCACTAGACAATGCAGTGAAATGATAAAATCATAGAGCTGTGTCATAGAGCCATTAATATTCTAATGTGTAGGGCAGTGGCGAATCCAGGATTATAGTTTGGGGGCCTTAACCCCGCTGAGGGTAGGTTTTGGCAAAGTAAACACAAAAAAAGCACACAATATTTTAATTTGCTTAACACACAGGTAACGGATAACTTTTCGCAAATTCCTCAATGACTTCGTTAGGTTGTAGACTACCAGAGATATCTCGTTGAATGGCGGCCAAACCGGGCAGGCCCGAGTGGCGCGCGGATTCAAAATTCGTCGCGTAAAACAAAACATCATAAAGTTTAAAACTTGTAAACATAATACTTGTTAAGGATAATTGATGATAATTGTACCTTAGGTAGAGTAATGCTTGCTAAAAAGTTTAATTACAATAATATTAAGTTCACTTTAATATTTCTCACGGAAGATCTCAGATGCTTTTGTGGGGGTGCTTGAGCCTATTAGCCCCGTCACCCCCACTGGATCCGCTACTGGTGTTTGGGCACCCATAAAATAATGTTCACAAAAAATTACAAATATATCTATTCACTTTCATTAGAGAGATAGATCCGCGTATTTTAGATATCTGTACATATAATATTAATTTTACTTATAATATTCATTTCTGAACTAGATAAAGAAACTAACAAATGATCCTACGTAAAAAATCAGTAATATGCTAACTATTATGACCACATGACCACGTGTTTCTCATGTACGCGTGATCAATGTTGTAACTTAATTTTAACACGTAGTTTAACATACCTACCACCAATAATGAATTTATGCTTACGTGTCAAAAAACGCCATTTACAAAAACAAACTAAATTGTTGGCATAATCGTGATTATACCTATGTACTTTATAATGTTCTAGTCTAGAGTTCGATGCAGAAAAAGACCTATGTAAATTCGGCAAATAAACTAGTTCATTTTCTACTTCATGGAAACTACCTTTATTAACTTCTTTAGGGATTTTATACCTTTTGTCTGCATTACGAATATGACGATAAATTAATAATATATTTTGCTTTTGTAAATATACATACATACTTATACTCAGCCTTCTTTCCATAGGGGCAGGCAGAAACTACAGAAAACACCACTTACATACTCCTGTATCGACTCCTTTTTCGTAAAAAGCTATTTAATATGGCGATACCAAAGGCAAACTTGATACCTGATAAATACTTAAAAGTATTTAAAAAAATGTATTAAATAAACAGCTTTTAAATGGCTTTAGCTCTCTTAAAACAAACATGGACAAAATATACATATACTAACAAAACATTGTAGAAAAGTCAACACCCTCTAAGACACTACAAGCACAGTAAGTACAATTGGGTAAAAACTATATCGATTTAATTATAATGTACCAACTAGAAGTCTTCGCAAAAAAACCTGTCCAAGGTTGATGAACTGCCCGCCCCATGATCCGACTACGAAATCATACATCACTAAACATACATTGATCTATGTATTTATAGCTACATAAGTATTCAAATCATCACACAAATGATATAGCAGAAATTCGATGTCATTGAGTCACTGCCTTTTTCTCTTAAACAGACGATTTCATTGATTAACGATTTCCGAGTATGTACTTAAGTCCAGGGCCACTACCATAATCATTTGCAGGGTAGGTAGTGAGAATTCAGGGCAAGTCAAAGTTAACTGTCACTTTGACTAGTTACACGGGTCCAGGTTTCCTCTTATTATTTGCCTTCGCCGTGCTCTCGCAGAAAATCAAAACATGTGACAAAGATAATAAAGTATAACAATTTTCCTCTTTTTCAAACAGCTAGGTGCAGCTAATGACCAAAATAAAATTTTAAAAGTCACATCGATAGAACATGTAAAGTTTCGAGCAACCATGATCTATGAATCGCCGAGCATACACGACATCATGTTTAATTACATAATACTAGTGTACTAAACGTTTAACATCTATCAATTGACGCATGACGACTTGCGCACACGCATGCTGAACTCTGCACGTAGTTCGCACGTGACATGTTCCGCTATGTACCCAGTAGTTGCCGCCTGCGACTTTGTTCGCATACCAACTTTAATTCCCCGTTAGTTCGGCAAAAAAAAGCCTGAGTTTCAAAGTTCCCTAGTGCACATCCACGGTAGATTCTCTACTACCTACGATCACACTTTTAAGAAAATATGGCATTCACTATTATGGGAAAAACTACCGGTGGTTAGGGACAGAAAACTCTTAAAACTGCGTGTCTTGTTGAGAAGAACTGTCTTGTTTTTTATATCCTTGATCAAGCCGCCTAAGGAGAGCCTCATGAGAGTTGTTGGTTGAGGCTCTTGGCCATCAGGCCATTGGCCGCTACGGCAATCGGCACAATGTTAGCCGAATCAGTCTACAAGTCGACAAGCTCGTGCCGCGTGCGCTATGTCAAGCTATTTTGCGTTGCCACGCGATTCTCATCATGTTAGCTGCTGGGTGGAGCTAGCTTATCGGGTCCTTTCTTTCAGGTTATTGTATATTCAGTTATGTTTTTATTAATGGACCTTTTGATTAAATTATTGGATAATGAATTTGGATCAAGCAATGTACTTATCGTTCCTCATACGACCAAGGAGCTAATTAATGCCTATGAGGCGACAGGAACCAGTTTATATTACGTGGACCGTCTTCTTTGCCAAACTTTTTTTTTGTAGTTTTCGCGGTCATGCCTACGAAAAGGCGCCCGGTCTAAAAAAAAAACCGGGCAAATGCGTGTCGGATCACGCACAATGAAGGGTTCCGTGGTTGGGATGAATTTATCCCAAAAACAAATTTATCATTGTAGTTGAAAAACATGTTCTTCCATACATACGTCACGGTCAATTCTCCTACTGGTAAATGTTTTTTTTTTTTTTGTTGATTTAATACTACCAATTACCTAATTTCGTAATTATTCCTTAACTTGTACTATGAGCCCTGATACCTTGCTTCTAGCCAAATTTCAAGATTCTAGGTCAACGAGGTTTTGCTTTATATGCGAGTATCAAAATATTTCGCATAAATGGCCGTTTTTTTTTATTTGCTCGTCTTTTTTTTCGCTCCAAGGGACCGTAGACTAACGAAATTTGAAATTAATTTGAAACCTCCACGGTCTTGACAGACTGACAGACAGACAGACGAACAACGAAGTGATTCTATAAGGGTTTCGTTTTTTCCTTTTGAAGTACGGAACCCTAAAAATGTTAAAACCGTCCAATTATTACATCACTAATATCGATTTCAGCTGTAACAGATCACGCGTGCTTGAGACTTCCATATTTCAGCTGTAACAGATCACGCGTGCTTGAGACTTCCATATTTCAGCTGTAACAGATCACGCGTGCTTGAGACTTCCATATTTCAGCTGTAACAGATCACGCGTGCTTGAGACTTCCATATTTCAGCTGTAACAGATCACGCGTGCTTGAGACTTCCATATTTCAGCTGTAACAGATCACGCGTGCTTGAGACTTCCATATTTTCACGTCTCGAATCTGTTAATCGTTCTACTTACGTAGGTTTGCATTAATCATCACGTTTGAGTCGTTTAATAAGTTATGCCTATTACTTTCATTAAGAGTGCAGAATTTTGGAATTAATATCTGAAAAATTGCATAAGAAAGCATGTGCAAGCGCACATATGATTACGTTCCATTTTATTTCTGCCTAAATTGGAAACAAAATGATGGTAGGTTCCTATCTAAGAACTGTTACAGTCTGTTTTCTGGAAAATTATTTCATGAACAGTTAATAAATAAAACTTACTGCTACAACAATCTTTTGGCGCTCGGATGACGTAGGCAGGGGGGCGCTGTTGGTAAACATTTTGTGAATTATGTTACTTGAACTGTATTAAAAAAACCAGATGGCGGAGTTAGTACTGAATTTGGCCACGCGCTAAAACCTTGCTGCGCTTTAGGTCCATCGTAGCCCTTATTGTTGAAGTGAGTATAAAACCACTCAGATAGGTCGAACGCAAATCTATCAAACTCCTGTTTATGAGTCAATTACGCAGAAAAAATGCAACAAGAGCAGAAAACATTAATATCCCCAGAAAAGTTGATTAACGAAAGCCTAATCAGTTTACTGGCTAATACAGCTTATCTTAATCAAATCTAATAAAGATGAAAAATACAGATGTTATCCATTTACATTAAAAAAATCTATTGCTGTGCGTTAGTCTCGAAAAAACTCAAAAATCGCTCGACCGATTGTGATGAAAGTTCGGAAGTCGGTGTCTTTGGTTTTGAATTTTCGTTTTTTGCCACCGACTTCCGTAATTAAAGTTATTTTTCACTTTGTAGTGTTTTTTGGAAGCTGGTTGTTTTTTTTTTTTGTAAAAAGTTTTTATTTTTCACTTTTTAGTTGTGGTACCTACCCCACACAAATTCGAATACCAGTACCTGCTATGTAAATAACAGTGACTGGAAGTTCTCATCATAAATACGAGTATCATCCACATACAGGGCGTCCCATGGATATGCCACATGGAGGGAAAGTACCTTGAATATTGTAGATGGAACATTTTACTGAAAGAAGACATTATTTGAATTTAAAAAACAATTTAAACTGCATTCATAGATATTTAAATAATTACATGGTTGAACCGGCAATCGAACCTGTTACACGAGAAAAATAATCAACCTGTAGCTTTATCATACCGATCGAAAGGCTTCATCATAAGGATAATTTTTTGGTAAATAACATAGTGTAAATTTCAATTGACAGATTTGATTAATAAAAAAAAACAATCGAGATAGCTTTAGCATCATTGTAATTGTTCTAAAATACTGTTCTAAATTTCTATCTCCCGTGGCAGTGTTTTGTTGCGTGGGAGTTACATAAAACTAATAAATAATAATACCAGCCTAACATTGTCTGCAGGGCGAACGTCTCTTCTCATAAAGAAGCACGAGCATTGATCACTACACTTGCTCAAGACAGGTTGGCGATTTCAGACTTATCCATGCAGTAGCGGATCCAGGGGGGACTCAAGCCCCAAAAGCATCTGAGTTCTTCCGCGACAAATCTTTTAAAGTGAACGTGATATTATTCTAAGCAAACTTTTTAGCAAGCACTACCTAAGTTACAATATTGTCATCAATTATCCTTAACATAATAGGTATTATGTTTACGTGACGAATTTTGATTCCGCGCGCCACTCATTCTGCCCGGTTTGACCGCCATGTAGGTATTTTCACCGAGATATCTCTGGTGTCTACCTACAACCTAACAAAGTCATTGATTGCAAAGTAATCCGAGGAGGCTTGTTATGCGTTAAGCAAAATAAAATGTTGAGTGTTTACTTTGCTAAAACCTACCCTCAGCTGGGTTATACCCCTCCCAAACGACAATCCTGGATTCGCCACTTTATCCATGCATATAATATTAACTATAAGTCCAGTTTCCTCACGATGTTTTCCTTCACCGTTACATGAATGAACATAAATTCTAAAACTATTTTAAGAATACCATTGAGACTATTGAAAAGGGTTAGAAAGAGAAACAAGGAACATGCGCGGGCGGCTATAATAAGTAATAATATTCACAAAGATATAACCCGTCCGCGTCCCAAAAATGTTTATGAGAAGTACGATTAATGACATCTGTATTTAGGGCGGACAATCCTCTTTGCTCATGTCATTCCCATATCAACGAGCATTGGCGGCAGACGTGTGTGTACTTAGTGAATAATAACACGACATATTATCGTATTATTGTTGTGACGATTGATAAACAATAATATTTTAATGTGTTCTACTGTGATAGATGACCTATAATCATTTGGATGATTGGATGCTGCTGCTAAATACAATATGACTCGGGCAACGGTGAGTGTATTTTGTTTTATTTTAATTTTAAGTAATTGGGCATAGGTATTAAAGAGTGTGTTTAATTTTAATTTTAAGTAATTGAGCATAATGTATTAGAGAGTTCGTTAATGAATAATGGTCTTTGCAAACGGTGTAATTTTGTTTGAATTTCAATTACTTCTATACATACTATAAATTAAGTCACGTTTTATGTATGTTTGTGTGACCGCGTTGTTCTTCTAAACTACGCAAAAGATTTGAATGCGGTTTTCACTATCATTAAAATAATTTATTCCTGAAGGTTTATGTGTATGATACTCGTACATTAAGTAGGTACATAATGATAAAGAAGTCTCCATGTTTTATCAAGTCGCAAAAACCGTGCGAAACAGGGGAGGGTCGCTAGTTTCAGTATAATTATTTTTTTAACGATTTATATACTTAGTTATGCCCTATATATATGTATAATTTAAATATTATTATTTAATTATTATTAAATAGAACATCTTTCATATTTATGGAGCGATACGTCTTGATATCGGTGTATTCATAAATAACGTTTTAAACTTCCGATAAGTCAAAGTCAAATCATTTATTTCAAATAGGCCCTTGTAAGATACTCTCGAACGTCAAAATTTACAAAACAATTAATTGATTCTAGTAATTAATTATTTATAAGTTGAATGAAGCGCGAATTTTACAAGTCAATGGTTGTTGATTCATTTGTGTTGTTGGCTTTTTTAATGAAAACACACACAGTACACTATACACTAGGTTTATAAATAAATAACAACGGAGTCCTCCAGTCTGCCCGGTTGATGGCAATAGGCTCGCCCCTCAGAGTAATGCTCGCCCCCTATAATTCTCACATCGTCACATTCCATGAGATTCCAGACCTCAGAGTAATAACTTTCCAGACTGATTATTGTGACGTTAAAATCATAGATAAAAAGATTTGTCTAATTCCAGTATGTCGAAACTGGTGACAGATAGGTTATTGGCTTCGACTTCGACCGTAAATAATAATAAGCCATAATCCACAAAATTGCCTAAACATAGAATTGTGAAAAATATTTCATGTAAGAGGGTTTTTCCTGAAAGTTGGCAACGTCGCAAATAACTGTCAAATATTTACCTTTTTTGATTCTTATAGCAATATTACTGAATAGAAATAAGAAATGTGGCTAACTAGCGAACTAGAATATTAATAATGAATAATGAATAATGAATGAATAATGATTGCAATTATAACATTGCATTTGTTGTTGTACCCATTTTAGGTGTAAAAAACGAATTAGGAAAGTTTCCAAATAGTTTTTTTACATCTAAAACTAAACATTCGGTGTTACGATATTAATTATTGCTTATCATAATCAATATTCTAGTTCGCTAGTTAGCCACATTTTTTATTTCATTTAGTAATATTGCTAAATTAATCAAAACAGTTCATTAATTGACATCTATTTGCGACGTTGCCCACCTTCAGAATAAGCGCTCTTAAGAGGGGGTAGTAAGCAAAATTGCCTATCTTCAATTTGATTTTTCTGGAAGTTGATAAGACTTAGGTATAAAATAAAAATAATACGAGTAACTACATGATATTTCAAAACTTTTTGTGTAACAGAAACACAAACTATTAAAATTTTCTCGATAAAAAGACATCACGAAGTTACTTCTAATTTTCCCGTATTTTCGATTTGTACGTAATATGGTAATGATTAATTGGATAAAAATTAGATGATTATTTGTATTAATAAAAGGCGAAAATAATTGTGTATGCTTTTTTTTTATTCCTTTTAGTTTTGGTTTTATTACGACTACAAGCTTTTAGCACTTACGACGTTCTTAGTTCGTGGAAGAAGTCATCTTCCGTCGCACGTTGCGGGAACTTTAAGCATATTTTTGTTTCACAAATCAGTCGGCGTCGCTCTGCTGAGACGAGAGGACTGCGCTCACATTTTTGGCCGCACTGTGATATAATTTATTTGCGTAAATAATATTTTCGTAATTTATCACATTCTAGAAAAGAAACTGTGAAATAGAAAACATGGAAAAAACACTAAAACCACTTCCAAAACGATTATTAAAAGCTTTAAGAATTGATATACTAAATAAATACCGAGGCTAAATTAAAATATAAAATTCAATGTTGATATTTGAAAACTCAAGATGACATACATTTTATTTGACAGATTTCTGACTGTTAAAGTACAACTAGCGCCATTGTCCTGTATTTTGGTCAATTTTCTTGCGGAGAAAATTTACAACATAGCCAACTAGGCAATTCCACGTTTATTTGAAAGCTTGCGCTGGAAATTTTAAATCTTATTGCGATTGACTCGAGATCGAAATTCGTTTACCCCACTTTTATTGACAAACGTTTTATAAGGTAACGCTTAGACGAACCATTTCGAGCGACTTTTGACCATCCCCTAAATCAGGTTGAAACCCGAAAAGCATGGTTATTGGTATATTATTATATCCTTTACGGGAGCAGGGTCCAAGCAACCGGCAGTCAGGGCTCGTGTCGTATTATCTATGCTCCTGAGAGAGGAACCTCCTAACGATACGTGTCGTGTCCAGAAGCACTTGAAGCCCTTTCTGGATCAAGCTCTTGATCTAACAGCCTAACGAGAGCCTCCTCAGGTGTTGGTCGAGGCTCTTAGCAATTATGCCATTGGCCGTCACGACTATCGGATTATTTTTCAAAAACACAAACAAAAAAGTCGGGTTTTTGTTTTTTTTTATTTACTTTTTTTGTTCACAAAGGTTTTCGGTGGGGATTGTTTCTACTCGCGCTTCGCGCAGGAAAGATTTTCGTGACACATGCTATGTGTCTTTGCACAGTACAGTGCTCTTATTACTCTGAGACAGTGCTAAATCCACTATACCAATATTATTTTTTACTTGGGTAACACTGTTGCTAAGTGACTTTGCATTATATTTTTTTACTTGGGTATCACAGTTTTCCACGAAGACGTCGTGAGGTACAAATTGTACAAGATCCTAAATAAAATTTGGTTACATTTGAATTTGAACCTTGTCACCTCACCATAGAGTTTCTAGTTCCAAAACTTGCATTCGATCTAAGATTCTGAATTCAAGCTTAGCGTATAGTATATGCAAAATAAACAGATGTTTTTAGTTTTTACCTATTGAAGAATTGCGTTGAAAATAAAGGTAATGAATGATCATATTTCGTTTAAATATTGTAATTGAAAAACCATTTTGACGAATAGGGTTGCTGATCACTGCGGTCCAACAAATATTTTAAGTTTATTGATGTGTTAATTGTTCAGTCATGTTCGGTCAAAAATCAGGCTTGTTTTCCTCAAAGTAAAAAAGGGAAGGTAAGTGATACGATTAATTAAATAGTATTTGCTTCCATATCGTCAAAAAAGCAAGTTTATTGAGTTTATTTTCATCTTGACTGATAATGTAGTATGTAGTATAATACTTTGATGATGATCCGCTCGCATTTCCATTCGCATTTTTTCTAATCAATGCCTATAACTTACTAATAAACATCGGATAAATACTCGTATAAGATAACAATTATGTTCAGAGGCAAATAAAATAGTAGCCCACCAGCATCGGTAACAGATTCACGGACATACAATAATGTAATATAAATGGAATAATATACCTACTTGTATACGACGATCATACTTAGGTAAATTATATAGAGCCGTTTCATCTGATTATTTTGCGTATACTTACTACAGAAAATTCAAATTCGAATTCTATACCTCGCTAGATAAACGCCGGGTGAAAAGTTTCTGCCGGCGGGAATGGATTGTGTTTTGTTTTCGTCGTGTTTGATGAGAGGGGTAGGTAGGGGTTGCGCGGGTGAAATTTGATTTTTTGCTGGCTTTATGCGCTCTCTAAAGCGCTTGCGACCACTATAGTGGTCGCAAGCGCTTTTGTTAGTCGTGGTCGGTTCGAATCCCAGACCGAGAAAAGTGTTATGGCGTTTTTCATATCCAATCTGCCTAGCCTTTTCCCGACTATATTGGGGTCGGCTTCCAGTCTAACCGGATGCAGCTGAATACCAGTATTTTATATGGAGCGACTGCCTATTTGACCCAGTTACTGGGTAATGCAATACCACTTGGTAAGAGTGGTTGTTTTCAGACTTTCGGGCTTCTGACGACCCGTAACAACTGTCAAAGATCCACGAATGACAGCCGGGACCAACGGATTAACGTGCTTTCCGAGACATGGAGGAGACATACCGAGAGGTATGTAAAGATGGTCACCCATCCACAGACCAACCCCGGCAAGCGTAGTTAAACCTGATGGATCGACCTGTGCAGCTGTTATTAGTAAGCCACGAGCTCCTCGGAATATATCTCGTTTTATGGCAATTTCCATAGGACGAGATATATTTATTTATGGCCTATCCTCATCCTCCTAAATTACATAACATATTTAACATTACGCCTGTAATACCCAAAGGTAACCCTTATTACATGTGTGTACACACATGATAAAACAAAAACCGGCCAAGGGCGTGTCGGACCACGCGCAATGAAGAGTTCCGTAATTGTGATGAATTTATCCCAAAAACAAACTTAACTTTGTAGTTGAAAAACATATTCTCCCATTCATCGATATACGGTCAATACTCCAACTGCAAATGTAAGTTTGTAATCGCAATTTGAATTTTTTTTATTTGATAAAACTACAAATTAAAATTTTTCGGAATTGTTCCTTTACTTGTGCTGTGAGACCTTTTTTTTTTTTTTTTTGGGTGGGAAATCATCAAATGACTCCTCCCGCTCTGGGCAGAGCGAGAGGGAGTGTCAGACTTTTACTGACTAAAACCCACCCGTGTTCCTTCCGTTGCCTATGTGCTGGGGCCGCGATATCCCTTTCGGACAGACCCGCAACCCCAGCAGGCATTGGTCCTTCCGGACCCCGTCAGTTGGTGCTGACATCCCTTTGAGGCGCGCGTGGAACACAACGCGCCGTCGACCCGGGCCTGGTCCTTATCGGACGGCGAGCTGCCCATCGCTCACCGTCCGCAGGCCCGCGCCTACGGTGGCCGGAAGTCAGCTTGTGACTCCCGACGCCCGGGGCGTCTCCTGCGGCGACTAGGGGCGCGAGGGCGTGCAGCTTCAATCTCCCTCGCGCGCTCCGCCTCCTCCTTCGCGAGCATAACTGCTTCGCAGAAGGAGGTGACGGCCTCCCATGCACTCTCGCTCCGGACCATGGCCTGTACCAGGGCCGGACGCGAGAGATCGCCGCCGCCGATCGCCTCCGTGAGGACACGGCGGTGCTCCGCCCAAGCCGGGCAGACCTCCACCGTATGCTCCACCGTGTCCTCCGGGCGATCCACACAATGGTGACACCCGGGCGTTTCCTCCCGCTTGATCCTGAACAGGAACCTCCCGAAGCAACCGTGTCCGGTGAGGACCTGCGTGAGGCGGAAGGTGAGGACGCCGTGGCGTGCTGTGAGACCTTACTTCTTGCCCGTTTTTTATTTATTTGCGAGTATAAAAATATGTCGCTTAAATGGCCGTATTTTTTTATTGCATTGATTTAGAAGCTTGCTTTTTTTTAGAGCTCCAGGGAACCACAGTCCTACGTATTTGATATTAATTTCAACTTGATACCTCCACGCGTTCCTATAAAATTGGGTTTTGACAGACTGACGGACGGACAACGAAGTGATTCTATAAGGGTTCCGTTTTTTTTTGAGGTACGGAACCCTACAAAATTTGACAATATAAACACATTCAAGCTCAGATCAAGGCAAGCAATTATTATCATCACAACATTTGAAATAACATAAAAGAGATTATGCTTGTCTCCAACACCCTAGGTAATGAACTAACTGATGTTAATAGTACTAGCTAAAATCTATAAGCGAACTACTAGTTCTTATGAGGAATCAAGCTATGAAACAATTTCATTATTCGGATCACCAAGTGCGGATTGTCTAACTAATATTAGTATTATGTGCCTAGCTTCTTTGCCGACTTTACGTCTATTCATAGTACGAGTATGTGTGTGTGTAGTGTGTGTGTGTGTGTTTATTTATCGTTAGTTTAGATTTCTGTCGTATAGACCTCGACTCATTACGAACCAGTTGCTAATACATTTGTCCTTGATAAGGGTTCCTGAAGTCATGGCTATGTATAATTATCGTATCGTCTGTCGTGTTGCGAGCCAGTTTGAAGTCTTAACACAATAGTGTATAATTATTTTCTATGTATAGAAAATATGTACCTACCTACTTCCGTAAATAACTGAGTGATAATTAAGTTAGGTACATAGATTTAAATAGTTAGATTCGCCGCTTCAAAAGATAGTCGTGTTTCTGTTTCATTTTGACACATCTGACACATAGTGACGCAGTGACTTGACTTGATTATCATGGAAACGCTATTTAATAATGTTAGGGCTCACTTTTCTCAGTACGGACACTTTTTCGCGTGAATAAATACGTTGAGGGCAATTATAGCGATTTTAATCTTAGGTTAGGTACTGAGAAACAACGAACACTCTACATATTCTTATCTGTGCACCCAACGAAGATAGAAACAAGAAATTTTGAAGATGATGTAGTCATTACAAAGGATTACTATGAAATTCCCTCTCACAGAGAGGAGGCCTGTGTCCTTAAGTTGGGAAAGAGCAAGCCTTGGCCAACGTTTTCAAATGATTAGTGGCAGTTTCAGAGATTCGGTTTCGGGATTACAAATCGGGTCGATCGAGGGCTAAGCTACGCTTGCAGCGGTCCGTTCGTACCCGATCATTCATTACATATCGAGACCCGTCCGTGCGTCAAAAAGCACGTCAAGCCATTGGTGCCGGCTGTCATTTAGAAATCTTTGTCAGTTTTACGGGTAGTTAGAAGCCCAAAAGTCACAGTCCCAGACAACCAGTCTTACCAAGGGGTATCGTGTTACCCAGTTACTGGGTTGTGGAGGTCAGTTGCAGTCACTTCATGTAAAATATTGGTATTCAGCTGCATCCAGTTACACTGGAAGCTGATCCCGACATATTTGGAAAAGGCTAGACAGATTGATAAGAAGAAGAATTAGGACCGATAGCATAAAGTAATATTGGATGCTTAATATGACAGGTCAAATAATGCATACCATCGTATGTTAGTCACCCATTAAAATTAATAAACACATTAGTAATTGTTAATAATTTTTCCTCGCTTGTGTATGACGTAACTACGTTAGTTTATGATGCCATTATTGGGTTTGTTACTGGGATATTTTTATTACATTTTGAATTTTTACCTCCCCGGTTAGGTTTTCTCTTGATAATCCATAAAGAAATAGGTATATATACTTTGTCGACTTATGCAGAAAAGTTTTAGAATTATAAAATGTATAAACGAGCAAAGCGAGCTCGTAAATTATAGCACCCCGCCTGGTATAAATTAGGACGCTGCCTGGCAGGAACTGGGGGGCCCCATAGGTCGCAGAGCTTTGGACATTTGCCTAGAGTGGCCATTGGAAAAGACGGCCTCGACTGAAAACACTCTCAGTGAATGCTGAAGTGGCGAGAATTCATTCAATTCTATTTAAAGTCAGGGTCAATATAAATAGAGTATTTAGCTTGCTCTATTGCTTTTGTAGATTATAAAGTTCGCCTACGTGAAATTGAGTACACTACCTTCTGGTAGTGTACTCAATTTCACGTAGGTAGTGTACTCTATTTATATTGACCCTGACTTTAAATATAATTAAATGAATTCTCGCCACTTCAGCATTCACTGAGAATACTATTATTAGAATACTCTATTATTAGAGTACGATTGGCAACCCTAACATCCATTGAGAATTTTTTGCCAGTTCTTAACGGTCCGAAGTTCAGATACTGAACTTTCGATTGCGGCAACTGACATCCTCCGGACAATTTACAAGTGTCTGTAATTAATAAGCTTATCAAGCTATAATTGAAATAAATGGGGAGTTACATTTTAAGTATTTTTAAGGATAATTAATGGTTTCCACTCTGGAGGTATTATTTGTCTCTCAAAGATCTCAAATAACGAGAGAAATAATTGGTAAAGAGCTCTAGGAACCACAAAGAAGGTATGAACTGTAAATAGATGACCCATTATCTGAAATTCATAACATGAGAGTAGCAATTAAGAAAAACATCTTACCTACTCTCAAATGAGATGTTTGCCAAAGGCTTTCGCAGACAGGCACGACGCGACGGTGCGACGTGATTCTGGTAAAAAAAATCCATGGAATTTTCATAGAAATTGTTCTATTAGAGTCGCGTCGCGCCTGGTCTGTTGGGAGCCTTAAAAGAGGCCTGCGTGTTACAAAAAGAAGTATTGTATTTAGGTTGAGGATGAAATTGGTATGATTGTGGACGTTTCACGATGACTTATCGATTTTTCAGCCAATTGATTTGAAATCTGCCGATCTATTATATAAAAATCACACCGTGATAACTTTGGTGAAGTGAGCTGTGTTGCAATTCCTAGCATAGATAGATAGATAGATAGAATATTCTTTATTATGCACACCATACAAATTACAGAAATAAATTTAGAAATGTTACATAGGGTGACACAATGGGCGGTCTTATCGCTAAAAGCTATATTTTACAGACAACCTAACATAAGGTAGGCATAAGGTAGGTAAAGTACGGACCCGACGTGTGGACACGAAGTTCACTGCTCTCGACGCTTGACGTGTCCACACGTCGGGTCCGGGTTCGCAACAAGTCAATAGCCATCCTGAGGATGCCTCGTTGAGAGTTGAAACACGTGTCGATTACTTACAGGGTTCTTTATGACTCTTTAAGAACAGTTCCGCGGATTGAGTTACTAAATATAAGTCGTCTATTGTATTTTACAATACATAGGTAGGTATATAGCGCCATGCGAATACAATCTTCTTTTTTTGTGTGGTTAGTGACTAAACTGGTGAAATATCTCTCAGGCATGCCGGTTTCCTCACGATGTTTTCCTTCAGCAAGTGATAATTATACAATACGCACATAAATCCGAAAAGTCAGAGGTGCTGGCTTGGGTTCGAACTCGAGACCTATGACTTGACAGTCCGACGGTCACACCACTAGGCTATCACTGCTCATACAATAACAATTCTCATACAATGACATTCTCAATTAGTTATAGAGCAAAGAGCCCATTGGGAATTTGGGGCCTACTGGGGATCCAATAAACTCATTGTTATTTAGCTACTTATAATAGCTAAAGTTCTCGAAGGGACGTGGCTAAATGATAACAGCCGCGCGGTTCGATTGAGGGTTAAGCTACGCTTGCTGCGGTCGGTTCGTGGATGAGTGACCATCAATCATACATATCGAGACACGTCGTCGTTGATGCCGGCTGTCATTCGTAGATCTTTGAACGTCGTTAGAAGCCTAAAAGTTTGACAACCAGTCTTACCAAGGGTTATCGTTTTAACCAGTAACTAGGTTGTGCAGGTCAAATAGGCAGTCGCTCCATGTAAAATGGCCGAACTCAATAACCTATCCATCACCAGTTTTGGCATACTGGAGATAGAAAACCCTATCTATCTATGGTTTTAACGTCACAATAGAGAATACTGGTAATCAGCTGCATCTGTTTAGACTGGAAGCCGACCCCTGGGAAAAGGCTAGGCAGATTGATGAGAAGCGAGTTAATTTCTTTACCGATACGTCGAAACATTGTTGTATCCAATAAATTAAAAGATAATCTTTTGGTTTCAGGTACTTATTCTGGTGCTGTGTGCTACTATCCTAGTAAATGAGGTCGCTAGTTATGTAATACTGCCCTCATTTAGCAAAACTGTCCAAAATGCCCTCGAAGTGGTTGCAGAGAAAAACGTCACATCGAAAAACGTCACGTCGAAAAACGTCACATCGAAAAACGGAAAGTCGGAAGATTATAATAAATACAGCTACATCATAACTACCTATTTATAGTATTAGTAGAATATTAGTTTAAAAAAAAAAATATCTTGTATTTTTTTATAATAAATCTCAAGAAATTAAAAATATCTTCTTTCTTCTACCAAAAATTATTTCCAATCCCTGAATCGGTTAGTTCAGTTAGTAGTTAGGTAGTTCAGTGTTATTAGAGTTTTTATTACGGAAATCTAAGAAGCAGCCTGGTTTTTCCGAATGTCTTAGAAATAGTTTCTAATTCTTTAATTACACAAGAAGATTTGGTTGTTCGAACCGCCAAAATGAACACGAATATAGAATATTATACATATATTTGTAAAGATTTTAACTTTTTTATTTTTTACGATGTGATGATATATTTTATTATTTTGGTAAAAAACTTTTAACATATAATTTGAATTTAGGAATACCTAGTTTTGAGCCATATTTTTGTACCACTAAGATAATTATGTTCATTAATAAAAATTTAATAGAATTATTTTCTTCGGAAAATGTAATAAATCAATATTCCTTACATTTGTGATATTTAGATTCATAGTATAAGTGTAAAAATCAGTGATAATAAACATCTGTAAAATAGAGTTGTGAGCAGTTATTCAGCATTTATTTTATTTTAGTTCAAAAGTCACCTTATGCGAAGAATATATTATCATAGTAAGATATTAAAACGTCAGCGTCGAGTCTACCTCGGACCAAATGTTTAAAGGTATATGTATTAAAATTAAAATAATTTTAACTGTGTTTACGCTTTTTTACCAAATAAAACATTCAAAAATGTATAATTTCCTCATAACCATAATAATGCCTACCATCAAGTAGAGTCTTCATTATTTATAGCAGTCATAAGTCAGCGACATATTTAAATAATTTACAATCTTATCAAGTTTCCGTTCCGGAAACATGTTCGTAACAGGCTAGCGAGTTATTATCAATATTTGAAATTTAAAAATTCTCACAAACTGTGAATAAAATATATTCGCCAGAGGTAAATAATAATAGGAACAATAGGGATGATGACCAGGTCAAAAAAAAAAAAAAAAATTTTGTCCGCCAGTGAGATAATAAAAAAATATTAGATACGTATTTTTTGCTTTATCATATTAATTGAAAGTGACTTAGATAAAACGCATTAAAGTTGGGGAGTGGGGGTCGCTACGTCACAAGTAAGTATAACATCTACATACTCGTGACGACATGGCACATTTTAAATCAATGTATCGCCAATGTAAAAATATGTCCAATTTTTTATTTTTTTTGATCAAGGTCTCACCCTGAAAACTAAACTGAAGTGAGCTGTCATTCCATCTGATGCTAAAGAAGTTGCATTTTTCATACTAACATTTTCTTAATTTATATAACAACCATGAACACGAATGTTTTAAAACTAACTTAACGTAATATGCCACTTAGATTAAGCGACAAAAATAAGTTTTAAGTTTTGGCTAAGTTAAATCAAATAGTGGTAATTTCTGCTAACACAATGAGGAGTCATGTTTAAGGTATTTTTTGTTTATAAAACTATAAGTAATAAGGTTTTTTCACTAATTGGTAGTTGTCTATGATGGTCATTATTCGATATAATACCAAGCAATTGATGAATATTTTAAATCATAGAAGTGACGAGGTTCTCTATTTGTGAGAAAAAAACGCCAATTTCATAGGTGGGGACTGGGGACCCAATATTTAATTACATTTTTGCTTTCGCCCGCGGCTTCGCGTGGAGGTCGGAAATTATCCCACGGGAACGTATTATCGGGATAAAAAGTATCCTATGTCCTTTTCCAGGTCATGGTCTACCCATGTGCCAGCATCCAAATCCGCACAGCCGTTTTAGCGTGACACAAATATTGTATAGTTAGGATATTGTCTTTAAATACACTTTCTACGTATATTTCGAAGAGCGGTGGCCGCAATATAACGACCGCAGTGATGGCTGTCATGCAAATGATAGCAGCGGGGTTTGATTTACTGTCAAAACACTCTCTAGGAAAATCCACCAACTTTCTTACATAAATAACGTTTCAGTGACGTCATTCGCCGGTAAATTACGGACACTACGTGGCGTCCACCGCTGTTCTAGGTGTTAGCGATTGCCGCGCTTTCTTTAAAAAGTTAAGAGTGACATGTGACACACGGCGAGACGAGTTGCGTGCGCTGCTGTATCCCGAGCCGGACGTAAACATCGATGAGATAGGGTCAAAATTCAGCATGGGAACACAATGTTGTGACCAATCAATCTGCCTAGCCTTTTCCCAACTTTCTTGGGGTCGGCTTCCAGTTTAACCGGATTCAGCTGAAAACCAGTATTTTACATGGAGCGACTACCTATCTGACCTCCACAACCCAGTAACTGGGTAATACGATACCCCTTGGTAAGACTGGTTGTCAGACTTTCAGGCTTCTGACGACCCGTAACTGACTGTCAAAGATCAACGAATGACAGCCAGGACTAACAGTTTAACGTGCTTTCCGAGGCACGGATGAATCTCGGTATGTAAAGATGGTCACCCATCCACAAACCAACCCCGGCAAGCGTATCTTAACCTGACGGATCGACCCGTGCAGCAGTTATTACTTAGCCACGAGCTCCTCAACGTCGTGACCATTGTTATATTAATGGCTCCTACACACTATGCCGGCGGCATGGCCGCCGGCTTTTAACGCGCGGCACGTACCTCCGGCTTTTGCGCCTTCATTTCCTTTGCGATCCTTCGTGCGGCAGGGCCGGTGGCTAATGTGTAGGAGCTATTAGACCATATGAGGAGACTTGTTCTAAGACCTTTGTAAGTGGCAATCGTTTCATTTACCTTATTGTTTGAAGTTATTAAGTATATTGTTAAATTAAAATTGTATAAAGTTGTTTCAGTTCATAGTTAATGATCTATGCAAATTTTAAATAGGAAACCGTAGCTTTCCCAGCGTGCTTGATCGATAGATTGATCCCACCATGAAAATTGGTTACGAAATTAAAAGCCATACAAGGCCATCAAATGATAGGTACCTACAACGAATTCTTCAAAACTCCAAGTGCGCAGTTAGGAACAACAAGCCCATTCTCATAGAAATAATAGCCTAAATAGTTACCCACTTTGTGTTGAATGTAAACATAAATATTGACATAGTCTCCCTTTGTTCATTTCAATTGAAGTTGATATGCTATCAGCCTACTGAGTAGCAGAGGGCCTGACAGAGTAAGTACTAATTATTATTCACCAGTTACGTACATTATTCTGTGCGTATAAAAACAATACAGGATTTACCAGAAAAAAAGTGAGGTACAGACCATCAAACTTAACAAATTTCTCCATGGGACCACCATCGTCATCGCGAAAACATTTTCAACTGTCCCAGAGAAAACTTCAATACCTACTCGACGCAAATGTATGGTCCATGGCAATGTATGGTTCAGTTTGATGGTCATGATCCCCTTAAATTAGACCACAACTTTCATGTACATCCTGTATAGAGAACAATTTAAGGGAAATCCGCAGCTGTAGCCCGCGAAATTCAAATCTTCTTACGTTTTTTGCAATTTGTAGGTCTGTTACATATTTGGTTTATTTGATATTTGTTACATGAACTTTTCCACAAGCAATTTGGTCTTATGTAACAAATCCAACTTAGAGAGATGTTTTATTGATTCCAGTTATTATAATTCTGTAAATACATACCTGTTTTAGTCGCGAATCATATTTTTATCAAGATACAACCTGACACTGATCTGCTAATTGCAAAAAACGTAAGAAAAATTTAATTTCGCGGGCTGCAACTGCGGATACTCCTTAAAACAAGTACATTGCATGATTGGGCCGATTAACCTATCCGTCAGCAAGATGGCGTGCGTGGTTCAAGATCCAGAGGGAGGAACCTCCTCACAACGCGTGCCGCGTCAAGACAGCTGCCTCTGTATCAGACTCTATTCAGCTTTACTTTCTCAAGATGTTGATCGAAACTGTTCGCTTACTGACACCATTCTCGGCATAATATCGGTCAACACTATATTAGACACGCTCGTAACATCATTAGCAATATCGATAGATACTAAGTCCATACACAACAATACTTACCACATGCTGGTAACTTCATAATTTATACGATATTTTCTGAGAGTCCAGATCATTCATTATTATTAGTTGCTCTGGTTTCCGGCTGTTGAACTCGGATACCACGGGTTATCTTAAAAAAAAACTGCTAGGCATGTAACGGGTAGGTATGTACCTATGTAGGTACTTGATATCATTTGTATTAGGATAATTTATCGTTAGGTTATATGGAACTATATAAATATTAACATATTATTTAGATATTGATGAATTCCTACTTTGATACGGGAATCCAGTAGCGTGAAATTTCTTGTTTTAATATATACTTCTATGACACTCGACATTACTCGGCAATACCAATACTGTACCTTCACATTACTGAAAGAATTTTCGGAATCAGGTCAGCAAAACTCAAACTCAAAGCATTTATTTCAATTAAACCATTTACAGGCACTTTTGAATTGTCAAGGAATCGGTCAGTCAGAAATATGAAGCTAGTTGCCCATTCCAAAGCGTAGTAGGTACCTATGGAGAAGAACGGGCAAGAAACTCCACCAAATCCCAAGATCACATGTATCTACATACAAACTCACAAATTTTACCTCTTTATAATTATGTACCTACCCAATATAATGTATAATATTATATCACTCTTGGTGGTTATTAACAAGATTTGAATTATTAGAACATTATTTCCGGTAAAATAGTAATCCTCTCCATACACAACGTGCTTATTATTGTAAATTCAAATGAAACATAAAATATCTTCCCTTATTTTATTCTTGTTCTATACATGAAACTGAAATACGTACGAACACCAAACAAATATCCAACATATTGAATATCTCCTAGCTGCAAGTATCATCTGCCCTTCTCCTAGTGGATGGCATGGGTTCCTTGTACCGCTGCATAGACCTCCAGCACGCCTTGGCAGAAGCACTGTAGGTGTCCATGTACTCGGTTCTTCCAGGGAACTCCGCAAACCAAGTCTGTATAGACTTTGGAGCCAGCCCCGTGTGGATTACACCTGGTAAACGATAGTAAAAAAAAAACTGAAAAAACGATTTTTTTTTTACTAGGTGTCGTTGGTGTTTCCTATTTAACAAAAACCTGGGTACCCAGAGAATAACATGAAGGTACAGTACGCCACAACTAAGATGAGCATCGGCAAAAAACATAAAAGCGATCACCATCTAAATAAACTGTAACTGTAAAAATGATCTTTACGCAAACGCAATAACTTGTTAAGTCTTAAAACCAAATATCGGGCCCTATCAGAATACCAGCGCTGCGACATTTTTATTTATTTTTAAATGTCGCGGCATCATGCTGAGATAGGAGCCTTTTGGCCTCGTACAGGAAGGACTTCCTTCTTAAAATTTTAATGTTACTTCGTTTTTTATTTATGTTTTTTAGTTTAATGTGTGATTTCCTGTGCGAGTCTCAATAAATAATTTTTCTTTTCTTTCTTTCTTTCTTTCTTTCAAATACATTCGTAAAATTTTAATGAATGTATGCAAATTTTCAAATTTATGCTACATTTAAGTTGTGTCGTACTGTAATTTGTAAGAAACAGTCAAGAATCCTGTTTAGGTAAAGAAATTAAGTTTGAGCTTTAATATGTAGCTCAACCCTAGCTTAGACAGCTCCACATCTCTACACAGTACTCTACCAACAAGCAAAACCATTAGCGTTCCAATTTTAGGGAGCTCAACGACTCGACAGTCCACACAAAGGACATTTTAATTGATACGTGAAATAAGTACTTGCGGTTGACCTTAACCATACTTAGAACTTTGTCAAATTATACGATGAAAATGGCAACGCCTAAAATGTGACGTTGATTATTAACAAGTTTAATGTGACAAAGTCCAAAAATTATCAACGTTTTCGTAAGAAAAGTGATGGTACCTGGAGGGTTGATCGTGGGTCTGACAGTGGGAGGTTTGTCGGTGAAGTGGGTTGGATCCTTATAACAACGTAAGATGCCCAGACTGTTGGCTTCCATCGGTATTGGAGCGTTGGACTGGGATGCTGCTATGATGTTTCTGTAGTCCGAGACTGGGAATGCTGTAAGGGAAGAATTTAGGCTATAGAGTTCAGTAAGTAGGTAAGGTACCTACACGGTAGAAATCAGCAGGCTAACAATTTTTTTTTTGTGAATGTGGTAAAAATGTATTCTAACAAACATTCTCTACATTCAAACTTTCGTAACTCGTTATATAGGTAGCTGATTAAATGAAGATGTATTTCCCGTTATGTGTAGTAAAATTTAGAGATAATTTGTGACAAAGTTTAGATGTTTTAGAAAATTTTGTTAGATCGAAAGGCAGATTGAAGGCCATTCAATTTGAGAGTTTAGAGAAACATGATACTCAGTGACGACTTCTGAGATATTTTCAAATATAGGTATTAAAAAATTGGATTTTCTCGAATCCCATGTTTTTGGCCTAAGGTTTAATGGGTGCTTAATTGTTGCAAATGGGTCACACTACGAGTAACACTATGAAATTACAAGTCACCTGACTTCAATTAGGAATTTATTTAATTTTTTTACGACTTTTATATTTAAATATTTTTTGAATAAGGATTACACGTAGTGTTTTATTTATTTATTTATTTATTATAAGGTAGCTTCACAGCTGACAGTAAGTATAACATTAAAACTATTCTAAACATTACGCCAATTACGAAGTACACAGAAAAATATGAAAAACAGAGAGTGACATAATTATTAATATTTGTAGTGCGTGCGGGCGTGTATATATGCGGTGTAGTGTGTAAATGGTGGTATTGTGGAGGGTGTAATGGAGGTGGTGTAAATGTGTGTGGAGGTGTGTGTATGTCTATGTACAAATGAATAAACTGATACAGAGTTCACTGGGTATCCGGCGTTTGATGCGAGGATGTGGATAATCTCTTTTTTAAGTCTGTTCCGTGTGGTATTGAAGGGGTCCAATATTGGGAATTTATCATTATATAATGCAGGTAGACGCAAAAATGGTGACATCTTTAGATAATCAGTGGATGCCGATGGTACTGATAACAGAGTGGTATGTCTGGTACGTCTGAGTGGGACGTTAAAGGTTATTTACAAGTGGAGTTTAAAAAAAAAAGGATTAAAACTAAAAAGTTTATACAACACAATACAAACAACAAGTATCTATGTCATAAAAGTACTGGATGTAATAAAACGAGTAAGTACCTACTTAAAATTACATTCCTAGCCTGTCTAAGTAATTTTAATTAGTTGATTTGACCCCGAGCTGACCCGCCGTTTATGAGTCAGTTATAATAAGCGCATTGTTCCCGTTGCCGCACAAATGAAATCAACCAAATGAGACCTTATGCCTTATACAAAGGAAAGTTATTGTGATAACATTATCACATGTATATTCAGCCTCTAATATTCTCACTGCTGGCACTCAGGCCTCCTCTCTGTGAGAGGGAGTGGGCCGTAATCCACCACGCGGGCCCAGTACGGGTTGGTAGATGCCACATGTCTTCGAATTTTTGGTTCTAGGACATGCTAGCTTCCTCACGACGTTTTCCTTCACCGTTTTGAGAGCAGTGGTGATGAAATAATTAACACAAAGTAAAGCGCCTGCCTGGGTTCGAACCTAGGACCTACGACCTACAACTGGTTATCTCTTAGCTGCCACCGCTTATTTGAATTTATTTTGATTTTTGAATTGTTTTTGTTTTTATTTTTTATTACGGACGCTTTTAACGTGCACGTCTTTTTACATTGTTGTCACATGTATAATTACAACATGAATGATTAAATATTCAACAGGAAGGGACTCATTTTGAGCATTATTTTGATGTATTGATTAATTTTGTATTAAAAATGTTAAAATTCATGGTCTTCCTTTTATTTGTGACACTATGTTATTTAGCAAAAAATTATCCTTATGATGAAGCGTTTCGATCGGTATAATAAAGCTACAGGGTGATTATTTTTCTCATGTAACGGGTTCGATTCCCGGTTCAACCATGTAATTATTTAAATATTTAGATATGAATGCAGCTTAATATTTTTTTTTAATTCATATAATGCCTTCTTTTAGTAAAATGTTCCATCTACAATATTCAAGGTACTTTCCCTCCATGGCCATATCCGTGGGACACCCTACATACAGGGTGGATTTTTGAGATGGGGCAGTAAGGGCAGCTACCTTAACCGTTGTAGCTAGAGGGAAACGGTCTTAGGAAACTGTCCTTAACTTTTTGAGACATTTTGATCTGCATTCACAGATTTTGAAAAAAATGTACAATCAGCAAGAAAATTGGCAGTTTCCATATAAACTTTTTTTGATGCCAATCGATCCTGTTTCTTATAAGGATCAAAAAACTCTAACAAACCAACTGAGGTTTGAGTACTAGAAAAGTCAGAAAACGCAAAAAACTTTTCCCATACATTTCGCAAGAAAGAAACTCCAACAATACTTTATTATGATAGACAGACTAGCCAAATAGAAACAAAAATTTAAACTTCGAACGAATATGCGTTACAATTTTATTTACTATAAGAACAAGATAGTTTGTTGCTTGTGATGTCCGATGTTCTGAGAAAAAACCAGCCAAGTGCGTGTCGGACCACGCACAATGAAGGGTTCCGTAGTTGGGAGGGATTTATCGCAAAAACAAAGTTGTAACAGTGTAGTAGAAAAACATGTTCTCCCATACATTGATATACGTCACGGTCAATTCTCTGCAAGTGTAAGTTTGTAAACGATTTTCGGACTTTTCCCTTTAATTGTGTTATGAGACCTATCTTCTTGCCAAATTTCATCATTCTAGGTTAACGGGAAGTACCCTGTAGGTTTTGATTTATTTGCGAGTATCAAAATAATTGTCGTATAAATGACCGTATTTTAAATTGCGTTGAAACTTGTTTTTTTTAGAGCTTCAAGGGACCACAGACCTACGTATTTAATGTTATTTCAACTTGATACCTCCACGCGTTCCTGAGAAAAACGGTCATGACAGACTGACGGACGGACAACGAAGTGATCCTAAAGGGTTCTGTTTTTTTCTTTTGAGGTACGGAACTCTTAAAATTACATCTAATTATTTAGAACTTTCAGACTTGTTTGGAAAACGTTAAAAAAGACTATCCTCTAAAAAACACAAAAATTGCATTAAAAAAACTACCTATGTAAAAAGTTTTTTCATAAGCAACAAAGGTTCTAAATATTGTTCTCTATTCGTTCGAAATTTGAAGTTCAACTTGTTTTAGTTTAGTTTCGGCCAGTCTATCATCGTAAAATAATAAGTTGAAGTCACGTTTCCTACGGAAAAGTTTTTTGCGATTTCTGACTTTTCTAGTACTCAAACCTCAATTGGTCCAGTAGAGTTTTTTGATCCTTATAAGAAAAAGGATTGATTGGCATCAAAAAAAGTTTTTGTGAAAGCTGCCCATTTTCTTGCTGACAGTACAATTTTTTCAAAATCTGTGAATGCAGATCAAAATCTTTCAAAAAGTTAAGGACAGTCTTTTAAGACCGTTTTTCCGTAGCTACAACGTTTAAGGTAGCTGTCCTTACTGCCCCATCTCAAAAATCCACCCTGTATATGTCGCAGGTTTTTCATAAAATTAGGTTTTTGATCAAAAACCTAGGTTTTTGATGAACTGAACTAGTCTGGATTGTTACAGGTTTATGATGAAATTGAGTTTAAAATGTGTCATCTTCCGGTTTTTCATCAAAAACCTAATTTTATGAAAAACCTGCGACATATATAATTATAATCACGTTCATGAAAACGGGTCTAACAATTTTGATGAAAGTTGCAATATAGAGGTTTATGGGGGTGAAAAAGGCTAGGTCTCATATCTGGGAAAATTCGTTTTTTCCGTATTTTCACCCGAGCAGAGCTCGATCGCCCAAAGTTTAGAACAAGACATTATTAACATGTCAATAATGACATGGCAGCATATAATTAGTAAGTACCCTACTACCATGGCAGCACGGAATTAATAAGTACCTACTATCATGGCAGCATGGAATTAGTAAGTACCTACTATCATGGCAGCATGGAATTATTAACTATCCTACTATCATGGCAGCATGGAATTAGTAAGTATCCTACTATCATGGCAGCATGGAATTAGTAAGTACAATTCTATACGATTAAATGAGCATGCTCTATTTTCATCTGAGCAGTTGTCGGTCTACCAGGTACTAAAGAAAATATGACAACGTCGCATTTTCTTAGCTTTAAATATGAATGATTGGGTTGAATGAAAATGATTTACTCGTACTTATCAATGAAACTTAGATGCACACATCGAGAGTCTAGTGGTAAGTTATCTTAAAAAATTGCAAAATAGAAAAATAATTAATGTGCTAGTTGATTCTTTGACATTTTCTCATTAATATTTGTTATGGGAGTTATGGGATATCAAAATGAACAGGTTGTATATCATTGACTAAGCATATAGCGAACAGTGATAACCTATAGGTGTGACCGTCGGACTGCCACCTCTGACTTTTCGGATTCTTGTGCGTATTGTATAATTATCAATTGCTTCAAAAACGGTGAGGAAAACATTGTGAGGAAACCGGCATGCCTGAGAGATATTCCTCGACGGCATGTGAAGCTACGTCAGAGGCCCATGGGCGGCTTTAAAACTCTGACACCAGGTTAGTCACTAACCACACGAAAAGAAGAAGAAGAAGACTAATCATACGGATGGTATTTTCGCGAAAAGAAAGACTAATTAGTGCCTGTGCCTATATATACATATATACGCTTAAGGAAAAGGAGAGGGACCGAGCAGGCTAGCAAAAAAAGGAGAGGGACCGAGCAGGCTAGCAAAAACAGGAGAGGGGCCGAGCAGGCTAGCAAAAATAGGAGAAGGACCGAGCAGGCTAGCAAAAAATTGTTCATACTCACATCTTTTCCTGAACGTGGCTTGATAAATCGTCATCATTTTCCCGTCGAGGTCATCGCAGGGGTGATCTAGAATATCATTGGTCACATCCACCATCTACAAAGTAATTAGAAAATACAATGTCCAATTATTTTTATACAGCTGTTCCATACGAAAGTGCTAATATTACTATCCGATCAAAAAGTATGATCAAAATGAATAAAGAAAAGTTTAATTTCACACTCAAATATGTCAACAAACCTTTTTTACAGTTTGTGCAACCGATTTTGACTTCTATACCGTAGGCTTAAGGATGGCATTAAAAGCAAAAAAGTGGTTACAATACCAACTGTTACTGCAGCTGCCAATTGTCATGCCGCCAACGCTATAGAAGTCAAAATCGGTTGAACGAATTGTAAAAAAGGTTTATTTAAATGTCTAATCTTATTTCAAATGGAGTATAGTATAGTACTTACTCTATAAATACCTAAACCAACATGTTCAAATTCCTGCTAGCAAAGGCAACTCTCGTAGCAAGTCTCAAACCGTAGCCGGGATAACGCTACGCTGCTACGTCATACTACGCCGCCGCCGCTACGTCACACCGCAACACTACTACTGACTACGCTGCTACGTTATACTACACCGCTACGACACACTACGCTGCTACGTTATACTACACCGCTACGACACACTACGCCGCTACGTCAAACTACAACACTACCTACTTCTGACTACGCTGCTTATGCTACGTCAGACTATGCCGCTACATTGGACTATGCTACTATTATCAGACTACCACGTAATCTGCGTGCGCAATTTATTTTCCAAACATGTAAACAAACACGAGTTTTCCACTTAGACAAACATCAACTTTATACTAGTGTAAATAAAATTGATTTTAGACCGACTAGTATTGTTTGAAAAAGTCATTAATAAATGTGAAGTTGTAGCGAAAACTGAACCTTATGTGTAGGTTTTACGGTTGTTTTTTTAAAAACTCGTGTTTGACAAATGAATTGCGAACGTAGATTAGGTATTCCTACAACAATCCAGTTTACCAGTTACCTGCCTCCGCAGCTGCTCATAATCGTGGCATAGCTTCTGCTCTTTCTCTAACAGCTGCTTGTACTGCTCCACTCTCGGCGAGTAGGAGTGAGCGTCACAATGACAATATGGAGCCACCGGGGCAGGACGCTCGACCGGCTTCGCGTCCGGGGTGGGTGGCTCGCATGGCCTGGAGACCAAGAGAATTTATGACGACATCAGCTGCTTTAGCAAAAATTATTTTTCATAGGCCCCTCAAAAATAATTGATGCCCTCATTCGTAAGAATTGTTCTCGGTGGTAAGACATATCAAACCAGGGACCCTGAGTAAATGATAACCATATTTCAACGTATATTTGTAAGTTTGCGTAAAATAAAAGAACAAGTACAAGGATTTACAAACTCCATAAACACTAAATGAGTACATAAAGTTATATATTTTTTGCATTTTATTGTTATGTCCTTTGTAAGTATTAAATCGTGTATACGTAGTACAAGTCACGATTTCAAAGATAAGTGCACCAATAGATACGCAGTGCGACATGATCAGGGTTGGTCCCTTTGTCTAATGAGTATGCATGCATTATGGATATCCATAAATGACAAGTGTGGGAAATAAAGTCTGTTGCTACCTATTTACAACCTTTACTAAGTATCACGAATGCATTGATAGGTACTAAGGGGGCCAAGCGAGTATTACCACCCCACATAATTTACACCGTAAAAAATGAGTCAACGGACAATTACGTTCAATCAATTTTTAGAGGGTGAGGAGGCTCTTTTTGCGTCCTTGGGGCGCCTTCAATTTTGTATGCATCGTAAATTCAGCGACACATTTGCCCTCAGCGGTATAATTGACACAAATTCTGTCTACCGATTCCTATTCTGTATACATACCTGAGTACATTTTCAGTAAATTCTGATACTGTTGATACCTACGGGTCAAGTGACATCTAAAGTGCCCCCGCGACGGTCAAACGGTTTGATTCAAACACGTAGATTTCGGTTTGACTCAAACCATTTTCATCGTTTACACAGCTAGTTTGAAAGGGTCGTCAAACATTCACGGGTTTGGGGCTTGTTTGATGAAATTTCATATTTTTATTGTGTTTGACGCGTTGCTTGATCGTCTTGTCTTCCGACGCGTTTGAACAAAGACGGTTTGCACTGGATTTTATAAGAACCTTCATCCATTCTCTTATCATCATCTGGTGCGGTAGTTTCTAGCACTCTCTGTAGATGTTCGTGTGTGAAACGAACGATATCTTAATTTGTACCATTATTTGGACCAGATTCTTTATCGTTTTTTTTTTACATTTTACGCAGGAGATTAATGTAATAAACGCAAGGAAATAGCGATCCTTGTTTGAGAGCATTTCACAATTTATCTGGGTCACAAGTCTGATTACGGCAGCGTTCAGATCCAATCTGCGCAGTGCCGTTTGATGAACCTTCAAACCGGCATCAAACGGTTTCATCAAACACGTAAGGCTTGAATCAAACTGTTTGACCGTCTCGGGGGCCCTTTAGAAGCAACCTTGGCTTCTCTAATTCAATTTCTACCCACAAAACTTGATACTCCAATATTATTTTCCATTCGGTCGCGAACTCAATGTGGTTGAGAATGCATTGAAGGACACACGGTAGGTAGGTAGGGACAAACGAATAGGGCCAGGCCGCGACTGCTGGTGGAATATACCTATTCTACCAGCAGTGGCGTAGCTACCTTGGGTGGCACCCGGTGCGGAAGTTGGTGGTGTCACCCCATCGAAAGTAAAAAGCAATAAATTTTATATGCTAAAGGACATGGATCATTTATTATTTAGGTATAATATTGAAGAAGCATTTAAGTTTCTAAAATATATATTTTTTCTTTTTATTATCTATCACTATAGAATAATACACGTTTAACAATTCACGCCAACCAAACACAACACACTTCACGAAACAAATGAGAAATGTTGCAACTGAGACGTCAAAGATCGCGAGTATAGGACGGGGAATCCCCCACGACAGCGTCAGGCTCTTTTGCGGGAATCCCCGAATTATATATAGAGCTGAGCTAGTGCTAGTGGAGGAATCCCCGAAAAAGAAATTTTTGTGCTAGCGTTTTTTTTTTTTTTTTGTTTGTACATTGTTGTGAGACCGGGTGGGTGTCACCCCAAAAAAGGTGACACCCGGTGCGGACCGCCCCCACCGCCCCCCCCCCCCCTTTGCTACGCCACTGTCCACCAGTAGTCGCGGCGTGGCCCTATTCGTTTCACACCCGTTTCCTTAGGATTATGCATACATTTAAACGCAAGTGATTGATACCTGCTGTAGGTACTTTTCCCTGATCAGCAAAATCCTTAGATCTAGATTTTTTTCGAGGCGGGGCAAAACCTGTCGCCAGCCGCCCTCGCCAATCCTTTTTTAAATATACTAGGACGTATCGGACATTTATTTAAATTAGGTTAGGACAGGATAGGGTTTAAAGTAAGTCGTGACATTATAGCATAACAGAAATATCTAAAAAAAATATCTTCGAGCCATATTAACCTAATGTGCGGTCCAATTTTCGATTTGAATGCAAGAGCGAGCGTACCGAGCGCGAAAAATTTTGCACTGCTTCAAATAAGTTAGATTTTCTTTTGCAATTTAAGAATTAGGAGTTATCAGGCTGTAAGAGCGAGCGCAGCGAGCTCGAAAATTTTGGCATTGAAACATATTAATCAAAGTTTATCGATCGAAAATGCGCCTATCCAACAGGGGTGCCAAACCTGTTTAAAAAATAGACCACAGAAGCGCTCATCGAGCTCCGGGTAGGATTCAACAACGACGTTTGATGACCTATACCTACGCTAATCAGTGATTACCTCAGTGCATCACCTGCAGATAAATATTATAAGTACTGCGTCTCATTTATTGCAAAGTTGCGGTATGCTGGGTAGTGCACTTGTCTGCCACGCTTAAATTTGGCGCCCCCTGTCGTTGGCGCCCGGGGCACGGGCCCCAGTTTGCCCTCCCCTAGATCCGGGCTAAGCAAAATATGAGTAGACATAAACCGATTATCTGGCACAAATATAATAGCTCAAAGTGGGATAAAATAGGTTTTTGCCTTAACAATTTTGTCAGGCGCTTAGTAATTTTAAAAAGTTGACATACTTTCCAACTATAGGTTTTGCAAACGGCCACTGGTAATCTGTACTTTGATTTGTGCTGAAATCCATGGTGTTTTTGAGTTTCTGAAAGTAATCAGTTTATCTTATTTTCTTTTTTAAACTTTATCCGTCAACAAAGTGTCATTTCTACCAAGCTTACTCACTTTAACTTATTACATTAATATTTTTAAGATTTATTATTACTACTTTAGCCAATTGACACCCTACATAATTTAGAATTGCTTTTGAAGCCAAAAATTTGAGCTGTAGAAGAATTTCTTCAATGAGGGAAGATAAAAACATTTTTGAAGTTTTGCGTTTTTTTTCTTCTTTTGTTGCCCATAAATTAAGACGGACAGTGTTTACAATTGAAGTAGTTTTTCGTTTTGCGAGAACCTCTATGAGTAAAACCAAAAATATAAAGCTTTTTTATCAACCAACTAAATTAGATTGTGTATAGTTTTCGTGTTTCTCCTCTATCACAAGAGTACTTCTTCTAATAGCTGCCTAGTAGAATTATTGTCACCAAACAAAAAGTCTTCTTTTGCTGTAAAATATTTCCTTTTGGGAACAAAACATACACATTTAAAATGTAATATATTTGGTAAACGCGACATTTATTTATTTAATTATTAGTTTTAAGATTTGATTTTATATCTGTTGCATCTTTTTTTCTTTTAATGATTTCTCTATTGAAGTTATAGTTTTTTTAATGGTTACTTAATTTTCTACGTATGGCTACATTATAGCAAACTTCAAATATTTCTGCTGTCAACATCGTTGTTTTCCTGTCATCCGTCATCAAATCAGCTGTGTATCACACACAGAGAACATGTAACATAATAAATGTGCGTATTAAAATTATTGGTGTGAAAATGTCCACTGAGACATCTGATAAAAAATCAACTCAATGTTTATGATAAATTCACGGTGGAAGAGACATGGCGCGCCGGAGGAGCAGCGGCATCACGAGCCTGGGGTTTAACCAGGATCAAGGTTTGTGTTACTTCCTAGTTCGTCAACCTGAGTTCTTTGTTCTCAGGTGGTGTTATTATTATTCATGTTTGGGATAAGCTGAGTGTGTTGGGAGGCGAAGTTGGTGTCGGTGGAGTGCGCGTGCTGCGAGGTGCGACGCAGGCAGTGCGTGGAGCTTCCCTCGCCACGATCTCGCGTAGCTGCGCTCTCCACGTGTTGTTTATATTTTTAGTGCGCGCCCACGCGCAATTTCCATTCTTCGCAAGTCCGCTCGCTATTGTTTGGGCGTTGGTTTTGTTTGCCCTCGTATGGCGCATGTACTTGCAATATAAAACGCAATTTTCATCAGTTTCCTAACGCACGTCATAGTGTTAAGATCTTCACTTTTCCTATTGTTTTGATAAACAGCTGTTGTTTGTTTAGTATGTTAACTATCTTGATTCAGGTTTGTTTCTAATGGCGTACCTAATTGCTCGTGTTAACAGTATAGTCATACGGTACAGCAACAGTAATAAAATCACACCACTATGAATAAATTTACATACAAATAATCTGCATAGTGCTAAGTGTTTATTGTTGCAAAAATAAATCTATAATTACTGTATTATCATAGCACAATAACACACTCATTGTAATAATTAATATTATTCAAAAAGTCTTATTAGATAAAGTAGTTCTTTGTTCTATATATTTCCTGGGTTACTCATAGATGTACGTTATTCACTGAATGTAATGATTGCGTTACTTTGTAGGCTGCTTCACATGCTGCCTTAAAACCGGCTTGCGCGTCTACAATGTGGAGCCACTTGTTGAGAAAGCTCACTACAGTAAGTATTTTTATATATTACGTTACTATTCTCCCTACTTCTGTTAAGATTAGACAGATGCTCAATGCCCCTAGGATAACAGAAATACTTCACTGATAATATGATATCTGCAAAATATACACTCTTAGCAGTCAGGACTGGTCCCTGTGCAGTAAACTTCTCAATTTGGATGTTGGAACCTTCTTTGTTACATATACAAGACCGCGCTATAATATATATATGTAAGTTAATCTATGTTGCCCCACTGCTCAACGAACGAAGGAAACTAGTGGAACAAGAGAACTGGGAATATATGGGAATAAAATTATTATATATATTCTCAGTGCTCTTTTTCTTTTTGCCTTGTCCGATCAATCTGGCAAATGAAATGAAATTGTTTATTCTGTAAATAGGATATCGGAATCACTTTTATACTTCATATCAATCAATCTGCCTAGCCTAGCCTTTTCCCAACTATGTTGGGGTCGGCTTCCAGACGGACTTTTACATGTCATATAAATAATAAAGAATATAAGCCACATGGACTCAACGTTTCCTATCTGACTACCCCTGAGAAGCAATGGTTAAACAAACTCAGGGGTCCATGTCTGTTTTAAAGTCCAGATATAATGGCCAGATCATATGAGGACCACGTAGATTAGTGTGTGAGATGGTCTTTTGCGGAAAGAACCACACAGGTTTTGAAAAACTGATATTCTACTAAAATCCTGAAAAATAAGAAATAGAATACTTAACAGTAAATACAGATACTTAATTTGAAAATAGCTTTGCCCTAGAATGTGTGTGCACATTGTAAACAGAATTTAATTTGTAGCTGTAACTTGAGAGTATATAACTTTATTTTTAGATACATACAAATTGTGTTTACTCAAGCATGCAAACAAATTCAATACATGACGAAAATACATGCTTCAGAAGTCTGATACGTAAAAATCATGTATTTAAACCTATCCTACGAATTTGAATGAGAAAGTTTGTATATTTGGATACAAACTTTCTCGTGATGTGTTTTTGCGTGATGGAGAAACAAACCCATCACGCAAAAACAGCTGGACGGATTTGGATGTAATTTGGCACACAAATAGTTTAGAACCTAAATTAACACATAATGATACTTTTAATCCCGGTCGTACGTTCTCGTGGGATAATTTGGTACATGCACGCGGGCGAAGCCACGGGCAAAAGTTAGTAAATAAATAAAAGTTTATTATTAATATTATTTAGTTAATTAATATATATACTTATTTTTTTTTGTATTGATTTAAATGAAATCATTCTTATGCAAATGTTAACTTAACTGCAATTATATTTGGAATGTTGGATTATGTTTTCATAAATATGAAAATATTTTATGCATTTTTTTATGGAAGCTTCATTGTGTTTGCAATATTAGGTCTCAAATCACATGGGGAGAGTTTATTGTTGTTTACAGTGAAATTTCTGCCCCTACAGGCGTAGCATAGAAACGGGTTTTTTGCGGGTTTTGTCTACGGAAGAATAGACAAAATTACAGATTGTGATGTTTATCTGCCATTTTGTCTATTCTTCCGTCAACAAAACCCGTTTCTATTGTGGTAATGCTAAGCGTGCAGGAATGCCTGGGATGTAATGAATATGTAGGTTTTGCAAAATAAATAAAAAAAATTACCAATAAGTAATAGATTTTATACGTAATTGAAAAAAACAAAATAATCTTCTATTTATTGATAACATAGCATATGTTCATGATCAACCGTAAAATTGCCATGACCAAGCTGATATAAACGGTACAAAAATTCAACAGATAGTTTGTACACAATACAAAATTAGCATTTTAAAATCGCACCATCGTACGACGCATAACATTTACATACATTGGCTTTTGTGAACTTTAAAAAGATACATGGGCTCAGTGATGCTAAAACTTGTAAAAAACAACTTCATTGAATGTGCGGAAGGCGGAAAACCGGATACGCGTTTAAGAAAAACTTATACCCAACTGTGGACTGAGATAGTACCTAATTAATGTATTAAATGTCACTGTAGGTTCCTACATAATGGTTTCTCCCACAGAACAGATAAAAGAGGTCTTCCTTTACCACAACCTCTTTTATCTGCTCTGTGGTTTCTCCGTTCAAAAATGTCTTGGGTGTAACTTAAACATTGGTAATATAGGTTCTGCCAAATCGCTGTTGGTGCTGTTGCCCTACCTATCCTCGGAAGCTCGGATGGCAATGGCCCAGTGTTATCTTTGATGAAAGAACGGCCTTTTAATCAACTGACCCTGTCGTTGATGACACCTATCCTACGGACAAATCTCGGTTGCCCTACGATCCTCAAAGGTCAGGTAGCAGCAGCCTTGTACTCTCTTTGATAACAAAAATCTGTATTTCAATCAGCTCAGCGCTATTGAAGTCCATTGCTGCACATAGGACTCCCATCTCTGTCTCACAGTGCCACCTGTTTTTCCGTCTTTTACACTGCATTTGCAAATATAAAATTGCCTATACAACATGCGTTTGAAAGGATAGGATGAAGATATAACAAATTAAACAAGCCTTTGTCTATCATTGCAGTAAAGATGACATCATTTCATCAGTCGTCTACAAAATGACGTGCTAATTCCGACGCATTAAAAACAAAATTACAATACCGTCTGAAAAATAACCAGTGTCAATAATGCGAAAAACACACGCATCATTCATTGATCGTAATTCGGCCTGAATGACTTTCGAACATGTCACGAATTCACAATGTTTGACCATTGGAACTCGATATGTAGTCAGGAGTGAATGAACTCCTATATTTAGAACGTTCTGGCGATCTTTGATTGAAATCTTATCCTAATCTGAACGCGGTCCAAAAGTTTGCGATGATTTATCGTTTTTTAATGACAATGCACTTTACACTGGGTTTGTGGAACTAAATGAAAATGCATTAGTGAGCACATGAGATGTCTCAGAAAAATCTAGTACCTACCTATCAATTTTTCAGCCAAAGAGTTCTACGAAAATACAATGCATAAGTTTCAGTGTAGATTTTGCTACAAAGATATTGTCATCTTGAAAAACCTACTTAGATACCGTGTTGGCTTAACCCACTTGCTACAGAATCGACTCCAATCCCAATAACAATCAATAGAAACATTTCATAAATCTTGAGAATTTCTAGACAGCGAACATATAGGTACCGACGTACAAGTAGATAGCTATGTATATCAGCGGATTAGCGGAATACATATAATCAATCTCGGGCAAGACGCGTGAGTCATCGTCAGCTAAGGAAAACCGGTTGTTTTTGTTACTTGACTTAACTTGAGCAGTTCTTAAAAATACAGTATTTTCAATGAGTCAATGTACGCTTTAAAAGATGCTAATTCACACAATTCCAATCTCGAGACCCTCGAGACTGTCAGGTCATTGGACATTTTCTAGTAGAGGGGCCGTTCACCGCTTTTACAGCCCTTTGGACAATGAACCCAAGTCCTAAAGGTTACGCTGACACGAAATAAGTGAGCGATGCAAAACAAATAACAATTTGAACAGACGAAAACGTTTACAAAATTGCAATGCTTTAGTCAACATTTTAGCAGATTGGCAGTAGAATAGATTAAATATTTCTCTCTGACAACCCGGTAGTCTCGTCATGTGATGCATAAAATATTAACGAAACTGCTAATTTATCCAATTCTATGATTAACAACAGCCTGGCGAATTCATAAATAGGTACCTACCTTACGTGCTCATTACGTATTCGTCGTTTGCACACCAAATTCTAAGCTAAGGTCATGGGTAAGCGACGTATGATACCGTGCGTCGCCTTTGTTGGCATAGCGCAAGTATATTGTTCCGTATACATAACTTGGGCAAATAGATCACGAATTACGAGCAGTGCGTAGGTGCAATCGAGGCGTGAGAATTCATTATATTACTTATACCCTACCTTATTTATTTATATATTTTTTATTGTACACCAGAAAATACATAGTAAATAATAAATTGAACACTACAAAACACAATGGGCGGCCTTATCGCTTTCTGCGATCTCTTCCAGGCAACCTTGCACCCTTTACACCTGATAAATAATTTAGTAACGTAAGCGTTACGCTTATGACAATAATATTATGAAAATATGATTATTATGTACACAGCTGTGTAGTATGTACCAAAATCAACAGTGACGCCAAAGGTTACTTATATCTACGAAAAATAAAAAATAAATGTTTTTCATTTAATTCCTGAAGTTACATTCTGCCTTTTTCAGAATGTAACTTAAAAATAACGCCAGTGATGAAAGAATAGGTAGGTGGATGCGGAGTAATTGCATAACACACATAAAATAACTCGTAATTTCTTTCATTTTGACAGTTCAGCAGACACGTTCATTGCGTTATTTACGTTGTTGAACAGACGAATTTATTAAAATTTTCTTTAAAAACTGTCGGATTCTGATTAAAATTGTGTTACGCAATTTTATTAGAGTACTGGGCGCTAAGAAGAGGCAGAGAGAGAGCCTAAACTCCTAGAGATAGCAGAAGACCAGGCTCATTCACGCTATCGGGCATAGGTACATTCAACTGGGCTTTTGACAATCTGTCTGTGTCACAATCGCTGGCTTGTTAACTTAGCCACACTTTAGAAATATATCGAACCATAAACACGATAGAAGAAGAATCTCACCATCTCTCAAACCTCATTAACTAATTACATTTTCTCCAACTCCAGGCAAGGAGGAGCTCGGCGATGTGTCCCTCTGCGAGATGGTGTTCCGCACCAACTGGCTGCTGGTGGTGAAGGCGCGCCGCCCCTGCAGCCTCATGCTGCTCGACGATCAGCAGCGCGCCTTCAAGGCAGAGGTGCTCTTCAAATCGCCAATCAAAGCGCTGAGGGCGAGGAAGGACAAGTAAGATAGTGTTTATGGTACCTTAAAAGCTAGAGGAACTCAGGCTGGTGTCATGTTTCGTTGCAATAAGCCCCGGATCTAGTTTTTTTTTTTTCAAGCGTTGCGAAAACTGCCGTCTACCGCCCCCCGCCAAATCTTTATGGGGGTATGCTAAGGTAGCCCGCGAAATTAAAATTTTCTAGAATTGAACATTTAGGCAGCAACATATTAGGTAATTACTTTATATACATCTATTACAGACATGCTTTGTGTACTTAAGAATTTTGTAAACAACAAACAATAACAAATGAAATCAAATTGACACGTGGAGTGCGCTCCAGTGTCTCCAAAATGGATTACCTAACTTGTCCAAGTGTCCACTATTAAATTGGAGCTTATTCGGATTCGGTGTAATAAGGAGGCAGCCTTTTTCTCATGATGGTTAGAAAGCCATCAATCCGAGCATATATATATATATAACCTTCCTAGACGCATAACAGTATCTCTACAGGCCCAACAGTGTTGTTATATTGTATATGTAGGGCGTTGAGTGCCCGCTGAGTACAGCTGACTCACAGGGCAAAATAACAGAAACAAGTGGTGGTGCACTTGTTTGCTACGCTTGAATTTGGCGCCCCCTGATGGTGTGGTGATGGGCCCCTAGATTCGGGGCTAGTTGCAATGCTTGCAGTTCTGTTATTTTTGTCCTTTTTACAACAGTTTTGGCGCCCCTGTTGGATTGCATTATCGATCAATAAAATGTGATTATTATGACTCTTGATATTTCTCGGGACCCTGGGGTCCCGGGCCTTTGGAAGGCCTACGAGGGGCCCAAGTCAACAAGTAGAGGCCCGTTAGACGTTTTTAATCAAATGAGACACCAACCGACGATTATCTTTGTTCGCACTATGCACCCAAGGACAACTCCCAGTTGGTGTATTGATGATGACGGTGGACTATTGCAGGATATAGAAACAAAGATATTGGATTATGAGTTTGGGTGGTTAAAGTGAACTTATTATCTAGAACTATGGACAGACGGTGCCTGCCTGACCAATGTTTTATATTTAAAAAAAACACAGATAAAATGGCAAGGGGTGACTTGCACACTCATTTCTGAACCAGGTCTTTCTGCACAGATGAACCTCTCCTTAATAGACAGCTAGACAAATTAGATACTTTTTTAAACTTTCACAGTTTTGTATCTTAAATCTAATATACTTAGTACAGACGCAAATCTCACATGTACAATACCCCAGACAAACTGAAAGCCAAATGTTGTCTCTCGACGTATAAAAATGATAGCGCTTATCGCAAAACCGCAACATCGCAAATTCGCAACAACGTCAATATTTGCAAAAATAAATAAAATAAAAAATATTTAAGCCTTATCTAAGGATATTAGCAGTTAGCAGAGCCCCGTTTGATCAGGAATTAGTTCTAAGGAATCTAATCTGGATGCGGGAAATGATTCTGGATCAGCACAATCTTCATAATTTTGAAGGATATTGCTAATTCATTGCTTTAAAACATACAATAAACTCTGCAAACTCTGTGAAATCAAAAATACTACTTACCTCATTCAGTTGTAAAAAAAAATATAAAGGAAATGTTGCAAAACTCTGGTTATGATGACTCGGAACAATACAATTAATCTAGATGACCTGACACTAAATTAAACGATATACAATGGGAACAAATACGCACACATACACACACACCACACTCACATCACACGCACACAACACTCCAGTACACCATAAAACACCTGAAATCACCTCTCAAGTCACTATCAAGTCTCTCTCACAATCACTCTGGAATTCGTACCCCGAGCCCCAAGATAACTGTCTAGTTTGGGGTTCATTGGAAAATAATATTTTGTAATATAGCTATAAGTAGGTAATATTTTAAGCTACTCATGTCGTCGTCAACTTGATGTTAACCTGTCAACCTGCTTACTGTATTACCTGCACGTTTAGCATGACCACAATAGAAACGGGTTTTGTCGACGGAAGAATAGACAAAATTACAGATAAACAATCAGAATCTGTCACTTTGTCTATTCTTCCGTCGACAAAACCCGTAGAAAACCCGTTTCTATGGTTGTCACGCGACGCGTGCAGGACAATAAACTGTTTCTATTTTCTATTCTATTCCTAGAATTGTCTGCTCAACAACGTAAATAACGCAATGAATTTTGTTGAACTGTCAAAATGAAAGCCATTGATATTATAAGATTGTTTCGCAATTATCCCGCCGGTAGTCACTTAGAAATTTAACAGGAACAAACAAGTAAAGACAAGCTCGAAGCTTTAACACTATTTGCAAACGATTCAAACGAGCTACGTCGTACAAATTGAGAATATGAAATCGAGAAACGTGACCAACCCAGCTGGGCCAGCCAATAACAAACGTAATATAGTTCGACTTTAGAGCGATAAGATAACGCCAACCTTCACCGAATAACCCAATAAATTGTAAAAGATTGACACCATTGATCATTGTTATAAGTAAATATAATATCATTATCGTGTGTCCGTTCTGATTGATGGATCGGTTTATGAATGTAAATAAAAACAACCTTTTTTTGTCCTTGGGATTGAAGTTGCCCCCGACGACGAGGTAATAATTCATTCACCTCTTCAGAATGGCATTTTGAAGGATCTCATTAAACAAGGCTATAATTTTTTTAATAAGTACTAAGTACCTACCTAACATAATTATGTAGGTATATTGTATTTAAAAATCCTCTTTGCAGGAATCATTTCTCAAAATACGTATTAGTAATGAGAGGCGGGTATTGTATGTGACCTAACATTGTAAAATAATTCGCAATAGGATTTATAAGCGTGCAGGTGGTTGGTGGATGCTCTTTCGCCTGACACAATCATTTATTTACGAAACTAAAATCCATCAGGCGAGATCGAGGTCCAGAGCAGGTCCTTACGGTAGCCATAGACGACTTTGAAAAAAATCTTTCTTTTTAGAAACATTCAACCGGAGTGTTGAATGTTTCTAAAAAGAAAGATTTTTTTAGCCAGATTTCTAGCCAGATAAAACCAATGAAGTGTCGGGGATTCGGTTCGTTAAGAAACATTAATTAGTTTTGATTCATGAATCAATTTTAATTAAAGGGTTCACAACAATCGTGCGTGTCTTTTGTCAGTTCTACGCGGGATTTTCATTTGAATGACGTACTTTTTTATCTATTAATATAACCAATTGTAATTGATTTATTTGAAGACTATTCGGTGATTCATGCGATAATTATTCAGTTGTTTCAAGGAATGTTAACTTTTATGCGAAAAGTGACATTGATTTTGCACCTATTGTAAACTGTGGTCACCTCTATTCATAGTTAGGTAGTACCTACTGTTTTGATGCACCTTTGTTTTATTAGTTTTCCATTTCAATCCGAAACAAAGGAATTATATTAATATATAATTGATGTACAGAAAACACATTTCACATTTTGTATGCACAGAATATTACTACTATGCTAGTATAATGTCTCCAACACTCTAGAGGTAACTAATTAAAATAATACTAGATATAAACACATATATGTATCTCATTATAAGCGAACTGTAAGTTCTTATGAGAAATAAAGTTCTTTAAACCTAACCTATGTAGACCAAACGAATACAGAATACAGACCATTCTTTTATCGAATTTCTTGATATTTTAGTGTAAATTATAGAACTACAAAAAAATGCTCTTTACCTGCTTTTAAACAAAGTGAATTCGTCCAGAGTGGAGTGGGGATACAGTCTCCCCCACTCTGTTAAATTCTCCTTCATTCGCTCGTTAAATTCCCCTTCATTCGCTCGTTAAATTCTCCTTCATTCGCTCTTTAAATTCTCCTTCATTCGCTCGTAAAATTCACCCTTCATTCGCTCTTTAAATTCCCCTTCATTCGCTCGTTAAATTCTCTTTCGTTCGCTCGCATAGTAGAAATCCACCTTAACTGGAGACCAAAAGTTTCCTCGCAATGTTTGATATACCAGCCTGCTTCATAAGTAGGTACCTAAAACGACAATTTTTCTCGTCAAATAGCTTCTGCGCGCGACTTCGGTGCGAGGAAGTCGTAAGACACTACAATATACTAAAATAACAGCCAAATTTTTATAAAACTTCTCTGTATACTATACTACCGAATGGCCAAATAACAGTAGATTGTAAACACAGGATTTCTCATAAAGCCTCTCCCCCACAGCGGCGTTTTTGCGATATTACGATAATGGGTCCCTTCTTCGCTACCGCCATACTTCTAACAATCACCTAACCATATACGATAGAAGAGGTAACTGGAACTTCATGTATTTCTGTGAACGTTCTACGAACTATCATAAATAATAGTAGGTATTTACATCAAAATGTAAAAAAAGAATCGTAGAAAAAAGAAATATCAATAGTTGGGAATCTAACTTACAACCACAGGTTTGCGAAGCAGTCGTCGAACCGCTAAGCTAATTATATATATATATATATATTGTTTATTGTTTAACTAGGACTAGATTACATGGCAAGGTATTAAATAAAGCACAAGCATAAGGTTTCTTAAATCTAGTTAGTGGGTGCCGTACTGTTCACCTAGATAGGTTACAAAATAACCTGTTAAGGAGAAACAGTTCCGAGCCCCGTCGCAAGTGGTTGACTTATATATAAGCACGTGTTGATTATGAATATTATATGTAAATCGTAATCATTACAGCAAGCTACAAAATGGGATAAGAAAATTAAGGTTAATAAACAATTAAAAAAAAAAAAAAAAACATAAATCTAAAAATACAAATTTTTGAAAAGACATTATAAGAATAAGAAAAAGAAAAGTTCAGTATGTTGGTGAGTATTTTGTAAGTGTGGTGAGTGTTCTGTTAATTTATGTATCGTGTGATGCATGTATGTATTTGAGAGATCACTTCTTTAGGAATTCTTCAGTTTCCTCGTAGTTTAAGTTTAGAAAGAAGGAGCGAACAGTCTTTTTGCATTTAAAGTTAGTTAAGCCGTAAATCTCAATTTTTGCGTTAATTTTATTGTAGAGTGATGGGCCAAGGTAGGGGGCAAACTTTTTTATAAACGCTGTGCGTGTAGGTGGTATTGTACAGATTAGGTCTTTGCGGCGTTTGGAGATTTTTTTAAAAGGTGTTCGTCGGTGTTGCAGAAGGACTACATGTAAAATATATTGTTGCCTTACATTAAGTACGCTACAAGATTGGTAGAGTTCGATAGTTGGAGAGAGTATCGGTCTGAACGTAGCTACTTTTAGAATAGCTCTGTGTGCGACCTCCAGAGGCTTAAGTATGGTCTTTGCGGCACCACCCCAGCATGAAATACAATATATTAGGATGGACTGACAAAGAGCAAAGTACACGTTACGGATGATTAACGGGTTGGCTACATGTCGCACGGTTTTAAAAACGTAAATTAACTTTCGTATACGATCAGAAAGAGTGTTGATATGGGACTTGAAATTAAGGTTTTTGTCCAGCACTATACCAAGATATTTAACATGCTCTACTGAGGTTAAGGTAGGACATTGACAGTTAAGTTGGGTATGTGTCGGACAAGAATGAGCTTTTATAGAGATTGGGGATTTTGGCTGAGAAGTATTGGTCATTGAAAAAGTAATGAAGTTAGTCTTGTTGGCATTGAGAGTAAGAGTATGAGAGGTAAGCCACTTCAAGGCAGAATTAAAGCCGTCTTGTGCAGTAGCTTGGAGTTCCAACCATGAGTTTGCGGTGAATGTGATGGCAGTATCGTCTGCAAATGAAACTAATGTGGCATTTGGAATTTGGAGATTGCAGAGGTCGTTAATGAACACAAGGAAGAGTGTGGGCCCCAAAATGCTACCCTGGGGTACACCATACTGAATCGGTAGTTCATCACTCTTGTAATTTTCTATAGTGACTAATTGTGAACGAGCAGTGAGATAACTCTTGAAGAGATCAAGTGAAGACCCTCTGACACCTAAACTTTCAAGTTTGATTAGAAGAGTGGAGACGGGAACGGTGTCAAATGCTTTGGCAAGATCTAGAAATATAGTTATAACCTTCTTGTTAGTATTTAAGTTATGTACTATATTATCAACTAACATATGGACAGCATCACAAGTGGATTTGTTCCTGCGAAAGCCAAACTGCTGGGGTGATAACAGTTTGAAGTGTTCGAGGTAGTGAACTAATCGCTTGTTTAAGAGGCGTTCAAGTACCTTAGAGAGAAATGCTTTGTTCGAAGTCGACTAAAATAGCAGTTCTTAAATATGTATTGTATATACTTTTATGGAGCTAAGCTGTCAATGTACAATTGACAGCTTAGCTCCATAAAAGTGTAGCGCGATGATATGATAATCCTTGAATGGTTAAAACTATAACTATCTGCAATATTCTAACCTTTTGGCTCGTCTTTTACAATTTCTGGTAAACTGTTGAATACGAACATAATGCAATATTGGTCATTCCCCATAATAAAGGTTTTTTTTTTCCGTTGCCGTTAATATCAATAATAATAATCATTTATTTCAGGAAATTATTCCCATATTAAACACTACAAATTACATAGACATAATATACGTATACACAAAGATTCAAACATTACACATTAAAAACATTGCAATTAAAATTAAAATTGCAAGTAGTTAACATTGCAATTTGTACATAAAAAGTGCCCAGAAAACTACAGCCATTCTTATCATCCAAGTTTCTTCGCTTCTCCAGAGTGGCGGTGGTGCTATCCTCCAGCATCCAGGTGCTATCACTACCGTCCTTATCCCGCGTGGCGCTGGTCCGCACGCGGCTGGGCGCACGGCCTCTATGCGCGCTGGCTAGCGAGCCTTCCGCGCCGCATCTGTTGGCCGCGCCTGCGCATCGGAAGGGATCGCTGCAGTTGCTTGTAAGTATTATATAATTATAATAATATTTAAATTTAATTTCATTAAAATTATTATAATTATATAAATCTTTATTACAGACCATATGACCCAAAACCTTATTTTATAAATAACTAGATGACCGGAACTTCGTACCGCGTGAGATAGATTTTTTTTGAGTTTTTCTCATTTTGTTTTTCCTAAACCACACCAATATTGAGGCGGACAAAACAAAATATTCAAAACGGTCGAGCCATTTTCGAGTTTTTGCGATACTAAAGCACGGCAATTATTTTTATGCAGGGTGACTGGATCTGGACCCGCCATAGCAAATTCGCATATAGAGGAGGTCATTTGCTTATTATTAGACCTTACATTCCCATACATGAAAAGTATTACAAAAATACAATAAAATGGCACAATTTAAATACATACACTACAAACATACATGAACTCACGCCTTTCTTCCCTTGCACACATAATACACTGCATTGCATTTACACGGTTATTTGCAACCACCGTTTGCAGGTCTTGATAGCATACATTCTATCCGGAAGCTTCTTAACTATATTGTTTCAACACATACCAACCCTGGACATGACTTATACAATTCTGGTTCTCTGAATGGCATTAAACGCGCATTCTACAGATGTGTTTTAGAGCAGTCTTCAAGTACGCTAGAAGACCGACATAACTCTCAAGTTTCCCCAGGCAAACAGGATAGAATCCATGAGTATTTTTTTCCACACGGTAAAAGGTAAAAGGTCTTTTCCTGCTAAATTGGGGATGCTAACTGGTTTCGTGGTGAGAGTAATAGCTCACCCCCCTGTTAAATGGGACTTACACTTAACTGGCGAAATGTGGGTGTACTGTATGTACATCTCTACCTTACCGTTCGAATGTTATACTTATGATTAATAGCAAATATAGACCAAAAAAGGTCAAAACACTTCTCGTGCTGTCTGCAATATGGTCGCACTGTTTGCGAGAATTCTTAGTCCATTTCGAGAATGGTCGCGTAATGATGTGGAAGGGGCAACCAAATCAGGCGTAGGTTGCCCCTCCCACATCATTGCCCGGATATAAGTTGCCAAACTAAAGCCCAACATAATAATATCCAATTTTGCTTCCAGGACGTGACGCGTGCAGTAAAAGGCGCCCACTCCTCGTCTCCAGCTGTGATGGGCTGCCACCAAACCGAGCTGGTCTGCCTCAGTCTGTCCGCCAACGGTGCTCGACTAGCCACCGCGTCTGAACGGGGCACCATCATCCGCGTGTGGGACACCGCTACCAAGCACATGCTGCACGAACTGAGGCGCGGCTCTGACTACGCTGATGTATACTGGTGAGTGTTTCTGAGTGAACAACGGGCCCTAGCCAGAACCGCGTCTGAACGAGGCACAATAAAAAGAAAAAAAAGAACATGATTGTTTTTTTAATTTCTTTTGTTTATTATTTCAAAAAGTTTTTATAGACTTTAGAGGTCAACCCAAGACGTTTATAAACAAGTTACACATTATGTGTCTTTGTCCAGTTCTGGAGGCACGATGTCTAAGTGGTTGAATTTTTTTGCCCATGATAATCGAAAATCGAAATATCCTTGTGTCAATGGTCTAGATGCATTAGGTATCTATTCAATGATCAAAAACAAAATATTGCACAAAACAAAGTGAAAAAAAAATATTGTTAAGACTTTTAGGTATAATTTTTTGTATTATCCATAAACAGTTCTACTCACACTGTCGTTGAATTGTTTCCAGTATAAACTTCAACCAGTCAGGTTCGCTGGTGTGTTGCGTGTCAGATAAGGGCACGCTACACGTGTGGACGGCGCGCGGCGCGTGGACGCACCTCGCCGCCGCACACGCGAACCCCGACGTTAAGGCTCTGTGCGCCTTTACCGATGATAACACCGCTATCTGTAAGTACTCACACGCTTGTTTTCCACTGCACCCCACATTCACACCCTTATGCAGGTCTCACACTTTACGAAATACTTGCGAAAAATTGGATTTGCTCAAGTATATACGAGTACATTTACGTGTGTTGTATGAACTAACACAAGTATCCGAGCCATTCGGTGTCACGCAGACTTGTGCAAGTCTAAACTCGTCTACCATAAAAAATTGTGATATGTGTTTCCGCAAGTCTTGTAGAAGCCTTGTAAAACATGTGTATAAAACCAGTATCATACATGCATACAAGTATCATTCGGCGCGTGGCCAAAATCAGAACTAATGCCGCCATCTTAGTTTTTCAATACATTTTACAAAAGTGCCCCCTGTCAACGTCATTCGAGCGCCAAAAGATCCTTGTATAGTTTGACCGAAACCGCTGTACCGCGCCTTAAGCAGTACGCCGTGAGTTTTGACGAGCGGCCTGCACTGCCGCTCCGTCTCGCCGCGCACACGCTTAGCGTCGGGTCACACCGGAATGGCAGCGACGCGGCGAGCACTTTTAGTGTGAAATAATTTTAAACTTTATCTACATACTTAAAAGATCAGTATCGCTTGAAAAGCTTGAAAGGTCTCGAGGTCGCCGGGGTGCCGCGAGCGGCCGCGCGCCATACGCATCTTGTCGGTGGTTCTGCCTGCGGCTGCCAGCGGCGACGCGAGGCCGCGGGTGGCCGCGCGTATGTAATGTAGAAACTAAACTAGTCAAGAGGAGACTAGGCACGTGGGATCTGGAGGTCGCGCTGGCAGCCGCTGCCGGCCGCTGCCATTTCGGTGTGACTCGGCCCTTAAGGTGCGGTACAGCGGTTTCGGTCAAACTATAGCAGTATATTGACTTTGTTTCAGACATGTATTGTTCACCTTTTTGGACATTTTTGACAAGTTTCCTACCAGTTTCGTTTACAACTAGTCTTTAAAACTTGGTTCAGGTGTAAACGATCAATCAAACGTATCACCTGACAACTAGATCGGTGATAAGAGTAGGGGAAGACCAAAAAAACATGGATGTGTGAAAGATAATATGGCTAGAAAGGGGATGACTGCGAAGTTTTTTAAACGAATTTTTGAAATCCGATCGCGGTAATGTCTGGAACTATAAGTTCCAGACATTACCGCGTTCAAAAAAGCCTCCTTGTTCATGAAAACTTATTTTTACTAACTGCTAACCGGGGCTTAGCCCGAATGGCTTTTTCTAAAATAATATAAGTTTAGTTAGTTACTCCTTGTAACATCAGCTATCTGCCAATGGAAGTCCCGTCAAAATAGGTCCTACCGTTCCGGAAATCAGCCGGAACAAACAGACATAAAATTTTGATACGCCCATGCCTGGACGTCATGCTCAGCAGTATCAACAGTAGTTGTATAATTTACGTTTATTCATTTTATTATGATAGTATGTCATAACTTTTCGTTTGTAATTTCCAGTGATCTGTGAGGACGGCACTTTCCACAAGTTCACGTTTGCGGCCGAGGGCAACTGTCATCGCAACGACTTTGAATACTTTCTACAGGTATGTTATATCTAAACTAATATAAAAGAGAAAATATTAGATTTTTTGTATCTTTTTTTGTTACGCTTTAACCCTAAAACGCCTGAACGGATTTGGATGAAATTTGGCACATGGTCAGGCCATGACCTGGGTTATGACATAGGGTACTTTTTATCCCACGGGATCGAGACATAGGCGAGCGAAACCGCGGGGCGCAACTAGTTAAAGATACGGGGTGGATAGTTGAGATGGGGCAGTAAGGACAGCTACCTTAACCGTTGTCGCTACAGGAAAACGATCTTAGGAGACTGTCCTTAACTTTTTTTTTACACAGCGGTCAGCAAGAAAATGGGTTCCCAGCTCGCGGGCCGGCTCGCCCCTCCGTCGCCTAAAATCGCGTAGGCGCACGCGATTTTAAATAACACTCTAGGGGTAGGGCCGACAAGACTACGTGGAGTCGGTTTTGCAGCGATTCGTTTCTGTCACAAACTTTTCTAGCAATTTAATTTTTAATCAATAATATTATTTAATTGTTACAGAAACCTTAATACTACTCGTATTATGGTAATAGTCATTAGGGCTAACATTATGCGAATTAAAATTATGCCAAAACAAATTAGTCTTAAAGATAATGCCAACATAAACTGTCTGCCAAAAAAAAATATGGCAAAGAATTATTATGCCAAAAATTATGCCAAAGTATATTAGGAAAAAGAACATTATGCGAAAAAAAGGGATCCCTATATTAATCTGTATTCTAATTTCCTTTTCAGGTGGGCGACGACGACGAATTTCTGCAATGATGTTTTTTTAATAATAAATTGACTATGGAAGATATAGTTATGCCTATAATAAGTGATAACACAGTGAAAAGTGATGTTATATATAGTAATATAATTATAAATAACACTCTAATGTTACAACGCTTACTTTGAAATTCGTGATAATTTCAGTAAATAATACAATAATATATAAAGATTTGAACTGTACGTGTGATGTACACTTTTGCGGCTTCTTATAGTAGTTCTTACTATAGATATTTTTCCATAAATTTTATGTAAATAAATGCGCCGGTTTCATTACTAAAATTTCTAGTTAATTCATCTATCTTTAATAAAAATAAAAAAACTATTTTGTAATAGTAATATTTCATGATGCAATGCAGCGGTTTGTCGAAATTGCAAACTCAATATGGGCTCGAGTTGTTAATTTCGGTGTTCCAGGTATTTCAAGACTTTTTACTATTAGGTATTGAGGAAAAATAAGTCCAAAATTATAAAAAGACTAATTCAGTCCAAGTGCAATATCCGTTGACTAGGTTGTTTAGTAGTGACATCGGCTTAGTTATAGTATATTATAAATCCTCCTGTAATATTTGTTTTACTAAAGGAGCGCCACTATCTATAACCTGGCACAATATATTTTATTTTGTTATTAGGATAATGTTACAAGGTCAACGAAATATTACATTTGAAGTTCGTGAATTGAATCGCAAGAAACACTAAAATATTTGGTATCTGTACGTATCTCTTGATTTTTTTCTACTATTTTCTACTTAAGATTTTGATATTGGCAAGAAATACTACAAACAAAGTTGCCATGTTTTATTAATAATAAGTATTTTAAGGCTTGAGAAACTTCAAAAGGCGTATTTTATAAAATTATTTCTAGTTTGTTTCTTCAGATACTTACAATTCACGAACTTTAAAATTTAGTTTTTAATAATTATAATAAACTTAGTTTACCAGGGCTTTCATTCGTTAAATTTTAGTTCATTCGAACCACAACGGTAAAAGACAGAGGGCACTAAATTGCATTTTTTATTTTTAGGTTCAAAATGATCGAGTATAAATGATTTTGTAGTACGCACGACAAAGTTTCACCACGTTTTAGACACGTACACACGGCTACACATCAAGCTATACATTTCTAGTATAAGCTGACCTCTCATTGCATGGAAATCCTATATAATGCGCGATCAGAATAAACTGGAAATGTATAGCTTGATGTGGAGCCGTGTGTACCATACCTATTTTGATTATTTATAAAATTCTCTTTAGTTGTACAACCCATTCCTATAAACATTCACCGAAAATGTCACATTTCCGATGAGTTGAAAGTGGACTAAAGGATAGAATAGATTGCGTTCGATCGATGACATCGACCGCTCAGATCGATCCAGTTTGGTGCCTGGCAACCAGATTACTTTAATCAGTCCGCCATCGATTATGTTTTGAAGCGATCAATATGGACTGGTCGACGTCGATCGAACGCATTCTAGTTCCACCTTAAGGGACTTGTCACACTGGATGCGTTCTGTGTCCTACGATCCGGTCAAATCGAACATAACATAACATAAATGTTCGAGTTGACCGGACCGTAGGACGCAGAACGCATACAGCTCACAATTAAAAAAATATTTTAGCTTATAATTTTTTTATTACCCTTCATTATTGAGGTAATATGAAAGAGGCTTGACTAATGATATATACGTACACTTGTGGTAGATAGGACGAAGACGAACGCGTCTAATAAAATAAAAAATACATATAAATACAAGTGCTTCTTGGTAGAAATATTACGAGGCCTTGATTCAGTCCATTATGGACTGAATGCGGGTGAAAACGGAGGGTGGGGGAGAGCCAAGGCCCACATATATTTCGCCAAGTAGTACACGCAAGATTGGCAAATCTCGCGCTAATTGTGAAGAACTTGAATGTTTGTGATGTGTTCTTATTATTGTAATGCAATAAAAATGTTGTTGTTCAATAGCCATAGATATAATAGTTACATATAAAGCAATAATCAATGATATGTTATCTTAGCTACTTTCTGCAAATTAGTTAATTATATATACAGGGTGTTCCTAACATGGAAATCTGTTTTATTTGCTGTGGGATTTAGTTCCACTTTAGCATAAATAATTGTGGTCTGATGTTTTGTGTTCAGTTTTCTAAGAGACTCTGTTATATTAGCTGAATTTGTAATACATGTTTACTTGCATCCTATTTTATATGCCTATCATTAATCGTTGTTATATAAAATCATTTTATATCATAATTTTATTTACTCAGTTCATCACTGTTCCTTGTGTTTTATTGTTATCGCTCAATTTTAAATTGTACCTTTTGCATTTGCTCATATTATTAGTGGAGTGGTCCGAAAAATTCGTTCTTTTTTTCTAGTTATAATTATCCAATATTCTGTAGCCATTAAAATTTTGCATCGTTATTTTTAATTTTAATTAGTCGTATTTGAACTAAGAGAATATTTGAAAGTTGAAATATTAATCAGCTTGTATTGAGTACATAATATGCGAGCCCTTGTGTAAAATTATAATGTAAAGATATTTTATGTATAATTATGTAAATATTTTTAATAGTCACACATTAGTTTTTGTACTTGACATTAGGAACATAATGATACTTTGTCTCAGCTTAAAACTTATTTAATCACTTTAGTAATAATTATTTAGGGCTACAAAAACGAGCACATTTGGACACTGTAAATACGGAGTTTCGGAATAATGATTTATTTTTTTATGAAATTGTAAAAACAACAGGGACTCCACTGTTTTGTATAAAAGCTTTAGAGGTATAGATATGTACCCGAATAGGGTTATTTGGAATTTTAACATTAAAATTTTCTTTTATAAAACTTGTTTTATTGAGTTTATTACTTGCCGAGAATTGACATTGACCTGACAGATCATAAGTTTCAAGTAATTCATTGGGTAGCAGTTTAGGCCCTACACATTATTGGCGCAATTACAGTTTAGGCCCTACACATTAGTGGCACAATTACAGTTTAGGCCCTACATATTAGTGGCACAATTACAGTTTAGGCCCTACACATTAGTGGCACAATTACAGTTTAGACCCTACATATTAGTGGCACAATTACAGTTTAGGCCCTACATATTAGTGGCACAATTACAGTTTAGGCCCTACACATTAGTGGCACAATTACAGTTTAGGCCCTACACATTAGTGGCACAATTTCATTTAAGATACTGGTTCTTCAGTTGGAAACCACTAAATATACAAACATTTATAAAACCCCATCACTCATTTTCTTCAGTCATTGGAAAACAGGTGTTAGTCTTTCCTTCACAGTTGGGAATGCCGAATGTGCGTATAATATGTATGGTATTAGTAACCAGGTATCTCTGTAACTGGGTTCTTCTCGGCTTCCTGTCTCAAATATCAAAAACCTTAAGTATTGCAAATATTCCAAGCATCTCTTGTGGGATTTCTACCTTCAACCAATGAACTCGTAAATAATTTGAAACAATTGGTAGTTTGTCATTTTAGTATAGTCCTGAGATTTGCAATCTATTGTGAAATAAAACTAAATGTAACAATTCATTAGATTAGTTCTATAATTCATAAATTAATGTTTACACTATAAACTAAGTAGGTATGCTTAATCACTTTCTGGTTTCTTTCGTCCAAATGGATCGGTCCATACCTTCATATCTGAAAAATAAAATATGTTATTTCTATTAGCCTTGAATCATAGACAACTGTTTTTTCAGAAACTCTTGTCCTTTATCTTTTAAAGTTTACTTTTGTTGAAAGAATGCTTATTTTTCTTAGACTAGAGACTGGAAAAGGCTACACAATGATTTTTGGTTTTTATTGGCATGATTTAAATCTTCGAGTCTGAAGTAATCCAAACACAAACCTACAATTATACCACCTCTATACGCTTAGGACGTCATATCCAAAAATTGGTTAATATTTTCCATTAAAATTTCAATGATGTTCTATTAAAATTTCAATGAATTTATAATATAGGATTTGGTACTTACTCCCAGGTTGAATGTCTTCCTGTTTAATATTTTTCCTTCCTATCTTCTGAATTTCCTCTGAAAGAACAACAATACAATTATTGTAGGTTAACAGAAGTAAAAAGAATTTGTTTTGATGAAAGATTTACAGTAAACTTACTATATCCCGAAGGGTCTATCATAGGCGCTATGGCAATCGGATATAGTGCGAGACCAATAAAACCTACGATTCCAGAAATGAAGGCGGTATATCGCCAGCCTTTGAAGAAAGCCATGTTTATGTAATTTCAATTTTTGGGAAATCTACTAACAACAATCTAATCAGCACATTTTTTGACACAACCACAACAGTACAATTTCAACCGTATGATTGTCAGTTTGACACAAATGTCATCATGTCAATTTGTCATCCGATTTTGTGACATCTGACATCTTACCGGTGCATTAATAAAACTTTACCAAAGATTGAGTAAAGGGCTTTTTAGAATAGAATAGAATTAATAATTTTATCAGTTTAAAACGACATCATCCGACGAGCTTGTGTCACCGCCGGCGTTCCAGTTATATTAGGGTTAGTTTAGGGATTATAGTAGGTTGAAACCCTCGGGCCGTAAGGTCCGAGTGCTCACGGCCTCTTTAATGAAATCTCAAAACGGCTATTTGACACTTCCTTAGGACACTTCCCGAGACCTAAGGGCTGGTTTTTATCTTGGGCAGAGGCTAAGCATTGCTATACAACATGGCAATGCGGCCAGTCTCTTGGGTACAGTACCAGTCGACAGCGATGCAGATGAATTTTGATGCTATATTTTAGTTTTTGAATAGTTTTAGATAAATCAGTATAAAACTTAAAACAGGTTAAACCTAGTATAAAATAATAATATTATATCTATATGAGGTATAGCTGTGAGGTACAGATATCAGGGAATTCAACTATTCCAACCCTTGGATTTGTGTATGAGTACATAGAGTACACTGACACTATCAACTCTAACACTATGCATGTCGGAGAAACACTGTAGGTACTAAGGTACTGATAGAATCGGCGACTCAAGGACCGCAATAAATTGCTTAACCGCTGTGCCAATCTATTGAAACTTAGAAACTTTTTTGTAATTTCCCGATTCGATAGACAGGGGCGCACAGTGGTCACGTGCTGCCTTGCACTGTTAGGTTTCGGGGAGACCCCGAAATTTTACAGTCTCCCCAGTGATGTGCCCTCACAGGCGCTGCACAGGGGGGGTTCCAGATTGGTCTTTTGGGAGGTAACGGTGCCCCTTCCATTTGCAGATGGTGACCTCCGGAGTGGTTTTAGTGAGGTAGGAATCCCACACTACCCGGTCTTTTCCCGGGCGCCTTTTGAAGGTATCCACCGAAAAAAAAAAAGTTCAAATTAGTAGTTGCGGTGTAGATAAGTACTTAAAGCAATATTGTCCTTATCCTTGGCAAAGCACAGTGGCAATTACCTACGTGTAGTCGGAATCGGAACCACTAAAGATACATTTCGTGCAAGAATGTTAATGCCGTTGAACCACATTTAACAAAGATAACAATAAGACCATTCAAGTAGAGTAGTAGGTAAATATTAACTGTGAAGTGTTTTTGAGTACACAATAGGGAGGTACTTATTATTACGGCAGATTTGGCCGAGTTGAATTTCCTATCTCGAGTTTTTGTTTTTTTTTAAAAGCATGAAAAGCCGACCAACAACAACTAACACTGTCATCAGTGACATTATTTGCAAAATAGTTTTGTCGGCTTCTAATAAAGGACGACCGAAGCGGACGGGTCGGGTAGACTAGGGTAGACTGCTTTAGTTATTACTCTGAGGGGTAGACTGTAATACTATGGCTGGTATTATCTATGGTGGATGCACTCCACCCAGTTGTCTATCTACTACGAGTATCTACGCGACTTAGGCATGTTCGCGGCCAGACGGGGAGACAGTGTAAATCTCGTTCTACGAAATGTGTCAAAACATCATAAATAAATATGTAGTTACATCACTGTGCAAGGATATTACGGCTATTCTCTGCGTTCCGGAGATATAAGCATTAGCTTCATACATATTTTTTGCAAATTAAAATTTAAGTTGCTAATTTGTCGACCAGATTGTATCTTATGGCATATGTATGCATAATATTGGCTATATGTATAAGATATTTCAAGCAGAAAACCGACACTTTAAAATTTAAGCTCCAATGTCTTCGGGAGCCTTTTTTCGATCCACAGTGCGACGTCCCGCCGCTCATTCGTCGCGGTACAGCGGTCTCGGTCAAACTTTAAACTTGTCGGCAGAGCATGAATACCGGTATTCGGTATTACCGAAAAACCGGGATACTAGTAATTTTTTACCGTTTCTTAATACCTACCGGGATTGCTTGTAAAATGGGTATTTCTGCATTTTGACTAGTGATTAAAAATAAGACTCTTATTTAAAACTAGCTGACCGAATTTGCCTATTTGAATTTGGTTTAGAAACGTGCCGCCTCGCTAGAAAGAATGTGAGGTCCTTTAAAACTAACCTGTTTGAGTCGGGGTGCCCCAAGTCCCAACAAATCTCGACTTAGTGAAAAGGCAATACGAACTTAGGATGCAAGAGTGAGCGAAGCGAGCTTGGGATTTGGGGCAACGCGACTCGGACAGGTTAGGTTTGAAGGGGATGGTGGGATTGACTAACCCTTCCTATCGGCTCCCCCCCCCTACCCCTATCGAGGCGGCACTTTAACCGCCAATTTTCCCGGCAACTATTCAAATCACTCACTTGAGCCCCAGCCAACCCCTTCAAACCTAACCTATTCGAGGTGAGATACCCAAAGTCCCGAGGTTGCTTCGCTCGCTCTTGCATCCTAAGTGGTAAGTAAACGATTTGAATAGTTGCCGGAAAAGTTGACAAATTCGGGAAAACAGAAAGTGCAGCTTTTTTACCTTCGAAACATTTGACATAATCCTTAAAAATGTGTCTCCTGTGAACTGATGACTGAGCCCTCTTCCTCTCTCCTCCGTTCCACGTCACTTCCCTCTACATTTTATTTATCCACATTTTATATGAGATCTGTCATTTTAAGAAACTTCAATAAAAAAAATATCTCCGGCGGTGGGACTCTGGGGATTACTAACCCTCCCTCCTCTCCCCCCTGCCCATCGCGAGGTGGCACTTTTATAAACTTTAACAAAAGAAAAAAAAAAATGTATTATTAACATTGTAGTTGCAAAACATGTTCTCCCGTACGGAATGTATGGAGATCATGTTTTTCAAACTGCGAATTTAAGTTTGTCGATTATTACTCGTTAATCTGTAAAGCCTACTTAGCTGTGATAGTTTTCTTTTTTTTTTTTTTTTTTTTTTATATAGGGCATCTCGCAGTTAACCTCTGAGGAGGTCGTAGCTGCTTAACCGGACTTTCCTGTGGCTGCCTTAAGCTTCTACACTTAAAGCCTCCAGCCAGGGGCATAAACTATTCTAATTAAAACTAGGCGAACGCTCGCTAAGGGCACCCCCTGTGGGGTACGGACCTCGGCTTAGGGCGTCGCTGGGGGGAGGACAGCAAGATGGGACAGGCTGGATCAAACATAGATTATTATTATTCGGGGAATTTAAGACTACGGGCTCAGCTTCGACGCGGGCTGGCGCATCGTCGAGCAAGGGTCGGGGGGGAGTATCATTTACTCGGGAGGGACGCGGTCGCGGACCTCTGCGGCGAGGTCGGAACGTGTGTCGGTGTGTTTGTTTCTTTACTGTACTGGTGGCCCTATTGCTCTCCTGGAGGAGGGTTATGGGGTCATCTGGGTCGTTGAGAACATGCCTTGGACGGCGGATTTTACTTATTCCAGAGGGAATATAACTGGCGGCCTTCACAACCAGAGGGTTGCGATGTATTGCGGCTTTATCAAAATAACGCGTTGCATTGCGTTTTAGAAATTGGGCTATTGTGGGGATTTTAAGGTCGAGATGGAGGATCTCGTTCCTAACATACCAGGGGGAAGCCGTCGCCATTCGAAGGAAACGGTTTTGGAGGGTCTGCATCTTATGGAGATGGTAGGGTTTGGCTTGTGCCCAGGCGGCACACGCATAGGTCATAATGGGTCTAATGCACGCCGTGTAGGTACGCAATTTGCACCTGAGTGACAATTTGCTTCGTGCATTGAGAACGGAGTGGAGCCTACCGAGAGCGAAAGCGGCTCGCGAGCGTGCCTGCTTTATGTGCTCGGAGAATGTGAGTTTAAAATCGAGGACCACACCTAGATATTTGGCTCGCTTCTCCCAGGGGATCGGCTTGTCAAACATGGTAATTGGTCGGGGGAGCGTGTTAATAAGTTTTTTGAGTCTCGGTTTCTTGAAGAGAACCGCTTGACTCTTATCGGGATTGACCTCGATTCTCCACTTTCTGAACCACTTGCCGAGCTTGTCGACTGCGGTTTGGAGAGTGAGAGCTATCGCGTCGGGGCTTCTGCCTGAATAGTAAATGGCCGTGTCGTCTGCGAACAGAGCCAACTGCGCCTTGTTACTTTTAGGGATATCGCTGGTGAACAGCGTGAAAATGAGAGGAGATAGCACGGAGCCCTGAGGGACACCCGCGCGTAAGGGTCGGGGGGAGGAGAGCGCTCCTTCGATGCGATAGCGGAATGTGCGATTCGCCAAAAAGTCTCGTAAGATGAGCACGAGACGATCTGGCACACCGAGTTTGTAGAGCTTATATAATAAGCCGTTGTGCCAGACTTTGTCAAAAGCTTTCGCTATGTCGAAGAAGATAGCACCCGTCATCAAGCCGCGCTGGAAACCAGCGCTTATGTCCTCGATGATGCGGTGGACCTGATGCACGCTAGAGTGCTGAGTTCGAAAGCCGAACTGTTCGTTGGGAATAAGGCCCTTGGTCTCGGCGTATTCTCTGAGACGCTTATAAATAAGCCTCTCATAGATTTTGCCGAGAACCTTGAGCAGACTAATGGGACGGTAACTAGAAGGCTCAGACTTGGGTTTGCCTGGCTTCGGGATGCCGATGACGTTGGCTTCTTTCCACGTTTGTGGGAAGATATTGTTGCTTAGGGCACCATTGAAGATGGTGGCCAATAACATTATCAAGTGGGCAGGGAAAAGCTGGACCACTCTGTTGGTGAGTCCATCTGAACCGGGGGCTTTACGAGCTTTAAGACCCTTGATGATATCGTGCACTTCGTCTGGAGTGACGGGAGGCAGAGGATTCTCAGGGTCTTCTACGGGAGGGAGAGAGGCTCTACGTTCGACTTCCGCGTCTACCTCTGCGAGGTGAGCTTGGTCTACTGGTAGGGAGCTGGGTATGATAGTTTTCCTTTTAACTTCGTTATATATACTACTGCTGTGATTTTTTTCACAAATCCAAGTACAACTATTTAATTGGCAGGGGGGGGGGGGGGACTTGACTTTAACAAAAATGAGCACTTTAATGCTTAATATTTCGATAACGGATTCCTGAATTGAAAAATGATTTTCACATACCCACAATATTTTTGTATGACCTTTCCAACGATACCACACACAATGAGACAAACGAGAAAAAAAAAAGTTCCCCACTTTACGTGTAGGGGAGGTCCCTAAAAAAATATATATTTATTTTACCACTTTGTCAGCGTGATTAACATGTATAACCATGTTAAATTACAGTTTTCTAGTACTTACCGACTCTGAGCTAAGCCGCGGACAGACAGACGGACATGGCGAAACTATAAGGGTTTCTTGTTTACTACGGAACCCTAAAAACGAAATACCGGTATCCCGGTTTTGAAATGTTGAATACCGGTATAACACCAGTAATATAATTAACAAACCCAATACCGCATAGCCCTACTTGTCGGGTAATATACATATAGTACTTTTGATCCATCCATGCGTGTATTGCATGAAATTATTATGGTAAGGACATAGTTATAGGTAGGCTACCTATACAGGGTGGATTTTTGAGATGGGGCCGGTACCCTAACCGTTGTAGCTATGGGAAAACGGTATTCGGAGACTGTCCTTAACTTTTTGAGAAATCTAGAACTGCATTCACAGATTTCGAAAAAAAATTAGGTACATTCAGCATGAAAATGTGAGTTTTCACAAAAACTTTTTTTGATGCCATCGATGTTGTTTCTTACAAGGATCAAAAAACTGTATCGGACCAACTGAGGTTTGAGTACTAGAAAAGTAAAAAATGGCAAAAAAACTTTTTCCATACATTTACAAAAAACTCTATCGGACCCGATAGAGTTTTTTGATCCTTATAAGAAACAGGATAGATCATCAACAAACGTTTTTATGAAAACTGCCCATTTTCTAGCTGACTGTTGGCAAATGGTTTTCAAAATCCGTGAATGCAGATCGAAATATGTCAAACAATTAAGGACAGTCTCGTGTGAACATTTTCTTGTAGCAACAACGGTTAAGGTATCTCCAATCTCATAAATCCACCCTGTATATTAATAAAAATGTGTATTGAGGAGCGTCAAGTCTAGAACAGCTTTTCCGTGTCACTCATACGTTTAAAAGTTATTAACACAATCAATGACTATTAATAAGTATTAAAGCGCGCTGGAAAGATGTTATGTTTTGCCTGTACGTAGGTACTTACTTATACCTAACTCTTTTGTTGAATAATAAACACTTGCGTATCAATTTTACTTATTTGACGCATCTTTTCATTGGGTCCATAGGTCCCAAAGGTCAAGTACCTACCTACTAATCAATGAGTCATCCTACGCAGATAGTGGTCCATCACTGAGACCGAGTTTTATCAGTTTTACAGAAGATACAGTCAGGAGCATAAATACATTTCACTTCAAAAGCGATTTAATCCTAAATTATTGGTGGAATACTCGGTATTTTATGGTGTTAGGAACACTTTATTTGTTTGGTTTTAAAGTTGCTATTTTAATTTCACGAGACAAACGCTTTTAAATTTTGTGTAGGGTATTTAAATCACGGAATAAGTAAGAAATGGAATGTATGGTCATAACTGTACTGACCTAACAATATTATTAGTACTGTATTCTGACTGCTTGAGTCATCCAAATTATCATCATTGTAGGTACGTTTGAGTGCTGTTGACGACTGTTTGTTTGTTATTGTTTGTTATACAAGCGCAAATTATATTCTATCGAATAAGAATAGCTAGGTAGGTACCTATTTAGTATCATTAATAATTTGTAGGGCCGTGTTTACCCTGCTGGGCACTTTTGGATATTGAGGCTTCGATCAATAATGCACTTATTGATTTTCGTTTGTGGCAGCAAACAACAGCTGTTCCATACAATTTTGACCGCGTAGGTATTGCACTTTCTATGAAACAGCAGATTTTTTTTAAAATAACCGACGTAAAATTTCAACTCCGGGGGCTTCAGAATCCTGTACTGAATCCATGGTAACCGGTTTCATGTCGATGTCCCTGACACCCTGTATAATACTTACCTACGTATACTGTATACCTACAGCTTCTGCCTCGTTGATTTGCTGGTCGCATCGCAAGTGCTACTGCTAAGCACAAGGTTCTTCCTGGGTTCAATTTCTAGGTCAAGGAAAGTGTCATTAGAGTTTTCCATCAGGAATGTCTCAGTAGCAGCCCGGAGTCTGGATTTGTGCCCGGTTGATGGCAATAGGCTCGCCCCCTATTACATGGGATTTAAACGTAGCTGGCGAAATGTGGGTGTACTATAGGTATCTACACCTCTGCCTAACCCTTTACAGGTGTGATGTTATAATATTTAAATAGAACCAACCAATTTATTAAATTCAATTGCGTTTCAGTTTACATATCTAATTCGGTATGTTTTCCTTTAGTGCATCCAGTACCTACATAACAAGGATAATAAATAATCCATTATTTTTCTGTAGGTACTTATTAACAACACGATTGCTATAAATAACTCCTGTAATAATTATTAGTATCTGGTCGATCGAGCTCTGCTCGGGTGAAAATAGAGAATGCTCATTTAATAGTATAGGATAGTTCATACTAATTCCATGCTGCCATGATAGTAGGGTACTTACTAATTCCATGCTGCCATGATAGTAGGGTATTTACTAATTCCATGCTACCATGTTATTATTCTAAGGTAAGGTAGCCATCTTGTTCTAAACTTTGGGCGACCGAGCTCTGCTCGGGTGAAAATACGGAGAAAACGAATTTTCCCAGATAGGAGACCTAGCTAGATCAATTTTTCGCCCTCGTAAACCCCTATATTGCAACTTTCACCGAAATCGTTAGAGCCGTTTTCGAGAACGTGATTACAAATAGATATATACAAATATTGCTCGTTTAACAGTCTATGATACTCGTACTATACCTACCTACTTAATGTGGTTAAGTCCAAAGTCAACTTAGATAGTAAGTAACAATACCTTCCTACCTTAAGGCTCCCGAAGACAGGCGCGACTTGTCGTACGTGTCGCATTGCGACTGTTTTCATAAGAAATGGTTTGTTAGGTTCCGTACCCTGTCTGTCTGTATGTCAGCGGGCTGTATCTCATGAACCGTAATAGGTAGACAGTTAAAAGTTTCACAAATAGCGTATTTCTATTGTCGCTATAACAACAAATAATAAAAAATTAAATAAAGATAATAATTAGCTAATTATTTTATTTGTTAATTATTATTATTGATAGCGATAAGGCCGCCCATTGTATGTTTTGTAGTGTTAAATTTATGATTAACTATGTATTTTCTGGTGTACAATAAAGTATATATAAATAAATAAATAAATAAATAATTAATGGGGGTCCCAACCCCATGCAAGTGTTGTTTTCGGCGATTTTTGTTCAATCTTAATACGGTAGAGAGCTCTGCAGGTATTTTATTGATTAATCAAATAGTAGGTTAGGTATCATCCTAAAAATACAAAATACAGGGTGGTAGGGAAATCGACGCGAAAACTGTTACCATGACTTCAGTACATGATTCTGAAACCCACTGCGTTGAAATTTTTGAACGGAAAAAGAGTGTGCAATTCATACCTGGTAGAAGTGAAACCTTTAAAAATTTCACCACGGTTGTTGAGATGCCTTTTCTCAAGCTTTGTACTCCGCATGCGCGCACAAATACGTATTAGCAAACGTACAACGCTGAATAATGCTTCCTATCTCATTTTCTCCCACGTTAAATCTTATGAATGTATGTGTCTGTCTCTTTTTACTGTCGCTTTTTCATTTCGAATCACAACGATGCTAGTTTTCACTTAAAAAATCTGCTGTTTTATAGAAAAGTACACGCGGTCAAAATTTATGGAACAGCAGATAAAAAAATAAATAACCGACGGAAAATTTCAACGCAGGGTTCAGAATCACGTACTGAATCCATGGTAACAGTTTTCGCGTCGATGTCCTGCCACCCTGTATTTACTTATCATAACTTACTACATTTATGTACCTAATAGAACTTTTGCGAGTTCACTTAAATTGCCCCAACATAAATATTCTATTCTCTCATGGACGCGGATTATTCGGGTGAGGGGTTTTAAGAATAACCTACATCGCAAAATCGCGTCGCACTGTCGTGTCGTGCCTGTCTGCGGAAGCCTTTACGCCTCCGTCGTGAGTGAGACTAGGCTGTCAGTTGTCAACACCTTGTGAACTTGACACTTGTCTTCATTGATGATCTAAAATGACTTGTTGTGTTGTAAGTGAGATGTTTCGCGATCGCGTCAGACAAGAAATACGTTCATTTGTTTTGTTCTGCTAAAAAAGTAATTTAAAAAATGTAAAAACCCGACTGCAAAAATACTGTACTTATATCAGAAAAGAATTGCTTGTTTTTATTTTCTTTTCAGTTAAGTAGGTATGTGTTTTTGTAGTCGGGTTTTTTTCATTTCTCATTCCAAATTACATTTACTACATATAATTTGTACCTATTTTTGTAATCACCTTTCAAAGCCCTTCATTTTGATACCTCACTCGATAGGGTAGGGAGTTCTTTTTTAAACATACATTTTGGCGCCAAAAAACCGCCATTTTGTTTTTTATATAATTTTAATAGAGGTACCCATTAACACTAGCGCAATAAAGACGAAATCGGTGCAGCCGTTTAGTAGTTACGAGGGAACATACATACATACATACAGAACACATAGCCCTACTTTTTTAGCCTCGCCGCTAAAAAATAAATAATTCTCGTAAATGACCAATTCAATAAGTCTGATACCAACTTAGCTATTTTAAAAGCAAAACCAAATCATTGTTATGTAGGTAGCCTAGGTAGTTGCTTTGTTACATTGTTTTTGTAACCTACATTTTGCTGATAACCACAATCAGTTAAAAGATATTTGGAGCGATCTTAAACTTACTTGATACACCAATCGACCTAGCAGAAAAACACCAGTAGGTAGGTAGTCAATACAGAAACAGCTGTGCAGTTTAGGTACCTAAGCTAACCTAATTATATGAAAGGCATAACTTTACCTAATTTACAATGTGATAATTTAAAAATGACTTAGGTAGGTACTTATTAAGTATTAGTTTTGATTAAAAGAGCCACCATTTAATTATCCTATTGTGTATAATGTTTATTGTGTAGTTAAAACATCAAATAAAATTACGAATTAAAAAACATCATTTATTTATTTTCTTTGGTCATATAATATCGTCTAACTTAACATCTACGTGATTATTATCTAAAATATCGGAAACGTATGGCTTACTAACACCTTCTTCTAACAAATGTAACAACTTTGCATAAACTAGAGAGGGCGCGTCAACTGCCCATAAAAAGTCTATGTGATTAAATTCTTTCAATGGCACTATGTAGTGTTCTATAGGATTCACTAGTTGTACATACAAGTTCGTGACATCAACGTCACTGGATAACCAATCGTTGTCAGCACTAAACAGAGCGATAGGCAAAGTAATCTTGTGTAATGGGTATTCAGGAGGAGATACATTCCCATAATACTTGATGTTATCCGCAGGACCGTAGTCAAACATTTGGAACTTGCCACTCTGCTTGATCTCTTGAGCGTAGTGAACTAACGTCTTGGTCGAAGCGCCCGCGGGAACGTGACCCAGAATTAACGGCAACAATGACCTATTGAATTGTTTCTCATCATGTCCACACAAAACAAACATTGAGTTCTCACATATCGCTTCCTCATAATGATTTATCTCACAAGCATGTTTTGATAACCACCTGAGCACTGAGTTTTGAGGAAGAAACTCATTAGCCCCGAGTAATTTCATGAGATATTCTATGTTATCGCTATACCTAGCGAGCAGTCGTATCGGGCTCTTAATTTCTGTCATGTAGGCAACTGGAGCCAAAGCAAATCCAGCTCTCAATACCTTGTTGTATTGAGTTTTCGTGGACAGCAGTGCGAACAGTACTGTGGTTCCCATAGAATGGCCAATGTAATTAATTTTGACATCCCATCCTTTAACCTCCATGATGTAATCTATGACCGCCGGGAGGTCATGTTGGCTCACTTCGTGAAATGTGAAGTTCCAGAATTCAAACGAATCTACATTTCTTGAAACATGAGCTCGGGAGTATGTGTTTCCTCGCACGTTGGCCAACCACACGTCGTAACCGGCATCAGACAAGATGTAACCCAGGCCCTTCTTAGGTCCTGGTATTATCCAGTCCGCAGAGCTCCCGAGTAGGCCGTGATGCATCAGCACTGTCTTCCTGGGGCTTACTTTATTTCCTAGGGTGTTTTTAGAATATGGTATCCTATGTACTGTCAATATGTATCCATCGTCTGTCACTATCGTGTGCGATTCCGCTGGGTAGCCGTGCATCGCGATCAGCTGTGGTGTGGTCATGTGGACAGCCGGGTCATCATCCGAACATTTGTACTCCATCTCTTCCTCTGGTGCTATGGAATCAAATATCTTATTGTCAGTTGACTCAGCTACTTCGAGAAAATCTCTGAATTTTCTCTTGATCCTCCATTGTTTGTCTTCTGGTGTCTCCGGAAGGTCTTGGTTGCTGGTGGTGGTGTTTATACCCAAGTAAGAAGTGATCTTTTTTCGCACATTTTCGACGTAATAGTTCTTCAATCTGCGTCCCCTTTCGCGCACATAGTTTGATATTTGTGAGGTTCGGTTGGTGAGGCTGTCGAATACGTCGGGGAACCACGAGATCTCCCGGCACTCACTATGATGTAATTGCAATAGAATTATGAACGCTAACACAACTAGTAGCGGAAGCTTCATTTTAGTGAGGAGCGGGCGCGGCGCGACGTCTTTACTTCCAGCGACTGAGCTCGATAATGGAGCACTCGAGTAATTTATTCCCGCGCGAGAGGTCAAGGGGAACTTATGAGTAATACATAACATACTAATGCACATAATAAAGGTTGCTGATAAACAAAGTTCATTCTGTGAATCATTCATTAACGATCAGTTCGTATTCTAATTACTTACTTTAAGCAATAATATACGACAATATTTGTTTACAATAGTTTTGTTATACCTATATATCTGGCAATTACTCATTATGTTTGTGATTTATTTATATCGGTTATCTATTCTAGAAACGGTTATTTTTACACAATAATATGGACCTTCGTATGACCTAGTAGGTATCATCTATTTACATAATATGACTTTTCATTTATTTAAACACATTTATTTTAGTAATGAATTAGGTTTATGTTGTTATACTTAATTTATGTAACACAGTTCATTTTAATTCTGAATAATCATTTGTGAAATTGTAAAAAAAATAAGTGGATATAGTCCTCAAGATCTTTATTTTGATGACAGGTCATGGCAAATACAATTTATTTTTTCAGCTTTTTAGCTTCAATCTTTTTTATACGTCTATGGCTTCAATCGGTATTTTTGAAGTTTTTTTTTTTTAAACAACGTTTTAACTTATTGAGATCGTTTCATTCATACCTATCTGAAACAAGTTTGCCGATTAAATCTTCTAATTAGGACATAAGTACACCTCCATCGCAATTGGCATACATGGGGGTGCTGTTGAGTTTCCAAATTCAAAATTCAAAACTCTTCTATTTATCCCGTAATTGATTGCCTGCACATTAGAATGAGGGCTATCATATCTATGTATGTCACGTCATGCATACCGATGAATAAAAAACCAAAACAAAACCAGACCAATGGCGGCGCCTCCATATTCATAAATGAGCTAATTAGAATAATTTGATAGGTGATTGATTTGTGTTATTTAAAACTTACCCGCAATTTCATGAATAAAATCATTATAACTAGGTAGATACCTAATATCCACAATCAACATGAAGACTATGTTTATCAAAAACTTTTTAGTTGTGGTACCCCACACAAATTCGAATACCAGTACCTGCTATGTAAATAACAGTGACAGGAAGTTATCATCATATCATCCATATATACGTATAGGTACTAAGATACGTAGGTATTATTGAAGCTTACTCAAAAACTATCTAAGCAAAGTTAATAAAATTTATATGGGACCAATTCGGGAGCATACCCATTCATACAAAAAAAGAATTTTCTAAATAGGTAAAAAAAAACATAGGTACGCGACGGACATATTACCTCGTCCTTTTTCGAAGTCGGTTAATAAACATAACATCACGCCTGTAATTCCCAAAGGGTTATACAGAGGTGTACCTAACAGGACGTACCAGAGATGTTACGGAGATTCGATTCCGACTCCGAAAGGTCGGAACTTCCGACTGATATTACACCTCCGAGTCCGACTTCGGTTAAGAGCGTGTTGTGAAAAGTTAATTTTAATACGAAAAGTGTTATATGGAACATCTTTCTTCTAACTCCGCCTCCGACTCCGACTCCGGTTCCGACTCCGATCAATCAAAATTAAAACATCCACATTTCTCTAGTTATGTACTTAGGTACAACAACAAGTACCTACACAACAAGAAAAACAATAAGCATTTCTACGTCTAAATAAAATCCCCGTTAGTCTAGTGGTTGCAAGCGCTAGACTGCTGATTCTCACAGGTGGAGCGGTTTTTTTTTTTTTTTTTTGGGTGGGAAATCATCAAATGACTCCTCCCGCTCTGGGCAGAGCGAGAGGGAGTGTCAGACTTTTACTGACTAAAACCCACCCGTGTTCCTTCCGTTGCCTATGTGCTGGGGCCGCGATATCCCTTTCGGACAGACCCGCAACCCCAGCAATGTTTCTCCATCTGGCATAGCTTAGAATCTGCCCGATTATCAAGATTTGTCAAGTGCTCTGTTAGTGGCAATAGGCTCAATACCTACCTGTTACTTGGAACGGCAAAATGTGGGTGAACATGATGATAACAATACCTACCAAGGCACCCTTCGAGGAATACCGAGACGTTTTTTGCTAACTAAAATCCAATACTTAAGTAAGGCAAACGTCATTAAAATCTTATACTAAATGAATTGGAAAATTTTCTCATACATTTTTATAAGCATTTAATTTGATAGGTAGGTACTAATCTAATGCAAGCAATCAGAATTACTTAGTACCTACCCCATAATGTATAATTGCTCAGTGTAGACAGCCTGTTATCAAAGTGGAAAGACTTCGTTCCAGTCGCTATCTATCCATTAGAATTATACACAAAACAAAGCGTACAGAAAATACTAGAACATTTTCTAACAAAAAGGCCAGGATTAATCCCAAATTCCCAACTTAACGGGGCATAGGTACTTAAGTAAGTATAGTTTGCCCGAGACCCGGGACTTGGTACCTCAGAACATAATAATATCCCCGGGGCAGTGCTGACGAATGAGCGGCGGGACGCCGCACCGTGAGCGACGACTAATGAGCGAACTGCACTACCCCCCGTCTCGCCGAGCACATACCTAAAGCGCCGTACAGCGGTCTCGGTCAAACTATAGTCTAGATCAGTGGTTCCCAAAGTTAACTGGACCGCGACCAACCTAACAAAAACATCCAAATTCGGGACTCACCTCTTGGCTCTTGATATGTCCAATTTATTTCGGTATTTAGTTTTAATATTAATCATAGCTGAAAATCAATTTTTCAAGGCTTACCCAATACCCATAGTTTGGGAACCACTGGTCTAGATTTTCAAGAGTAGAGCTGCACAAGAATCTTTCGGCGCGTGGCCAAAATCGGAAATAACCCCGAAATAAGCTGAACTCCTCATAAACGGCTGGACCGATATGATGTAATTTTTTGTGTTTGAGTTGGATGGTTTAGATTCACTAAAATCGGGTCCGGTTGGTAGCACTGCGATCGAGTTCTACAATTTTCCTTTCATGAAATCACCCGGGTGATGGCGTCCGGGAACCTACTTTCATAATAAATATTGTGGTCAATTTGATTTTGTGATTTGAATTTTTGATTTTGTGTTAATTGAGTTTTATTGCTGACCGTAGCTCAGTTCGGTTGTGGTCATGCTTAACTGTGAGCAATGATAGGTTATCGGCTGAAAACCTTTGAACCCACGACTTTTAGTACAGCAGGCATGTGTGTCATTGAAGTGGTCATAATTTTATGTAGGTACCTACCTAGCTATGTATCTATAAATCTTCTGTCTAAGGGCGCTTACAGACCAACGACACTCGATCAACGACGAGCGCTGCGGCGAAGTCGCCTTGCTGACGACTGTGGACGACGACGTCGTCGCCTAGCGGCGGCGACGTAGTCGCCTAGTCATGGCGTGTGCGGTGTGTTGTAGTTGTCAAATAGTCTCGGAGACCAGACGTATTCTTGCTCTTGTTAAACATTACTGCGTATTAATATGTTTTTAAAGATGAAGATTCCAAATACATTCATGTTTTTTAATTGAAGAAATTAATAAATCGACACTAATTTCGTCGTCACTCATTTTGCTCGTAATTTACGTGCGTATTCTAGACTATTTGTTGCCGACTGCACGGACTTACTGCAACGACACAACTGGGCAAGTTAGTGTCAGCAAGGCGACTACGCCGCAGCGCTCGTCGTCGATCGAGTGTCGTTGGTCTGTAAGCGCCCTACAGCTTCTCATATTATGAAAAATACGTTTAATGTCTAGCTATTGCATTTTGCATAATTATTGCCATTTGTCTTGAGACACATTTCCTCGAATGGGCCTTTCCTTCACTGACTGACCTACAATATAGCTACATTTCTCGGCTTTTAAACTTAGTTTTGCCGTGCGTAAAGCTAGAAAACGGTGAAGGAAAACATCGTGAGGAAACCGACATGTCCTAGAATCAAATATTCGAAGACATGTGACATCTACCAACCCGCAGTGGGCCCACGTGGTGGATTATGACCCATTCACTCTCACCAAGAGGAGGCCTGTGTCCCAGCAGTCAGAACATTATAGGCTGATTGAAATTGAAATTATTTATTAATAATCAAGTACATAATACATAGCAGTTTGAACGGTGAACCCCAAACTAGACGTATGTCTGTATCTTGGGGATCTGAGTTGTACATTTTCGTTATATCCAAAAAGATCGTACACGGTGATTATTAACAAAATCAAAGTACGAGTAAAAAAAAAGTTCATGAATTAAAGTTAAACAAGAAAATTAAATAAATGTGAATAAAAAGTAAAAAAAAAAAAAAGATCAATATTAATATTGGTAATAAATAATACTCATACAAACATAATTCAACTTAAACGTTTGTGCGTTTAGTGTGTGTGTGTGTGTGTGTGTGTGTGTGTGTGTCAGTAGTAATGTTACTATTTGTGGATAATCCTTTCTGTTTCGTCGTAGGAGAGTGTAAGGAGCCAGGACTTTATAATCTTTTTACACAAGGATATTTTGAGGTCTATTATGTTGCAGTTCTTAACAGCTTCGTTATATATGCGTGGATGTAGATAGTTTGAAGAACGTCTTGCCATAAGAGAGTTTGCTTGGGGAGTGGGAATCCTAAATATACGTTTTGAGATTATCTCTGTGTAGTCTGGTCTGGATTTTAATTTTCTGTGTGTTTGAAGTACCGCATTGCGGATAAAAAGCTGTCGGACGCGGAGGACCGGGAAATCCCTATAGAGATGGTCAGTTGGATACATTAAGGGTTTCTTAAGCATTACTTTAATAACGGCTCTTTGTGCTCTTTCGGCTTCAATAAATGCGGCCTTACCTGCGCCACCCCAGACAGAGATACCAATTTGGAGGACGGACTGGCATAGACCATATGCGCAGTATAGGAATGGTTGTGCAGTCACGTAGTTTTTTCATGATGTAGATAAGTTTCCTGACTCTGCCGGATAGTGCGTGTATTTGTGGTTTGAAAGATAAGTTCTCGTCTAAAGCAATTCCCAAGTATGTCATGGATTGTATCCGCTCAATAACAGTGCACGAACAGCCCGTAGTTCGAGGGTTAGGGTTATGGGAGCAAGTATGAAGTGTGAGAGTTAGATGTTGGGGGGTCTTGATTTCTTGGTTTTGTAGAAAGTAATAATTTTGGTCTTTTTAGCGTTTAAGGTTAGTAAGTTCCTATCAAGAGCTTTAGCTATTGTGAGTAGTCCCTCTTCGGCAAAGCTGTACACTTGTTCCCAATTCTTACCATGAAAAATGACCGTTGTATCATCTGCATAAGCTATTATTTCAGCGCTAGTAAGAGAAATATTCAATATATCATTAATGTAAAGTAAGAAAAGCGTCGGGCCAAGTGTACTACCTTGCGGGATTCTGTAGTTGATAGGAAATAGGCTGCTAGAGATATCACCGAGCTTGACAAATTGCCTTCTATTAGACAGGTAGCTTTTGAGCCAATCTTGGGGAGTACCGCGTATACCTGCTGCTTCCAGCTTCCTTAGAAGAAGATCTATTGAAATAGTGTCGAAAGCTTTGGCCAGGTCTAGGAAAACGCACATAGTGTTTTCCTTTATCGATAGTTGACGACACAGTGTTTGTTAGAAGCCTGGCTGCATTTTCAGTTGACCTACCCCTTCTAAAACCGAACTGCCTATTGGAAATAATGCTGTATTTTTCGAAAAAAAAATTAAGTCGTTTGTTGACAACTTTTTCGAGTAGTTTAGATAGTATAGGCAATAATGCTATAGGTCGATAGTTGTCAGGGATATCTGTTGCACCACTTTTGTGGATTGGGCTGACAGCTGCAACTTTCCAAATGTCCGGGAATAGGTATGCTTATGGTAACACCTGATAGTCTCTTCAAAACCAGGAGAAAAGAGACTTCACGACCCTTGCATATTAATGGACGTTTAGGGGTATGAGGAACAGGGTGTAAAGTTCACTAAAAGGGAGGATCCTCCGACCAGACGAACTGTCGCGATATTAATTTGGCAATTGCCTGTGAGTACCAAGTTGGGGCTAGCGAATTGGCGTCGGAGACGAATAAATAGGGAAGGAAGTACCTAATAATCCTGGTTTTCAACTCAGCGAGGGCAACACGCTCCCTTTCCCCTACATAGTAGCGGGCCTTCTATAATATAGGATACGGGGCCGCATAAAGAGCTCGACTCGTTGCGTCTGTCTGGTCAAAGACATGGACGGCAGTTCAGTGTGACCACTGCCAGCACTTGCAATTCTTGCAAACATTGTGTAGGTAATTCATTGGTGGAATCAGATTTGTAACGGACAAAAAATTATGTAGATAGGTGTTAACTTTGGCTATCGCGAGGTTTGTGTGTAAAGTCAGGGAGATTAGGTCAGCCTGCTAGACCTGGGCTTTGTACGTCCAGCAAATAGTGTTAACGCTATTAGAGAGACGAGATGGATCTTATTAGGCGTGTGTATAAACTCTTTACGGATCCAACTCACTGATCCGGATCATTGAAGTGTTCCAAAAGATTGGTCGTCTACCGTCAACCGTCGCTTGCGAGGCGACTGAGCAGCAGTGAGCGAGAGAGAAAGTTTTCTACTACTGAACTGACTCGCGAGTCGGGAGTGAGCGGGTGACACATTACAATCTATTTAAAGTCAGAAAGAGATACCAAATGAGATGTGTATCACTAATAGGTACTCTCACAGTTTTTCGTTGTCGTTATGCATTTTTATTGTATATCCTTTGAGTCGATGATTCAAATGATCCAAATAAAACATATCACGGATCATTTCAGTGATCCAGATCATCCAGATGCAAAAAATGTTCCAATCGCAAAAATTATACACTTTGCCCACCTCTAGATCTTACGTAGAGTTTAATAAGAGCGGGCCCAGCCCAGGGTACCGTTCCTCAGTGGCGGCCCTGGAATTGTTTTTAAGGGTTTTCACCGAAACATCCTAACTCAAAATCTTAGTGTTCCTATAATACTATGAAACTCCAACCTCCAAAAAGACCTACCAAATATCTACAGCTGTATCTGCGGGGCAACGGCAGTGGTGTCTGTCGCACTTGACATAGCAGATCTTCTCCTCATTCGCGTCCATCCTGATCGCACTAGGTACTCTGTTGCGTGCGACAACGCCAAGCACTGTGCTTGCCCCGCCGAGGCGGCAAGTTGTACCTACAGATGAGAAATAATACCAGTTCTGTTGAACTTTTTTGTTTGAAAACCTGTAGGGTGGTTGTTCTCTTCGGGTTTTTGTTTTACTCTGCCCCTACCGTTTGTGGCACACTTCTTCCACCACAGGTTTGGCAGTAAATTAATAAAGATATTGTTGAACGCTAGAGCGGGCGAAGCGAGCTCGAAAATTTTAGCACATCCCAGATTTTTTTTAACCATTCATAGAGAACTAGCAACTACTTGGTCGACTTGTGCAGAAAATATTTATTCAGAATATTTACTGTTTATGAACGCAGCGAGCGGAGAGCTCAAAAATGTTAGGATGCCTTTTAGATTCTGGTGAACATTCTTCTTAAAGTTAAACTTAACATAGTATTCTATAACCCTCTAGTGGCCCTATGCCGCTTTGCCTTGACAAGACCTCCCACCAAACAACGCGGGCCCTGGTGCCCCGTACCACTTTGCATTTTAATAGTTACACCACCTTCACAGATTTACAGATCCGAAAGAGTCGAAATATGGATTTTATTTCAGATTTTACACACCTCGCCCAGCTCAGTTTTTTGTAGAGCATAGCACGAGAAATTTGGCTTAGCTCAGCACAGCATCTCGCAACGCAGCATAGCATCATATTAATTACTCCCCGTAATACTCTTTCGAATAACTGATACTGGGAAGACAATCCTACATGAGCAACACTATAGTAACGATTTCTAAGGAATCTGAGCTCTACATGTTTGTATAATTATTTATGATTATAATGTAGCTAGCTATAAATAATAGTGTAAATAACAGCTTTAGTTATTTAAGATAGTTATAGTCCCTTTTATGTTTATAAGCTTGTAAGTCTTTATTATTTAATTTTTGATATTTGAATATTTGTTTGTTGGAGGAGCTCGTGGCTAAGTAACAACAGCCGCACTGGTCGATCCATCAGGTTAAGCTACGCTTGCCGGGGTTGGTCAGTGGATGGGTGACCATCTTTACATACCGAGAATCCTCCGTGCCTCGGAGAGCACGTTAAGCCGTTGGTCCCGGCTGTCATTCGTAGATCTTTGACAGTCGTTACGAGTCGTCAGAAGCCTGAAAGTCTGACACCAGTCTTACCAAGGGGTATCGTATTACCCAGTTACTGGGTTGTGGAGGTCAGATAGGCAGTCGCTCCATGTAAAATACTGGTATTCAGCTGCATCCGGTTAGACTGGAAGCCGACCCCAACATAGTTGGGAAAAGGCTAGGCAGATTGATTTGATATTTGAATGTTGCCTGCGTTAAATGTTCCATAGTAGTCATTTAAATCTTTTATTTCTTAATTAAAATTCAGTAAGTTTCTCTTTAATCTTATAAGATTTGATGCATGTAATCTAATTGATTACGTAAATAAATAAGCTGCAACGTTATTACATACATACACACACTAATACACAGAGAACTGTTTTAACTGTACTGGTCCGCCTGCCCTGGTTTACGATTCGAATTGGTTCGGGAGTAAGGCCCCTGACCACTTTGATAGTCCTACTACGCACCGCCTACACGGTGCGAAACTATAAAAGGCAGGCGCGCCCGTTCACAGCGTGCCCTGGCTGGAGGATTTAAGTGTACAGGATTGACCGGTTAAGTAGTCATGACCTCAGAGGTCAGCTACGAGATGCCCTACATAAAAATAAAAATAAATTCACAGCGTTCACTTTGCCCGCCAACGCCACCCACGCAATAGAAAGAAAGAAAAATTATTTATTGAGACTAGCACAGGAAATCACAAATTAAACTAAAATCACACTAAACATAAATAAAAAATACTAAACAATAAAAATAAAAAAAACAAAGTAAAATTAAAAAATTATGCAGGTATTAGGTATTATTTAGGTGTTATTTGGGTATCAGTTACTCAACGCTGCACCTGCCGTTTCTAATGAAATCTTGTTTTATTACTTATTCTACCCGTCTCCTGTGGAGCTGAAGAAGTCTACAAAACACATTTACACTGCACCATAGTAAATAAGTAGATAATTATTAACTATCCATAATTTGAAGGAAAAAAACTGGCCTCGATTTGAGAGTGAACAAATGCTCAATTTTTTTATTATGAATCATAAATATCAAATTCAACTAAGGATGTATGTGCTAGGGCTTACTTAAAATATGTATAATTTACCTACTTAATAATAATATGTATTGATTCAATGATAATATTTCACTACTTGTACTTTTATTTTATAGACATATTACTTCTTCACATATATTTTTAAAGTCTTCTCTAATCCATTTCAGCAGCTCTGCCTCAAGCTCCTTAGCTTGAAGATTCTTGAATGCCTCTGCATCTGAAACAAACATTAAATCATTACTTATTTTATTTGTTTATAATTTATTACTAGCTTCTGCGCGTTCAAGCAAACAAACTCTTCAACTTTATTATTAGTTACGTAGATATAGATTAGGAAATCCATACCCACTTTTATTATTTTTGGCTGGGAAATTATCAAATAACTTCTCCCGCTCTAGACGGAGCGGGAGCGCGTGTCAGACTCTTACTGTCTAAAACCCACCCGTGTTCCTTCAGTTGCCTGCATACCCTTGTATCCCTTTTTAACCGACTTCCAAAAAGGAGGAGGTTAAAGTTTTTTTTTTATGTATGTCCGTCGATTTCTCCGTCAATTGTGGACCGATTTTGAAAATTCTTTTTTTGTTTGAAAGGGTATGCTCCCGGATTGGTCCCATATAAATTTTATTAACTTTGCTGGGATAGTTTTTGAGTAAGCTTCAATAATACGTATTTTTCCCACTTAGTATATGTGGATGATATCGCACACATAGATCTAAAGAGAGCTAGCTAACTCAAAAATCTCAATTTTTGGGTTATGAATACCATCGAATTCCTTAACTCACTACCTAGCGACCAATAAAACTGATTCAAAAATAGTTTCACTACTCAAGGCTAGATGGCGCCGGAAGCCCTTTTTGTTGAACGAGCGAGCCCCGCTCCTCCTCCACCAAAACAGGGACATTGCTAGTTGCAATCAGATTAACATGCGGAACGCACGTACCCATTGTAAACAAATTAGAGTTATTTTGAGTTGATTCCGTGTTGTTGAGTTAAACTACGAAATTGTACAACATTATTTCGAGTTGTCGCCGTTTTTATGGTTAGTGCTGAGTAAATTAAAGCTACATTTTGAGTTGAACTAGTATTGACAGTAATGTAAGTAAAGTTTTTGTTTTTATTTATAGTTGTTACCGTGTTGTTGAAAAAAAATTGAATTTGCAGTTGAGTCTGTTTTGTTGACTCATTTTTTAAACTCTTATATTTCTTTTAAAAACAAATGAAATTGAACTTTTTTGCTAGTGGCCGCTGGAGTCTTTTCACTTTAATTATATTTTATTTTCGTTTTAGAAATACAGAGCTTATTGTGCTTTTACTGAACAGTTTTTAAGTTAGAGCTGTTTAGATGGGCTAATACGCCATATCAAATTTCATTACATCGAAACTCATGAAATCGAACACGTTTCATCGATGGCTTATTAAATCTTTCGGTTAATGAAATTTACATTTTCTATTTCAGAATAAGAATGAATCGTGGACGGTTTTTAGTAAATATGGTTGAAGAAAGGGACAATGAAAACATCAGCCTTAGCTTACCGACTCAAAATGAAAATATGCAACCGATGACAAGTTTTATGACGACAAAGCTTTGCAAGAATTGTGGGGCACAAATTTAAATATAGACGAGGAGAGAAATCAAGTCAAGTGGCATGACATTAAGGTTCTCAGGGTTGAAAAAGAACACCCTGAAACGTTTTTCTATAAAACATCATTTGCAGACGAAACGAATAGAAGAAAAGTTTGTGTGCGAAAGAAGATTCTCCGCGTAAGAGGATCCGGATCTGCCATAGGTCAATCGTTATTTTCAATCGGTTTAACACATGCATACACTGAGAAAATTGCATTGTCTGGTGCAAAAAAAAGACATACCTACAAGAATTGATGGATAAGAACGTTATTCCAAAATCCTATTATGACGTTTATTAAAAAGATGTTTTGGCCGAAAATGACAATTTACTGTTTTATTATTATTTAAAGTCCTAAGATTAAAAAATTTAAAAAAATTGCTAAAATAATGGTTCAGATGAAAAAGTGAAAAATCAAAATTATTAGTATGTATTTAAAATATTATGCAAAACACTGCTATGTTCAGCATACTCATGTAAGTTAAAAATAAATAAGAATATCTTTATAGATAATTATCATGCCCATAGTACACAACGATACTCACAAAACTTTATTCTGACTCAAGAAGAGTACATTTTATTGTTACGATTGGCTGACCTCAGAAAATTCGACGAAGCACAGAATTGAAACTGCTCTTGAGTTTTTTTTAACAGAGTCCGAGTTTCGTTCTGTAATAATGGCATTATTAATTAATATGTATGAATAGAAAAGTGTCATACTCAAATCTGATTTTAGATGTGCATTTAAAATTGTTTTTCATGAAACGAAAGGTTCCAATATTTTGTTTATGTCGTGTTACTGTTACAAGATAATTTCTTTTTTCTGTTATAAGATAATTTTATTTGAAGTATTTACATAATTACGGGACATAAGAAACTGTTATTAGTTATATATTATTTTATTAATGATTAATAAAGAATAATGTTTCATTTGAGTACTTAATTCAGTGTTTTCTTGCTAGTTCATCAACCAATGTACCCTTACTGTTGGTCACATACCCGCCTATGAGTTGCATTATTATAAAATAATTCAAAATGCTGTTACATTTAAATTTATATTGAATCTTCTAAAGAGAGCCAACTAAAAACGAAATTCAGCAACACAGGTTCAACTCCAAATAACAAAAAAATATACAAACATTTGTTAGACAATACGGAAATAACTAGAAAAATTCAATTTTCAGCCACAATAAACGATTAAAACACAAGATTCTTATAACATCTGTTGCGACCTTTTTATATATATTTATGGTTTTTTACTCTTTATACATTTTGTTTTAGAACATCATTTTTATATCTGCATTTAAAAAGCAATGATCAATACAGAAAACTTCGGCAGTGCACAGGAAGACGGTAATCAGTTTTTCAACTTTTCTGAAAAAAGTGTTTTTTTGAGTTAATCGCTGTTTAGATCTAGGTGTGCGATATGATGATAACTTCCTGTGACTGTTATTTACATAGCAGGTAGTGGTATTCGAATTTGTGTGGGGTAGGTACCACAACTAAAAAGTGAAAAATAAAAACTTTTTACAAAAAAACACAACCGACTTCCATAAAAAAACACTACAAAGTAAAAAATTACTTGTGTAGTGTTTTTTTTTGGAAGTCGGTTGTGTTTTTTTGTAAAAAGTTTTTATTACAGAAACATAAGACGTGTTTTCGCTTTCCGTTAATACGAAATTCGCTTGTTTACCCGCTTATTTTTTTCTAAAATTTACAATGGATTTTGATGCGGTTTTCACTCACCATCATTTAGAAAATGTATCCCGGTAGGTTACCGTATATAAAATACCGTAATATTTACGGTTTAAGACATTTATTTCTCAAAAAGAATACAATTCACTTATCATGAGAAATATAAGTTAATTTTAATACAAAATACACGAACTTGTGAAGAACGGTAGGTACTCGTAAATAATCTATTAGTAGTAGATCCACAAAAAGCATTTTTTGTGGGTAACAAGAAAAGTGAGTGACACATGCTTACGTCACTATCCAGTTGCCACTTTATTGCAAAAAAAAAAACGAATGGAATGGAAGGAAAGATTTTCAGTCACCAGTCTGTTAAAAAATTTGTACAAATAGGTAATTGATTTAAAATTTATTTAAGACGAGCAGGTGCGGATCCCTTATAACATTACTATGTTATAAGCACAAAGAACTATTTACCATATATCGGGAACCAGCCACTGAGTTCCAAGACAGCCACATTGAATGCTGCCATCTTTTTAGCACCAGAGGTACCTCTCCTAGGCCAAACTATTACATTCACCACATCCTCCCGACCTCCCAACCTTCTTCTCTTAGTCAGAAGAATGTTGTGGGCAATAGATTTTTTCAAGAAGTATTCCAGAACATTCCAAAGTGTTGGGGCAGAAGAATGTCTTTGTATTTCAAAACAGAATGCAGGTACTGGATAGTTTTCATCCAAGCAATAGATGTCTCCTTTTATGTGCTGCCATTTCTGAAAATAAGAAAATTCGCCCGTCAATACAAACATTCCATTTCTTGCAGTAGAATAATGTGGTCTGGTTTTATTGGTTTAGAGGAAAAGGGTGTAAAGTTCACAGATATCGCGGCCCCGACACACAGGCAACGGAAGGAACACGGGTGGGTTTTAGTCAGTAAAAGCCTGACACACCCTCCCGCTCCGCCCAGAGCGGGAGAAGTTATCTGATAATTTCCCACCCAAAAAAGAAAAAAGTGATACTCCTACTTGTTATAGTTTGACCGAGACCACTGTACCGCGCCTTAGTCACGGGACATAAACCCGCAACCCCAGCAGGCATTGGTCCTTCCCGACCCCGCCTCGCCGCGCACATACCTAAGGCGCGGTACAGCGGTTTCGGTCAAAGTATAGTTGAGTAAAGTATACTTGCTTTTTAGTAGTAGTTCCTATATTGGTAATGAATAATATGTATTTTTACAATTTTTTAGCTTTGATGTTCACGATTTTTAACAGCGACTAGCTATTTACGGTAACGTACTATCGGGATTAAAAACCTAAAACTTCCTCATGAATCACTCCGTCCATTGGTGAAAACAGTATGAAAATCCGTTTGGCAGAAAAATGTAGTGATGACTTGTGTTTGGCTGACAGTCACAGTTACTATTTTATTTTGTTTAGCTTTGTGTGCGTCTTTCAAAGAAAATAAATAAATAATCTGACTTGGCTTTTACCATGCCCATGATAAGGCAAGTGCTGTTATGTTATGCTCTCACTACCAAATTCCGTAATAAAGTAAGTAGTGATATACTGACCATTTTCTCCACATAAAAAATGTTCTTTTCCACAAACAGATGATAGTGTAAATGGTTGACTGAAGCAAACCCACACATGCTGTTGAACCCAATTCTTACATCCCTGAAATACATGAAATTATGTAATAAGTGTTTAATACCTTTTTCTCAAACATGCTTGGAAATTCGAACATTATTTTGACAACCTTCTTCGAGATAAATAGAAACTACAGTAAAAAAAAAAAAAATGTTCGTTCCATTTTTAAATAACAGGACAGATGAGTTTTTTTTTGTACACCAGTGTACAAAAAAAAACTCATCTTTCCTGTTATTTAAAAATGGAACGAACATTTTATTTCAACACAGCAACCAAGGAAGTAACTTATCAAAGATTTTATTTAAATTTCGATTTGGCTTGCAAATAGAGCTGTTTAAAGTAAAGGAGAAACAAATAAAACATAGGCGTTTGAAAAATGTTTGTTGTTCGTCATTGATTCTGGAATTTATAATTACTTTACTTAGTTTGAATTTCCGCGCATTATTCGAGAAAAGTACCTACTATACAAGCCTTGGCTGCAATCAAGCGTTGATGGACTCACGTATGTGTGCCGAGGCACACATACGTGAGTCCATGCTAATGATGATGAAAGATTTTGAGAGGAAACCCTGACATGTAAGTATTATATACACCATACAAACAAATTGTTGTGTGTACTTGCCTACACTCACCGGTCTTCATTTAGGAACATAATCTGTACTGCTAGGTCCAAACTCTGAGGTGTCACCACTTGTGGCAGACATTTGTCCACAGATGGGCACAGCAGTGAATGGTATCTGGATATGGGACTCACATTCACTAATACTGTGTGTATGTCTGCATCTGTAAATGTAGATGTGACAAACTAGATTATTTTTTAAATAGATATGGATCACTAGATTCAAGTTAATAGGTACCATCAAAGAAGTTCATATCTAACCAGTTTCAAAACAAAATCCCGTGAACACAATGACCACATCTGTTACCGGCCCGGTTCTATAGCCGCCGAGTGCTGCAAGCAAGAATAGTCCTTACGGTGGTTAGATATGGACTTCTTCGATGGTACGTTTCATTTTAGCTATTTTAATGTTAGCGTAATGCAGAGGTTGGATAACAGTTTTAAAATAGTAAGTTAGAAATGGTTACGAGAAGAATTCGGTGTAGTGATAGCGGTGTACAGATCATAAATAAATAAAAAAATATATAAATAAAAAAATATATAAATAATAATAAATTATAATTATGTCATATCTCTATGTATTTTCTGTGTGTACCGGTCAACTGCCCTAACTTCGCCTGGCATCCAATGTTTGCCTATAATGAAAAAGATGTATTAACTTGTTCATTTTACTTGTATGGCAACTGAAACTTAAAGCTCTCTATGAAAACTCAAAGTTTCGATTGCCATACAAGTAACATGAAAAAGATATTACATATTTTTCATTATAGGCAAACTTAGGACGCCAGGCGAAGTTAGGGCAGTTGACGGTACATAAATAATTAAAAAAAAAAAAAAATGCATTATGGAAAATACTGAATAGAAAATACAACTTATCTAAATTCCTCTTAACACTTCATCAGCCTATTCATTAGGCTGACTCCACTGCTGGACATAGGCCTGTCCAATCAGATTCATCTGACATTTAACTTCCATAACTGTTATTAGGTTACTGGGTTAAATTCAGTCTGTAAGTTTAGAGTTGTTTCAGTAAGAAAAAATATTTTCTACGCTTTACCTTCACTTTCTATAGAAAATAATATTTCTTTTGGAGAAACTTTATTGAAATTGAACTTTTTTTCGTCAAATGGTTGGCAGATGTTGTTCATCTCTTCCGGAGTTCTTCTTTTAGACTGGCGGTCTGGATTCAGCTAAAAAAAATAAACGACTCAAATGAACCACTTCAAAAACGGTAACGACTTCTTGTGGTAAAATAATAAAGGTACCTACCTGAAGCAAATATTTCCCGTCCACAAGTCTTTCTTCTAATTTATCGATTTTATACCGAAATATGTCCGTATCCATGTGAATTTCATCCCATTTTGTTGTCAATAAACTCACAAAACTTGTGGGACTATCGCCGGTTAAATTTTTCAACTTATGCATGTTTTTTTACTTGATTTTATGATAATTTTGTGCTAATTTTTTTTTTTTTTAATAAAGTAGGGTCAGTGGGTCGTCTTAGGTGCGAGCCTTTAGCAATGCATTTTAAAATGTTCAGAAACTTTGAAAAGTAAATACTTTATTTTCATAATTTTCTAACCTTAGAAAAGTCAGTCACTGTCAATGTCAGATTATCAAGAATGTCAACGTCACATTTTAATATCCATTATTTTAATTTTTTATGATCTTAGATAAAAGTCTTTCAGTCGTAAACGTAATATGTTATAACTTATCTATAATAGTACAGACGCCAGCAGGTCAAGCTACCCGAAACTGTCAAATTTTCGCAATCAACCTTGAACCTTATGCTGTAGATCTAAAGTTGAAAATCTATTAAATAAATTTGACAGATTGTAGTAGCTTGATGTGCTGGCGTCTGTACAATAGTTAAAGATTCCTTAAATTATCAACTTGCCGACCTTTCGGGTTGAGTGATACATCTCAGTCTAAATAAAGTGTTGCCATTCCATAAAAAAATACTCTGTCCTAGATACCACAACAATCATTTTTGTAGAGCTGTATAATTGCCTCAGAGTAATAATTATTACTCTAAGCTAACTGCGTAATATACGATCAATCAGAATCTGAATCGTTTTGAAACAGATTGCAAATCCATTGCTTCATAAGTTCGAAAAAAAAATCTGCTCTGCGCTCGTAAATAACGCAATGAATGTTGTTGAGCTGTCAAGATGTGTTTTACGAAAATATGTTACGTAATTAGCTGGGTTATAAGTACTGCCTGTGCATAGTTGAGTTGAAGTTGGTACCTACGCACTACGCACATGATACTTTGTATGACACTTCACATTTAAACCTTTTTAGGGTTCCGTACCTCAAAACAACAAAACGAAACCCATAAAGGATCTCTCTTGTGTTTGTCTGTCCGTCTGTCACAGCCAAACAGCCAATTTACTCCAGATCTAATGGACAGATTAAGTTGAAATTTGGTACACATAATAATATGTATTTCTGTGACCCACACACGGACGTTTAACGTAAATAAATGAATTTTGAATATACGGGTCACTTTTTGGGGGGCAAACAAGAAAATTTAAAAATTAAGTTTCACCGTGTGACATATCAAATGAGAGGGCTTATTGCGAGGATTTCAAATATTTTGTTTATTAATTAATAATTACATTTAATTTAATTTAGGAAAATATATGAAAATTGACCATTCCCCCCTCAACTTATATTTGAAGTTGTAATGTATGGGAGAACATGTTTTTCAACTACAATGTTAAGTTTGTATTTGGGTTAAATTCATCCCAACTACGAAACCCTTATTGTGCGTGGTCCGACACGCACTAGGCCGATTTTTTTATAAGTGTCATGCAATTTTGTAAGGTGTGTATGGTAAACCCCTGACCAGCCAGTGATAGAACAATAGAAAGGCCAGGCCAGGCCTTCCTGTATATTTAATACAGTGAAGCGCAACAGTATGTCTTACTCAAAAAAGTTTCGAGTTTCTTTGCTTAGAAAGTTTCAGGTCCAAGGTTGGGGCGAAATTATACAATCAACAACAAACAAACTGGGTTCTTAGTATTAAATACACGTTTCTTTTATTCTCTCCGACTTAAGATTATTTGGATTTGATGGACTATCTTCATGATATAATAATAATACATCCATTATTTTGTTCGACATTTGTGCTGCATCATAGGAACTCATTTGTGACAGTTTACTGGCTACTAGCTGTCCTATTTGTCCATGTTTAGTGTTTTCTATACCAAACACATCATTTTGAACTCCTCGGAAAACGTTTAGTATTCCATTTGCTATATTTTGGCATGTGGTATCGAGTTTGTTTGATGATTTCTCTGAACTTTCATCACTAAATACATTTTCTTCATCTATTATGTCATCCTGCAAAGATAAAAGTAATTATGGTTTATTTGTATGTAAAAAAATGGGTTTGCTCAGCACTGGTAATCTTATTAACCCCTTCAAATAAGCTAAACCGGATTGTGCTAGTAGTGTGTTTAGCAATAGCACAATTCAAATTCAAAAGTCATTTATTCAAACTTAGCTGAGAATCAGCACTTTTCGAACGTCAAAATTACCTAAGACAGTCAACCAAAATCGCCCGCCCTTCACCACTTCCTAGTGCTTTAGCTGGGAAGAAGAAGTGGCGCAACAAACTCCCCAATTGGGGCAAATGATTGAGGGTGGGAACTCACAAGTTTTCTCATCAGGCAGTACCTTAACAGTTTAACCATGCAGCTATAGTAGAGCATCTGTCTTATAACATAAAAGGCTACTCACTTTCAAGTCCTCATTACCATATTCAGTTATGTCTGCTTGTATATTTTTGTTAACTTTGAGTAAAAATTTGCAGGCATCCCATAAGTGCCATGTTATCTTACATCCCTAGAATGTAAAGAAAATAAGTAAGAATGGTTTTAGAATGGACAAAGGTTTCAGACAGTGGTAAGTTTTGCAATAAGTCTTTACTCACTTTACTAGTAATAAATGGAACAGGCATGATAATTGATAATATATACATGGTTCATAAGATGCCCCAATAAGTACATACCTGAGTAAATGTATTAATTCTAGAAATAAAAAAGTACCTCTCCATTACTATTAGCTTGGCTTGCTTTAAGTTTTCTCAAGTAATTGGCAAAAGTAGACCTAATATTCGTCCAACGATCTTTAACAGCTTGTCCTGTGAACTCATTGCCGTATTGTGATGCAAATTCCGCGTAAGTTTTATCTCGGTATTTGACTGAAGTGTATTTCGGATGTTTCGGATTCCAAATATTCGGTCTGCTCTCCATAAATTTCACCAATTTGAGATTCATCTTCCTTGTCCAGAACACTTTTTGCTTTTCGAATTCAGAAATCATTTTTTCACAGTTTTAACACCAACATAAATATTTATTTTCAAGCAATTTTCTAGCTTGTTTGTTTATTTTTATTTTTTGACAAATGTATACTGATGTCAAATTGACATACATCATAGTTACCAGTTACCACAGAGCATGTAACTTTGACCAGAGCTAAAAAAAAATTCTTGCTTAAAATAGTTAAGTTTTAATTATTCAACAGATGGCGTGTTTGCAAATAATGAGTATTGAAATATTTTATCGTGTTTTAGGAGGGTAGGCATGCTGGCAGAAAGTTGTTTTGGTTTATGTAGGATTTTTTTTAAACCCACCAAAAATCCGTATCTATATTGAGGCTGCCATTAATGTTAATTGACAACTGACTAATGGAATAGGGGTTGTAACTGACTAAACTCTGTGCTCTAGTGGTTAGACCACCTGTCTCAGACCCAGAGGTCCCGGGTTCGATACCCAGTGGGGAAAAAGAAATCTGCTCGGTTTGGTTGGTGGTAGGTCTTATTCTAAAGTCCGCCTGGCTAGCTACCACCATCTTACTCTGTCGCCTCAACAATGTTAACAGCATTGTTGTGTTTCGGTAGTTAGAGGTAAGATAAGGGATAAGTGAAGGGTGGGCGTTTTTGGGGGACTGTCTTATGTAATTTTGACGTTTGAAAAGTGTTGATTCTCAGCCTATTTTGAATAAATGACTTTTGAATTTGAATTTGATAGCAAGTTCCTCTGTGCTTGAAAATTCCGGGCGAAGCTCGCTTCCACCTTCAGCCTGATCATAACTTACCATCAGTTGAGATGCAGGCCAAGAGCTTCCCCGTTGTGGAAAAGGAGCTGGAGATTTTGTTCAAAGAAGATAGTACAGCGTACGATAACTCAAGCAGTGTCACCTGACTAACATCGAGGCAATGATTTTTCTTAAAGTAAGTAGCCCCTTTATCAATTTTTTTGTAAATTGTTTAGATTCATTACTATTCATTATTTATTTTTTCTGTTGAGGGTCGACAGTGAGGCGTATTGAAGTCCATCGGAGTGCCAATAGACGATAAAGATTGTGATATTTTTTGTTTTTGTTAGTGATAATGTAATGTAATGAAATTTAATTTTAAATACTACTTAATCAACCAATCAGTTTATTTGTGAAACATAGTTGTTTACATAAATAGGGGGTGCGCTGTTTTGTCATAATGAAGACACTTTATAAGTGACACCTTAGGTGTCATTAGATTATGTGAGTTAAAAAAACAATATTTTAAATTAATTAAATACAAATGAACAGAAAAGATAAACATCACATACAATAAACATCAATAAATAGTCATAGTACTTATTATCAAAAGGTAAAAATGCATTAATAAAAAACTCAGTTTTAATGTAATTTATTTTGCTTAGAGCATATTTATTTTGTGATTGCATGGAATTTTGAATTTGAATTTGAATGTCATGTAAATATTTTATTTTAAAATGATCTAATGAAATTATAATGTACCTACTTATTTTATTTTAATGGTGTTTTGAATTAAATGAGTTGTACTTATGTATTTGTGATTGGTATAACGGGACTTAGGGCTATAGAAAAAAAAAATTAAAATAATATCGACGCCTTTAACACTTTGTGTTCCTCGCGTGATCATGAAATTATAATACAAGCACACAATTCCTTATTCATGAAACACGATGCTATTCTGTTTTTACCTTGATATTAATATTTATTGCCTATTACATCATTCATTTTCTTTGTTTAAAAATGAGTTAAAAAAACAGAAAAAAAAACAATAAAACTATCTTAATCGCGACTATGCCTAATGGCTGTCTGTTATGAAAAAAACGGCCGGTTTTTTCAGGGTTCCGTAGTTGGGATGAATTTATCCCAAGTACAAACTTAACATTAACTTAACTTAACAAGGTTGCCTGGAAGAGATCGCAGAAAGCGATAAGGCCGCCCATTGTATGTTTTATTGTGTTAAATTTACTATTTACTATGTATTTTTGGTGTACAATAAAGTATATTTAAATAAATAACATTGTAGTTGAAGTTTGTACGGACAATAATGAGAGATTTACCATGTTATTTTAAGACCATAGACTTCTTATAGGTGTTCCTATAATCTATGAGTAAAGAACCATTCTGTTTATTTTTTTCCAAATTAGTGACTCAGTAGTTTCGGAGATAAGGGCCCCCTTATCTCCGAAACTACTGAGCCGGAAATGAATGGTCAATTTTCTTAAATAATCTTTTAAAATTATGAATAGAAATATTTGAGATGCTCACAATAAGCCCTTTCATTTCGTTACACGTCCGTGTTAGGGTCATAGAAACTTATATGTCTACCAAATTTCAACTAAATTGGTCCAGTAGATTCGGAGGAAATTAACTGTGACAGACGGACAGCCAGACAGACAGACAGACACACGAGTGATCCTTTAAGGGTTCCGTAGTAAACAAGGAACCCTTATAGTTTCGCTATGTCCGTCTGTCTGTCTGCGGCTTAGCTCAGAGACGGTTAGTACTAGAAAACTGTAATTTGGTATATGTATACATATTAATCATGCCGACAAAGTGGTAAAATAAAATCATATTTTTTTTTTAGGGTACCTTTTTCTCATCTACCCCATGTTGTGGGCTATCGTTAGAAAGGTCGTTCAAAATATTGTGAGTTTGTGAAACCATTTTTGGATTCAGGGATCCGTTTGCGAAATATTAAGCTTTGAACTGCATTCTTCTAAAAAAAAAATCTCTAAAAAAAATCAAGATTTTATTTACAGTAGGTACCTACCTGGTCGATGATGTAAATAAAATCTTGAATTTTTTTCTCGAGCTCTGCTCGGCTGAAAATAGAGAAAACGAATTTGCCCAGATATGAGACCTAGCTAGATCGATTTTTCTCCCCGTAAACCCCTATATTGCAACTTTCATCGAAATCGATAGAGTCGTTTTCGAGAACGTGATTACAAATATAATATACAAGTATTGCTCATTTCTTAGTATAGGAAACCATACCAAATTACAGTTTTTTAGTACCAAGGGTCTCTGAGTTAAACTGCGGACACACAGACAGACGGACTTGGCGTAATCCTATGAGTTCCTGGTTTTACTATGGATTCCGTAGTAACAACAAACTTGTGTGATTTTCTAGGGTTCCTTATTACGGAACCCTCGAAAATAACACAAGTTAGTAATTTGCTTGATGAACAGAAGTCCCGGCAAATATTTTTTTTCCTATGATTGCAGTCTTAGACCCTATCGAACCCACGAAACCAAGATAATGGTTGTATAAGAAGTTATCATAATGTTCCAGTAAATGGAACATGCATGATGGAGTATAGCAGTGATAGCCTAGTGGTGTGACCGTCGGACTGCCAAGTCATAGGTCTCGAGTTCGAACCCAAGGCACTCACCTCTGACTTTTCGGATTCATGTGCGTATTGTATAATTATCACTTGCTTCAAAAAGGGTGAAGGAAAACATTGTGAGGAAACCGGCATGCCTGAGAGATATTTCTCGATGGCATGTGAAGCCAAGTCACTAACTACACGAAAAGAAAGAAAGAAGTAGATGGAATTTGTCGATCGGAAATTTAGTCGTTGATGCTTACATGGCCGTAATCCACCGACCCGGACTGGGCCCACGTTGTGGATTACGCCCACTCCCTTTCACAGAGAGGAGGCCATACAAGCTCCTCTTTCCTGTCTCTCCCACAGTAGAGAGAACATTATAGGCTGATTATGCTTGGTTGAGTGATTGGCTTTTACGCCAATAGTTGCGGGTTCAATTCCCGCTTGTAAAAAAGCATGTCAAGTCGCAATTTTTATGAGTCTGTGAATTGAAATGAGAAACTATCTACGCCTGCATTATAAACTCAAATTACCTCCAGGAAAAATAGCGCGATGTTGAAAATAAAGAAACAAATCACTCAGACAGAAAGAGAACGGCCGTTAATTGTCGTATATGACTGCAATGTCAGAAACAACATCGACTCCCGCGCAACGGTACACCCTGGGATCTCGATCGCAGCGCGCGCGCAGTCGTCGTTGCGGCTTTAACCGCCATGGGTCGTTCTCTCCGCACGTTCGCCGTGTACACAAAGCCGTTCATAGTGAAAAATGCCCGATACGCAACCACGGGGTGCCCGTTCTCAAAACGGGAGCGGTCCCAAATTGCCCCAACTGCGGAATTGACCGAGGAAATTTTCTCAAATGCTAAACCCTACTCCGAAGTCCCTGGGCCTAAACCGATTCCGATACTAGGGAATACGTGGCGGATGGTGCCAATTATCGGGCAGTTCGACATTTCTGAATTCGCGAAAGTGACAAAACTTTTTCTGGAGAGGTACGGGAGGATCGTTCGCTTGGGAGGATTGATCGGAAGGCCGGATCTGTTGTTTGTGTACGATGCGGATGAAATAGAGCGGATATACAGACGGGAAGGGCCGACTCCGTTCCGGCCCTCCATGCCCTGCCTCGTCAAGTACAAGTCGGAAGTGAGGAAGGATTTCTTCGGGGAACTGCCTGGAGTAGTTGGAGTGTAAGTGGATACAATTTATTTACTGTTAAAAGCTTCGTAATTTAAATTGGTTAGAGGTGCTTTGAGATCTTGACCTCCTTTTTAATTCGGCTAACATTTATTATCGTTTTCGTTAGAAACCGGTTCGCGCGTGTGGTTTTTGATTTTGGATCATACAAGTTTTAGCTAAGTAGGTAATAGAAATAAATGATGTTGAGCTTAGTCAAAACTTTTAGCACAAACTGAATTATGCCAAAACCGGCTAAACTCAAAAGAATCTTGGATTAACGAAACAAGAGTCGGAGTTCCGTTAACGACCGGAATGTCAGGAACTTTCACTTCGCTAAAACGGAGCGACATAAAAATAGTCATTAAAATATTATAAAATAAGCATAGCCTCATTACTACATAGACATCATTAAACACAGTATTTTGTTTAATTAATACATTAGATAAACATTAATTTTATATTATGAAGCAATAAATTCATTACGAAAGAAAATCTATGACAAGGTTATAATTTACCCGCAATCTAAAGCCCAGGTATAACATTAGTTTTGCAACTTTAATCCTCAGTTGCATCTGCTTCCAGTCTTTTGTAATATTTTATTATTCATAAATACAGATTATGTGTGTCACAATTTCGTGTGTGGGTTAAAAGTTCAAGCCTTTGTGAGTCAATAACAATGGTGAGAATCTTTGAAATCTATAATTACCGGCAAAGCTAAAGCTCTCAGATATTATTTTCAGTTTATAGAGTGGAGTACGTAATGACAGCCGCACGGGTCGATCAATCAGGTTAAGCTACGCTTGCCGCGGATGGTTTGTGGATGGGTGACCATCTTTACATACCAAGACACCTCCGTGCCTCGGAAAGCACGTTAAGCCGTTGGTCCCGGTTGTCATTCGTGGATCTTTGCCAGACGTTACAAGTCGTCAGAAGCCTAACAGTCTAACAACCAGTCTTACCAAAGGGTATCGTGTTACCCAGTAACTGGGTTGTGGAGGTCACATAGGAAGTCGCTCCATGTAAAATACTGGTATTCAGCTGCATTCGGTTAGACTGGAAGCCGACCCCAATATAGTTTTGAAAAAGCTAGGCAGTTGGTGATGAGAGTTGAGTACAACAAAGATATTTTACTATGAACACAGATCGAAAATCACATCATCAACATCGTTATTATCCCCTCGTCAATCGCAACTGCTGCACAATGGCTTTCAGTCAGGTTTAAATAGTCCACTATAAGTACCTACTCGTATTTTGAAAAAGCGAATAAAAACTTAAGCGAGCGAGATTAAAAACTTTTTACAAAAAAAAACAACCGACTTCCGAAAAAAAACAATACAAAGTGGAAAATAACTTTAATTTCGGAAGTCGGTGGCAAAAAACGAAAATTCAAAACCAGACACCGACTTCCGAAATTAAAGTTATTTTCCACTTTGTATTGTTTTTTTTCGGAAGTCGGTTGTTTTTTTTTGTAAAAAGTTTTTATTTTTCTCTTTTTAGTTGTGGTACCTACCTCACACAAATAGTACCTGCTATGTAAATAACAGTCGCAGGAAGTTATCCTCATATCATCCACATATACTAAGTGGGAAAAATACGTATTATTGAAGCTTACTCAAAAACTATCCAATCAAAGTTAATAAAATTTAAATGGGACCAATCCGGGAGCATACCCTATCATACAAAAAAATAATTTTCAAAATCGGTTCACAATTGACGGAGAAATCGACGGAAATACAGAAAAAAAAAAAAAAACATACATACGCGGCGAACATATAACCTCCTCCTTTTTGGAAGTCGGTTAAAAAATGGGCTGCTATCGAATAACGTAACATATTTTCGTAAAGATTACGATTAATCTGTTTCATTTTAACAGTTCAACAATATTTCATTGCGTTATTTATGTTGTTGAGGATTTTTTTCGAACTTATGAAGCAATGGATTAGCTATCTGTGTGTTTCTGTTATCTGTGTTTGATCGTGTAATACGCAATTAGGGTACATTTATTAACACTGGATCTGAAACTATCCCACAAAAGATGGGATCGGGGACTGGGGATCCCTCGGATAAAATAAATGGAAATGTTCGGCTTAGCTCATAGGTAATTCAGTCCTTAAAATTCTTTTAAAATAACCGCGTAAGAAAATTCAATCAAAATCAAAAGTCATTTATTCAAACTAGGTTGAGAATCAGCACTTTTCGAACGTCAAAATTACATAAGACAGTCCCCCAAAAACGCCCACCCTTCACCACTTCCTAATGCTTAAGCTGGGAAGAAGAATGTCGCGCAACAAACTCCGCAGCGGCACAGCTAGACAGCTGTGCCGCTGCGGAGTTTGTTCAGTTGGAAAAACTTGATTCTATTAATAGTGCTTAAGCTAAAATAATTTACATTACCACAAATTGCAATACAACTCATAAAATAAAAACATTTTAATGAGTAGATTATGTCAACAATAAATAAAAACAAAATTAAAATAAATTGACTTACAGTCAAATAAAATAATCCAAACAAATTATATGAGCTCATATAGTATCATGTAGTCTAAAATACTAACCTACATTGGAGTAGCTTAATTAGTCCTGTCAAGTCGAGTCAAGTCAGTCAATGAGAACCTTTGCATATTTGTTTATTGTTGTGTTATTAATACTAAAACTTTTCCATTCATCTTGAATAGTCGTTAGCCCATTGAAATGAAAATAACCAGCATCTGAAGAAGCGATTAGTATTTGAATAAGAACATAAAGTATATGCATAGGTTTGTACTCAGGTTCATCTTGCATAACTTAAACGTTTATGATCAGCAATTATTGTGATCCTTGTACTCGTTTAGACAAAGATTTAACTCACGAGAGCACTGGTGAACGGTTATAAAATTTATTGAGTAGGTAGGTAAACAAATCTAGTTTAATAAATCATCTACGCATAGGTACGTACAAAAAATAAAATTGAAATGTCTGTTTGCAGTGTAAAAATACTAAATACTTAACATGAAAGTATATATTTATTAAACAACAAATTCTCACACTACCAGCAATATATATACTGCAAAGTTATATACTCGTTAGGAAAAATACGCACCTCTTCAAATCTAATATCAAGCTAAATGAAAACTATAACCGACGGAACAAGAATAGACTAATACTGCCCATCACAAACTTAAAAGTTATCGGGAAAAGTCCATATTCAAGACTAGCTAATATATTTAATAAACTACCGGAAAGTTTAAAATCCTCTCAACTCGACTCAATTTTCTCGAAACAGTTGAAATCTCTGTTAATAAAAAAAGCCTACTATACCGTTGAGGAATTTAAAACTGACAAATTGTGAATTGATTGACCTTGTAACAATATGCTTGACGTAGTTAAATGTGAAATAATAAATGACTTTACTATATTATGCTTACCTATAATGACTAAAATGCATGAAAGAATTAATAATAATGATGTATTTGAAATAAAATGTAATAATGAAATAACTAATGTTCATTAAAATGTAATGTATTGTAATAATTAGAATCAATATTATACTATGTAATTAATCATTTGATATGAAACATTTACAGGGTGCATGTCTTAAATACTGTGTCATGAAATTTTAATGCATGCCTACTAACCAGTGTTGTACATGTTAGCAAATAAAATAAATAAATAAATATGGTACTTATAAAAAAAATACCTATTTTTTTTTTTAATGTTGTCCTGTTTGTTCCGGCTAATCTTCAAAACGGTTGGACTGATTTTCACTGACACAGGTAGCTGATGTTGTAAGGAGTAACTGAGGCTTCTTTTATTCTTCTTTTTTTTTTTCTTGCCAGTTCTTCTCCATAAGAACCAACTACCCCTTGGAACGGGCAACTAGCTTCATCTTTCTGACTGACCGACCCCTTGATTTGAAATAAATGCTTTGAGTTTGAGTTTGAGATTAGGGTCCACGCGGGCTAAGCCGCGTTCAGCGGCTAGTTCGAGAATAAAAATATTAGCATCATCTATTTATCATCCTACCCGTAACTCAATTTATTTGAGGTGGGTCAGAGCAGTATTCCTCCTAATAACAGCCGCATGAGTCATCGAAGATGGGTGACCCTCCATTACATATCGAGACCCCCCGTGCCGTGGAAAGCACGTTAAGCCGTTGGTCCTGACTGTCATTCGTAAATCATTGACAGTCGTTACTGGTAGTCAGAAGCTCAAAAGTCTGACAACCAGTCTTACTGTGGGATTGTGGAGGAACCCATTTCAAAATCAAATAGTAGGTGATCTTCTCTTGCATAGGTAATACGACCGGTCTTTGTGTCAATATGGAGCAATTTCTAATAAGCAAATATACTAATTACGTAACCTTGGTATGTATAAGCAGCTTTGTGATAAAACTCTACACACCCATTCTCGTGATAATTGGTAAAACAATGGGATAACGTCTTGTGATATTGCCGATATTAAAATCATCTTCTACTTTAAAAAAATCCTAAACTCTCGCATCTCGCATAGAATTTTGCGCAAGAGTGCCAATAACGAAAATGAGGAAGGATCTTTGAAAATTCATTCCCTAAAGGGGTGGAATAGAGATTAAAAGTTTGTATGGAGGTTTGTCAATTTTCCCGTCGGGCTGACTTCGACATCGGACTTGTCATAACAATTTCAATATGGCATACTGTAAATGCTGATCTTTCTTTACTCTATGTCTATTCCTATTGGGTATTATGGTATACTTACCTACTCTCTATATTGTTTACCATGGGTTCTGTAGGATAAGTTCTTCGCACTTCAAATTTTTGAAGCATCGAAAGTGAGTTGTTTTTTGAAAAAACTTAAATATACTTAATTAGAAATACGTTTTGACTGCCTCGTTAGTCTAGTGGCCGCAAGCGCTATTGCTGAGCATGGGGTCCTGGGTTTTTCCATCAGGAATTTCTCAGTAGCAGCCCGGAGTCTGGATTTTTCCTCGGTTGATGGCAATAGGCTCGCCTCCTATTACATGTGACTTTAACATAACTGGTGAAATGTGGGTATACCTACTATCAGTACACCTCTGCCTAACCCTTCGGGAAACAAGGCGTAATCTTGTTATGCCACTTCTTCTTACCAGCTAACGCACTAGGAAGTGGTGAAGGGTGGGCGTTTTGGGGGACTGTCGTGTGTAATTTGGACGTTCGAAAAGTGCTGATTCTCAGCCTAGTTTGAATAAATGACTTTTGAATTTTGAATGTTATGTAGAACTACCTACTAGTAAGAATAACCATTAGTTTTACAGAAATGGGAACCTAAATAAATACTCACAATTCTTAGAAAGGTGTGAGATAAGATATAAATTATATGTTCTTTGTTCACCAGCCAAGTATCCTAGCCCCACAAAGTATTGCACAAGATCATGAATAATAGCTCTACGTTCGATTTGTTTAGCATGCGTACGCGCCGAATGCGTGACGCCCTTTACCTATGTACGCGTTTGCTAAGTGTGAATTTGATGAAGGTTTAATTTAGATGTTAGTAGATATCCTTGGATGGCTATAAATGTAATAAGTTAAAGGCAGTGGAAATACCTAAGTAACTAAATATATTTCATTGAACATTCGAGCCTATTTTCAAGGTTTACAAAAGCTGTCAAAATGAAAGAAATTGCGATAAATTGTAATTTTATGTGTGTTATTTAGTTACCCCGCAGTGTACCTATATTTTCACTATTTTGCGTGATTTTACAGACTTCATTCAATACCTAATAACATTATCATGCTTTATCATCAATAAGTTCTATGTAAGTACGTAAGTACCATTGTTATTTTTCTGGATTTTCCTTCGTTTTCATATAATTTACGTTTTGTTTCAATAATTCTGGCTTCTGGCACTAGATTGATTACAATTGTAAATGCGAAAACATTTTTTTTGTAGTAATGGTGTTTACATAAAATTTAAATATTGTATTTGTATCGTACTCCTATAAAACATTCTTACTATATTTTTATGTCCTTTTTTTCAATTAACTAGACCGCACTTCATTAGCGGATTGCAATAAAAAAGTCCTTGTTGAACACCCCCTTTTCTTTAACTTGAATAAAATAATTGTAACTATCACATGAAATGTGACAGCTCAAGAACTTAGACCGAACAAAAAACCAAGACATAGCGCTGTCAACAATTACGTTAAGTCGGTTTCGTAAGTTTCACTGTAAACAGTTGTAAATTTGTGCGTGTGAGCGTGTATGCACAGAGCGGAGGTGTAGTTTCGGCATAGTTCACTGTATTGTTCGCAGCGCTATGTCTTGGTTTTTTATTTGGTTTGAGCCCAAGAACCTAAACAAAGCTCTAGTAGATATTATAGGTACAGTCAGCATCAAAAGTTGATGACCACATTTAGATTTTCAAAATCGCTATATAGTGAAGTGCTAATAGCGAATACGGTGTTAGCACTTCACTTTTGAAAATCTAAATGTGGTCATCAACTTTTGATGCTGACTGTACCATGACAAAGCTACCAATAATCCACTAACTTGAGCAGAAAACGTTTTAAAAAACTCATTCTTCACTTGCCAGTGAACCTGATGCTGCGATTTTTTAAATGATCTAGGCGTTGGGGAGCTTCTCGACTACCTGGGCTAGTCTCCCAGTTTTCCTCTACCTATGTCTCACGCATCTTGGACGGTCGTCGCCGCGTTATCAACCTGCAGACTGGAAGATCCTTTTACCACGGCACAGTTGTGGCTCCTTATTGTCATGACATGTGCCATTTGTGTGTGTGTTAATTGTGCATTCTCGTATTCTTAGCTCGTGTCAAAATGAGACACGAAGACAATAAGAGATTTTTATTCAACAGTCTTCATTCCCACTGGGGGAACACCAACCAAGAAGATATTTCTGTCTCTATTATTATCTTTGGGCTCTATTATTATCATAAACCTGAGGGGCTTGAGGCTAAATAATAACAGTCGTACAGGTGGATCTTCAAGGTTAAGCAACGCTTGCCGAGGTTCGTCTGTGGATGGGTGAACATTCATAACATAACAAGACTCCTCCGTGTCTCGGAAAGCACGATAAGCCGTTGGTCCCGGCTGTCATCCGTAGATCTTTGACAGTCGTTACGGGTAATCAGAAGCCCGAAAGCCAGTCTTACCAAGTAACAGGTTTGTGCAGGTCAGATAGGGAGTCGCTCCATGTAAAATACTGGTATCGAGCGGCATCTGCTTAGACCGGAAGCCAACTCTAGATTTTTGTTACCTTATTAAACCTTTCAATGTCACCTACATTACTATTTCTACAAATAGACAATCTAATTTACAGCTACTTCACACATAGGCTGATGCTATAACTGTGGACAATGCTAGTTTAGCACAATCATGCGTGTGAGTTCAGATATTAGCACATTCGTCATGAAGGTCAGGGCATGAGATAACAGATGTCATTGAATAATATGCGTTGTCATTCTGAGATTGAAGATGCTATGCTATTGATGATATTGCAAATGATCCTGAAGCGTCCCTTGAGGTAGGTTTTCCCTGAAGGCTTAGGTAGAGGTGTTAAGTACTCTAACGTTTTTTTCGTCAGTTATATTTAAGTCCCATGTTAATGCTCCCGAATACAGGCGCGACTGTGTGCAAGAGCTTTAAGAGGGGGCGAGATCATCGACATGTGAACAGGGCACATTCATACCCCGGGCTGCTACTGAGAAATTTCTTAAGGCAAACCTAGCCCGACCTTGGAATTCAATCAGGAATAATTCCTTTGCAGGACACACACGACCCCAACAAGATGTTTAACTTTAAATTGTATTATATTGTCGAGACGTCAAGTTGCACAAACCGGTTGGGGTTCGAAAGCTGTTCTACCGTAAACCTTTAAGCTAGGTTTTTTATAGGAGCTGCTTTACCGGTCCGGTACGGTTCGCTCGCATAGAATCCATAGCTTGCATGAATCAGTATGCCGTTGAGTTTTTTTTATGTGGTCTTGCGGTAGGTGAAAGGTTGAGCATAGATAATCGGTACCTATATACCGTTATGTGATGGATTTTTATTTGAATCTACATCATTACCCACATTAGATGACTAGTGATTATTGGCTACAAAAATGATTAACTTATTTACATTTCAAAATATATAAAACCGTCCCTAGCATCTACCAATTGCCATTGTGTGATGCTAGACACTCGCTCTGTGTCAAGCCAGCTGGTATTTGCCATACCATTGATGAATCGACATTCATCTACATACTAATAAGTGCACGAGTTAATTAAGTAAAATAGACACGTAATAGGCCCGTAGATGCTAAGTAGAATTACAAATAACACGACGTTTCATTCATTTGAAGGTAGAGCGACGTTACATTTTTCCTTTTACAATCTATTCATAAATAGAAGCGTTTCGAAATGGCTAGCAGATTTCAAATCCAAGTAATTAGTTTTGGGTTCACTACTTTTTCTGTTCAGTTAAGAGTTTTCTTCAATAGTTCGTTTTTAATGTTTCGAGTTGTATTGTTGAGGTATTACTGCGTTGAAATAGTCATTAGTGCAGTGGTTCCAGATAAGTGTATTATCTATGGTTCCAGCAGAACAGAATTTACTGACATGGCCCATAGACACTCCAGTGCTCTCTTTCTGTCATATACACGTCATACTAGATTTCCATAATCAAACTTTACGAGCGAGCATTCCAAATTGTGACAACCATTTTTTTTTCAATATGGTTTTTCTATTTACCAGCCAGACATACAAGATCATAACACATCATCATGATTGTTGAACTCGCACACAGTGATACTTGGCCCACTTGGGAAGCAGGGCGAGGCGAAAGCCCCGTGCGCAGCATGACGTGACGAGCACCGTAATGACACATGCCCAAAACGGACGGAGAAATTATCTCTGGACATTTGATTGTTGATGTTGAAAGATTTGAATAACTCAATATACCTTGGACACAATAATTAACTAGCTGTGAAGGTTATACAAAAATAAGTCAATTTATTTATAGCGTTGGTTATTGACGTACAATTAAGGGAAGTGTAAGATTATTGTTCTGTAATGGGTATTTATGAACTATTAATATGATGACTCTTAATCATGTGTCTCGTCATAATTATTATCAATATAATGGTGTCATAATCTAAAAACAATGAAGTGTAATGCATCGATTACCTACTAACCTATCATACACTCACACTCATTCACAACACATGATCACATACTTACAATTACACTCATTCACATTATAGCGTCTTATCTAGTTTTATTATTATTATTACATTTTTTAAATTCTAATTTGTTTGTTATTTTTTTCTTTACTTTTAATTTTGATTCTTAGATTTTTATTTATTTTTGTACTGTGAAGAAAACCTTTTTTACTATATTTACCAAACATGTTTTTAAGATAAATGTTTAAATGGTAAACCCTCCATATTAGTGCCCAAGATACAGGCTTGCCTAATTTAGGACCAATGTAAACCCTTTGTAATATTTCTTTAGCAAAAAAGATTTCATAAAAAAGAAAATACCCTGAACATTAATTGAAGACTCAACTAGTTCTTTAAAATAAATAAGTTTTACGATGCAAGTAGCGGCAGTTTCTTTAAAGTTGCGAGATAAAGCATCAAGAAGACACAACAGATTTTTAGTTTCGGCCTTATAAATAACATCCTTCCATACGGTTGAGTGAACTTTTAGCATTTCAAAAATCTAAAGGCCAAATTCCTGTCGCAAGAAAGTCGTGCGCTTACTAGTACATTCAGACAGACCAGTTATTTTTATTGTAAAACAAGCTACGTCCCGCGTTTTCATCCGCATAAGTCTTGATGCCGTGGGAACATCGGGATGAAAAGTATCATATGTCTTAACCTAGGTCATGGTCTACTCATGTGCAAAATTTCATCAAAATCTACTCAGTCGTTTTAGCGTAAAAGCGTAAAAAACAAACAAACTCACTTTCGCATTTATAATGTTAGTTAGGAGACAATCTTATTATTATTTTATAATAATAATTTAAATAAAAATAACAAAATTAATAAAAAAAACGAAACGGGTCACTACATAATACATGTAGTGATCCGTTTGTTTTAAACGTTTACTTAATGTGTGTTGCAACATTTGCCATTTGTTTTGAAAGCGTAACATTTGCCTTACTAAACACTATCATTAAAAACAGCAGTTTATGCAATGTGGTTATATCAATGGCCAAAATTCGAAGACATGTGACATCTACCAACCCGCACTAGGCCCACGTGGTGGATTATGGCCCACTCCCGTTTAAAGAGAGAAGACCTGCGTCCCAGCGGTGGAAACATTATCGGGTGATTTGTGTATCTGTGTAGAAAACATTCAAAACAAAAAATAATTACACGTTTCGCAAATTGCGAGTCGTGTAATTATTATATGTAACGTGTATATCGTGTATAACGTGTAATTATTATGTATAAACATTATCTATTGCGACTCGCAATAGATAATGTTTTATCTACACTTAATGCAACGACTGACAAAATAATTACACATGTTGACACAGTACGGCCTTCTATGGTCTGATCGTCATCAAAGATGCGCCTGTTAATTGCAGATCCAAAGCTAATTTCAAATTATTTGCAGATGCACGATCATGCTTGGGTAACTGTCATCATTTTATACAAGATAGCGTATTTCATTGAACATACTTAGTTAATGACCAGTTCAATCATAAATTGTTGTCTTAAACACGCGAACCGGGCGAGTTCCAACTGGGGATGAGCATGAACGAAGCTGATACTTTTACTGCAGTTCTGTTTCTGTCAATCAATTTGCCCAGTTTTGTGTTTATTTTGGGCAATAATATTTCCTTCACAGAGTTCATGAAATATATCTCTTAGCAGTTATTGTTCTTTGACATTGGAAGGAACGGACCTTTGGAAGGCGTAAAAGGGGCCGAAGGCAACTTGCAGAAGCTCCATAGATAATTTTAAATGATGAAGAGGCACCAACCGACCGCTATCCCTTTATGCACTATGCAAATGCACCTAAGGAGAACCCCGGTTGGTGCAGGACATAATTTTTCTCATTATTGGAGGGGCTCGTGGCTAATAATAACAGCCGCACGGGTCATTCGTAGGTTAAGCTACGCTTGCCGAGGCCGGTCCGTTAATGGGTGGCCATCCATTACATGTTGACACCCCTTCGTCGTGTCTCGGAAAGCACGTTAAACCGTTGGTCCCGGCTATCATTTGTAAATCTTTACAAGTTATTACGGTAGTCAGAAGCCCGAAAGTCTGACAACCTTACTAAGGGGTATCATATTACCCTGTAACTGGGTTGTGAAGATAAGACAGGCAGTCGCTCCATGTAAAATACTGGTATTCACCTGCATCCGGTTAGACTGGAAGCTGAGCCCAACATAGTTGGGAAAAGGCTAGGCAGATGAGTACCTAGTTATTGTTCTGTAATGGTGGATTACGAGCTGTTAATATGATGACTTAATGGTGTGTCATCAAATTATATTCATAGTGTCATAATCTTGAGGCATTGTAATATTATTGTAGTGCATCGACTGCCCATTGAATATTGAAGCATGGTTTTACGATAACCCGTGGCTTCTGATTTAGTTTCTACTAGCGACCTGCCTACCTTTTCTGTAAAAATCTCAGGAGAAGTGAGCTGCATCTGGTGGAATAACAGCTCAATTCGAGCTCATTTCACCTAAGTTGTCACGGTGAGATTTTTACAGAATAGACCTTTGTTTCGCACGAGTGCAATGGCGACTTGGCAGAACATCGAGATATTGTTAAACAAGATATATCAAGTTACATCTAAGTTAAACAAGATAAATTATATACATAAACCTTCCGGAATAATTTCTCTCAATGATGGTGAAGACCGCATCAAAATCCATTGCGAAGTTTAGAAGAACAACGCGGACATACAGATAGACACGAAAGGCGACTTTTTTTTATAGAAAAGCAGGTCTAACGGATTGATATGAGAAGAAGAAGAAGACAGAGAAGAAGAGAGAGAAGAAACATGCAGCAAGATGAACCTAACTCAGAATAGAATACTCAAGTTCCCGCTAGAAACAAAGAGTTTCGTCGTCCCATCGTTTGTCGTGAAAACAATCAGTCGCACTAACATTCGTCGAGCTGATGTGCTGTCGACTTTTGAGATGCTAAAAGTGTACGGTACACTTTTCGCATCTCAAAAGCGCTGCGAAGGCTAACTGCTGTCAATGTCATCGCTTTCGTATGACATGAACTTACCTGTTTGCGATCAAACTGGTTGTCTCTGAAGTTGAACAAAGAGCAGTAAACAGCCAGGAAATTCCCAAGTTAAAGGCAAGATCAAGTATGCAATACATACGTACAGCTATTAAGAGTACAACGGACTGTAGTGGTTACACACCTGCTTATGCATATTGATTGTACTAACATCTTCGTACGCTGTAGTCCTTGTGGTTATGACATGGATGCTATATAAAACACCGACACATCGACTGTCGACTTAAAGGCTCATCATTTCCTAAGTCATTAAAATAAAATAGGAATGATCCTATTTATGAACCCCGGTATGGATATTTTTAGTAAATCTTTAGAATCTTACTAACCTGATAAAGGTAAAACTTTTTGTTGAAAAAAAAGTCTTTGCATGGGATGATGATTTGGCGTATTGTGCACATTCAGGCCAGGTTGAATGAGCTCTGCAGCCTCTTCATTTCAGCCGAAAGACGTCCACTGCTGATCATAGGCATCCCCAAGCACCGCCACTTCTACCAGTTCTGTGCTTCACTCATCCAGCGGATTCCTGCGGCCTTCACCAGGTCATCGGTCCACCTTGTGGGTGTGAGCCTTCTAACGCTACGTCTTCCGGTACTGCAGCGTCTTACTTATATCGAAATCGTATTTAAAGACAAAGTTAATTCGTATGTTTCATCCCCCAGTCGTGTCGCATTGCCGTTCCGTCGGACTAAGAGGGAGTGCATTTGTGTTTGCGAACACCCTTGTGCTTGTATCTCCTGCGTATTTTATATAGGTAATCTCCGATGAGATTGACCGCCATGACAGAAATTCGGCCAGGAAGATATTATTATTTATGTATAATCACGATCCAATTTAACTTTCATAGATTCTACTCAATGTTCCTAGACCACAGATACTTATCTCTGATTCAGAGTAGAGCTAGCAGAACAATACATAGACTGCATTGACTTCATATTAGTTCATACTTTCTTACGTTCTCGTTAGAAATCCGATGTAATACAATCTACTTTAATAGATCCAATTTACTCTAGACGTTGTGAAACTGAATATGTCGGTTAGTGCCAGAGAGGTGGACCGGTTGTGAAACAAGAAGTCTGGCTCTAGAACCATTTAGTTTTAGGCTATGAGAGGAACGAATCGTTTGCTTAAATGTTGTTGTAATAGTACTTGCAGATAAGCATTACCTAAGCTTTAGACGCCTTACACGGTGAAAGAAAGAAAGTTTATTTGTCACAGAAACACGTACATAAAAAAAAGATAATATACTCGAGTAGAATATAATCACGAGCTCAAAACAGAAATAGTCTGCAGCTGCTGGCACGTCATGACTGTGACAAGTGTCCATTCAGCATGATGCTGTGCTATGGGGACCCACAGCACAGCGCTGATTTTCAGTGGTCACCCGAAAAAGACGTACGGAAACCAAGTCAGGTTTAATAAATTATACATAAATATGTAATAAAATAAAATAAATAGTACTAATAATATAATGCTACTATACAACCAATAATATGAAAAATTTGGTGTTATCAAATTTTTTTTGAAGATGTTAGCAACCAAATAATCTTCAATAGCTTTAATGCCAAAAATCCATATGTCTAAATCATAACCATCGTAAAATTTTGCCCATAAAAAGTTATTTGGTTAAGCCTCCTTCGGTAAAGTCCAAAATACAGTCGAACTTTTGTTTGCTCTCAAAATATTTCACTAATTGGAAATAATTTGCAAATCGTAGTATGCGAAGACAGTCGTAACTCGTAGTTTATCTTAGCGGATCTTAGAACATAAGTGTCAATAGTTATTTGAGCCGATGTGCAAACAGACAAACATCTTTGAATAGTACTGTGGACACACACCATGTCTCAATAATGTAGTGCTTGTTGTACATCACTTACGTTTTATGATTCATTGTAGCGGAGGAAAATGTTGTTTGTTTACTTGTTAACACTTCTCGCGGGAATTTTGTGAGATGGTTCACGTATAATACCTGAATCATCTCACAAAATTCCCGCGAACGAATTAGGAAAACAGTAACTGTAGTTAATATTCTTTTGTCGGTTTAGATACTAGGTAGGTATGTCGAAGGAAATCAAAGGGAAGTCGAAGAAGGAAGGGAGTCAAAAAGCATGTGGACTACATACTTTTTGACCTTGCCATAAAGTCAAACTTCCTACAGATTTATATACCTTCTCTACATATTTATTCAGATCAAGTTTGCAGATACATATGATTTACAATCTAAAAACACTTATATGGTGGTTCATAGTGATATTGTCTCATGTACCAACTTTTTACCGCTCTGCAGTAGTAGCACAAGCACAGTTAACTAGGGTAATGTTATATGGACTTGAGATCTTACTTTGCAGAATAAAATGCTCTAGATAACCGCGCGTTTTAGTAAGGTAGATTGTATTAAAACTTGGTAAATAATATACAAAGATACGTAAAGACTATAAAAGAATTATAATATTATTATAAATGCGATCTGTCATGGGTTCGATTCCCACCGAGGTCTGGCAAAATGTTAATGGGTTTTTCTATCAGGAATTTCGCAGTAGCAGCCCGTAGTCTGGATTTGTGTTCGGTTGATGGCTATAGGCTCGCCCCCTATTACATGGGACTTAAACATAGCTGGCGAAATGTGGGTGATGTTAGCCTTAATATCTCTGCCTAACCCTTGGAGGATTTACAGCCTTGATGTTATGTATAACTGTGTCTGTCTATAATACCTTTTCACACCTTAACGACGGAACAGATTTAGATAATTTTTACGGGGGTTTGGGACATAGAATACTTAAATCCAGCACTCTTAGCATGACTACAATAGAAACGGTTTTTGTGGACGGAAGAATAGACAAAAAAGAAGTTCATAACTAACCACCGTAAGGACTATTCTTGCTTGCAGCGCTCGGCGGCTGTAGAACCGGGCCGATAACAGATTTGGCCAGATATGGTCATCGTGGTCAGATATGGTCAACAGGTCACACTAATAGACACATTTTGACATTCTATTTTTTGGGTCTCATTAGATGTATACCGACGACAATCTAATAAGCCCGATTTGACGTTTCTCATTATACATGCCGCCATAACTTTGTATGAACGTTTACGTAAGAAATCGAAATATCAAATTCATTATCCTAATGAATCACTATGTTATCCATACACTATAACAATGAGTATCATTCGTAAGCACCAAGTTTCACTTTATATTGGAAAAACGCAGTCATAAACACGAATTATTCGAACTTCTTTGATGGTACGTTCTCGAGGGATAATTTCCGAACGCCACGCGAGTGAAGCCGCGGGCAAAGGTTAGTAAGGTAGGTATATAAATTATTATGTGGCTAGACTTAGATAGAAGGAAAAACATTACCTACTAATTGCTCTTATACAGCTGCATTGAAGCGGCTCAGTGGGGAGGCATTGCACTCGGAAAAATAGCTAAGATGATAGCTGCAATAAAGTATTACGAGTATACCACTCCGCGACTTCAGACCGACTTCAGAGAAAACTGCTGGATATTACGGCAGGTGGCTTAATGCGTTCCGCGAACAAGAGAAAGTTAAGACTGCACGGTTTTTGTTTTTTGTAAAGTTCAATGGCTTTGTTTTGTGTTGATTGATTTGTCTGTTAAGCGCACTTCATTTGATTCGGCTTCAAACCGAAGCTTGTAAGATGAAAGATCGCCAAATGTTTGATTGAAGACAGATCTTTATTACCAACAAATAATAGACGGGCAAAAAGAGGTATTATGTAGGTGTAGTCCTTCTTCAGTTATTGGAGACCACAGCATTCCAACCCGTTAGTCTACACTACATTTTACATGAAGATCTGCCAAGTACGTCAAGTCAAGTTAACATCTTCCCCCACAAAGTATCTTCAAGGTTATGGGAATTTAGATATAAGTAGGTACTGTTGAAACGCTACATTTTTCATAAAAATAATAATTTAAAATCCGGTCACATCTAAATTTAATTTTATGTATCTCACTCGAAGACTATCCGAACAAAGAAATCAAAACTCAGAGTTAAAGTGATAGTGATTCAGAACATAATCAATTCACTGATCACGTACACGTTTCTTTTTAAAATAAGTAGGAAAAAAATAAAGCCTAAACATGTCCATTATCACACCACACACGCAACGCAAACGCGCTATGCATTGAAATAGGAGCAAAATCTATTGACGCGACACTAAAAACTAAAGCGGGTATTATGCATGCAAATGGAGCGATGGACATACTATACAGGTTGCTGCTCCACGGCTAAGCTACGCATGTGAATCTAGCTTCACTTTGTATGATAATGTAGGACTGACATCTACCGTGATTGTAACCCACGGCCACGCTACGCACGGATGCGTAGCAAACAAATGAACGCGGCAGCTAACGTGGCTAACCTCTCCGTGCACATCCTACGTAGCAGTGGACGGTCGACTTACTACATGCGTCCACGTTTGCGGTTCCATGAAAATATCGCGTGCAGTGATCATTGCGTTTGAATCCGTTACATATTCTCACGCATGCTTCAAACACATTTTTATTCCTAAGACGATTTCTTCGAAGTTATGCTGTCATTTCCTCGTCATCGTTTGCGTATACTTTGCTAAGAATTCCTACGTTAGTTTTATAGTTTACATTTCAATCTTTACATAGGATGTTTGATTTGTTTTGTGACTGGTTTCTTTTATGGATGTGGTCTCTTTATCTTTATTAATTAGCAAAGTATACATAACTTAGGCTGCTAATTATTCTGTCTTATTAATGAAGCGTCGTATTCGTATGTCTTCTTGGTTCTCTGTAATCTCTTGATCGGGTCATACATTAATATCCTTCTCCACCTGTTTTTCTATTGGATTTTAAAATGTTGGAATAATATTGACAATAATTTCTTTATTTTGTATAAAATATGGTACATGAAAGATCTTAAATATAAATATTTCAAATAGCCTTTATTTCTGATATTGTACATGCACAAGTACATTTCCATCACATAAAAAACAAATTGTGATTTACTTAAATTATTACAAGTTTTACCCGATTTAATTTTAACTTTATTTACTTCATTCATTCACATTTCATGCATTTGTTAATTACATTATTTTCTAAATAAAATAAATATTGGACTATACATTATTAATTAAACATAAGAAGTTCCAAATATTTTGCTTATTTATTTCAGCATGCAAAAAATACCTTAAAATAAAATTATTTTCAAAAATCTTCAATTGTTACTATTGAGATCTTATGGTAAAAAATGTGGAATTGCTTCCTTCTACTTCGATGAGACTTACTGGGTGAGTGAATTTTCGATTTTGATGGGAACCATTGTCAATTCAGAAAGGTTATAAACTGTGGGTGTGTGATACTATGTGACCTATGCTGGCTCGTCGTGATGGATTTCTAAAAACTGAAGAGTTTTTAGAAATCCATCACGCACCATGCTTCTATAAACAGATGAATTGAGCTTGAAACGCTAACAAAACAATTTTGGATTTAAACATTGCAGGTAGTTAGTACATCAATCAGCATTAGCATTTTATTTTTACTTGTAAGACAGTAGCGACTGACTTGCGTCACGGAATATCTATACTAGTTGCCAAGTTAGCGCCACTTGTTTAACATTAACTTTTAAATAGAAATCACTCGAGTGAAACTTGTCTATGGATAAAGTTATCAACGGTCTTGACAATACTTTTTTTTTGGATAAGTACTCGAGATGTTTTCTGGATCTATCAACTTTTCTTAGTACCAAAAATATCTTATAAATACTTTCTTAAGATTCCCAAGAAAACATAGTATAATATCCCGGGTCAGTGATAGCCTAGTGGTGTGACAGTCAGACTGCCAAGTCATAGGTCTCGAGTTCGAACCCAAGGCACACACCTCTGATACTTCGTATTCATTTGCGTATTGTATAATTCTCACTTGCTTCAAAAACGGTGAAGGAAAACATCGTGAGAAAACCGGCCATGCCTGAGAGATATTTCTCGACAGAATGTGAAGTCATGGCGGCTTTCAAATTCTGACACCAGGTTAGTCACTAACCACACGAAAAAAAGAAGATATCCTGGGTACTTAAAAGTCAATTGAGAAAGCTATGGACCACCCAGGAAGCTTTCATTTTGCATTAAAATTTGAAGAGATTTAAATAAACGAGGTAGCGAGCGGTTTAATTATCCTATGAAACCTCTTCACGTTTTATGTATATTTTCTATTGTGATACGAGTTTACAGCTTTACTTTATAGGCTTTACTGCACTACCTGTTGATTGGTTCGGAAATAACTTGTTTTATGGTGGTTGCAATGAAGGATACTTCACTTTCGTTTCTTATTGTTAGCCTGTCTTCTAAGGCAGTAGCATAAGCGTATCTGGTTCTTCTACTGTTTGTTGCTTATTCCTGTGCTACTTATTTACTATAATTTAAATAAAATTCGTTTAATTTGGTTAGACTATTTAAATGTCCATATTTTGTTAGTACTTATTACATTATCTTAAAACTATGGTAGTAATGAGTGAATACTTAACATAAAAATCTAAAAAAATGATTGAACATATAAATTATTTTTAATAAATAATAGCATAATTTTTTCTTGACTATGAATTTATTGCTTAAATTCGCTAACATCATTTATTTACACACACGTATTTACATGATTTAAAAACTAACATACTTAAAATAATAATAATATGTAATAAATAATTTAAAATAAAAAAAATATAGTTACTTGCAAAAATAAACTAGCAACTTTAGACAGGCACTCATCGTAACAAGTACTTTTTTTAAACAGTTTAAGTACTTTTCATTTAGGTATTTTTGAGACGCAAAGACATCAATGAATAATTCCATAATTTCTCAAACTGTCAACTAATCAAATTCCAAAATTGAAACTATAAACAGTACATATGTTTCCATACATAAATTACGCAAATTGCCTAGACATGCAAATTTTTTGACATTTGAACTAATGATTCTATTTTTTTTTTCATGTTACAGTCACGGCGAGCAATGGCGTCAGTTTCGCTCGAAGGTGCAGCGGCCAATCCTGCAGCCGCAGACTGTGAAGAAGTACGTGGCTCCCATAGAGATGGTCACCGAAGACTTTATCAAGTACATGGAGAATGCCAGAGATGAGCACGGGGACCTGCCTCATGAGTTCGATAATGATATCCATCGATGGTCGCTTGAATGTAAGTATTGGAGTAGTTAGCAAATTCTCGCCGACGAATTCTTTATACAAGATGTAATTGAAATAAATGAATCTCAACTCATCATTATGAACAACTTTTACAAAGGGGCCATCGCTGAAATTGAAATGTATTTAGTTATTTCAATTATATACACCTTGTCTGATACTTGGCTCTCACTGATACTTGGCGATAATTCTCATTTTTATCGGGAAACTAGCCCATAAATGGTTCTGACAGCACAAACGTGGCTTCTGTTTATCTACTTCGTTAGACCTCTAGATAACCGGGACGAATAATGGATAGAAATAGAAAAAAAAATCTTGACACCTGACAATTTAACCGGTAATTTTTTTTGTTCACGATTACAGTCTAAACTCCCATGCTCCTTGCTATTTTTGGCCCAACTGACACCCAGTGCTAATGCGGTGCTCCTGATCAAGCACTGACCCATATGTTAGAGTGCGCAGTGTCCATGCACCTGTACTTCTGAGGACCGGGTACTTATAACATCGGGAGTGGCCAACTGGGCCCAACTCATCTAACAAATATATTTACTTTTCCATCGACTCGAAAAGATAAAGAAGAAGAAGCTACCTTAATGAATGAATCAAAGCATCTTAGAGACATATATTTGTGTAGGATTATTTTGATGCATGTACGCATCAAAATAATCATACACTGTATATTTGGTTTGTGTTCTAGATGCAATTACATCTTAGCAGCTTTCCATCAATCATGCTCTACTAACAGATTGGCCGTTCGAGCGTAACATAGCCGCTACTTATGCAGTTTAACCGTTATTTATGATATCTTATTAGTTTATTAGATGTAGGCAATGCAGCTTCTTTTTCAGATGGAATAGACTTTCAATCACGATTAGTGTCAGTATTTTATTTTTATGCTGACCGATTGTGACTGTTTCCTGAGCTTTGTCTTCAGAAAAACCCAAGATTTCGCGTATTGCCCAAAATGAGGCCTAACCATTTGTCGATGTCTATCCGCCCACTCTCAGCGAGGACACAACACGTCTGAGTGCTGCCATCTATTGCAATCTCCATAAATCTATTCTAAACTAACTGCGCCTGCGAATATGTTGCGAATATTTGGATAAAAGGTATCCTATATCCTTCTCCAGGTCATGGTCTACGCATGTGCCAAATCCGTTCTGCTGTTTTAGCGTAAAGGCGGTACAAACAAACAAACTCACTTTCGCATTTATAATATTATTTAGGTATAATTAATATTTGTAGCTATTGATTTAGACTAACAGCGCCATCTATGATCATACCCCAGGTATCGGTCGCGTCGCCCTCGACACGCGGCTAGGTTGTCTCTCATCGGATCTGACCAGCGACTCGGAACCACAGCGTATAATCGATGCCGCAAAGTATGCGCTCAGAAACGTTGCTGTGTTGGAACTCAAGGCGCCTTACTGGAGATATGTGCCGACGCCACTGTGGACCAAATACGTTAACAATATGAATTTCTTCGTTGAGTAAGTTCATGATATTGTTGGTTTTATGAAAAATATGATGACTTCACAAATTCTCTCAAACTTGCCACTTTTCTTGATAACTATCTGTAAGAGCTAGGAAAGTAAGAGCTTAGAGCTCTCAGCAATATTTTGTTTTTCTAAAATAACTTGAAAAGACTAAAGAAATATATCAACGCGCAAAAAAAGATGTCAAGAATAAACTCCATAGTAGTTAGTAATTGTCCCCTTACCAAAGAGCATCACAGAAAGCAATTCAATTATAAAGACTTCCATTTTCTAATCTTCAACTTACTGCTACTTTATAATATAATATAATATAATATAACATAACAGCACAACTTGTTACTTGAACGGTTGGGCAGATGTATATACAATGTGCCCATGGGTATGTGGGCCGCCCGTATTTTACTGAATAGTCATGATTTTTTTTCGAAAATTAACTCTAAAAGGGTAGAGATCTTTAATATTTTTCATGATCTTCAATTTTAAATTTTTTGTTTAGCATTTGCCATATCCCTATGTTATTGGCTCGATTGGGATTCTGTTTATTATTTCTAAAAGCTTAAGACTTATTTTATCGGATTAACTAATATTTTTTATTAAAATTTGTGGAATATGAAAAAAAACGGAAGTGAACATTTTTTTTTCCAAAAAAAATACTGTATTAATTTAAAAAAACCACAAGTGTGTAATACTAGTCCATAAAATCATAGCGGGAAGTTGAAAAAAAAAAATACTTATAAGAAAACATGAAAAAATAAAAACGATTTTAAGTTTATTTTCGATAATTTGTCATGACGGGCACATGCCAATGGACGATATTGTATAGTACACCCACATTTCGCAAGTTGTGTTTTTACTTTTTAAATATTTGCTCGTATATATAATTCCAGGCTTTGCAGCAAATACATAAACGAGTCCTTAGAACGGCTAAAGACCAAAAAAGTGACGTCAGAGGATGATCTTTCTTTGCTTGAGCGTGTGCTCAAGAGTGAAGGAGACCCAAAAATCGCAACTATCATGGCGCTGGATCTTATCCTCGTTGGAATTGATACGGTAAGCGAGGACAATACAAATCTAATTTAAAGATTTTGTTAAATTAAACAATATTATACCTCTAAACATCGTGAGGAAACTGGCATGCCTGAGAGATATTCAAATTTCTTGACGGCATGTGAAGCCAAGTCAAAGGCCGATGGGCGGCATAAAAACTCTGTCACCAGGGGGCCTACTCCCTAAGCGAAATCCGTAGTTTCGGTCATCGTTACGGGCGCTTCGCTCTCCTTCTCACTTGTCTGTAAGTGAGACGGAGAACGAAGCGCCCGTAATGATGGCCGAAACTACGAATGTCGTTATGGGAGTAGACCCCCTGGTTAGACACTAACCACACGAAAAAGAATGAAGACAATTTTTTTTTAATTGTTATAGCTTTCATAAAAATACAATTTCTGAATGCTGTCTAGTTCCTATATAATCTCTGAATAGTTGCTTTAAGTTTGAGTTACGATCAGTAACCCCAATTCTAAAAAAAAAATACAAAAGATATTCTAAATAACAATCATCTTGAAATCAAAGCCCTTTCTATAACAAACTCTTTTTCGTTCTAGATATCAATGGCAGTTTGCTCGATCCTGTACCAGACAGCGACCAGACTGAAACAACAAGAGAAGATGGCAGAAGAGATCAGAAGAGTACTACCTGATCCCAGCAAACCGCTGACTTACGCTGATTTGGACAAACTGCATTATACCAAGGCCTTTGTTAGAGAAGTGTTTAGGTAAATATCTATTATTTAAATCTATAGGTACATATTATTCTGTCTTGTATCGTGTCTGTCTGTATGACTGCGTTGTTCTTCTAAACTACGCAACGGATTTTGATGCGGTTTTCAACATCATTTAGAGAATTTATTTCGAAAGGTTTGTGTGTAAACTAATTAATATTTAATAATAATAAACCTTTTATTTCACGCAAAAAGTAGGATACATACATAGATTAAAGAGAAAAAATTGTGATGTTATTTACACGTATTTCATTTATTGTTTTTTAATATGTTATTGTTGTAAATGTTAAAAAAATAATATTTAACTTACAGTAAATAAAGTATCCTCAATGTTTTGACAAGTGGTAAAAAAACAGTGCGAAGTGGGCCGCTAGTATAATATTTTTAATCGTCTTAGTTTTCTGTTATTTCTAGATAGATAATCTATCTCTAAGCTAAAGTAAAACTCTTCAGTTTTCAAACCAGTATAAGAATGCATTTACTCAATGCATGGGTTTTATCAGCTTTACACTCTTGATGAGAACGAATAATATGTCATTTTGGTATGAGGTGAAATTATACCTTTATTTTTTTTTTGTTCAAGAATGTATTCTACGGTTATTGGTAACGGTAGAACACTTCAAGAAGATGATGTTATCTGTGGCTATCACATCCCTAAAGGTGTAAGTATTTAAGAACCTGCATCCCAATTCCGTAACAGACTTTCTATCACAATAGGGATTTTGACTGGGGAAAAAAAAACTATTTAGTCCGTCAGTCAGATAATAAAAAAATATTAGACACGTATTTTTGGCTTTATCATATTAATAAAAAATGGTTTCGATAAAATGCATTAAAGTTGGAGAGTGGGGGCTCGCTACTTCACAAGTTAGTATAAAATCTACCGGCCAGTGACGTCATGCCACATTTTAACACATTGAAAAAGAAAACATACATGTCCAATATTTTTTAATAATATACGTATACCTGACGGACAATAGTTATTTATTAGCGAGCGAGTGTATAAGTCGACACGAATCGGAAATCATCTTACGCACGTGTATCATACGTTTTACTTTGCATTGTGAGAGGAAAAAAAAAATCGAGTGAGCCTTACGATGATGTGTAACATCTAACATAATGACGACGTATATAAATGATAAAAACAACATTCATGACTTCGACTTCGACTTTGACTTTGACTCCGCCATTGCCATCGCCATCGTCATCGGACGGCCACAAAAATAAAAATAAAACAGAAAAGTAAAAAGCACTAGTGAAAAAAAGTGACACTTTCCGCACTAATTTACTGCTTGGAAAAGGCTCTTTTCGAGCAAATGCATTGTAAAAAAAAAATTTTGTCAACATCCTTATTCGAAAGATTGTGAAAGAGATTTCCCGATCCATTGTTTTATAGTTTTGTCGTTTGAAAAATTAATCTGCTTGTTAACGTAAATTAATACAATGACAATAGTGCAAATGATGATGATGGCATGGCTAAAATAGTGTAATCAGAGGTACAGTATTTTAGCATACTCAAAACTTTCTCATTACTTCCACAGTTCTCAGCAGTCTTTCCAGTTTGTCTAAACTCATATCATTTGTTTCAATAGGAGAGAACATCATAATTTAATTTAGACAGTTTTGATAACTTTTTGAAACCCTACTTTATTTGCTGAATTCGGATCTTAAAATCTGGATTCCTTCGACTAATATTCTATGTTTCCAGGTTCAAGTGGTATTCCCCACAATCGTGACGGGCAACATGTCGCAGTTCGTCTCCGACCCTGAGGAGTTCAAACCAGAACGCTGGTTGGAGAGCACTGGTCGTTTGCATCCATTTGCCTCCCTGCCTTATGGCTTCGGAGCCAGAATCTGTCTTGGGCGGAGATTCGCTGACTTGGAAATCCAAATTCTTCTAGCGAAGGTAAGAAATCGTAAAGAATTAGAATAGGAAATTAACTAAATACAAGAAATTTTCTAAATATAAGAAATCCTTTATAGATCTTCAAGTACTTGCAGATAGTTCGACTAAAGTAGTCACCTGCGCTAAGACGCCATAATGTGCTAAAAGCTGCAACCATATTAATAGTTTGGCCTGATATTCTTTACTAATTTCCACGCAAATCATTAACCCTATTATTCATAAACGTTAATTAAAGTTAAGAGACGTTTAAACGTCAAAAAAATTTGGTTGAACAGGTGCTAATCCTTACTTAATTTTAAGCAGCGTTTATGAATAAGGGAGCTCGTGGATAAGTAACAACAGCCGCACTGGTCGATCCATCAGCTTAAGCTACGCTTGCCGGGGTTAGTCAGTGGATGGGTGACCATCTTTACATACCGAGAATCCTCCGTGCCTCGGAAAGCACGTTAAGCCGTTGGTCCCGGCTGTCATTCGTGGATCTTTGACAGTCGTTACGAGTCGTCAGAAGCCCGAAAGTCTGACACCAGTCTTAACAAGGGGTATCGTATTACCTAGTTACTGGGTTGTGGAGGTCAGATAGGCAGTCGCTCCATGTAAAATACTGGTATTCAGCTGCATCCGGTTAGACTGGAAGCCGACCCCAACATAGTTGGGAAAAGGCTAGGCAGATTGATTGTTTATGAATAAGGGGGTTAGATTTCCAAGTTAGATAAGATAATGTCTTCAGATAATGTAACGAATAGGAGGCAGATTTGTGATCAGTAAGTGATGCCGGAAGACGTAGCGTTGGAAGGCCTCCCTAAGATTGACCGATGACCTTGTGAAGGCCGCAGGAAACCGCTGGATGCGGGAAGCACAGAATCGGTCGAAGTGACGGTACTCGGGGGAGGCCTATGTTTAGCAGTGGATGTCTTTCAGCTGAAATGGTGAAGTGATGCAGCTGCAGCTTCGATTGAGTTTAACTAAGTATTATCGAAGGAATATTAAGTAACTCTTTTTATTTTCAGTTAATCCGCCGGTATCGTCTAGAATACCACCACGAGCCACTCGACTACGCTGTCACCTTCATGTACGCACCAGACGGCCCCCTGCGTCTGCGCATGATTGAGCGGTAGAACTGCAGCACCCGAGCGTTGATATGACACATCGAGATTTAGAAAGACACTGTCACACTGGCATAAGTGATAGAGACGACGTTATAGAAAGCCGAACTGTTTTTTAAACTCGATAACTGTACAATTAATTTTAGAAAATAGCTCAGATTTATTTAATAACTAGCTTTTGCTCGCGGCTTCGCCCACGTGTATGTCGAGAATAAAAAAAGAAAAAGTTTAAAGTACCCAATGTGTTAATCTAGGTAAACAATGTATTAATTCTGTAATACTTTGTTTTCATATTACTCTATTGGTTTACGCAGCAGACGCCAGTAAAGCTCTCAATCGGTATGATTTTTTCCGACATCTTCAACAATCATCGTCATATTTCAGCCAATTTACACAAATCCTTAATGAATTATCAGAATTGCTAATTCATTCAATTAAAGAATTGAGTTCAGTCAGACGGACGCGGCGGTGGGCCATTATTTTATACTATGTAGTGATATATACATAACGAGTAAGAAGTGTTTTCGTAAATAAGAGGGTTAATTTATAAACGTTGCTTAGTTAAGTAATGATTAGCGACTGTTTAAATGGTTAAACAGTCGCTAATCATTACTTGATTATTATCATTACAATGTATGGACATTGTTGACGTTTTAACGCCACTCGACTATAAGCAACGTTTATAAATAAACCCCTAGATCATGACATGTCATTTAAGATGTAAATAAATGTTTAATTTTTGTTATTACTTTTTATTTTTAACCCTAGATGAAAAAGATGATATCCACGATGAAAGAATAGGACCTAGGGAGGACTTTGAGATTATTCCATTATTAAGGTGCCAACTTAGATTTTTACGATTGACATAGCTAGAGCGATCGTTTTGATATTCAAGGAAAAAAAAATGAATTAAAGAAAACTGCTTTTGGAAAGCAACTCTATGCCAAATCGGTCTCTCGAAGACAAAGAAGGAGTGAGTGGACAGGTTTATTGCCATAACCAGCATCGCTGTCTGCAAGACTTTTGAAAGGCAGTTCAGTGCATTGGGGCATATTTAGGGGTGCCACCTTTTTCTGGGCCGAATAAAGTAATTTTTTTCATTTCGTTTGAATAAAAATAAAGTACACAGATAAAAAAAAGAGTACTTAATTATTTTTTACTTATTTATGTTATAAAAATATATTTTTGTTACTTTTCGCAACATTCAATCCATCCATCCATTTTTACATACCGAGACTCCTCCGTGCCTCGGAAAGCAGGTTAAGCCGTTGGTCCCGGCTGGCATTCGTGGATCTTTGACAGTCGTTACGGGTCGTCAGAAGCCCGAAAGTCTGACAACAAGTCTTACCAAGGGGTATCGTATTACCCAGTTACTGGGTTGTGGATGTCAGATAGGCAGTCACTCCATGTACAATACTGGTATTCGGCTGCATCCGGTTAGACTGGAAGCCAACCCCAATTTAGTTGGGAAAAGGCTAGGTAGATTGATTGATTGACTTTTCGTAACATTCAACTAATATCAATATATTAGTTGAATGTTACGAAAAGTCAATCAATGCAAAAATGCAAGTCGAGACAGACAATTCTTTCTTGAATATAGTTAGCCTCTTTGCAATCAAACCTCTTTGAATTAAAATATATGATCAGTTCGTTTTAAATTAAGTTTTGTGTTCCTTTCGTCTCTCTACTTTACATTTATAACCAGTAACTAGCCAGTCAGACTCGACTTTTAGCTTATTTTAGCGTACTTTATAGGTGGATTATTTATATTATTGATAGTTTATACTTTATTGACAGATTATGAAGTACACCTACACGAAAAAGAGGACTATACTCTATTTTAGAGTGTGGGTGGCAACCCTAGAACATATTGAACATTCTAAACTTATCTGCCTCCGCCTTTTTCGTTGTTTGTCCAACGTATCTTTAAACCTAGGCAACAAGCCTCATTTGTACGTAACCGTGTTACACAAATTTTAATTTTGTGCGCATCGCCACAAGAAAAAAAAAAATATTTAAAGTGTCGATTCGCCCGTCTCGGGCGAGTTCGTGCGAATCACCAATGAGCTTTCGTTTCTGCATACGGGTCCTTGGGAAGGTGGCGTGAAGTTGTGTATGTAGTATTTTCTTCATGGTAAAACTTTCTAATGAAACAAAACAATGTTATTATGTAAAGAAAGTTATGCGGTTACCTTACCACACTTTAGGTTCACTGTAGACAAATTATGTTTTACGCGTTGTGTTTGCCAACGCCTACTAGTATTTGCTCTTTGCACCCAGCTGGTAAAACAATGAAGTGTCGTATTTTACATAATACTCATTGTAGGCGTTTCTAAGTTTCGTTTCTAAATATGGCTAACAATAATGTATACATTTTGTGAAATCATCCATATTTGACGGTCAAACCCAATGACAAAATCTCAATTTAAAAAAATGCATGCTATTATTGCATAATATAATGCATAGTAGGTACACGAAAAGTATTTACCGGCTCCACAAACTTGCATAGGTCTGTAGAAAAAAATGATTGTTTTGAACACCCTGCATAATCACACCTATTCTATGGTCTACAAGGTGATTGATTCTCCAGTGTAAGCCTACAATTGAATATCTACTAATCATACCTTTCAAATAATTAACAAAGAAATAGTTGGTACGTACAGTACCATTATTTTCTTAATGCCCCTCGGCAAACTTCGTGATGGACTTCCAGACTCAATATACTTCCAAGTCGATTGAGAGTGTCCACGGTCAACTGATAGAAATCCGACGACTGACGAAACACGAAGTTTGCCGAGGGACATTATGAAAATAGTTGTACTGTATATAAGTAATGAAGCTTTCCTAATTTATTGTTGGGGCAATGTTTGCGGGTACATTGTTACATTCAAGCCGAAACTCTATTGTGCAACATCTAAATCATAATTTAGGAAAATTGCCGCCACAAAGTTCCATAAATGACACAGTATTACCATCACACAATATGCAATTTGGAACATTTTATGGTTATGCCTTATTAAACTGAACTACCTATGTGCCAACTGTGCAATATTTTACTAGTCTCAAATTAGTGCTGATGTGCTTATTAAATATTAAATGTAGTCTATGTAACCAAGGAGGACAATGAATAGTGACAGAACCACAATTAAGACGCCGATCTAAGCCGGTGGCCTTGAGTGGTTAGCTTGCGTGTTCTGTGCTGAGCTCATGCAACGCGCCCTACGCCCAGCCAGTAAAAGGGCTCGCCCATCAAGGAGCGATTAGACTAATTATTAATTTAAAAAAACTCAAAAGGTATTTTACTAAAACACGTTTATTACAAGATAAATTATTAAATTGTCTTTAAAATGGTGAAGAATTGAGAAAAAAAGATAGTTTTTACGTGATTCTCAGTTTTTATCCGCGTTAGACATAACTTTACGAATTAATTAAACTATGTAATATAAACATAATCTAAAATATTCAGAAGTTAAGGTATTAAGAAAATGCTCTTATTTAACATATACTTTTTCCAAATCATTAAACTACTCGTTTAGACGTGATCTTCAGTATAAAATCATTAAAAGTCAGTTAGTGTCGCCTTAAGCTCATAGGGTGTTCCGAGAGCTTTCCACCGGTAAGTTGAATAGAAATGAAGTAACTATGGGTATAGTATCCTAGGCATTAATATAAAGAGGGTTGTTCAAGCCCTATTCACCTGGATTAGACAAAGGATGAGAGCTGCCCTTCAATCTATTCACTGTGCTACTTTTAAACGCGAATTTCACCAATTAAACTGAACGTGATCAATACATTTTATCCAAGCGGTTTAGATGTGCTGATCGCGCCCAGTTTCATCGGTGAATTTCACCCTAAGACTTGTCTTCAGTTACCGACAGCGACAGCAGAATGCTAGACGGCAGGTTCCTCAACTATTTATCAGTTGTGAGTTGTATCCTTCGGCTATACGTATTTTTCGAGGACATTTTCTTCTTCTCAACCCAAAAATGACGTAGGTAAATGACTTGTTAAAAATCTCGAGGTCGTCCTTCCAAGTTGAACCGACCTAATCATGCAACCACAGTCACGTTCTGTCTGTTTGTCCATCAATATGTGTCCGGTGCTTGTTTAAGGAACATATCTTTGTTTTACGGCCACGCCTAGCCTGTGTAAATGTTTCCTAGGCTGTTATGTCATCTAAGTACGTTTAATGATGTGTAAATACTCTTTATGGGGTAATGCTATGGTATATCTTATGTTATTTTGCATAGGATGCTCTGTTTGATGATGTGGCTCGTGTCAAATATTGATAAGCAGCATCCAAGAGTATCTAAGATCGATTTCTTAGGGATGTTACACACTTGTTCGAGTCAGTACTTTCGCTTCGACAGTATTTGTTGAACAACAAAGCCTACCCGAATGTGCCGAGCAATTACTACACATATGACTTTCATTCGGCACTTGCCGATCGGCAATCCCCTATCGTCATCTATACCCTCGCTGAATCATGTTTGGTTCGGCTCGGTACAATTCGAGCTAGCGAAACGGCTATTTTCCGAACATAGATATATCTATTATCTACATTCTACATTACATTCGATTTTGCCGCCAGGCGTGGCTGAATCAGGCTGACCTAAACAAGTGTGTAGTAAAGTCCCCGTCACGAGACTATAAATTTTGTAAACAGAGAACTTGTCGTGACAGGGACTTTAGTTCAATTACTTGAAAAATTGAATTTTGACTTCAAATCTACTTCTAGTTCAACATGCGTCGACAATTTACACCAGAAATTTAAAATTTTAAGTCTTATGTGAACATTTTCCCTGGAGCCGCCTAATATGACGTGACCGTCAATAAGCGAAAATCGTTGAGTAGTTTGCGAGTAATTGCATGTTGCTTTATGTTTTGTGAACGAGTGTGGAAATTATGGAATTTCGCAAATTACCCGTGTAAAACGCTGTGAAAAGGTCATTTTGTTCGCTAAATTGCTGCATCTAAACTAACAGCCAGCTTTCTAGCCGTTTGTATGGGAAATTGTTATTATCTGTTATATCGAGGCGATGAATATAAAATATGTAAATTCATTGCCTAAATAATGTTACCTACACTGACGAGCAATATGAAAAAGCCACTTGCAAAGTGCCAAAATCTAAATATCTCCTAAACCACACAAGTTAGCTACATGAATAAAAAAAAATCTTGAAAACAGTTATATAGGTGTTTTTTATGCGATATTAAATACATTTGAATGTTGCTTTCTATGATGAAAGAAGAAGAAGCTATCTTGCGTGGTTCCGGAAATATTTCATGATAAGTTAGTGGCTTTTTTATATTGCTCGTCAGTGTATTTATTCAATTGATTTTGCATATTAAAATAGTTTTAATATAATTTTCAATTTTATTTCGACCTGGCTACAGATTTGTGTGTTTCAATATTAGTGAGTTGAGTTCTCTTTTATTGCCTCAAGGTTGGTTCTCATTTGCTGAAATGATTGAATCTTCATTAGTTACAGCAAAAACAGTACCGTCTTCAGTGAAATGATAAGTTTCTTGCGCGGAGTTATTTCCCTTCTGCCGAAGTTGTTTACCTTCTGGTGAAACCGGTTTTACTTTTTTATTGCTAGGAATCTGGTGAAAATACTTTTAAATGAAAACATAATAACAACAAATAAATAAACAAAAGGATAAAAATCCTTTTGTTATTATGTTTTCATTTGTGAATTTTCTGTAATTTACTTTTTTATGGCCATTACCTTTGAAGGCTGCAGGAATCCACTGGTTTGGGCACGCCACAATTGTGACGATAAGTCCCCTCTTTGAGGAGTGGATAGAGAGGCGCCACGGCGTCCTTCCTTTCGCCTGACGCAGGTCCTCACCGGACACGGTTGTTTCGGGAGGTTCCTGTTCAGGATAAAGCGGGAGGAAACGCCCGGGTGTCACCATTGTGTGGATTGCCCGGAGGACACGGTGGAGCATACGGTGGAGCATACGGTGCAGGTCTGCCCGGCTTGGGCGGAGCACCGCCGTGTCCTCACGGAAGCGATCGGCGGCGGCGATCTCTCGCATCCGGCCCTGGTTCAGACCATGGTCCGGAGCGAGAGTGCATGGCAGGCCGTCACTTCCTTCTGCAAAGCAGTAATGCTCGCGAAGGAGGAGGCGGAGCGCGCGAGGGAGAGGCAAGATGCGCGCCCTGGCGCCCCTAGTTGCCGCAGGAGATGACCCGGGCGTCGGGAGTCGCGAGCCGACTTCCGGCCACCGTAGGCGCGGGCTTGCGGACTGTGAGCAATCGCCTCAAAGGGATGTCAGCACCAACTGACGGGGTCCGTAAGGACCAATGCCTGTTGGGGTTGCGGGTTTGTCCGAAAGGGATATCGCGGCCCCGGCACACAGGCAACGGAAGGAACACGGGTGGGTTTTAGTCAGTAAAAGTCTGACACGCCCTCTCGCTCCGCCCAGAGCGGGAGAAGTCATTTGCTGATTTCCCATCGTCAAAAAAAATAAAAAAAGCAATCCGCTGGTAGCGGGAAGCAAAGTACCGGTCGAAGTGGCGGTACTAGGGGGAGGCCTATATCCAGCAGTGGACGTCTTTCTGCTGAAATGATGATGGTCTTGCCTTCAGTCCAAATAGTTCTGTCCAGATAGTTATAGGGATTGACAAATATACTCATTACAATGTTTTTTAATGACTTATATTGCAATATGGTATAATATTTACTTTAATGTTTTGTGTTTCTTTATTTACTAATGTTTTTAATTACTTTGTATATAATTGTATAGAATCACGTTCTTCTAAATCTAATGCAACAGACAGCTGTGCTGCTGTGGAGGTTGTTGCACCACTTCTTCTTCCCAGGGAAATCACTAGCAAGTCCCCACTTGCTAGTGATTTCCCCGTTTTGGGGGACTGTTTCATTTAATTATTTAATTTTGACGTTCAAAAAGTGCTGATTCTCAGTATAATTTTGTGATAAATGACTTTCGATTTTGACTTTGAGATACTGATATATCCCGGATTGGCTAAGTCTATAAGGAGTGCCAGATAATTACTATACATACGCATGAAAACAAAGATTTTAAAGATTCTAGTACAGAAACTTGTTTTTTTTCTGATGATTAACAAAATTGTATGATTAGTTAGCACCTACACGCATATGTAAAGATTTCAAATAAAGTCTACCGGTTGATTTTATTTTAAAAGGATTGAGGTCAGACATTTATTGACAGGAGGAACGGGTCAGATTTTAATTGGTTATCCTTGCATAACTATAAATTAGATCCTGCTCCAGATTCTAATGAAGTTTCTCTCAATTCAGTGGTGGTTAGGTATTTCTAATCAAAACACACACAAACAGAACAGAACATCACGCCTGCATTCCCCGAAGGGTAAGGCAGAGGTGTGGCGGCATCTACAATCGCCACATGCGAACTACGCATCAAAGACCTGACGACACACGACATCCTGACGTCACACAAATCCTGCATCGCGCAATTACAGTTTACCGCGCGATGGACATATATACAAGCTCCCGACTTCAACCTTTGGGCAGTTGTCCGCCAGACACGACACCTGTCTGGTCGGACGATCCTCCCTTTTCTATGGTGGATGAGTGAATTTTACACCCTGTTCCTCATACCCGTAAAGACGTAAAGAGGTATAACGTGTTTTCGAACTGGCGTACCATTCGCATTTTTTTTTCGAAATAACGTCATTAGAATCTTCATATCACTCCCGTAATTACTATAGTACATATACACCCACATTTAAGAAAGAAAGAAGAAATAAAAATTATTTATTGAGACTCGCACAGGAAATCACAAATTAAACTAAAAACACATTAAACATAAATAAAAAAGAAGAAACAATAAAAACAAAGTAACATTAAAATTTTAAGAAGGAAGTCCTGTACAAGGCCAAAAGGCTCCTATCTCAGCATGATGCTGCGACATTTTTTTTATTTTTTATCTCAGCGGTGGTAATCTGATAGGGCACGCAGTGATGTCACGGATAGATATATATAGAATAATAAATTACATAATAAAAAATCAAAAATGGTGTGTGAAATACAATAAAAAGTAAAATATATGTAGTCCGCGTGTCTGCATCCGACGTAACATCATTTCGCAGTTATGTTTAAGTCCCATGTAATAGGTGGCGAGCCTAATCTAAGATATAATACTTATCCTTACCAAAGTACATGAACGTTAACATTTTTACCAAATAATATACAAAAAAAGTTTATTTTCAAAATATAGTTTCTTTCAGTAGGTACCTACTTAATTTATTTAAAAAAAAAACATTTTCGTAAGGTAAGTTTATTAATCAAAATGTCGTAAACCTATTTTATAATTAGAAATCTGTAGGTGTGAGTTAATTAAAGTGTAGGATATTACTAATAAAAGTAGGTCATGGTCGATAGGTTTTTTTTATTATACTTATCTGGCCCTGTCAGATATCTAAAAAAACTAACGGATCTTAAAACTAACAGTAATACTGTTGAATATTTTAAAATTCTTACATTTGATTTCTGCCTTTGGATAGATTATAGTTATCATTGGCCTCGAAACCTTGCAAAATTTATCCAAATAAAACCTGTTATGTATATGTGTCTATTTTGTAACTGTTTTAGGAAGTAAGTAACGTTAGAAATAACTGTCATCCAAAGGTCCTCATAAATATTTAACAAGAATTTGGGATCAATGAAGATAAGACGGATTGTGAGCCAAGTGGTCCAGTTATTAAAAGAAACTCCTTGTTAATACAACATGTAAAAAAAAAACTGGCCGATTCGTGAGGGTGTTGTTAGGTATCATATTGAGAGTCTATTGATGTGGTAATTTTCAAGAAAAAATAAAAAAAATCACACATTAATTTTTACTTAGGAATTTTATAGGGTTACATAGAGCGCGGGCGGTCGTCGTTTAGCGGTGTCAACAAGACATAACTTATGACCCTTGTTAAAAATTTGCAAATTTTTAATGGATTTGGGGTAATTTTGGTGTTTTATTTTCATTAATAATAAGATTTTTTTGTACATTTTTTGGTAATGCTATTGCAGTACCTATGTGCCGCTCACGGATCGGACAGCGTTTTTTTTTTTTCATTGCTTATGTAAAAAAATTACAATTATTTTACAGGCTGATATAGGGATGTACAAAATGTGTAAGTACCTATAGGTTTAGTGAAAAGGAACAAGTTTAATCCTGAAACAAATTCTTTGGCTGATCTTTTCCTGCACGCGTAGCCGTATGACACAAAATGACAGATTGTGATTGTGCATCTGTCATTTTGTCTATTCTTCCGTCGACAAAACCCGTGTCTATGGTGGACATGCTACGCGTGCTGAAGGTACATTTAGTCTCACAAAGATAGTTCTAAAGATATTTGTTCCGAATATGCGGCGTCTCCCCGCAGACTATGGCCCACCTTTCATCTTACGCCGCGTCCTGTCCTTTACACAAGAGGACCTTATGTCTGTGTTAGCGAATGGTGTTAGTGTTGCCAAGTTCTGGGCCAAGCAGGAAACTTAAATTATATTTGCCATAGACATCGGTTCGGTTGAGAAGAATAAGATCAATGTGTAGCCTCAAAACATATTACACAAATCAATCTGCCTAGCCTTTTCCCAACTATTTTGGGGTTGACTTCCAGTTTAACTTGCTGCAGCTGAATACCAATATTTTACATGGAGCGACTGACTATCTGACTTCCACAACCCAGTAACTGGGTAATACGATACCCCTTGGTAAGACTGGTTGTCAGACTTTCGGGCTTCTGACGACTCGTAATGACTGTAAAAGATCCACGAATGACAGCCGGGACCAACGTATTAACGTGCTTTCCGAGGCACGGAGGAGTCTCGGTATATAAAGATGGTTATCCATCCACGGACCAACCCTGGCAAGTCGACTCGTGCGGCTGTTATTACTTAGGATCCTCAAAACATATTATACATTGGGTTCTTAGCAACTAGCTACACAGTACCTATTAGGGAACACAATTTGAAGACAATCAAAATAATTCTTCAGTCATCCTTAAACAGATCGTAACAACAACATAACAACATCATAACAACTTACACAAACATTTTTACTGATACAATTTTCTTTCTTTGACATTGGGTATCTCTCTTCTTGTATATCTGTGTCAGTAAGTCAACAATTACACATACCTAAGTACTACAACACTTCCGAATATAACATTCGCTCGATAATGAAAGGTTCATTCACACGTTTCCATTCAACGGTGCGTACGTTCGCACTTGGCCGTCAAATGAAAGAGAAAGTGTAGTACACTACTACGTGTTTGCTCAAATAATACGCGAGATGCTTTCAAGGTGAAATGAGAAACAATGTGAGGATTTTTTTTCTTTTAAGTGACTACCAGTTGGATGACTTCATCTGTCGTGTATTTTGTATTCCACAATTTTTTTAATACAATGATCTAAGATGAAAATAAATCTATGTTCTTCTCCAGGTCCTAGGCTACCTATTTATTGTCGGATCAGTGGTTTAGGTGTGAAACGTTAACAGGCAGACAAACAGACAGAGTTACTTTCATATTTATAATATACCTATTAAGTATGGATCTGTAAAGGAAACTCTTTTGTTCGTAACAATGATCTACTAATTATACGTATAATAATTATCTTTACATAGTATAAAATGAAGTCGCTTCCGCTGTCTGTTCGCTTAGATCTTTTAAACTACTAAACAGATTTTAATGCGGTTTTCAGCAATAGATAGAGTGATTCAAGAGGAAGGTTTATATGTATAATACATACCGGGTGAAGCCGGGGCGGGTCGCTAGTTATAAATAAAAGTATAAATTAGGTCTAGATATCAATTTTCATGAATTTAATTCAATGAACCCGTAATGTGTAAGTACCTATTAGGTTACATTTAAGCCTTGTAACGTTAAACTCATAAAACTCTGTTCACATTGGATTACATCCAGTACGCTTAGCATGACCACAATAGAAACGGGTTTTGTCGACGGAAGAATAGACAAAATGACAGATTGGATGGTTTATCTGTCATTTTGTCTATTCTTCCGTAGAAACCCGTAGAAAACCCGTTTCTATGACTGTCATGCTACGCGTGCAGGTGGAAGAAAAGACAATATAGAAACTGGACTTGTGGTATAAAATGCAAAATGGAATGCTCGTTCGTGAAGTCTGAGTATAAAGAGAATTTCGCACTGCAATGGAACAATTACAGGTAGATATTTCTATGTTATTCTTAAAGATGTTTTTCAGTAAGTACGTAAGTTCTGATCCTAGGTTATGTTAAAGAAAACGCCTTTAAAGCACGTAAATTAAGTAATCATAATCGTTAGGACAGATGCATGTGTATCTTCCTCGTTGTGGTCGTTAGCTACTGCTGAGCATGAGGTCCTGGGTTGGAATCCCAGGTCGGGAAAACTGTAATTTGGTTTTGCCATCAGGAATTTCTCAGTAGCAGCCCGGAGTCTGGATCTGTGCCCGGTTGATGGCAATAGGCTCGCCCCCTGTTACATAGGGCTTAAACATAAATGGCGAAATATGGGTGTACTATTACAGGTACACCTCTGCCTAACCCTTCGCGGATTACAGGTGTGATGTTATGTATATTGTAGAAATGCATGTCACGAAATGACATACATATATATGCATGCTGTCAGCCAATTGTCCGAAAAGGCGATAATGTGTGCTACTTAACACTTACTTACGCCTGACTTATCGGCTTAACGTGAACATAACAGATGTCAGATATATTTTATGATATCTGTCGTTTGTGTCATAATCGTAAATCTCTATACTAAGCGCGAACATTAATTCATTTCACAGTTTTTCTATGTTTGTTGCAAATGGCCTGACTGATTGTTAAGTTTCGAATACAAATTCTGGAGAAGTATATACGAGATAGTCCTCCAGACCGTATTTCGGCCACGGCGGCCAATCTCAACGGAAACTAGCCTTTGGCGCGGGAGATATTATACCTAGTGCACAAGTGTGTCCGCAGACATAGGTGCACTCTCTCTTCCCTCACTTTCATAGTCTAATGGGACGACAATCCGACACGACCAGGGGCAGATCAGGCGCAGGACCAACGACTTAACGCATTACAGCATTTGCTGACGTAATATTTTACCACCGGCTTTAATTGCGTTGTAACGAAAACTACAGTTAGTCATTTTCATCCCAAAATCCGGATTGGAAATTGGTGAAAAAAAATCTGCGAGTAACTTGGAAGTAGTGCTCGCCAGCCGCTGCCGCGGCACCACTCGCTCCGCTCGCTCGGCTCGCGCGCGGTTGGTTCTAACCTAACCCACCCACTTTTTCACCTCTGCACCCGAACGCAACTACCGGTAGGTAGTTATTTTCATTAAAATTGAGAGTTAAAAAAGTTATTCTTTATCCAATTGTAGAAATTAAGCTGGTTTCTATAGAGCTTAAGAAAACCATATGTTTTCGGAAACTTTGTATTTTTTTCGGAAGTTTGGTATTTTTTTTGGTAATTCATTTTTACACAGCTTAGATAGTATTACAGTCAACCACAGATCGCTGGAAGTTAATTTGTTTTTCGGAAGCTTTATTATTTCCCCTATAAATAAAATATTATAAATGTGAAAGTTTGTACGTTTGGATGTTTGTTACTCAATCACGTAAAAACGGCTAAACGGATTCGGATGAAATTTAGCACACAGATAGTTTATAACCTGGATTAACATAAAGGATACTTTTTATCACGGTAGTACGTATCCGTGGGATAATTTCCGACTTCCACGCGGACGAAGCCGCGGGCGAAAGTTAGTATTAAGTTATAGATGTAAAAGTTTGTATGTTTGGATGTTTGTTACTCCATCACGCAAAAACGGCTGGACGGAATTGGATGAAATTTTGGCTCACAGATATTTTATAACCTGAATACTTTTAATTCCGGTAGTAGTTATGTTCCCGTAGGATATTTTCCGACATCCACGTGGGCGATGCCGCGGGCAAAAGCAAGTAATATATATTTCATTATCCTACATTAAACCAGTAACAGATGGTTATCAACTCACGCATGCACTTGTTTCGTATGACGTAACAGATGGCCCTCTGAATCATCTGCCCGGGTTAACGCAACGTCTTCAAAATTCAGGATGCGATTACGGAACAAAATGGCCGCTCCACTATTTTTTATACGCACGTCTTTGTAATGATTGAGTAATTGCACGCGAAGCGATGTAAGAGGAGAAATTTTGGGTTACTACGATTACAAGTTGTCTCTTGTAAGAGTTACAGAGGTAAGTTATGTCTTTATCCTATTCTTGGATGAAAACGTAATGGCTTACTAACTTTATTCTGTTACTATTAGGTGGGTACAGCGGGCTCTAGAGAAACCTCACCCCCTTGCATTATTTTTTACATTGCTAGGGGGTGAGGGTTCTCTGGAGTCCATTGTACCATCAAAAAGTTCATATCTTACCAGTTTCAAAACAAAATCCCGTGAACACGATGACCACATCTGTTACCGGCCCGGTTCTATAGCCGCCGAGCGCTGCAAGCAAGGATAGTCCTTACGGTGGTTAGATCTTCGATGGTACTCCTTAAACTATAGTAGGTACCTACTAGCGCAAGATAAAATTAAGCTTTCGGATATTACAAACCAAAAAGCAGCTACCCACTCAAAAATGTCGTTATAAATAAATTGTTTTTGACTGATTTTGGTAAGAAGAAATGCGACCTGAAAGCCTTACCCGAAACCTAACCAAAAACCATCGTTTGCGTCTATAAAACGCGACTTGATTGATTGCACGAGTAATATTCACAAAAAAAAGCGCGACGGGCGACGATCGCATACTCGCGTCGATTGCTTTTGGTTAGGACGCGATTAGGCCGAAGCGACTCTTTTGCCCGTTTTATGCCATACTCGCGCGATCATTCAAGTCGCATTATGTACGTCATTGTTGAGGTAAATGATCGCGTTATCGCGTATTCGTGCGACATTCGCCTTCGGTTAGGACGCAGGCTTAGGCATTAAACAAGAACTGTTTTTCTACCTCTAGCTCTGAATATTTCTGACGAAAGACTAAGGCTCACTTGCGCGATCATGGGTTTGCTAAATAACTCGGAGTTAACAGCTACAAACTGCCGGGCTCGCGGGAATGTCCGAAGGGGATACCGTGGCCCCTGGCAACGTACTGGCAACTGAAGGAACACGGGTGGGTTTTAGTCAGTAAGAGTCTGACACGCCCTCCCGTTCCGCCCAGAGCGGGAGAAGTTATTTGATAATTTCCCACCATAAAAAAAGGGTTAATCCAAAGAGAATTATTGGATTAAGCCTGAGTTAGCTGTTAACGCGCAAGTGGGCTTTAATATGGAATCATTGTGTTGATTACAATAAAAAAAATCCGGTTCATATTTTTTGGGCATACTCAGTAAGTAGGAATTATGTAAATTATATACTCGTCGTTTATCATACTTGATCTTAATTAATGTCTAAGTGGATCATTATTAATGCATCATAAACAACATGTTGAACGTGATAATCTGCAAGAACGTGACGAGATTTTAGAACGTCTGGCTAACATTAAAAATGATGAAATTAACAAGGTTTATTAATTTAAATAGGAATTAAGCTTTAAAGATGTAAATAATTCAGGGTTAAATATTTACTACAGGAGGCCATTTCATTGACCTGGCCATTGGCCAACAGACGACGATTTAATACTTTAGACCGCAAATATAAATTCTCAGGTACATCCCCGAGCTTAGCATAATCAGCCTATAGCGTTCCCACTGCTAGGTCACAGGCCCCACAACGCGGGCCGTAATCCACAATGCAGGCCGTAATTTACCACGCGGGCCGTAATTCACTATGCGGGCCGTAATCCACAACGCAGCCCGTAATCCTCAACGCGGGCCGTTATTCACAACACGGGCCGTAATCCACTACGCGGGCCGTAATCCACAACGCAGCCCGTAATCCTCAACGCGGGCCGTTATTCACAACACGGGCCGTAATCCACTACGCGGGCCGTAATCCACAACGCAGCCCGTAATCCTCAACGCGGGCCGTTATTCACAACACGGGCCGTAATTCACAATACGGGCCGTAATTCACTACGCGGGCTGTAATCCACCACGCGGGCCCAGTGCGTGTCAGAAAACCTAAATTCTGATTGAAACCTACTGGGGAAACAGGCCTTGTCTCTGTGAGAGGGTGTGGGCCGTAATCCACAACGCGAGCCGTAATCCACAATGCGGGCCGGAATCCACTGAGCGGGTCGTAATCCACCACGCGGGCCATAATCCACAACGCGGGCTGTAATCCACATCGCGGGCCGTCATCCAAAACGCGGGCCGTAATTCACCACGCGGGCCGTAATCCACCACCGGGCCCAGTGCGTGTTGGAAGACACCTAAATTCGAAATTTAATTCTTTCTAAACATTCTTCTTACATAAGTTTGTTAGTAAAGATTGCGAAAGTCACAGAAAAATGGACTCTTTAACTAGAGACGCAGTGTTGAATTTACCGTAAATTATACATTATAAGTAACTAGTAAGTATTGCACTCATTATGCATCATCCATGTACGTAAAATCATCGGAATGATTACGTAAAGTGCAGTCATGCAAATCTTCAGTTCCGTTCACTAATTATTGCAAAAAAATAAACGACTTAGGAATGCGTGTAACACTTTCGAATCGAAGGTTTATAAAATTCGAGTTCTTGTCTCGTCAAACTAGTATCAAGGCTTTTATAAAAAATAAAAAACGTAGGCTGTCATAGGAAATGCCGACAGAAGTGAAAACTTAAAACTATTTATTTATTATTTTTGTACACACAGTAAAATACAACATAACCATAATTATCAGTACCTACATATTCCTGACAAAATTATGGAATCGTGGTGTGGGGAAATGGTGTAGATAAAGACAGACTTTTTATTCTACATAATAAATATATACGAATTCTTGCCAATATACCACAGAAAGCTGCAAGCCATTCTTGGTAAAAATACAAAGTCCTTACACTAACTGGTATCTACATTTTTAAAGTTGGCAAATTTGTAAGAAATCACCAGACACTGTTTCCACTCACTAACTCACTCCTTCACCCGCAACATCGCAGTGTTAGACGCCAAAACAAAAATGAATTAGCCTTACCAAGCTCAAAATTAATTATGTTCGTTCAGGAACGTTAGCCATGTGCGTGAAAATATATAAACTATTTATATTGCTGTGACCTAGCAGGCTTCATGTATGAAACATATATAGGTACTTGTAACAACTTGTAAACAACGTGGGGTCCGACTGCGCGTCTTCTTTTTATGGATATTTCCCGCCGACTGGTCGACACTTCACGCGACCAGAGGGCTGGCTCATTCTTTGGCCAAAGAATTAGCATTGCCATTCAACGTGGCAATGCTGCAGTCTTCTGCAGTCTTCTGGACACGTTTCTGGATGACAGCGATGCGGACGAATACTTCGACGCCTAAGTGTCCTTTTGTTTTTTGTATCTATTTGTGTAGTTAATTATTGTATTTAGTACCTAGTGTAAATAGTTATTAATATAATTTAAAAGATATTTATTAATAAATATATTTGTTTTGCTGAATGCAATAAATGATATTTGTGATTACAAAGTTACTGCTTAATTCTTAAGAAATTTCTTTCAGAAGACCTGCGAAAGGAGAAATGAAAAAAAAATGGTCTTAGTGTGTACCTACAAGAAGAGAAATATGAATATAGGAAGAACTATGAAATAACAGTGTGTTTTTTCCTTAAGTAACCAAATCAAAAGTAGAATAAAAAAGTATAATACGAGTATAATAACAATTATTAATACTATTTGTATGTTTTTCACATCTATCGGCACTCCGAGCAAAAACAAGCACAACGTCACACTCATAGCTACAGATATACTGTTAACATTAGCATGTCAGTGACGCGAACCCATAAGATTTTCCCCTACCAAAAATCGCTCAACGCGCCTAAATAATGTTTTACTTCAAAAATCTGTGTGAACGTGTTATTAATATGTTTCTAATCTATGTAAAGATATGCTTCGTTTCAATAGGTAGATATGCCTATAAATTGCTCTTTAACATTCGAACAGGTTATACGCCGGCTCTGCAAATTAGTATCTAATCTGCGTTCGTAATTCATTTGCCAAACATGTAAACCAACACGAGTTTAAAAATAAACAACTGTAATGCCTACATACAAGGTTCATTCAGTTTGCGCTACAACTTCATATTTTTTATGACTTTTTCAACAAAACAAGTCGGTCTAAAATCAATTTTATTTACACTTGTATAAAGTTGATGTTGGTCTAAGTGGAAAACTCGTGTTTGTTTATATGTTTGGCAAATAAATTGTGCACGCAGATTACCTAAATCGCTTGTTATTTCTGCATGGACGTGGTCTCCTTTCGATTTTGGCAGCTCATAATGGGATCTTATGCAGATTTTAAGAAGGCCTACAATATCGAAGCTCACATCGACTTAGATAGAACCAGTCAAGACCAAAATCAAAAGTCATTTATTCAAACAATGCTGGGAATTAGCATTTTTTAAACGTAAAAATTATTTATGACAGTTCCCCAAAACGCCCTTCACCGCTTCCTAGTGATTTAGCTGGGAAGAAGTGGCGCAACAAACTCCCCAGCACGCGTAGCATGATAAACATAGAAACAGGTTTTCTACGGGTTTTGTCGACGGAAGAATAGACAAAATGACAGATTGTGATTGTTTTTCTGTCAATTTGTCTATTCTTCCGTCGACAAAACCCGTGTCTATTGTGGTCTTGCTACGCGTGCAGCTGGTCAATCCTCCTCCATTAAATCCAAACCCTTTGGTTAAATCATTTCTTAGCAGATGTCTACGTTATTAAAGGAACTCACCTGCCAACCAAGTCGCTACGCTTTAAGTTTCGAATTTGCTTGTAGATACATAGATTACGACAAATAACAAGCGGTACAAACATTTGTGGGCGCAAAGTCGTGGGTAAAAGGTAGTTCTAATCCTAGAAAGATACTTTCGATCTCGTTCGGTACATCGCGTACCGTAGTCGCTCAGTCGTGCATTGTCGCTACGTGCCCGGTGTGTGTGTCCATTGCTACACGACTTTTTAGGAGTTGTGAAGAATTTAATATTAATTATTTATATTGATACATGCTACGCTGATCCTAATTAGATAATGGAATAAAGGCATACTTGCATTGCAAGAAACAATCTTACAGAAATTAAAATATACGTAGCGAAATTTTATTACTTAGTTCGTATTGCGGCTACACATGATTGGTACGGGAATACATAATTTTTTTCAAAATTCTTAAATTTCAAAATTCAAAATTCAAAATAATATCTTTATTGTGGGCATATTATTATGTCAGTTGGACTCAAACGATGTAATATCTTGCATGCTCTTGTACATTTTTAAACAAATAAAGAAATCTTATCTTATCTTATTGCATTGAAGCAGATTATTAAGCTTTTCAGCTTTTATAAAGGGGTCTGTTGGACACACATCTCATACATCCACATTTATCAATAAAGATTTTATAGTGGTAAGAGAAAAACAAATCTGTAAATAACTACAAACTCTCTTTCTGAATACTCTTTTAAGATCGTTTATTTTGAAAGTGGGCAACGTCGCAAATATTGTCAAATATGTCGCTGTTTTGATTAATTTGGCAATACTACTGTATGGAAATAAGAAATGTGGCTAACTAGCGAACTAGAATATTGATTATGAAATGCAATAATTAATATCGTAACACCGAATATTTCGTTTAAAAAAAATTGCAACTTTTCAAATGCCTTTTTTACACCTAAAACGGGTACAACATCAAGTTCCATGTTATATTTGCAATTCATTATTAACTAGCTGACCCGGCGAACTTTGTTCCGCAATCAATCAAATATAAAAAACCCTACCTACCCTACCTACCCTACCCTACCTACCCTACCTGCCCTACCTGCCCTACCTACCCTACCTACCCTACCTACCCTACCTACCCTACCTGCCCTACCTACCCTACCTACCCTACCTACCCTACTAAAAAGTATGTTGAAAATATATGTTAGACTCCTGGTTCTAAGCTACCTCTCCACCAATTTTCAGCCAAATCGGTTCGGCCGTTCTTGCGTTATAAATAGTGTAACTAACACGACTTTCTTTTATATACGAGTATATAGATATTCTAGTTCGCTACTTAGCCACATTACTTATTTCCATAAAGTAATATTGCTAAATTAATCAAAACTGTTAAATTCTTGACAGCTATTTGCAACGTTGCCAGCTCTTAAGTCCTAAACAGTAAGAAAATTCGTCGCAACTACAAATAGCATTTTCTGCCACATAATATGCTATCACCATGCGATAATTTACAAGCCACCTGAAATACCAGTTGCTGTACGCAGTGCAAAAGGTAAGGTACAATGGAAACCCGCGCAGAAAGCAAGCACCTAACCCATGTTCAAGGAAGCTCAGTCGATGTTCGGCTTGCTAGTGGCACACAGGGGGTCGGCAGAGTTCGTTCTAGTTACAGTCGAGTGATACTATACAGTTCATAGTACTGTGTGATAAGTGTTAAGGAATACAGGATATTTTTGGAAAGGTTCGTTTTTTTTTTAAATTATGTTTTTTTTTACTTGCGAAATGTCGATGTACACTTTTATAAGTACACCTCTGCCTAATCCTTCTGGTTTTATAGGCGTGATGTTTTAATTTTAAGAGTTGGTAATCTAGGGTGCCTATGATTTCCAGATTTTTTCCAAAGACTGAGGTTATGCTCCTTTAGATTATGAGTGTTGTGTAAACAATGAGTGAGGGAATATTTTCAGATAGTGTTGAATGTATTTTATTATTAATAAATACGATAGATTGACCTTGGAACATCAAATTAGAACATGCTTTTTATGAATGTTTGTATAATAGTTTTTTTTTTCATTGGAATCAATTTTTTTATTCCTATAGAGAATAACGAATTGATACAATAATACCTTTAATTAGTTCAATAAAATGATTTACCTACATAAAGGTTGGCAAAAGTTTTCGCGTCATGTAGGGACATTGACGCGCTAAATTTCATCCGAATCCGTTCAGCCGTTTTAGCGTGAAAGCTTAACAAACAAACACCAACAAAAAACACACTTTCGGATTTATAATATTAGTTTTAATAATAATAATAAATAATAATATCAGCCTGTTACTGTCCCACTGCAGGGCAAAGGCCTCTTCTCATACAGAGAAGGCACGAGCATTGATCACCACGCTTGCTCAAGACGGGTTGGCGATTTCAGACTTATATTAACTATAAGTCCAGGTTTCCTCACGATGTTTTCCTTCACCGATGTCAGTAATGTCCAAGATAAACTTAGAAAGTACATATGAATTGAAAAAGTCACATTGGTACTTGCCCGGATTTGAACCCACAACCTCGTGCATGAGAGGCGAGGCCTTAACCACTGGGCCATCACGACACTAATAACACTAATAACTAATATTAGTTTTATACATTATTAATTTATTATATAGCTTATCGCTTGTTAATCATTCCTTCATAATGCAAAAACTGGATTCATACATTCAAATCGTTAACCGTCATATTTTTACGATACAAAACTAAAGGTTTCGTGTATATCCGATTTAGATCGGATCTTTACTCTTTTGAAAGATAGTTGTATACTCAAAAATTACTTGAAGCAATTAATGTTCGGTTGCTTGTCAAAAATAAGGCCAAACTAAATGCTTGACCTTGCTAACTAAAGGTCAAAATTAACACGTTGTCTAACTCCTAAAAAAGATTTACAGTTTGGCTGCAGTTATTAGTAATCTTAGTAGCAATAATTTTTTACTGCTTTACTGTATCGTACACACACGATTTTCGTAGTTATTAAATTCCCCCTGTGTTACGATGTGTAGGTACATTAAAAAAACGAGCAAGCCTTACATAACAGTAGTCGCTTAAGATGTGCTTCATCAGATCACTTGACGAACAGTACCAACCTCTCGGAAAATGGGTTGGTACCATCTGACGGCCAATTCTAGCACCGCGCGCGGTCAGTTGTCAAATCAAATAGCGCGCGCTTCCCCGGCTTCCTGTTACACACTTCCGTCCCATTTCACCAAATCACTCCCACAGATAGCAGGCAAGTGAGAGGAAAGATGATACATACCGACATCAATCCTACTATATAATATTATAAACGCGAAAGTTTGTGAGTATGGATGTTTGTTACTCTTTCACGCAAAAACTACTAAACGGATTTGGATGAAATTTGGCAAACAATTGAAATTTTTCGTCGGTTATTAAAAAAAAAAACAGATGTTTCATAGAAAAGTGCAATACCTACGCGGTCAAAATGTATGGAGCAGCTGTTTTTTTTTTAAATAACCGACGAAAAATTTCCACGCAGGGGGGTTCAGAATCATGTACTGAATCCATGGTAACCGGCTTCACGTCGATGTCCCGGACACCCCGTATACGAGTATATGTACAGTTTTGAGCGTGTAATTCTGTGTCTGCACGGCAAACACCGCTTGATTGCTAAAGTAAAACATACACGATTAGCAACTTATTATAGCGTGCTTTTATTTTAAATCATGCATAGATAGACCCTAATAATAATCGATCTACGAATGACAGCCGGGACCAACGGCTTAACGTGCTATCCGAGGCACGGAGGATTCTCGGTATGTAAAGATGGTCACCAATCCACTGACCAACCCCGGCAAGCGTAGCTTAACCTGATGGATCGAACAGTGCGGCTGTTGTTACTTAGCCACGAGCTCCTCCGTAATTAAACCGTAAACGTAAATCATAAACCACAAACAAACACAAAAGCCTAGGGTTTTGTATATGTTTTACGTTCCTACGACCACAGACCATCTCTCGTCCCTAGATCGCGTAGGTACCTGCAAAAGAAAACTAATACCTGCTGACGCCGTTGTTCATAACTTTCCTAGCATTATTGTTCTTAATTACCCCTATTGAAGATAATAATCTCTACTAACTTTTCCGGATATGAAATGAACCGTGGAAATTATCATTAAATACAGATTAGGTACATACTGTAACGTACCTACTGTACACTTCTTTTTAGAGAATATTACGTGAGTGACGGTAATCATGAAGAATGAAGAAGGTTGTGACTTTTGTGTTTGAAGATATTAATCACCTGTCATATTGTCTGCTGTGTGAGAACTTGAGTATTCGCCTTTTGGAGGATTTCGTTTTCGTTGTTTATGAAGAAACATACATACGTAAGGAGTACTTCTTCCGTTGTGTTTCCTACCTAGATCACCTGCAAGGTCGGTAACGGGCTCACTGTACAGTCAGTCTGTCTTCAATAATAATTCAAAAATAATAGAGAGCAAAAAAAAAACTGTTTACCCTCTAACCTGAGGTCCATACACAGGGTGTGTGTGCCCTTAGAGTGTAGTCCCTTATTTTACAAGTTTTTTGCCCTGGCAAGCTGCCGACAACCTCTTAAGTAGACCGGCGAGATACTATAAAAAAATAAATAAAAATAAAAATAAAAATCATTTATTTCAGACAAAAAAGTCCATAGGCAAGGCAAGGTTGTTAGCAACAAGAATTTTGCTTAAAACTAATGTTAGTAACTAAAAAGTAAAAAGAAGAAACTAGCCACACCGTCTACCCCTGCACAGTAGGCTCATCGGTCTCGCAACACATGGAGTTCAGTGAACCTACTGAGCAGAACAGTATCGGTTCTCTCGCCAATCATTCTTAGGACGCTATTCGGGCTCCCCCGTACTCATCGCACCACCGACGCAACTTTTTTACGCATAATTGCGTAGAAGTCATCTACGCCGCCAGCGTAAACGATGCACTGCAACATCGAGGAAGCCGAAACAGAGCCCTGAAAACATTATTATACTGGACGCGCAAGGCATTGTAGGCTTTTTGTGTGAATTTTGCCCACAGGCCGCTCGTGTAGAACGTCTGGCAGAATGCCTTGAACATCGTTATTTTAACAGGAGCAGTACAACGAGCGAACCTGTGTGCCAACATATTACCACGCACCGAAAATGCCCTGCGCTCTCTCTCAATGTCTAATTCGTCACTCAAATTCCACACCACTCCACCACTCCACAATACACTATACACCACCACACTCACATACACCACCACCACAGACCACTACATTAAAAAAAAAAAATACTGAATATTTTCCTATTCAATTAATCAAGGTAGCTGGCAGCCTTTTTAATTTTTTGAGGATGGGAATTCATCAAATGACTTCTCCCGCTCTGGGCGGAGCGAGAGGGCGTGTCAGACTTTTACTGACTAAAACCCACCCGTGTTCCTTCCGTTGCCTGTGTGCCGGGGCCGCGATATCCCTTTCGGACAAACTCGCAACCCTGACAGGCATTGGCCCTTACGGACCCCGTCAGTTGGTGCTGACATCTCTTTGAGGCAGTAGCAGGCAGCCAGAGCTTCAAAAAGATAGTAACTATAATCGTTAATCTTCTCTTTTCAGGAAAAAACACCAGCAAAATGCGGAGTCGAGTCAGCGTAGTAAAATGGCCTCTACGCAGCCTCTGCGGCCCTGGTCGCCAGATATCCACCACAGCGCGAGGTAGCCAGGCATCCGACGGTGGATTAGAAATCAGTGCGTAGTATTTATGATTTCCTTTTGCCAATCGCCAGTTTAATCGTGGTTCTGAGGTACACGAGTTCCGTGACCATGCAGTAACGGGACGAATTAAAGTGGCAGGTATTTATTTTCGAGAGATTTCGATAAGAAGTTTCGCAGGAAATCATGCAGTAAGAGAATGATTGCTGGTCTGTTCTCAATGGGTAATTTTGGCGAGGCGAGCAAATAGGTAAAACACATTTTACTGAACTAAGTACGTACTATATAACTATAGTTATACCTCTGCCTAACACTTCTGGGTTTACAAGTGTGATAGTATGTGTTGGTAGGTATGTAGTTATTCATAGAATTGTATGAAGCTAATACATACTCGTAAATAACATTTTTTTTTTGATAGACGTAAATGATCAAGTGAATCTTATTTTAGAGACAAGTACATAGTTAATAAGTCAGAAATGACTTTTTAAAACTTTTAAGCGTTACAAAGGCAGTCTAGTTTTTGCCATTCTTCACACATAGGTACGGTCAGTACATTGCGCAAGAGTTCGCGCTGTCTGAGCATGCAAGTGATAGTATTGCATGCAGTAATTAGATCTAGATCTGCAGGTAACCTTACGATGCAAACATAATAAATCTAATTAACAGAACTAATTAATTAAATTATTATATATTATTATTATAGTTAATTTTTATTTTGTTATTTATGTAATGTAATTATATTATATTGTTGTTGTTGTTGTTGTGTAATTATAAATCTATTTGTTCTTACCATGTGAGGACGACAATACGACAATAAAAAACATTGGCATAGGAGTATTTAGTATTTAGTATTTTGAAACCTTCAAATACAATCGGAATAGTAGTGATGAGCTGACTATGAGTTTTACCAATAAATCGACTATATCAGCTATGGTGACTAATAAAGGCTCCCGCAGACAGGTGCGATTCTGGTAGAACAATTTGCATGAAGTTTTCATTGAAATTGTTCTACTAGAGCCGCGTCGCGCCTGTCTGGCTGCCTCAAAGAGAGGGTACTATACCGTTGAGGAATTTGAAACTGACAAATTGTGAATCTATTGACCTTGTAATATAATGCTTAACGTAAATGTAATATAATAAATGACTATACTATATTATACTTATCTACATGACTAAAATGAATAAAATAAATAATAATAATGATTTATTTTAAATAAAATGTAATAAATTATTGACATGTCGTGATGGTCCAGTGGTAGGGCCCGGGCAAGTACCAATGTGACTTTTTCAATTCATATACAGTAGGTACTTTCTGAGTTTTAATTGGACATTGCTGACATCGGTGAAGGAAAACCATTGACTTTATAACTAAAATAAGTCTGAAATCGCCAACCCGTCTTGAGCAAGCGTGATGATCAATGCTCGTGCCTTCTCTGTATGCGAAGAGGCAGGACAATAACAGGCTGGTTTTAAAAAAAAAAAATTTTTTTTTTTCATATTTAGTATAATGTAATGAATTGCAATAAATAGAATCAATATTATATTATGGAGCATTGCGCGGTTATGTGTGTATGTTGTTGTTTTATGTGCAGTGATAGCCTAGTGGTGTGACCGTCAAACTACCAAGTCATAGGTCTCGAGTTCGAACCCAAGCCACCCAAGATTCATGTGCGTATTGTATAATTATCACTTGCTTAAAAAATGGTAAAGGAAAACATCGTGAGGAAACCAGCATGCCTGAGAGATATTTCTCGACGGCATGTGAAGCCAAGTCAGAGGCCCATGGGCGGCTATAAAGCTCTGACACCAGAGGGGCAATTCCCGTAATTTTTTTAATCTTTCGCATTCGCATCTTATTCGCAATCTGTCAAAAATACAATAAATTTACCAAAATTTTTGACAAGTTTGACAGATTGCGACTTAAATGTAAACGTTTTATATGGACGAGAATTTGCCTTCTGGTTAGTCACTAACCAGACGAAAAGAAGGAGATTATATTATGTAATTGAATCATTTGATATGAAACAATCCCAGTGCCACACGGTGCATGTGCATGTGCATATGCAATGAAATTTTAATGCAAGCCTACTAACCAGTGTTTTTTATGTTAGCAAATAAATAAATAAATAAATAATATATAGGGTTTATTAAGTGTTTGTTGAATTATTGTTTGTAGACTGGAGACACGTTTAATTTACTGTCGTATTGACGAATGCATTATATAATCTTCAAAGAAGCTAAGATTTCTCACTCGTGCAATTTTGAAGGAACACTTTTTGCCTCTCATACACTAATAAAGTATGAACTCCATTTTTACTACGAAAGTGGGTCAGCCAAGACAATACCTACTTTGATACGACACAATTGATGGGAACTAGATCTTGTCATTGTTTTAACATTATAATCATACCACGCAATCGTTCTCAAGCACATTAGAGAACGTTATCGTACATTGACTAAGTATTACTACTCAATTTATATTGTCACAATCGAAATGTCATACAGTTAGAGTACCTAACTGACGTCGGCATAGACAAAACCCATGATGGGTCATTGTTAACTAAAACCCTTATGTACCGTATCGAAACTTTTCATTGACTCACAATAAGATTTCACGGAGTTTTTTCTCTAAAGAAACAAAGGCATTTGACACAGTATTATTCCTTTCTTACATTTCTCAACAACAATTAAATATACACCATCCATTTTTAACAGGTCCAAAACCAGTACAATCTTGTCCGGTACAAGGAAGTCGTGCGAGATCGACTCACGCGGCGATTGACGCGTCGGTGTTCGACATGGCGCCATCCGTCAAATCGTGGGATGACGTACCTGGACCCAGGCCTCTGCCACTGTTGGGCAACACGTGGCGATTTACTCCTTATATCGGTAAGTTTTTCTAAAATAGAAAGTGTTTGTTAAATGCTGATTAGAGGTTAGATCGTTAAGGATTAGGAAAAGTCCTTGCTCTGTACCTAGGCCCCCCATATCTTCCGATTGTATTTTGGTATTGTATCAGGTAGAATATAAAATAAACTCCTAGTTATTTATACACATGTATACCTCAGTCGTCATGACTAGAAACTGATCACAAACTCTAGCCAGGTGAACGCACGTTAGGCGGTCTTTGGAAAAGCGTCCGCAGTTGATGTAAATTTTTTTGGCTAGTCATATCATCAACATAGACTGCAAATATTGAATGTTGATGATATTAAGAGAGTACTTATTGGTGATAGCTCGCTCCTACCTCGGCATTTTCACTTCCATAAACTTCAATAAAAAAGCCATTTGTGAATAGTGAAAAATGGAAGTTCAATATACACTGGTTGCTGTCAACCACCGAGAACCGACACATTAACGTTAAAACTTTCATGTTTTAGAAAGAATGAAGCTTTTTCTTTTCTAGTATACTTATGCGTTTTTTTTTATAACTAAGATTAAAGTCACCGGCACGGAACTTGGCAAGAATCGTAGATGCGCAGAATTCGTTTTAGCTCGTTTTTTTTAACACATGTGCAAAATTAAATTATGGCAATAACCTTAGAATAATGATATGCAATAAAAGCTGTCAATTTTTTTGTTGCACTAAGTGTATATGCGCAAACTTACTCCCAATATGCCAAAACCTTGCTAAGTTACGTGCCGGCGACTGTACTATGTTTATAGTTATACGGGGTAAATTTAAATTAGCTAGCGAAAATCCGCAGACGTGATGGGTATCTAAACATGATAAAACAAAAAATTTATTAATTTGGTGAGGTTTTTTGGGTTCATCAACCACAGGTAGTGCAGTCATTTGTTATATCAGTAAAAAAAACAACTGTTTTTTTATTTATATTCAAAGACGTCATGGATATCGATATCTAAACATGATAAAACAAAAGAAAACAGATTTTCTCAACTCATACTTTAAGTAACAACAACCCAGGGGTCGCAGACGCCAAAAAAAAACAGCATTTTTTTTTTTGTGCTTTTAAGGCTGCGGTCCATCTGACCACACGCCGACCGCGACCAACGACATGTAACCGTCCGTCACCAATAGCGGCCGAATGCTATCATCGTAAACAAACGGGCGCGGTCTCGCTCGCTCGTTTTGACAACCGGCGGCATGTCGATCGTCCGTCAACGTCACCGCACGCTGTCAGTATCGTCTGACGTTTTAAAGAGTCCGTAGCCGATACCCATCACGTCTGCGGCTAATTTAACTTATTTAATCTGACTCTGTATAATATTATGCATGTGTCTGTGATATTTATATAAAGAGACGTTTAGCACGAGGTCAAAGACTCATAATCAAACCGTTGCAACTAAATAGCTTGTTAAAGACCACAGACATGCGAATATTACAAAATGGCATTGAAATGAAATGGCGCAAACATAATTAAGTATATTTCTGAAAATAAAAATATGAAATATTAAAATTATAAATAATAGGTACCTACTTAAATTCAATTGATAGATGGTAATTATATTTATGAATAAATAAATAAAAATATAATGATGTCTCTACTTAAACTTTCTGAAATTAGTACCTTCCATTTAATAAAGCTAATGTGTATGTGGGAATAAATACACAATATTGTGGTAAATTAACGATCTCTGAAAAATAAAGAAATGTTTTAAGTCTCATGCAGACTGTCGCGACGCGACGCCGGTAATCGTTCTACCGTGAAGTTTTCTTAGAAAATGTTTTGTTAGAGTTGCGCCGAGGCTATAAGAGTGCAATTGTACTCTCCATTTAAAATTCATTCAATGTACACTAAAATTTATCTCTTTTCGGTACTTGCGTGTTAAATATCACATTTACAACCAGAACACATAAGGAACCGTTCTACGAAATTAGTGTATGTAGGTACCTTCAAAAGTACCGTTTGTTATAAGTAATGCAATGGTTGCACATTCCTAACAAATGAGGAAAAAAATAACAGAAGAACCAAGAAAAAAAAATACTGCGAACAATAATTATTAAAATTTTGAGAAGTGGAAAAACAGTGTTGATGTCAAACATCTTCCTAGCACGGCGGGCTGGCTGGGACGGCTGGGCCGTTTGTGATTGAAACACTAGGCTAGGTCCATGGGGTCCAGTTCCCACTTGGTTTTTCAAGACATTGCCAAACTGTTTGTCGCATGTTCACGTAACCAGAGGGCTGTTCAATTTTTGGCCAAAGAATCAGCATCGCCATGCAACGTGGCAATGTTGACAGTCTTAGACAGCGATGCGGATGCATTTGTTGATGCCCTATGATTCTTTCCCCCCCTTTTTAAAAGACATGCACATAATTATTAAGTTACTTTGCTTAAGTATTACGTAAAACTTATCTCGTTTTAAAATAAAAAGGAATACTACCATTTGGAAACCATTAATTTGGTATAAGATGCTCTCAAATTTTAATTCTTTCACCAATACGTATTATTAAAACAAAGATGAACGCAAACATGACGTACCCTGGACGCGATTATCTACAGCCACAAAATAATAGCAGAGTTACGAAACGTGGTCATTACAAAACAATTAACATATGACGTAGAAAAACGTGGCCTAGCTATCGATAACCCACGGGAGACCTTGACTGCAGGTAGATGTGTTAATAGCCTACTGGCCGTGAACTTTTAAACTTGAGCTATGGGTAACGCCGCCTAGCTCATTTCTAGCTTAGCTCTTGTAGGAAATACGGATATGCTTTTAAATAGAGAAAACTAGGTGGCCCCAGTCAAAGTAACAAGGAATAGAGTTGCCAGCCTTAGGTGGATATGGGTTGAAGAAGCGAGAGAGAATGGTAGAGAAGGGGTTTGTGGCTAACTTTACATATCAAGACCCCTCTCTCAAGTTAAACCGTTGGTCCCGGCTGTCATTCGTGGATCTTTGACAACCAGTCTTACTAAGAGGTATCGTATTATCCAGTAACTGGGTTGTGGAGATCAGGTGGAGCTGCATCCAGTACGGCACTTTAGCCGGGTCGAGGCAGCGTCACTATAATGCCGTTAGCGGCACTTTATCCAATAGGGAAAGAGTACCGCTAGCGGCACTGTATTCACTGCCTCAAAAAAGCTCAAATATACAAATATTTTAAAGAGAACAATACTCCTGGCTTTTGGTACCTAAACAATTGCGAATGAAGTGTTTGAATAAGTGTGAAACTATTGAAGTCGTAAAACACTCTAGACCAATTCAAATTGTTTGATATTTGCCTTAAAAATACATAATTATCATAATCGCATTACTTGAACATTGAGTATATTTAAATAGCAAACAAGTGGGCGAATTGATGGCTCTCAACAAACTCTCAGGACACCGGTTGTGTGTAGAAATATGTTTATAAGCCTAACAAATGATTTCTCAATCCATTCTCACTAGGTACTATGCATATGTCATTATGATTATAAGGATAAGTTATGTGGTTATGGATATATTATCTTCATTATTATAAAATGCCGGTGTTGACTCAAGTATTTTGCAACGGAAGCTCAGGAAACTTGTATACACACCTTGTCCATTAAGGCTGAAAAGGCAGTGCCCATCTAAAATAGCACGCCAGTTGAATATATTAACTTTTCTCCAGCGAATAAGTTTGTCATTTTGATAGTTTTTGTATGGACAATCTGTCAAAGGGTTACATTTATTCTTCAGATAAATGTTTTTGTAAATTGTGACGTTCAAAAGTGCCTTTTATGTGCCTAATTGAACTAAATTGTTTGACTTTGACTTATCTAATGATTGAAAATTAGGCCCTTAATTAATTTTATTTTATCGCTGTCCGGTGATTTTAACTGATAACTGAGCTAGGAAAGAGGGTGTCTGTTTATGACTACAAGATAGCAGTAAAAACTTACGACTGGAGCCGAGTATACCCGATTCAGCGTCAGCGACCCGAGCGTGTCGGTTCGGTTTGTTCACTGTTCAGCACGCGCAGTATGACAACCATAGAAACGGGTTTTCTATGGGCATTGTCGACGAATGAATAGACAAAATGACAGATTGTGATTTTTTACCTGTCATATTGTCTATTCTTCCGTCGAAAAACCTTTATGGTAAGTGTGCAGAAAGAATGCTAAGTGCGCTTAAGAAGTTTTCACTTCAAAAATCTAGTTATTTTCGACCCTAATTAATTCTATGAGTTGTGCTTAATTTAAACACTTTCAGTTATTTCTTTGAAAAAACTGGCAGTCGCAAAAAAAAAAAACGATCTGATCGTTTTGTGCATAAAATAGTTGCGGAAAATCTGAGCATCTTTACTTATGTTCTTAGTTAAACATTATTTTATTTATATAGGTAATAACAGTTTTATTTGTATATTTAAATATTAACGACTCCTCTGTCATTATGAACACCATGTTAAACCATTACGATGCAAGTGATAGCAGGCATGCACACGGCAATCTTCTATAATTACGTTGTAATAAGCCATCAGACCATTGTTGTTGATTTCATAACTGCCTGTAGGCACAGACAGCATAACAATTTTCTTTAATATCGCCTCCGTTACGAAATATATCTAGGACAAGGTCGCCATTTTGAATCTTTATGCATGATAACAATGAATCTCATCTTTATGTTACCTTGATGACACTTTCGACACCGTGAAGAAATATTTTATTAAATTATTCTTAATATTTTGACTCGGAAATTTAAATTCAACACCTGTATACGCAATCAGTTAAAGACATAACACTAGCGACCTATCCATGCTTCGCACGGTTTTTACGACTTGAAAAAAATCGAGATTTCTTTATTATAATATGTAACTAATTTAACACCAGTAGGCGGCACACCTCCGCCGCGAAACCATAGCATATTGAATTGAACTACTGCGGTTTCGCTACTATGGTTTCGCGGCTCTAAGAATGTATTAAATATAAATGTATTACACACATAAACCTTACGAAATAAATTCAAAAAAATCTCGGTGCGTAGTTTAGAAACGCGGTTACATAGACAGACACGAAAAGCCACTTTATTATTGATGTGTAACATCTTTCCTCTCGATTTCCTGCAATCTGTGGGAGTGATTTCGTGAAAAGCGACGGAAGAGTGTAACAGGAAGCCGGGGAAACGCACGCTATTTGATTTGACCAATGAGCGCGTGCGGTGCTATAGTTGGCCGTCTGATGGTACCGATCCATTTTCCGAGAGGTTGTAAACAGGATGATGAATGTTGTTTTTATCATATATTCTACGTCAGCCAAGATGTCAGATGTTACACATTATATGGGACTACTGTAAGGTTCGCTCGTTTTTTTATAATATGTATAGATATAGATTAATTTACAGCAATTTTCCAGATTTATAAATTTATGCACACGACAGTGACAAATTGCAACAAAATAATCGTCATTTCGTGTTATTTGGCAAATAAAACAGCTGTAAATACAACATTAGCGTTATGTCTCATCAATTACATTTGGCAAACTGGTTATTTTAATTTGCATTTTTTTTTACCGGACTTCAGAACCCTATTAGGTAATACAAGTCCAACTATAGTTACTATTTTTCCTTACAGTTGACTGTAAAAGGTGCTATCAAAAATAATGATAGGCAGGTCAATCCAAACAGCTGATAGTACAGAGCAAACAAATAAATTACACGGTGCTGGTAATAGGGGCAGGTTCCGGAATTACACGTTTCCCTTCCTTGTGCAACCGCTGCACGGTTGACGGTGCGGTGACCATCTCTAAGCCTAAACGGAATATCAGGTTTCTTTCATCCTAGATTTTGTAATATTCGCAGTTCTTGAATGTTCCTGGTTACTTATAATTATTTATACATCTGTACCCTAATTGCGTAATACACGATCAATCAGTATCTGAATCGTTTTGAAACAGATTGCTAATCCATTGCTTCATAAATTCGAAAATAAATGTGTTCCGCAACGTAAATAACGCAATGAATGTTGTTGAACTGTCAAAATGAAACAGATTAGTCGTAATCGCTTACGAAAATATGTTACGATAGATAAGAGAGATAGCTGACTGGTAAGTTTCTATAGCTTAACTACTGAAGGAAATTATGCCAAATTCGGCTGCAAGCTTTGAGCCGAATTTTGTCTAATATGTCTGGATGATACAAGTATGGTATTACCGGATTTTCAAGTAGGTAGTTTAAACGTTAGCTGTGGGCAAAGCTTATCCTAACTAATATGATAAACGCGAAAGTGAGTTTGTTTTTATTTCAATTAATTCCAAGAACTATTATACTATCACTTACTAACTATTTAGACTAGATACCTACTAAATACAATAACTAACTACACAAATAGATACAAAAAACAAGAGGACACTTAGGCGTTTCGTCCGCATCGCTGTCATCCGGAAACGTGCCCAGAAGACTGGCAGCATTGCCACGTTGAATGGCAATGCTAATTCTTTGGCCAAATTACGAGCCAGCCCTCTGGTCGCGTGAAGTGTCGACCAGTCGGCGAGAAATTTCCTTAAAAAGGAGACGCACCCTCGGACCCCATGACCCGAGCGTTTCGACCCCAAACGGCCCAAAACTGTAGTTTGTTTTTTATTTGTTTGTTACGCTTTCACACTAAAACGGCTGAACGGATTTTGACACACGGGTAGTCCATGACCTAGGTCAGGATATCGGATACTTTTTTATCCCGATTTTCCCACGAAATCGAGACTTATGCAGGTGAAACCGTGGGGCACAGTAAGTCTTAGATAAACCCCACATATACAGGTTAGCTGCCTATTCGGATTCTGGAGATCTGGAGTTCTAAAATACAGGCCTAGGCTTAGTTTAGACTTCAGATCTCCACAAATTACAAAATTTTGTCAAAATATCTGTCAACTTATTATGTTTAACTAGTATAAGAATGTAATTTGTGGAGATAAATAAACATATTTTTTTATTTTTTATTTATTTGTCATAACAACCATTAAGTTAGTCAAACACAGTAGAGCTAGCAGCCGTTTCAATACATACTATGTTTTATTAGATAGTAAAATGATGTAGTGAAACCGTCTCGAAAGCCAATTAGTGGTGTTAGTGCAATACCTTTAATAAAACAGGTAATGTGGCAGCAGTAATTAGAAAGTAGATCTGGCAACCAGGTGTGAGGGTTAGGTTGTTCTAAACCTCAGAGTAGAAATGTTGACGGGTATCTGTTCGAGATTTCTAAACGGGTCGGGAGTAGTTGTGGTAGACCGCTTACTTAGATTAAAGTTATTGCTGTACAAGTGGCAAATCTGCCAACCTTATGGGCACTTTTGCTATTGAACGCGATGGGGACGAATTTTTTGATGCCCAATGGGCTCTTCCCTTTTATATACTTGTATATTATATACAATGCCGCCCATGGGCATGTGACTATATTTTTCTGAATATTTATGAAAAGTTATCGAAAGTTAACTTTAAAAGGGATTAATTACCAATTTTGACAAAATTAGAAACGTTTTTCAACACAACATTATGTTTTGTTCAATTTTTACAGTATAACGCCTTAGATATATTCAAATCTATGTTTTATATGTACAATATCTTAAATAAATATAGGATGCATCGACGCATGTTATTTAAAATTCTATGTAGGTAACTGCGAATCAATTTTTACGCTTTAAGACCTAGACCAAATATTTTTTGATATTCAGATAGCTCATGACATAAAGTGCCATAAAGAATTTCCAAATGAAAAAAAAAAAGTTAAAATTTCGCGGTTTTTCTGGTCACAAACAATCTATAAACACACAAAGGACCAATAAAAATACACACTACCAATATTATTTTATTGCGTAGTAAAGTAAAATGCCGATGACGATGATGTAAAATCGCTTCAGGGATGTCCCACTGACGTGAGAACAATGGTCACTTTAGTGGTAATCACCAACAAATATTGTTGAGGCCTATTTTGACGGATACATGGTGAATTATACAGTTTTCGTAATAATTTATTTCCTGTGGATGATTTCGTAACTAAATGTTATTTAATTTTGATGTTGTAAATGTAAAATATTTACTGTACGACACAATTTAGATGTAGCATAACTTTGAAAATTTGCGTTCTTTCATTTCCATTTTACAAATGTATTTGGTTATATGAATTTACAAGTTATTACGTTTGCGTAAAGATCATTTTCACATAAAGCAAGTAATAAAGATTGGTAATTTTGAAGGCGCACTCATTTCGGATTGTGATCGGATTTACGAATTTTGCCGATGCTACATCTAAGTTGTGCCGTACTGTACTAGAGGAAGTAGGTAGGTACTAGAATTAGTATAATCAGCCAATAATATTCCCTACTGGACACCGGCTCCTCTCTGTGAGACGGAGTGGGCCATAATCCACCATGCGAGCCCAGTGGGATGTCTCTGAGTGTACTTACCTTACGATTTTGTAATGCTAGTTATTTGTTCGGGTACCTGAGGAAAGGCGTGAAATATTATTTGTTTTTCTAACAAAATACAAGCGTACTTATCTTAAATGTAGGTACCGAGTACACTTGACTGAATAAATATTATGGCTAAGTAAACAAAAAACAAACTTAAATTATTATTACCCTTAGCAATAAGTAGTTAATTCATAAATACCAACAAAGACTTGAAGAGAAACAAATATAATGATGAAACATATGGCTGAATCTCCATGAATAACCACAGATTAGTACAGATGGGACACACCGCAAAATCATTTAAATAAAAAGCGACTCTTGCCACGACACAATAAAGTGCAATTCAGGTCGCACAGCGCTAATTACCTACAGTTATATTCACCTACAAGTTGCCGCTCTTTCTATCGCGTAACTCATAAATCTTCTGACTACGTTACGTCAAAATGGTCAAAATGTATGGAACAGCTGTTTTTTTCGACGAAAAATTTGTCACTCAGGGGGGTTCAGAATCATGTGAATGTATTGAATCCATGGTAACAGGCTTCGCATCGATGTCCCTGCCACCCTGTATATCTTGCAGTCATTTTAATGCAGTAACGTATCTCCAAAAGCATGAAAAAAAAGCTGCGAGTTTATTTATGACCACAGGATGGAAGTGAAAAGTTACGACACGAACCGATTATACGCGATTAACCGCCGACTATATCAGCGCACCGACCGACTGGAGTACTGGAGCCGAGTTTACCCGATTCAACGCCAACGACCCGAGCGTGGCGGTTCAGTTTCATTCACTGTTCAGAATTTAAAGAGCGCAAAGTGCGCGTAAAGAAGTTTTCTCTTCAAAAATAATCTGCAACAAAGTTTACAAAGATATCATAATAATTTCACTTTTTAAACATTATTCCGTTGACGAGTGTGAAAGTTAATGTTACAATAAACAATGAAAAAAATCTTAATGTATTTAATGTGCATACAAATGCAATTTTTGTTCTGATAGCTCTGTATGAATGAACGAAAGTGCTAATTAATAATTCTATGTACATCTTTATGTATTTAGGTTGTATGTGATGATTTTAATATTTTTGAAAGTAACGCATAGTGTCTCGTAAAAATCCTGCCAAGTGTAAAAAGGTTGACATGCTCGTATTTTTAATATAAAGTAGGTGCTAACTAAACCTCCGTTCGCAATTTCTTTTCAAAGATGTTATATATTTACTCAGATATAAACCCTAATTAAAATATACTAACAAACTAACACTAAAATATATACATATAGGTAGTATGTACAAGTATATAATAAAACTTAAAAAAAGGGGAATAGCTCATGGGGCATCAAAAAATTCTTCCGCATCAGTGTCAATGGGAAAAGTGCCCAAAAGGCTGGCAGCATTGCCACGTTGGATGTCAATGCTGATTTTTCCAAACGTGTTAAGAATGTATTTTTTGGAAAAGTAACTTTAATTGCGACGTTTGACGATGACGTTTTTCAATAGTAGGTAAGTACTAGACATTCTGAAATCCACTTAATTTACACTGTCATAAAGTTCATTTTCGTTTCAGTAGAAATAACATCAATTGGAAACGAGGATTTGAACAAACTTTACTTAGTTCTACCTATGCGCTAAATTGCAAAATACTTGCATCGTCTAAGCAGTTTTAATTAGAAAAACCTAAAATGGGCAAATTGGTTTGAAATCTAGAACAACTCAATCTAGTTTCATTACATGTTGTAGAACATTTATTATCAGGGTTTGGTAAATTGGATAATATGTACAAAGATTGCAGATTGATTTCTCATTCAAGTAGTATTTGATCGACGCAATTTTATTTGGTTGCACATAAAACGCTAAGATGTGCCGTAAGTGGACTTAACAAAATAAAATAATGTACAGAAACAGAATTGAATACTAACCTACTACAATCTTAGGTGCGTCCACAATAGTGCTATAGGTCCAGAGAGCTCTAACACAGGCACACAGCTTCTAGTTTCTTTTATTAATACCTACATAAAGTAAAATATATACTTTACTGGAAATTTGATATTTTAGCGTTGACTAACAAGCCACTAGAGACCCAAAAGGCACATCTCTAGGCAAAAACGAAATAATAAAATTTACGAAATAGTAGTTTATGAATCCGTATTGCCTTATAAAGTACGTATGTCAATATAAAGTCGTTTTGAAGTTTATAAGTAATTCGAATAATACGTTATGAGAGTAGATAAAAATAGTTACGATGTGAAATTGTTCGTTCTTCGTAGCAACTGAACCGAAATTAGTGTAACGATGAAATATATCGATAAACGAGAAACGATGAGTCTAATAAAACTCTCACTTTCTTAGGGAGAGAATGTTGTTTTTTAATTAATTAACATACTAATTAGCTTTTGCCGGCGGTTTCGCCCGCGTGGAGTTCTGAAAACATCCCACGGGAACGTACAACTTACCGGGATTAAAAGTACCAAGTGTTACTGACCGAGTATTTCGAAAGTGAAATGGCAGGAACGGGAATGTACTGCGGTGTAGAGTTTATTTCTACTCGATCGAGTCAGATGGCGTTTCATCTCTTGTTTGGCTGGTATAAGGGTCAGGTGCTTAGGTAAAAGTATGAACGTACGTCACTTTCTTTAACCCAGGCCGTTCTAAGGTCAGGTGTAGATATAGTCGGTTGTTCCTTTCAAGTTTTAGTACTTACTTATTTAATCTGTTTATTCATTTATAAGGGAAGTAGGTACTCAGTTGAATCTGAAACTAGATGGCATAATTAGCCTATAATTGTTGTTGGTAGATGTCACATGTCTACAAATTTTTGGTTCTAGGACATTATATTATAGTTTTCTCACGATGTTTTCCTTCACCGAAACTAGACAGGCAATCCCAAAACATACAGATGATGATAGAAGATATTTCAGTACCTCAACCCCCCCGGAAATTTTAAAATGTACATTTCATAATTTTACGGTCATTAATTGTTGTTTGCATACGTTAGGAACACCTTTGTTTGACGAAAATTAGATACATGATGTATTGTCTCGTTACTAATGTGGCAATAGATAGTAACTCTTGTTGATAAGTACATTAAGCACCATTTGTAATACAAACACACTGTTAGTAGAAGTTTTGCGCTTTAATAAATCTTGCGTGAAAGAATGAGCCGTTTGTTTAAATTGGTTTAATGTTATGTTCATGTTCCTAGTAAGGCATTAGTTAATGAACAAACTTGTTGGCATTTATTTCCGTGCATATATTACGGATTCCATAGCTACATTCACGATTCCCTGGGGTGGAAGACTGTCATTATTACGATCAATCCTGATAATCGCAGTTTGAAAAATAGTAGGATGTTGTTAGTATGTAGGTGCGGTAGGCAGCACGACAGTGGTAACAAAATTAGTATAAGCTGGCCTCTTAATCAGTTGATATTCCGTACTACGCTAGTCTAGCTCAAGGTCATAGTGATACAACTGATAGGTCATTAAGGTGGATCCACAAAGGTAGCCTGTAAAATTCAAATTTTCTGTTTTTTGTTCTCCAATGTCATTCATTCATGAAAAAGTCATTCAATGGAACAAATCTAACTTAGAGTTTATTCATGATTCTAATGATTATAATTCTGTAAATACATATTTGATAAGGTCGCCAATTATATTTTGATCAAGATAGAACCTGACATTATCCTGCAAATTAAATCATAAACAGAAAGAAAAAACGCGGGTTACTTTTGCGGATCCACCATAAAGCGTCCGCCATTTCTTCTTTATTTTTCTGATTGACTCGCAGTGAGAAGTACCCATTGGAATTTCTTTGTTTTCAGGCGGCTATTCCGTTGAACACATCGACAAAGTGTGTCTATCTCTACGTGCTGAGTTCGGCAACTGTGTGAAGGTGACCGGCCTGCTGGGCAGACCTGATATGCTGTTCGTCTTCGATGCCAGCGAGGTGGAACGGGTGTTTAGGGGCGAAGATGCGGCGCCACATAGGTGAGACTTGTTTAGAACAGAATGAGAGAATCCTATGATTCAATGGATATAGATTCATTGGTCGGTTCGATCATTGGATCTATTCATAGACCGAAGAACAAGGTCAATCAAGACCCTCGATTCAGAACTTGACAGATTTCATTTCATGAGTAAGAATCTTTGTAAAATAAGAGTGAAGAGAATTTCTTTACATGTTCCTGGTTAAATATATTCAGTAATTCTGTACCTACCAATTAATCTGCTTTAATCGTTAAAGTTTATTAGTAACTTAAAAATGTGAGAGCAGAAGTGTGTACTGAAGCAGATTCTTCTTATGTAATTAGTAATGTGTAATTCAGGACTGGTTTTTATTATTTTCAGACCTTCAATGCCCTCTTTAAACTATTACAAACACACGTTGAGAAAAGACTTCTTCGGTGCCGAAGAAAATTGCGCTGGTGTTATTGCAGTGTAAGTATTACTAATTAAATACCTTGATTTTTAATTCCCCCTGTGTTAAGCAATTTTGAAACAAATTCCTTTCCCACCTATGCGGGCATAATATCACCTTTTCGTATTTTCATTTTCATTCAAAATGTTGGCAACGACTTTGTCGGAAATATTATAGTAGGTGCAAGTAAAAATGAACCTTAAGCTGCTTAACCTATTTATTCGGTGGCTGCACCTATTCGATCTAAGTTACTAAGGGAGAATTCTAATTGCAGTCTTCTTATTAAAAATATAACCAAGGGTTGAAGCTGTTGTAGTGAGTTGACATTTAATAAATTAATTGTTTTTATGTATCATCGGAGTTGAGTAATATTTTTAGTTTTTAAATTACCAATGTGTAATAAAAATGTAAAAAAAAATGATTTTAAACAAATAATGTAAATTGTTTATGAATAAACTGAATTGAATTAAATTGATTTGAATTAGTTTTATCTATTGGTTACAATGCCTCTATAAAGGTAGCATTCCATAACCGACCGCAGGCGGCAGCAGCAGGCGACGTGTCGCCACGACACGACTGGTTTCTATGAATTTCTATGAAATACTTTCCGTAGGTGGCGACACGTCGGTTTCATAGAAATACATACATAGAAACGAATCGTGTCGCGACGACACGTCGCCTGCTGCTGCCGCCTGCGGTCGGCTACGAAATTGTACCTTTTTGCTTCTATTTCAGTATTTACTAAAGGCAATATTCTGACAGCCGCACTGGTCGATCCATCAGGTTAAGCTACGCTTGCCGGGGTTGGTCAGTGGATGGGTGACCATCTCTACATACCGAGACTCCTCCGTGCCTCGGAAAGCACGTTAAGCCGTTGGTCCCGGCTGTCATTCGTGGATCTTTGACAGTCGTTACGAGTCGTCAGAAGCCCGAAAGTCTGACACCAGTCTTACCAAGGGGTATCGTATTACCCAGTTACTGGGTTGTGGACGTCAGATAGGCAGTCGCTCCATGTAAAATACTGGTATTCAGCTGCATCCGGTTAGACTGGAAGCCGACCCCAACATAGTTGGGAAAAGGCTAGGCAGATTGACTAAAGGCAATATTCTGTTTTTCAGGCACGGTGAACAATGGTCAGCCTTTCGAACCAAAGTGTCCAGAGTAGCATTGAGCGCTGGTGCTGCAGCTCAGTACACGGTGCCCGTCGCTGAAGTAGCAGAAGCTTTTATCCAAAGGTAGGCAAAAGCTTGAATACCCATTCAAAACAGACCCCTGTTACGCGAATAATGTTTTAACAAATACTTAATTACATTCAGATTCTCTATTTATGTTATGATATAAATTATATTTACAATGTACCTAACTAACATAAATATTATTAAATCATATTAATACAACAAATTAGTTTAAAATTCTTTCAGAATACGTAAGATAAGGGATGAAAATTCAGAAACGCCTAGCGACTTCTTGAATGAAGTACACAAATGGTCTTTGGAATGTAAGTATCTGCCATCTTGCTATCTATCACTCTGAGTAGGTACTAGTTCTGAATACCTTCGCTTGTTATTGGTACTCACACACTGACTTAAAAAAAATTTTTTTTTTGTTAAATCGTCTACTTTTACAATGTTTGTAAATATGTGAGCACCATGTATCTATCACATAATTAATTTATCTGTCGTTGCTTCATTTAAAATTATTTTTACCTATTGTGGTATAGTTATTTTATTCTAGGTGCATCGACTTCACATAAAATGATATAACTAATGTACCTATGCAAAATATTGTAAAACATTTTAAAAGAGTAACGGTGGAGTTTCTTGCCCATTCTTCTCCATACATAAAATATCTTTTGGAAAGGGCGACTAGTTTTTTTCTCTCTTAATATTGACGTTCAAAAGTGGCCTATTTGAAATAAACGATTAGATTTTGATAGTGGCAGCCACGAAGACGCGCTCCACTATTCTTCCTAATTGCTTACAGTACAGGAATTGCGTTTAGGGAGAAGAGTGTGGACGTCTACGTGGATGGCACTATCCATACCTACTGAACAACTTGTGCATCACACTATGGGCTCTGCAACAAGGATTATTAGGGGTACTGCACACTTTTTCAGCTCGGCATATTATATTTAATAGTCCCGAAGCAATTGCTACGCATATTGGGCTTTCATGCGGCTCGTGCCGATCGGCCAACTCCGCTGGGCATCTACCCTCCCTAGATCATGTTCGGGTCGGCAGACGCAATTCGAGCTGAGCCGGGCGGCTTTTCTTCGAACATATTTCTCGGCTGTGCCGAATCATGCCGACCGGAACAAGTGTGTAGCTGCTCATAAATAATGAATTGCTTATCTATAAATGTTTCAGTGCTAGGTAAAATTTAACAAATAATTCGGTTGTTCTACCAAAAAGTTCAGTGACTTCTTTGACATTCTATTATAATAGTCGAACTTCAAAACCTTGATTAAACATTTCAGCACTCGGCCTAATAGCCCTGGACACCCGTCTCAATTGCTTCGAGGCCCCCGAGGACTCGGAGAGCATGCGCCTGATCCATGCAGTCCAGACCTTTTTCCTGAGCGTGGGCGAACTGGAGCTGCGAGCCCCTTGGTGGAGGCTATACCCAACTAAGATGTTCAGGCAGTATGTGGCCGCCCTGGATACTATCCTTAGGTGAGGAAACTGGATGTGGTCGATGGCCGGCACAATTTTATTTTATTTACAAGATATAGGTGAGGCAAGACACACGGCATATCCAGCTATACATTTCTAGTATAAGCTGATCTTGCATTATTTAGGATTTCCGAACAATGAGAGGTCAGCTTATAGTGGAGATAAACGTAACTGGTGAAATGTGGGTTAAGCCATACACTACTCCCTAACCTTTCGGGGAATACTTACAGGCGTGATATTTTAGAAGCATGAGGAACAAGGTGTAAAGTTCACTCATCCTGTTTACAAAAGGGAGCATCTTCCGACCAGACGGGTGTCGTATCTGGCGGGCAACTGCCCAACGATTGATGTCGGATAGCCTTATATATGTCGTTCGCGCGGTAAACTCTAATTGCGCGATGCAGGATTTGTGTGACGTCATGATTTTGTGTGACGTCAGGTCTTTGATGCGTAGTTCGCATATATATGGCGATGTAGATGCCGACACAATATTATGTATGTGATATGGTATAAGGTAGGTTGGTATCTACCTATTGCGTCCAAAAATTCAGTTAAGCAATTTGACGACACGGTTGGCGCAGTGGCTGAGCGATCGACTGCTGCGCAACGTGTCGCGGGTTCGATTCCCGCACGGAACAAATATTTGTATGATCTGCAAGTAGTTGTTTCGGGTCTGGGTGTTAGTGTATGTGAGTTTCTATGTGTGTAAACGCACCCACGATACAAGAAGAAATTCTTAGAGAGGGCAACGTTTAAAAAAAAAATAGTTTATTGTTTTAGTAACTATGGGTACACCTCTGCCCAGCCTTTCGGGGAAATAAGGCGTGATGTTGTGCTATGTTTTAGTTACATTAAAATTAATGGCCGTCTTCGTTTTCCACTAAGTATAGGTATTCTACTAATCGTTTTTCACTTACCTAACATACCTATATAGTTTGATATGGCCTCAGTACTAAGATAATAATAAAATTGGTTAGTCAGCAAGGCTAGTAGTGCAGTCGACTACCCAAGTTGCTCCTGATGTCCTCATTCTCGAAAGAAAAATAACTAGTTGTAAATTTAATTACAGCGTAACTCTCAGACATGTCGAGAAGGCGCTAAAGGAATGCGAAGCTAACGGCAGCAGTAAGTCTCTGCTGCAAGACCTGGTGGCAGCTGCAGGTCCTAGAGTAGCAGCAGTGGCAGCTTTGGACCTGTTCTTAGTAGGAATAGATACGGTAAGAACCTATCAAGTAAAATAAAGAACGCTACAAAAGAAGTCGCCTCATACAAATCTTATAGCAATAATTTACAAAATGCGGTATGGTCGCATGATAAACTAGTAGCTATGTTTTGCAGAACGCCATGAACGCTATAAACAAGGCAAATTTGATCAATGTCACTGAACACGATCAACCTCAGAGTAATAACTCGATCTACACAATAACTACGTTAAAGAGCTGTCAGTGTCTTTATTTCCTGTGGAATATTGACACTGACACTACTGACAGCTCATGAACGCAGTTTAGGTGTGCTGGTCGTGGTCAGTTTCATTGGTGAAATTCACATCAGACCAAATAAAAAACCAAGACGCTGCGAACAATACAGTGAAGCATGCCAAAACTACACCGCCGCTCTGTGCATACACGCTCACACGCACACATTTACAACCTTTTACAATGACACTACAATCAAATACACCACACAAAGTGCACACAAGTTTACGAAACCGGCTTCACTTAACTGTTGACAGCGCTCGGTCTTGGTTTTTTATTTGGTCTGAGTTTAGTGAATAATAAAAAGAACTGGCTCTTCAAGCATTATCCGTCAAAAGAAATGATTAACCTCTCATCAGCAGTGATCGGAGTAGGTAGATTGAACTGGGGCCATTGATCCGAAACGTATATATTAATATGGACATCCCTCCGGAATTGGTGGATTATTAAAAAAAACCGGAACTTATGTAGGAATTGTATTCTGCCAGAGTGGAAGGAGTCATTTGATGATTTGCCATCCTCAAAAAAAAAAAGGTAGGAATTGTAATAAAATGAGCAATATTATATTCTTAATATTTTTTTTAACGGCTCAATAATGAATTAATTTAGTTTTGATACCTTCCTTTAAATTTTGAATTGAGTAGTAATAATATCACTACCAACATTAATAATATTTAATTGATACCGGAATTACTTTCCGGAAAAATGGTTTATTCATGTTATTCTTTCTGTGTGCATTTATGATATAAGTACCAAAAATCAATCTACCTACTCCGATCACTGCTCATCAGATAGAGAGTATCTTTGACGGATAATGCTATGTATGTCGTGTCTACGTTTCGATATTTTGGCTAAGGTATTAAGTATGTCTATGGGAAAACAGCATCCTCCTTTCTATTTAGACCTAGCTTCGTCTCACGACTTGCATTCATGTGGAAGTCAACTGTACCATTAAACGACACGACGACACGATACAAGAAAAAATTCTTAGTGTGGGGTAACGTTTAGAAAAAAAAAAACATATCATATGGCATTCGGCTTTCTATGAGTAAAGTATTTTTTTTAGTCTGATCAGTAGGTACTTCCAGAGATTCATATAAGCATAAGCATAATGAACCTTTTAATGTTCCCACTGCTGGGACTCAGGCCTCCTCTCTGTGAGAGGGAGTGGGCCGTAATCCACCACGCGGATCCAGTACGGGTTGGTAGATGTCACAGTCATGTCTTCGAAGTTTCGGTTCTATTACATGCCGGTTTTCTCACGATGTTTTCCTTCACCGTTTTTGGAGCAGTGGTGATGATATAATTTACACAATATAAAGTGCCTGCCTAGGTTCGAACCGACGACCTACATTTCGTAAGTTGCGCCCGTTTCCACTGTGCCACCACTGCTGAATGCTTCCAGAGATTGCCTCTTTCAAACAAACAAATAAACAGTTTCTTTTACGTACTAGGAATTGGTGAAGGGTGGGCGTTTTTGGAGGACTGTCTTATGTAATTTTGACGTTTGAAAAGTGCTGATTCTCAGCCTAGTTTTAATTTTGAATTTTCTTTTTATAATATTTGTTTAAATAAAATGTTGTGAACACAACATATTTTTTTGTTGTAAGGCGCCTTTTAAACTACTTTCTTTGTATTTTCCAGACATCAAACGCAGTAGCTTCAATTCTGTACCAGTTATCATTAAGACCTTCAGTTCAAGAGCGGTTGTACGAAGAAATCCACAAAGTGCTGCAGGACAGGCCTATGGAACCTGGGGATGTCAACCAGATGCCATACCTGAAAGCGTGCGTGAAGGAAGTTATGAGGTTAGTTGTTACTATTCCTAAAAAAGGTGGTATTCAAGATGGAGTTGGTTCTAGTTTGTTACACTCGTTATCGTTATATGTACTATGGGGGAAGTTCATAACTAAGCAATTTTAAAACAAAATCCCGTGAGCACGATGACCACATCTGTTTTACGCCCCTTTTTGCATCGACCAATGAAATAAAAATGAATAATATTTTGTAGTTTTTGTGTTTTTCTTGTTCGTGTGTTTTTTGTAGGCTCTGTTACAATGATCACAGATGTTTGACTACGGATTTATGGTGACCCTTTCTCGACCGAATGGAACCGACCGAAGGAATAGAACAAAAGAAACAAAAATGAGAAAGTTTTTAATTTTAATGTTTTTATACTTTACATTTTACATCTTCTTAGCTTCACTAATTAAGAAATGAGCCCATGTTTATTTTTAAGGAACAAGGCGACATTATTTTGTAGATTTCAAGTGTTTGTTTATATCCAGCTTTACCTTGTCGTTGAAATTGTAACCTAGTATTATTTACATTTATTCGACAGTTTGTAATTTTTAGGGTTCATGAACGGACGGAACCCGTACAGGATAATAATTATTAATAATTTTTCATACCCCTTTCCCCTGGTTTATAGCTGAATTCATATAAAAATTGTTTAGATTTATTTTATTTTTATACTAGCTCTAGCATCTCTACTTAACCATTGAGAGCCAGGAACATCTGTCGAAGTCGAACGCAGCGCGGTTGTCCCTGCCAAACAAATATCGAACTTGCTGTAGTTGAAATAAAGTTGAGAATAAATCAACTTCTATCAAAAGGGAAAAAAGTGCACATTTTCGGTTATTACTAGACTTCTAGTTATTCTAGTCTTTATTTTTAGGCGTGCAATGTTGATATTCTCTTGTTTGGCTTTTGAAATTGGTATTTTAACTTTTATGACACTCATTATTTGTGTATACTATGGGATGCCGTATCGGGGTATCCCAAAAATGAAAGTGTAAACTAGATTTTATAAAATACGACATACTTTGTTTTTGTCTTGTCCAAACGTTCTCGAACTAAGTACGACCGAACGAGGGTTTCCATTGAAAAAATATGCACCACAACAGCTGGGTTTTTACTGTCTTTTTTTTTTCATTTACAAAAACAAGGGACACATCAAAAATCTGATAGTGCGATGCTATTGGTTGATGAGATTTCTATAGCGGCCGTGCGCTGCAAGCAAAAATAGTCCTTAAGGTGCTTAGATATGAAATTCCTTGATAGTACTTACGTTGAGCTACTAAATGAGAGCGATTCGATGCTTTTGTGTTAAAAGTAAGAACAAAAAAATGCATTTCTAATATTGTTTTTTTCTAGGATGTATCCTGTTGTAATCGGCAATGGGCGACAGTTGTCTAAGGACACAGTTATTTGTGGCTACAACATACCTAAAGGAGTAAGTATCAAATAAAATTCAAAATATTAAGCGTATCAACTTTGCGATAGTCTGCAGCAGAACAATCGTACGGGATCATTTTGGAAAATAAATTGATCATACTTAGGTTACCTTTATTTTTTCAGTAGCATTAAGGTTTTTATATTGAAACTTCATGAAAATTGTTCTGCTAGAGTCGCGTCGCGCTGTTGCGTCGTTCCTGTCTGCGCGGGAGCCTTATGTTGGATTATGCCATCCTCTAAAAAACTTTAACTGTCTTTAGCGAAACCTCCGATATACTGGAGTTGTGGAATATAATAGTACTAGCCTATTGTTCTCAATTGCCTCACTGCTGGGCAATTATCTCTCTTATAATATGTAAAGAAGTCATTGATCGCCACGCTTGCTCAAGACGGGTTAGCGATTTCAGACTTATAACCTAACTAATATTTTTAAATGCGAAAGTGAGTTTGTTTGTTAAGCTGTCGCGCTGAAACGGCTGAACGGATTTGGATGAAATTTGGCACATGGTTAGATCATGACCTGGATTAGAAAATAGTTTTTTTTTTAAAACGTTGCCCCACACTAATGTTTTTATTTGTTTTTGTTTTGTATTTGTTATCCCGGTAGTACGTTCCCGTGGGATAATTTTCGTCCTACACGCGGGTGAAGCCGCGGGCAAAAGCTAGTTAACTATAAATCCGATGTTTTATTTCACAAAAATAAAATTCTAACTCAACATGTTTTATTTTTTCAGACCCAAGTAATATTCCAACACTATGTAATGGGCAACTGCGATGATTATTTCTATAACGCATCCGAGTTCCGGCCAGAGAGATGGATGAGCAGATCTCCTTCACAAAAACACCATGCTTTCGCATCCCTACCGTTTGGCTATGGAAAAAGAATGTGCCTTGGCAGAAGATTTGCTGAACTTGAAATACATACGGTTATTTGCAAGGTATGGAAAGTATTTTTTAGATTATCTGCACTGGTGCACATCCTAAACAAATACAAAGTTATTTCATACAAAAAGTAAAACAAAAACATTCAAATATTTCTTGGTCATAAATTCATTAACAAAAGAAAAATCATTATTCTGCATTCTTGTGCAAAAACCCAAAAAATCTATTAAAAAAACCGAGTTATTTTATCAACATTTTTCTTGGCGCCTGATAAAAAAATAAGAGAAAAATATTTGTATTACGAATGTAAACGATTTAATTTTGTTTCGTATTTATAACTATGATTTGCAAAAAAGTTCATTTAATTGTGTTTTGTAGGAATCCCGGGACTGAGGTTATATAATTAATTTATGATTAGGTACTTATCCTACTGTTAAAATAAAACAATGAGCAGTCATAGGTCTCGAGTTCAAACCGTTGTTACAGTTGTAATAGCAATCATGTCATTTCGTTTAAAATAGGTTTTTATTTTTATTAATTTATTCATATTTTATATACTTAGATTATTTTTTTCTATTTTGTGAATGTGAGAACACTGTAGGTTTAGTGGACTGTAGATTTATTGACCATCTTCTATCTTGTTAAGTACCTGGTACTTGTTGAAAGACCTACACTGTCCTCCCATACCTATTAATACCTACTGTTATTTAAAAATATTGTAAAAAACAATTATTTTTAAAAGAGTAACCGTGGAGTTTCTTGCCGGCCCTTCTCCATAGGAAACGACCAATTGGAACCGTGCACCTAGCTTCTGACGTTTCATAAGTGCCCATGTAGGTTTATGTGAAATAAAATATTTTGATTTTTAACCCAACGAAAGCACCTCTGACTTTTTGGATTCATGTGCGTATTGTATAATTATCACTTGCTTAAAAAACGGTGAAGGAAAACACCGTGAAGAAATCCTGCCGAGAAATGCTTGAGAGATATTTCTCGACGGCATGTGAAACCAAGTTGAGGCTCATGTGCGACTTTAAAAATCTGACAGTGGGTTAGTCACTAACCTCACAAAAGAAGTAAAACAATCAGTTAAAGTAAAACAATTATTTTTCAGATGGTGCAAGCTTTCAAAATGGAGTATAATCATGAACCCATGGACTACCATATACATCCTATGTATACGCCTAACGGACCCATTCGATTGAAACTTACTGACCGGTAGATTTTCCTAATTATTTATGAAGTTGTACTGTTAGGCACTGTTTTGCTTCTAGAAGGAAGCGCAGCCTAGTGCTAGAAGCACTATTATATTATATTACACTGATTTGATACTTTTCTTCACAGATTCAGGTTATCTCGATAAAGGGTCAAGAATGAGACCGATTCCTTTTGTAACAAAGGTTCCTATGTTCACAAAATGCCTACCCTAACCTACTATATCTTGCAATCAATTCTTGTAGTTTGAAATTTGTGCGTCATTGGTGCCGATTCTCTTGTCACAAATGCCTCTAAACTAGATTAAAAATCCCCAACATTTTGTTTATTCTTGTCAAACGACGATTTCCCATTCTGAAATAGACTAAAGTGACAATTCAATTTAACTATTTTTTTTTTAGTTTGACAGCACTAAGATGGCACTGAGTTATTAATTTAGTGAAAATGACAATTTTGCTATTCTGTACTTGACGTTAAAACACCTATTTTTTTTTTGCTGAATAGTGTTAAGAGCCCTCTTACATTTCGGTGCTGCGCTAAAGCATTCTTGCGATACTGAGCGCACATTGCCGGCGCAGTGAAATATATGGTACTTTTATTTTATTCATTAAAAAAATAGAAATAGCAATAAAAAAAAATAAAAAAAATGTTTGTTATTAAGCAAATGTTGGAGATTATTTTAGTATAAATACTACGTACGAAAATGATGTAGAACTTCGGATATTCATACTTGTTTCCAAACCTTTTTAGTAGAAAATTGAATTAGGTCCAGTCATTTTTTCTTTAAATAAAAGTCATATAACAAAAATGTATTCTATTATTATCAAAGTATCGGATATGTTTAATATGATAAAAATTGTTTTGATGAATTATATTCAACAGAATCCGCTAATTAGAGCTCTCAAATGAGCTCTACATGAGTTTTTGCCAAAACATGCATCAGGAGAACGATTATTGCTAGATAAATAAATAAATAATGAAAAAATCGCTTTATTATTATTGTAGAAGAGTAAACGAACTATTTTTATCAAGTAATTGTTATTTATACTAACCAACGAATGGTATTCAATTTCAACGAGGAAATCATGCATCTACGCGCATTTTTGTAATAGGCCCCTTAAGGTTCTCACAGGAAAAAGAAAGAAATTTTAGTGATAGTTAAGTTCGGTGTTCAAGAGAATCGGCACCAGTGACATATAATATAGCGTTTAGCCAAAGTATGTACTAAGTAACGTATATAAATCTCGGCCTTAGTCGCTCGAAGATTACTATGGAAAATATATCGTAATATGTCTTACAATAATATTTATTATAGCTGCGTCTGTGACGGACTTAAACGTTTGAGCTTTAAGGATCTGCTGTAATTACATTGTTTCTTTATTTTTCACAAATAATGTTAAAAATTTAGAAGCATTTATTTATTTTTCACCGCCCATTTTTAGTCAATCGGAAATAAAAGCAAGTTATTTTTTTTGTACAAAAGTTGTTGGTTTGAGTTGTTTTTGCTTTTGTTTGGTAGCACCTGAAACTGTATCTATGAAGAGAGATTGTACCTACATAATTATTATTGTGTGTATTATTTTAACTGCCTTGTTGGTCGAGTGGTCTCAAGCGCCACTGCTGAGCGTGACCGTGAGGTCTTGGGTTCGAGTCCCAGGTCGAGCAAAGGGTTATTGGGTTTTTCTATCTGGAATTTGGTTTGGTTGATGGCAATAGGCTCGCCCCCTATTACATGGGACTTAGCATAACTGGCGAAATGTGGGTGTACTATAGGTACACCTCTGCTTATCCCGTCAAGGAACATAGGCGTGATGATATGTGACATTTTATTAGTTACCATTTAGTGTTATGTTCTATCTAGGTTTTGTAGAATTGTAAATATGTATATTAGTGTAGTCATTATAATTTGTATAGTGAGTTAAATTGTTTTTATTTGTAAATTATATTGCCAGTAATTTTGATGTCGTTTTTATATTCTATCGCCTATGTTTTCCTTTGGTCCTCTGATCCGACCCCCTTTAGGCACCTGTTCCACCGCCGCGCGCCGACGGGGAAGCGACGAACGAACGATTTTCTTACTCAATAAACCTTCAAAAGATTGTATGTCCCGTGTAAGTAAAAGAGATACACATAAATAGAAGTATGAGGGACAGGGTGTACAGTTCCCTCATCCCTATAGAAAATGGACGATCCTCGCCCGACGATTGATGTAGGGACGTTGTATATATTATAGTCGTCGCGCGGTGAACGCTGCTTGCGCGATGCAGGATTTTGTGGAACGTCAGTGTGATGCGTAGTTCACATGTGGCGATGTAGATACCACACATGTATTAATAGTTTATCGCTGACATCTGCGAATATTCGTTTGTCGCAGCGACAAAAGACCTCAAAGTGAGTACTCGCTCGGTGACGCTCGCTTGGCGGTCAGAACACTTGCTGAGAGACTCACGCTTGGTACATATGCATACCTGCGAGTAATCGCTTGTCGCCGTCGCGAACTCGCTACTCGTTCCTCGCCAAGTCGTTGTTAGTTGCTAGATCTATTCACTTTTGTTTAATTGCCGGCGGTGGGACCTGTGCCTCACTTATAGTATAGACAATACTTAAAAAAATAGCTTAGCCACGCTGCAATACAGGTAAGGTAAGGCGGCCTTTCAGAAGCCGGGTATTAGTGTAAGATTCACAGACCACGCTGAAGTCAAAGCGCGATCTGTGCGCGATATGTTCGATTGCATACGAATATGAACCTTATTTTTATGTAATTAATGTTCATATTCGTATATGCGATTGTGAACAAGCGTTTCATCCACATAAATTAAGAATGTAACTATAATTAAGAATATTGTTCACATTCATATGCGACTTGCTTAGCTATTGCTTAGTTTTATTAGATATTAGCTGGCCCGACTGATGTTGTGCCCAAATTTCAATAATTCATACAAAATTCTCATAGTACTCGTAAATGTAAAAAAGAAGAATGAAAGATTTTTTTTTTAAGTTTTTAAATTTTTATTCCCTAAGAACCTGATTTGGACTTTAACGAACATTTTAAAATACGCGAAATCAGTCCAGCTGTTCCGCGATGCTCTTACCAACGAATAGTATTTAAAAAAAAAACGACTTCCAAAACTGAGGACTCTATGTTCGTCTGTATGTAAGGTCTATTTCGAATATTGTTTCTTATTATTTCCACATAAATAAACATTAACTTTATGAAGTGTAAATAAAGTTGATTTTAGACTGACTAGTACTGTTGAAAAATAAAAATAAAACATTAAGTTGTAGCGCAAAAAAAAACCGTAATGCCTACGTATAAGGTTCACCTTATACCTAGGCATTGTTGGTCGGTTGTTCTTCCTTGTGTTTGGCAAATAAATTGCGAACACAGATAGTTCTGTGGAGGAATTGGACACGCACGTAGTGTATGGTTTCTATAAATTTCAAAGATTGTTCTTAGACTCGTTCGGATAGGAATAGTTTCTGGATTGAATAAAATAAAACGAGTATTTTGACATTCATAGAATGTTTTACTTAGATTGATTCGACAAGCAATCTTAGGTACTAACATTACAAAATCATTGAAAATAAGGTTCCATGACGATGGGTATAATCTGCAATAAAAAAAATACATTTTCAAAACTTTCAATAGAATAGAACTCGTGTCAAACAGAGTATACCCAAGTCATCTTATATTAACATTATACGTACACTATTCTTTCAATGGCCACATCAGCGTACTGGTAAATATATTATGTATTTACACAAAAATATCACAAATGAGTATATTTTAAACAATGAGTAATTTTGATTTTATACATCATGAATTCAGAACATATTATACATAGGTAGTTAGGTAATACATAGAAAATATTGACTAGGGATAAAAATATACATTATAAATTGTGAGGATGCATCAAAGAAGACACGATATAGTATTAGATATTATTATGGCACTATTTTATATGGTGATAAAATAGGCATGCAAAAGCGCCCGAAATTATATTAGATAAAGCTTAAAAGGCAGTGAAATTTACTTTAAAAGTTAATCAATCCATATAACGCAGCCATTAATGTTTTCTAAAAAACTGCAAATTGTAATGCATCAAGTAGTTACAATAAAAATTAAAATATCACAATATTTAATTTTAACACATTAATAGTTATTCACAATTTCAACACGGGTTCTGCGTTTTAACTGTCACTTCTGCGATAACAGTTCTTAATTTAAGCTTTTTGCTATTTTTGTAAAAATAAATGGCAAGGGTAATTGACAAAGTCATTAATATAGCAGAGCCCATGGCAATGTAAATGATGGCAGTTGCGCTAGTAGCGAATGCGGCAGTTTCACTCTTGCCGCTGATATCACGCACTTTCCTCGACCTCGGCAGTGTTCGGGAAAATTCAAAGGAATCTGTAAATAAATAGAAGCTAGGTTAAATACGAAGTAAAATAACAGAAGATGCGTTTAGAAAAAGTATTTGAAATCGACTTGGGAGCGTGTATCCGTATTCAATTACTTAATTAAAGTTCGGGACTTAATATACATTAATTTCTACACCATTGTATTCAATGTAGCAAGCTTATCGTCATGTTTATTGTTTATTATAACGGTGCGGTGTCTCAACCATGGAAATCCTTACCTATTTCTGATTGCGTATCTGCGTAGGACTTCTCATCATCAAAGTCCTTAGGAGCTAATCTGCTGACCCTCGATGATTTGATTTCATTTTCTTCAGGGAATGGCGGCAAATATGTTGAAGGCGGGTTTGTACTGCTGGGAGCAAACGGTTGTGGGCATTTGGGATCCCTGGAACCTGGATAACATGAGCTTGGAGTTGGGGGTTGAGGCTTGGGACATCTAGGATCGTTTGAACCTGGGAAGCAACGTGGTGCCTCAGGAGTGGTAGGCTTTGGACATCTAGGATCGTTTGAACCTGGGTAGCAACGTGGTGCCGCAGGAGTGGTAGGCTTGGGACATCTAGGATCATTGGAACCAGGGTAGCAACGTGGTGCCTCAGGAGTAGTAGGCTTGGGACATCTAGGATCGTTTGAACCTGGGTAGCAACGTGGTGCCTCAGGAGTGGTAGGCTTGGGACATCTAGGATCATTGGAACCAGGGTAGCAACGTGGTGCCTCAGGAGTAGTAGGCTTGGGACATCTAGGATCGTTTGAACCTGGGTAGCAACGTGGTGCCTCAGGAGTGGTAGGCTTGGGACATCTAGGATCATTGGAACCAGGGTAGCAACGTGGTGCCTCAGGAGTGGTATTCTTGGGACATCTAGGATCGTTTGAACCTGGGTAGCAACGTGGTGCCTCAGGAGTGGTAGGCGTAGGGCATCTAGGATCGTTTGAACCTGGGTAGCAACGTGGTGCTTCAGGAGTGGTAGGCCTAGGGCATCTAGGATCGTTTGAACCTGGGTAGCAACGTGGTGCCTCAGGAGTGGTAGGCTTAGGACATCTAGGATCGTTTGAACCTGGGTAGCAACGTGGTGCTTCAGGTGTTTGTGTTGTTGGCGGTAAATATGTTGGAGGATTTAATGTGGTCGGTCGTGGGGGTTGCGGGCATTTTGGATCAGGTGAACCAGGGTAACAAACTGGTTTGGGAGTTGTTGGCTTGGGACACCTTGGATCTGTGCTTCCTGGGAAGCACCGAGGAGGTGTGGGTGTGGTTGGCTTTGGGCAGCGAAGGTCTTGGCTACCGGGGTAGCAGTTAGGAGGAGCAGGTGTTGTGGGTTTCGGGCATCTAGGATCATTTGAACCTGGGTAGCAACGAGGTGGCTCTGGTGTTGTCGGCTTGGGGCATCTAGGATCATTGGAGCCAGGGTAGCATCTTGGTGCCTCAGGAGTCGTAGGCTTGGGACATCTAGGATCGTCTGAACCTGGGTAGCAACGTGGTGCCTCAGGAGTGGTAGGCCTAGGGCATCTAGGATCGTTTGAACCTGGGTAGCAACGTGGTGCCTCAGGAGTGGTAGGCCTAGGGCATCTAGGATCATTAGAACCAGGGTAGCAACGTGGTGCCTCAGGAGTAGTAGGCTTGGGACATCTAGGATCGTTTGAACCTGGGTAGCAACGTGGTGCTTCAGGTGTTTGTGTTGTCGGCGGTAAATATGTTGGCGGATTTAATGTGGTCGGTCGCGGGGGTTGCGGGCATTTAGGATCAGGTGAACCCGGGTAACAAACTGGTTTGGGAGTTGTTGGTTTGGGACACCTTGGATCTGTGCTTCCTGGGAAGCACCGAGGAGGTGTGGGTGTGGTTGGCTTTGGGCAGCGAAGGTCTTGGCTACCGGGGTAGCAGTTAGGAGGAGCAGGTGTTGTGGGTTTCGGGCATCTAGGATCATTTGAACCTGGGTAGCAACGAGGTGCTTCAGGAGTGGTAGGCTTTGGGCATCTAGGATCATTGGAACCAGGGAAGCAACGAGGTGGCTCGGGTGTTGTAGGCTTGGGGCATCTAGGATCATTGGACCCAGGGTAGCAACGTGGTGCCTCGGGTGTTTGTGTCGAAGGTGGTAAATATGTTGGAGGATTTAATGTCGTAGGTCGTGGGGGTTGTGGACATTTTGGATCAGGGGAACCGGGGTAACAAACTGGCGTAGGAGTGGTTGGCTTGGGGCATCTAGGATCGGTGCTGCCTGGGTAGCATCGAGGTGGTACGGGCGTTGTCGGCTTGGGACAACGCAGGTCTTGGCTACCGGGGTAGCAATTAGGAGGTGCGGGTGTGGTAGGCTGAGGACAACGACGGTCTTGGCTACCGGGGTAGCAGTTAGGAGGAGCAGGTGTTGTCGGCTTGGGACAACGCAGGTCTTGGCTTCCTGGGAAACAATTAGGAGGGGCTGGTGTTGTTGGCTTGGGACAACGAGAGTCTTGGCTACCAGGGTAGCAGTTAGGAGGAGCAGGCGTTGTCGGCTTTGGACAACGCTGGTCTTGGCTTCCTGGGAAACAATTAGGAGGGGCTGGTGTTGTGGGCTTAGGGCAGCGTAGGTCTTGGCTACCGGGGTAGCAGTTTGGTGGAGCGGGCGTCGTTGGTTTCGGGCATCTGGAATCAGTTGAACCTGGATAACATTTAGGTCCAGGTGTAACTGGTGGCAAATATGTTGGAGGATTTAATGTCGTAGGTCGCGGAGGTTGCGGGCAGTTTGGATCAGGTGAACCGGGATAGCAAACTGGCTTAGGAGTTGTTGGCTTGGGACACCTAGGGTCGGTGCTACCGGGGAAGCATCTAGGCGGTGCGGGTGTAGTAGGCTTTGGACAGCGATAGTCTGTACTGCCTGGGAAACAGTTTGGTGAGGCAGGTGTGGTCGGCTTTGGACAGCGAGGGTCTTGGCTACCGGGATAACAGTTAGGTGGAGCAGGTGTTGTTGGTTTAGGGCATCTAGCATCGGTGCTGCCTGGGTAGCATCGAGGTGGTTCTGGTGTGGTAGGCTTAGGGCAACGTAGGTCTTGGCTACCGGGGTAGCAATTAGGCGGTGCGGGTGTGGTCGGTTTTGGACATCTGGGATCTGTGCTTCCTGGGAAGCATCTTGGTGGTGCAGGTGTGGTAGGCTTTGGACAACGAGGGTCCTGGCTACCGGGATAACAGTTAGGAGGAGCAGGCGTTGTTGACTTGGGACAACGAGGGTCTTGGCTGCCAGGGTAGCAGTTAGGAGGAGCAGGCGTTGTCGGCTTTGGACAACGCTGGTCTCGGCTTCCTGGGAAACAATTAGGAGGGGCTGGTGTTGTGGGCTTAGGGCAGCGTAGGTCTTGGCTACCGGGGTAGCAGTTTGGTGGAGCGGGCGTCGTTGGTTTCGGGCATCTGGAATCAGTTGAACCTGGATAACATTTGGGTCCAGGTGTAACTGGTGGCAAATATGTTGGAGGATTTAATGTCGTAGGTCGTGGAGGTTGCGGGCAGTTTGGATCAGGTGAACCGGGATAGCAAACTGGCTTAGGAGTTGTTGGCTTGGGACACCTAGGGTCGGTGCTACCGGGGAAGCATCTAGGCGGTGCGGGTGTAGTAGGCTTTGGACAACGATAGTCTGTACTGCCTGGGAAACAGTTAGGAGGGGCAGGTGTGGTCGGTTTTGGACAGCGAGGGTCTTGGCTACCGGGATAGCAGTTAGGTGGAGCAGGTGTTGTGGGCTTGGGACATCTAGGATCTGTGCTACCGGGGAAGCATCGAGGTGGTGCGGGTGTAATAGGCTTAGGGCAACGAGGGTCTTGACTGCCGGGGTAACAGTTAGGAGGGGCTGGTGTTGTTGGCTTGGGACAACGAGAGTCTTGGCTACCAGGGTAGCAGTTAGGAGGAGCAGGCGTTGTCGGCTTTGGACAACGCTGGTCTTGGCTTCCTGGGAAACAATTAGGAGGGGCTGGTGTTGTGGGCTTAGGGCAGCGTAGGTCTTGACTACCGGGGTAGCAGTTTGGTGGAGCGGGCGTCGTTGGTTTCGGGCATCTGGAATCAGTTGAACCTGGATAACATTTGGGTCCAGGTGTAACTGGTGGCAAATATGTTGGAGGATTTAATGTCGTAGGTCGTGGAGGTTGCGGGCAGTTTGGATCAGGTGAACCGGGATAGCAAACTGGCTTAGGAGTTGTTGGCTTGGGACACCTAGGGTCGGTGCTACCGGGGAAGCATCTAGGCGGTGCAGGTGTAGTAGGCTTTGGACAACGATAGTCTGTACTGCCTGGGAAACAGTTAGGAGGGGCAGGTGTGGTCGGTTTTGGACAGCGAGGGTCTTGGCTACCGGGATAGCAGTTAGGTGGAGCAGGTGTTGTGGGCTTGGGACATCTAGGATCTGTGCTACCGGGGAAGCATCTAGGCGGTGCGGGTGTAGTAGGCTTTGGACATCGATAGTCTGTACTGCCTGGGAAACAGTTAGGTGGGGCAGGTGTGGTCGGCTTTGGACAGCGAGGGTCTTGGCTACCGGGATAGCAGTTCGGAGGTGCTGGTGTTGTTGGTTTGGGACAACGAGAGTCTTGGCTACCAGGGTAGCAGTTAGGAGGAGCAGGCGTTGTCGGCTTTGGACAACGCTGGTCTTGGCTTCCTGGGAAACAATTAGGAGGGGCTGGTGTTGTGGGCTTAGGGCAGCGTAGGTCTTGGCTACCGGGGTAGCAGTTTGGTGGAGCGGGCGTCGTTGGTTTCGGGCATCTGGAATCAGTTGAACCTGGATAACATTTGGGTCCAGGTGTAACTGGTGGCAAATATGTTGGAGGATTTAATGTCGTAGGTCGTGGAGGTTGCGGGCAGTTTGGATCAGGTGAACCGGGATAGCAAACTGGCTTAGGAGTTGTTGGCTTGGGACACCTAGGGTCGGTGCTACCGGGGAAGCATCTAGGCGGTGCAGGTGTAGTAGGCTTTGGACAACGATAGTCTGTACTGCCTGGGAAACAGTTAGGAGGGGCAGGTGTGGTCGGTTTTGGACAGCGAGGGTCTTGGCTACCGAGATAGCAGTTAGGTGGAGCAGGTGTTGTGGGCTTGGGACATCTAGGATCTGTGCTACCGGGGAAGCATCTAGGCGGTGCGGGTGTAGTAGGCTTTGGACAACGATAGTCTGTACTGCCTGGGAAACAGTTAGGTGGGGCAGGTGTGGTCGGCTTTGGACAGCGAGGGTCTTGGCTACCGGGATAGCAGTTCGGAGGTGCTGGTGTTGTTGGTTTGGGACAACGAGAGTCTTGGCTACCAGGGTAGCAGTTAGGAGGAGCAGGCGTTGTCGGCTTTGGACAACGCTGGTCTTGGCTTCCTGGGAAACAATTAGGAGGGGCTGGTGTTGTGGGCTTAGGGCAGCGTAGGTCTTGGCTACCGGGGTAGCAGTTTGGTGGAGCGGGCGTCGTTGGTTTCGGGCATCTGGAATCAGTTGAACCTGGATAACATTTGGGTCCAGGTGTAACTGGTGGCAAATATGTTGGAGGATTTAATGTCGTAGGTCGTGGAGGTTGCGGGCAGTTTGGATTAGGTGAACCGGGATAGCAAACTGGCTTAGGAGTTGTTGGCTTGGGACATCTAGGGTCGGTGCTACCGGGGAAGCATCTAGGCGGTGCGGGTGTAGGCTTTGGACAACGATAGTCTGTACTGCCTGGGAAACAGTTTGGTGGGGCAGGTGTGGTCGGCTTTGGACAGCGAGGGTCTTGGCTACCGGGATAACAGTTAGGTGGAGCAGGTGTTGTTGGTTTAGGGCATCTAGCATCGGTGCTGCCTGGGTAGCATCGAGGTGGTTCTGGTGTGGTAGGCTTAGGGCAACGTAGGTCTTGGCTACCGGGGTAGCAATTAGGCGGTGCGGGTGTGGTCGGTTTTGGACATCTGGGATCTGTGCTTCCTGGGAAGCATCTTGGTGGTGCAGGTGTGGTAGGCTTTGGACAACGAGGGTCCTGGCTACCGGGATAACAGTTAGGAGGAGCAGGCGTTGTTGGCTTGGGACAACGAGGGTCTTGGCTGCCTGGGAAACAGTTCGGAGGTGCAGGGGTCATTGGTTTTGGACATCTGGGATCCGTGCTGCCAGAGAAGCAACGAGGTGGTGCGGGTGTAGTGGGCCGAGGACATCTCGAATCGGTTGAACCAGGATAACACTTGGGTCCGGGTGTTACTGGTGGCAAATATGTAGGAGGATTCAATGTCGTCGGACGTGGAGGTTGGGGACATTTGGGATCAGGAGAACCAGGGTAACAAACTGGCTTAGGAGGTGCTGGCGTCGTAGATTTTGGGCATCTAGGGTCTGTGCTTCCAGGGAAGCATCTTGGAGGAGCAGGCGTTGTTGGTTTTGGACAGCGTGGGTCTTGGCTGCCGGGATAGCAGTTAGGTGGAGCAGGTGTTGTGGGTTTAGGACAACGTTGGTCTGTGCTACCTGGGAAGCACCTTGGAGGTGTTGGCGTGGTTGGTTTTGGACAGCGAAGGTCTTGGCTGCCAGGATAGCAGTTAGGTGGAGCAGGTGTGGTTGGTTTTGGGCATCGTGGGTCCGAGCTACCTGGGAAGCACCTTGGAGGTGCGGGTGTTGTTGGTTTAGGGCAACGGGGATCTGTGCTACCGAGATAACAGTTAGGAGGGGCAGGTGTTGTGGGTTTAGGACAACGTTGGTCTGTGCTACCTGGGAAGCACCTTGGAGGTGCTGGCGTGGTTGGTTTTGGACAACGAAGGTCTTGGCTGCCGGGGTAACAGTTAGGAGATGCAGGCGTCGTTGGTTTTGGACATCTTGAGTCCGTACTGCCAGGGAAGCATCGAGGTGGGGCGGGCGTGGTGGGCTGAGGACATCTCGAATCTGTTGAACCAGGATAACACTTGGGTCCGGGTGTTACTGGTGGCAAATATGTGGGAGGATTCAATGTCGTCGGACGCGGAGGTTGGGGACATTTCGGATCAGGAGAACCAGGGTAACAAACTGGCTTAGGTATTGGTGTTGTTGGTTTTGGGCATCTGGGGTCTGTGCTGCCTGGGAAACACCTAGGCGGTGCAGGTGTGGTTGGCTTAGGGCAACGAAGGTCTTGATTACCGGGGTAGCAATTAGGTGGCGCAGGTGTGGTTGGTTTTGGACATCTAGGATCTGTGCTGTCTGGGAAGCATCTGGGAGGAGCCGGCGTTGTTGGTTTAGGACAACGTTGATCGGTGCTACCGGGATAACAGTTTGGTGGTGCAGGTGTTGTTGGTTTAGGGCACCTAAGGTCTGTGCTGCCAGGGAAACACCTTGGTGGTGCAGGAGTAGTTGGTTTAGGACAGCGGGGGTCTTGGCTACCAGGGTAGCAACTAGGAGGAGGTGGTGTTGTTGGTTTTGGACAACGCGTGTCTGTGCTGCCAGGGAAACACCTTGGTGGTGCAGGAGTTGTTGGTCTAGGACAACGAGAATCTGTGCTGCCGGGGAAGCACCTTGGGGCTTCAGGAGTGGTGAGTTGTGGGCATCTTGGATCTGTTGATCCTGGATAACACTTAACTGTCGGTGTTATAGGTGGCAAGTATGTGGGAGGGTTCAATGTTGTAGGTCTCGGAGGTTGCGGGCAATTGAGATCTGGGGATCCTGGGTAACACACAGGTTTTGGAGATGTTGGTGTTGTTGGTTTGGGGCATCTAGAGTCTGTACTCCCAGGGAAGCATCTTGGTGGTGCGGGAGTCGTAGGTTTGGGACAGCGAGGGTCTCGGCTGCCAGGGTAGCAGTTAGGAGGTGCAGGTGTTGTTGGTTTAGGACAACGTAGGTCATTGCTACCAGGGTAACAGTTAGGTGGAGCAGGCGTGGTTGGTTTGGGACATCTAAGATCTGTGCTACCAGGGAAGCACCTTGGCGGTTCAGGTGTAGTAGGCTTTGGACAACGAGGGTCTTGGCTACCGGGATAGCAATTAGGAGGAGCAGGAGTTGTCGGCTTTGGACAACGAGGGTCTTGGCTGCCTGGGAAACAGTTTGGAGGTGCAGGTGTCGTTGGTTTTGGACATCTGGAATCCGTGCTGCCAGGGAAGCAACGAGGTGGTGCGGGCGTGGTGGGCCGAGGACATCTTGAATCGGTTGAACCAGGATAACACTTAGGTCCGGGTGTTACTGGTGGCAAATATGTGGGGGGATTCAATGTCGTCGGACGCGGAGGTTGCGGACATTTTGGATCCGGAGATCCGGGGTAACAAACTTGCTTCGGAGGTGTTGGTGTTGTCAGTTTCGGACATCTTGGATCTGTGCTGCCTGGGAAGCACCTTGGTGGTTCAGGCGTTGTTGGTTTAGGACACCTTGGGTCTTGACTACCGGGATAACAATTTGGTTGGGCGGGTGTCGTTGGTTTAGGACAACGAGCATCTGTGCTGCCGGGGAAGCACCTTGGAGCTTCAGGAGTGGTGGGTTTAGGACACCTAAGGTCTTGGCTACCTGGGTAGCAATTTGGAGGAGCAGGTGTGGTCGGCTTAGGGCATCGAAGATCTTGGCTGCCGGGGAAACAGTTTGGTGCGGCTGGAGTTGTTGGTTTGGGGCATCTAGGATCTGTGCTGCCCGGGTAGCATCGCGGTGGTTCAGGAGTCGTAGGCTTAGGGCACCTGGGATCACTTGACCCAGGGAAGCATCGCGGTGGCTCAGGTGTTGTCGGCTTGGGGCATCTCGAATCAGAGCTTCCTGGGAAGCAGTTGGGAGGCGTGGGAGTAGTTGGCTGTGGCGGCAAATAAGTGGGAGGATTTAATGTTGTTGGTCGCGCAGGTTGAGGACAGTTTGGATCAGGGGAACCAGGGTAACAAACAGGCTTAGGAGGCGTTGGCTTTGGACATCTTAGATCAGTGCTGCCTGGGTAGCATCGCAGTGGCTCGGGTGTTGTGGGCTTGGGGCATCTAGGATCACTTGATCCAGGATAGCATCGCGGTGGCTCAGATGTAGTCGGCTTTGGGCATCTAGGATCGCTTGATCCAGGGTAGCATCGCGGTGGCTCAGGAGTCGTAGGTTTAGGGCATCTAGGATCGCTTGACCCAGGGTAGCATCGCGGTGGCTCTGGAGTCGTAGGCTTAGGGCATCTAGGATCGCTTGATCCTGGGAAGCATCGCGGTGGCTCTGGAGTTGTAGGTTTAGGGCATCTAGGATCACTTGATCCAGGGTAGCATCTCGGTGGTTCAGGTGTAGTCGGTTTGGGGCACCTAGGATCGCTTGATCCAGGGTAGCATCGTGGTGGCTCAGGTGTGGTTGGCCTGGGGCATCTTGGATCATTGGAACCAGGGTAGCACGTAGGTGCTGGTGATGTTGGCGGTAAGTATGTTGGCGGGTTAAGTGTCGTCGGTTGTGGTGGTTGCGGACATCTTCGGTCGGGTGAGCCTGGGTAGCAGACAGGTTTTACAGTTGTAGGTGACGGGCATCGTGGGTCTGTACTTCCTGGATAGCAGTTTGGTGTACTCGGTGTAGGTTGAGGACACCGGGGATCAGAAGAACCTGGATAACACTTAGTTTGTGGTTCAACAGTTATCCGTTGACATGCAGGATCGCGTGAACCTGGGTAGCATTGTGATGGTCTAATTGTGGTGGAAACTTCTTTGATAAATCCATCACAGCTTGCATCGCAGTTGTTTGTGCATAACTGTAATGAAGAATACAAACGAATATTAATAATAAATCACAATAGATGATTAAGTAGAGGAAGATCTAGAATCAATATGTTGTAACTATTTACCTCAACATTACATGTTAGGTAGACTTGGTCGGTTTCTGGGAAACGGAAAGCGTTAACTTTGCTGTAAGCTATCAAAGTTGCACCGCTTTTGCCCGTGTTTGTTGTTTTCTGCCACAAGTCAATGAGTTTCTTTTTCCTGTTGACAAAATATACATTTTAAAAACGATTCTTTATTAATAAACTGCTTAAATATTAGAGAATTCTGTAATGTTCATTCCTAGTACAAAGCTGTCTTTTTTAGTTATTTAGTTGAGTTATAAACCAGTGTATAAATTGCTGTTCTACGAGTATTGAATTATAGAAACATAGACTTTAATTAAATCTGCATTGCATCTTAAATTTACATTGTGAAGTAGTCGCTCCTTTTAAAATTCCTAGACCGTAACATAATTAAGAAAAGGTTATGCAGAAAATACCGGCGAAGTCATAAATAAAAAAAAAAACAGTTTTCTTACTTGGGACAACCCTCCTTGTCGGTAAGTTGAATCTTGCTGGTCCTCGCATTATCGTAACTGTCGCTGTCATAAGCCCAACAATCGTGGATTTTAAGGCTGAACTGGTTTCTGACATCTTTGAGGTACACGAGGATGGTTAGATATTCGCCGATTTTGATCGAGTCTTTCAATGGAGTCGTCTGGAAATATTTACAAAGTTAATGAAGCTGCTTTAATATCCTTTTAAATACTTTTGGAGTCGTAAAACACATGTACATTGTCGATGTTACTAAGTAACTTTAACTCATCAATTACTTCAACATCAATACTGAGATCGAAAATATCTTTGGTTTAGATACTTACGTTAGGAAAAACTCCCTTTTGTATATCCATCCAGCATTCAACTCCTCCAGCGGGTCCTTCAACAGCGACCACATCGAGCATGTCCACCATGAAAGGTTTCAGTTTCAGCGTGTGTTCTTCCCTTGAGGTGACCACTCCAGTCGACACTTCAAAAGAAGTGCGAGCACATGATACCTGGAATGTGATAGTTGAGTCCTCGATTTAGATACTTATTCATTATTTATATTTTAGTTTGCTAGTTAGCCACATTTCTTATTTCCATACAGTTATATTGCCAAATAAATGCTCTTAAGACCGTTTATTTTGAAAGTGGGCAACGTCGCAAATAGATGTTTTATCATTGATTTCGTGTGTTTTTATTAATATTCTAATTCGCTAGCTAGCCACATTTCTTATTTCCATACAGTATTGCTAAATTAATCAAAAAAGGTACATTTTTGACATTTTTGGCAGCGACGTTGCCAATTTTGAGGATAAACGCTCGTAAGAGGCCGATACACGCTACATTAGTAACAAGTTCAAGTTATACGACCACAAGTTCAAAACAAAAACCGTTTCCAGATTCAGGCGTTTCAAGAGGGCCTAGACAACGTGACATTCTAACAGTGATAACGCTGATGGAAAAGTCAAAAACGTATTGGGTTGACATAAACTACCGAAACCTTATGTCAATCCTGTTGAAAGTCTTTGTAGAAATACGAAACGCTTTGAAAGGGATTACCACTTGTCTTGCCCTTTTTTTTTTGGGTGGGAAATTATTAAATAACTTCTCCCGCTCTGGGCGGAGCGGGAGGGGCGTGTCAGACTTTTTCTGACTAAAACCCACCGATGTTTCTTCCGTTGCCTTTGTGCCGCGATATCCCTTTCGGACAAACTCGCAACCCTGGCAGGCTTTGGCCCTAACGGACCCCGTCAGTTGGTGCTGACATCTTTTTGAGGCGCGCGTGGAACATAACGCGCCGTCGACCCGGGCCTGTTTCTTATCGGACGGCGAGCTACCCATTGCTCACCGTCCGCAAGCCCGCGCCTACGGTGGCCGGAAATCAGCTTGCGACTCCCGACGCTCGGGGCGTCTCCTGCGGCGGCTAGGGGCGCGAGTGCGCGAATCTTGCCTCTCCCTCACGCGTTCCGCCTCCTCCACCGCGAGCATTACTGCTTCGCAGAAGGAAGTGGCGGCCTCCCATGCACTCTCGCTCCGAACCATGGCCTGAACTAGTGCCAGACGCGAGAGATCGCCGCCGCCGATCGCCTCCGTGATACTTGTCTAGGCCCTAACATCGTCTTTTATTTTGTACCTTGCGAGCGAAGTCCTGCGGTCCTTGGAGCAAGTCATCAGCTTGAAACACGAGCACATTGTCGATGGTTCCGCACGCGTTACAGAGGGGCCGGGACCCGCAGCCATTCAGGGGCACTCGGAATGAATATCGCGACTGACTGCCGCCCAGTGACACGTATCTGAAAATTTACGAGTTATTGGATTAATGCATGATTTGGTAAATGGCTTTTGTTTATCCAGAATGTTTCCAAGGCTTTCGTTATGAGCTTTATTGCCAATTAGAGAAAAATCGTTACTTGTCTTTTTACAAACTGAATTTAATGAGTGACGACAACATTAATACAAAGCACGGATCGTTTTATCCACATATATGGACTTAATTTTAATTAAACGATTTTAATCGACAAGATGTGGATAAAACTACTGGCCCCAAAGATTTTTGACCGATCCTCGATGATTTTCAATTGTTTTCGTCTTTTTTATGACTCGTTAAAGATTCGTGCACCGCCTGATGAACTATAAGTAGACCGTATAAGGAAGATTTTTATAATGCCCACCAATTTCACGATTATTGTATAACTCACCAATAAAGTATTGTACTTACTTGCACTTCGGATCATTTAGAAATCCCTTACTATAAATGATACCATCGAATATGTCTGCGAACTCGACGCTGACGTCGATAAAGTCGCCGGAGCATTGCACGTCGATGTCAGGAGATAAGGGTGAGTCGGCGGCTCTTGATCCTCTGAAGAAAACGACCCCAGCATCTTCACTGCTTTCATAGAAAGGTGAGAGTACATTGTCGCCGGACAGCTCGCGGTTTAGCTCAACCGCGGTGAGCGTTTGTGAGTCATCTGAAACAGCTGTAGCGAGCGACAGCTACAGCAACAAATAATTATTTTTTTGATGTGGGTCAGATCGGATGTCGGCGTGGTGACGCGACTGACAGCCAACAGCCAACATCCAAACGAAATATTAAAAGAGATTTTTTTTTCTTATTTGATTATGCCATTTTATTTCCTTTAATAAATCATTATTTCATGCATATATTCTATAAAAAATAGTTTCCATGTTTCACATCTGCCAGGCGCCCTGCGACGGCTCAATTTTTTTTAAGCGTGCGTTATCCCACTGCTGGGCGAAGGCCTCCCCCTCCCACATTCCACTTTTCCCGTTCAACTACGATTGTATTTTAGCCGTTGTATTTTTTTTTGGTCATTATATTGGAGTTTTGTTAGATGTGGATAGATGGCCAGGGTTCCTTAAAATATATCTGACAATGCGTCATATTTCTAAAAAAATAACATAATTTACACATTTTCACGACAGGTGTTGTTTAATATAGCACTACGATTAAAACAATGAAAGAAACTAACAAATCGTCAGATTGTCGCTTGCCAACTATCGCCTGTCAGTTTTATTAAATAGATTCCTGATTAGCTTAAGCATCACTTCAGGTTATTCGCAAAATCCTAACTAATATTATAAAAGCGAAAGTGAGTTTGTTTGTTTGTTACGCTTTCACGCTAAAACGGCTGAACGGATTTTGATGAAATTTGGCACACGGGTAGACCATGATCTGGAATAGGACATAGGATACTTTTTATCCCGGTAGTATAAGTCCGTGGGATAATTTCCGATATGCACGCGGGCGAAGCCGCTGGCAAAAGCTATTTAAGTATAAAGTAGGTAGTTTTATCTCTAAACAATTAAGTAGGTAAGTTTCTAAAATCAGTTAAGAATAGATTGAATAGTTAATTGACTCAGGCGTGACTGCGGAAATCCATTATACAATACAATAGACGACGTATATTTACTAATCTAACCCGCTTAAATGTTCTTAAAGAGTTATAAGAACCCTGTAAGAAATCGACACGTGTCACCGTTCACTTCTCAACGAGGCATCTTCAGGATGACGATTGACTTGTTGTGAACCCGGACACGTCGTGTTGCCACGTCAAGCGCCGAATGCAGTGTAACATACACTGCACATTGCGTTCGGCGCTTGACGGTAGAGAGGTAAAACACGTGTCGATTTCTTACAGAGTTCTTTATAAACGGTTAAGAACATTTAAGCGGATTAAGTTACTAAATATACGTCGTATATTCTATTTTTTTGTAGATTGAATGTTAAAATTGTAAAGTGATGAATAATGTACTATGTAACCCTTCGTCAAACATCCAAGGATCTGTTTGTGAGATAACGGCACTTATTATTATTATCGTTAAATCTGTAATTTATTGTTCGCGGCGGCACAATGAGCACTAACTCTCACGTACTTAATTTGGTGTCACAAACCGCTGCACAATATGAAAACTAAAACACGCTCCATATTATAAAATATACCTAATTATTATGGTTTAAAACAATGATATGACTCAGTAATATTCGAGTTCAGTAAAACATTAGTACCTAAAGGTACTTCTGCCCTTTTCGGACGCCATTAATCAAAAGTTCCAAAGAAACCGACCGCTTAGTTCTTTTATTTTCTCAAGAAATTCTCAGCTGCTTCGAAAATCAGTTATACAACAGCACTTTGAGGTGCTAATCCTCAATCAAGTTTATGAAAATTGTCGATTGAGCGAACTACTAAAATATTAAGATTCTTATAAATTCATGGCTTCTTAAGTGTATTATTCTCGACACCATTAAGCTTAAAGTTGTCGAAATAATCTTAAGTATGTCAACAAACCATGGTTCCAAATCAAAAGTTAAGTAACAATGCTTGCAAACATTGCATACTAAATATATTGAAAGTTCCGGATTTCTATCAAAACATAATAAATTGTATTTGTGTATTACTTAATGTGACTGTTGCGTTGTTATGGTAGGTAAAGGGAGATTGTTACGAAATTATTTAGATGGGAGAGAGACCATTGACCTTAAAGTTGGGTTATTGTTGGGTCAGCGGAGCAATCGATGTTAATAAACTACTCATTAACCTGGATAATGGATTGGTCTCGTGTTGAAAAAATGGGAAGCCAATATGTACCATCGCGGAAAGCCATAACTAACCACCGTAAGGACTATTCTTGCTTGCAGCGCTACCCGGGGCGGTAACAGAGGCGCAATTCCCGTAATTTTTAAGAACGTTCGCATTCGCATCTCATTCGCAATCTGTCAAAAATACAATCAATTTACCAACATTTTTGACAAGTTTGACAGATTGCGACTACAATGTGAACGTTTTTAAGTACGGGAATTGGCCTTCAGATGTGGTCATCGTGTTCACAGGATTTTGTTTTCAAACTGGTTAGATATGAGTTTCTTTGATAGTACCTAGTAGTTTAGTGGCAAGCTCCAAGCTAGCATTTTTTGGAGCTTACTAACATCTTGATCTTATATGATTGAATTTATCAGGACTTGGACGTACCTGCACGAGTGCAATCAGTGCCGCTATGCGCATGACAGCCGCTTCATGGGGCCCTGAAATTAAGAAAACACAACATTAAACATAAGAAAATATGAGAAGAAACAGTTTATTTGTAAAAGTGATTGAGTGAGTTTCCTAAGAGAGCAAACCATGCTTATCATTTCGCTTTTAGTACATTATGAACATGTTTATTTATTTTTTATAATAAATGTTGTGAAAAACAAAGTTCGATTTTCTTTGATTAATCACATTATACATATGTATTTATTTATTCATTCATTCAGTACTTACTTACATCTTTATACATAATAAGTTGGTGCTAACATAAACTCATTAGAGTTTTACCGTGCACCAAAATCATCGACCACATAATTTAGACAATCAAAACAAACATATTTTCATAATTATAAAATGATACAGTAACAAAAACAACAACGAGGGTAATATGCGAAATATTTATCTATTACTTACGAGCGAACAAAAAAATGATAAAGTAAGTAAGTAGTAAGTGTATAAAGTGATTAATCAAAGAAAATCCTTTACAGCATGAGAGCCTTTTCGATCATTAAGACTGAATGTAACATTTACAAAAAAAATACCAATTCTCCAGTTAAACAAGTTTTTCTAAAAATCTAACTTATTTCGAACCGCTCCCCCCGCCACAATCCGCTCGTCCAATAAGGGTGCAGCTTCTAGCTAGAATGTTTTAGAAGCCGGGTGAAAAACAGATGACGCGCACCTTTTTTGACAAGCTTGGTCTGTCATACGTCAGCTGAGCAGAGTACCAAGATATAGTTTACGAAATCTTTTCTTCGCTCCGTAACCCTATTGTTTTCATCTATATTGTGACGTGTGTATATTAAATAAATGTGATATCTGTATGTTACCTAAAAGCTTCAGTTTTATTCTTGAACACCTGTCTCTAAAATGCATCTTAGACCTTCATAAACTTTTCCGTAAAATCAAATTACACACTTTAAAATAAGCTCTTCAAATTATGATGTAGATATGAAATAAATATTTCGAAAACTATAATCAATTACAATTTATACTAAATGTGAAGAGTTTCTCAATTAGACAGCCTCTATCATATAGACAGAGTTAATGGGCTTTTGAACAGTTTTGAAAGATATTTCGTGAAGCAGTCAAATGTTTTGTCCAATCAGCTTAAATTTTTGCTCAGATATACTAGCATTTACGAAATGATAAACTGGTAAGTAGCTGTTTCTTGCAAATAACCTTTTAAGACTGAAATATTTCAAAACTGGTGTTAAATTGAAACGGACTACGGAAATGATTATTTCATAAGATTTTTCTTCATAGGTCAATTATTAACAGTAACATCAATTAAACTCTTTCAAAATACATCCTAATAAGTATCTTCTTCTTTTCGTCTGGTTTGTGACTAACTTAGTGTCAGAGTTTTAAAGCCGCCCATGTGCTTCTGACTTGGCTTCACTTGAGAAATATCTTCCAGGCTTGTCGGTTTCCTCACCATGTTTTCCTTCACCGTTATTGAAGCAAATTAATTATACTTTAGGGGTATGAGGAACAGGGTGTAAAGTTCATTCATCCACCATAGAAATGGGAGGATCCTCCGACCAGACGGGTGTCGTGTCTGGCGGGCAACCGCCCCTAGGTTGAAGTTGGGAGATTGTATACATATAATTCAAATTCAAATATTTTAATTCAGATAAACATCCATATATTGTTAATAGTAGTATAACTTATAAAAAAAAACAACACACAACTATCTACTGTGTATAACTTATAAATATAATATGTCCATCGCGCGGTAAACTCTAATTGCGCGATGCAGGATTTGTGTGACGTCAGGATGTTGTGTGACGTTAGGATGTTGTGTGACTTTAGGTCTTTGATGCGTAGTTCGCATGTGGCGATCGTAAATGCCGCCACAATACAATACACACATGAAGCCGAAAAAACAGTGGTGCATGCCTCGGGATCGAACTCGAGACCTTTTTTTTTTTTTTGTTTTCTTTTTAAAAACGTTGCCCCACACTAAGAATTTCTTCTTGTATTGTGGGTGCGTTTACAAACATAGAAACTCACATACACTAACACCCAGACCCGAAACAACTACTTGCAGATCATACAAATATTTGTTCCGTGCGGGGATTGAACCCGCGACACGTTGCGCAGCAGTCGATCGCTCAGCCACTGCGCCAACCGTACCGTCAAACTTCGACTTGGCAGTCCGATGGTCACACCACTAGGCTATCACTAAGCATTAAAAGTCGTAAGACCTACACAAGTAGAGACATTCTGTTACAACTAGTAAAGTATGGGACAAGAATGTACATCATGTTCTTAATTAAGGGAATAATTATATAATAAGTAGACTTTCAGCAGGATTCACAATCATGTAAATTGCCAAGCATATTATTAAACAATTACAGTTCAAGAAAGTTAATCAAATTCCATGAAGAAGCGCGGGAGTTTCATTCACGATTACATAAAGCTACTCATTAAAATATGAATTAATCAAATTAATGTAGCTACTTGGTATTCATAAAATAATAACCTAATTTGTAGAACTTCATAAAAATCATGATAAATAAATAAAAAAAAATTAAACAGAACTGCCATAACACATTTATAATGAAACCGCAACGCATATTTAAATCGGCATCAAATTATAAATCGATTAATATACCTACACGAGTGACAATACTTTTAACGCCTCAATCGATCAAAGGCTACCTATTATTAAATCTGAATTCTAAACATTCATAAAGTTTATTATAATAATATTGTTAATGGCTTAAGTGGCAGCTCACGAAGAGAATTTAATTGTAAGGTTGCATCTTGAATTCGTGAGGTCACTCTCGTGAACCGCGGTCTACGCCAGAAGTGTTTCCGCGTGTTATTTCGCCATGGGCTCCTCAATTAAACGTTCCTGGACGGTTTCGACACGTCTGTCTTGAAGTTGCTTTAAGTACTAAGCACTAATCATTGATGATATTGTCTACTATGACCATCATTACATGTAATTACGTTTCAAAATGTTCAACGCCTGTCAGATATTTTCTGGCTTCACACTAACATGAGAATGGAAGAAAATGTAAGAGGACGTATATTAATACAAGCTCGTTAATTTCTTTTCAAGGCATTTAGGTAGATATTGGACAATATAGATTCGGTATCTATGTGACAGTGATGCAATTCAAAATCCGTTGACACTACGATTTGTCAATGTAATAAGTAGGCAGGTGTTGTGTTCTGAATGTTACAACTAATAAGATTCTTCAAATTTGTGACTTGGTTGCGTACGAAATGCCTATAGGTTTTTATCTCAGTAATTAATACTAATCTACCTTAACAATAGTGGGTCCTAGTGTTTCCCAAGTTTTTCTGTGTTCGCATTGAAGAAACACTAATTTCTATTGTTCCCCGTACATTGGTGATCGATTACACGACATTCAATTTATTCTTTAGTAACCTATCTTTTGATTTACGATAAATCGTTTGTGGTGTGAATTAATTACCCGTTTTTATTAACTTATCGTAGTCATCAATTTCGTATAAAATTTAATGTATGAGAACGTATTAAACTTTATATTTTTTACCATCGTTTTGTACCTTGTGTCATTAAAATGTGTTCATATAAGATGATGTCAAAACACATTATTAATTTGCCTGTATTAGGCCGAAAAGGTCAAGTAAATGCTTAGTTATAATTTGTTCGAAATGAAATATTTTGAATAAATAACATATTTCATACGGCTGACCTTCGAATTTTATGAGGAAAGCTTTTATGGGAGAGACAAAAAGTTAAAAAACTACATAAATGTCTGATTAAGGTGTTTAACGAGCTCAAACTATTTGAAGAAGTAATTAGTGGCCAACAGGAGTTTAAACACAGACACCGATTTAATTAAGTTAAATTAAGATATTTACGTAATAACTTTAATGAACCACAAATTTTAATGTACCAAGGTCAAAGTTTGTTTAACAAGCCTTACATAATTTACATCTAATCCACGTATAAATTCGGTAAAGTTCACCATATTTAAGTAATCCATGTTTTTGCATTAATTATTTGAATACTCCTCGTCGGCTATTTGTGTTCTTAATTTTATTTAAACTTCATAGGGCAAGCAATTTCTATGATTCAAGGTTTGCTAAACGTAAACACTGTTAGACTGCAGTATGCAGTCTAACAGTGTTTACCTTATTCGTAGAGCACTTAATAACTTTATTATTTGTACTGTGCTCAAACATACGATATTCTATTTACGCATGTCGCGAATCAATAAAATTTGATTTTTATTGGTGTCCAGTGTCCGTGTCATCGAATTATTTCAATGTTTAGTGTGTCACGGCCGCTGTGACTTCATCGTATCGTAAACCCTCTGCCCTAGACCGGTTCGACTGGTTGATGTGCATCGCAATATATCGGTGATCCGCCCAGAACCGCGACACAGCATTCGTATATCTGTTAAATAAGGGCCGTGGGCTTGTTTGATTGTTATCGACACATCCCATACAAGTGAAGTTCGAAACGTGCTTTAAAGTTACGTGGTGATAATAATATGATTATGGGACATGCAATCCTTACCCGATAATTTTTTTTATTTAAAATAGTGTCCGTGGAGTCTCTTCCCCGCTCTTCTCCATAGGATCGAACTACGCTTTGGAATGGGCAACTAACATTATCTTTCTGACTGACCGACTCCTTGTCAATTTAAATTGCTGGTACCTAATTGGATTTATTTATTGAAATATAAATGCTTTGAGTTTGAGTTTGACACTAATTATACAGAAATAGATAGGAACTAGTCCTCGCATATAAATTTTTAGGCTAAGCATTCTTCAAAGTATCTTGTAAAGGGTCCAAAGATGTCTCATGCAGATGAATATATTCCTATCGTCACGAGGTAGGTAGATACTTGAATGTCAGCTGCTTGTGAAGGGCCTGATATTTGGCATTCTTGTAGTTATCTAATGGTGTCGTTTTATTTCATGCTTATTCAAAATTCAATCTGATAAAGAGGAATCTATTATTTGGTGAAATAATTGTAAAGAAAAATAAAAGCGAAAGTGATGATTGATATCACGAGAGTTAAAAATTAATTTTAATAAAAAGTAGCCTACGATTAGAAATGAACGGTAAATTATTTAGGTATAAGTTGAAACTAAAGTATGCATTAGCATAACTATTACTCATTAAAAAGTCGGTTCTAAATGACCAAAACTTTGAAATGGATGAATATGAAGCGTACGCGCATAACTCTTTTCAAAGATTTTGAAATTCGTATTCCGAACATGAGAAGAATCCGTAACGAATGGTCAGTCGCAATGTTTCCAATAAATTGTAATTGTTTACGAGTAGCTTTTGTTGCTCAGACGCAGTGCAGTTGCGTAAATTATCATGTTCACGGTTTAACAATTACATTATTAATTACTGACAAAGTTCTACAATAGTAATTAAATTTTATTCTAAATTAAACGTGGGAATATTGTGAGTCAGAGTAGGTTTGCGTTCATTATTGTCAATGGGCTGGATAAGACTAGGAAGCGATGCTTTGACATGACCCCATCGTGGACTTAATGGGTTCCTCTTAACTCTTGAAGATGGGAATCTTTAACGTCGTAACGTAAATGTCTTTATACGGGATGCGATGATATCAGTTGGGAATAAATACTGCTTGTGTACCTACTTATTTATTTCCAACAAGTGTTTACCTGATTTAGCGATTATGTCTTCTTTTCCTAGTAATTTACTCATCATCTATGTATTAAGATTGGCCAGCCCTTTCTTACACCAGGTTTCTGATTTGAGAAATTGAGGATGAGAAATAGTCAAACTATAGTTTAGCATTACTTAAGGTGAAACCAATCTTTGATTTAAAAGAGTGTCCGTGGAGTTTCTTACCCTTTCTTCTCCATAGGAACCTACTACGCTTTGGAATGAGCAACAAGCTTCATCTTTCTGTCTGACTGACCCCTTGACAATTCAAGTAATTAATTGGTTTGTTTCAAATAAATGCTATGACTTTTTTTTTTTTTTCACACTTTAGTTTAAATGAATCACCTTAAACAATGTAAGTTCTCAATTTCTCATCAGAAACCGGATGTACGTCTCCCATAAGTCGAAATCACTCATAAACCTCAGTAATGTTACCACCAGCAGTATGACTGTTAAACACCATTTGAAAGAAATGCAAATGCCTGTGGCCTAAGTACGAGAAACAAGTAAAACTTACATAAGAACATTTGCATAGGTATTGGACGTTACGTAAATGCTTTTATCTTACGTTAGTGGGTAAATGAGTTTCCACTGGAGGAGTTTTCATGTTAAAAAGATGCCCAGAATCAATCAATGATCCATATTATAAATGCGAAAGTGAGTTTGTTTGTGTATTTGATACGCTTTCACGCTGAAACGGCTGGACGGATTTGGAGGAAATTTGGCACATGGGTAGACCATGACCTAGGTTAAGATATGTATACTTTTTATCCCGATATTCCCATGGGATTGGGATTTATGTTGGTAAAACCGTGGGACGCAGCTTGTAAATGCGAAATTCACTCTGGCAGTTTGTCTGTTTGTTACTTTTTCACACCTTAACGCTTGAGCGGATTTCAATGAAATTTGGCACACAGGTAATCCTGGCTTGGGACATAGGATACTATATGATATATTTATCCCGTTATGCGGTAGTAAGTTTCCATAGGATAATTTCAGACCTTTACGCGGGCGAAACCGCAGGCAAAACAATTGTAGTTATATAATATTTTAACTTAACCACCTCTTTTCGGTGTAAATAACCGGGATTTACGTCATATAGTCCTATATCAATCGTTTTCAAGGCACACCTCACGAACTTTGACCATTTAAAACATTTATGAGAATCGTGGGACAGTTTTCCTTAATAATATAATTTCATAACGCTGTTATGCAATATTCCAAGGCGGTCAAGCAATGAATCTTCAGTGTACCTACCCCTTAATTACACCTCGTGACTCTGAACCTTAATTCGTGGTCGGCAATTTGTGTAGGTACCAATATTGCAACACTTTGCGGGTCATGATGGAGATTCTTATAATTTTGTGCTTAACAGGGGAAATCACTTAGCTTGTGGGTAATTTATATTGGGAAGCAGTTAACGAGAATTATCAATTATTTCATGATGCATGTTCATGGTTATTTTGGGCTATTACGCCTTGTTTATCAAGACGCGATCCTTATGCTGATAATAGTTTTTCTATGTAATGATCTGGAAATCATAAGCTGGAAAATACTTTATCCGTACATACACCATCATTTAGTTACATCCATCATCGTGAATCAAAAACTCCGTATTCCATTGTTCGAAAATTACACATCTTGGCAAAATAAATTAACACATAGTAACCAGTTCGTGAACTTCTGACCAGTACTTATAATACGATTTAAGCAATAACATTGCGTGTTCGGAATATTACACAAATTACTTTTAACGTAAAGATGATTATTATTTAGTAAACATTTTAAGTGGAATGACTATTTAAACACTCTGAACATAAAACGACTTAATTGTATTCCAATTAAGGTAACACTTTACAACCTCTTACAAAAATGTACAAAATACTCTGTCTGGTACTCAGTGACGAAACTGACGAATTACCTGAAACAACAAAACAAATAATTATAAGTAGACATTCACATGAGTTTTAACAGAAAAAGAAGAGTCTGTGCCTCGGAAAGCACGTTAAACCGTTGGTCCCGTCTGTCATTCGTAGATCTTTGACAGTCGTTACGGGTAGTTAGAAGCCCAAAAGTCGGACAACCAGTCTTACCAAGAAACATCATGTTACCAAGTAACTGGGTTCTGGAAGTCAGATAAGCAGGCGCTCTATATAAAAAAGCTGGCATTAAGCTTTACTTGGTTAGACTGGAAGCCAACTCCAACATCGTTGGGAAAAGGCTAGGCGGATTGAAACACAAGAGTTTTTAATCATCAAAAATATTAAGAGGTGCATCATAATATCCATCAAATCAATAGATACAGTAATCGAAACAAACTCAAAGGTTATAGAAGGGACATCAGAGTCTCATCGGTAGTTATTGAACATCACGATGTTCGTAATAATATGTCATTGGAAGACAAACTCAATCTTTGCTGCAATGTTTAATGTGGAATATTTTACGACTCTATGAGTAACGGAACGCAAGACCGTGCCTATGCTATCATACCATTACGCCCACTTTAAATTAGCATATTATAATAATGCACTTTATAATTTTTACTATGCAGGAATAAATGGAATCTAAACGCAGCATAAAATTGGTCCAAATCGACGAGAACGCATGAAACTTTACCACTTTTATACCCCGGCATTGGGTCAATTGATTAGTTACGGTTTTCTATTTCAATATATAATTTACACACGCCTTTTAAATGTAAATAAACAAAAATCTTGGTTTTTAATAAAGCATACATTTTAAAGGACAAACATAATTGGGATCACCACGAAGTCCTTGAACAGAAGGCAAAATAAGTAACACATGGAACAAATTAGAGTTAAAATAATGGATAAGCTATCATGAAGTTTTAAATACGTTACAGCCATGCATCGTCAGTGCTTTAGAACGGTCTGTGTAACCTTTACAGGCGCGTGTCAGGTCAGACATGATGGCGCGGGCGCAGAACTAAACGGTCGCTGGTAAAGATCATCCAATAAATCCGCGCATCCGTTCACCTGTGTTCTCATGTTTTTAATTGTATATTTACATGAAATTTTAGATTACACGCATAATATTCACTCGATACGATATCTAAACCGGCTAGTGAAATTTTTATAGAAAATATTTGAATTTGTTTAGAGAGAAGTATATGAATGAATATTATTCTAATTTGAATGAAACTACAACTTCTTACAAGTTGTAACTACTGAGTTTAAAATATCTATAATAATATTACGCTAATGAGCTCATAAAGAACTAGGCACTAAAGGATTTCGACAAAGACGGTCTGTTCTAAATTTATCTTTAACGGTTTCCAACTCCATTCAATGGGGATCAGTACCGCTTGAAAGTATTGAAGACCTTTTGTCGCTTATATTCACGCTGATATTCAGTGCGATGCTCACAAACGATGTGGCTTGCTCAAGTAGGGTACCGTTCTCACGATTACGTTCATTAGCCTTATCTTTTGATGTATTTTTAGCTGTCTCATATTGGCTGATATTATCGAAATCATGGCCTTTATAGTCAGGTGCTTTAAAATATATTTCACTATTAGTAGTGAGTGGTTCTTTATTAACTTTATTCGCATTCATGCCTTCTATAATTGGGTTTCCTAATCCTTCATCTTTGCTTATGTTATTCCTTCTATGATGAAATCATTTTAACATTACAGTTGGATTGGAAACTTAGAGCCATATTTCAAATCTAACATAAAATTATCATGGGCGTGTAAGTTAATGTCCGTACCGTGAAAACATGAAGCAATCTAATTACCTACATCGTTACCCTTTGTAAATAAAGATGATACATCGTAACTCGGCTGAGCAATAAAGCTTTTCGAAGTCGGTCGTCGATCAAGTAAAGGTTAAATTTTGTATATGTATTAAAGTATGTGCATATATGGAAGGTTTGCACCATCCATAGAAGTTGAAGATAAACGTGCAAGGTTCGATATTCAACACGGATTACAAAAATTCCCACAGTATTGATGTTCAAACCAAAATATCGCTCGATTTTAATTACAATGTTTTTAGATATATTCAAGGGCGTGTCTATTTATTGCCGTGTAAAGTTAAAACAATAGCGGCGTTAGTTGGGTAATCTGGTGGGTGTCATTTCATAAGCCTTGGACAATGGAAGGTGCCACTGGTTTCTCACAGACTCGCTAAAAAGTAAAAACGCAAATCTAAATTACGAAATATGGTCAAACGGATGCGGTTAACATAACGTAATTATTTGTCTTTAGATGGACAGTACAGTTTGCCATGTTTGGGGAGGCTGATCACATTGGTGGCAAGCGGTTGCATATAAATGTACTCCTCTCCAATTTAAAACCTTAGAAAAGGAGTTTATACCAATTAAAGCAGAGTGGGGTAACACACTCATAATGACAATATCTTTCATTTAGACAGTTCAACCACATTCAGTACGTTTTTTTCGTTGTTGAACAGACCAATTTTTCATATATATAAAACAGTGGATCAGCAATTTTCTTCAAAATCTTTCGGATTCCAATTAAAAGTTATAGATATTTGTCCTCAGCTAAAAACTGTACGAAATAAAGAAATCGTGATTTATTAATAAAGAACATAAGTATTTTACTGTCATTAGTAAACCGCAATAAAAAGGTCACAATATTGCCTAATCGTGTCACAAGATGACCATTAAACAATATTTAAGTGCCTAAAATTATCTGCGGTTGACATTTGGAGGACATTTTCAATACTATTTGCAGACAAACTTATCTTAATTTAAACGGTTTTAACTGAATTGAATGATTAAAAATAGCAAACCTGTTGACTTCGTATTCTATATGTTAAGTTTCCTATAGTAAAGTGCTCACGGAATACTCGGAATCTAATACGTATATTCATTCTATTGAACACGGTGCGGGAGATCTATTTAAGTAAAGGTCGGATCTAGTCTGTTCTTAACATCTTTGATTATTTCTTCCACTTTTTGGGGATCTGTACCTCTAGGCCAAATCGGAATCCTTGTGGTGAGAACTCGATGTATGTTTGTCTGTATGTTTGACATATTCTGTTGTTCCATTTGCGTTCTTACGCTAATAAACGCATTTTTCTTTTATGTATCATGGCGGTTTACTGGCTTATTTCTATTTTCGTTATCCGTTGAAGCTGAGAATTTATAAACATCTAGGTATTATAACTACTGACAAATTAAATTTTAAATCCAAATATGTCGATTTCCTTAATTTAGTATCTGTAATGTCTTCCTGTATTGTGCACTTTATCATAGACTAAAGTTCATAGTTCATGCGCTTTATGGATGGATTGAGATAATTTGCTCGGAGCCTCGCTTTGATGTGAAATCTTAGAGGAATGTAGGTAATATTACAGAGGAACGGTCTATTAAAGACTAATGTGATATAGGTATTAAGTAAATAATATTATGTCAGGGATCGAAAACTATTCGCTTTTTAGTATTAATTTGCTTACAATGGTAAGTCTGTGGGGCTCGTTTCTAAATTATAAAAGTCGCTTCGCTTGCTGCGGTCGGTTCGTGGATGGGTGACCATCCATTACATATCGAGAACCCCCAAACCCCCCCTCGGAAAGCACATTAAGCCGTTTGTCCCGGCTGTCATTAGTAGATCTTTGACTGTCATTACGGGTAGTCAGAAACCCAAACAACCAGTTTTCCCAAGAGGTATCGTGTAACCCAGTAACTGGGTTGTGGAGGTCAGATAGGCAGTTCCTCCATGTAAAATACTGGTGTATCGAAAGTTATTATACCAACTTAGGACTAATATATTTGACAGCGCCTCTAAAGTTTTTACGACGAACTTACGGAGTTGATTTTAAAATGATTATGACAGCTGTCAACTTGACGTAATCCCGAGTACTAGGGAGGCGGCCCGCGGTCGGAAAGGAAGCAAGATTGATTAATGGTGACTGATATAATGGTAATCATTGTGACTACCCTTGCAGGGCAGTGAGTTGATTGATATGCGCTCGCGTCTCACGTACACGGGGGAACGTCGTTTACATATATGTTTGTTCCCTAATGTGGTCAGAGATTTGTGATTATTCAGAATATTATTGTGCTTCATTTAATTACCGATCTCCTCACCCGCATTCCCACGCATAAGAGACAATAACATCTCTTCTGGTAAAGAGGACCTAAGGTTCTTTAGATTAATTATCTATGTTCAAAAAAATTGGTAATAGAGGCTATAATTAAAATGTCCTCGCTTTGTTTGATTTTGTTCCTTGAAACGTCAGTGTGCGTTTTGTTCTTCACGTTCTTTAAACAATCAATCCTAATGACACTGGATAATGTGAATTACCTTCTTTGTTAATTGAAAAATTATTATGTGAGATATTATTGTTGTTGTCGACAACTGTTTGATTGGCCTTGACATTTCACTAATATACGATCATTCTAAATTCTTAATTTATTTGAATTCAGATTATAAAGATGATAAGTCCGGGGCAAATGGCAACAAAAAAATGATTTTTATTATAGCTTTTTCGCAATTAAATAAACACGTTTGGCCACTTTTTTGGCTGACCGGTTTTATTTTTATTCAGGTTTTGACTTTCATCTTTAGTCATGGCTAAAGTTATTGCGACCTTGACACTTATGATGATACATCTAATAAAAGGCATTAAAAAAGGGAAAATTTTCCATATTTGTTAGAGCCTGTGCTGGTGTTTTTATAGAATCTTGTTTTTTAAATCACACAGATTTCTTGTATCTTTAACATACCTTTCAGAAGACTAATTTCTATAAAAAATGCTTAAAAGTAAATACCTGTTGCTAAGTCAAAAATATCATCTGGATTCATTAAATATTCAAACGCTTTTTTGTTCCATATGTTTTCGAGGAGGTCGTAAAAACCATTCGTAAAGTTCTATTCTTAAAATTAATTATTAAGGAAACTTGACATAGAAAATTTTACCTATTTAAAAAAGATTAATATAATCATGACGATTACCTAAATAGTCGTAATCTTTTATAAGATTTGTAACCAAAATAATAGGTAGGTACTAATCAAGAAATTTACTAGTTGAGGAATTGGCATAATATTTTTATTGGTTTCTTTAATCGCGTCATCGCAGTAAGAATCGACTAAAATTCAATTCCCACACTCATCATTTTAACAGCTACAAAGTATTACCTCATAAGGAACATCACCAGTCAAATGTTAGTTTATTCAAGCAGATTGCTTGTTCAGCGATTCGACAATAAAAAATCGTAAATGCCATTTCTGTCAAACCAGAGGTCGAATCTCGAGAACTCGAGATGAATCACGATGCAATGCAGATGAGCCATCATTGGCGTTATTACAGTTGGTTCACGATTTCATTAACATGGATTTAAATCTGTGTCGTAATCACTCGATGTTATTGTTCCGGTGTAATTATAACATGTATCCGGGCAATAATGCTGATGTTTTAGTCATTGAGGTCGCTGTGTTATGCACGATTAGGCTGCTGGTAGGTGTGCATATTATTATTATTGATCAGTCAATTACAATAAATGTAAAGGTTATAGATTAATTTAATCAATATACCTACATTCGTTTTTTATTGTAAAGCTGATAGCCACTTAATTTTTTACTGCCTCGTTAGTTTAGTGGTTACAAGCGCTATTGCTGAGCATGAGGGTTCGATTCCTAGGTCAGGCAAAGCGTTATTGGGTTTTACTCTTTTTTTATTAGGGTGGGAAATTAACAAATAACTTCTCCCGCTCTGGGCGGAGCGGGAGGGTGTGTCAGGCTCTTGCTAACTAAAACCCACCCGCGTTCCGTCAGTTGCCTGTACGTTGCCAGGAGCCACGGTATCCTTTTCGGACTTTCCCGCGACCCCGGTAGGCATCGGTCCTGGCGGACCCCGTCAGTTGTGCTGACATCTCTTTGAGGCGCGCGTGGAACACAACGCGCCGTCGACCCGGGCCTGGTCCCTCTCGGACGGCGAGCTACCCATTGCTCACCGTCCGCAAGCCTGGGTGCCATTTACCATTTACCATTTGGAATTCCTCAGTAGCAGCCTGGAGTTGGGATTTGTGCCCGGTTGATGGCAATAGGCTCGCCCCTATTACATGGAACTAAACATACTGGCGAAATGTGGGTGTACTATAAGTACCTCTGAGGATTAGAGGCGTGATGTTATGCTACGTTAAATTGTACGTAATGTTAAATTGATAGCCACTTAATTTTTATTCTAATTTTGTGAAAAAAACACTAGCGAAAATTAGCATAAAATATCTTTTTACAAAGAAATTAACTCGATTGGTGAAAAATTAAAAACCGCCTGTATATTACTTATGTAGACGGTTGAAATAATGTGTTAGAACAAGTTGATCGCGTCATTATGTTAAATTAATGTAATCAAGAGGTCATTGGTATCTAAAAACCTTTACATTATTTAACCCGACAGTATTTCACCATTCATCTTATAGCGATACCTACTCATGTCATTTAATAATCTAATGATTACATACTGACTTATGCTGGGGATTTTATTGCGCCACTTCTTCTTCCCAGCTAAAGCACTAGAAAGTGGTGAACGGTAGGCGTATTGGGAGACTATCTTATGTAATTTTGACGTTCAAAAAGTGCTGATTCTCAGTCTGGCTGGGTTGCCAGTAGGTACCTACCCATGCAACGGTCACAGCAGACTAGCTACTTTTCGATGGTATCGATGCATTTAGCTTCTAAAAAGCGGCTAAATCGCCAATCGCCGATGCTAAACGTAGCTAGTCTGCTCTGGCTCTAAGTCTTTGCAGTTGAAATTTACGAATGGTCAAACTGAAATGTCAATTATATTGTAGAAATAATACACGTACCATCAAAGAAGTTAATATCTAACCAGTTTCAAAACAAAATCCCGTGAACACGATGACCACATCTGTTACCGGCCCGGATCTATAGCCGCCGAGCGCTGCAAGCAAGAATAGTCCTTACGGTGATTATTTATGGACTTCTTCGATGGTACATGCTAAAACTCACGCTTTCTTCCATGGGGGTACGCTGTAAGTAACTACAGAATGCCGGCTATGATCGTTATATATTTTACAATATTTCCTTTTCCTGTAGAACAACCTTTAAAAAAATATTTTACTACTAACATCTTTGGGTTTCTTTGAGGTTCAATTTCAACAAAAACATTGTTTGAGCTTAAAAAATACAATTGATTACATATATTTAGTAACCTAATCCGTTTAACTGTTCTTAAAGAGTCATAAAGAACCCAGTAAGAAATCGACAAGTGTATCCTCAGGATGACGATTGACTTGTTGCGAACCCGGACACGACTTGTTGCCACGTCTAGCGCCGAACGCAGTGCTTATTTTTGTTTCACTTAAATAATAATAATACTAGTCTATTATTGTCCCACTGCAGGCGTCTTCTCATTTAGAGAAGGCACGAGCATTGATCACCGCGCTTGCTCAAGGGTTTGCGATTTCAGACTTACATTAACTTAAAAGTCCAGATTCCCTCACGATGTTTCTCTTCGCCGATGTCAGTAATGTCCAAGACAAACTTAGAAAGTTCATATGAATTGAAAAAGTCACATTGGTACTTTCCCAGATTTGAACCCACAACCTCATGCATGAGAGGCGAGGCATTAACCAATGAGCCATCATGGCCATTTGTTTCACTTACTTAACTTTTAATGATGAAAAAATGCATCATTCCAGAAACGCGTTTGACATATTATAAAACAATGGATATTATTGCCACTCCTAAACTAATTTGATCATCTATCATTTATCAAGAAGACGGTCCGACGTGGGTTTATTTCGTATTTGATCAAAATGTCAGAATGGAAAGCTGACTTCTTTAATGGTAAGATGATCCTATTGATAGTAAAAGTACATCACTCCCCATTGTCAACTTCAATAATACACCGTTATGCAATAATAAATAATTTGTGGATATGACGGCTCTGTATAGCATTTAATTGCAAGTGATTCTGCGCTCTATGGGATATATCTATTTAATTCATGATAAGGTCGTTGACCCTACGTTACGTTACGTACGGTCGGTAGTACGGTCGGTAGTACGGTCGGTAGTACTTACTGCTGCTGATATTTAAATGGTTCTTAAAGATTGCTAATTAGTGATTGAATCTGGTCTGTAGAACATGATTTTCTTTTTAGAAGCCTTTTTCACGTAGGTTGTCTCAGTCGGCAGTTTCAGTTATTATTAAGTACCTACAGTACAACTATTTTCTTAATGTCCCTCGGGAATCATCGCATTTCCGAATACAAACGAAAGCTAATTTTGTGTCCATTAATTATTAGATTTATCGTTTATAATAATTTGAATTCAGAACTTAGTACTTTAGCTCTATATAGTTCACACGGAAATCAAAACAAAACAACAATAAAGTACATACTTAGTTCGGAATTCAAATGATTATACAAGATAAATCTAATCATTGATGGGCATGGAAATTAGCATTCGTTTGTATTCGGAAATGCGATGATTCCCGAGGGACATTAAGAAAATAGTTGTACTGTACATTAAAGTGTGAAAGTGTTGGGAAAATGTCGTATTCAACAACATATGCTACTGACTGTACTTTATCAACAAATATTGGTGCGATAGGGATTGGCGCAGTGTTGTACTTAATTATTTTATAGGTGCAACTAATTTATAGATAATCGGTTGAAAAACAGGCTTTTCTTTTTCTAACAAAATGAACTCCAAAGAAATATTGTGGTTTTGTAATAAAATAAGAACCTTCCTACAGGTAGGCAGAATTTAACTCATAATTATCACATTGCCAGGTATATTATTAAAATGTTGCATACAGTAATAGTAATAGTATGCCATCCAACGATTATTTGGAAATATCCATTGTGTAACATACGAAAACGATAGTCATATTCATATATTATATTTACTTACATAATACACTTGTATACGTATAGCCTAAGGCGGTTTTTTAGAATTCATTGGAAATAATAATATGACTGCATCGTTGGTCGCAAACGCTACTGTTGAGCATGAGGTTCTGGGTTCGATTCCCGAGTCGGGCAAAGTGTTATTGGGTTTTACAATTTGGAATTTCTCAGTAGCAGCCCGTAGTCTGGATTTGTGCCCGGTTGATGGCAATAGGCTCGCCCCCTAATACACGGGACTTAAAAATAACTGGTGAAATGCATGGGTGTATTTTAGGTACACCTCTGCCTAACCTTTTGAGGTATGCAGGCGAGATATAATAATTAAACCAACCTTGCGTAATTTTATACTAACCTTTCTGTTTTACTAAGTCTTGCCTAGCCTGTTTGAGTAAGAGTTATTATTTGTTGACATTTTCCGATCACTGTAGAACATAATAAATTAAATGTTAAAGATGAGAACGTGTCATAAATAAAAGTAATAAGGTATAAAATACTAGGTAATAAATAAATCACAATTAACTTAGACTCGTAAATATTTACTGCTGGAGACTGAAAGGGCCTTAAGTTAATATAACGTTAGTATCAACGTTATGTCACAAGAGTGCCGAGAAACTAAACCAGTCTAGAGTTATATTCAACAAAAGAACGGAAATCTATGATAATTTCATTTCTATTTAATCATGTTCATGTGATTTTTTTTTATGGATACTGCTTCTGTCCACTCAAATCTGAGTGGTTCTTTTCTCAAAAGACCATTTCAGACGTCTAATCTACATGGTCCCTATATGGCCTGACCAAGATTATGTCTGGACTTTAAATAATTGAGACTGTGACCTCTGAATTTTTTTCAGCCTTTTTTCTCAGAGAAGTCAGATAGGAAACGCCGAACTCATCTAGCAATTTTTTTATATATTTTAAAATTATAACGTGTAAAAGTGATTCCAATATCATTCATTTCAGTTCATTTTAATCATTGTCTGCCATATATGTGCGCCCCTTTTTGAAGTCGCCGGGGGAGTCTCACACCTCGCTCCCCCCACGGGCATAAAGTGGCCGCGTCCGATCCGTCGGGGGTCATGGAAGATGCACAAAATCTTATGAACCCTGGTCCTAGTGTGGGAAGGGAACAGGGTGGTTTTTGGTCAGTAGGAGTCTGACAGACCTCTTCGCCCGCCCCAGGGCGGAGGACATCAATGAGGATTTACCACACCAGAACAAAAAAAATAAAAAAGGCTTCCCGTCAAACCAGATGCAGCTGAATACCAGTACCTACATGGAGCCACTGCCTATCTGACCTCCACAATTCAATAACCGGGTAACACGATACCCCTTGTTAAGACTGGTTGTCACACTTTCGGGATTTTGAAGACCCGTAACAACTGTCAAAGTTCCATGAATGACAGCCGGGACCAACGGCTTCCGAGGCACGGAGAGGTCTTGACATGTAAAGATAGTAAACTGCTGTCGATCATTGTGTTTTTTCATCATTGTGTTGTAATTATCTTACTGGATATCATGGTTATGGTTTCATAATTAAAAATATCAATACGTATATAAATATATTCAAAACTTCACCCGGTTTCTTTTTGAAATATTTCAGCAATTATATTAATTATAGAAAGAAACATTTATATATGAGAGAAAACATTCCGGTTTTAATTTGATATTCTGTACAAGGGGATATTTAAATATGCTAATTTACGAATCCTTATTAGATAATAATTATGCGTGCAGATAGAAAACCATAAATGATCATCTTGAATTTAGTGTTGCACAATATAAGGTGTAGAAATATAAATATAGCTACGTGCTTATATCTTTATTGAAGAACCTACCTAAGTCATTAATAAATGAAAAATGTCATTATACTCGAGTGCTTTATTTAAGGGCAAGTATTTAATTCAGTCCGGGGCAGTGGTCCAACTGCTCTGTCCAACTAGTTGGACCATGGGTCTTTACTAGGGGCAGTTGTCCAACTTTAAAAATAGTTGGACCAAAGCACCTTTTGAGAGTTCCGTGGTCCAATTCATTTAAAAATAACTTGCCAACTCTAAAAACCTCAACTGCATCTTTATGTTTGTATGGTACCTACTGGTTTACGGTTAGGTATATTGAACGTCTTTGCAGTAAAATAACAAAATTAAAGTCGGGTGACAAATTTTTAAACTTTATTTTTTATAATGTTTTACAACATTCAACAAAATTTATCTAAAGCATGACCTACAGTAATATCACCTGAAATCAGTTGCTGATGGTCCAACTATTTTTAAAGTTGGACAACTGCCCCTAGTAAAGACCTATGGTCCAACTATTTTTAAAGTTGGACAACTGCCCCTAGTAAAGACCTATGGTCCAACTAGTTGGACAGAGCAGTTGGACCACTGCCCCGGACTGATTTAATTGAACTTCTAATCGTTCACATTCTTCTTTCCTAATAATAATATTGAACAGTCTAATGTAATGATAGCGCGTCTTTTTGTGAACCTCTAATTATTGCTATTTTGGGGTCCTAAAAATTCTAAATAGACAAGTAACTGCAAACAGCTTGGATGTAGCGCTCGCCGTGATTCGCCACAATTCTAACCTAACCTAACCTATTTGGTTGGCTCTAGCTTAGTTACTGCGACCAATTCGGCTCGCATGTGGTTGGTCTCAGTTCCAGCCCAACCTTACCCGTTTGTTCGGGGTATTCTAGCTTAGTTATAGCGACCAACTGTGAGAAAGGCCAGAGAGTTAAAAAAGAGGCTCATTTATTAAAACAAAGTGTGCATCATTTGCATAATTATAAGCGCAAAAAGTTTTTTAGAGGTTCATTAATTTTAAAAAAAACGTTCATCATCAGAAGGTCAATAAGTATTTAGAATATCAGTGAAATATTTGCCTAATTTATTTAAATCCGTCTTACCACGACTCTATCTTTTGTTTTAAGATCTATAAATAACCATGATTAATAAGCAATCAAAACATATTTCACAAAACATCAATCAATTTCCACACATATTTCTCACAGAAGTAACGCCCCATAAATTTTCTGCATGCAAATGAATATTGCAGTGAAAATGAGCCGACAGTTTGTGAGAATACGCGTAACTTAGACGATGTGTGAACTCGATTATACGAAGTAACTAGTTTACCAGTTACATTATTAATGTGTTACTGTGCCTTTGCACCAATAACAGATATGTAGTAGGTACATATCATCACGCCTGTATGCCACAAAGAGTTAGTCAGAGGTGCACATATTATAGTACATCCACTTTTCACCAGTTATGTTTAAGTCCCATGTAATAGGGGGGCGAGACTATTGCCATCAACCGGGCACAAACTCCGGGTTGCTATTGCGAAACTCCAGATAGAAAACCAAAGAATACTTTGCCCGACCTGGGAATCGAACCCAGGGCCTCATGCTCAGGAGTAGCGTTGCGACAAGATTGATAATAAAAAAACTTTTTTTTTTTTTTCTTATTTTTTGCCTAATGAGGCAGATAGGTAGTAGGGAGGGTAGAGAGTAGGTAGGTAGTAGGTAGGTAGGAGCTCGTGGCTAAGTAACAACAGTCGCACTTTTCGATCCATCAGGTTAAGCTACGCTTGCCGGGGTTGGTCAGTGGATGGGTGACCATCTTTACATACCGAGATTCCTCCGTGCCTCGGAAAGCACGTTAAGCCGTTGGTCCCAGCTGTCATTCGTGGATCTTTGACAGTCATTACGAGTCGTCGGAAGCCCGAAAGTCTGACACCAGTCTTACCAAGGGGTATCGTATTACCCAGTTACTGGGTTGTGGAGGTCAGATAGGCAGTCGCTCCATGTAAAATACTGGTATTCAGCTGCATCCGGTTAGACTGGAAGCCGACCCCAACATAGTTGGGAAAAGGCTAGGCAGATTGATTGAGGCAGATAGGTAGTACTGTTTTAGTAACTAGGCAGTAAAGGCTTGTGCATACCAGCGCGACTTGTCGCGCGACGCGACACCGGTTATTGTTATACTGTGAAGTTTTCTTAGAAATTTTATTGTTCGTGTCGCGTCGCGCGACAAGTCGCGCTGGTCTGCACAAGCCTTAAGAGTTTTCCAGTTTTCAACTGTACCTTTGCAGTTGATATGCATATGAAAAAAACAAGCGAGTGCGAACTGGGATGAGTATGAACGGAGCTAAGTTTTCATAGAACAAGCTGATTCAAAATTTCATTCATGAATATCTTTAGGAAAGTAAACCGAAGTTGACCGTGTATAACGTAAACGTAAGGGTGTCTAGCACACATTTATTTATATTAAAACAAATAAATGGCCACACGAATAAAAATATTTTATCTCCATACTAACGACCCATCCCTACTTCGCACGGTTTTTACGTCTCAACAAAACATCGAGATTTCTTTATTTTATGTAAGTTTAATGTTGATGTATTATACACATAAGCCTTCCGGAATAAATGATCTAAATGATAATGAAAACTGCATCAAAGTTTTTTGCGTAGTTAAGAACAACGCGGTCACACAGATAAACACGAAAACCTACTATAATTTGTATTAGTTATAGTATTCAAGATAAACAACCACTACAAAAGAGTTAAACAATACAAAACCAATAAATATTCCGCAATAATATGTAACCAACAGACAATAGGACATCGTGCCTATTCCCCGGCACACTTTCTCTGTCGTGATCGATCGTTTCAGAGCTGCGCGCGCGCTCATCTCCGGAAAGCTTTTACCGATGGATGCGTCTGTTCATTTCGTGTGTCATTTCCGTTGTGATTTCACATTTTGCCTTTCATCCCTGATGCTTGTCGTGCCATCTATTACTAAAAATCCTTTTTATTTTATATTAAAGTCGCTTTTCGTGTGACCGCGTTGTTCTTTCAAATTACGCTACTGATTTTTATACGGATTACACCATCATTTAGAGAATTTAACCTAAAAACTTCCGGGATAATTTTTCTGGTACCTAGTGCATACAATAGGCATAACGGGCAGTCCTTTGTGCAGGACATGCATGGAGGCTGAAGAAATCGTCGCGCACGTGCTCTTTGAATGCATAGGCGTCACACAGATTAGAACAGAAACCCTCGGGTCACCCAGATCTTTCATAGACGTTCTGAACAGACCGGGAGATCTAATTAATTTCTGGAGGGAGGTGTGCTGCTTGGAATAACCACCGACGGCCGCCATGGCCCATGCACAGTGGTCCATCTGAAGGACTAAGTGCGGAAACCAAACCCAGTAACATAGAACATATATAATGTATACTATGTATGACTTTCGGATTTGGATGCAAGGTACTGGAAAGGGAGATAGGATGATTTTTCCTGAAAGAACGTTTCCGTGGGATAACTTTTTGAAATGATGACGACGACGGCGATGCCGCGGGCAAAAGCTAGTAAACTATAAACTTAAAGCATTAAGTCAGTCTGCTTATAAGTTAATCATGTTTGGTCATCGTCAATTAAATGTAGTCCGACTTATAAGTCGCACTTCCATATATAGAAGTTCAATTTACGGTTGAAACTTAAGATGATGAATGAATATTTCTCAATGTAAGTTTTTACGAAAACGTGACAATAATAGGTGTGGTGTAGTATTAATAAACACATTTACATAATAATTATGTAAATTCAGTGTTGTCAACTCAAAATATTCTAAGTTAGCATCCGATGGTCAGTTTGAAGGTAAACCAATAGTTGAAGTTGAATGAAAAAAACTAAAATAGTCGGAAAGTGTAACCTCGTGTTCTGCGAAAAACGAAATTTCGGAACTCTTCTTCATCAGTCAATCATTATCGTCGCACGATATTTCGCAGCTACAATAAATTACGCACAGGTTGATGTTTTTATTACAATCACCTTTAATAAAAATCACATGTCAAGGCTTTTGCCTAACGTGAATATTTTTAGTAATGTTTACAACACGTATATTAAAATCATATTTAGTTTTGATGATTGCGTTTTCATCAAAATATTATTATCAATCATCAAAGAGAGTTCATGATTGGATATAATCAACTTGGACGTGCGTTAGCAAACTAATGAGCATTTTATTTAGTGTACGTAATTTAATTTTAGCTGTCAACATTGAATATAAATTAATTGAATTAACTTTGTGCGTGTGTCAATTCACACAATGCCTTTTTCATTGAACATGTTGTAATATGACATCTAAATAATTAATAAAATATCTATCAATCAGCAGATTCGCACGTAGCGACATCCATGAGTTTTTCCTAGGAATTGGGTGTGGAAACAGGTCCAATAATGTTCTTTTTTTAAACGCGACATTGAAAATATTTTTTACGAATCTACCTGTCTACAATTGGGAATAACATTAATTTTTAAAACGTGTTTATATTTTATTATAATGTGAACTGTCACATGAGCGACCTTGGATTGCGGAACTTCTCGACCGTGGCCACTTATTATTTTAGTGCACTTAGCACTTATGTATGTTTATATTGAAGACACTGATCGACTCATCTCTAAGTCAGGGTTTTCTTTTTTACGATCCAACCGACAAAACTAACGGATGTGGACCTGTTTATGGACAGCTAAAAGGTCAAATAATTAAAAAGGTTAAGATGACATTTTTAGTAATTATTCATACTTTGACGCGACCCGGCCGTGGTGACGAACATAAATACTCGTACAAAAATTATTTATGTATCTGTCGTAGATCTAAATGGATATGAATATTCATAACGCTGCCAACTATTCAAAATGTGGAAGATATTATATGAGTAGGTCTGTGCATGTTTGTATAATATCTGCAGACGCGACATACTAATGTTGTGTTCAAATACCTAATTTATAAAGTTCACAAAACGACCTTAAGTTTAAAAATAAGTTGAAATACATATATGTATTTCGGCTAGGAGATGTTAATCAAACATCAAGATTTGTTTCCTTTATTAAGTGACCTTTTTAAATTGTAGGAATTGGGTTGTAGGTTGGTATGGGCGACAAATTAATAGTGGTGGTCAAGAATAATCTCGGAACATCCTAAAAACCTTGGCTGCTTACGTAACAGAGAAAGGTTTTTCTGATAATAAGTTAACTAGTATCGCCTGAGTGCTAATTGAATAGAAAAAAACAATATCCCAACTGATCAAATAAAGCCCATTTGCCAATAAATTGTGTAATGATGTGGAAACGCGGATACTTATTGTTAAATAATAGAACAGACAATAGAGCTTACTTAAAAAGTCCAACTGAGCACATAAACAAAAGCATATCTATGACATATTCATTAATTTCTTGTGTCAATGTTCTGCGTAATCCTTTGACAATCGTCCTCGGCAGCTGATTGCTGTGAACATGAAGTGTTTACTTGTGTTATTTGCTATCGCTCAGTAGCAATACAGATGAATTTTGTAAGAGTGCCTAGTGCGTTCTTGCGAGATGACCAACTGCTGATGCGTTAAACAAATAATTTATGTAAATATTGCGTAAACCGACAAAAGTAGACAGAGATCATTCTACTATCATTATTACTTTTGATATACTTGACAGTGAATGCTGTCATTTTATAATTATGGCATCACAATTAATTAATACAAAAACAGCCAGTAAGGTTTTCAAAAGGTCGTATGTATTTCATAATCGGTCTATAATGTTCTCAGGCCTCCTCTCGGTGAGAGGGGGAGGGAAACCCACCACGCGGGCCCAGTGCGAGTTGGTAGATGGTACATGTCTTTGAATGTTTGGTTCTTCTAGGATATGCAGGTGTCTTCACGATGTATTTATAAGTATTAATAATTATAAAATGACAGCATTAAACAAGATTAAATCAACATTAAAGGAGTGCCCTAAGTATTATACTTTAAATCGAAAAATAAATAAAAAATAATACGTCTTACTTAAATAAAAATATAGTAAGATGTCTGAGCTCTTATTTTTTTTCGATGTAAATTTATATACTTAGGGCACTCCTTAATTTTTTATGCGAATAATATTGAGAGTGTTCAAGGATCTATTGGGCCGGACTCTAAAATTTAAGTAAACATGTAATGTAAAAGCTCATGCTATTACAGACAGGCATTGGCACACGCGACTATTGCATTTCTTTAACAATGTTGACAGAGTAAAATGAGATTGTTATCACTACTTCGACAAATAGTTTAGCATCCATGTCAACATATTGTGTTAAAACTATGCGTGATTTATCCGCCCATACCTTGCGGAACAGTTAAAGGGATGCGCTAAGTTAGCCCGCGAATGCCAAAGTGGTCAAAATATGATTCGCAACCGTCACAAATGTGTATTTACTCTTACAATTTTGATCAACATACGACCTGTCACTGACCTGCAAATTCTAAAAACGTATAAAATAAACAATTTCGCGGGCAACCGTAATTAGCTCATCCCCCTTTATTTCGATAGCCGCACTTGGTACATTATTCAAAAGGTTCATAGACGATGCGTTGTTGTTATTACTAAAGCAAAACATAGTTGTACTATTTGCCACTAAGTTGAGTGTTCTTTCGCAATGAAGGTATCATTCATAAGTCCATTCTAGTGTTTTATGAGATGCTTCTGAGGTTTCTACTTTGATTATGAACGCTTGTAATATATAATTTAACATCATCCTAGTGTATTATTTGTCTGTACCTGGGTGCGTCTTGTGGTTTTAGACTGATCAAAGTTTCAAGGTAGAATACCAATTAGTATTTTTTATTTTAAATTGTCTACTTATGCTCTATTATGTTAATAATGGCGTCTGTTTAAGCCATTTTTGTTCTTAAAACCAGCTTAATGAGTTTTGCATTATCTTTTGGAGCTTACGATTATAGACGTGCATTAGAGTTGCTTCTACGATTTTCGATGCTGATTGGGTCACTAGAAAAATACCTTTTGATACTCAAAAATAAGATTTTACAAAAAAAGTGCTGCATATTAATCTGCTTTGCTGTATTTCTAGTGCAGACACACCAGTCTCTCAAAAACGAGTGACACGTAGTTTTAAGCTTTTCTAAAATTTTATTATGCCATTGTTTGTGAATAAAAAATAAATTTAAATTCTAGAATTTTAGGATTAACATAAACTAACATCAAGCCTGTAAACCCCTAAGGGCTAGGTAAAGGCTATAGTACTCCCAAATTTCGCCAGTTATATTTAACTCCCATGTGATGGGGGCGAGCCTATTGCCATCAACTGGGCACAAATCCAGACTCCCAGCTGCTACTGAGAAATTTCTAATGATTTCTAATTTTGAGAATAAATCATCTTTAGATGAGTTTTACAATGTTAAAACCAAAATAGAAGAACGCAGAATGCAAATATGATTTACGAAATGTAATTTTTTGTAGATTTATGACTACAGCGAGCGAATAACTTAATTTTTCATTGAAATTAAGTTATTAATTTGTTAATTTTATAAGCTCACAGATATCATCATCTGTCTAGCCTTATTCCAAATATGTTGCAGAAGTCAGCTTGCTGTCTAACCGTTTGCAGCTGAATACTAGTATTTTACATGGAGTGACAGACTAACTGACCTCCACAACCCAGTTACTGGGCTAAGCTTACTGATAGCGTGTTAAAAAACAATTGTTATCCATTCTATTATTAGAGGCATGTCAGTCAAATATTTTGGTGAAGGTTTCACAAAAACTTATCGATTAGTTCCGAATAATCTTCTTACAAAGACTGCGAGTGTCCGTGCACCTGGATACCTAGATATTTCCACTGTACATTGAGAAATCATTAAATGTAATTGAGCATGGTTTGTTTAGCTACACACTAAAGTAAATTCATTATCACTTCTTGTCTTTACAATTTATAAATAAACTTTTTATATTTCTGTTTACGTTTTCTTAACAGCTTGAACACTGGCTACCGTTGACAATGAGTAAATTAACGATACGTCTTACTTAGCATAACATTGTGTATGCAAATATGAGGATATTGTAATTGATTTAAAATATACAGGAAACTAACGATTACTGGTCATCCTAAAACTTAGTTTAAAGGTTAATAAGGTGTCGCACCTTGACTTGAGTTAAGTTTTACATACGGTAAGTAATTAATTAGCATTAGGCGAACAGCCTAATGATTTCGATTTGTTGATACTTACAAGTACCTGTCAATTTATTTGAGTAGATATTCATATGCACTAATAGAGTGTATTCAACATCATCTGGGGACAAGGCAATGTCCTTGCCAGGTCTAGCAATAACTTTTATGTTTTAAGTCCTTCAATCTGCATAGCCTTTTCCCAACAATATTGAGGTTGGTTTTCAGTCTAACTGGATGCAGCTGAATACCAGTATTTTACACGGAGCGACTGCCTATCTGACCTCCACAACCTAGTAACTGGGTAATAAGATACCCCTTGGTAAGATTGGTTGTCAGACTTTCGGGCTTCTGACGACCCTTAACGACTGTCAAATATCCACGAATGACAGCCGGGACCAACGGCTTAACGTGCTTTCCGAGGTACGGAGGAGTCTCGGTATGTAAAGATGGTCACCCATCCACAGACTAACCTCGGCAAACGTAAGTTAACCTGATGGTGTCGAACCATCAGGTTAACTTGTTATTACTTAGCCACGAGTTCTTCTTGTTTGAAGTCCTTAATCTATACTAATTCTAGCTCCGTCCCGCGGTTTCACCCGCATAAATCTCTATCGCGAGGGTATATCGGGATAAAAGTATCCTATGTCCTAAACCAGGTCACGGACTATCCATGTGGCAATGCCATTGCCATTCTATCCAAATCCGATTAGCCGTTTTGGCGTGAAAGCGAAACAAGCAAACAAACTCACTTTCGCATTTACAATATTAGTTAGGATGTTAAGATACTTAGGATTAGGATTTTAGGATTATAAAGAGGTAAAATTAGCTTGTTTATTTGTAAGTTTGAAAAATTACTTTTGCATTGGGTAGCCCAATTCTTGAGGAAGGTTTATAGGCTATGTAACAATTCCACGCGGAAGAAGTCGCGGGCAGAAGCTAGTAGAGTATATATACATAGAATTGGTAGGTACAGTGTGCCGTATGTCAGTGGTAAAACTTTGACCTTACGCTGACCTAGCCCAGTACGGTGTTTCAATAGAATAAGAGGCCAGCTTATCCTGGTATTAAGTACTTCTAACATGTACATCCATGTTAGGTACCATATTTCCTTTTTCCTTTGCTTCGGAGCATGCTAAGGCGTTGGTCCTGCGCCTGATCCGCGTGCTCCGGTCGTGTCGGATTGCCGTCCCATCGGACTATGAGAGTGAGGGAAGAGAGAGTGCACCTGTGTCTGCGCATACATGTGTGCACTATAATATCTCCCGCTCCGAAGGCTAGTCTCCGTTAAGATTGGCCGCCATGGCCGAAATACAGTCTGGAGGACCATTTTGATGGGTAATTACGTTATGGTATTTATGGTAATCTAAAAAGCTGAAGAATCTCTAGTTTCCTCCTAAATTTCATAATCACCGTGAAACCAATAAACAAGTAGGTAAGTAAACCGTTGAAAATCACCTATCAAAACTTGATCCTTATGATCCCGAACTCTAGGCACGTACAGTTGCGTAAATTTCCTATGTTCGTCAAGTTATTGTTAATAACAATGCACATTGTGGCTGCATGCCACAGCCGCACAGCTATGAAATTTGCAATGCTTGAAATAACGGTTTTTAGTACAAACCACGGTACATTGGCGACCGACAATCCACCTAATAATAGTATTCTACGAACTTTATTGTTTGACGTCGTCAGTGAAGTATTGAATGTTGCTTATCAATAACTGTTTTGTCACAGTAATTTTGTCGGTTGATAATAACTTATGTTTCTTTTAATCCTTGGCTTTATTCCTTTTAATACCGGTGGGATTTTTTGTGAAATAGAGTTTTTTTGCAGCCAAATATTTGCAGTTTGTCAAACACAAGCGATTTTAATTTAATCTGTTGACAAGATTCTCATGTCAGTAACAAAAGCATTATTATATTCGCTTGAGTATCGCAAAACTGTTGTAGCTCATTACAAAATAATGTGTACCAATCTGATAAAAGTGCTGCATGTGAAAATTTTTGTTTTTTTTCACATCGGAATTCATCATAAATAAGGCCAAGTGCAACTGCTCCACAATAAAGGTATTGTGGTTTTTATGGTTGAGATTTAAGAGAATTCCAAATTGAGAAGATTTAGATTGAGGAGATCAGTAGATATGTCAGCGAGTTCAGTAAGTTATTTTCGTCGTCTTTTACGGTCTGTGCTTTTGCCTAAGAAGCTAAAAACTAGGATATTTCATAAATAGGAACTTGACTTTTATACACAGATCTTGATTAAGTAGTGTGAGAGCCACTGTAATTATAATTAAGTGAACACAATTCTTACGTTCATAATTAAATGCCGGTTACATCATAGGTTACACTTTATATTTCATAATTACTCAAAGCTAAAATAGACAATTTTCAAAGGTTTACGAAGGAAACGCGTTTTTGATAGTTTTGGACGTAACACATACATACATATACTTACGCCACCTGATAAGATCCTTCCATACTCCTTTTGCTCTTTTCCTTTGTGGCCTTTTAGCTAAATGCTTGTTCGTTTATTTTTACACGATTTAGATATTCGGACAGTTACAATAATAACTGGCCAAATATCTATCTCAACGATTCTTGATGAAAAATTGAGAAGCTCAAAAAAGTCTGTGCCATTTTTTACACGAAACACTTCAAAGACTTGTGCTAAATCACGACAGCCTAGCACGAGTAAATACCACACACATAACACTTTCGCTTTCCGAGTGTGACTAATCCATTGACAGATGGCGTTTGTTTTGACAGCGCGCGCGCACCGCACGTCGCGTAGTGCAAACTTAACTGCACTTTCGTTGACCCAGACAGGAAAATAATTGATAAATTGCTATGTATTTTAATGGGTGGAACGATTGAATGGAAATTTTCAAGACCTTGAAACCTTGAAAGAATTTACTGCTTTAAATTACCAAAGATTTTTGTGTTATTACTAGGATGTTTTTTTTTAAATCGTTTATTCAAATACATTGTACAAAGTAATACACAAAGCTTCTGCCAATCAATCTGCCTAGCCTTTTCCCTACTATGTTGGGGTCAGCTTCCAGTCTAACCAGATGCAGCTGAATGCGAGTATTTTACATGGAGCGACTGCCTATCTGACCTCAACAACCCAGTAAATGGGTAATACGATACCCCTTGGTAAGACTGGTGTCAGACTTTCTGGCTTCTGACGACCCGTAACGACTGTCAACGATAAACGAATGACAGCCGGGACCAACGGCTTAACGTGCTATCCGAGGCACGGAGGATTCAGCCATCCACGGACCAACCCCGGCAAGCGTAGCTTAACCTGATGGATCGACCAGTGCGGCTGTTGTTACTTAGCCACGAGCTCCTCCAAATACACAAATCTTCTGCCAAACTGCAATAATTTGTCGGCAGTATGTAAGTGAAAAGTGAAAAGATCATCCATTAATTTTCTGATAGGACATTATTCAGAAGCTGACTCCATTATTGATTAGGTATTATTCAATAATTTTCTCGTCTGCTTAACTAATAAGTAACGTTGAACTTTGTACCACAGGTTACTTAACATTTGCGGCTGTGTATGGGTTGGGATTTACTATGCAAATAAGTAGCTACTGCTGGTCAAACAGGACACATCACACTGTAAGGCTATTAATATCCTTACCGATGAACCAATTGAATATGTTTGTCCCTTTGAAAACTTTCTCAGGAAGCTTTTTGCATAGTCTTAAAAAGTTATAATAAAAACCCTAAAGTTTTCTATAATTGTTTGAGTTCACTGACTAATATATCGGTCTATTCTGTGATAATCTCGCTATGAAAACTAAGTTCTAACTGAAAAGACAGCTGTGCTGCTGGGGAGTTTGTTGCGCCACTTCTTCCCAGCTAAAGCTCTAGGAAGTGGTGAAGGGCGGGCGTTGTTGGGGGACTGTCTTATGTAATTTTGACGTTGGAAAAGTGTTGATTCTCAGCTTATTTTGAATAAATGACTCTTGAATTTGAATTTGAATCTAAGATGCTAGGAATTGACATAGTTGCCAGTTCACTTGAGATTTTTACAGAATACATTGACTGATGTAGATATTTATATTAATGTGTTCATCAAGAAATTACTATAATTCTCCTCCTAGTTGTATATTCTAGATAGAGTGGTCATGGCTATTTTAGGATTTGCTTCTATAATTCTTGCAATACATAAATATTTTAATTTGTTTTAGCATAGACAAGTGACGTATTGCCAAATAGTTTATAGATATTTAACAATTTTATGATGCATCACAAAACATTTTATGGCAGTTGTTCCTAGAATATTTTGTGCATTAAGTTGAAGCTACGTGTGCGATCAATCGGTGAAGCTTAGAATATAATTAAATATCCACATAGCCTACGGCAATATGTTGAACAAATTGCTTAGCGATAAATACTTGTGTACATAGATGTAAATAAATACTGTAGATCGAATGCAGTGGCATTTCACATAGTTATTTGTTACTTTAGACATAAGATACGTTCCAATTCCAATATTAGTAATCATAACTAGGTATTAATACGTGTCGCTATTCGTTATTTAACATACTTAGCAGCTTCAACACGGTTTAATTCACATTGTGGAGATAAAACAGAGCCTCGTGCCAAATAAAACTGCAATCAATCAGTAGAGGCGATCCATAGCGTGAATACGGGACAAATAAACAAAATCACCTTGCATGTGTTTGCAGTGGTGGCCCAGTGGTGATTTACGAGTTGTTGGTCGTAAATTCGAACCAAGTCAGGCACTTTACTTTGACTAAATTATTTCATCACCAATGCTCTAAAAACAGTGTAGGAAAACATCGTGAGGAAACCGGCATGTCCTAGAACCAAAAATTCGAAGACATTTGTGACTACTACCAACCCGCACTGGGCTCACGTGGTGGATTATAGCCCACTTCCTCTCACTGAGAGGAGGCCTATCCATATCCCAGCAGTGGGATCATTGTAGACTTATGCTTATGCTTATACTTTTGCTACCCGAATAAAAATATGTACCTAACTTTATTAACTGCAGGACAGGTTTTTTTCACATTGAAACTTAACAGTCAGTGGGTCCTCTGAACGTGCAGGGCATCTAACAATAAATGTACTTTTAATTTAACAGAAAAGTGTGAGATAATAACTTTAATGATGCGTATTATAACCTCGATTCCATGCAGTTAAAACACAATCAAACCAATTAACAAGGAATTACAAGGCTATTAATAATTAAAATACATTGAAATAAAGCATCTACTGTTTACGTTTCCATGACAATACTCGTAGTATGATTACTGCCAAAGTTTATGGCTGCATACCACCAATAGTTGTATATACTGTTTCAAAATTATATGATGAAAAAAATTATGTAAACAAATGGATTAGAAAACCTACCTGTGGTTGCGATTGATTGATTGAGATTCATTTTATAACCTCAATTTTCGACAATGATTTTTTAATTACAATTTAATCATGTTATTCAAACAATAATTGTTGGGAAAAGTGGCGAGATATAAAAAAGAAATACAGATGAATGTGCTACTAATTTTTTTTAGTGAGTGATTGCGTAAGAATTTAACCTGTACAGGATTTGTTTACACTTTCATCAGATAGTTTTGGACCAGACCATAGTTTAGCTGTCTTTTTCAATGGATGTGGCAGGACTAATGGCCAATTCCCATAAGTTACGGACCGTTATTGGTTAAAATTAAGACTCTTGTATCTTTACCAATAATGAAGCAAAGAGCTTTGCATAGTAGACCCTCCCATATGGAAGTAGTTATCACAGGTAAAATTAGCTTACGAATCAGTTCCCAGTTCGGTGATAAAAAATTCTACCAAAATAAAAAAAACTTTTTTATAGGAACCGAGCATAAGGGAATAATTTCGAGGAGATCAACAGAAAAGATCTACGAGTATTTATTGCACAAGTATTTTTCTATTACGAAACGTAAGATTTGAAGAGTACTGTCAAGATAGTGTTATAACATTGGACAAACACTCGCTGAGGTTTCTGCCCGCGCTAACGACCAGTTATGTATGTGTTACCGACTGACGGAAGAAACTTATATTTTTAAATTGTTTACGTTTACATACGTAACTTTATTGTAACTGTGTAAAAAACTAATTGATAATTTGATAATATTTTGTGCCAAAGTAGTTTGGAACAAAAAATCTGAGTTGGATCAGATTTCGCAGAAGTTTCAAAGTACATTATGACCTACTCAATTAAAGGTTTATTAAATTGGTTTTTGTTGGTATTACAATGTAGATCGTTTTTCTAGTCTAGAGAGAAGAGGATCCGATCCATTTAAGAGGCAAAACACGTACCTTTAAAATATCGCATTAATTAGTTTAGTAGCTCCAGCATAAATTACAATAGATTTAAAAAGTCAAGGTCCAGCGGTGCCTGCGAAATAAATCGAAATCTTTCTCACAGATCATCTCGGCCCCCCACGGATAATTTCACGATTTTGTAACATATTCGAAAACAGACGATTAACAAATTATAGGCTTCATGTATGTTTCGATAGTTCGTCCAAACTTCGTCATTAACTGTTATCACTTGTTTAATCTCCCATCAACAGTTTACCAATGTATTCAGTCAGTTTACCTTAACATTTTGTAATTATGTTTTGTTACCTACATAGACTCAATTACTCAATTTATATCTACATTCCTCGAAAATCTATCAAATTAATGTTCCTTGCGATGTAATATTTACTTGGAGATGTGTAGTTAAATTCAGTCAAAATATTAACGAGGTTTGAGTTGAACAATGCCTAAGGCCAAGCTTCACACAGCTAGCGTGTCATACGAATATGTACCTTATTTATAGGTTTATATTCCTAGCTCTATATTCCTTATTCGACTATAAACGTTTTCCTTATTTTCACCAGAACCCTTTCCCCCCGTTCCCGAAAGACTGATCAAATCTGTCAGTCAGCTGTTTAGCAGATATAATTTATGCTAATACTTAATTTTAAAGAGGTAAGGTTTGTCGGGGAGCAGTGGTGGCCCAGTTACAGTGGGGGCTTATGAGTTCTAGGTCGTGGGTTCAAAGTCAAACTCAGGCAGGCCTGCTTTACTTTGTGTAAATAATTATCACCACTGCTCTCAAAACGGTGAAGGAAAACATCATGAGGAAACCGGCATGTCCTAGAACCAAAAATTCGAAGACTTGTGACTACTACCAACACGCACTGGGCTCGCGTGTTGGATTACGGCCCACTTCCTCACACTGAGAGGAGGCCTGTATACCTATCCTAAAACCAAACATTCGAAGACATTTGTGACCAACAAATCAACCAACCCGCACTGGGCTCGCGTGGTAGATTACAGCGCACTCCCTCTCGAAGAGAGAAGGCCTGTATACCTATCCTAAAACCAAACATTCGAAGACATTTGTGACCAACAAATCAACCAACCCTCACTGGGCTCGTGTGGTTGATTACAGCGCACTCCCTCTCGAAGAGAGAAGGCCTGTATACCTATCCTAAAACCAAACATTCGAAGACATTTGTGACCAACAAATCAACCAACCCTCACTGGGCTCGTGTGGTAGATTACAGCGCACTCCCTCTCGAAGAGAGAAGGCTTGTATACCTATCCTAAAACCAAACATTCGAAGACATTGTGACCAACAAATCAACCAACCCGCACTGGGCCCGCGTGGTAGATTACAGCCCACTCCCTCTTGAAGAGAGGAGGCCTGTATACCTATCCTAAAACCAAACATTCGAAGACATTTGTGACCAACAAATCAACCAACTCGCACTGGGCTCGCGTGGTAGATTACAGCGCACTCCCTCTCGAAGAGAGAAGGCCAGTGTCCCAGCAATAAGAATATTATAAGGTGATTATGCAAAGTTTGTTAATTTGTATGTAGGCGGTAATCTTCGAAACTAATCAACCGATTTCTAAAGTTGTTTCACTGATAGGAAGCTACGCTATTGCCGAGTGCCATAGGTCGGTTGTCTAGTATAATAATGTGTTCAGGGCTCTGTTTCGGCTTCCTCGATGTTGCAGCGTGTTTACTGACGCCAGCGTAGATGACTTCTACGCAATTATGCGTAAAAAAGTTGCGTCGGTGGTGCGACGAGTACGGGGGAGCCCGAATAGCGTCCTAAGGATGATTGGCGAGAGAACCGATACTGTTCTGCTCAGTAGGTTCACTGAACTCCATGTGTTGCGAGACCGATGAGCCTACTGTGCAGGGGTAGACGGTGTGGCTAGTTTCTTCTTTTTACTTTTTAGTCACTAACATTAGTTTTAAGCAAAATTCTTGTTACTAACAACCTTGCTTTGCCTATGGACTTTTTTGTCTGAAATAAATGTTAATTTTTTTATTTTATAGGATGTTTTATGTAAAAACAGGTGGACGAAGTCGGGAGCAGAAACTAGTAAAATAAATATAGGCTATATAGGTACCTTAGTTTCTGTGGAGAGTATACTTCAAGCTTTTTACAAATAATTTAGCGTTACATACAATTTAGTTACAGTAATTTCCGAATCATATACAGAACCTTGTTATTTTCTTTAAAATTACTGTAGGTATGCTTTCTAAATCTTTATGGACGGATTATGTGAATAATTTATTTCTCTTAATTTGAATTTTTCTCTTTTAGAAATGGGTAATAGGCACTTAAAAGCGTATTAATATGAATTTAGATTAAGTCTACGGTGTATTACCTACGGAGAATTATTGTTCCTCATGCATATTTTATTAATGAAGTACCTTATATTAACTAACATTGTCAACATGCTTGGTTTTACTAAACAAACGTAACTTTTATTATTTACTAAGTATTTAACCTATAACGCGAGAATTTTAGTATACTTAAATAGAATTTTATACTACACTTACAACCCGCCGCTGCTTTGCAAGGTTTTTACAACATGAAAAAACATCGATATTTCTTAATTATCTATAAATTTAATATTAATGTATTATAATCATAAACCTTCCGGAATACATTATCTAAATTATGTTGTAAACTTCATCAACATCCGTTGCGTATTTCAGAAGAACAACGCGGACATACAGACTAACGCGAAAAACGACTTTGTTTTATAATAAGTATAGATATAAATGCTCATCTCAACTACGATAATTTACCAATTAAATAATTACTTCATTATTTGATTGGAGCTTCCATCACGAGATAAAAAATAAACCTATTTTTTTTATTTGTTTATTACTAGATAAATGCCTTCAATTAACAGTTATTTTAAGCATTTAAAGGTGGGCGTTGTCAATGTTTGTGTCAAGGACGCTGTTGATGATACTGATTTTGATAAAAATTTAAATTATTTATGAATTCCGTGATCTCACATCAATTTGATTAGATGCCGCAGATTTTATTTAAAGTTTTACAAATTATTGTTAATAACTGTTGGATGTTACAGATTTGAATATTGATGATGATTGTAATAAGATTAATTCAGAATTTTATTAATTTTATTTGCATTTAAGTCCTAAAAAACAAAACGATTTTGTTTTTCATCCATGACATTGTGGCGAATCCTGATTTTAGGAACTAGTTTTGTTTGTTTATAACGTGTTGACAACAGAAGAAATCACGAAATACGAGTATTATTTTAGTAAAAATATAAGAATACGCTAATATTTTGAATTCATCATAACACAAAACATCTGACAATTTAGCATAACATACGTTTACATCCGAAAAATGTTTCCATAATTATTTAAAATAGGTTGCAATAGTCTGTTTGTAAGTATTTGTAACGAGACCAACCAAGGTAATTTAGACCCAAGCGTGGGAGCACAGTGTTAATTCTTTAATAATAGCCGTTACTACATCCATATTGTTATTTGTAGTGAAAAATAACGTTTCTTAACAACTGGGGACGTTGTTTGACGTATAATTATATAGCTTCAATAGGTGCTTTATGGTTTTAACATTTAGATTTATATATTTTGCAAATTCTAGAATGGATGTTGACCTCTAAAAATAATGTAGATTCGCACAATATAAATGCTACATTATTATTTTATGGCTAAGTTGATATTTATTTTTATAGGGCAGGCATAAATGGCAAAAACATAATATTTATGATGGCTTCTGAGTATAAAGGGAACTATTAATGATTAAGTTTATTCAGCTTGGAATTACCAGAGATCATAAAAGGAAACTGTAAGGCACAAATCTATTCAATGTTTGTAAGAAAAACATATAGAATTAACATTATTATAAATATAATAATAATCCATTTAATTCAATTCAGGTGACGCAGGCCCATAAATAAATACCTTAACCCAAACATACATATATTTTTCAAAAGTCAACATATTTCAGTTTACGAGTAAAATAATCTTGTGCAAGTATTTAATGTTAGATAATCAATTAGGATCCTTAAAGTAATTTTCATGTTTCTTTAATGATTTTTTATTCGTTTTTTGACCTCGAGCATTAAATATACTCGTATATGCCTTTATCGATCGAGTTTCCGGTTCTTGAAAAATCAAGTGTTTAGATAAAAATTACAAATGAGTATAACCTTGTCTAATTTTATATTGATAGCTTTTTTATTTCACATTGCTACTACATCTTGTCATTGATTACTTCCAATGATGAAATGATCGAATGCAAATATTATTCTTACAGTCGAGTCCTCGTTTAAGAGAGTACAAGTCTATTCGTATAAAATGCCTAAAATGTATTTGATTTAAACGTTAAAGGTTGCATTGTTACTATTAATATGGTGACTAAAAGTTTTTCTAAAAAAACCTCCTTATTCGACAGATATGTTTTTAAGACTCAGCATAACATACAGGTCAACGAAGAGTTCTATGAAACGATGACGTAACGTTACGTATTACTACAGTCAATGACGGGTTTATTGACTGACTGCTTGTGGTCATATTCATTAAAATCTTCCTCATAGACATAAAAGTCTCAATAGCTTTACATATTTACGTAATTACTTACTGATCAAGATAATTATCTTTACATTCATCGAATGAATATGTATTCTTTATACATGCCAATATGGAATCACACTAATTACGGAAGCGAGCATACAAGCGCTGCTCAATCAGCTAAATGAGATAGTCTTAAATGTGTAGCATTTTGAATTAAATGTGCAATATTTTGAGTTAAATGTGCAACATATTTTGACTTAAATGTGCAACTAAGCACAATTGTATGTTAAATTAGATTAATTGTGGGTTTTGTATTTAGTAACTTAATAAATAGGTTCACAATCAACTGATTTACTTACAATTGGTCGGGTCGAATTTTATCTGTCATTGTTGTTCGCGGGCGGTTCTCACGGAAGGTGTGTTCTTCTCCCGTCACACTTACCTACATTGTGTAGTTACGTAGGAAATGTAGTAAAATTTTAGTGTACTTGGATTATGTTATTTGCAGAATTTAGAATGGGAGAAGGTGTTTCTTCATACAAGCGACGACTGAGTTCTGAAACGTTTACTGCGATTACGTGCGTTTCTTACTGTGGCTTAACATATCAATAACCTATTGATTACATATATACATTTGTTTGCAATACAGAATCTTACGCTTAATTATAGTATGCCGAATTGCAGGATATTCTAAAGAAGTATGCCACGATTAAACACAAGACATCTTAATACTTAATACGATGATTAAAACACAAGCATCCGTTTTAGAAACAAATACTCAAGACTTATTAGGTAATTAACGCAAATCATGCATTCCATTCACCAAACAAATGCAATTACGATGTCATTGTTTGACTTTGGCATGAGGGGTAAACGTGCATTAGCATGGTGTTAGCACGTTACCCAGTAACCTGCCTATCGCTTTGTAATCAATGTAGCGGCATGTCAGTGTGCGATAACGTTGCATAAGCGATACGTAACATCTTCGCTTTCGCTACGACTCGACCTCTGACATTACCCGATGACTGGACCGCTTAGAACATTCTTTTTATGTGATTTATGGTGCGACGGATTGAATTAGGTCATCGCAATTTTTACCCGACAGCAAAGAAAGGGTTATGTTTTAATGGATTGATAGTTTGCGAACGTGTCCTAGAATGTTGCAAGCAAGCACGATCATTTCTTAACTTAAAATTACCGAGGTTTGATTCATCTCGGCTACATGCTGAGATTCATTTGTCAATTTATTGTATTTAATTTTTAGTGATAAGTTAAAATTAATAAATTCCATAATAAATTGAGACCTTCGTTTAGCCGCGGGTGGCATTGGTTTGGATGTGCCATTGATTTGGTGGTTTGGAGTTTACAAATAATGTTGTGTAATAAATTAATAACGTCTATAATTATTTTGTTTCAGTAAATATTTGTAACTACATAACGACGGTTGCAGAAGAAACAAATACTAAAGATATAAAAATAATATGTAACAGTAACAAAAGTAAATATCATAGAAATTATAAAAATAGCTAGTCTAAATGTCAAACGACAAACCCGTATCGCACTACATTTTGACGTCTCTTAAAATAATAATATTGAATATTATACCGAGCTCGTGGTGCTAAAACTGTCCGTTGCAAGACCGCCTTGGGGGTTCTTATCTCATAAGAAACGTTAGGGATCTATGTCCATCAGCGGCAAATAGGAAGTTATAATGAATACGTACAATACAAAAATAACGCGCATAATATTAACATTTAATGAGATGAGGTTTGTATGAATTCAATATCAAAGGAAGTAATTAATTTTAAAGTTATGTCGACAAATCGCGAAGAGAATACGTTTTGTTCCAAACTTCGTGAGTAATATAAATGCATAGCAGACTACTAGCACGTAAAATACACTAGCAAAATATAAAGTTCTCGTGTCGTCATCGACATAATTATATGACATAGGAATTGTCACAGCTCGATGCGAACCTATTTGGAATTAAACAAGTACCAAAATCAAGGTCAATAAACTTAAAGAATTTGAATTGAAGATCTTGATACTATACATAATTTAACCTGAATGAATGAATAAAATGCACTGATCCCAGCGTGGTTTAACCGGACTCCATCAATCGAATGAACCCCAATATTTGCACTAGTTCCTGAAGCCTCGTATTTTATGGGGTTTTAGAGGTCATTGCATATCAAGGAGTAGACCGGGTGACGCGGTAATGGTAAGGAAGACGTGCCCTTAGTATATGGAAGGATTTACGAGGATTTACGGCTCGTAAAAATAAAAGATGCCCATTCATAGGAATGGGTATCTTTTTATGACGTCACCGCAATGTTGGTTCAGGTCCATATTATATACAGAATTATGTTTTTCATAAGTGTTTAAAATCCCATTACATTTATTATCAACATCATGTGAATTAAGTAATAAGAATTAAATGAAAATGTAAGTTGTTTAACGGGTTTCATTCTTTAAAACATTGAGGAGTCATAACAACGTTGATACAACAGTTACTTTAATAATTGTATGCAAAAAAAAACTTGATTCTGTTTAAATGACTTTATTTGAACAAAATTAAATGTCAATGGACGTATTTATATCATTCCTTGAAGGCTAGCAGTGCATCTTAGTTCCACAAACATTAATAAAGTAGGTAGGTATCAACCGGCATTATTTGCACACAAATGACCAATAGATTTTGCATCTGCACTTGACCCAAGTGTAAATATACTATGTACTGACTCAAGTACTCGTATAATTAAAACCACGCTGTATAGTATTTTATAATTAATAGATGGTTTGAACATCAACCCACTTACTCGTAAATACGTCTTTGTGACTTAGAGTAAAACCTTGGTAGAGACTTACATTTTTCAGTCTAGCTTATTATTTGTTTATTTATAGCGTTGCGGGATTTAAAATAACAAAGCTACACATTCATATGTACATGCATAATTCCATAATAATAATTATTATAAATGCGAAAATAAGTCTGTCTGTCTGTAACCTTTTTACGCCTGAACTAGTTAACCGATCGTTATGAAATTTGACAGCTAGGTAGTCGGAGAAGAACATACGCTACTTTTCAACCTGGAGAATATATATTTAAAAAAGTAGACACAGACAAAATTAGGTATAATGCCAAAAAAAATAAAATTCTAGTTGATAGATTTTACCCAATATGAAGGTTTACTATTTCAATGCTAACTAAAACTAACATTGCTAGATTTAAATTGTCTTTTATATAACATTAATGAATATTCAATAAGACATGTGTAATTGAGTTTCACATGACCCAATACACTAGTAATTAGCAGTTATACCAACCTTCAACCTTATGACTCGGCTCGTAAATGGACATCTTTCACTACGATGAATGCTTTAAGTTTTTAAGACTTCCATCGTGTCGATCTAAATCTGAATGTGAAGAGAAGACATGTCGAGTTGACTTGCATGTCACATTTATCACAGTATTGTTATCCAAATTAAGTGCACTGAATAATCTGCACAGACTAGTAACGTGTCGAGAGAATCATTGTGTATTCTGCAGTTGCATTAAGTGTAGGTATTTGGAGTCTCAGTATTGCAGCTTAAGAACTAAAACACATGATTTGATTTACCCCGGCTGCAGAATCAGGTCCTAGTCAATATTATATTGGCGCTGATAGCCGAAATACAGGCTTTCGTCTAGTTCGGCTCCAAGTGTCTAATTAATTTGTAACAAAAAAATATAGCCTTTAAACATATGTGTATATTGTTAAATGTTTTTGAAATGTTAACAATACTCTCAAATACAACATCAATAACTACGCTGTGGTCGGCTTCCAGTGGAAATGGATGCAACTAAATAGGACAGAATGCTGGAAATAAGTACCCAAGTGAAAAAGCCTTCACCCGTTGCCTAATTCTTCCATGTTTTCGACAATTAATTTTGATTAATATTAAAACTTATGAAGATGAAATAGATGAATGACTACAAAAAACAAACGTCAAAAACAAGAACTGCGTAGGTGCAGTCCGGGTCGCAAGATCCATTGAGCCAAGCATAAAGTCACCATCTTTTTGTGTTCGTCCTCTCAAATGATGCAATGGAGTCTAGAGGTCATCTTGGACACTACAAGTTTCAGACAAGTCTGGGCCGTGTGAAAATAAACTTTATGGCTTATTGCGAGTATCTACTGTTTATTTTTATCTTTAAATTAATAAAATTACCCAGTCAAGCAGTACCTATTATAAAATAACAATGAGGTAGTTAATTGGTAATTAGGTATGAAGTTTAGGATTTTTGAAATTATTTGTGCGCTGTTTAAGTAATATGGTTCGAAATTTCAGTTTCATTCGAACAAAACTTTTGTTTTCATTCAGCTTAAATGGATGTTTATGAGATATACAGGGTGTGGCGTAAGTAATGGTTCAATGTTAATGGGTCGAATCACCACATATTTACCTATCATATACAACAATTTTAAACCATAGGTCTCAGAATAATGTATTTTACACTGCTTTTTCGCTGCCTTTTTATGTAAATTATTTGATTAAAAAACTTTACTTCTTGATTGACACACGTCAATATTAAATAACTGTAAATATAAGTTTACGTGCTTCCGTTGATTGCATTATTCGTAATTTTATTACATAACGAAAAGCTGTGGGAGTTATCTTTAAATATTATACATAAACGGTATTATTTAAGAGCTTCGTACGTCAAGAATTTAACAATGCGGCAACGGATACTGCAAAAAGTGTAAGTGGTATATAGAGCGAAAGTATACGGTATAAATAGCTCAATTATACCCACTTTGGTGTTGAATAAAAATTACTGTTTACAATTGCTAATTGTCTAAGTAATTTGCTTTGTTGGTGAGTATCCTATTTGCCGGGTGTATTTATCTTTTCACGCAAACTTAGGCACGTTTCCTGTTCAGATTAAAGTTCAGAGATTGAATGAAGACCGACGATCTTGTCGCACACATTACTTTTTTGTATGATATGAGCTTAACGTGTTCGCGTTTGGTAAGTAAACGGCTATCTTTCAAACGGTTACAAAACTTGCAGTAGGTATATTTTTAGATAACATGGCTACTTTTAATAATTTATTCAGTTTGTATAAAGCATTTCTAGAACCAGTTAGACGATGCGGGATTCTGATTAATTGTGAGCTTTTTCTTTAAATTTAGCGAAAAACTTCGTTTGACAATGATCTAAAATTTGCTTCATTTTACGACACAACGATAATTTACCGCTAATTTATAAAAGCGATCTGATAAATGGGTAATAAAAAGATAATTCCATTGGGTCAAAATATTTTAGAGAAGTAATAAATCACGTTGAAATACCCTTTGAGCGACAAATAAGCCACTGTAATGTCATCATTATGTTAGCGGCCGCGGGCACTGGGTCGACCACACTGTACCGCATAGATTGTGAGGCACAATACGTCGATCTATTGTTATATACCGGTATATGTACGCCGGATAAACTACCGACAATATGCATACGTCAATGTTGGATGAAAGGTAGGCGTCGACAAATTAGAAGTTCAACTGTCAATATTTGTATTTTTGTCTACAGCTCTTAGCAATTTGGTACATCCTGTAAATAATACTTGCAAAATCCGTTCCCTATAAATAAACATAATATATTCTGAGTTTGAATGTATTACTATTAAAATAAAATTATCTTTGTCATTGTGGTTCATTGTCATAGGAAAGTCTAACATCTTTCAAAAAGCTCATTAAAGTATTACTCATAGCTCTCGATAGAAATATGGTGTTCTAAATAATGAGCAAAATCAACTTTGTTAGCAACTAAACTAGGTTTTATATGTCTCCCTATAGGTTTTATATGTTTCCCTAGTAAAGTTAAAGTTAACAACTAACAAGACAGACAAATAATCTTGTACCCTGTTAACAGGTAAGTAATAACTCTCGTGTAATCAAAAAGCATGATGGACGGTCATCGCTACCGGATGGCAGTAGGACCCGACCGCTGCCCCGACGCAACCCATTGTTGCGTAGCTCCAGGCATATCTCTCATCTCCACTTAATGAACTCCGCCGTATGAATAGTTAACAAGCTAGATTCAGGTCACTAGTGTCATCTCATTTAGATATTCTGGCTGTTTTTAATGCGATCTTGGCCTCTTTGGAGTTATGCCCAAAGAAAGCATTCTGGTTTTTAAACCTAGGTGTTGCAATCAATGTCTTTAGGATATTTTTGCTTAAGCTATGTCCTTGTCTAAGTATAGAATTCTAGTTTTTAGGTAGTCTTTATCGATAGACGATTCTACTTAATATTTTCTGTAGAAACTTTTCCTTGTTTTATACATTTAAATTAAGATAATTTTATGTTAATGATCTTGGGTTACTTAATTGATTTTATCTAGCACTAGCTTCTGCCCGTGACTTCGTTTGCGTGAAAATTCTTACATAAAATATATCCTATGATACTCAGCAATACTTTAGCTTTGCAATAATGAAAGTTGTATCGCAATTGGAGTGCAGAAAATACGAATACATACGAAAACAAACATTGATTTTTATATATTAAAAGATAAATTAACTCATCTTTAAAGATTGACCTAATACAATATTATTTTGAGTGACAACATCTATTTAATACTTTGAAAGGAAATTGTTTGTGCAATCTTTATACTGTGGCGAGATGACCACAAAAGTGACTGGTAAATTACGATAACCAGACAGAATTCTAGTAACTGAAAGTGGAAACTATGCTGGCTTGTGCATCAATAACAGGCTCTTCGACTTGTCAAAGGTCGAACAAGTGGGTCTAGCCTTAGTAATTTCTTTTATTATGGATGAAAGCTAAGTATAAACTTACATATTGCTTGAAATGTGTTCTTATGTAAGATAAATTACATATACGCATAGTAAAGATGACTTAATAATGTGATAATACTACGCACAATATTTTATACCCATGATACGAACGTTATCCGTTTTACGTGGATATATTATATTTTATTCAAATCTGAATATTCTACACATTCTTTTCCGGAAAGAGCTAATTATGTGCGTAATATTTAAAATGTTGTTATGTATAATTTTATTAATCATTTGCGTCTTAGTTACAATCAGTTTTTACGGGAATTAACAGGCAAAGTAAGTGTAAGTTTTTACACCGTTAACGAGATAAGATAAGTAAAGTGTGTCAGTTAGTTCTCACGTAGAATCTGGATGCCTCAATAGATTTTGATAAACGATTCGTCAAAAGATACGTCTTAATCCCACGTGAAAAACTCTAATTACATCGTTGTGTTTATAGATACAAATTAATTAAAATGGATGACCTCGAGATTAAAGTACCTGCCGGCTTCGAATTTATTTGGGTTGAGAACCTGGCAAGTACCAAAATGTTGTCAATATTTCATACTTATCTGGAACAACACTGACTTATGATGGAGTAAACCTGCAGTTTCAATTGTTTTAATCACAAGAAAGTAGTGAATTAGCGGGGTGATTAATGATCGCTCCTTCTCTCAAACAGACCTTTGCTCTGAAATGGAACAAATTACAAACGGATATCATTCTCCGTTTGGTATCAGAATAGATCATCTCCTCACTCAAATGTTAAACCATTTAGGTCGATTTTCCCACTAAGTACAAACTGTTATATGGGCTTGGCATTTAACATGTAAATTCGCTACACTGTGACCTCCTACATTTTCCATCGAATTGAAATCCTTCGTAGGCGTAGACGCGATGTGTCGTAGTAATAATAAATTGCATAGTAATGACATCCGAAGTACCACATTTATAAAATCAAATAACACTAATGCAATTTTGATGCGTAGACGTTTTACGAGTAAATATTTAATAGTGATTTCGCAATAGTCTCTTTAGACTGTATCCAATTCCTTTTAATATTCATCACGGTACATCTTCGATACGTAACTAAAGGTCGGATGCGCCGGCGTATGAGACAATAGTGGGTGCATATATTCACGTGCACGAGTTAAAAGTCGATAAAGCTCGGCTTTTGATGTTTATTTTTATAGGGTTAATTATATACCGCGGGGTATTTCGTTTAATGCAATATTTTGTTGAGAAACTCACAGCATAACAACACGCCAGTAATCCCGAAAGAAGGGTTAGTCAGTGGTGTATCTATAGTACACCCACATTTCAACAATTAGGTTTACGTCCCATGTAATATGGGGCGAGCCTATTGCCATCAACCGGGCACAAATCCAGGCTCCGGGCTGAGGAATTTAAATTTATTTGTAGGATAGACTCGTTATTTACTAGACTGCCTACTTTGGCTTTAAATTTGTGTCAAGTGAGGATTTGATCTTTAGAGATGAATTCAAAAATTCTTAATATTATCACATTTTATGTTGTGACTTAAACTATATAACTAACTCAATAGACCTGTTTCTGGAATAATATCTCAACCAAATCAATTAGCTTCCATTAATTCCCAAATTGGTCATTTTAACAAAACATTTCGCATCGACAATTTTATCAAACATGGCGTAATCAAAATGAAAATGCGTAATGATTTTCTTCACTCAAATATAATAAGTGTGGATTTAACCTAGTTACTCGGGTCACCGGCGATCATGCACGCGATAAAGGGCTCCAAATGTCGAGATACACGCGAGTTTAACAAATTCTTCATAAACCGCTAAATAATTAAAACAATTATTTCTTTAAACTTGTTCAGTCGCAAAATTTCTTGTGTTTTATCTATTATTTTAACTACTGGAGCCACGAAGTAATTATAATACAGACTAGAACAAAAGCTTGCATTAATAATTTTAACGATGCAAGCACTATTCTTCCTTCCATAGCTGTTCCGGTCACTATTGCGGACGTTAGTAGGCGGCGCGGGAGTATTCCATCGTAATCGTATGTCAATGCGCCGATTGCGCGTTGATGTCTTTTTGATGCGCGTACGTACTTCGATCATTTATTTCCGAATTTAGAGGAACTAAACTGATAATTTTATTTGCTTTATTTTTTATTGTCATTGTGGTTTGAAACTATACTGTTACTGTAACTGTAGATTTTTTATAAATAAATAAAAAATAGTCTGATAAAAAATCTTTTTAGCAATAGTTTTTTTTGTGATATGATGAATTAAAAGTGTATTTAACCTGGAGACAATAACCTACATTTTTTATAAATCTATCGTTTAAATATATCTAAACTTAAACAAAAAAATTATAAAAATCAAATCAAAAGAACTCACCTTGCACACAAGAAAATACACGACACTACGTCACTCACACAAAAATATATCAAAAATCAAATATGAATTAATGTCCGTTAGGCGCGCTAGCTGGGGTCAGAGTGCGCATGCGTGTATCCGCGGTGTCATCCCGCGACTCACGCGCTCGCACAGTGAAAGTGCTTATATAGCCTTTTAGTTGCAAGCGTGCACGTAGTGACGTCACACATCGCCTGCAATGGATTTATGGGCGGCCGAAACAATGAGATGAACTTTGGGCGAAGCTTCGCTGTTTTTTTAAAATTACTTATAAAAGCTCCAGAACGGCAATGACATAGTTTTATGTGAAAGATCTGTTAAATATGCTTCTTTTGTTCCAAAATATGAATAAGTTGTTAGCTTCTTCAGTACCTGCATATTTTATGGTCTTCACTCTAGGTAATTTTGTATTGACTAATTAGTTACTTTACATAATTTAATAATATTCCCAACATATTGGCTTTATAAGGTATTAGTACTAATCCTTGTTGGTATGTTTTGTTCAATTAATATTATTTATTTAAAATAGAATCATACAATTACAATCAAGCTATTTAAGTTTGAAGTCCTTCAGCTTTTACACATACATATATATCTCATATATTATATCTGTGTTCACATATTGCTAAGTAATCACAACTACCTACTTAACTAATAATTGTTCATTATAATGCTATATGGTCCTAAAAAGGCAGGGTATTAGAAATCCCTTTCAGCTCGGCTCTTGGTCGAGCTGAAAGGGATTTCTAATCTACACGTAGCCACATAGGTACGTTTTGAACCATATCACAACATTCGTATAAAAAAGTCATAATTAATATATTATATATAAAATAATAAAAACATAATTCATAAAGTCCATTTTATAAAAACCGAATAAGATACGGTGGCATATACGACGCCAGTTCGTCTCTAACTCATCAACCGGGTAAATATTAAGATAAAGTCCCACTGCAACTCTGCACACTTCGTCCGTGTGAAATTTCTCTAAAATCCTATTGACACTCGGCAATACTCGGCTTCCGATCTCCGATTATTTGTGCTGAACTGGGCCTTTTTGGCGCAGCCCTGAGGCACACTCCCCATCAAATTTCTGCTTACATCGCCACGTCTAAAAAAATTAAAATCAAAAAAAAAAAGTGTAAACTTTTTTTATTTCATTTTATATTTTATCATCTGTGTAATTATATTGTGTGTGTTTTAGTATGTGCTAAATAAATGTATTTTCTTTTTTTTTTCTTACATATAAACTCACATAATATTAAAGTGTACCTAGAAAAGGCACTAGATCAACATAACTGCTGGGGAGTTTGTTGCGCCACTTCTTCTTCCCAGCTTAAGTACTAGGAAGTGGTGAAGGGTGGGCGTTTTTGGGAGACTGTCTTATGTAATTTTGACGTTCGAAAAGTGCTAGTTTGAATAAAGGACTTTTGAATTTTGAATTTATCATTTAAGACCATCAATTCCAGGTTTCTTTAGCATGTCTGCCTTCACCCCGAGTCAGTAGTACGTTTAGTAGGGAATCAGTCAGTTTCGACTCAAAATTGTACTAGAGAAGCGGGTCTTCACACTAGTAATTGGTTTGCAAGTAGTTTTGTGGTGTGAGTCTTGATCGTCTACTATAATCACGACCACAAGACACGTGTAATCCAAATGCGGAAGGAAAAAGTAACAAATTATCTAATAAATTATAGTTAACTAGCTTTTGCCCGCGACTTCGTCCGCAAGCCTATAACCTTACTCAAGAATTGGGCTATCCAATGCAAAATTATTTTTTTAAATCCAACTGGTAGTTCCGGAAATTACCCCCTATATATAAACTTACAAACATACAAACAAACAAATGTTACCTCTTTATAATTTTAATAAATATATAAGTAAAGATTGAACGAAAACCCAATAAAATGTTGCGGTCACAAACTCCGTTATTGTTTGAGATCAGATTCAGAAGGTTTTATGACCCGGACGACCAGATAAATAAATAAATAAATAAAATGTTTATTTCAATAACTTAAAATACGTTTATATTAGGTCTCTATGGGAAGTTCCATTTAATTGAGAAATATACTTGTGTTAGGAAGTTCAGCAATTCCACTAGTTTACAACTTACAGTATAAGCCATTGAATAGACATTCCATTTTAGTAGGTATTAGGAAAAGAGTGATATAAAACAAAAAAAAAAAAAAAAAAAATATAAAGATACACATCAACTAATTTTATTCTCAAAATAATTTATTTTTAATCTTCATATTTCTGCACTTGTCCAATGTCACTTAAGGTCGGCGCAACACGTATTTTCCCTTTCTCCCCTGTCAGCCGTGAATACCAGTATTTTACATGGAGCGACTGCCTATCTGACCTCCACAACCCAGTTACTGGGTAATACGATACCCCTTTGGTAAGACTGGTTGTCAAACTTTCGGGCTACTGACGACCAGGACCAACGGCTTAACGTGGTTTTCGAGGCGGAGGAGTCTCGGTATGTAAAGATGGTCACTCAGCCACGGACCAACTCCGGCAAGCATAGTTTAACCCGACGGATCGAACTGTGCGGCTGTTATTACTTAGCCACGAGCTCCACAACCGCGTCTCTCATTATCCGCCGTCACTCTGTCATCAGTCTTTTTTTATATATACATATGTATTATTATCATCCCTAACAAAATTTTATTTCGAATATGGTCGTGTATCTTCCTGTAAATCCGGTGAAATAGCTATGTTGTATTATGGACACTTGGCAAATTTTGCTAAACGGGGCGGTTTACCCTGATTTTTTTCTTAAGGAAAGTAGGTAACATTGACGTCAAAGTCAAATCATTTATTTCAAATAGGCCCTTGCAAGGCACTTAAGAACGTCAAAAATTACAAAAAATTTAATTGATTCTAGTCGTCCCTTCCAAAAGGTAGTTATCGTATGGAGAAGAATGGGCAAGATACTTCACCGTTACTCTTTTAAAATGCTTTACAATATTTTGTATATATAGGTACATTAGTTATATAATTATACTCGTATGTGAAGACGATTATTAAGACACTGCGAAAATCACAAAAAAATAAAAATAAGATTTTACGTGCAAAAGCAATTAATGGATCGTCTCTGGAATGTTGATTGTTGATCAGTTCCGAGAGGTTACGTTTTAAAAAATACACATCAGTTTACGTTTAGTGAAAACGGAAATCATTATAGGGAAATTATTCACTAACAGACTGGAATCATCTAACATAACATCACGCATGTATTCCCGAAGCTTTAAGCAGAGAGATGTATACACTATGTATATGTATACATTTCGACAGGTATGTTTAAGTCCCATGTAATAGGGGGCGAGCCTATTACCATCAACCAGGTATAAATCCAGACTCCAGGCTGCTAGTGAGGCCGGGGTCGCGGGAAAGTCCGAAAGGGATACCGTAGCCCCTGGCAACGTACAGGCAACTGAAGGAACACAGGTGGGTTTTAGTCAGTAAGAGTCTAACACGCCCTCCCGCTCCGGCCAGAGCGGGAGAAGTTATTTGAGAACTTCCCACCCTAAAAAAAAAAACAAAGGGCTGCTACTGAGAAATTCTGAACCCAGGACCTCATGCTCAGCAGTTGCACTTGCGGCTTGCCCAACGAGGTGGAATCATCTTTAGTTGGTCAAATCATCACCTCGAATAGTTGCTCAGACTATTTGAACCAAAATTGCATTACACTGTATGATAAATGATTTTCGTCGTGGTCATTAACTCGGAAAATTTACAGGCAAAACGAGATTGATACATTAAGACAAAAGGTCCCTTGATCCAACCCTACAATGCTCAGATGAAGATGAAGGCAGATACCATCTCATATCGTCCGAAGTGCGTATTTCACAAGATCATATTACACATGTAAATGATTAATCGCTGTATTGTGCTACCGACTGACATACAAAACAGTTGTATAATAAGTTCGTGGATGTAATAACATAGACAAAAGCTGAAAGTGCGAAGTGCGTTTGGTCATTGGCCATATTAGTTGTCGGGTTGATACTTAAGGTCAAGCTATTCATGATTTGGTCACATCATAGCAATTTTAATTTAAGGCGAAGTTACCCGTGTTGTAAGTGCATGTTTCGATTTTGCTGACCCTATTTAATTGAGGTGTAATGTGATGAACACAGCTTTGAATAAACCTAGATCGGGCGGGTTGTTACCTAACATTCTGATTCCGAAACTTAATTACCTGCACCAGTAATAAAAATTTTGCAATTATAATAATTGTATGGGAAATCTTACTACTATTGGCTAAATGTACCCTTTTTAACCGACTTCCAAAAAGGAGGAGGTTATATCGTCGCGTATGTATGTTTTTTTTTAATGTATGTCCGCCGATTTCTCCGTCAATCGTGGACCGATTTTGAAAATATTTTTTTGTATGAAAGGGTTATGCATTGGTCCCATATAAATTTTATTAACTTTGCTTGGATAGATTTTGAGTAAGCTTCAATAATACGTATTTTTCCCCACTTAGTATAATATGTGGATGATATGATGATAACTTCCTGTCACTGTTATTTACATAGCAGGTAGTGGTATTCGAATTTGTGTGGGGTAGGTACCACAACTAAAAAGTGAAAAAATAAAAACTTATATATAAACTTGTATTTTATAAATAAATAAAAACGTATTATATAAACTTGTATATATTTTTTTTTAAGTTTTCTTCACTAATATTATAAGGAGAAAAGATTTGTATTTTTGTTAATAAACTCAAAAACTACTGAACTGATTTCAAAAATTCTTTCACCAGTTGATCACTGAGTAAAATTAGCAACACTCCATTTGAAATAAGATTAGGCATTCAATAAACCTTTTTTACAGTCCGTTCAACCGATTTTGACTAATATTGCGTTGGTGGCATGACAAATGGCAGCTGCAGTAAACAGCTGGTAATTGTAACCACTTTTTTGCTTTTAATGCCATCCTTATGCCTACGGTATAGATCATAGAACCGGTTGAACGGACTGTAATAAGGTTTGTTTAAATGTCTAATCTCATTTTAAATTGAGTATAGCTAGATTCATAAAATATCAGAAGAAACTGGTAGAAAAAAAAGGCTTTTATGTAAAGTTAAGGGCATTTTTTGACTCGCATATAAGTTTAAAAGTGGAACGCGTTATGTGGTTAGTTCATAATAAAATTGGTAAGGTCAATCAGAGAGATGATAAAGATGATAACATCTTTTCATCTAAGCATTTAACTTAAGTTTTGCAATTTGTTTCGGCAAGCCAGTGTCATGTCTTCTTCATAAGTAAGTAATTAAGCATTATTACATAATCTACCTATAATGCTCGCACTACTGTGAAACAGGCTCTCTGTGAGAGGGAGTGGGCCGTAATCCACCACGCCGGCACAGTGCGGGTTGGTTGATGTCACATGTCTTAGAATTTTCGGTTCTAGCATATGCTGGTTTCTTCACGATGTTTTGCTTCACCCATTTTTGAGAGCAGTGGTGATGAAAATAAATTAAACAAAGTAAAGCGCCTGCTTGGGTTCGAACGCACGACCGAACCCGTAAGTCGGGGCTGATCCCACTGGGCCACCACTGCCCAGCATTATTATTATTATGACATAATTAAATAGTATTTTTCTAACAATATTAGTAATAGTATCAGCCACTGGATTAGTTGCCAAGAGCCTCGACCAACACCTAAGGAAGCTCTCGTTGGGCAGCTGGATCAAGGGCTTGATTCAGAAAGCGGTACTTCTGGACACGGCTCGCATTGTTAGGAGGTTCCTCTCTCTGGAGCCCTGACCGCTTGGACCCTGTTCCCGATACCGGTGGGCTACTATTTTTTTTTTAAATGTTTAATTTTTTTTATGTTCTAATAATAAATTTAAAAATATAATTTATAAGTATTTAAAATGGAATAAAAGAATTAGTAATAATATAGAAAACATGAAGTCTGTCTGTTCCTTCCGGAATCGTTTATTGTGAAACCGGAAAATAATTCAAAATAATAACATGTTTAAACGACTGCAATAACGGTAATTGTTGAATCTAAACGATGTTCTTAATTTTACATGGCGATAACATTTGACCTTCTGCGGTCAGACATAGTTTTGATCAAATGCTCTAGAGAACCACGACGCTGTGACCCTGATAATTAAAGATGGTCATAAAATTTTACTAGAAATATTTGTGCTGTTTTATAGGTAGTTCTACAGTTTATATGTAAATAGGAAATTAATTTTGAAGAAGATAGTGTTGACATTTGCAAGACCAATTAATAATTTAATTAACCTTCAATGTTTCTGCACAGTAGGTATTGGTAACTTAAAATTAGTTACAACAGGTGGGGAAGATGTTGTTTGCATGGAAATAGGTCACACAGTTTCACTAATAGTTCTATCATTATTTTAATTACGTATACAAATTCAAAACGCAATCTTCAATTACTGCTATCTATATATATAAAATGCTTTGTCCTGAATGACTGACTGACGGATCAACGCACAGCCTAAACCGCTGATCGAAGAGACTTGAAACTTGGAGGGTGTGTTCTTTGTATGACGTAGGCATCCGATAAGAAAGGATTTTTCGAAATTATACCCCTAAGAGGGTGAAAAAAGTGGGCAAAGTTTGTATGGGACAACGTGATTCCTTGGTCCAATCTACTTCAAATTTTGCATAAACATTCTTTAACAGAATTAATGGAAGACCTGTTTTGTATTTTATTGAAATTCATCCCCTAACGGGGTTAAATAGGGGTAGAAAGTGATTTTGGGAGTGATTTGCTTCGAAGTCGATATCAATACTCCTTAGTGCTTTTGATTTAAATAACATTTTATTTTGACACATGTTTGAAAAGTCAATCCGATTTTATTCAAAAAAGGTTGAACTCACATAATAGCTTGGTGCAATGCAAATACTCTTTAAAATTAGAATGTCTCGAAAGTCACCGTACTATTTTAGCTTTAGGCTGCCTGTCCACTGGAGTGGAGACGAGAGGAGAGGAGCTGAGATGTGCCAATATTAACGAATAGAATCTAAGCTTTGGACCGGAGTTTAGATTCAATTGGTTAATATTGGCGCATCTCCGCTCCTCTCCTCTCTTCTCCGCTCCAGTGGACAGTCAGCCTCACAGAGGTCTGTATTAAATTCTCGGATTCCCCTAACACAATCACCCCTTCGAATTCAAGAGAGTGCTAGAGACGAGCTACAAAGCTCAAGGTCATACTCTTAAGGTAGCGGGAGTAGACTTGAGGGAAAGCTGCTTCTCCCACGGCCAGTTGTATGTGGCATGCTCCAGAGTAAGCGCACAGAGAAGCCTGGTGATACTAGCACCCGAAGAAAAAACAAGAAATATTGTTTTTTATAATGTTATAACAAAATTAATAACGTAAAAAACCAATAAAACATCCAATTAGAACCATTTTTGACTTATGCGCGGACGAAGTCGCGGGCAAAAGCTAGTCAATATATATAAAAGGAGAAACTGACTGACTGACTGACATATCAACGCACAGCCGAAACTACTGAGACTAGGAACGTGATATTTTGCACACTGCTTCCTTTTATAATGTAGCAGTAATGAGCATTAAGAAGGGTTACGTTTGTATTTAAAATCTTATAGTAAACTAAACAAAATAAACTTGAAACTTGACACAAAAAGTACTAGGCTTGCATGAATTTAAGATAGTGTTTCAATCATTAGCCGTTGTGCACAATTTCTGAGCAGTAACCTCACAACAAGTACTAGGCTTGCATGAATTCACGGTAGTATTCAATCATTATTTTATGCTACTGGATTTGGATGACAGACAGATAGTTTATAAACTGGATTAACACATAGGATACTTTTTATCCCGTTAGTACGTTTGCATGGGATAATTTCAGAGTTCTACACGAGCGAAGCCGCGGGGAAAAGCAAGTCTGTGATAAAAATATACAAATAATGAGATAGAGTTGAAATATTAATGTAATAGGTAGCACGCAACACCCATAAAATACTTATCTCACTATTTTGATAATCTCTCTCTTTACTAAATAATAGTCATGCCATTAGTTACACGACTTTGTTCAATAAACACGAAATGTTAATGTTGAACAAACCGATGTTCGTGTTGATTTAAATCGGCACGAATCAGTTTTATATCTTATCGATATTGAAATTCATCTCGTTCCGTTTAACAATCGAACGAAAAATGTTTTACCAAATGGAGGCAGACCCGACCTGTTGTGTTGTAAACACTTATAGCGTGTGGGGTCTTTGGTAAAGTTTCCAGGTTATTTTATTTTATGGACCGAATGTAATACGACGACGTCGACGGACGAACGCTTATTTAGTCCCTACTCTTAATGATATTCCAACAAAAACAAAAATAATAATTATAAAAATACATACAAAAAATTATTTGATTCTCTTTGAAAGTGCATCATCCTGTTTAAATTTCATTCAATTAGTAATTAGCATCGACGGGTTTTCTGACCCGTACCGTCGTCTTTTTTTGTACTTTATTTATTATATTTTGCAAAGTTTATAAAACATTGTGACATAGTTCGTAAGAACTGCCTCACAATGTTACACAAACTTTGTTTTTACTATAAATAATGATATTTCGTTAGTATTAAGATTGCTTAAAAGTGTTCCGGACAAACTTATTGAGGTTTTTGTGATATTTCTGTTTGTATTTTGTTTTATTCTTTAATAAAAAAATAAACATAACCCTAATTGGGTTTCAGAATTAATGTTGATAGTGACTTTAAAGTAATGTAGTTAATGAGCTTCGGGACTCAAGGACCAAAAGGAAGACCCAAGGAAAACCTTAGCCCTACAGCCTGCAGTATAGCTAGAGCATCCCATTGTAATAAATCAACTTAAAATGTTCTGCTACTGGGTTAGTAGATAAGTTAACCTGTTAATTATAAAAGAAAGAAAGAAAGAAAAGAAAAATTATTTATTGAGACAAGCACAGGTCTTAAATGAAACAAAAACACACTCTTCGAAACATAAATAGAAAAAAAACACTAAAAATAAAAACATAGTAGGTAAAATTAAAATAAAAGCGGAAAGTCCTGTGCGAGGTCAAAAGGCTCCTATGTCAGCATGATGCTGCGATATTTAATAATAAATGTCGCAGCGCTGGTATTCTGGATTATGGATGTTGGTTTTAAAAAACCAAGGCAAATGGATTAGTGTTCGTAGAGTATTTTATGTGCCAGCCTTAAAGTAAAGGACGATCCTTTACGTATCAAGACCGCGCCGTGAAAAATCTTAAATTCAGTCTCATCTGATTAGGCTGCGAGCTGACCCCAACACAGTTCGGAAAAGGCTCGGCTTACCTGATTACATAGTAATGAGTAGGCGCTTCAGATTGTGGCGATAAAAGCTTGGGTAATACCGAAGAGTCGGAAAAAAACAAGATTATTGACATATGGAAACAATATGCTAAGTTTTTAAACGGTCACTATATTGTCCATTTAGTCAATTTATTCATGTCTGAGATTTATGAATGACGGTGACATTTAAAACCTACATAACATGGGTGGAGTCTCGTGGTGCGATTTAACACGTTTAACGATACTCTGGCACACACATCGATGATGAAACACTACAATATATCCTCAATAGTATTGGCAACATACCTCGCATCAGACACTAAAATTTTCAACCATTTATTCATAACTAACTTTTGCTCTTGGCTTCGCCCGTGCGATAGTTGAATATTATTCCTCGAGATAAAAAAGTATAATTTATGTCTAAACCTAGGTCATGGTCTTCCTGTGTGAAATCCGTTCAGCCGTTAAGGTGTGAAAAGGTAACAGACAGACAGAATTACTTTCGCATTTATAATATTAAATATTATATGAAGTATTTAAGTATTAACTTCCACCCGCGGATTCGCCCGCGTGGTAAATCGATAAAAGTAGCCTATGTCCTTACCTAGGGTTCAGGGTTCTTTTTCCAAAATTTCATCAACATTGGTTCAGCCGTTTAGCCGTCAAAGCATAACAAACAAACAAATAAAGTCACATTCGCATTTTTATTATTAGTTTAGCTTAAGTATATTATTAAACATTAAGTATGGATATGGAATATTATGATGCTGTGCTAAAGTTCAGCGCGTATTCCAGCTATGTAACAATGCGCTTTAAATCTGAGCAAAGTTAATATATTCAGATAGGTATATAAGATATCTAGCACTGTTTGAGTCATGGCAATTTATTCATTCATTCGATGCAAGTTTGCTTTATAGTTACAATTATTACAGAACTGGAATTACTCTAGGCTCTAACGTTTACACAAATTTATTAATGTTAGATATTACGTAAAGTACTGGAAGTTCATTCAGCTTAGCGGCAGGCTTTGATCTATCTTTAATTGATGGTCTAGTGATGGAAGATGTATCACGAATCTTACCTCATTTTAACAATGCAATTATTTGTATTCCAATATAAAAAATAACTAAACATTTTAATCTTACTAATAATGATTAAATTTCTGGGTGAAGATATAAAGTACCACATATTATGTTAGAGCTGAATGGTGCTGATCCATACGTCATGTTCGTGAACGGGCGCCGTCAATAGGGACTGGTCATCTCCTAGCTGCCATGGCTTATTTTAAAATATTTAAGAATTGTTTACATTTGATACTTTTATCATGCACGTGTTTCTACATCTTTCTCACATGTATAAATTAAACTTGAATGATGTAACCAATATTTTGATTTAAAGGAGTGTCCGTGGAGTTTCTTGCTCGCCGTTCTTTTCCATAGGTACCTACTACGCTTCGGAATTGGCAACTAGCTTAATGTTTCTGACTGACCGATTTCTTGACAATTCAAGTGCCTGTAAATGGTTGAATTGCAATAAATGCTTTGAGTTTTACATAACATAATATGTAAAAAAAAATAGAAAATGGAGCCATGGGCACTGCTAGTATTATCAATTCACCATAAACGTTGAAAGTCCTCGAAAAAATATATAAATTCGATGCACATTTTAAATCTTACAATGTAGTTCATGTGAGAAACATTGTTGTGAATCTCAACCCAGCCTTTATGATGTACTAACATAAAGACCTTGTGTTTTATGAGCTTAAAAAAACGAATCCAATGCTAGGCGGCCATTACGAGAAAAATGTCAGACAATTACTATCTCAACGTTAGCCAATAATAGGTTGAATCGTGTGTTAAATATCAGTGTGTGATGTCCGAATGATATTTCAGTTTGATCAGACACCTCGTTATAGTATTTTGGTTCAATAATAACTGTTATTTCTTCATGTAAGTTACCGATTTGAGCTCCATTACACATTGATTTTGCAAAACAAACAATGATATATCTTGTAATGTATCCGTTGGTTTGACTTGTAATGACTCAATATTATTATTTCTGTCAACATAGTTGGGTGATTGAATCTTCATTTTGCCTTTTACTTTGTTAATAACGTTTCTATGGTTGATGGTCTTTCTTGTAATAATTATGATTTCAAAGTTTGACATAGTCACTTGAGAGCAGTGGTGACCCAGTGGTATCGGCCGCGACTTATGACTTGTCTAGGTTCGAACCGTGACAGGCGCTTTACTTTGTGTAAATTATTTCATCACCATTTCTCTTAAAACGATGAAGGAAAACATCGTGAGGAAACCGGCATGTCCTAGAACCAAAAATTCAAAGACATGTGACATTTATCAACCCATACTGGGCCCGCGTGGTGGATTACGGCCCACTCCCTCTCACAGAGAGGTCTGTTTCCCAGCAATGGGAACATTATATTTGCTAATACTTACAATGTTTTGAGCTCTCTGTGATTTCCGGGCAAGTACCTACTTACCGTGATTCCTTTTTCTGCCGGGAAGCAGCGTTGCTGTGCGCCATTTTGAAGTGCGTGAAGGGTGCTGGTGTAGCTACAGACACCGAAGACAATTTGGCTCTGTTTCAGGATGACAGGCTTTTGTTATTGCAGATGTCTGCTGGGGGGTTTGTTACGCCACTTCTTCTTCCCAGCTTAAGCACTAGGAAGTGGTGAAGGGCGGGCGTTTTTGGGGGACTGTCTTGTGTAATTTTAACGTTCGGAAAGTATTGATTCTCAGCCTAGTTTGAATAAATGACTTTTGCATTTTTTTTTTTTTTTGTCTATCATTGTCCACCTTTAGATGCCTACACAAAACAACTACGATATGTTTAAATAATGTTGTAGTCTAAAAATCAAGTTGCACGCAAAGTAATCAATCAAGTCTTACTTCTTCAACACACGTTCGTTTCCGTTATCAGAGAAGCATCGATCACGCATCAGGATCTAAAACACCCTGATGTGATCGTGCGATGACGTAGTGTGCCTGCGCAGTGTTTGTAAATAAATAAAATAAAACTGTTAATTATTTAGAAGCTTTTACAGCTATAACATCACGCTTGTTTACCCAGAAGGGTATATGCAGAGGGGTACCTATACCTACAGTAAACCCACATTTCGCCAGTTATTCTTAAGTTTTTCCATGTAATAGGGGCGAACCTTTTGCCATCAACCGGGCACAAATACACTATCTGGGCTGCTAATGAGAAATTCCTGATGGAACATCCCATTAACTCAGCCCAACCTGAAGATCGGACCAGGACTCGGTTCAGTTTCGTTCACTGTTCAGAAAGAGCGCAAAGTGCGTCTAAAGAAGTTGTCACTTCAAAAAATTAAAGTCATATTGGCCATTTTCAGCAGTTTTTCTCTTAAAAGTTTATCCAGCCCTCAAATACGTATAAACTATAATTTTTCACTGTTTCTTATAAAGTTTCCCAGAAGGCTGAATATAATTTCCCATGTGTAATAAAATAAAATGAACTTTTTCTACCTAAGCTCTTGACATTTCAAGCTCCTTCACGCGTATTTATATGGAGTACATGTATAATTACTGCCTAAGGCTTATAATGTTTTGTTTTTACGCCACTTATCCGAAGAAGCACGCAGATGATGCCTTATAATGAAATAATACTAACAATTATTATTATTTTACGAGTACATACGGTTTTATAAGGTGTATGAAATGTTAATGATATAATGTAGTAATTATTATCGTATGTGTACGTACTTAACATTCTTGTCGCAACATGTTGTTAAGCTTCTAATGACGATAATATGATAATGGTTATAATTGTTTCTAAACAAATATGGAAAAGTTAGGTTATGTTGAAGAGCTACTGGTTATAATTATAGTACCTACTGATTATAGCTGGGTACCGTCGCTGTTACTGCTAGCCTGTATCATCCCACTGTTGGGCAAACGCCTCCCCATGACTTCCACTGCTTGCGATCCTGGGCTAAAGTGGACTTCTGGTTGTTTGGTACCGTTGCTTTGATGGCGTTGTATCTACTACTGTAATTGTAAAATTCTAAATTCAAAAGTCATTTATTCAAACTAGGGTGAGAATCAGCACTTTTCGAAAATCAAAATTATATAAGACAGTCCCCTAAAAACGCCCACCTTTCACCACTTCCTATTGCTGGGAAGAAGAAGTGGCGCAACAAACTCCCCAGCAGCACAGCTAGTTCAGTTGGAAAAAATTGATTCTATTTAATACTTATGCAAAAATAATTTATATTACCACGAATTGCAATACAACACTTAAAAAAAAACATTGTAATGAGTAGATTATGTCAATAATAAATGAAAATAAAATTAAAATAAAATAACTTATACAAATTAAATAAACTAAACAATTAAATGAGCTCAAATAGTGTCATGTAGTCGATGATTCTGAAACACTTGTTTGGTACATTGGTATAGCTTAATTACATATAATATAAAGACGTAGTTTCTGTTTAATAAATGATTTCAATTTATTAAGGCTCTGTTCTTTAACATGGCTTGGGAGGTAAAAACGTATACTTTGGCACTTAAATGAATTTACGTAAGCATAATTACTCAAATTAATTTAATTAAAAACCCAGTCAGAAGCTAATTTGATTAGGTATCTTGTGCAATAAGTCACACTCCTAATTTATATAAGAATAACTTAATATTCTTTAAAATTTGGTAAAAAGAAAAACCCGAAGCCACCAACCCCTTAATGACCAAGCGTGGTGATCAATCTTCGTGTCTTCTCTATATGATGTTGGGACAATATTATGTTAAGCTGCCTAAGCTGGTATTATATATTATCATTAGTTTTTATTTAATATTAAAAATATGTTGAGATGAGAATATAATGGGCTCATTTAATTATGTATACAGGATGTATCATGAACTTTCGGAATTTTCAAGGAGGTGATCGAGCGAGAATTACTGATGAAACGATAATATTAAAATTAATTACATACCTACTTACTCAAACATGATAAAATTAACGACATTGGAAAAATTTACCAAAGGTTACGCTTACAAAGTACCGAAGATATTGAAGCATAATTTTTTATCTACTCTAATATTAAAAAGAGAAAAGATTTGTAGTCTTTTGTTGTGAATAAACTCAAAAACTACTGAACTGATTTTTTTTTATTTTTTCACCTTTAACATGCTGTATTATCAGTGAGTAACATAGGCTATAATTTGTAAAGACATCACGCGGGTGAATCCGCTAGCGGAAGTTAGTTAGATATAAATTTGGACGCTGTCAGTCAAAACAGGACAGTTTAAAAAGACTAAATTTTTGTTGGCGGTGGTGTTGAATCGGTTTTTGGGTGACGTCTCTGAGTGTAGAAATTGTGACTACATTGTTGTAGTAGGTTCCCACCTGTAAAACCAAATGTAAGTGGTTTTTATTACAAGATAAAGTAAGTATATTATATGTATAATAGGGACTGCCGAACTGTTGCAATTTTTAAAAGAAGAGTGAAAGAACACTATCTGTCCATTTCGTCATAGTTGCATATTTTGTATTTATTATTTTATGCTACATTATATTTAAGTATATTTATTTTAGTGATATTTAGTTTAGAAGTATTTATGTAAGTTTATTCTCATATTGTATGTTTATGGTTAAATTAATAATTAAGAGTTTTTATTTTATGTATATTATTTTCTCTTCTAATCTTACACACGTTGTCTACATCTCTTTAACTACTTTCCTATCGCAGGTATGCTGGAAGAGATTTCTTTAGAAATAAGCATCACCTTTGTACGTATTTTTCTGTTCCTTTCTTCTTGTCTATTTATATGTGTGTACATAAACTGTTAAATAAATAAATATAAGAATATAAAGAAAAAAATATAAACCTTATTGGTAGCTATATTTTTGAGCCGTTTGGGGTTGAAACACTAGGGCCGTGGGGTCCGAGTGCTCATCGAATATATCGGGACATCGCCAAGCGGTTGGTCGACTCTTCACGTGACCAGAGGGCTGGCCAATTCTTAGGCCAAAGAATCAGCATTGCTATCCAACGTGGCAATGCTGCCAGCCTTTTGGGCACTTTTCCCGCCGACAGCGAACGAAACGAACGAACGACGAACGGACGAATTTTTTGATGCCCAATGAGCTCTTCCCTTTATTGTATTTTCTTATGTAAGTGGTAATAGTAAATAAATAAATAAATATTTAAGTACCCTACTAGGACGAGTCTCAGCTATATAGAAAACCACATAGCTAATTATTACAAGAGTTTTGTAAATATATTATAACGTGCGTTTGACGATATATTTCTTACTCGAACAGTCGAAAACAAATAATCAGTGTTACTTCCTACTTACTGCATCAAAATCAAACATTGTCACCTCTTCAGTACATAGTTGCAGTTAAGTATTAATACTTAGCTTTATTTGTTAAGATAACATTTTTTAGCATTCAAAACTTAGACCAAGACTTTATTTATTAGTCTTCTCAGCTAACTGAACTGGCAGCTGTGCTCGTTCGCCTTTAAATAAAATAACTTCGTGAGAATCACCACAAGAAAAAGGAAAAAAACAGTGTGTTTTCGCCCGTATCGGGTAAGTAAATTCTGGCGAATCACCAATAAGCCCGTAAATTGATTCGCCTAGAAATAAATTAACCTTATGCGAATCACCTCAAAAAAAAAACATTATTTAAAAGTCTCGATTCACCCGTTTCGAACGAGTGAATTCGTCCGAATCACCAATAAGCCAATTTAAGTGTGTGGAAGCGGTGAAGGGCGAGCGTTTTGGGGGACTTTATGTAATTTTGACGTAAAAAAATGCTGATTCTCAGCCAAGTTTGAATACACTTTTAATTTTTATTGGTCTGCGTCTGTTTGAAAATCAAAACTAGATGTGGTTTATGTGGCCTGACATAGTTTAAATTTGTTTGGCTCAGTTGATACATTTGATAGCTAATCAATGTTACATACCATAGGTTTATGTAGGTACAGTCAACAACAAAAGCCGCTTCACTCTTGCAAGTCGCGTTGCTTTTGCAAGTCTTCTGAATTGCTACACAACGAATGACACATTACTTTTCCGTATTTCACGTAATAGATACGAGTTAATTCTTCTTAAATTTTATAGCAGCTCAGATTTTTTATATTTTATGCTCAATAATGAAGAATGACCACTGTTGTTGACCATATCTACATAGAAACATTTCACTGACCTGTAAATACCACACAGGTAACATTATGAAGTCATTCACAGTTCAAAAAGCAACAGTTTTCGACAATAAGATCAGATGAAACAATAAAATTACAGTGAGATAAGGTACAACAATTGTGCAACATTACCCACACTTGATAACATCTGTACAAACCAATGCGTTTTCAATTATCGTCCTCCCGCTAACATGAATGATTTCTAAACAATATAGCGAACGGACTTGAAGCTTTCGAAATTACACTTTGTGACAAAAAAATACTTCTTTACATTTTACATTCCTATACTATTAAACGAGCAATATTTGTATGTAAATAAATATTTGTAATCACGTTCTCGAAAATGGCTCTAACGATTTCAATGAAAGTTGGAATAAAGGGGTTTACGGGGGCGAAAAATCGATCTAGCTAGGTCTTACATCTGGGAAAATCCGTTTTCTCCGTATTTTCACCTGAGCAGAGCTCGGTCGCCCAAAGTTTAAAACAAAATGGCTACCTTAGACTATTTGACATTTGACAATGGCAGCATGGAATTAGTAAGTACCTACTATCATGGCAGCATTGAATTAGTAGTACTTACCTACTATCACGGCAATATGGAATTAGTATGTAGATACTATACATGGAATTAGTATAACTATCCAATACTATTAAATGAGCATTCTCTATTTCCACCAGAGCAGAGCTCGGTCGCCCAGATACTGAAAATTACATGCCATTAATGTTTATAGAAACGTATTTGTACGGTGCAAGTGTAATAAATTGTTATCTACCTAAAATAAAAACAGTCTTTTGGTGTCGAAATAAAGTGTTTGTTTTTCGACAAACCAGCTTAATTTCATTAGTTTCAACTTTTTTTGGTGGATACCGTACATATTTCAAATTAACCTTTCGTAACATTAAGCATAATGTGGAGTAAATCTTCCAGTTTTATTTCCTATTTTGTGTATTTGACATTTATTAAAATCGTCTATGCAAAAACGGGTACCTATACCTATCTCGGTCACGCTCCGATTCATTTTAAAACAGGTTCGACTTAGAAAAATGGGATTCCTACTGTCGATACAATCTAATTATGCTTTTGTGAGCAAAACAAAGGTGGATTCCATCACATTCAATGTGGACTGTATGGTGTGTTCCAAAAGTATCGCAAAAATATGTAAACAAATCGTTTAAGTTAAATTCTGACGCAATCACTCACTAAAGGGAATTAGTAACACATTCATTTGTATGTATAAGGTTTCAACTTACATCTCACCATTTTTTCCAACAATTATTGTTACAAAAATATTTATCGAACTGAAACATCATTGACAAAAATTGACGTTATAAAATGTACCTCGATTTGCAAATGAGAAACATCTATATGGTGATTTAAAATTAGAAATTTTAGGTTTGAGTATTCAATTGAAATAATCAAATGAAAGCACTCAATTTGTAAGTTTCTGATCCATTTGTTTACATTTTCCTCAGATACTTTTGTAACAAATTATAGGTAGGTATACACTGCACAGTATACATACGCAATGTAGAGACCTCACGTTTTACTCCTTTTAATTGAAATTTTTATCAAAATAATAACCAAAAATACCAGTTTGTCATCCGTTTGGTGAATTAATTTTATAGTCTAGATTCTTTTTATTTAGCTATTAGCTATAGATTATTTAGTATATTATCTAAAGCATAATTTATGATGTATGTTTGCTTAAAATGTAATATTTTAATTTAGACAAAACCAAGGTTTTGTATTGTTTTTTTTGTTCTTATTATGAAACAAGCTGTGTTTTTGACGATCCTAGTGTTTAGATGTACCTACATATTAACATAATATATTCTTTATTTTGAATCACACATGACATACAAATACACACAATCCATATAAACCTAGTAAGTATTAGTAACAACGACTTAAAAACTATATTAGTGTACTTTTATAAACAAACCAAACAATAACTAATAATAACGTGGCGCAACACACATTTTGGCACGTGCATCGATGTGTGTAATAAATGGGTTGTCCACTTAGTCAAATAATATTTTAAGGATACTGTTGGAGCTTCTACGCAACATACCCAGTATTGACGCTGTTCTCTTCCTTCAAAATGGCATGAAAATCGTCTACATGGGCTTCCGCGAAGATCTGCAAAGCGCTGCAAATGTAGAGTTTAGTTTTATCCTAAATAAATAATTAATATATCCATCGTAACTGAAAATAGTCAAGTCGTGAAACAAAGCATCAAACAATCTACTAATATAATTATAACGTTCAATGATTTAAAACATCCTTCACCTTAATTACGGGTTCCGTCTACTTAATAAGCCAATTGAAGTTAAAGAAAAAAGTATCTTCCTAGGTCATTTTAATATAGTTAGTTAATTAACAGATTATGATATATGTAGCTGTAAAAAATACTTTTTTAAGTGATGATCTAAGTAGATTTAAAATGTAAATAACAAACTACAAAACATACTGACAAATGCAGCAGTAACATCGAGTAGAAAAGTGTTATTGAATATTGATTGTTGACACACCAGACGGTCTAAGTCAATCAATCTGCCTAGCCTTTTCCGAACTATGTTAGGGTCGGCTTCCAGTCTAACCGGATGCAGCTGAATACCAGTATTTAACATGGAGCGATTCATTGAAGTATTCTGTAAAAATCTTACCGTGAGAACTTAGGTGAAGGGAGTTTGGAGTGATCTGCCATTTCACGAAATGCAAGGGATTGACACTATTGGCAGCTCACTTCAAGCTTATAGAGGTATGAGGAACAGGGTGTAAAGTTCACTCATCCTCCATAGAAAAGGGAGGGAGGGAGGATCCTCCGACCGGACGGGTGTCGTGTCTGGTGGGCAACTGCCCAACGATTGATGTCGGGGATGATGATAACTGACTTTTAATGATTTTATACTGGATATCACGTATTAATGAGTAGAGTTGTTAATTTGGATAAAATATATGTTAAATTAAAACATTTTCTAAATAACTTAATATAGGAATATTTTAGATTATATTTATATCACAGTGAAATTAATTTGTAAAGTTATGTCTAACGCGGATAAAAAACTGAGAATCACGCAAAATCAATATAGCGTATCTTTCTGAAATCTTCACCATTTTAAATATAAATTAATTATTGATCTTTTAGTATACGTGTAAAATACCATTTGTTTTATGTATAATAAATTAATAATGCGTCTAATTTGGGACAGCGCTCCTTGATGGGCGAGTCCTATTACTGGCTGGACGTACAACGCGTTGCGTGAGCTCAGTATAGAACACACAAGCTAACCACTCTAGTTCACTGGCATATATCAAGGTTTTACTACAAATTCCAGGATCAAACCTACAAAATCGGCTTTACTACTAAATGTTGGTAATATCCGGGTTTAAATATGAAACATGCACAATGGGTCCTCAAAAAACTAACTACCTACTACGTGTCCATATAGACATGTAGTAGATACTTCACTTGTGTTTGTGTCTGTACACATCAATTGTGTATATTCGTGATTGATACTGTACATTTTATAATCGTGATTGTTTGTTTTTTATTTAATACTTTTTACTAAACATTATTTTAGCTATTGAATTAATAGACTGCCTCGTTGATCGTGGTTGCAAGCACTACTGCTGAGCATGTGGTCCTGGATTCGATTTCCGGGTCGGGCAAAGTGTTATTGGGTTTTTCTATCTGGAATTTCTCAGTAGCAGCCTGGAGTCTGAATTTGTGCCCGGTTGATGGCAATAGGCTCGCCCCTATTACATGTGACTTAAACGTAACTGGCGAAATGTGGGTGTATCATAGGTACACCTCTGCCTAACCCATCGAGGAATACAGGTGTGATTTTATGTTATTTAATTAATAGAAAAGATTGGCTACATCGTTTGTTTAGAATTGCACATTATGTTGTAATGGGAAGCATAGCACAGCTAAAGATTTTAAATTAAAGTTTATCTCTACGTAGACATTTTGACCAGATGATACAATCAACAATCTGCCAAAATCCCGCTTGGTGACCTACATATGTTATTATCTAGACTTCCTGATCTATAAATTACTTTTATGCTAATAGCTTTTAACACAATTATTGTAATATTATACTACCTACATAATTGTAAAACCTGCTAGGTAGCCACACCTTCCTTCTGAATCATCTAGTATAGCCCCATTTCCCATTAGGAACTCAACCTTGTCAGTATTCATACATTGACTGGCAATATGAGCTCTATAACAAGAAAATGAGAAACGATAACAAAAAAAAAACAATTTATTTTTCAATAAATTGGAGCTTGGATAAATCGTGGCCCAAGAAAGGAGTAGGTCCAAAGAATTAGCATTGCCATTCAACGTGGCAATGCCGCCAGATTTCTGGGCACGAAGCCTAAGTATCCTTCCGTTTTTGTATTTATTTGTATAGTTAGTCAATTACTCATATAATTTAGTGTTAGATTAGATTGTAAACAAGATCTACTGTACAAATATTTATTTTAGAAATTGGAAAATACAATATACGACGTATATTTAATAACCTAATCCGCTTAACTGTTCTTAAGGAGTCATAAAGAACCCTGTAAGAAATAGACATGTGTTTCGCCTCTCAACGAGGCATCCTCAGGATGGATATTGACTTGTTGCGAACCCGGACCTGACGTGTGGACACGTCAAGCGTCGAGAGCAGTGTGCGCTTACTAAATATAGGTACGTCATCTATTGTATTTTATAATAGATTTCCGCAAAGTCACACCTGAATCAATTAACTAGAAATTGGAATAAGTAGATTGCTCATTCCTCCCCCTTTTGTATTCATTCACCTACATTAAGCCTTCGTAGATGTTATTATTTTAAGACTATTCGCTTATAAATTAAGTTATCCAACTGTATGAAAAAAATAAATAAGAAGAGTCTGCTATCTTCACACCGTAGCGTAGGTTTCCAATTATTATTGATAAGTCTGAGTTTCAGGCTATATTTACCCGACTGCTCCATAAGTAGGGTATGTTTTTTCGAAAGTATGTATGTACCCAAGTATGTCTATTTCTTTGGCACGCTCTGAAGCCTGAATGGCTTGATGGATTTTAACATATGAGGTGTCGTTAGATTTGTCTTGTGGGAGTGACATAGGCTATATGATATTTATAAATTGCATCTGAAAATACAAAGAACAGCTTAAAATAAATCAAATTACTAGCAAAAAATAAAAAATACCCGACTAAAACACATAACGGAAAAGAGAAAAACAAGCATTATTATCTATTGAACTTTTTGTAGATATCGCAGACCCCCCGACATACAAAAGTTGCACAATATTTCAGGTTATTGTTGTGAGGTATTCCACTCAGAGGGTTTGTCGCCGCCTAAATAATGATTGGCTTTATTTAACCAATACCATTGCCACGTTCTATCGTGTTAAATCTATTTTGAGATGAACAGCTGTGAAATAATAATAATACGTTGAATAGTATTCGCTAATTTATGGATCAATCAAATCTCATCTTTAAATAATTTGATAAACTTTAATTAGACCGTATCACAGGTTTATTAACATTTAGAATATTAAAAATGCATATAAATAACTCATCAAGTCATCAGTGATGGATGTCGGCGATTTGGTCATTTCGAATGGATATAAAGCAATGCCAACTAGTCTCTCAATTATTAAATAATCCATATATCACAGAGTAATAAAATAGATTATTAAAAAAACAAATTATTTAAATTTTTGCATTCGCTATAACTAGTGGCTGTACCGTTACAAGGCTGAAATGGGGGATAATAAACTGTGTTAATTTTACCTACTCGTATTTGTCACAGTTCATCTAACGTTATAAGATATAACACTGAGATACAATACCGTACATAAGTCTGTTCCGCTGTTTCAAATTATTGTCAACATCATAGAATCAACAATCATCAGTAAAGTTAAAGTAAGAGTCACCGGAATGCCGTAATGCGCCAGTTTAAGGCGCCGATATGTACCAGTGACCTTGAGTGGTTAGCTTGCGTGTGCTGTGCTGAGCTCACGCAACGCGTCCTACATCCAGATATTAATAGGACTCACCCATCAAGGAGCGCCGTCCCAAATAAGACGCATTATTAATTAATTATATATTACATCAATAAATATTTTAATAAAACACGTATATTAAAACATAAATAATTAAATTATCTTTAAAACGGTGGAAGTTTTAGAAAATTACGCTTGATAGTTTTTGCGTGATTCTCCGTTTTTTATCCGTGTTAGACATAATTAATTACACTATGTAATATAAACATAATCTAAAATAATCACAGATTAAGTTATTAAAAAAATACTCTTATTTAACATATATTTTTTCCAAATCATTAACTCTACTAGTTTAGACGTGATCTGCAGTATAAAATCATTAAAAGTCGCTTAGTGCCTAAAGGGCCTAGTTAGTGGGCTTAGTTGCCTTAAGGGTCCCTCTCGCGGACTAGACCACGACCAGTGATCACAGCGACCAGGTTACTAAGTAAACTATAGAAATCGATACGAACCTATGGTGACCTACCTATGGACCTTAGTCTGAAATAAAGTTTTATTTAATTTATGGTACACGGTACACGCTTGTTAAAATGCGGTAGATAATAGAACTTAGCACACACAGCTACATATCAAGCTATAAATTTCCTGAATGTACTAGCCGTACAGCGAACATTATAAATTCTGTCCGGATAAAATTCGTTCAACTTAATAATAATTCTCTAGACGAACAGATTTTGTAGTTTTATATCCGCTGACCGGCCCGTACCTACCAAGTTTGATCGTCCATAAGTATTAAATATCCTAAAAGGTTCGTATAGTTTCCAAGGAACTGCTCTACAGCAAAGTAAGTCATTCCATCTGTGTGGTAGCGCCTTGAATGATCGTGTTGCCCGGCGATCGCGCCCAGCCTCTGACACATCTGCCCGCTCGGTTGAAAGGGCACGCCTGGCGAAGGTCGCGTTCTGACCGCATCCGCTTCGAGCCTAGAGCATGCGCTAATGCTTAAAGTTATTGATGTTTTGTACGCCAACCCATTAAAAAAGTAGTTTTTATAGGTTTATGGATTAAAATCCGAGCAAGTACCGATGTGACTTTTTCAGTTCATGTGAAGTTTTTGAGTTTATTTTGGATGTTAATGACATCCGTGAAGAAAAAACATCGTGAGGAAACCTGCACTAATATATAGTTAATATATTTAAGTCTGCAATCACCAATCCGTTTTGAGCAAGCGTGGCGATCAATGCTCGTGCCTTCTCTGAATGAGAAGAGACCTTTGCCCTACAATGGGACAATAATAGGCTGGTATTACTATTACTAGTTTCTATAACTTGTAGTTTATCTACCTACCTATACTCTAGTTATATATTTTCTATAAGCATGGCATTAAAAAGTGGTTAAAATATCAACTGTTTACTGCAGCTGCCATTTGTCATACCACCAACGCAATAGAAGTCAAAATCGGTTGAACGGACTGTAAAAAAGGTTTGGTTATATTATTATGTCTAATTTTAAATGAAGTATACATACTTATAAGCTGTGATTGGAATGTATTTATTCATACTGTTACTTTCGTTAGACTTATTCATCTTAATTATTGTTCACAGCTGCTGTATGTAGTTACCTACTTCAGAGAAAGGGTTTTGCTCGAGCCATGTTCGAAACGCAACTAAGGTCTTTGTTTCCAATTGATGTTATTTCCACTTAAACAAACATCAAATTTAAGCAAGTGTAAATAAATTTGATTTTAGACTGACTTACTGTTGAAAAAGTCTTAAAAAATATGAAGTTGTAGCGTAAGCTGAACCTTATGTGTAGGCATTACAGTTGGTTTTTTTTAAACTCGTGTTTCTTTACATGTTTGGAAAATAAATTGCGAACACAGATTAGGTACATAGTCCCGTGTCCTTCCCCATGCATAGTAGGTACACAGTCCCATACCCTGAAACAAACACGTGATTAAACATTTAAATAGGTAGATTGTGCTGGTACCTACTTATTAATCTTATCCAGCCTGTCAGTTGGTGTCCTCCCCCAGCGACGCCCTAAGCCGAGGTCCGTCCCCACAGGGCGTGTAGTCCCGTGGTTTTTAAGTTGTTTGCCCTGACTGGAGGCCTTCATTTATTGAGCCACCCACAGGAAACTCTGGTAAAGCAGCCGACAACTTCCTAGGTGCCATCACAAGAAAAAAGGTAGATACTTACAAAGGTAATTCCATGCTGCCATGTCAATAATCTAAGGTAGCCATCTTCTAAACCAGCCAGGTTCTAAACTTTGGGCGACCGAGCTCTGCTCGGGTGAAAATACGGAGAAAACGAATTTTCCCAGATATGAGATCGATAGGCATAGGTAACTAGGCATAACGAATATATTTCACTGTGTGCGTTTCTTGACTATAATCAATTTCAATTAGTTGTTATTTGTACCGCAACGCAGTGAGAAGAATATAAGGGTTATGAGTCAAATGGCAAAGTTGAGGGCATTGTCATGTCAGAATAATATATAAAAAATGATCTACGGCGTCGGTGGATCTTTTGCGATGACAAATCAGATGTTGAAGCAATTTAATTTTGATCGATTATTGTAACGAAATATATTACAATGGCACCTACAATTAATTGTAAACTATTACATAATTTCGATAATGGGTTCATGTCACAGGCATTATTATTCAGTAAAATGACAAATGTTCCAGTTTATTAGTTACCTACAATTCACTGACTGAGCAAAATTTGTTACTGCTTTGCAAAGTGCCCAAAATGAAGACGTCGAAGCTATCCAAATTAAAATTAATTCAATCAATCCAAATGCAAACAATGCATATAATTATTTTGCTATGCAATTTGCCTAGCCTTTTCCCAACTATGGTGGGATCGGTTTCCAGTCTTCCCGGATGCAGCTGAATGCTAGTGTTTTACATGGAGCGACTGCCTATCTGCCCTCCACAACCCAGTTACTGAGTAATACGATAAAGATACCCTTGGCAAGACTCTGGTTGTCAGACTTGGCTTTTGAATACCCGAAACGACTGTCAAAGATGTACGAATGACAGCCGGGACCAACGGCTTCAACGTGCTTTCTGAGGCACGGAGGGGTCCTTATATGTAATGGATGGTCACCCATCCACGAACCGACCGCGGCAAGCGTAGCTTAACCTTTGATCGACTTGTGCAGCTGCTATTATTTAGCAACGTATCCACACAGACTTCCATAGGTAGGTAGTTTAATTCTTCAATAATTGAATGCGGGTGTTATTGTACATGTCTTCTGCCCAACCCGGCGCGAAATAAGAACAGGCGTGATGTTCTGTTTTTATGATATTTATTTAAATTCTTTCATGAGTAGTGTTTTTACATTATGTCAATGATTTTTTTTCCATTAGTTTGCATAATGTTGTAACGTTTGACTATGTGTCTACATTTCTGGATTCGATTTTTATCCCAACGCCAGTGACATTTCCAACTTTTGTCTTAAATAGATACTGTGTACTGTGTGTACATAAATAATAAATAAATAAATAGATCTTGGTTCAACGACTGAGCGATAATAATTATGTAATTATTACTGCTCAGTCGTTCGTCAAATTATGAAATAGCAGCAGGTAAGTACTGAATTCTGCGATAAAGCCAATTTTTAACCCCCGACGTAAAAAAAAGAGGGGTTTTATAAGTTTGACCGCTATGTGTGTATGTCCGTCTGTGGCACCGTAGCTCTTAAACGGGTGAACCGATTTCAAAGCGATTTTTTTTTCGAAAACAGGTTTTCTAGCGATGTTTTATCAAAATCAGTTCAGCCGTTTGAAGATCATCAGCTCATTTTAGCTTATTTTAGTTCGAGTTTTGAGCATCTTCCACAGGTCTGATCGATTTGAAATTTGGTATTCTGTTACTCCAATGATATTAAGAAAACATAAGTAACCTTGAACTGATGCTGCAGCATCACCTGGAATTTACAGGATACCCAACTCCCTTACAAACTTACAGCACATATATCATGTTAGGCTCATTAGAATAGTCTCAATGAATAGACTATAGATAGACGATGAACAGGGTCTGGTGTTGGAGTAGGAAAGAGAAATGAGGAAATGTTTGAGTTGGGGGTTTTCTAAATTTTAATATAATTTCACTTGTATACTCTTGTATAAAATTGGGTATTCTTTCGTGATAATAAACATTGTAAAGTTTACAATGTTTATTATCACGAAATAACACCTTATGACCTTAGTTCAAATAAGGAAATACTACTAATTTGGGTGGCCGATCGTATCTCAATCATACAAAGCGGTCAAGTGTATTGTAAGATGTCCATATAGTTCATGATAGCTGTTGTAATGTCTTGGTGATGTAATTGAGAATCTTTGATTTTGAAATAGTCGGGTATCGTTATTTCCGGAGTAGATAGCCGTTCCCAAACTGTCAAACACTTTCAGATGTCGTCAACAGACAATCAATTGTGCCGTACCTGCTCATTAATTAAGTGACTATAAAAAATAATATTGCACAAAAAATGGTATCGTTTATTCAGAATTAAAATGAAATATACATATAAATAACAAGTTATACCTAATTAATAAATAAAAACAACAATAAAATATCCTAGATAATCTACAACTAATATTCATGAAAAATTATCGAAAATTAACTTTTAAAGGGGGGTCAATTGTTACTCAGTTATTATTTTTTGTAGTGTTTGCCATATCTCCTATGTTATTGGCTTGATTTGGATTCTGTTTATTATTTCTAAAAGTTTAAATGAGTTATTTTATCGGATTAACGAATATTTTTTTGAATACAATTTTTTCGACTATGAAAAGAAAACGGAGATAAAGATATTTTTTTATAAAAAAAAACAGTATTTATTTTAAAAAACGTAAGTATAAGTCCATCAACTCATAGCGGGATATTGAAAATAAAATAAAAATGTTAAGAAAATGTGAAAAAAAATAGAAATAGACCTTTTTAAGTTAACTTTCGATAATTTGTCATGAATATTTTGAAAAATACAAATACGAGGCGCACAGCCCATGGGCGACATTGTATAGAAGTTATAAATAAAAAGTACACACAATGGAAAACAGAGTCCGAAAATGTTACGCCCATAGTTAGAGGTACCTTGTATGCCACCTCTTAATCTTAGTTTCCTTTCAAAAGCTCCCTACGAAACCTACCCAAGCAAAATCGCAACATATAAATAAAAAGATAGCATCGAAACAACTACGTACCTACAATTTAGCACCTTATGCAACCTTTTTTTTCAGTGCATCATTACGTACAAAGAATAATAGCTAGTCACTCAGGTTACAGAAATAATGATCCAAGAATGAATTCGTTTAGTAATATTTAATTTTGCGTTTCATTGTCTTCTGAAGATGGCCTATGGTTGCCTCCAATCAACAGTACGTGTTACAGCGGGGGTCAAAAGTTCAGTAATTGACAGTAGGTACCTACAAGGTTCGGCGGCAATGTGTCGTGATTCTTTCATATTGTTTATCACGATCTATTACTGATAGCCTTTACGAGCGGAGTTTCATAATGAACTAAGTGCAATCCTTGGTAAACTCTTTCGCTGGTCTGGACTAGAAGATGGTTGCCTTTGTTTTGAATTGCATTCAGCGATTATTAAGCAAAGGACGGTAGAATGTTGGCAGAACAACAGTCAGATGCGGTGGATGACATTCAGAAGATCGAGGGACCTGCTTAAGACCCGCACAGACCAGACCCATACCTACTCGCAGCAGTGGATAGAACAAGGGTGCCAATGAATTAATGAAGCGATTTTTCATCAACAGTTAGCCCAAATAATAATAAATAATACCAGTCTGCAACTGTCCCACTGCTGGGCAAAAGCCTCCTCTCATACGGTGAAGGCAAATGTCGTCTCAATTAGATAAATCGTAAAATAAATTCTAGACAAAGTTTTCCCAAATGTGTGTGTGGTTCAATCTTCAAACATCGTTAAAATGATGTACAATTTTGTCAAATATCAAGCCTAAAAGTATGTTGAACAAGAAGACATTGAAGGTTAGTGTTAGACTGTTTCACAAGCACTAACATTCCTGCAGCACTCACAGTGAGCAACCTTTGACACAGCAAGCGATACCCCTGCCTTATGACACACGACGATAATCACGCTCGCTAGATAATTATCATTTAATATCTTCAATAAGGCTTTTATTTATTAACAAATATATTTCTTAATAAATAAATTAAATCTTTAGAAGTGTCTTTCATCACTTGAATTGATTCCTTTTTTTGCATGTTCTGCTGGTCACAAATGCTGTTGTTTACCAAGATCTGGGATTTTGTTTTTTTCTCCAATATAATGACTTCACAAAGGCCCGTTTTCAGCAGTGGAAGTTATCGGGCTAATTAAGACGATGATCCTCCATGAAGCTCCTCCTTTCCTACCTATTTTACGGATTTAGACGTTGTCATCAGAACAAATGTATTATTATTATTGGAATTCATAAAGTCAGTGTCTTGAAACTTTTCACTTGCGCCTGATTTTTGACGACAATGTTTTTTTTACAGATTCCTTTTTCATAGTGTCTTCCTCAAAAAAGTTCAGTATAGGTGCGTTGGAAAAAACTTTCGAAAATTATGTCCAGACTCAGAAACAATTCTGGCTAACTAAGCTGTTTCAGAATACATATTGTAAAGCGTCGCCCAGCGGCCATAAAAAAACGGATCCAAATAGCAAACTAATAAAATATTAAATTAGCATTCAGAATGTTTTAATATTACTTCATCGCGATGAATTTCTATTGTGAAATAAATTAATTCATACGGGACCTTGACCTAAGTAAGATATTATTATGAGTTTGAAAATTGTTTATTATTGACGCTGATTACAATTGGCATTTTAAACTAAGTACTTTATTATAACAATGTTTTGATGAATGTGCGGCCGAACATCAATCAGTAGGTACTAACTTGAATAGGATTCGGTTTTTATGTTATTTCTTTGTAATATGACAGCTACGTGTTGAATAATAATGTGTTGTATCAATTTATATGTTGTTGGGCTCACCTTTGACATGTGCGTAGGAGTTTATTATCAAGTCATAATAAATATCAATTTGTTTAGGTTTTCAATCGAAATAATATCCTTTCTAGTTTTGACAATGAATCAATATACCTTCCTTCCACCGATGTGTTCTCACATATCAAGAGTTTCAGACTGGTTTGCTTTGGGTGGAAGTAGTTACTATGCCCGTATGTGATACTTCTTGCCCGGGCCTACGTATACCCTTCCACGAATGACTTGTGACCTTTTCTCTAAATCGTTCAATGCAAGCTTCTCAAGCTCTTCTAACAGCAGTGGTGGCCAAGTGGCCCCGAATTACGAGTTGAAGGTCGTGGTTTCGAACCCAGGCAGACGCTTTACTTTGTGTAAATAATTAAATCACCACTGCTCTCAAAACGGTGAAGGAAACCAGCATTTCCTAGAACCAAAAATTCGAAGACTTGTGACATCTACCAACCCGCACAGGGTCCGCGTAGTGTTTTACAGCCCAAACCCTCTCGAAGAGAGAAGGCCTGTGTGGCAGCAGTGAGAAAACTTTAGGCTAAAATTACCATTTGGTCATTTCATTTTCAAATATATCTGAGAATCGAACTTGAAATACCAATTACCATTGGTAATTCCATGATCAGAATCAGCTCTTCTATCATTTATGCAGAACATAAGTAAATAAATAAAACATGTAAATAGGAAAATAAAGGATATTAAATCCTGCTAGATTCCTTTCTCATGACGTTATTAATATATTTATTTTAATAGCAAGTTATAATCAAGGTGCGAATAAATTTACCTAAACTTGATTAGCTAACGACATCATTTAGGTAGGACACACTGACCGGATTTGATTCGTTTCAAATGATGTTGTAACACATCATTCAAATCAAAATCGGATGCTAAATATTTAGGTACATTAATATCTTATCGATATTACAATTCGCAAGTCAAACATTCTGCAACAATTTGACGATATTTTTATGAAGCGTTTCGAAATGGGGTCATTGTTATTTGACATTACTTAGTAGGTACATGCATGCAGTAGAATGCTTGTCGGCAAGTGTCAAAAGTTTAAATAGTTACCCGCTACTATGTATGAAATGGTTTTGGTTTGATAAAATCGAAAGTCTTTATTCAAACTAGGCTGAGAATCAGCACTTTTCGTACGTCAAAGTTACATTTGACAGCCCTCCAAAATCATCCTATATCCTAATATCCATGATGAATGATGAATACTTCGATCAATGATCGAAGACTTCCTAGTGAAAGAGAAGTGCTCCAACAAATTCCCCAGCAGCACAGCTGTATGTTCAGTTAGAAAAACTTGATTCTATACCATAATATGCAAAATAATTTACGCTACGCAACACAAAACATTAAATTATATTTTTATGTCCGCTAGCAAACGTTAATTACCAAAAAATAAGATAAAAATTTAAGGTTTACTTAAGGTTTACTGATTTGATTGAATCCGTGATTATTCCGTAAAGGGAATATTCCGTCTCTCCGTTTGTCACAGACTTTTTTCTCGAAAGCAACGTAATTGCTTTTAACAATTAAAGTAATTCCAAAGTTCAAGTTATCTCCTCTAAATCTGGCCTTTATGGATTATTCTGCATAAACTGAGTTGTTTTTAATATATTTACATTGGCAGTTGCGCATTCTATCAGATTGTTAGATAATACAATTTTTAAATCGATAACTTAATGGGCCCTCACAAAATAATTGTTCATGGTAATAGTTGTGTTAGAACTGAATGCCAGGTCGTCCTGGATCGTAATGTCATTGCCACAGCCTTCACGTGTTGTATTGAAAGTCAATTGTTGAACGCAGCACTAATTCGTGTGATGAGTCTTTCTAAACCATAGGCTTGGTACATCGCATTAGCGGAGGGTCACACCGGAATGGCAGCGGCCGGCAGCGACGCGGCGAGCACTTTCAGTGTGAAATAATTTTAAACTTTATCTACATACCTACATAAAAGACAAGTATCGCTTGAAAAGCTTGAAAAGGTCGCGACGCCGCCAGCGGTGACGCGAGCGGCCACGCGCCACGCGCATCTTGTCGATGGTTCTGCCCGCGGCTGCCAGCGGCGATGCGATACCGCTCGCGGCAGTGCGGGCGGCCGCGCGTATGTCATGTAGAAATTAAACTAGTCAAGAGGAGACTAGGCGCGTGGGATCTGGAGGTCGCGCGAGGCCGCCAGCGGCCGCCAGCTGCGGCGCCGGGTCCGCTAGCGGCCGCTGGCAGCCGCTGCCGGCCGCTGCCATTCCCGTGTGACTCGGCCCTTAGGGTTGCAGTCACGTGAACATACGTGAATTGATGAGCTGTCGATATGAAACGTGTGATTGTCATCATAACATCACGCTAGTAATCCCCGAAGGGTTAGGGGAGAGGTTTAACTAATACTTAATAGTACACTCACATTTCGCCAGTTATGTCCCATGTTATAGGGTGCGAACCATTGCCATCAGCCGGGCACAGATCCAGAATCTGGGCTGCTACTGAGAAATTCCTGGTGGTAAAATCCTAAATCAATTCGCCCGATCTGGGAAACGAACCAGGACCTCTTGTTCAGCAGTAGCGCTTGCGATCTCTAGGCTATCGAGGCTGTGAATGTGGTGTAGAAGCCACTTTAACTGCTCGCGAGTTAAATATGATGGTCCCCCGTGCAATTTTCGGTCTGAACAAAAACATTTTTTTGTCCATGTAGATGCTGAGTGTTTGTGTATATTTGTATTTGTAAATGCAACCAGGATACAGAAGAGACCCTACGGCTAAATACTAAACGGCGAAAATTCATTAAGTTTGAAACTGTCTAACTACCACATACACAAATAGACCATAGCGCTTATGACGTGCAATTGAAATTCATTCTTAGGGTGATACAACAATACGAGGTGGACTATACCAACAAAACTTACTGTCATAAAAAAGTTTCGCATTCAGTATGAGCAAACTGTTAAAAATCTAAATAAAAAGAAATAATTTACCTTGTTAATTTATTATTTAAATAATTTATAACAATGATTATTTTCGTAAAATTTAATTTTGAATACTAAGGTGAGTAAATTTCAAATGTGCATAATCTGTTCCGTTCTACAGGTTTGTTGTTAATAATAACAGTAAATCTATTAAAAAATACTAACAACGTAAATAATAACTATTTCGCATAAAAATCAGGTACCAAATATCCGTCGAAAAGAACATAGATCATGTCAGAACTGAAGCGTCCCTTATAACCGAATGCTTTCTCAAATTCGGTGATAGCGCAACAATACGTGTATCCGTCTTCCACATTGTGCCAATTAGAGGGTTCTATCCAGCTGATCCCATTCGCACAGATGTCCGGACACAAAACGTACTTCGAAGCCTCCTCTGGAGACAATTCAGGAATATTGACTTGAATTATCGCGAGAGATGCTGACTGAGCAAGATCTTGAACCACCTGGAAATAAACAAAAATATGATCAGTCAGCAGAGAGAATTGAATAGAATACAATATTGTAATTTCTGTAGGTGCAAAAGTAATAAAGGTGATCAAAAAAAAAAAAATACTCTACAAATTATAAGAAAACTAAAAAGTAGGACAAAAGCAAATGATAATAACTATTACATAAAACACTACACTATTATAATATTATTATTAAATGCAGTAAAGGTCCTGATCATATTTTACCGATTAATTTGTGTGGAACTGGCCTAAACATTGTTAATAAGTTTAAATATCTTGGTCACATAATTAGGGATGATTTAGCAGATGATGCTGATCTGGAACGACAGAGGCACAGTATCGCATGTCGAAGCAACATGTTGGCTAGACGCTTTTCTCACTGTTCCAACCAAGTTAAAATAACTCTGTTCAAGGCTTACTGTCAGTCGTTCTACACCAGTCAACTCTGGTACAGGTACACGAGGAGTGCTTATAACACTCTTCATGTACAATATAATAACGCCTTTAGAGCTATTTTAAAGCTGCCCTGGCGGTGTAGTGCGACTGACATGTTTGTTGAGAGCAGAGTTACTGATTTTCACGGGCTCTTGAGGAGACTCAAGGCATCTTTCCTGACTCGATTATGTGCATGTACTAATCAAATAGTGTCTGAAATATTTCGCTGTGTGTACCTGCTAAGACGCTAATATCTGAAATAATGTAATCAAATTTAATTTAATTTTAATAGTAATAATGTAATTTAATTTTAATTTAATTTATTATGATGTAATATTTTAATAACAATACATTGTAATTTTGCTATGGGTAAATACCTGAAAATAAACGGTAATAATTACTATGTAAAGAAGCGACGATCAAACCCGCAGCAGTAAGCCAGACAATAGTGCCGTGCCGACTTAGCTCAGCCCAGACATCGACTACACACACTCTAATTAAAACGTGAGCCGGCAGGACGGTTCTCCATACAAATGAACTCATACAATAGGCTTTACCAAGTCTTCAGTTGGTGGGGACCTCTCGTCCCACAATTTACTTCATTCTTTAGGTGGCCGGTCTTGGATCGCCTGTGTGTACAATAAGGAACTCCTGCGACTTTTTAGACTACCCGGAGAGTCGTGTAGTCGTAGAGAGGATGTCGGGAATCGGATTCACTTGAACCCATGACGATTTGAACAACGCCTCTGACACCACAATCAACGTGGCCACTTACTGGGCCCAAACAATATAAGTAACGTAGAGGTACCGTCGAACCGAAAAGAAGAAGTATACATACAAAGGTTATTTGACATTAAAAAATATAATTTATGAATTTTGTTTTGTAGAATAATTCTGAGGTAAAAAAAAACATCACAACTTCAACAAAAGTATGTCGACACTCGAACCGCCATGACAGTTTTAACAATCAAAATCAAATATCGTCTAAAAAATAAAAAAATTGTTCTGTTAATGTTAATTTCGCAGAAATATTAATATTTAGAGGAAAATAAACCACCAATTAGTTTTAAAAAAACTGTCAACTAGCCTCTTGTCTACTAGTATTCACTAGAACAAATAAAAGTATCGTGTGTCGTTTGTATGGAGTGTAGCAAAAGTGAGTTATATCGAAGCTTGACTGCCTTATACTACTCACACAAACTGTCAGGAAAAGAATATTATATTTACGTTCTAGAAACAAACGTCTTTAACCATTATTCTTTTAAATAATTATATAATTATTCTGATGAGCAATAGCAAAGACGCCAAGACTCAACACACGTACAGTACGACACAACTTAGATGTAGCATCAGCAGTAAAATTCGTAAAACCGACCACCATCTGAACTGAGTGCGCCTTCAAAATCACCAATTTGTATTACTGCTTTAGGTGAAAATTATCTTTACGTAAACGCAATAACTTGTGAAGTTATATAACCAAATACATTCGTAAAATTGAAATGAATGAAAGCAAATTTTCAAAATGCTACATCTAAGTTGTGTCGTACTGTACAACATTGGCAAAAAAAATTGCTGTCTGCCTGACTTATCTCCCGTGTTGTCCACACTAACTATTGTTCTATAAGTGTTCATAATATGGAGTACACAATGCAAGATGTCTTTATAAAATAAAAAGTTGTCTTACCTTCCATAAGAATTGTGCTACTGGTTGCTTTCCTCCACGGCCATCGTGTAAGGTCATGTTAGTGGATGGTCCTCTGTGATGTGCTGTTCCAGTCGTTATTATCAGATCACGGCCAGCTGACTTCACAAGGTTTCTCACACTTTGCTCCACATTTTCCCAATTCTGAGGACAAAAACAAAAGTTATTTTAACTGAGCCGATAACTCCTTCTCTACTTGTGCATATTCCACACGTAAAATAAAGCGAGGCTCATAAACAAAAAAAATATTAAGACATTTTCAAATCTCTTGTGTACCTATTGATCAGGAGAAAACAATGAGAGAACTTTGAGGTAAGCATTTACCTATTTATACCGGCTTAAAATTAAGGTACCATACCTTTGAGTTACAGGTACTCCAGTGAGGGATGACGTTCAAGTAGTCATACGCCGATGACGTAGGTATGCCAGGCAGCAAGTTATGGGAGTTCACTAGCTGTCTCTTGCCGAAACAGCAAGAGTCGCGAGTACGCAACCCTCTTCGCAAAGTCGTGCTGATGTCATACATTTGTCTGCTACAATCGTACAACGTATCGAAGTCTTGAGGCAAGAGACTGTTGGACCATTCAGCCTCTGTCGATCTGTCCGTGTGGTCCGGAGACAGTTTGTGCTTTGTGAACAAAGGCACGTTGTTCTTCTTGTCCAGACAAACTTCGTATACTCCAAGGAATGTACTTGGCAGTCTGTATCCGATCTTTATAGTCTCTGTTTTTCCGGGGAGACACGGAATTCCAGTTTCCGAAACTTGAGGCTTGACTTCTTCATTACATTGTATGTCAGCGAAATTGTATAGGTTTCCATCAATTTTGATTGTGCTGTCTCTTTCACAGAAAGCCATGTGATTGGACTTAAAAGAGAGTTTGGGGTTGGAGAATCGTGAAGGGCAGTTGAAGAAGAAGTAACCTGCATGTGGTATGATCATGTACCCATTGTTAACTGGGAACACTGGCCATTCTGCCGATTTTGAGTACATTATAGGCTGTTTCTCCGGGAAATCTTTCTGGATGTTCAATATGCAATCTGTAAAACACGCAAAACATTACTGTCTTTAATATTTACATACTTACCTACATTTTATACGAGTATATATTCATATGATAAGCTAAGTTGAAGATTAAATAAATATTTAAAAAAATAGTTTCCGTTTGGATTGAGGAGCCATGTCTTATATTTGAACGAGGATACTATCAATATTTAGTAGTAAATTAGCCGATTTTGTAGGCCGGGTGCTGGAATTTGTAGAAAAACCCTTAAAAAGTTATACGACGTTAAAAGTGGCTCTTCCATCCTGACGTCTGAATTGAGGAGCCACTTTAGGACTAAAACTAGCCAATGGATATTTTTGAAAATTTGGTAGGATTTAGTAATACTTATGCGTAGCCTGTACAAAGGGTTTTGTAGGGCTGAATTTGAGATAGCTACAATGCTTTGATTTTTCATAAATATCCATAAATTTCACGGCGCTGTTTCTCGGAAAGTAATCAACCAATTACAACAGATTTTTTGTATAATTTAGTAGCAAATGTGTTCTAATTTGTTCAATAAAAATTAAATGGAAATACTATATAATTTCGCTGATACAACACATTTTATGTAGCTACTAAACTAGTTGATCAAATCGGATAACAATAGCACCAATATTTAGTAGAAATTTCTACGAAATATTGGCATAATCCAACATCCTACACATTCAGTATTTCATAAGAAATTAATAAAATAAACATTCCTTAACAATTTAGTGTGGTACGAGAGCCCACGACCAAAACCATATCACATCGTTTTACGGTCAAAACCGTATAAAATCGTTAGTTTAGATGATTCAAAACCTGACTCGGTGGGCAGTACCGGTCAGAAACGTACCAGTTTTACGGGAGCCCATTTCTACTATGTCAAAAGAATGGGCAGACGGTTTCATCACAATATGTCTGAATATTAAAAATGTACATAGGTTTCGTAATTTTTTAGGAAATCTATGTACCCTCGTTCAATTATGAGATATGGCTCCTCAATCCAGACGGACACAAAAATTAAGCAATTCATTATTATTTAAATTTTTCAAACTATTTTTGTTTATTAATTTTAAATAAACGAAATTAAAAGGTAATATTGTCGGAGAATATTTAGCTAAGTATTATTTAAGGGGCCGTGCAAAAAATCGACTGATTTTGATCAATTTTGTTCATTCGTTGTGAGAAAGGGAAACAGAATTTAAACAAAAATTTTTGTGATTTAAAAAGTCGAGTTCTTTGTCTTGCATGTGGCTGAAAGGGATTTTTCAAATAAATTATGTATTCATGAAAAATCACAAATATTCGGAACAAATTTTCCGAAAAATGACGCGAGACTGACGTTTGATAGTTTGGTTACAAGAAACTACTTTTGATATTGAAAATAAAAAAATCACATCAACATTTATATGGTCTACTTGCATGTGGCTCTGAACCACTATAAAAAAGGCTTGGGAATAATTAAACTACTCCAATGTAACCCCCCCCCCCCCAAGCAATAAACAAGTGTTTTAATATCAATGACTAGATGACATTATGTGAGTTCATTATGATTGTTTAGTTTATTTTATTTGACTGTATAAATCAGTTTATTTAAATTTTACTTTCACTTATTATTGACATAATCTACTCATTACAGTATTTTTTTTTAATGATTTGTGTTGCAATGTGGTTAGCTAGCGACCTCGAATATTGAATACATTATTCTTGCCTGAGCAACCGGCAGTAAGTTCGTTATGCTCCCTTAGATGTTACTGCTTGCGGTAGCGTCGGGGGTCGGGTTACCTCCTTCCCTCAAATATGGCGAGGGGCTTAATGGCTGATCTTTGCGTTATGCTCGTGAACGGGTGCTGCTTGTGGTGACTGGTCGTCTTGCTGACCTTTGTTATTAGTAAATAACTGTTTATTTATACAATTTATTTTTACTTCCTTTGATGGTCCTAGTTTATTATTTTATTTGTGACTTTGAGTTACAGTTTTAATAGCTATATGTAAACGGGCACGTCTTTTATGCATAAATGTAGTTTACCTCTAGATGTAACTTTGAACGTTCGATGGACGCTGCCGAACTCATTGCTGACCTCACATTCATATGTTCCTGTTGCACCGAATACCATTCCCAATGGATGTGACATGGCAGTTGTGCTCAGTTCTTTGCCGTTGTGTTTCCAAACTGCGGACTGTCGATGAAAATACTTTAAAGTTAAAGTTTTTTAAATTAAAGTTCAAACAAACACAAATAAAGGAAAAGTATATTGTGAAGTCTTTAAAAAAATATAAAAAATAAGTTAAGTCTCGTTGATCTACTGCTGAGCATGTCGGCCTGGGTTCGATTCCAAGGTCGGGCAAAGTGTTGTTTGGTTTTTCTCCAGGAGTTTCTCAGTAGCAGCCTGGAGTCTAGATTTGTGCGCGGTTGATGGCAATAGGCTAGCCCCCTATCACATGCGTCTTAAACATCACGGCGAAATGTGAGTGTAGTATAGTTACACCTCTGCCTAACCATTTGGGGATTACAAGCGTGATTTTATGTTATTCTTTTTATATATATCCTATACTATTTAATGAGCAATATTTGTATATCATAAATTTGTAATCACGTTCTCGAAAACGGCTCTAACTATTTCGATGAAGTTGCAATAAAGGGGTTTACGAGGGCGAAAAATCTATCTTACTAGATCTCATATCTGGGAAAATTTGTTTTCTCCGTATTTTCACCAGAGCAGAGCTCGGTCGCCCGAAGTTGAGAACCTACCTAGAAGCTACCTTAGAATAATGATATGGCAGCCTAGAATTAGTATGTACTACAGGTTGAAATTGAATTCATGAAACACCTTTTAAGTGGTCATTGTTCTCATCATTATGAATAACCTTCACTATGGGACCAATACTGAAATCGCAAAAAAAACTGCTGTTCCCTACATTTATGTTCGCATAGCTCGTCAAAATTTAGGGAACAACTGTTTTTTTTTCGCATGATTTTCGTCGCATCGATTCAGTTTCACCCTGTATACATGGAATTAGTATGAACTATCCTATACTATTAAATTAGCATTCTCTATTTTCAGTCGAGCAGAGCTCGGTCGACCAGGTACTTATAATATATATGACAGACTCACTGACAAAACACTAGAAATCATACTTTTGCTTAAGTTCCCAAGCAGTGGTATCAACGTGAGTCGCAGTTTGTACGAGTATGTGTGTAGCCGTCTATGATATCAATTAATTCCTAACGTATATAAATTCACGCCTTCTTACAATGGGGGTGGAGGCAGAATCTACAGAACGCCACCTACTACCTCCATCCTTACATTCCCCTTTTGTTCCCCGTTCATACATCTGTTCATCTGGTTCCTTATATCTAAGTAATTATATTCATGATACGTTACCATCGGCTTCGGCTGCCCATTAGCTTCACAAGAAAGAATTTTTAAATCTGCTCCAACGTTGAATTCAACAGTTTCTTCTTCCATTGCGGTGAATACTGGTTTGAACCCAACGACAACTTTGGTGGTGACTGATCGAGACTTGGTTGGGTTGCTGACTCGGCACGTATACAGACCATCGTCACTTCGTGACACGCTGTACAAGGTTAGTTCCTCGCTCGCTATTGCTACGCCACCCTAGAAAAATTGTAAGAAATCTTCAGTTCAACTGGGCAAATTTTATTTTGTTACTTGCTGACCCGTCAGATGTTGTCCTGTCCAAACATTTATTCCTACAAAAATCCTGTAGTAAAAATAACTTTCAGTTTTCTAGAATTTTCCGATTTTCAGGGCAACTTTTCCAATTTTTCTTTACCTAAAAACCTTTATCGGACTGTAAGGACTGATTAACATTAAAATAAAATAAAAAAACTGTGCAGCCCTTTTCAAGTGATGCTAGCTTACCAACGCTTAGCAGTTAACTTTTATAAATACATTTAAGTTTTGTCTTGAAATGCGTCGTCGGACGAAAGTCTACGAAGTTGGGGACAGGGCGATGCGCCTCGAGTAAAGTTGGGCAGAACATCTGGCTAGACGCGGAGATGTCCGATGGTTTACCCCATCGGACATCTCCGCGTCTAGCCAGATGTTGCGTTGACCGAATGATGGCTAAGGTTAGGCAAAAGAAACCAGCTCCGTCCACAAGCACGTTGAGTCAACGATATTGTCAAAGTCGCGGGAAACACCTGGATGAGGATCGCAGGGAACCGGGAAGTATGGCAAAAGAAAGGGGAGGTCTATTTATGCCCAGCAGTCGGTGATTGAGCAGTGATAGCCTAGTGGTGTGATCGTCGGACTGCCAAGTCATAGGTCTCGAATTCGAACCCAAGACACGCACCTCTGACTTTTCGGATTCATGTGCGTATTGTATAATTATCACTTGCTTCAAAAACGGTGAAGGAAAACATCGTGAGGAAACCAGCATGCCTGAGAGACATTTCTCGACGGCATGTGAAGCCATGTCAGAGGCCCATGGGCGGCTTTAAAACTTCTGACACCAGGTTAGTCACTAACCACACGAAAAGAAGAAGTGGGTGATTCCGGGCTGAAATAATAAAGAAGTTTTGCCTTGAGACCAGCTAAAAGTGGCTCGTGGCTAAGTAACAACAGCCGCACTGGTCGATCCATCAGGTTAAGCTACGCTTGCCGGGGTTGGTCAGTGGATGGCAGACCATCTTTACATACCGAGAATCCTCCGTGCCTCGGAAAGCACGTTAAGCCGTTGGTCCCGGCTGTCATTCGTGGATCTTTGACAGTCGTTATGAGTCGTCAGAAGCCCGAAAGTCTGACACCAGTCTTACCAAGGGGTATCGTATTACCCAGTTACTGGGTTGTGGAGGTCAGATAGGCAGTCGCTCCATGTAAAATACTGGTATTCAGCTGCATTTGGTTAGACTGGAAGCCGACCCCAACATAGTTGGGAAAAGGCTAGGCAGATTGATTGGCTATTTCTCGCTAGAACTGTGATGGTTCTAAGAATAGCGACACACCTCCCGAAAATTATGAGACGTAATTTCGTTCAGTATAATATTGGGTTGTAGATAATTTTAAAGGCGTAAGCACGCCAAATTTCTACGACTTTTTGGCAGATGTCTCACCATCATAACATGACCCCTGAACTGTCTTTCTAACGAATACCTATGTAATAGTTTGCAACTTACCTTAAACCATCGCATCTGATCCAAGCTCGTATGTGGTATGTCACATTTGATATCAATTGTCTTGCCTTCCTCTACGAATACCGTGTTTGTAGGTATCTCTGGTATTAAATTATCTAAAACAACATTGTTTGGAATTAATGCCACGCATGACTGCTATTCGGGTGCATTTAAATGTTAGGTGAACAAAACATACTACTATCAGTTGCTAATACGAAGACGAAGATGCACACCTCCTGTCAATACCTTCTTTAAGGTGCACAACTACTACCAATGGCTTCTTCCAAGCAGCATAACTACTATCAATTGCTTCTTCCAAGGAGCATAACTACTACCAATGGCTTCTCTCAAGACCCATAACTACTATCAATTGCTTCTTCCAACGAGACCTAGATTACCCTGACGAGCTTCTACATAAAAAGATCTATTACTCCGAAAAAATACATGCAAAATAAGGATACATCCCTCACCTCTGACTATAACTTCGTATACTTCGGTGTCATTCCCCAAAACGTTTGCAGCAAGACATACGTACATCCCTTTTGACTCGCGGTCGACGTTCTTGATGATTAAAGTCCCGTCGTCTTCCATGTCGTACCATTCAGACCCTGAGGAAATAATAAAGAAGTTTACTAGAAAATCATCTAAGGGTTTCCATAATGTTGTTATATTGGCAAGTGACTACAACGTTTTAACTTCCTCTTTTGTCTCTAGATTGCAAGCGCTACTGCTTAGCGTGGGGTCCCGGTTTCGATTCTCGGTTCAGGAAAGAGTTATTGGGTTTTTCTATTACGAATTTCTTAGTAACAGCCTTAAAAGAACGGTTTAGCGGCTTTAGAAGTTGACGGTGTGATTCCCCCGTGCCTTGGAGAGCACGTTAATCCGTTGGTCCTGCGCCTGATCTCTTTCCGGTCGTGTCGGATTGCCGTCCCATCGGGTTATGAGAGTGAGGGAAGAGAGAGTGCACCTGTGTCTGCGCATACACGTGTGCACTATAATATCTTCTGCGTCGATGGCGAGTCTCCGCTAAGATTATTCGCCATGACTGAAATTCGGTCTGGAGGACTATTATATTGGTAAGCTAAACTTGCTGATTTTGTCATGGTAAACCTACAACCTTTCATAGTTACGAAGGAAATCTTAAAGAAAACCCACATTTACGGCATCAATCACAAACGATCGTAGAGTTAAATCGAATCCTCTTAAATCTCATGTCAACCTAAATAATTAGTTGTGGTCGAGTATTTTTCACATTAACATTATAACCTTTATAGCTGACCAATCAGAAGCACTAATATGTACGAGCTCGTATACAGCAGAGATATTACGGAGCTTCGATTCCGACTCCGAAAGGTCCTCCGAAATTTTACACCTCTGATTCTGACTTCGGCTCCGATCATTTTAAATCGGAGCTAAACCGAAGATCGAAACGCAGCGATGCACTTGACTAGAGCGCGTACAAACAATTTTTAAGTTGTCGCCCGGGTAATTTATATATACGCTCGCGCTCGAAGTCTCAGTTTATTGTGTTAATTTAATAAATTAAGTTTAGAGCGGTGTAATACATAGTTTAATAATTGTTGTGATATGTTAATTTCAATATGAAGCCAAAAAGTGTTATTTGAAACATCTTTCTTTTACCTCCGGCTCCGTTTCCGACTCCGACTCCGGTTCCGACTCCGATCAATCAGATTTAAAACTTCCGAGTCCGGCTCCAGTTCCGGTAAAACAACCTCCGTAACATCTCTAGTATACACGCAGCAACTTATAAAAGTGATTTTATCCTACCGTATTGATTGTATTTGTATTTATTTTGTATATATTTGTTACGAACACAGTATTTGGGAACCTGTACCTACTATTTTGAAGTAGGTGTTATCTCAAAAGTTTTAATCGTTATTCTACGAGAAAATCGCTTTTGAATTTTGGTAAGTGTGTACATTCGTGTTCGTGACTTACATAGCATAAAATACAATAGACGACGTATATTTAGTAACCTAATCCGCTTAACCGTTCTTAAGGAGTGATAAAGAACCCTGTAAGAAATCGACACGTGTTTCACCTCTCAACGAGGCATCCTCAGGATGGCTATTGACTTGTTGCGAACCCGGACCCGACGACCCCGACGACGGTCCCGACGTGTGGATACGTCAAGCGTCGAGAGCAGTGAACTTCGTGTCCACACGTCTAAAACGTACATGTACACGTCTAACGTAAATATACGTCGTTTATTGTATTTTATTATGGATTTCCGCAAAGTCACGCCTGAATCAATTAACTATCTTACATAGCATAATCAGGAGGAGAGATAGGGATAATCACGAGGAGCTCGTGGCTAAGTAACAACAGCCGCACTGGTCGATCCATCAGGTTAAGCTACGCTTGCCGGGGTTGGTCAGTGGATGGGTGACCATCTTTACATACCGAGAATCCTCCGTGCCTCGGAAAGCACGTTAAGCCGTTGGTCCCGGCTGTCATTCGTGGATCTTTGACAGTCGTTACGAGTCGTCAGAAGCCCGAAAGTCTGACACCAGTCTTACCATGGGGTATCGTATATTACCCAGTTACTGGGTTGTGGAGGTCAGATAGGCAGTCGCGCCATGTAAAATACTGGTATTCAGCTGCATCCGATTAGACTGGAAGCCGACCCCAACATAGTTGGGATAAGGCTAGGCAGATTGACATAGCATAATCAGCTTAATAGTCAGTCATAATGTTCCCACTGCTGGGACCCAGGCCTCCTCTTGGTGAGAGGGAGTGGGCCGTAATCTACCACGTAGGCACAGTGCGGTAGATGTCAAATGTCATCGATTTTTTGGTTTTAGGACATGCCGGTTTCCTCACGATGTTTTCCTTCATCGTTTGCTGACTGACATATTAAATGAAAAGTTACCAATAGCTAAGTTGAGCCCGTTTTTCATCCAGACTAACGTAGGTTTTGGACTGCCCGTAGCTTTGCACTGAATCCGGACTGTCAAGTCTCCTTCCACCGCTTCGAAACTTTTAGTCCGATACACGTTCTCGATAACAGGTGGAGCTGAAAATAAAAATGTATAATTATTAGTACAGCGTTATAATTTTTTTATGGCAAAATTCCATTTAGTAGTAATTTTTCTTCCAGTCTCGTCTCCCAAACAACATAGGTTGTTTCTGGCTTTTACTTTGACAGTACAATAATGGTGTCGCTCAGTTTTCTAATATATTATATCCATACAAGACAATATTGTCTTAGGTATATACTTTTTACTGTAATTGGAGTTTAATAATAGAAATAAATACTATTATTTATCGATATACTAAACTCCAACTATATTAATAATTTCATGTGCCTGTGCACTTAAATTATTTAAACTTTCAACGTTGTCATTAAAGTTAGCAACGAATCGACTGTTGGTGCACAAGTAACAACTTTTCATCAGGCGGACCAGTGATCTACGGCTGTATTTGAATTCAGAATCTCCGATAGTAATCATAATCAACTTTTGGGAACACAATCAACAAAACGGTTCAAATTCCACTACCACCGAATTCATTAATTAAGGAGATTTTTTTACCGACTTCAAAAAAGGAGGAGGTTCTATGTTCGCCTGTTTTTTTATATTTTATGATATATTTTCGTCAATTATGGACCGATATCGATATATTTTCGACAATAATTGTGGACCGAATTTGAAAATTCATTTGGTAGAGGAAGCTTGTGTAGTGATCCCATAATAAATTTTATTAACTTTGCTTGGATAGTTTATGAGCTAGCTTCAATAATACGTATTTTTGGCACTTAGTCTATGTGGATGATGTGTATATAACTTCCTGTCACTGTTATTTACACAGCAGCTAGTGGTATTCGAATTAGTGTGGGGTAGGTACCACAACTAAAAAGCGTAAATAAAAAAGTTTACAAACTGCCTTACAAAAAAAACACTCGGTTGTCGAGGTCATCATCACCTATGCAAGTGATACGGAAGAATGAGGAAAACGTCGTGAGGGATAAATGTGGATGGAGGACTATAAGAGTTGGGAAAGACCAAAGAAACGATGGGTTGACTTTGTGGAAGATGATATGGCTAGAAAGAAAGTACTACCGAGATGCCGACTAATAGAGAAGTATGTAAGAAACAGACATGTTGCGCCGACCAGAAATAAATTGGGATACGTGCAAAAGAATGATGATGGTCAATTATAAATCAACTTAGCATAACTTATCTAAGTTTCGGTACTCAAGAATAATAGAATGCGTAGATACCATAAACTTTAACGTCGTAAGTAATATGAGCTGATCCACCGATGCCGTTTTGTGCCTCGCAGGTGTACAATCCATGCTGGTTCAACTGCATATTCCTAAGGGTTACCGACGCTACACCACCCGTAGGACTGAAATAATACAAATAATTATTTATTACTAGCGAGTCGTGAGGAGGACCGTCGTGATGCCCAGTGGTTAAGGCCTCGCCTCTCATGTACGAGGTTGTCAAGTACCAATGTGACTTTTTCAATTCATATGCACTTTCTGAGTTTATCTTGGACATTACTGACATCGGTGAAGGAAAAACATCGTGAGGAAACCTGGACTTATAGTTAATATAAGTCTGAAATCGTCAACCCGTGTTGAGCAAGCGTGGTGATTAATGCTCGTGCCGCTCTGTATGAGAATAGGCCTTTGCTAAGCAGTCGGACAATAATAGGCTGGTATTATTATTATTTTTTATTAGCGAGTAGCCACTCTCCCCTGCTTCACAAGGTTTTTACGATTTGATAAAACATCGAGTTTTCTTTATTATATGTAATTTTAATAATAATGTATTATAGGTACACATAAACTTAGCGGAATATTTTTTTTAAATGATGGTGAACAGACAGACACGAAAAGCGACATTAATTTAAAAAATAAATAAAAAATGTTTAGATAATGATAACGTACTGCACCGACTTCAAATAAATTAGGATACGGTCAGAAAGATGATAAGATAGAAGTACTTACGTTATATCTTTGACTGGTATCTTTGGATCACAGCTTTGGAAAGTCCACTTAATGTTAGGTTTAGGGTATCCGTCAGCTCGGCAATATAAAATGGTACTCTTTCCAACCATGGTTTCTATTGTACTCTCTTTTGGAGTTTCAATCTTTACTGGGACTGAAAAATTAAAATAAACATGCGTGAATTAATGTTGCTCTAGCTGATGCACCACTTATCCCTAAGAGATTGTGTTAAGGAAAAACAGAATTATGTCACTCCTTTTTTTTCAACCCTTAATTAAATGCTGTAACTTGTTATCCAAGTATCCATCTAAGGCCTACACTACCTGCCTCCCCTGCCTGCCCTGCTGCCTGACCTGGGGTTGTGTACCTATTGAACACCCACATTTCGCCAGTTATGTTTAAGTCCCATGTAAGCCTTCGTCCGCACGGGTTTTCGTTTTGTCGCGATGCTTCTTGCTGCGCATTGGATTTTCAACGCTCGGCTTAGCAGCGTGGGTTGAAAATCCAACTGTGCACTGTTTCAACCCGCTAGGGATGCACTCTGTTGGATTCCCAACGCTCAGTTCGACGCCGAGAGTTGAAAACCCAGAGCACGGTCAAAAACTTCGCATTAAAATAAGCGCCCGAGCGAATGTGGACAAATATGGGTCGACGGGGGTTATTGGTGTAGTGACACGAATATTAGTAGATAAAATAATATATTAAAAACTTACCAAATACATTTAGAAAAGCGGTTTTGTTTACAGAACCGAGTTTATTTACTGCCTCACACCTATAAGATCCAATGTCGGCTAGCCTTGCTTTGAATCTGCAATTTCACAGTTTTATTAAATATTTGTTGTTATTATTAGGAATTCCCAATATTTATGCACTGCTTTTTAAATACCTCACAAAAAAGGTCAGCGAAATAGAATACTTCTTAGGCCCCCGCTTGCATCACAAAACCCTATACTATCATAAGTTTATCGCTAAACATAATTAAAACATAATTCAGTCTCTGTCATTTATGTAATAAATTAGGCTCTATCAACAATGAGTACCTACACTATTACTTCATCTTCAAACTATTCACAGAAACAGAACGATTAAAACATCGTTCTGTTTCTATACAATGTCGCCCATCGGCATGTGCCCGCCCGTATTTTCCTGAATATTCATGACAAATTATCGAAAATAAATTTAAAAAGAGGGGGTCTATCTTAATATTTTTTTTTTTTCAATATCCTGCTATGATTTTATGGACTTACAATTGTGTTTTTCTAAATAAATACAGTTTTTTTTCAATATCTCGCTTGTGTTTTTCTAAATAAATACTGTTTTATTTTTTTTAAATGTCTTCACTTCCTTTCATTTTTCCTAGTCGATATTTTTTTAGTTAATCCGATATAATAAGTCATAAGCTTTTAGAAATAATAAACAGAATCCAAAGCAAGCCAATAACATAGGAGATATGGCAAACGCTAATAAAAAAATTGAATAACATGAAAAATATTAAAGATAGAATATTCAGAAAAATACGGGCAGGCACATACCCATGGGCGACATTGTACGAGTATATACGTTTAGCTCTAAACGCATTTATGGCTCGTGGTGCAAGTGGGCCCTAATTTCTTAAGGGGGATGTGCTAAGGTAGCCCGCGAAATTCAAACTTTCTTACGTTTTTTGCAATTTGTAGGTCAGTGTCAGGTTGTATGTTGATTAAAATATGATTCGCGAATGTAACAAAGATGGCTTAACAGAAGATGATCAATAATCATTATAATCAGCAATACAACTCCTTAAGTTAGAATTGACCTCAAATGTCATGATTTCTTAAAATAGTCATTCAATAGGGTTCAATAGGGTAATATGAACTTAGAGAGTTGTATTGATCATTTTTATGATTATAATTCTATAAATTAATATTTGTTATGGCTGCGAATCATATTTAGATCAACATACTTAACCAGATACTACCTGAAAATTGCAAAAAACTTACGAAAATTTGAATTACTAAGCTCTACTGACTGACTAATTTTACCTGAGACTGTTGTCGCTGGACACGCGGGTCTTCGCAGTACTATCGAGTGTGGTATCATTGAAGAACCAATTCACTACAGGGGCGGGTTCACCAGTAACGTCACATGATATTCTTACTTCATCATCGTCTTTGATTTGTATCAGTTTCAGATCTTCTTTAATTACCGGTGCATCTAAAAATGTATTAATTATGAATGATAAATTTAGCATTGAAAAGTAATGCATTACTCAAGGTGTTTTTTTTTATTATATATAAAATTGTGTATAAAAACCGTTTCTAAGTATTCCCCAAATATTTTCACGAACTACATACCTACAGATAAGTACAAAACAACGGGTATTTCATGGCAATAAACAAAAGAAGCTAAACATGTTCCTGATTTGTTTTGGACATTTTAAAACTAAAGCTTACTACATCAGGTAGGTAAGCTGCAGACTACAGTAAGTTCATTTTTTTTTGTGCAAATAACTACTTACACTCTACGACTAGATCCATTACAAAATCGTCTGATCCTAAAACGTTTCGCGCGTTACAATTGTATGATCCAGTTTGGTCCTTGCGCACACTGTTCAAGTGTACAGTTTCTGTAGTTTCCTTCATTCCTCTGACCGTATATATATCACCACCTGCAGGCCGGAATGACCAACTTACAGTTGGCTTTGGGATGCCTTCAAGAATTCTGAAAAAAATATGATTTATTTATTATTAACATCCTTCTTGGTCTAGTGGTCAAGGACTCCGAGTGGGGTCCTGGGTTCGGTCCCCAAGTCAGGCATAATGTTATCGGGTTTTTCCATTACAGAATATTGTAATAGTTGGTGATATGTGATGAGCGATGCGTCTGCCTAACCCTACGGGAATTACAGGCGTGATATTATGTTGGTAAGTTGTAAGGTTGTTTCTGGGCTCAAAGTAGGTAATGGCATCTTGATTCTTCTGGTTTTTTCTCTGCCTTGATGAAGTTATATTTCAAACTGCAGTTTGTCACTGATATTGGATATTAGGCATATTTAACGTAACTACATAATTGTTCGAGACAACACGCGACCATCGCTCGCTGCTGTCTCCCCCCCCGTAGTCGCAGTGGCGGGCGATGGTCACGTGTTGTCTCCAACATCATATTATTATAGTCTAACATTTTGATGCTAAAGCCGTTCGGCCACCGCCACCGTCAACAAGACGTCAACGAGAAACGAAATCTCGGGCCGACTTTATGCGGTCGAAAATTCGGGGGCTAAAATTGAGTGACGGACGTGTGGTGGACATGCGGCGATAGTAAATCTATGTATCGCTACTTCGGCCCCGTCAACTCGTTCTCGTTGACGTCCTCTTGACCGTGGCGGTGGACAAACGTTAGATCTTATCCACTGAGTACTTAAAGTTTTTCTATAAATGATAAATGATGATAAATGATAAATGATTCTATTTCTGTAAGTGGGTTTGGACAAAACACTTTTACACGTCAATCATATTTTTTAAACTAGATGAGGTCGGCGTTTCCTATCTAACTACTCCGAGAAGAAAGGCCGAAACAAACTCAGAGGTCACAGTCTCTTTTAAAGTCCAGACATAATCTTGGTCAGATCATGTGAAGATCATGTAGATTGGTGTCTGAGATGGTCTTTTGAGGAAAGAACCACACAGATTGAGAGGACCTGTCCAGTCAGTGCACGCATTTGTCAGTGACCGTGCAGCTCAACTCAGGGTTTAAGGAGCTCAACGATTCGACGAACAATACCAAAGAAAGGACGTTTGGGTAGGCCGCATAAATTACTCAAGCTGCCAGACCGTGATAAAAACTAAATAATAAATTAATATAAATTTATAACAAATATATAATATTTATAACAATAATAATTTATAACAAAACATTAAGTTACTTTATGTAGGTAACTACATAAAGTAACTTAATGTTTTGTTTATTGTAATTGGACAAAAGTTTATAGACTTACCTACAAGACAATATAGCATTTGTTTTCTCTATGACACGTATTATTTCGGGTGATTTATCAATGACAGGTGCCTCTGAAATATTAAATCAATTTAGAGTTATGTGATTCATTAATCTTGGTCTTATGAATGTTCTAGCGTAATTTGAAGCAGTAGGTAATAAGGTAGGTATATCCATAATTATCACCAATTCCAGAATCAGAAGTACTTGTGGATAATAACAGCCTCGTCAGTCTGTTCACCGGGGTCTGTCCACAGGTGGCTTTTCATCAATCACAAATTGAGAACCCTCCGTGTTTTCGAAAACCCGTTAATATGTTGGTCTCGAATGTTTTATACACACAAATATGGCGGAAGTTTTGGATAGGCACCTGCCAGAAAGTCTTACGACGGATGTTATCGGTAGCGCCTATGAGTAAAAGAAAAACCGGTACGTCCCATGTATCATGGTGAAAGAATTAGACACCTAATCTCTGCGTTACCGAGTGCTAGGTGTCCATGATGCGCCGGACGTTTGAGAGATTGCGTACTGATTTTTAACGTCGCTGGGGAAGGTTCTATTCATGGTTAATTATAAAGGCTTACTTACCCACACCAAATATGACAACTTTAGCTATAGACACGTTACGATTCAAGTCATTTCTTGCTTCACACGTGTACTTTCCCTGCAACTCTGGTTGCATGTGTTTTATAGTGAGAATCGATTTGTCACTGGAGATGTCAATGTTGGTGTTTCCGGAGAACACCGCTCCATCTTTATACCAAGTTATAGATGCTGGTGGGTAGGCATCGACCTTGCAAACGAGGGTGCCTTCTTTGTTATATTCCACACGAATATCTGGAAACAAAAATTTTACGTCACTTTTTTTCCTCTGCCTAACCCATGGGGGAATACAGGCATGATGTTATAATATGTATGTTTTTTTTTTCTAGCCTGCAGCAAAAAATCAGGCGTGATCAGTCGCGGCTGTCAGTCGTGACGTATTCACTCGGTACAGTACAGTAATGTCCAAGATAAACTGACAACACAACACAACAACACAACTGACAATAACCTGACTGACATCGGTGAAGGAAAACATCGTGAGGAAACCTGGACTTATAGTTAATATAAGTCTGAAATCCAAACCTGTCTTGAGCAAGCGTGGTGATCAATGCCTTCTCTGTATGAGAAGAGGCCTTTGCCCTGCATTGGGACAGTAACAGGCTGATATTATTACAGTACAGGAATAGCCGGGACTGTTGATATGGTGAAAGTGTCAGAAAGTTCGGCTCCTTAGAGCGGCATCTCTGTTATTCATACTGTGGTTCAGAATTGTGTCAACGCCGCGTACACTACTGACCGTTAACTATAACTTGTCCCATGCCGTCAGATTGCGTTTCATTTACGAGTATGGTGTTTGTTTGGTAATGACTGTATACTGTAAGCCCATTAGGGTTCTGATTTGTTGCTGCAGTTGGTCGAGTTTTTCATTTTGTTTGATTTCAAGTTGTTCCATCTGTAAGGATTTGTTGGGAGTTTTCTAAGTGACTAGATCGAACGACGTTGTCTCGTGGAACCTTACTCGTAAGTCGTCCAGCGGCAATATCTGAGTAATGAGTAACATTATTCGATTTGAGATGTAAGGGTAGGCAGAGCTTTTTGAAATTGTATTGGTGCGGATTATCTCAGTAGGAAAGTTAGAGTTGCTGGTTTGTTGCTTGGTAAAATTTTTCTTGAGGCAATTTCTTTGCAAACTTGACAACCTTTGTAATTGGCAGAAACATTCCAGGAGCAAAGGGCGCATTTGGCGGGTGTATTTCTGTCTTTTTTGGGGCATTCTGAAGCGAATTTGTGGCCCTCCTCACATTTAACACATTTGAATGACCTGATGCAGTTGTATTTGCAGTGGCCATCTTTGACATTGTACGATTGACTTAGTTAAGCGTGGATCCTTAGTTTTGATGTGTTGGTGATTGATATATTGGATATTTTTAACAACTTTGATAGCGTCGAAAAAGTGTACAAGTGTACTGTAGTATGTAGTTAGGTATATACGTCATAATATGGCCTATAAAAGTTACGCATAAAGAAGAATCTAGCTCCAAGGAAACTTTGAAATTCGTTAGAAGCACGTCTGAGAGCAGATAATAGAACAAAGTCTAGGACGTGAATTATTGCTATATCTGAGAAAATGAGTTGGCTTAATCATAGCTTTAGAATATAAGTAATAATACCGTATACAGTTAGATTACTTACGGCGATAATCAATACGATATTTTACTGTATAACTTTAGGACTACATGGCAGTTTCATACTGTATTTCTTTTAGGCGTATGGAACAGTGGGATGTTGAAGTGTGATTCCAACTTTGTATCGTAAACTATCGTACAGGACAGCGCCGGCGCCGCCGTGTGCAGGGACCGCTGACGTTTTATAAAACCATCAGTATAGGTGATTTATGAAATATTAGTAGGTCGTACGTTCGAACCCTTTACTTTGTTTAAATTATTTCATCACCACTGCTCCGAAAACGGTGAAGGAAAATATCGTGAGGAAACCGTCATGCCCTACCTCGAACCAAAAATTCGAAGGCTTGTGGAATGTACCAAGCCGCACTGGGCCCGCGTGGTGGACCACGGTCCACTCTCTCTCACTGAGAGGAGGCCGGTGGCCCAGCAGTGGGAACATTACCTATAGGCTGAGAAATATTCACATTTACCACGTGATTATTTATGTTTTTTTTATAATACGTTTTCTTTAATTATATATCTGCAGTCTTGCTTTGTTTATCTTCTTTAGTTACTTACTAATTGATATCGTAAAAATATTTACCTGTCGGAGTCTCGATAACATCAAAATATATTTTCCTTTTAGTTTCAACTTGTACATATTTGATAGTTGTACCAACAATATTGCTCGCTTTACATTGGTAGGTAACATTTTTGTTTGCCTTATCTATATCCAGAATACCGACGTAGTCGTAGGGAACTTCAAACAATTGCACCTGCAAAGAATATTGGACAATAAATATCCTCACAGTGGTATAACATCACACTTGTAGATACTCCAAGAAATGGTAGGCAGAGGTGTTCATACATTTGGCACGTTTAATTTCTATGTATGGCTCTTTGCTAATATGTTAAACTATGACCATTGTTAAAAGTTTGTTATACCTTAGCTGGCATCCTTATCCAGTGTCTTTTTCCTCCCAAATGATATCAGGCGCTGGATAGCCGTGCACATTACATTTCAGCTTTAAGGGAGCGTCGTATTCCGTGACAATTTTCGGCCCTCCTTCAATCGTTATCACAGGAGCTGTATTTTCTTTTTTTTCTGTAATTAAAATACCAAACAATGAGTGGACTGCCTCGTCGATCACAAACGCTACTGCTGAGCGTGAGGTCCTGGGTTAAATTCCTTAGGTTTGGCAGTGTTAATGGGTTTTTCCATCTGGATTTCTGAGTAGCAGCCCGGAGTTTGGATGTGTGCCCGGTTGATAGCAATAGGCTCGTCGCCTATTATCTACATAGGACTTAAAGATAACTGGCAAAATGCGGGTGTACTATAGGTTAGTACACTTCTGCCTAACACTTCGGGGAAACAATGCGTGATTTTATGTTTCATGTTGTGTAACAATGAATGTCCTGCAATTGTAATAGAGATTGTTTCTAGGTAACCTGTTTAAAAAAAGTAGTGCCATAGATATGTTCCCCTTAAGAGCGCTAACACACTGGGGCGCCATGGTTACGTCGCCGGCTACATATCCAAACAATTCGTATTGAAATGTATGACAGTTAACTCACTTGGCTACGGTCTGGCGACGTCGCCAAATTGGAAGCGTAGCCACGACCGACCGGCCCCTACATGGAGACTGGATACTTTGGCGACCTGGCGACGCGTAGCCAGTATTTTGTATACAACTGTATTTTGTTACGCCTCCCTCACTCACCAAGTGATCGTTAGAACGGACGCCCGCATGTTACTGGCTATTTATTCATTAAAAAAAAAAAAAAAATGTTTATTTATCTCCACAAATTACATTCTTAAACTAACTAAACATAATTAAGTTGACAAATATTTTGACAAAATTTTGTAATTCCATACACACATAAAGATGCAGTTGAGGTTTTTAGAGTTGGCAAGTTTATTTTTTAAATGAATTGGACCACGGAACTCTCAAAAGGTGCTGTTGTCCAACTATTTTTAAAGTTGGACAACTGCCCCTAGTAAAGACCCATGGTCCAACTAGTTGGACAGAGCAGTTGGACCACTGCCCCGAACTGGCCTAGGCCTGTATTTTAGAACTCCAGGTCCCCCATTGTAACACATAGTAAAGATTGTCAACGTGGTACAATTGCGAGTGTTTGATGATGTCTCTAAGTGCAAGTCTGTTTGAGTGTGTGTGCGTGTATGTGTGTGTGTGTGTATGTGTGTGGGTGAGTGTGTTTATGCCTACATTTTTGTGCATACATTGTTTCATAAATAAATAATATAATTAATTATGTACACTTTGGCTACGGTAGGTAGCTAGGATAGCCATGGCGACGCAGTCAGCGCTGCGACGTCGTCATGTTGTCCCAGTGTGTTACCACTCTTAAGGCAATGGCAAAATTCAGGCACATTTATACTTTGTATTTGAAGAGTCTCACGTAGTGAAGGAAAGTTTTATGAATCCCAAATCAATCCCAAAAAATCCAAAATTTTATAGATAGGTAGCGTCGGACCTGGAAAACGACATAGGCTACTTTTCATCCTGGACCGCAGACGAAGTCGCGGGGAACAGCTAGTATTTTAAATAAATATATTAATACCTAATGTCTGAACTTACCTGCTGATGGATCCTGTCGTGATATAGATGTTGGACCTGTTCTTTCTATTGGTGTTCCAGTTTCCAAATCCTTTCCAATTACCTGGAAGATAAATTCTTAGCTTTAGTAATATTTTCTATTAAACATAATATTTCAATGAAAAACCTACAAGTGTAATAAAAAGCAGTATTTAAGGAACAATTCATTTTTAACCGACTTCCAAAAAATAGGAGGTTATATGTTCGACGCGTATGTATGTTGTTTTTTTATGTATATCCATCGATTTCTCCGTCAATTGTGGAGCGATTTTGAAAATAATTTTTTTGTATGAAAGGGTATGCTCCCAAATTGGTCCCATATACATTTTATTAACTTTGCTTGGATAGTTTTTGATTTAGCTTCAATAATACGTATTTTTCCCACTTATACTATGTGGGTGATATGATAAGTTTCTGTCATTGATAAATTCGAATTTGTGTACTAGCTGTATCAAAATTAAAAAGTGAAACATAAAAAAAAAATACAAAAATAAAACAACCGACCTCCAAAAACCTTCTTTTTTTTTAGTAAAAAGTTTTTTAGACATTAGATTGTATTTTAATCGATGATTAATAGACTAGAGAACGTACTTGTCGCATTTTGGGATGGCAACAGCGGTCATTGCCCTTTCCCTAATATCTCTCCGTAGGAACCCAAACAGTGAACTATGCACGGATTTTGGTTATTGGAACACGTTAAAGAACATTATATAGATATTGATTCAAGATGTTAACGGACTTTATTTCAGGTTTTTTAAATAAAAAATGCTAGAAAATGTAGGTAGGTCAATGACCGCTTTTGCCATGCTAATAGGCGACAACTATACCTACTTGTTAACGTGTCGATGGTAATATAATTAGATTAGGTACTTATTAGATACCTTATATAGAAGAGAAGAGAGGGGAAGTGAAAGAGATTTCTTTAGACATAAGCTCTTTTTTACGTAGTTTTCTGTTCATTTCTTCGTCTGTTTATGTGTGGTTAAAAATAATAAATAATAAAATAAAAAATTACTCACAGAGACTCTGAACATTGTGAAGGGCGGATTAAAAGATGGACTAACGTAGAACTGTTTTTTTTCGTCTACTAGTTCTAGAGGCAGCTCTGCTACTACGGTGTTGCTCATATCGAGGATCTTCGCTGTAGTGAGTTTGACTCCTTTCCCAAGTAGCCTGATACCCATGAACGCGGTTCCTTCTAAAAGAAAGAGGATAACACAAAAGTGAATAAAGTTTTACAAAATGTTTATTAATATTTTGTGTTTCCAAGGTGTCGTTGAAATAACTGAAAACCTCTTAGGTACTTATTTCATTATGAACAACTTTTATTACGGAACCACGGAACTTTTATCACGATGTGATCGCAAAACATCTGCTGTTCCCTACATTTTGTCGAGTCACGAACATAAATCTATGGAGCAGCTTAGACTTTATCAGTTATTTTAATAACACTTTATATAAAATTTCGTCGAATACTTTCCTTGAGTTATTAGGGTACTATCTATACGTAGATATACAACATTGCAATAACGCATGTTCTATAATCGAGCTTGTGACTTACGAGACAGTCTACTGATTCAAACAAAATACAGCGTGTATCAGAAAAGTGTGGTCATATTTAAGGTGTGGTACAGACAATCAAACTGAAAAACTTTCTCCATGAGACCAAAATCATGGTGGCGAAGAAATATTCAGCTTATCTCATAAAAATCTTCAAGATCTACTCGATTCAAACGTATGGGGCAGCTGATAATTTTTCTGCGATTATGGTGTTGTTCCCCTGGGGAAAGTTACCCTTAAGTATGACCGCGCATTTCTGATATAATAATATTACCTGGTGCAGGTCTTGTGACAGTGTCATTCATAAAATTGGGTCTGTCAATAGAGAACCCGAGCTGGAAGTTAAGGTCACTCGTGGCGGTGATAATTACGTGAGTATGAGAACTGCTGCCGACCTCAACCTCATGGTCTCCGGGCTTTGCGTTTATAACCTTCACGACCTGTCGAAACAAATATTGATTTACAATTAGAATTAAAATACAATTGTCTAATCGCGTGTGAACGTGGTAAGATTGGATGAAGTTACTGTGCAAGTGGGTGAATTCGAAACACAAATGAAGAGATCCATCGGAGAACCCAGGTAACCGACGGAGCCCGAAGAATTGTCAAACTTAAGTGGCAGTAAGCAGGGCACAATGCTCGTAGAACAGATGGCCGATGGGGTCAAAAGGTTCTGGAGTGGCGATCGCTTAGCGGAAGATGTAACGTTGGAAAGCCTTCCACAAGGTGAGCCGATGACCTGGTGAAGGCCGCAGGAATCCGCAGGAAACGAAAAGCACAGAACCGGCGATCGAAGATCGGCGGTGCTTGGGGGAGCTATGTCCAGCAGTGGGCGGCTTTCGGTTGAAATGATGATGATGACTGTACAAGTTACTTTACAATTTGCATTCAATCATATTATATATACAACTAGCTTTTGCCCGCGGCTTCGCCCGCGTCGATGTCGGAAAAATATCCCACGGGAACGTACTCGGGATTAGTTAGATACCTAATATCCGAGGAAAAGTCATTGATTCCTACCGCTGTGCCCGCGTTGTCGGCCACCATAATTATTTTATCACGCGTGATTTTGAATCTGTGATAACTTTTAAAGTATTAATTTTAATGATATGATATCAAGGTATGTTTTAATGTCCATTAAATGCCCGATTTAAATAATATATTTTATTGGATAAGGATAAATAAAATACCGGTCAAAATAGCTTCGGAAATAACAAAGAAATTTTTATCATATTCTGAAAGATAAAAATGGTTACTGTAGGTCATCCTTAGAAGATAGACATAAGCTATCGCGGACTTTATTCTTGAACTTTTTAAGATATACAATTTTGTAAAATATAAATTTGATGTACTTCCGACATCTTCGACAATCGTCATATTTCAGCCAATTTACACAAAACCTAAATGTATTTATTATACACAAAAACCTTCCGCATGAATCACTCTATCTATAAAACCGCATCAAAATCCGTTGCGTAGTTTTAAAGATCTAAGCATCCATAGGGACAGACAGCGCAAAGCGACTTTGTTTTATACTATGTATAGCATAGATATAGATGTCGCCCATAGGCATGCGTCCGCCTGTATTTTTCTGAATATTCATGACAAATTATCGAAAATTAACTAGGGGGGTTTATCTTCATTTTTTTTTCATTTGTTTTTTATTTTGTTTTTTATATCCTCTATGATTTTATGGACTTACACTTGTGTTTTTATAAATAAATACTGTTTTTTTTTTATATATGTCTTCACCTGCGTTTTTTATTCTTAGTCGACAAATTTTATAAAAAAATGTAAATCCGATAAAATAACTCATAAGCTTTTAGAAATAATAAACAGAATCCAAATCGAGCCAATAACATAGGAGAAATTGCAAATGCTACAATAGTACATTATGATACAAGTGTGCTGTGTTGGTCATTACAAGGCGGTATTACTCGGCGATAATTAAGCCGAGTGGGTAATGATCAATGCACACGCGTTTCATACGACGTTTTTCAACAAACTTGCGAGGAAAAAAACAGACTTGTTGTAAGAACTTCTGCTAGAATAACGTAAGTATAGAGATGATACATTTAGATTTATAAAGTTCAACTGACCTTTGTTGCCAGGTACTGTCAATCCTTCTTTTAAAAAAAATTGTACGTCGGTTGGTGCCAATACTTTAGATTTCGTATTTTTTATAATAACAAAACAAAAACGATAACAAATATTTACGGAAAATGGCGCGCTGGTTTTATTTTTTCCGGTAGCGATGCGCAAGCAGGTGTAAATAAAGGCACAGGCAAAACCACTGAACAGCCTATATAAAATATAATAAACACAAAATAATAATTTGAATACGCAAATTAAGATTAATAAGTAGTGAAAAATATATAACTTGATGAAATATTATGTTAATGTATCATATTTTACTTATTGACATAGTAGGCATAAAAAAGGCAAGAAGTACCCACACACGATGGTCCACCTGAAGGACTAAGTGTGGAAACCAAACCCCATAACATAGAAGGCAAGAAGTATCTTTGATGAGATTAAAAAAAGCACAAATCTCTGCTCGGGTTAAAACAGAGATTGCTCATTTAATAGTATAGGATAGTTCATACTAGTTTTATGTATTCAAAGTCAATTTCTTTATATAAATTCCATACAGCCATGATAGTACTTACTAATTCCATACTGCCATGTCGTGTTTCAAAATTTGCCAAACAACAATGGCCGCTAGAAATTGTCTATGGTTTTAGTGATGTGGTAGTATGATCTTTAAGTTTTGGTACTTTCGCTGTTACGATTTTTTTGTAGGTAGTGTTTCATCAGTATTTTTTATATTGAGTAACTTTCACATAAAAATCAAATCCATTGAAATATGTTCTCAAGTTAAACCGTGAAAACTAACAACATATCAGGGGTACTTACGTACGTTTGGTATGACAAAGATGAAAAAAAAAATCATTATGCTAAGCAAATACCTACCTGACACATAATACGAGCCGAGCTTATAGATGGTGTAGCTCAGGAGTCACCAAATGGCGGACCGTGGTCCGGGTTCGGACCGCCGACCTATTTTGTACGGACTTTAAGTAAACAATTAAATTTAATACAAAAACCATTTTTTTTTTTGACTATTTGAATTAAGCCCACGCTTTGTATTTTGTGCCGTTGACACGACAACGGACGACGCAAGACGCAAGCCGCATGAAGCTGCAAATGTTTTCGGGAGTAATAGAGCTAGCTGGGTCAGGTACGTACTATACAAATCGAAATGATCGATTTCCAAAAAAATACAAAAATACATCTTTTAATCTTGGTTGCTAGTAGGTAACGCCTTCCGTAACGATATATTGTATTTATTATGTCAATCACTAGCATTTCAATGACAAGATAAATATATACGAGTTATGAAGGATGTCGGTTGCCAATGGTCGGTTGTTTGACGTTTGTAAAAATTCAAAATTGATTCCAGTTTTCGTTTTTATTTTTAATTAAAAGATAAGAAACTCGCATAGGATGTTAAAGTGGGTGTGATAATCCGTGTATCCTATTTAGTGCGTATTTAATCAGTGACACGTAGATATCGCCTTCAATTCCCAGGCAAGTCCAATGTTATTGTTTTTAGCGAGTCGCAACCAAATCCTGATTAATTATCTGTGGCATTACACCACTAGTCCGATAATATAAAGTAAAAAGCACGCGTTTTTAATACACTGCATTATGGACCTAAAACGGTTCCATATGAGCTACTTTACGAGCAAGTGTGTTGATTTTTTTTTAATATTGAATAACATGAAAAATATTAAAGATAGACTCCCCTTTTAAAGTTAATTTTCTATAATTTTTCATGAGTATTCAGAAAAACACGGGCGGGCACATGCCCATGGGCGACATTGTATATTTGTAATCACGTTCTCAAAAACGGCTCTAACGATTTCGATGAAAGATGCAATATAGGGGTTTACAGGGGCAAAAAATCGATCTAGCTAGGTCTCATATCTGAAAAAAATTGTTTTCTCCGCATTTTCACCCGAGCAGAGCTCGGTCGCCCAAAGTTTGGAACAAGATGGCTCTTAGAATAATGACATGGCAGCATGGAATTAGTACCTACTATCATGGCAGCTTGGAATTAGTATGTACTATCATGGCAGCATGGAATTAGTATGTACTATCATGGCAGCATGGAATTAGTATGAACTTTCCTATATTATTAAATGAGCATTCTTTAGCTCTATTTTCACGAGAGCAGAGCTCGGTCGCCCAGGTACTAAAGGTGTAAGATGATGGACGTACCACTGGTTATAGGAAAAAGTTTGGCCATTCAGCAAAGTAGGGATACATCAGTGCCGACTGCAGATAGGTTTAGGTAGGTACTTACCGCCATTTCATGTTTACCGGAGACAACAGGTTCCGTAGTTGGCTTGCTTCCACCTGGACCTGTTACTTCTCCGATCCTGGGTTCCTTTCCAGTTACAGAAATCAGTACATCTCCAGTGTGGGTATCGACAGGATACTGAAGAATGAAAAACATTATTTATATAATTGTCCCAATAAAAAATAATTATTATAAACTTGTAAAAAGGCTCAGACTTTAACAAGGCTCTTGAAAGGTGCTCCGTTAGGTAAAAATCGCCATACTTACTGTAATATTTTTTCCATAACCGGGAGGAAGTTTTTTGTTGACGAGCGTAACTCCTCTGCCTGTTATAGACTCCTCAATGTACTTTAATATCTGTGGACAAAGTAAACACAAGAGATTAGATTTAGAAGTAACTTGTAAGGTAGATTAAAATCGGTCCATTTTTTTGAGAATAAGAAATCTTACGTCTTTGACATCATTTTTCATCATATGGAAAACTTGTCCACCCGTAGCTTCTGCCACTTTGTGATACACTTGATACTCAGCATTGCTCTTTGAACCACATTCCCCAGTCAGTATAAAAACTACCTGAAAACAGAAAACACGAAATCCAATGAAAACGTAAATTCACTTCATTAGCAAGCTTTAGCCCGCGAAATTAAATTTTACCTACATTCAGACTATAAAAAACTTTTATTGAAAAATCACTGTTTACGGCAGCGCGCAATGTAACGCGCGCAATACATTGTGCTTTTGCGTGTATCCAATTGTACAGGAGTTATGGATATATTTAAAGTTAAGTTATAACATTCATAACATGTTTTCATGAAAAAAAAGTAAAAAGAAATGGTACTTTGGCCCTCAATATCTCCGTAACCAGAAGGTTCCCAAGTATGGTCCAGTACAAAACAATGCTCACAATGACGGGTAGTAGAAGTGACCCGATGGCTTCGCTATGCGTGTTTTTACACCTGTTATAATTATATGCACGCGACACTCCAGGGAGTGACGTAAAAATAGCCCAATGGTGTCTCCTTTTTAGTTTAGACTAGGCAGCTTGAAAGATTTTTGTCGCAGAATACTTAAACGGTGTTCGGGACAATACTACTAGCTGTGCAAAACCACAACTTGAAATGAAACAGTATCAGTTAAAATATTGCAATTTAGGGACACATAAAATTATGTCTACGCTTGCATAGGATCCATATGATCCATATTTAAGTAAATGTTATGTAAACATAATTTATAGTTTACATAATATTTATCAATATTTACTGTAACGTAACGTTTTCCTCCGTGGAGGGAAACGTAAGTCACAAATTAAATTAAAATAAAAAGGTATTAAAATTAAAAGTTAAAATTAGTAAAAGTAAAGTTAAGTTTAGGACACAGGACAGGCTCGGGTTAGGCAGGAACAGGCACAAGACAGGCTCAGGTTAGGCAGGAACAGGCAGGCAGGGAGTGGAACAGGTGGGCAGGCAGGCAGGCCGCAGGCAGCGTGCAGGAGGCTGGGCTGAGGATTATCCCCCCTGGAGGTACACTCCAGCCTGTGGAACGGAGTAGAGGTTGTGAGACTTTGTAGATGGAGGCGCTTTGAGGCGCCTCACCTAGCGGGAGGACCGCGCTAGCGTCAAAGGTGACGGCGGAGGTCTCTCTCGGAGATTAACGACGTCTAGTGTCGGAGGCCTTCGTGTGCGTGTGCTCGCGGCGTTTTACGCCGCGTGGTTAAGAGTTCGTTAGAAGTGAACACCTCCTACAGGGCTAGGCAGGAGGGCCGAGCGAATTAAACACAGTATTACACAGTACTAGAATGTTTATTGACATAATCCACTCAGTATCGATAGTTTAAATTACACAATAAAATTAGGACACTCGCGCACGCTAGTTATGCTAGTTTTAAGAGACTAATATTCGAGTAGCTAACTGTTCAACAAATAAGACTTAAGGGCATAAAAACAGTGACTCCGTCTCAAGTTAAAAATACGACTCCCCGAGGGCTCAGACAAGACTCCACTTGAAAAATATGAAGACCGTTTTTATCGTTCTGTGTCATATTTTAAACTTTTTTAAAACATATTCAAGTTAATTCTTAATTTAGATATGACCAGCACTAATAAAAACGGCTTACAGAGGAGAAATCTTAGATCTATGCTTATTGCGAAGGTTCAGTGTGTACACCCACTTTATGAGAGAAGATAGAGTGTACTTATCTATGATGTGTTCTGTCTATGTTTTAGAAAAGTAAATTACGACAGATGACAGTTTAAGATGAAAACGTCAGAATATAAATATTCTAAAGTTTTTACAAAAGGGAAAATTAAATACTATAAAATCGATTTGGATGATAAAACAATCAAGAGATAATTAAGAGTATGCTTTACAGAGGTAAACAGTGCTACTGAATATAAAAGTGAGTTAAATATAAGTGTTATAGAATATCAATAGGAAAATATATTAAAAGGTGGTTTGTTTAATATAATAACATAAAGAAAGAGTAACGTGTTTATACGTAAATAAACTAAAAGATGTGGTTCCAAATAATGGAATACCACATTTCCCCGACGACCCAAGAAAAATTTTCAATACGTTGAAAATTTTGAATGTTTAAATAAATCCTTGGTCTAACAACATCTTTCATACTTTCGTCAAACACTCTCACTCAAACACACATAGGGGATATGGTTCACGTTCTATGACGCATACTCCTCAAGGAATTATTTTGATAAAATTACGAAGGCTTATTTTTTTAATTAGGTGTCGTAACCCGCACCTGTTTGAAGACCCGTTAAGAAGCTATTTACAAGGCATTGGAGGCTTTTTTAAATGAGTTGCCAAACCGCTCAAGAGTTGGGAGTTTAAGAAAACCAATTAAAGGATTTAAGAAAACCCAAGTTTAAGAAGAATCTAGGTTTAAGGGAAACCTAAGTTTAAGAGAATTAAGTTTAAAGGTATTAAGAAGAATCTAGGTTTAAGGGAAACCTAAGTTTAGAAGGTACCTTAGTTTAAGGAGGAATCTAGTTTAAAGAGAAACTCGTAAGGAGTTTATAGAGAAACTGGGTTTAAGAAAAACCAAGTTTAGAAAAAATAAAAGATATTTACAAGTTATTATTAAATTAGGCGTTAGGGGGTAATGTAACGCTCGAAAGAGGAAATAAACATAATAGTAGGGTGAAAGATTTGCCTAATAGGTTAGGTATGTGTGAAGTTCTTAAAGTTAACTTAAAGTAAATAAATATAAAATTACAAATTAAGTTTTAAAATCTTTTACATGCCATTTCCCTCTAGAACCATTTGGGTCCTGTAAAATGAATACGAGGGGTGATAGTTTCTCGACAATAGTGCATTTGATATACCTAGGTGCTAGTTTAGCGCTGAAGTAAGTACCAGTGTTACTTTGTGTGTAGTTCCTACGCCAAACTGTATCACCTATGTTAAATTCTTTGAATGAGTGTCTTAAATCGTAGCTTGTAGAGTTACGTGTATGAGCAATATGTAAAGCAATCTGTACTTTATTAAAGAAGGCGGACAGTAATCCCATATTGGTAGCGTAAATGTCTCTGGGAAGAAACGTTAATTCATCCAGATTAATACACTGGGTATAGAGTAAACCACAAGGTATGGTTTCGCGACCAAAAACAAGGAAAGATGGGGAAAACCCTGTAGTGACGTTAACTGTACTGTTCATGGCGTATTGGATTTTTTGTAAATGTGAATCCCATGATCTGTGATCTTCCCCGACTAGTTGTGCTAGTGCAGTGATGATTGTTCTATTATATCTTTCTGTGGGGTTAACTTGGGGGCAATATTTGGGTGAGTAAGCTACAAATGGGACCTTATATTTTTCAAGAAATGTTTTGAATTCATTAGCTTGGAATTGGGAACCATTATCCATGATAATACATTGGGGAACGCCATGTGACAAGAATATTGAGTTCTCCACATGTAATATTATATTAGAGGTTGTAGCGCGTTTTATTGGGAAAATTAAACAGTATTTAGTAAAACAGCAAGTAACCACAAGGATATATTGATTACGCCGTCTTGTCATTGGGAGAGGACCCATTAAATCTAATGAAATAGTTTGAAAAGGTCTTGAGCATATTTTAGGTTTACCCATAGGGCCATAAGGTGAGTGGTTTGAATGTTTGAAAGCAAGACACGTGTCGCATGTTGAACAAAACTTTGATACGTCTTTGAACATGCCAGACCAGTAGTAGCCAAGGGATAATTTCTTATAGGTTTTGAAAATTCCTAAGTGTGGGTTATCTGTGCCCCCATGGCAAGATTGTATTAAGTCTTGTCTCCTAGATGGAGAGGGAACTTCCTTCCAAATAAAATCCTCATTAACGCAATCAGATGAGTTAGTGTAGCGGTATAATTTAGAATTGAGAACTCTATAATTAGGATAGTCGTCTGGGTTATCGTTGCAATTAGTAAGGAGTCTGTTATAAAGTTCCAATTGTGACTCGATATTCCTGGTGATAGGTTCTGACATGCCTATTACGGCAATATCAGGAGTTTTATTACGTGAGAGTAGGTCTGGGACAACATTGTCTTTACCCTTTTTATGTTTCAGGATGAGATTAAAACAAGATAATCGTAAAGTCCATCTTGCAAGTTTCCCCGACGGGTTTGTAAGATTTTGGAACCATTTCAAAGCTGCATGGTCAGTGTAAACTGTAAACTGTTTACCATTATCAAGATAACAACGCCAATGTTCAAGAGCTGTAATAACTGCCAAAGTTTCGCGTTCAGTGGTAGAATAGTTTTGTTCATGTTTATTAAAGGATTTACTCATGTAAGCTATTACAACTTCTTTGTTATCTTGATCTTGAGTAAGCATGGCACCGATACCAAAATTTGAGGCGTCACAGTGGACTGAAAAGGGAAGATTATAATCAGGGCAGACCAGAATTGGGGTTGAGATTAGACATTCTTTAAGTTTAGTGAAGGCAGATTCAGCATCATCATTCCATAGGAATATTGGACTGTTTTTCCCCGTGGAGGTTAGTTTACTAAGGGGGGAAGCAATAGAGCTAAAATTTGGTATAAAGCGACGAAACCAACTACAAGTACCTAGGAATTTCCTAACTTCTTTCTTTGAAGATGGAGTGGGGTATTCTAGTATAGCTTGTATCTTACTAGGGTCTGCTCGTAAGCCTTGTTCGTCAACTATGTAACCAAGGTATTTGAGTTCTTTGCGAAAAAATTGACTTTTTTCAAAGTTTATAGTAAGGGCAGCGTAAGACAATTTTTGTAAGACTTTAAGAAGGAGTGATATATGTTCATCGAAAGTTTCGCTAATTATGACAATGTCATCCAAGTAGCAGAAGACTTTGTTATCGAATTCTGGGGTAAATAAGGTATCCATCAATCTTTGCTGAGTTGCAGGTGCATTAGTGAGACCGAAAGGCATAACCTTGAATCTATACATCCCTCTGCCCGGGACATAAAATGCTGTTTTATCCCTGTCATCAGGGTTTAAAGGTATTTCCCAGAAAGCTTTTGCAATATCTATGCTTGATAAGTATTTAGCGTTTTTAAGATTGTCTAATATTTCAGATACAAAAGGAAGACTATAAGCGTCTTTACGGGTGACTGCGTTGAGCTTTCTGCTATCAACACAGAAACGCCATTCACCATTCTTTTTAGGAGTTATGAGTACGGGAGATAACCAAGGGCTTTCGCATTTCTCTATTACGTCTAACTTTAACATTTTGTCGACTTCATCGGCAAGAGCCTTTTGTTTAATTGGGGACAGACGATAGCAACGTTGTTTTATGGGTAGTGAATCGCCAGTATCGATTCGGTGGCTTACTAAATTAGTACGCCCAAGTACACCCCTGTCCTCAAAAGAAATTTTCTTAAAACGTTCTATTAAGTCAAGTGCAATATTTTTTTGGTTTAGAGAAAAGTGTTCAAACGACTGAACTTTATTGTCCACAGCACAAACTGCGTGATCGTTGGAATCAAGTTTAAGTTCAAGAGCGAGTATTTTAGGACATAATTTGAATAATTTCCAAAAATCCCACCCAAGGATTAGTGAAGGAATTATTTCAGGAAAGACATAAGCCTTGATAATGTGAGTTTGGTTATTGAATCTCATTGGTAGATGAAAGTAGCCAGAAGACATTGACTTCTGTTTATTTGCGACCATAATTTGATTAGATGACTTGAATAACTTAAACCCTAGCTTTTGGAAGACTTGGTGAGAATTGTTTCCCAGTATGGTTATGCAACTACCACTGTCTAATAGTCCAGAGAAGTTGAGGTTATTTATTGATACTTTGATGAAAGGTCGGTTGTAATCTCTCTCTTCGTCATACAACACGGAAGTTGTTTTATAGTAGTGCATAAAATTTTTAATAGTTAATAACCATTTCTTCCAATCGTCCGGGTCAAAATAGTCTTTTTTATTTTGAAGAGAGTTATTCAAGTCGTAAGTTAGTTTTTTTGAAGGTTAGATGGAGAACATTTGGGGCAATTAGTAATTTTTACCCCTTTCAAGCCACATTTAAAACAAATCAGATATTTAGGTTTAGTACAGGATCTTAAGGTGTGACCCGTAATACGACACCGAAAACAGAAATCATCCTTGTTTTTAGAATTCGATGGTTTTTCGGTGAATATTGTATTAAGGTTTTGAGATATTTTCGAAGTTGAGGGTTTGTAAGCAAATTCGTTAGCAAAGGAATTTGTTGCACCCCATTGAGGTTCGTGAAAGTCTCTGTCTTTTTCAGAAAAACGTTCATATGTCTGACAGGTTGATATCAAATCATCTACTGATCTTACATCTTTAAGAGCAATGAAGACTGAGTAGCAAGGTCTTACGTTGTGAAGCAAAATTTCGAGTTGTTCGGTTTCGTTAAGTTTTTTAGATAGACGGGCAAACATGCCGAACATGATTGAGATGTAGACAATTATCGTTTCTGTAGCACCCTGAGTTCTTTTTTTTATAGCCTCGAGTAGTTTGTAGTCATAGTCGTGAGTTCCAAAGTCTTGGATTAATAGTTCATGGATGTTTTTCCAGGTTAAGTTGGGGTTGCGATTATATTGAAAACGGAACCAGTGAAGTGCATTTCCAGAGAAGATCTCAAAAGCATGTTTGCTGAGCTTTTCTTCAGAAATATTACGAGATAGTTTGAATTCTTCAAGTTTTTGTAGGAAGGATCTAGGACATGTAGTACCGTTGAATGAAAATGTTTTTAGTTCTCTAGCTAAGTTGTAGGTGATTGAGGAATCTTGATTTATAGTCATAGTTTGAGGGTTAATAAAAGGATCTTGATGGGTATTAGCCATGATTAAATTGTAAAAGTTAAGTTAGTTTTATTAGAACAAATAGTCCGTTGTTTAAGGTTATTCAAATTAAATGTGTTTATATTGTTTTAAATTAAAGAAAATGTATCGTTTAAGACATAGGTTTTTTAAAGAAAATAGATAATAAGATATTAAGAAGTAAGTAAGGTAAAAATAATTGCCAAAGTATATCCGGAAAATTTATACTAAAGTATTTTTTTGAATTTTGAAAAATCGAGCCCACGTTAAAAATATAGTGCGGTAAAAGTAAGAAAATATAAAGTACGAGTGTATAAGAGGATATAATCTAGTAAAGTTCTAAAGTTAGCGTTAAGCTGTAATGTTTTTGTGTCTAAGTAAAAGAGTGTTAACGAGTATGTTTAAGGGGAGTGTGTAGTTCTAGGTATTGCGTGTCAAACTGTAACGTTGTGCCTAAGTTAAAGAGTGTAAGAGTCTTGCGATGTGTTTAGAAGGGTGTTTAGTGTATAAGAGGGTGTGAGGGCGCCAAACTGTAACGTTTGCGCCAAAGTTAAAGAGTGTTAGGACGTTATGCCTAAGTTTAAGAGTGTAAGAGTGTTAGATGTATGAAGAGGGTGTTAGTGTGGAGCAGGGTGTGAGTTTCTAAGAGATTGGGCGCCAAACTGTAACGTAACGTTTTCCTCCGTGGAGAGAAACGTAAGTCACAAATTAAATTAAAATAAAAAGGTATTAAAATTAAAAGTTAAAATTAGTAAAAGTAAAGTTAAGTTTAGGACACAGGACAGGCTCGGGTTAGGCAGGAACAGGCACAAGACAGGCTCAGGTTAGGCAGGAACAGGCAGGCAGGGAGTGGAACAGGTGGGCAGGCAGGCAGGCCGCAGGCAGCGTGCAGGAGGCTGGGCTGAGGATTATCCCCCCTGGAGGTACACTCCAGCCTGTGGAACGGAGTAGAGGTTGTGAGACTTTGTAGATGGAGGCGCTTTGAGGCGCCTCACCTAGCGGGAGGACCGCGCTAGCGTCAAAGGTGACGGCGGAGGTCTCTCTCGGAGATTAACGACGTCTAGTGTCGGAGGCCTTCGTGTGCGTGTGCTCGCGGCGTTTTACGCCGCGTGGTTAAGAGTTCGTTAGAAGTGAACACCTCCTACAGGGCTAGGCAGGAGGGCCGAGCGAATTAAACACAGTATTACACAGTACTAGAATGTTTATTGACATAATCCACTCAGTATCGATAGTTTAAATTACACAATAAAATTAGGACACTCGCGCACGCTAGTTATGCTAGTTTTAAGAGACTAATATTCGAGTAGCTAACTGTTCAACAAATAAGACTTAAGGGCATAAAAACAGTGACTCCGTCTCAAGTTAAAAATACGACTCCCCGAGGGCTCAGACAAGACTCCACTTGAAAAATATGAAGACCGTTTTTATCGTTCTGTGTCATATTTTAAACTTTTTTAAAACATATTCAAGTTAATTCTTAATTTAGATATGACCAGCACTAATAAAAACGGCTTACAGAGGAGAAATCTTAGATCTATGCTTATTGCGAAGGTTCAGTGTGTACACCCACTTTATGAGAGAAGATAGAGTGTACTTATCTATGATGTGTTCTGTCTATGTTTTAGAAAAGTAAATTACGACAGATGACAGTTTAAGATGAAAACGTCAGAATATAAATATTCTAAAGTTTTTACAAAAGGGAAAATTAAATACTATAAAATCGATTTGGATGATAAAACAATCAAGAGATAATTAAGAGTATGCTTTACAGAGGTAAACAGTGCTACTGAATATAAAAGTGAGTTAAATATAAGTGTTATAGAATATCAATAGGAAAATATATTAAAAGGTGGTTTGTTTAATATAATAACATAAAGAAAGAGTAACGTGTTTATACGTAAATAAACTAAAAGATGTGGTTCCAAATAATGGAATACCACATTTCCCCGACGACCCAAGAAAAATTTTCAATACGTTGAAAATTTTGAATGTTTAAATAAATCCTTGGTCTAACAACATCTTTCATACTTTCGTCAAACACTCTCACTCAAACACACATAGGGGATATGGTTCACGTTCTATGACGCATACTCCTCAAGGAATTATTTTGATAAAATTACGAAGGCTTATTTTTTTAATTAGGTGTCGTAACCCGCACCTGTTTGAAGACCCGTTAAGAAGCTATTTACAAGGCATTGGAGGCTTTTTTAAATGAGTTGCCAAACCGCTCAAGAGTTGGGAGTTTAAGAAAACCAATTAAAGGATTTAAGAAAACCCAAGTTTAAGAAGAATCTAGGTTTAAGGGAAACCTAAGTTTAAGAGAATTAAGTTTAAAGGTATTAAGAAGAATCTAGGTTTAAGGGAAACCTAAGTTTAGAAGGTACCTTAGTTTAAGGAGGAATCTAGTTTAAAGAGAAACTCGTAAGGAGTTTATAGAGAAACTGGGTTTAAGAAAAACCAAGTTTAGAAAAAATAAAAGATATTTACAAGTTATTATTAAATTAGGCGTTAGGGGGTAATGTAACGCTCGAAAGAGGAAATAAACATAATAGTAGGGTGAAAGATTTGCCTAATAGGTTAGGTATGTGTGAAGTTCTTAAAGTTAACTTAAAGTAAATAAATATAAAATTACAAATTAAGTTTTAAAATCTTTTACATGCCATTTCCCTCTAGAACCATTTGGGTCCTGTAAAATGAATACGAGGGGTGATAGTTTCTCGACAATAGTGCATTTGATATACCTAGGTGCTAGTTTAGCGCTGAAGTAAGTACCAGTGTTACTTTGTGTGTAGTTCCTACGCCAAACTGTATCACCTATGTTAAATTCTTTGAATGAGTGTCTTAAATCGTAGCTTGTAGAGTTACGTGTATGAGCAATATGTAAAGCAATCTGTACTTTATTAAAGAAGGCGGACAGTAATCCCATATTGGTAGCGTAAATGTCTCTGGGAAGAAACGTTAATTCATCCAGATTAATACACTGGGTATAGAGTAAACCACAAGGTATGGTTTCGCGACCAAAAACAAGGAAAGATGGGGAAAACCCTGTAGTGACGTTAACTGTACTGTTCATGGCGTATTGGATTTTTTGTAAATGTGAATCCCATGATCTGTGATCTTCCCCGACTAGTTGTGCTAGTGCAGTGATGATTGTTCTATTATATCTTTCTGTGGGGTTAACTTGGGGGCAATATTTGGGTGAGTAAGCTACAAATGGGACCTTATATTTTTCAAGAAATGTTTTGAATTCATTAGCTTGGAATTGGGAACCATTATCCATGATAATACATTGGGGAACGCCATGTGACAAGAATATTGAGTTCTCCACATGTAATATTATATTAGAGGTTGTAGCGCGTTTTATTGGGAAAATTAAACAGTATTTAGTAAAACAGCAAGTAACCACAAGGATATATTGATTACGCCGTCTTGTCATTGGGAGAGGACCCATTAAATCTAATGAAATAGTTTGAAAAGGTCTTGAGCATATTTTAGGTTTACCCATAGGGCCATAAGGTGAGTGGTTTGAATGTTTGAAAGCAAGACACGTGTCGCATGTTGAACAAAACTTTGATACGTCTTTGAACATGCCAGACCAGTAGTAGCCAAGGGATAATTTCTTATAGGTTTTGAAAATTCCTAAGTGTGGGTTATCTGTGCCCCCATGGCAAGATTGTATTAAGTCTTGTCTCCTAGATGGAGAGGGAACTTCCTTCCAAATAAAATCCTCATTAACGCAATCAGATGAGTTAGTGTAGCGGTATAATTTAGAATTGAGAACTCTATAATTAGGATAGTCGTCTGGGTTATCGTTGCAATTAGTAAGGAGTCTGTTATAAAGTTCCAATTGTGACTCGATATTCCTGGTGATAGGTTCTGACATGCCTATTACGGCAATATCAGGAGTTTTATTACGTGAGAGTAGGTCTGGGACAACATTGTCTTTACCCTTTTTATGTTTCAGGATGAGATTAAAACAAGATAATCGTAAAGTCCATCTTGCAAGTTTCCCCGACGGGTTTGTAAGATTTTGGAACCATTTCAAAGCTGCATGGTCAGTGTAAACTGTAAACTGTTTACCATTATCAAGATAACAACGCCAATGTTCAAGAGCTGTAATAACTGCCAAAGTTTCGCGTTCAGTGGTAGAATAGTTTTGTTCATGTTTATTAAAGGATTTACTCATGTAAGCTATTACAACTTCTTTGTTATCTTGATCTTGAGTAAGCATGGCACCGATACCAAAATTTGAGGCGTCACAGTGGACTGAAAAGGGAAGATTATAATCAGGGCAGACCAGAATTGGGGTTGAGATTAGACATTCTTTAAGTTTAGTGAAGGCAGATTCAGCATCATCATTCCATAGGAATATTGGACTGTTTTTCCCCGTGGAGGTTAGTTTACTAAGGGGGGAAGCAATAGAGCTAAAATTTGGTATAAAGCGACGAAACCAACTACAAGTACCTAGGAATTTCCTAACTTCTTTCTTTGAAGATGGAGTGGGGTATTCTAGTATAGCTTGTATCTTACTAGGGTCTGCTCGTAAGCCTTGTTCGTCAACTATGTAACCAAGGTATTTGAGTTCTTTGCGAAAAAATTGACTTTTTTCAAAGTTTATAGTAAGGGCAGCGTAAGACAATTTTTGTAAGACTTTAAGAAGGAGTGATATATGTTCATCGAAAGTTTCGCTAATTATGACAATGTCATCCAAGTAGCAGAAGACTTTGTTATCGAATTCTGGGGTAAATAAGGTATCCATCAATCTTTGCTGAGTTGCAGGTGCATTAGTGAGACCGAAAGGCATAACCTTGAATCTATACATCCCTCTGCCCGGGACATAAAATGCTGTTTTATCCCTGTCATCAGGGTTTAAAGGTATTTCCCAGAAAGCTTTTGCAATATCTATGCTTGATAAGTATTTAGCGTTTTTAAGATTGTCTAATATTTCAGATACAAAAGGAAGACTATAAGCGTCTTTACGGGTGACTGCGTTGAGCTTTCTGCTATCAACACAGAAACGCCATTCACCATTCTTTTTAGGAGTTATGAGTACGGGAGATAACCAAGGGCTTTCGCATTTCTCTATTACGTCTAACTTTAACATTTTGTCGACTTCATCGGCAAGAGCCTTTTGTTTAATTGGGGACAGACGATAGCAACGTTGTTTTATGGGTAGTGAATCGCCAGTATCGATTCGGTGGCTTACTAAATTAGTACGCCCAAGTACACCCCTGTCCTCAAAAGAAATTTTCTTAAAACGTTCTATTAAGTCAAGTGCAATATTTTTTTGGTTTAGAGAAAAGTGTTCAAACGACTGAACTTTATTGTCCACAGCACAAACTGCGTGATCGTTGGAATCAAGTTTAAGTTCAAGAGCGAGTATTTTAGGACATAATTTGAATAATTTCCAAAAATCCCACCCAAGGATTAGTGAAGGAATTATTTCAGGAAAGACATAAGCCTTGATAATGTGAGTTTGGTTATTGAATCTCATTGGTAGATGAAAGTAGCCAGAAGACATTGACTTCTGTTTATTTGCGACCATAATTTGATTAGATGACTTGAATAACTTAAACCCTAGCTTTTGGAAGACTTGGTGAGAATTGTTTCCCAGTATGGTTATGCAACTACCACTGTCTAATAGTCCAGAGAAGTTGAGGTTATTTATTGATACTTTGATGAAAGGTCGGTTGTAATCTCTCTCTTCGTCATACAACACGGAAGTTGTTTTATAGTAGTGCATAAAATTTTTAATAGTTAATAACCATTTCTTCCAATCGTCCGGGTCAAAATAGTCTTTTTTATTTTGAAGAGAGTTATTCAAGTCGTAAGTTAGTTTTTTTGAAGGTTAGATGGAGAACATTTGGGGCAATTAGTAATTTTTACCCCTTTCAAGCCACATTTAAAACAAATCAGATATTTAGGTTTAGTACAGGATCTTAAGGTGTGACCCGTAATACGACACCGAAAACAGAAATCATCCTTGTTTTTAGAATTCGATGGTTTTTCGGTGAATATTGTATTAAGGTTTTGAGATATTTTCGAAGTTGAGGGTTTGTAAGCAAATTCGTTAGCAAAGGAATTTGTTGCACCCCATTGAGGTTCGTGAAAGTCTCTGTCTTTTTCAGAAAAACGTTCATATGTCTGACAGGTTGATATCAAATCATCTACTGATCTTACATCTTTAAGAGCAATGAAGACTGAGTAGCAAGGTCTTACGTTGTGAAGCAAAATTTCGAGTTGTTCGGTTTCGTTAAGTTTTTTAGATAGACGGGCAAACATGCCGAACATGATTGAGATGTAGACAATTATCGTTTCTGTAGCACCCTGAGTTCTTTTTTTTATAGCCTCGAGTAGTTTGTAGTCATAGTCGTGAGTTCCAAAGTCTTGGATTAATAGTTCATGGATGTTTTTCCAGGTTAAGTTGGGGTTGCGATTATATTGAAAACGGAACCAGTGAAGTGCATTTCCAGAGAAGATCTCAAAAGCATGTTTGCTGAGCTTTTCTTCAGAAATATTACGAGATAGTTTGAATTCTTCAAGTTTTTGTAGGAAGGATCTAGGACATGTAGTACCGTTGAATGAAAATGTTTTTAGTTCTCTAGCTAAGTTGTAGGTGATTGAGGAATCTTGATTTATAGTCATAGTTTGAGGGTTAATAAAAGGATCTTGATGGGTATTAGCCATGATTAAATTGTAAAAGTTAAGTTAGTTTTATTAGAACAAATAGTCCGTTGTTTAAGGTTATTCAAATTAAATGTGTTTATATTGTTTTAAATTAAAGAAAATGTATCGTTTAAGACATAGGTTTTTTAAAGAAAATAGATAATAAGATATTAAGAAGTAAGTAAGGTAAAAATAATTGCCAAAGTATATCCGGAAAATTTATACTAAAGTATTTTTTTGAATTTTGAAAAATCGAGCCCACGTTAAAAATATAGTGCGGTAAAAGTAAGAAAATATAAAGTACGAGTGTATAAGAGGATATAATCTAGTAAAGTTCTAAAGTTAGCGTTAAGCTGTAATGTTTTTGTGTCTAAGTAAAAGAGTGTTAACGAGTATGTTTAAGGGGAGTGTGTAGTTCTAGGTATTGCGTGTCAAACTGTAACGTTGTGCCTAAGTTAAAGAGTGTAAGAGTCTTGCGATGTGTTTAGAAGGGTGTTTAGTGTATAAGAGGGTGTGAGGGCGCCAAACTGTAACGTTTGCGCCAAAGTTAAAGAGTGTTAGGACGTTATGCCTAAGTTTAAGAGTGTAAGAGTGTTAGATGTATGAAGAGGGTGTTAGTGTGGAGCAGGGTGTGAGTTTCTAAGAGATTGGGCGCCAAACTGTAACGTAACGTTTTCCTCCGTGGAGGGAAACGTAAGTCACAAATTAAATTAAAATAAAAAGGTATTAAAATTAAAAGTTAAAATTAGTAAAAGTAAAGTTAAGTTTAGGACACAGGACAGGCTCGGGTTAGGCAGGAACAGGCACAAGACAGGCTCAGGTTAGGCAGGAACAGGCAGGCAGGGAGTGGAACAGGTGGGCAGGCAGGCAGGCCGCAGGCAGCGTGCAGGAGGCTGGGCTGAGGATTATCCCCCCTGGAGGTACACTCCAGCCTGTGGAACGGAGTAGAGGTTGTGAGACTTTGTAGATGGAGGCGCTTTGAGGCGCCTCACCTAGCGGGAGGACCGCGCTAGCGTCAAAGGTGACGGCGGAGGTCTCTCTCGGAGATTAACGACGTCTAGTGTCGGAGGCCTTCGTGTGCGTGTGCTCGCGGCGTTTTACGCCGCGTGGTTAAGAGTTCGTTAGAAGTGAACACCTCCTACAGGGCTAGGCAGGAGGGCCGAGCGAATTAAACACAGTATTACACAGTACTAGAATGTTTATTGACATAATCCACTCAGTATCGATAGTTTAAATTACACAATAAAATTAGGACACTCGCGCACGCTAGTTATGCTAGTTTTAAGAGACTAATATTCGAGTAGCTAACTGTTCAACAAATAAGACTTAAGGGCATAAAAACAGTGACTCCGTCTCAAGTTAAAAATACGACTCCCCGAGGGCTCAGACAAGACTCCACTTGAAAAATATGAAGACCGTTTTTATCGTTCTGTGTCATATTTTAAACTTTTTTAAAACATATTCAAGTTAATTCTTAATTTAGATATGACCAGCACTAATAAAAACGGCTTACAGAGGAGAAATCTTAGATCTATGCTTATTGCGAAGGTTCAGTGTGTACACCCACTTTATGAGAGAAGATAGAGTGTACTTATCTATGATGTGTTCTGTCTATGTTTTTGAAAAGTAAATTACGACAGATGACAGTTTAAGATGAAAACGTCAGAATATAAATATTCTAAAGTTTTTACAAAAGGGAAAATTAAATACTATAAAATCGATTTGGATGATAAAACAATCAAGAGATAATTAAGAGTATGCTTTACAGAGGTAAACAGTGCTACTGAATATAAAAGTGAGTTAAATATAAGTGTTATAGAATATCAATAGGAAAATATATTAAAAGGTGGTTTGTTTAATATAATAACATAAAGAAAGAGTAACGTGTTTATACGTAAATAAACTAAAAGATGTGGTTCCAAATAATGGAATACCACATTACGAAAAAACTAAAATAAAAATAATAATGACCTGACTCTGTTTCCTCTGTGAAATGCTCTTGATTTCTTTAAAGCTGGTGTAGTCCTTAGCTGAGGCATCAGTGAATACATACAAGTAGGAAAGCGGCAAGCTTTCTGTGAGACCCAGCTCGATGCCTTTCATGGCATATTCGGGACAATCAACGCCGCCGTCAACTTCAATGGCTGCCAAAGCTCTTTTAAACTCATTTCGATCTTTAGTGATGGTTCGTACTTTGGCAGCTGAAACAAATATATTCAAATCATGATTAATTCATCTTTTGGGTGAGACAAGCAGAGGTAGGTGCAATAAGGAAAATTGTGAAATAAATATTTATTTAAGTATAATTATAGTATAATTTAGATATATTATTCATATACCTATTAAAAATTATAAATATAATATAGGATAAGTGTCACGGAAAGCACGGTAAGCCGTTGGTCCCGGTTGTCATTTGTAGATCTTTCACTGTTGTTACGGGTCGTCAGAAGCCCGAAAGTCTGACAACCAGTCTACAGTTTTTTTTATATTCTTTATTTGACATATCATTTATAACATCACTATTTTTATTGACATTAGAGTATATTTTTGTCGTAATAGTGCCATTTTTAGTTTATTTGTTTTGGTATTATTCTTAGTTTATTTTTTTTGACATTTATCATAATATCAGGGAATCGCAAATGTTTTACTTTTTAATTTCTTATTTGGTTAATGTTATGATAATAATTTATATTGTAATTCTTTTAATTTGTTATTGATATAAAATGTTGTGTAAAATTTCGATACAATGTAAATTGTTGCAGAAATAAATAAAATAAAATAAATTATACCAAGGAATATCGTGTTACCCAGTAACTGGGTTGTGGAGGTCAGATAGGCAGTCGCTCCATGTAAAAACTGGTATTCAGCTGCATCCGGTTAAACTGGAAGTCGACCCCAATTTAGTTCGGAAAAGGCTAGGCAGATTCGACTCATGTTTATTTTATTTCAACAGGAATTTGAAAGAATGGCATGCATTTTGCATTGATATATTTCACTATCGATTCTGAAACTATCAGAAAAAAAAACCCTTATGTTTTGTGTTGCGTAATGTAAATTATATTGCATACTATTATATAGAATCATTTTTTTTCTAACTGAACGGACAGTTGTGCTGCTGGGGAGTTTTTTGCGCCACTTCTTCTACCCAGCTAACGCACTAGGAAGTGGTGAAGGGTGGGCGTTTTGGGGGACTGTCTTATGTAAATTTGACGTTCAAAAAGTGCTGATTCTCAGCCTAGTTTAAATGAATAACTTTTGAATTTTGAAGCCTATAATGCTGCCACTGCTGGTACCTAGGCCTCCTCTCTGTGAAAGGGGCTAAGCAGATGATGATAACAAATTCAACGGAAAAAAATAATTGGTTCCACATGCGATTTTTTTTTTTTTACGCTTTTTTTATTATCTTATTTTTACACATATATTTTTTTTGTCGTCCCACAAGTACATTGTAATAGATTGTGTGTAACCTAATCTACGGAAAAAAACATATTAGTGATAACTGACTAGTTACAAGAAACATAATAAATAACAAAACTGTGGGTTAAACCCAAAGATAAGAACGCGTGACTATCTAATTCAATTGGATGTTTTGTGGGGCACATAAAAAAATAATTACGATAAAAACTATTTTATAGAATAGATACAACGGTAATCGCTGTAAAAATATGAATCTTAATGTAAATATTATTACTTATTTTAAATGAGCATAATAATTAATTCAATGATTAGATTTTATTAATTATTTATTGTTTTTTTCCGACATCTTCAACAATTATCATCATATTTCAGTCAATTTACACAAAACCTTAATGAATTGTACAAATAAACCTTTCTCATGAATCACTTCGTCTATTGGTGAAATTCGTTTGAAAATCCGTTCGGTAGTATTTGAGTTTATCGTTTTCAGACAGACAGACAGACAGTCGCAGCACTATATCACGGCTTCAACCATCTTACTGCGATATTAATAAATATATATAAGGATATAAATACATAATAATTATAAGCCTAACTATATATTATATTATACGAGTATTATTATTTTATATATATAATATTATAAATGTGAAAGTAAGTTTGTTTGTTTGTTACGCTTTCACACTAAAACAGCTGCACAGATTTGGATGAAATTTGGCAAATGGGTACACCATGACCTGAATTAGGACATAGAATACTTTTTATCTCGATATTCCCACGGGGTCGAGACTTATGCGGGTGAAACCTCCGGGCGCAGCTAGTATTTATATACAGGGTGTCCGGTAATTAATGGATAACCTTAAAATGGGCCATGGTAAAACTAATGGCCATTCAGAAAAAAAAATACAAATAAAAACTGCTTAAACTTTGTCAAATTGAATATTTTTCACAAATTTTTCCCCAGAACAAACATTCGAGTTGTTTAAAAAAAAAAAGTGTAATAGTAGTCATACTATTTATTGCCTATCTATCAGCTCAGTTACCGTAAATTACTATAACAATAAAAAACATAAATAATTCCTTAATGGTGGCCGTGGTGTATAAAAATGTAAAATAAAGTAACAAAAAACACCGATTATTATTAAAAAAATCATATCTTTGGTTCCAACAGAATTTTTTTTTTGTTTTTTTTTTCTGAATGGCCATTAGTTTTACCATGGCCCATTTTAAGGTTATCCATTAATTACCGGACACTCTGTATACATCCTACTAATATTATAAATGTTAAAGTTTATATGTTTGGATGTTTGTTACTCAATCACGCAAAAACGGCTGAATGGATTTGCATGAAATTTGGCACACATATAATTTATAACCTGGATTAATACATAAGATAGGTACTTATTATTTCGATATTCCTACGAGTTCGAGACCTCTGCGGGTGAGACCGCGGGGCGCTGCTACATAAAAATATCTAGCAATGCAAAAATGCAGACAGTCACTAGTAGTTAGGTATATCCAATCCATAAGATAATTCAAATATGAAACCGTCAGCCAAAGAAACTGGATATGAGGTATCTATTGATAATAAAGGGCTTGCGTCATCTCACACGCTTCGTATACGTTTTAATATCAACAGTAAATTCCCTCATATAGAAGTATAAAAAATAAAAAAAATAAAAAAATTAGCGGCGAAAGAAGTTGGTAAAAAAAAAAATGATTTTATTACTTGTACGAAAGCCTAATAATGGATGGAGGTGGCTGGTTGTACTTAATAAACACAGGTTATTTCCTTATGTTATTAGCTGGCAATCAAGCAGATAGTAGAAGATTTACCTGATGCAAAAGCAAAATCATAATATTTGATTTGACATAAATCTACATGGGCACTCTTATGAAACGTTAGAAGCTAGGTTCACGGTTCCAATTGGTCGTTTCCTATTGAGAAGAGCTGGCAAGAAACTCCACGGCTACTCTTTTAAAAATAATTGGCGTTTACAATATTATATTTCCAAATATCGAGGCCAGTGTAGGCCTGCCAACAAGTACCAGGTAGGTACTTAAAAATTGAATTGTATAATTTATATTTTTTTATTAAGTATACGACATTTTTTTTACATACTGTGATTACTTCCTCACACACTGACTTATTAATTGTAAAATATTAGTTTAAAAAAAAAAAAAAAAGTTTTAGGAAAATCGTCTATTTTTACAATGTGTGTAAATATGTGAGCACCATGTATCTATCACATAATTAATGTATATTATCTGTCGTTGCTTAATTTTTAATTCTTCTTACCTATTATGATAAAGTAATTTTATTCTAGTTGCATCGTCTTCACTAATGTAGGTGGAGTTTCTTGCTCATTCTTCTCCGTAAGAAAACTAACTTTTGGACGGGGCGATTAAAATCATATTTTTTTTTTGTAAATTGTAACGTTCAAAAGTGCCTTACAAGGGCCTATTTGAAATAAATGATTTGAAAAAAATCCAAGCAAAGTTAATAAAATGTATATGGGACCAATCCCCTACCCTTTCAAACAAAAATAATTTCCAAAATCGGTCCACAATTGACGGAGAAATAGCGGAGATAAACAAAAAAAAAAAAAAAACACACATACGCGTCGAACATCCGCCTCCTCCTTTTTGGAAGTCGGTTAAAATGTATGTTTATTACATTCCTAATCAGCTTTCATCTATTGTTATATTTTTCATCGATTTACGGCCGTTATGAGACGAAATTATTATTAAGTTTCGGATACTGCCGTTGCTATTGTATTTGCCCGGCAATATTTTTTAGGCTCATTGCACTCCTTACGAGTATGATGCAAGCTTTCTTCGGTTAGGATTTTATTCATTTCTGAGAAAATTTACGACCGATATGACTCTCTACATGAATTTATTTTGCAATTGTGAACTTCATTTGCATTTTTAACCCTATTTTACTAAATATTTTTATTGTATCTCTTTAGGTCCTGGTAGTCCTTTGTTAACTCTTGGGAAAGACATCAGAATCACCGTTCTAGCTGAACACGTTTTTGCATTATACCATTTGGAATTTCGACATAATTATAGTGAAAAATAGAGGGCTTGCCGTCGCGATGTGACGTCATAGGCAACTTATATGCTGTCTCAAAATTGTTATAAATATGACCTATCTTTTGTGTGCTCAACCATAACTCGAGCATTAGATACTTATTTTTATATCTAACATATTTTTTACGGTCAGAATTATTGAATTTACTATCGTACTTCGAGCGCAAAGACGTTTTCACGTCAAAATAGAAAATGGTCAATAAATCTACAGTCTATAAGGCCTACAACGTCCTCGCATTCATATATATAGACTAATAAAAATAAAACCTATTTAAACAACGATGTTAAGTGGTTACTCTTGCATATTCATGATTATGATCATGTAATGTGAAGTATAATAACACTTTGGTACTTACTCGGATCATTAAATGTGACCAGAACGAAATTTTCTATCTGCGATGTATTCGACCTCAACACTTTCTCGAATATTATATTGACTTCGTCTTTTACTTGGTTTATTTCATCGGCCATTGATTTCGTATCGTCGATTACAAATGTTAAACTGCTTTTTATAATTTCTTCTTGTCCGTAAACTGTACATGTTTGTGTAATTAGAACAACAAGAGCACAACACAATCCGTAAGAAGTCATGGTCATCACTGATGCTACTGCTTCAGTCGACTACTATATTCTACAGTAATATGAAAATTTTGGAAATAGGTATGTACCATTGATATGAGTGACCCAATGATAAGAGAGTTCAGCTAATTCTTTATGTGCGAGAATTCCCTCAAATAAAATGTGGCGCAACCATTTTTATTAATTTGATATGTCGGGTTATCCACTGTCCAGCTAATTAAGCCAGTTGACGACTATTACATTATTAATATCATCACATATTGTTAAGGCAGTAAACTAGGCATTCTCAAACGATGCTGTGGAACTTTTGGGGGGTCCCATACTTAGAAACTGCTGTGGCCTTCAACTATTAGGTTCTAATTGAATATTTGCAGGGTAGGCCCTGCACGTACAACACTTGCCTTGCTGCAAACGATAATGGTATGGCCCCCTGTTCATAAGTCACTCTAGTGCTATACAATCACTATTACTTCATCACTTCATTATTATAAAACAAAGTCCCTCCGCCGCGTCTGTTCGTCGGTCTGTCTGAACGCGATAAACTCAAAAACCACCGAATGAACGGATTTTCATACGATTTTCACCAATGTTTTATCAGGCGCTAAGAACTTTGCAAAGCAAAGGCGGGTCGCTAGTAAATACATCTTAAAAGTGACAGAGGCTTATGTGAGCAAACGGCAACTTGAAATATATTTACGTGTGAGGATTCGGCCGTAACTTCACCACTGTAACTCATTCAAACTAGGTCTGTAAGTAATAATAATAATTATGGTCCAAGATCACGGGAAAAAGGACACCGTGTGGATCGTAATCCGATTCGTCCAACCAAACGAATAGAGCAACATCTCAGGGCCCCCAGACCGTACTTATTTTCTGAGTAACAAAATGTGTGGCATAGAGTACTTATGGTATGTACTTTGCACGTACGCATACCTGCTAGTTTGGGCCGACAGGCGATGGTCAATTTAAAGGTTAAAGGAAATATACGTAAAATCACTAAGTACTCACTTTTCTTAAAGTTAAGCAGGTAGGGGTACGTTCAAAGTACATACTTACACAACTCTATACCACACATTTTGTTATTAAGAAAATAAGTACCTAAGTTCTTTTTTTTTTGGTGGGAATTTATCAAATAACTTCTCCCGCTCTGGGCGGAGAGGGCGTGTCAGACTTTTACTGACTAAAACCCACCCGTGTTCCATCCGTTGCCTGTGTGCCGGGACCACGATATCCCTTTCGGACAATCTCGCAACCATGGCAGGCATTGGCCCAAACGGACCCCGTCAGTTGGTGCTGACATCTCTTTGAGGCGCGCGTGGCACAATGCACCGTCGACCCCGGGCCCGGTCCTTATCGGACGGCGAGCTACCCATCGCTCACCGTCCGCAAGCCCGTGCCTATGGTGGCCGGAAATCGGCTAGTGACTCGGGACGCACGGGGCGTCTCCTGCGACGAATAGGGGCGCGAGGGCGCGAATTATGCCTCTCCTTCACGCGTTCCGCCTCCTCCTTCGCGAGCATTACTGTTTGGCAGAAGGAAGTGACGGGCTCTCATGCACTCTCCTCTCGCTCCGAACCATGGCTTGAACCAGGGCCGGACGCGAGAGATCGCCACCGCCAATCGCCTCCGTGAGGACACGGTGGTGCTCTGCCCAAGCCGGGCAGACCTCCACTGTATGCTCCACCGTGTCCTCAGATCGATCCACACAGTGGTGACACCCGGGCGTTTCCTCCCGCTTTATCATGAACAGGAACCTCCCAAAACAACCATGTCCGGTGAGGACCTGCATCAGGCGGAAGGTGAGGACGCCATGGCGCCTCTCTAGCCACTTCTCAAAGAGGGGACTTATCGCCACAATTGGCGTTCCCAAGGTCTGGGGGCCCTAGGATCTTGCTGTATTAGTTTGGTTCTACGAATTTAATTACGACACAAATAAGAGTGACCTCTCACCTACTATTTGTACCTAGTCTATAAAATTGTTTTTATCTTAAGACGCAGATATATGCCAGTGATCTTGAGTGGTTAGGTTGCGTGTCTACACTGAGCTCACACAATGCGTCGTTCGTCCAGCCAGTAATAGGACATGCCCATCAAGGAGCGCTGTCCCAAATTAGATGCATTATTAAATTCAATCAATCTGCCTAGCCTTTTCCCAACTATGTTGGGGTTGGCTTCCAGTCTAACCGGATGTAGCTGAATACCAGTATTTTACATGGAGCGACTGCCTATCTGACCTCTACAACCCAGTAACTGGGTAATACGATACCCCTTTGTAAGACTGGTGTCAGACTTTCGGGCTTCTGACGACTCGTAACGACTGTCAAAGATCCACGAATGTCAGCCGGGACCAACGGCTTAACGTGCTTTCCGAGGCAAGGAGGATTCTCGGTATGTAAAGATGGTCACCCATCCACTGACCAGCCCTGGCAAGCGTAGCTTAACCTGATGGATCGACCAGTGCGGCTGTTGTTACTTAGCCACGAGCTCCTAAAGATGCATTATTAAATTATTATACATAAAACAAAAGCTATTTTAACACGTATACTAAAAGATCAATAATTCAAGTATCTGTAAAATGGTGAAGGTTTCAGAAAAATACGCTTAATAGATTTTGCGTGATTCTCAGTTTTTTTTCCGCGTTAGACAACAAGTGAACAAATGTGTAATAATGTAAAATATTCCTATAGTATGTTTTTTTTTTTTTCTATTTTAACATACATATATTTTTTCCAAAATATTAAAACTGTTTGTTTAGGCGTGATCTACAGTATAAAATCATTTAAAGTCAGTTATCGTCGCCTTAATTATTTTTTTATGTGCCCCACAGAACATGCAATACTATTAGGGTCGGTACACATCTGACGGAAGATGCGTTGGGCGTAACTTTTTAACTTCCAGTTAGTACGCTCGACGCACTAACGTATCATCGGCTGAGTGTGCAAGGTTGAGTGTTTTATTATATACACTTGAGAGCAATAAAATCGCACACCCCTTGTAATTTGGTTTATTACTGATTGTTTTCTAAAATCGAAAGATATTGAGTAAAAATCATTAGACAAAATTAAAGCATACAAGCTTAGCTTTACAAAAACATAAAATTAAAATCATTGACCTTCACGTAACTTACAAAAACCGACCGTACACCGAATTCCCCAAATTCACGCGTTTGCGTTGTCACTACTTGCACCCTTAGCCGCAGGTATAAAAAGGTCAGTTTATTGGAATTTTTATTCAGTTGCATACCGAAGGTCAACGTGATAACATCTCTACTGGAAGCATACGGATTTACTGGAAAAATATGGATACCACGCCCGCAGAAGCCGCTCAAGTTATTGCCTTGCTCGAAGCAGGCCATAACCAAAGTGAAGTTGCTCGACGGCTAAATTTGAGCCGCTACTCTGTTCGTCGTGTATACCAGAGGTTCCAAGAGACCGGTGGCTACATTCGGCGACCAGGATCTGGCCGGCGACGCACAACATCAGAGCGTGATGACCGCTTTCTTGTGACAAGGTCTTTGAGAAATCGGCAACTGAACGCGGTTCAACTGGGACAACAGCTTCGAGAAGTTCGCAATGTCAGTATAAGTCGGTGGACAGTTCGAAGAAGACTAGGTGAAGCAGGAATGACTTCACATCGCCCAGCAAATGGTCCCAAATTGACCACAGCTCACCGACAAGCCCGGCTACAATTTGCTAGGGAACATTTAAATTGGACGTATGACCAATGGCGGGCTGTTATGTTCTCTGATGAGTGCAGAATGACTTTACATGGTCATGATGGACGCTCTAGGGTCTACAGAAGGTCATCAGAGCGATTTTCACAATGCTGCATAAGCGAACGTGTGGCTTTTGGAGGTGGATCGTGTATGTTTTGGGGTGGCATAATGTTGGACACTAAAACTGACATTGTATTCATCACTACGGCGAATACCGGCCCGAGATCGAGAAGTTTGACGGCTGCACGATACGTCGAAGAAGTGCTCGAAGAACATGTGAGGCCGCTTGCGTGGCTTATGGGAGAAGATTTTCTCTTAATGCACGACAACGCCAGACCGCATGTCGCTAGAACAGTTTGCGACTACATGGAAGATGTTGGAATCACCGCGATGGAGTGGCCAGCTCGTAGTCCTGATCTCAATCCGATTGAGCATGTCTGGGATGAGCTAAAAAGAAGAGTTCGAGCAAGAAGCCCTGCTCCTACGCGCCTCCAAGAGCTTCAACTTGCCATTGAAGAGGAGTGGAACGCCATACCACAAGATTTCATGGTGAAATTAATACGGTCCATGAAAAACCGATTAAGAGCTGTAATCAAGGCTAGGGGAGGGAATACACCTTATTAAAAAACAATTTGATCAAGCATTTTGAGTTTTATTTTTATTCTTTGTTAAGCTAAATTGGGTAATTTTATCCGTATGTTGGGTTTTGTGCCCTAAAACTCCCTATGGGTACTTTTTTTACACTGTATTTGATATCATTAGAAAGGTACTGAAGTAAACATTCAAATAGTGTAAGTTTTATTTTAATATGTATTCACATTTATGAAAAAAAACTGCTTTAACAACAAAAAGTCAACGTGTGCGATTTTATTGCTCTCAAGTGTATTTGTCTGTTTTGGCGTTACGCGACCGATAATACGCGACGCATTTTCCGTCAGATATGTACCTTATGAATTAGATAGTTAGGTACGCGTTCTTATCTTTGGGTTTAACCTAAAGTTTTGTTATTTATTATGTTTCTTGTAACTAGTCACTTATCACTAATATGTTTTGTTTTTCCGTAGATAAGGTTACACACAATCTATTACAATGTACTTGTGGAACGACTAAAAACATAATTTGTAAAAATAAGATAGAAATAAAAGGGTAAAAAAAAAAAGATTCTGGGCATGAGGAACCAATTAACTTTATCCCGTGAACAAATGAACTATCTAAGTAAACATTATCCGTCTTATTCCAAAACACGGTCTAAATTTGGTACTGGGATTAGTACTAGCTTTAGTACCATGACTAAATAAAACGTTATTATAAAATGAAGTTTATCACTAGTTTCAGAATTATTTATGGTACTAAAGTTAGTCCGCCGAGTCCCCTAGTTTATCTTTGATACTAATTTATTTGACGTTTGCGTTGAATGTTATTGTTTGTCAATTTATATAAAAATCGTTAAAAAAATATATTATTATGATTGACTTGATGGATTTGGAAGATTTGGATATGCTGGAGACATCTCGGAGATCTTACAAACACCGACATCGTGTGAATCCTTTTGAATTGAGTGACGAAGATTTTAGAATAAGTACCTATAGGTTCACAAAACGTTTTGGAGAAAAAATTGTGGATGTTTTACGTGAGGATTTATCCCACGACCCTCGAGGATGCCCATTGAATCCTGAAGTGCAAGTGGTATGCGCATTACGCAAATGGGCTCGCCATTAAGTATGTAAGTACCTAGCCTTGGTCAATGCTAACCTAAGACAAAATCCAAATAATATACTAATATTATTGTTTTATTCGTAGATTCAAGACTATACAGCTGATTTACATGGTGTGTCTCAACCAGTTGTCAACAAAACATGTAAAAAGATAGCAATGTCCTGAAGATTTATAAAAATGCCTATTACTTTAAATAAACAGGAGAAAAGCATTAGGAAGTTCCCCAGTATTGCTAATTTTCCTACAGTAATTGGACCAATAGAATGAACTCTTAAAAGAGTAAAGAAAGTAAATGCTGATGGGGGTCAGTTATATATTAATAGAAATGGATTTTCTTCATTAAATGTGATACAAACTATATAAGAAATTTGTTTTTTTGTCTGTACCGTACCTCTGTTCCGTAACAGCGTGCAGCATCGCGATCCAAGAACGGTAGTTTGAACGCCCGTTCAGTACGGTACGGTGGTACGGCGTCTCACCGTACCACTCGATACGCACCCGCCTTGTGTGTGTATTGAGCTTTACAGTTAGGTATATTAAGAACAATGAATACAAATAAGAAGTGCATTTATTTATTAATATATAAAGGACGTAACATAAACATGCTATTAAAATTACGCGCGCCGCCGCCGTATGTAAGTCGCTGCACTTCACGCTAGAGGTTGTCTAGCAAGCTCACGAGCGCCCAGCGTCTGTCGCCGAATCTCTGGATGTTTTTTAATGGATATTTCAGGTTCGATTAGTGGAATAGATAATATTCAGGACTTATTATTAATAAAATATGTCCTTTCGGGTCGTTTTTCCCAAGAGAAACGTCACTCACGTTTATTCAGTCAACTTGACAGCTTTTTGCCTACTAACGTTTCGTTCACAAAAGAAACCTCAACAAACCATAATGATTTTTTTTATAATTTTCGTTGCCGCCATCTTGAATTTTCGTTTAGACGTCACTATAGGTCAATGACCTCTAGTTGTATACTTGAACTATTAGTTGAGAAAAACTGTTTTATTGTTTTATCGTATTTAGATTACGATATTCATCAAGTACGTGTTTTCAGTTTCCATTTAAAGAAAACCTGATTTTTATACTGATATTTCAAGTAACTACACCAGTCAGGATCGATGACCCCAAAAAAACTATAATCAATTAAGTATTTTTGTTTTGTTTTATCATGTTCAGATATCGATAGGTATTTATAGACATCACGTCTCCGGAGTTTCGCTAACTAATTTACGCGGACGAAGCCGAGGGCAGAAGCTGGTTAGTACTTTAAATAAGTAATTAACTCAATTTGTTCAACAATTCATCGTTGTGTTACTTACAGATGTAGGAGCGCCTACGGTGGTACTCAAACCAAGAGAGAGCTTATCTTCATTAAATGCTGTTACAGTCAGTGGCGGACACAAATATCCTGAAAATTCACTTGCAGGCATAGAGAAAGCACTGCAAGTAAGCAAACACAAATCTAACATATTTGTGTTCACTAACACCTACTCTAAAGATGTTGGCAAACTTGGTTCTATAGAAAACTTGTGCCGAAATACTCGGAGTCAGGTTTTCGGCTAGTATCCGCACCTTTGATATCTTCACTGATCAAAGTATTGCACATGTACCACTGTATTCAGGATAGATTTTACAACTAGAGTGTTCATACTCTGAAAAGAGTCTGAAACATTCAAGGTATTCTTGATATATGCGTTCAGTAAAACACGTTGCTCCGTTTAAAACTAGTAATTATTTGATCAGCGTATTTTAAATGATAATTGATTTTATTTCTGTAAGTAGGTAGGTTTGTACAAACACTTTTACACGTCAATAAAATTTTAAAAACTAGACCTCATCTAGTTTTTTAAATTATATCGGCGTATCTGACAACTCTGATAAGAAAGGCCGAAACAAACTCAGAAGTCACAGTCTCTTTTAAAGTCCAGACATAAATCTTGGAGATCATAATATGAAGACCATGTGGATTGGTGTCTGAAATGTCTTTTGAGGAAAGAACCACACAGATTGAGTGGACCTGTCCAGTCAGTGCACGCATTTGTCAGAAATCGTGCAGCTCAACTCAGAACTTAAGGAGCTGAACGATTCAAAGAACAATACTAAAGAAAGGACATTAAATATAAACACATAGTGACATAGGAGGTTAGGATAACTGTGGCATAATGGCATAATGTAACTGTATTTTTTGGAAAACTAAATTCGCAAAATTTTACTGATAATAAAGACCTATCACTTTAACATTTTGTTTTTTCTTTGCACTTTGTTATCTTTTTAATTATTGCATAAAAAAGCGGCAAAGTGCGTATCGGACCACGCACAACAAACACAATGGCACCATCTTTTCTCGAAGCTATTTGCAACCCCCTTTTTTTGTGTGGGAAATCATCCAATGACTTCTCCCGCTCTGGGCAGAGCAAAAGGGCGTGTCAGACTTTTACTGACTAAAACCCACCCGTGTTATTTCCGTTGCCCGTGTGCCGGGGCCGCGATATCCCTTTCGGACAAAACCCGCAACCCCAGCAGGCGTTGGTCCTTACGGACCCCGTCAGTTGGTGCCGTCGACCCGGGCCTGGTCCTTATCGGACGGCGAGCTGCCCGTTGCTCACCGTCCGCAAGCCCGCGCCTACGGTGGCCGGAAGTCGGCTCGCGACTTCCGACGCCCGGCAGGTATCTAAGTATATAACTATGTATTCTCACTTTTGTAGTTAAAAATGATATAGAGTAAGAAACAGTGTAGGATAATAAATAAGGGAAAACATTTCTGTCGGGTAGGTACTGAACTGATAAATGGCAACCTTTAACCAATGGTTTAAAGTTAGTACAAACGGTCAGTTTTTTTTTCTATGACCTACGTTTTGTAGGACGTGTGCATACATTTGATTTCTACTGTTTCATTTAGCTCCTATGAAAAATCGGTAGCAAAAAGTTTCCGAACCAATGAATACTGTGGAACGACGAACTGTGTGCAAGTCTCTGGAGCGGACGCTGGCCTTCCGTAATAACTATTTTAGGCTGGTTTCACAGCTGTCTGGGAGAGGGAGTCTGTCTGGGAGTAACGCCCGCAGTGCTCTGAAACGAGTGGGTTGAGTACTATTACTGCATAGTAGGTCAGAAAATTTATACTTTTTATAGCCCACTAAGAACTCGTCTTGTTTGTGACAGAACCGACTTAAACACTTACGTATATATTAACATAATTAGGAAACACGAAAATTTTACGGCCTTATAGACAAATTCATTTTGATAAAATTTTAATCCATCCAGTATCCATAAGATGATAACCGTTACGTCATAAAACTTGTTATTTAATGTAAGAACAACTTAACTTGTCTCTCTCAGTGATCGCTGTAAAATATGAGTATTTTTAGTACGCTCGGTTTAGTGTTTGTACGCAAAATACGCGCTTTGATGTGGAGTTGCGGACCGCACGGTGTATAGCAGCTAGTTTTACTAGTGTTTTTTGTTTTCTAATGTTAAATGTTCTATTGTGACAATAAAAAGCAATGGTTTCCCGGTTTTTTTATATACCTAAACATAAAAAGAAAAACAGCCTTTTATTTCATGCATTGCATCATCAAAAAGGTTATTTAAAAAAAAAAATATACAATGTAGTATTTAAAACAAAAAAGAGACTGTTACATTTGTTATTGTTATCATTTCATAATAATTAATAAGTAATTTTCATAACATCTTTTCATTTGTTATTAGATTCTTATAATAATTAAAATATAATAATAATAGTTAAAAGGTACAAATTAAATTTGAGTGTTTGTAATTATAATTATAATTGTTGAATTATTAATAAAAACAAAATAAAAATAGCATGCATGAACCAGACTCGTGAGGGTGAAGACCTCCTCTAGAGAACATCAGCGGTCTCGTTCTTTGGCTTGTGTCAGCCAGTTTTTGCTTGCGACTCGTGTGATGTCGTCCGCCCATCTAGTTACAGGTCTTCCCCTTTTCTATCTCCATTTCAACTTTAAAGCGTAGATGAGAGCATCTTTTACCCCTGTCTTTTTCCTAATGGTAATGTGACGTATTTTTTGACACTTTTTGATTTTTGCGACACTTCTCTCCATGTTTCGCTAGCAGGACGTGATTTTATTTTTCACTCTCTTGGTCAACTTCCACGTTTGACAGGCGTAGGTTAATTAAGGTAAAAGACATGAGTCCATGACTTTGCTTTTGATTTTCATCGGCATCTGACTTTGTAGAATTTGCTTTAGGCTCCAAAACTTTTTCCATATCGTTATTATTCTTCTATCTACTTCTGCACTGTTATGCAGTTTTTGGAACGAGATTTGTTTCCTCTACGTATTCTACTGGTGTGTTGTCGAGGCAAATAGAGTTCTGTGGGGCATTTCTCATGAGTTTAGTTTTGCTCAGGTTCACTTCCAGTCCTGCCTCTCTGCTTGCTTGTTTTAGCGTGTGTAGTATTGGCTCTAGATCTTTGCTGTTTTCTGATAGGAGGACAATGTCATCTGCGAACCTTTGGTTACTAATATTTTTTCCTTCTATACATATACCGGCTCTATCTCAATTTAGTTTACCAATAACCGATTCCAGTACTGCTACAAAGATTCGTGGTGATAGGGGGTCGCCTTGTCGTACTCCTCTTTTGATTGGGAAAGGTGATCCTGCGGTCTCTGGTTTCACTCTACTAGTGTTGTTCTCGTAAAGGTGTTTTAAGGCTTGCACATACTTTTTCTCCACACGATTGTAAAGCCATATCAAATTCAGGGATGTAGTATTGTATCTTTAAAAGCTTTCTGATAGTCTACAAACCCTATGTAGAGAGGGCGATGGTATTCTTGATATTTTTCAATAGGCAATTCTAACGAGTGGATCTGATCCATTGTGGAATATCTCTTTTGGAACCCAGCTTGTTCGATCGGTTGACTTTTTTCTAGTGTAGTACTGATTATTTTCTTTAAAGATGATGAGAATAATTTGTAGAGTGATGGAAGAAGGCTAATTGGTCGATGATTGCCTATGTTTTTTGGGTCACCTTTTTTAAACAACAAGTTAATATTAGGCTCAGACCCAAATGGGGAACTTACATAGAGGAACTTAGTATCAAATTAAATAGATGTGTCAGAGGATTTATTAGGAAAGCACCAGCTATTTTAATGTTCTCGTTTGTTATTCTGCCCGGTCTAGATAATAGAGTAGAGAATCATTATTCAAGAATCATTAATTTAATTAAACTCTTGAAGGCCTATAGACAGTCCCAAAGCGCCCACCCTTCACCACTTCCTAGTGTTTGAGCTGGGGAAAAGAAGTGGCGCAACAAACTCCCCAGAAACACGTCTGAGTCTGTTTAGTTACAAGAACTTGAACTATATTACCAGCTTAGGATAAATATTATAATGAAAGACTCACCCGGGAGTCACGAGCCGACTTCCGGCCACCGTAGGCGCGGGCTTGCGGACGGTGAGCAATGGGCAGCTCGCCGTCCGATAAGGCCCGGGTCGACGGCGCGTTGTGTTCCACGCGCGCCTCAAAGAGATGTCAGCTCCAACTGACGGGGTCCGTAAGGACCAATGCCTGCTGGGGTTGCGGGTTTGTCCGAAAGGGGTATCGCGGCCCCGGCACACAGGCAACGGAAGGAAAACGGGTGGGTTTTAGTCAGTAAAAGTCTGACACGCCCTCTCGCTCTGCCCAGAGCGGGAGAAGTCATTTGATGATTTACCACCCTCAAAAAAAAAAAAAAACCCAGTCGCACCAACAAACACACACGCATACTACGTTAAATACTACATTAGTCTTCGAGTAATCTGGGCTTCAACCCAAATATATTTAACTGAATAAATAATACTAGCTATCTTATGACAGCCCACCCATCAAATCTTATACACCAAGTCTGCTAATATAACTAGCCTAGGATATTACGTCCACACCCTACCGTGGTGTCGTGGTGATGTAGATACCGCGAGGCTGGTCTATTTTATTTACTTCCATAGTATCATGTCTTACGATCAAAGTTGACAAATTGAGTCACTTGAACAAAACATTACGCCTGTAATCCTCTAAGCTTTAGGCAGAGTTGTACCCATAGAACACCCACATTTCGCCAGTTATGTTAAGTCCCATGTAAATAGGTAAATATTGCCATCAACCGAGCACAAATCTAGACTTCGGGCTGTTACTGATCAATTCCTCATAGAAAAATCCAATAACACTTTTTTTTTTTTTTTTTTTTGTGGGTGGGAAATCATCAAATGACTCCTCCCGCTCTGGGCGGAGCGAGAGGGAGTGTCAGACTTTTACTGACTAAAACCCACCCGTGTTCCTTCCGTTGCCTGTGTGCCAGGGCCGCGATATCCCTTTCGGACAAACTCGCAACCCTGGCAGGCATTGGCCCTTACGGACCCCGTCAGTTGGTGCTGACATCTCTTTGAGGCGCGCGTGGAACACAACGCGCCGTCGACCCGGGCCTGGTCCTAATCGGACGGCGAGCTACCCATTGCCCACCGTCCGCAAGCCCGCGCCTACGGTGGCCGGAAGTCGGCTCGCGACTCCCGACGCCTGGGGCGTCTCCTGCGGCGACTAGGGGCGCGAGGGCGCGCATCTTGCATTTCCCTCGCGCGCTCCGCCTCCTCCTTCGCGAGCATTACTACTTCGCAGAAGGAAGTGACGGCTTCCCATGCACTCTCGCTCCGGACCATGGCCTGAACCAGGGCCGGACGCGAGAGATCGCCGCTGCCGATCGCCTCCGTGAGGACACGGCGGTGCCCCGCCCAAGCCGGGCAGACCTCCACCGTATGCTCCACCGTGTCCTCCGGGCGATCCACACAATGGTAACACCCCGGGCGTTTCCTCCCGCTTTATCCTGAACAGGAACCTCCCGAAACAACCGTGTCCGGTGAGGACCTGCGTCAGGCGGAAGGTGAGGACGCCGTGGCGCCTCTCTAGCCACTCCTCAAAGAGGGGCCTTACCGCCGCAATTGTGGCGTGCCCAGCGCTGGGTTGCGACAATCGCACTCTCCATGCCGCCATGAGATCCCGCCGGAGCTCTGTCCGCTGTGCCGTGATTTCTCGCGGCAGCGGAGTTACACCCCGGCGTTTCGCCTCCTCGCGCAACTCCCACATGTGCGCGAGGATTTTTGCCTCCAGATCCCATGGCGGTAGTCCGGCAAGGAGGCTCGCCGCCTCACGGGAGACCGTGCGGTATCCTCTGACTAGCCTAATGGCCATGACCCTTTGGGACGCGTTCAATCGCTGGGCTGGTCGCAGCCTTAATGAACGCGCCCACACCGGTGCCCCGTAAAGGGCCATGGACCGCACGATCCCCGCGTAGAGCCTCCGGCAGGAGGCGTTTGGACCCCCTAGATTGGGCAGAAGCCGCTTCAAAGCAGCCCCAGCCCTCTGCAGTTTGGGAGCCAAACGTCGGAAGTGCTCCACGAAGTTCCACCGGCTGTCGAGGACGAGTCCCAGGTACTTCATCGTCGACTCGACACCGATGTGAACCCCTCCCGCCGTTATCTGGGAACCCGACAGTGGCGCGTTCCGAGGACCATAGAAACACATGGCCTCGGACTTGTGCAAGGCCACCTCGAGTCCCAGTTGCCGGATCCTATCGACGATTGTCGCAACCCAACGTGTCGCTAGTTCGGCCGCCGCCTCATGCGACCTCCCCTGCACCAGGACCAGCGTGTCGTCAGCGTAGCAGACTACGCTGACGCCGCTAGGGAGGTCGGCGCGCAGCACCCAGTCGTAGCCGATGTCCCACAGATGCGGCCCCAGGACCGATCCCTGCGGGACACCGCACGACATCTCTCGCCGGTTCCACTCTCCGTGGTGACCGGGGTAGATGACGGCCCTGTCCGTCAAATAGGCCTCGACCACTCGACAGAGGTAGGTCGGCATCCGGTGATACCGGAGTGCCTCCCCAATGCAACTCCAGGGCATTGTATTGAACGCATTGGCGATGTCAAGAGACACCGCCAAGACCACCCCACCCCGAGCAACAGCATCCCCCGTCGTGAGGGCTCGAACGCGCATGATGGCATCCACCGTAGAGCGCCCCTTGCGGAAACCAAACTGGCTGTCCGCCAAACGGCGGACGGAGAGTCCGCCGGGCGCCCCGGCTTCTTGATGAGGACCAGTTTCCCCGTCTTCCAACGAAGTGGGAACTGGCCCCTCTCCAAGCATGCGCTAAAGAGCCCTCGAAGTCGAGGCCCGAGAGCCTCTAAGGCCAGAACCCAGGCTTTTCCAGGTAAGCCGTCGGGTCCTGGGGTGGTATTTTTGGCATTCAGCCTACGTACCGCCACTCTCATATCTACCCCGGTCACCTCCGGAGATTCGTCGTCGTCGTCGTTTCCTGTGTGGTCCGCATCGGGCACCGCAGGAGGCGGAGCCATGGGCGGGGGAGTATGTTCTCCTCGCGAAGGGAACAGAGCGCTCACCACGTCCTCCACGAGCTGGGGCCGGAGACTCTGCGTCAGCGGGGGAGCCCATGGGCGGAGCTTGTCTCGCACCCATTTATATGGGCGTCCCCACGGGTCTCTGTTCAGAGTCTCCAGCGACTCCTCGCGGGCCAGTCCTCTGGCCCGCTCGATCCCGGCTTGGAGGGCGGTCTTCGCCGTTCTGTACCCGGCGTACAGCTCCGCCTCAATGGCTTCCGTATCCGGCGGGCGGATACGAAGCCTGCGGTGCCTGGCGTACAAGTGGCGCGCAGCAACGCACGCCGCGCGTAAAGCGGTCAGCTCACGCGACCACCAGTACACCTGGCGCTGAGCACGTCTGGGCTGGACCCGGGGCATTGCCACGTCACATATTTCGGACATGGCCTCCCGGAACCACTCCGCTTCGTCGTTGATGTCGGCAGGCCTGTCCGGTGATGTCACCCAGGCCTGCACGATCGAGGCTTCCAGGAAGAGCTCCCGGTCCAGCTGCTTCAGCGCCCACCGCGGACCACTCGGGGTCTGTCTGACCGGCGTGCCCGAGGTCTGGGCGGAGACGTCAAACCGGATGTACCGGTGATCGGAATAGGTCTCCACCCTCTCCATGACGCGCCAGTCGATGACACGTGGCGACAGAGCGGGGCTGGCGAACGAAATGTCCACCACTGACTCGCCCCGCATCCGCACGCACGTGGGAACAGAACCCCGGTTTAGGACGACCAGGCCCGACTCCAGAGCCCAGTCCTCCACCATCCTGCCCCGTGTGTCCGTTAACCGGGAATCCCAAGCCACGTTCTTGACATTGAAGTCCCCGAGGACGAGGGTTCACGGGGAGGGGATGGTACCCGACGACGACGACTCTCAACTCCCCAAGGGAGTTGTGGAACTCGGCGAGAGTTCGGTTCGGGGAAAAGTACGCTCCCACCACGACAATCTCCCCGAACCGTGCTGCTACGCAACCCCGTCCCTTCTTGACGGCCTCGAGGGATGGGGTACCGGCGGCGGCCGACGAAATAATGGCCACTGAGCCGCTCAGGTCCTCCACCCAGTAATCCCTGGGCGGGACAAAGTACGGCTCAGCGACCACGGCGATGTTAATCGACCACTGCGCCATGCTCTGGAGCAACAGATCCTGAGCTGCGGCGCAGTGGTTGATATTCGCCTGGAGGAGGCGTAATGGACCTATTGGCAGTCCATTTTAGCCCCCCCCGGAGCCCCTCGTGAGGGCCCCGCCACGGCGGCAACGGCCGCGGCGGCGACGACGGTGGTGGCGGCAGCGGCGGCGGCAGTAGTAGCGGCGGCTGCGGCAGTGACGGCGGTGGCGGAGGACTTGCTCCTGGCTTTGGCGGGTTGGGTGCAGGCCTTACTCCCAATCCGGTGCTCGGCCGGCTTGCCAGCCGCTGCACATACGGCGCAGTGCGGCGTGGCTTCTCACGAGCCGGCCTTGTGACCGGGCTGACCGCAGCGATAGCAGTGATCGCTGCGGTCCACCTCCGAGGTGCATTTAGCTCCCACGTGGTTGCCCACATGGCAGCGGAAGCACCTCAGAGGTCTGGGTTCGAGCAGTTTCACCTGCGCGGATACCCAGCCCACCAATAACCTTTGGCCCTCCCCGGCGATTTTTCTGGCCGCCGACACGGGGCAGCTCACCGTTACGACTCGCATCCCCGTGAAGCCAGGACGGATGGTGCCCGCTCTAACCTGCTCGGCAGAGCACCCCCCAGTCCTGACGACAGCGGCCACCACCTGTTCCTCCGCCACTGAGTCGTCCAGGCCCGAGATGCGCATGTCCACGCACTTGGTGGGCCTGGACACTCGGGCCTCGTCCGCATTTAAGGACGCCCTGAGCTTTTCAGCTAGGGCGTCAGCGGCCGGGCCACTGGCCACTCCGGGGAGCTCTAGCATCCGGGCGCCAGTCGCAGTGACCCTAACCCGGATGCCCTGAGTGGCGCCGATCTCTTCCAGATCCACCGCCGCCCCAACCTTGGAGAGCACGTCGCGGTAGGACACGCCCTTCTTTTCCGCTTCCGGCTGTAGTGTAATCACTACAGCTGCGGACTTCGGGGCGCGGCAGCGGCGCAAGGAGCAAAGCGTCGCCGCTTTGCTCCTTGCGCCGCTGCCGCCTGGCCTTCTTTTTGGCCGCCCTTTTGGCCTTGCCTGCCTTCTTCTTCTCCCCGGCTATTTGCCACTCGGCGTCAGCCTGGGGAGATTTAGGAAGCGGAGGCGGCCGTTTCGCCGCCGGGGGCGGAGCTCCCGCTGCCAGGGCCGGGGCCGAGGCCGGGGCCCCCACCGCCTTGGCCGGGGCCCTCGCTGCCTGTGTAGCAGCCCCACCCCTGGTCTGCCCTGACGGGCCTTGCTTGGCCGCCGCGGCAGCTGCGGTGGCGGCATACGATGCCGCCTTCCGCTGGCCCGAGGCCGGCTGGCTCGCCGCTAACGGAGGGCGCAAGACCACGGCCTCCAGTACGGAGAACCGGCTGTTGAACGCAGCCAGCTCCTTCCGCATCAGGGCCAAAACCCGGTCCTCCGCCAGCAAGGGCGGGCCCTGCCCTTGCACCGCTCCGCGCTGCAACACAACGCGGGGGCCGGCTCCACTAAGCCTGGCCAGGTCTGCTCGGAGCTCCACGTTCTCCTTTCGGAGAAGCTCCATAGCGGCCGTCAAGCGGCCGACCTCCGCCCGCATCTCGGACAGTACGTCCGACGGAGGCCCGACCTGAAGGGCCCTCGCTGCCGCCATAATGGAGGCCGTAGCCGCGGGTATGGCCTTGTCTTTTGAAGACTGTAACTTCTTCAAGGCCACACTCCTGATGGCGGCTGCTACGACCTCTGCAAACCTGGCCGCTCGCTCGGAATCGGAGCCCCCAGCGGCCACTTTGGCGGCCTCGTCGGTCGCCACTCCTCCCTTGGCACGGTTCGCGGTGGCGCCAGCCTGTGCCGTCGTGCCCTTTTTTTGGACGGTGACACCTACCGACACCTTGGTTGAAGCCCCGGACGAGACCTCAGGGTCACTCTCCCCGCCGATTCCTGGGGGGGTATCGGGCCGCTTGATGCGACCCCGATTGCCACGCCCAAGCTTCGAGGTCACCGCCGCGCGACCTCGGCCTCTCCTAACAGTCGGCACTTTAGCGATCGGCAGGCTTTCCTCGCTCGAGGATAGTCCCGCCGATCCCGTGCGGTCCGACTTATAGCCGCGCGAGCGTTTCCCCCAAAACCTGCCCATGTCCTGCTCGGACCCAGCCCGGTCCCCGGAGGGACAGGAGTCTCCTCGACTCTGGTTGCCGTTGCCGGCAAGCGGTTCCTCCGCCAATAATATTGGCACGTCGTCTGTGGGTTTTTTTTGTATCAAAAATTTATCCATTTTAGATCCCACGAGTAAAAACTATATCCAACCAACCAACCAAAAAATAGTGGTTCGCACTAGTGACTAATTAAGCTACCCATTAGTCAAGCTATCAACCTCCCTCACGGTGCGCCGCCGCTTGGAAGTTTGGGGTGATTTTTTATAGAGGTTTTCTACCTCGCGGCCCGGGCGGTTAAGCCAAGACCCTCGACCCCCGTCAAATGCCAGAGACATGACCTTGACACTCTTCGGGGCTACGAGACCAACGGTGGCAGGAGAAAAGACTTCCTCCCGCCTGCCCGACGGCAGGGTTAGTGCACGCCGAGCCCGCTCCCACTGGAACGCTGCTCAACGTGTACTCTCTACGAGTACACGTTAGAGCGTTCACTCCTCTGACAGGATATTGGCATACGGGCAACGAGACCCCTTAGGCACGCAGTACCTAATGGGGAGACATTGCCCGCACCCCAGGGTGCACCGTCCCGGAGACTGGCCTTCCCCCCGGAAGCATCCGTAAGGGAACTCCAGCCCCCAGGCACACGGGGAGGTTTCCTGTCCTAGCACCCCTACTTTTTCTGACCTGGAAGTCGAACCCAGGACTTTATGCTCAACAATAGTGCTTACGACCACTAGACCAACGAGGTAGACATGAGGTAGACTAACTAATTAACGACGCTTTAAAATAAAACAATCTTGTCATTGATTTTATTTTTATTGAAAATTAAAGTATTATTCATAAGATTTGAATGTGTACAAAGTTTCCGCTTATTTTAGACTTGGTTATTTGAAAAATGGTTGTTATTTTATTTCCGATGTCTATAACTTAGACCAAATAAAAAACCAAGACAGCGCTGCGAACTATGCAGTGAAGTATGCAAAAACTACACCTCCGCTCGATGCATACACTGCTTCCACGCACACATTTACAACGAATTTACAACCAAACTACACCTCATTAAAGTAAGTGTACACATGTTTACGAAAACGGCCTCGACGTCTCTGTTGACAGCGCCATGTCTTGGTTTTTTATTGGGTCTGAGGTTGATAAGTGCTTTGAAATTAGGATAATGTATTTTTGTTAAATACGGCTTGTAGGTGTGTAAATAAATCCTCTTTGAAACTCGGGAAGGAAGTACCCCAGAACTAATTTAATCAGAATTGTTTTTAATTTCTTCCAGTGCCGCTTCCAATGATTCTAGAAAATAAATCTGTTATTAATAAAAACCATTATGTACAAATTAAACGTGTACTGTTGCGATTTAAACTACTAGATATTTTAATTTAGGTAATGTGCTTGCTGTATGAACAACAATGCCTAGGTGAGAACCATTACTACCATAGGTGTGAAGCCACAGACACCTAAGGTGAAGAGTTTGCATTGACTGGTACGAGGGCGACACTGAAAGTTTTTAGAACGGGCCACTTGTAAACGATATAATAAAATAAAAAAATCAAACTTTGAAAATGGAACTCTTTACCAATATTATTGTGTATGTATTTTATTCATTTGTCATTTGTTTACGATTTAGCGGCAAATTGAAAATTGTCTGTGTCACGTCAACATAAATTTAACGCGAGAAAATTTTCGTACAATGATGTTTTATGACTTTCGATGTCATTTCAGTCAACAAGAAAGTTATGATAGACTTCCATCGGTCTTTCACGATGAAGCCCCATCGCGTGCCACTGTTTACAACTGGTTTAATGAGTTTAAACGTGGTCGCACTAATGTCACCGATGATCTGCGTGAGGGACGGCCTTCTACGGCGACGACTGAAGATAACATCAGTGTTGTGCAGCGTATGATAGAGAATGACAAAAGAGTGACTTATCAGCAGATTCGGACAAGCTTAGGCATCGGTATGAGTCAAGTGCACACAATCCTCTATGAACATTTAGCGGTCAGGAAGCTTTGTGCCCGGTGGATACCTCATAATTTGACAGAGGTTCAAAAACTCCGTCGTGTTGATTGGTGTCGTGAAATGGTTCAAAGATTTAACGGAGGTGACTCAAATGCTGTGTTCGACCTACTTACGGGTGACGAAAACTGGATTTATTATTATGATCCTGAATCTAAGAGACAGTCTGCTGTCTGGGTGTTTCCTTCCGAGGAGTTGCCTACTAAAGTGAAGAGAGGTCAAGCGTGGGAAAAAAGATGGTGACCTCGTTCTTCGGAAGGACAGGTCATTACGCAACAATTGTTTTAGAGGATCGAAAATCAGTTACTGCAGAGTGGTACACTAACAATTGTTTGCTACTTATCTTGGAAAAAGTTCCGAGAGCAACGACCTCGCAGTAGGATCCTCCTTCACCACGACAACGCCTCGTCGCACACCGCCAAGCTAACAATCGAGTACTCGGCGACGTCAGACGTGGAAATACTGGGACACCTGCCCTTTAGCCCCGACCTTGCACATTGCGATTTTTATTTATTTCCGAAAATAAAAGAAAAACTTCGAGGAAAACGTTTTATGGACTCCGAGGAAGCAGTGGCTGCGTTTCAAAATTATGTTGAAGAGACCCCTAAGGACGAGTGGGATAAGTGCTTTTCTCTGTGGTTCCATCGGATGCAGCGATGTATTGATGTAATTATTGGATGATTGAAAATATTGGATGATCTTCTCGAAATTGCCTCTATTAAAGCTAGCAAATATTAAAGTAGTGTGGAAAATGACAAGGGTCGTCGATTTGATAGGACAAAGGCAGCTATAACAAAATTTTCGGTTGGCGATTTCATGTTATTAGAAAACGAAGAGGGAAAACAAACTAAGTTAGATCAGAAGTTCAGAAGTCCATTTAAACGGACCTCTGAACTTCTGATCTAACTTAGTAGCGGAAGTTTTGAATGGCGATCGCTATAAGTAAAAGCTTTAAATCATAACTGTACTTACAAATACGCTTGCGATAGCTTAAGAATGATGCCAGTAAGTCATGTACCAGTTGAAGAAGATGGTGATCACAGTGGTGATGAGCAACACGCAAGCGAGGACGCAACCAAAATAAAAAACTTGCCTCCAATGTCGATGTCGTGAATATTAAACTTTTCGAAGAAGTCCGGCAGCGAGCAGCAGTAAGTATACTTATCGTTGAATTCAATCCTCTTTGAATAATCGGTGCAAATGCCCTTGCATTTGATGTCTTTCTCTGTTGGTGAAGGATCGTTAACGTGGACTATGGCTACTGCGTTATTGTCGACGTACCACACCACCTGTAATTTAATTTGATTGATAATGATAGCCGGCCTCAACATGATGTGAGGAGAATCATCTTGTGCCTAAGTTTCTCCCAACTACAACTCGTGCGAATTAACCAGTCACCTCGCTGGAATGTGATTCCTCTCCTTCTTCCCTGCAGGCGTCCGCTTTGTGCGTTCAGTAGCGATGGCATATTATGATGTGACGTATCAACGCCAGGTGCCTAGTTAACTCGCAAGCATTATGTATTAGGGCCAGCTCCCAGTCTAACGGGATGCAGTTGAATACATCGAGTGACTGCCTATCTGACCTCTACTAACCAGTTACTGAAATTATTACTTTAACACAGTACCCCTTGGTAAGACTGGTTGTCAGATTTTCGAGCTTCAGACTATTACCCGAGACGACTGTCACAAGATCTATGAACGATAACTGGGATCGATGGCTTAGTGCGGATTTCAGCAATGAAATTGAACGCGTTCAGCACATCTAAACGCATTCAAGAGCGGTTAGTGTACAATATTCCATAACAATTTGACACTGACAGCTCTTGAACGCGTTTTAGATTTGCTGATCGCGTTCAGTTTCATTGGTGAAATCAGCCCTTAGTGTGCTTCCCGAGGCACGGACCCCTCCGTGCCACTCATCCATCCATCCATCCCTCCTCCATCCATCTATAAATCCAACCGCAGCAAGTGTAGCTTATTCTAGATCGATTGACCCCGACGGCTGTTAGTGAGCCACTCGCACATCGTGATTTATAGACTTCATCCATCGGTTTCCATCAGGTCAGATCTAGATCAAGGGCAGCCTGCCCTGCTTATTTAGCAATAAAAATAAAAAAGTTTATTTTATACTATTGTAGCCTGTGCTGATATTGTCCACCAACTACATGGTGATACTAGCAGCGCCCCTCGGTTTCACCCGCATAAGTCTCGGTTCCGTGGGAATATCAGGATAAAAAATATCCTGTATTAATCCAGGTTATAAACTAAATTTCATCCAAATTCGTTCAGTAGTTTTTGCGTCAAAGAATAACAAACATCCATCAATCCATCCATCCTCACAAACTTTCGCGTTAATAATATTAGTAGGATTGGTAAGCAGAATCAGGTATATGTACCTTCCATAAATATCGTGGTATAATAGCTCCATTTATGTCTTGAAAAGTGTGCGTGCCAGACCAGGTAATGATTTCTTCGTAGACTGGCAGCATTTTTATGACTTGGTTATTAACTGTTTCCCATGTCGGCTAAAAGAACACAAATAAGAGAACTGCTTAAAATAATTTTTTGACTTCAACTAGAAATAATTAAGTAAGTACCTAACTCAGTTTTTTTTTATTCATTGAAATATTTTTAATGTTATTAAATATCATGAAACCTTATGAGTACCTATTCTAATGTCATAAATAGTGCTTACCTTTGAAGTACTAGGGAGCCAGACCGGGACTACATTCAGGGGATCGATGAACGTGCTCCTCTTAGCAGGGCCATCATTAAAGTCGTTTGCATTCACCAGCTGGGATTTACTATAACATAACGACGATGTCGCGTCGTTACAAGTAAATCCTCTCTCAGTTTTCTCGTAGCCTATTCCTGGGTATCTGTACCAGTTGTAGCCGGGGCTCAGACCGTTGTTGTTAGTTTCAGTCATTATGATGCGTGTATATAAGGGCATATTTTTTTCAGTATCGAAACAGACTTCGTAAGCCTCTAAGAAACCAGAGACGTTGTAGCCCACTCTTATTAATTCGGAGGTTTCCGTTGAGCATTTCTCTTTCTTTCTGATAACGGAGGGTTGAATGCTGTTAGTGCACTGTAGGTCTGAGAACTTGTAAGTATTGCCTTCTACTAAGAACGAGTCTTCTTTATTACAAAATGCCTCTAATATGCTCTTGTTAGGGAACTTTTTGAATGTATTTGACGTCTCTTTTTGGCTAGGGCAAGACAATGTGATTTGTTCTTTTTGTTGCACTACTGTATAATGGTCCGTGGTTTCCAATTTGTGCCAAAATCCTTTTTCATTTAGTACGAGCGGCATATATTGCTCATCTCTCAAGTTCCTGGTTATCAAACATACTGTAAAAAAAGTATGCAATTTTGTAAATATTTTTAGATAATAATGTAGGTAGACATAGTTATTCATAAGTATTCAAAGATTATTCAGCGTGGAGTCTCAACCGCTAATAAACACAAATATTGAAACTTGCCTGAAGACGTGACGTCAAATCTCTTCTGTACTGATCCATGTACGTTGCTTACATTACAGGTATAGTGACCTAGGCCTGCTGAGTTGAAATCGGTAAACACTTTGCCATTAAATGTCCATTCAACCTGGAAGTAACAAGAAATGTGTCAAGTGCCGTCCAAAAAAAAAATGTAGTCTATGGGACTACAATTTTTTTTGTATCAATGAATGTTCATGTACGGTAAACTTTTAGAGTATCACATGTTGCGAAGCCCTTCGAGTAAAAAATTAATATTTTACTAGAAAAAAATATGCACATTTTTCTCTTTAACCTTTAGGTTAAAATGGATAGTATTTTGTGGAGGAGCTCATGGCTAAGCAACAACAGCCGCACTGGTCGATCCATCAGGTAAAGCTACGCTTGCCGGGGTTGGTCAGTGGATGGGTGACCATCTTTACATACCGAGACTCCTCCGTGCCTCGGAAAGCACGTTAAGCCGTTGGTCTCGGCTGTCATTCGTGGATCTTTGACAGTCGTTACGAGTAGTCAGAAGCCCGAAAATCTGACACCAGTCTTACCAAGGGGTATCGTATTACCCAGTTACTGGGTTGTGGAGGTCAGATAGGCAGTCGCTCCATGTAAAATACTGGTATTCAGCTGCATCCGGTTAGACTGGAAGCCGACCCCAACATAGTTGGGAAAAGGCTAGGCAGATTGATTGGATAGTATTTTGTGGCTACATGCTCTTATAATTAATTAATCCATGGCGTTTTAATAACTATGTGCAATGTAAACTTACAACGGGCGTCGGTTTCGCGTTCTGCTGAATGTCACAGTGTTGTGTAATATCTGATGTAACTCCTCTCCAGTCGCTAAGAGAATCGACAGGTAAAAACTCCGGCGCTCTACCGACGTCCACCACGTACGTGTGTGTGTGTGTGTTTCCATGCTTGTCGCTCACACGACACGTATAGCTGCCGTCGTCGCCGTATGAAGCATGTACTATTTGTCTGTACGGTTTTGTGATGTTTTCATTCCGCGTCTGTGTTAGCAGAAACTTATTTTAGTCCATCAAAAACATATTAATGTATTAATTAGGTAAGGATGTATTCTTTTTTACTGGATCAATTCGCATTTTCTATTTAGAAGAGTATTTTTTATTTTTATATTTAAAAAAACCCGCCCAAGTGCGTGTCGGACCACGCACAATGACGGTTTCCGTAGTCGGGATGAATTTATCCCAAGAACAAACTTATCTTTTTAGTTGAAATGAAAATGTTCTCCCATACATTGATATACGTCGCAGTAAATTCTCGAACTGCAAATGTAAGTTAAAAAAATGTGATAACCGAGAACAACCGGATGGTTTTAGTTTTTGAATTAGAAACAGCATCCCGCCACGGTACCCAGTGAGCTTTGTGGACCCGTATTTATGGGCGTTCCGTTCTCGTTTATTAACTAAGTTCATGTGTACCACCGGCATCCGACTCGGAGTCGGTTTGTCCTTAAACCTAATGCCGTTCGCTGGCCGGCCTCTCCCCTGATTACTTACAAGTGTTGGCATCGTCGTCGTCGAGGAATAATAATCATTGCTCGACGGGGTTGTAGTCTCTGATGATTTGGGTGCCGATGTGGTGGTTGTCGACGAGTTCGTGGGTCGTGGGTCTCGGTTTACCTTTAACATTATTAAAACCTTTCAAATGACAGCTGCCCACAGAACATTAATACTCAAGAAGAGCAGCTGCTGCAACACGGCAGCTGACAAGTCATAGTAAACTGACACTTGCTTTACTATAGCAGGTCGATTAAGGTCCAACTTTATTGCGATTTTCTATGAAACTAAGCGCCCTATATATATATTTTTTTTTTTTTAAACGTTGCCCCACACTAAGAATTTCTTCTTGTATCGTGGGTGCGTTTACACACATAGAAACTCACATACACTAACACCCAGACCCATATTGACCCATATTGTGAGCACGAAAGACAGAACTAGCACTAAAACATGCCATGCTATCAATATTTTAAGCATCACAACGAATAAATGGCACAGGGAAGTTATTCCGGATGTTGCAAAAAAAATAAGGCGGAAATTCGCAAATGTTGCGATTTAATATTTTTATATTTTTATTTCTCAAATGAATCATATACATAGAACTGCTTTTAGTATAGAGGTAATTTAATGTAGTTTTAATTAAAATTTATAAATAATTATGAAACAAAGAGTTTCTTTGTTTATAAAAACAAATTGTTAGTCGGAACAATCACGGTCAAGTGGTTTTTGTTTGTGATGTCAAGTGGTAATATTTAATCTAGTTGAACATTTAAGCATTTGTAAAACTTAGATAATCCCACAAACTTGCAACATAACTCTCAACATCTTTCAACAACTTTGACATGTTTACAATAATTACAGAGCGTTGAGTTAGTCGGGTTGGCGCCGCAAAATTCTATGATGCGTTTTAATTCGTTATTTGGACATATTTTTAAATGGTTTTAAGTTATAATATTGTTCTTTCTTGTTGGTAGGCTAATAATCTTCGTAGAAAAATGGTTTTATAATGTTAATATATGCACAATTTTGGTATGTATGTTCTTGAATGAGAAAAATGGGTGAAAATAACAAAACTTTTTTTTGTGTAAACATGCTCGTTTTATTGTAAAACAAATTCTTATAAAACTTATAAGAACCAGTAGGAAATATTGTACAGATTACGAAACAATTATTGTTTTATATAGGTTTCATAGTAAAATAGCGAGAAATCGGGGTTTTAACGCAAGCAGTCCGAAAAGGGACGGGGCCACTCCAAGGTCACGACTAGACTTTGTTTTAATGCGTTTTACAGCTGACTGTTGAAGGCTGATACATGTGTATGTTATTAAGTAAATACGATTATTTGACTACACATTTAAGACATATTTGTTTAACTTACTCTGTGGTCAAAATACACATCTCAGATACACATACTGAAATTTTGAACAGATTAAGTACTTAAGCAACGAGAAAAGTAAACTAGTATCGAAAAAAAATTCACCAAATCTACTTTATTAATATTATTTGATGTTGTTTATTATTTTATTTTCGATCCGTTAAAAAGGTATGTTTTTAAAATTTTACCAAAATTGTATTCTCCTGCACTGTCATAATATCAGTGAAGGAGGACACCTACTTTATACCTGAAGGCCACTAAATTCCCGTAACTACGAGTATAGTTTTTAATCTTGTGATTGCTGTTTGTTTTTTCAATTTGGAGTTTGATATTTGCACGGTCTGTCAAATTAGTCTACGGGATTAAAAAACTAACTTTATTAACGTTCAAATTCAAGTCGCAATAAGCTAGTTTAAAAATATGTGAAAATTAGCGGTATTTTTGACAGATTAAGACTGAGATTAGAATGCGAACGTTTTCAAAAATACGGAAATTGCCCCTCAGTTGTTGCCAATTATTTTGGTGTCATGTAGGTACTGTAAGGTTTTGTGCGATAAGCAACCTTATATTGTACAGGCTATTAAGAAAACAGCCAGGACTACATTCGAACATTCTAGCAATTAATATTTAAATACGTATTCAATAAATAGTGAGAATGCGATACATTATCAGGCAGGCATAGCCCAGACATTAGTTAAGATGATAATAAAAAAAGCAATTAATTCTCTTTTGTTTTTAAAAGTAGAAGTCTATTGTTTGCGTCGTTTCGGAACGTGTTCTTAAAAATTGATAAAATTGAAGTTCGCGCGGTAATCAAATATCTCTGCTTGAAAAATTTTACTACGGAGCAGGTAAATCAAGGCTTGAGAGCAACATTAGGGGTTCATGCTCCTCCATATTCTACGGTTGCGCGTTGGTGTGCTGAGTTCAAGCGAGGAAGAACTTCCACTAACGACGACCCACGAACGTGACGCCCCATATCGGCAGTGACTGAACAAATGTTTAAAAAATTGAAAATATTGTCTTGGCGGATCGTCGTGTTACTGTTCGTTTTATAGCTGAAGAAGTAAAGATTTCGATAGGAAGTGTCCATAATATTATAAACGACCATTTGGGTATGAAAAAAGGGTCAGCGCGCTGGGTGCCCAGAATGCTTTCTGACGCGCAGAAACAAACTCGACTGAGAATTTCACAGAGCTGTTTGGATTTGTTACAACAAGATCCCGATTTTTGGCTCGATTCATAACTATGGACGAAACATGGGCTTCACCATTATGACCCGGAAACGAAACAACAGTCCATGACTTGGAAGCGACCGTCATCTCCAACTCCAAAGAAAGATAGAAAGATCATGGGCTCTCTTTTCTGGGACAGCCAAGGGGTGGTAATGATCGAATATCTTAATCATGGAGCCACTATTACGGGGACTATGTACGCAGGACAAGTAACAAAGTTGCGTGAGGAAATACGCAAGAAACGGCGTGGCAAACTCGCTAAAGTTGTTTTGTTTCACCAAGATAACGCCCCTGCGCACAAGTCCAGAGTTGTGATGGCTGCCATTCAAGAAGCTGGCTTCGAATTGATGGAACATCCTCCATATTCATCGGACCTTGCTCCTAGTGATTTCTACCTATTTCCACGCTTAAAGGAACATCTCAGGGGCCAGAAATTCGAAGATGATGACGGAGTAAATGATAAGTAGTCGCCGCCGTAAATGATTTTTTAAGGGATCAGGAAGAAGATTTTTTTAGAAAGGGAATTTTAGGATTAGAGAAAAGATATACAAAGTGTATAAACCTGAAAGGTGACTACGTCGAAAAATTAAATAACATATAATAAAAGATAATTGCGTCTTACTCATTCTCACTATTTATTGAACACCCCTCGTAAACCAGGAATGTGATTTTTGTTTGATGAAAAAATAGAAGACGACTAGCTACCGAATAGTGCGCGCGTGTCTATTAAATATTGTGTTGAACTTAATAATTATATAAAACACAATATAAAAGCATCATTGTTGTGTTCTTTCCCTCCTCTTCCTCACAGTCCCACACACACATGTACAAAAATAGTGACGTCACAGTACAGTGTATATTTTATCTTTTTTTGGAGATCCTAAATCAATAATATAGATCTTCACGGAAATAATGAGAACATAGTTAGGTACTTACTTCAAACCACATAACTGATTGAGATTCAGAACTATACGCTTCACATTTCAGTTCCCTAGTTTCACCCTCTAATAAGTATACGTTATGCTTTGTGCCGAAGGTCTTGAGGTGCTCTGCAGAAAAATAATACATACGATTTAGAAATATTTAACATTACCATTCCTCACGAAAACTAGACAAAAATATTTTAATTGCTTAAGGTTTATGTATATTTATTCATTAACTAGTGATAACCGGAATTCTAAAGATTGTATTTCGAATCCTAATCCCACAAGCAGGGTCGTACATCACTGGCTGAACAAGCTGTCAGTTGAAGGTCACAGGAGCGTCACTTCCCGTTCCCGTGCTTAGTTTTGACCGCGGCGATTTGGGTATCAATGTTGGAATGTAATTAGTGAAGTGTAATTGTTGCGTTGACTGGTATCGGTCATACACGTGTACGATTCAGTACAGAACAAATCTTATATAGCTTAACGATTATCGAACACCAACTTGAGGTTTCGAGTTTTGTTTGTTTTGGTTTTATGTTGTGCCTCTCGACACTTACTTGCAAAGTAATATTATGATACATTATTGAACACCGAAGTCGACATTGATAAAGTCCCCGAGATTGCGTCAGAGAATATGAAACGTGGTGGCACCCGTTTTCATTCGGTAGCAGACATAAAGGAGAATTCGCGCTGAGAACTAAACTCAATTCCCTAAAAAGCGTTTAAAAAATGTTTTGATGATTGGATTTTTCGTTGGCGTAAGTGTATCGTTTCCGAAGGAGCATACTTTGAAGGCCATACAATAATTTTGGATGAATAACTATCATTTTGTGTATTATTGATCTTTTCCCGGTACTTTTTTGACAGAGTATTATATAAATTAAGAGATTTAAATATCTTGTATGAAAATAAATAATTTGCAAAGTAACTTACTTCCAACTGCTGCTTGGAACGTAGTGCGGACGGAACCAACATTGTTCTTAGCTTCACATGTGTACGATGCAGAATCATTTTCTTCCGGTTTCACAATAACTAGAGCTCCATCCTCAATGGAATACTTTCCATCTGAAATAAGCGATTTATTCATAAGTAATATATAGATTATCCAATATTTTTTTAGTAATGTTATCTATAAATAGTTTCTTCTTTAAGTGTCGAAAAAAATATACTTATTTATTTATTTATAACATCTTAAACTATCATTTCAGGGTTTACCCTAATGCGACAGCTAAGAACCTAAACTAATATTACTTACAACCAAATTAGAAAAAAAAATAAAACTAACAACATTATTAAAATTAAATAAACATAAAATAAACAAACTTGACAAAGTTTAACCGGATACGGCTGAATACCAGTATTTAACATGGAGCGACTGCCTTTCTGACCTCCACGACCCAGTTACTGGGTAATACTATAGATTAAAGTCCATAGTAAGACTACGTTGTCAGACTTTCGGCCGTATCACCACCCGTAACGACTGTCAAAGATCTACGAATGACAGCCGCGACCACCACCGGCTTTACGTAATTTCCGAGGCTCGGAGGGGTCTACCCTTCGATCCCGTCACTCTTTTATCGCGTAAATTAAACTTAAATGTCCGACCAGAATGAATATAGCTGAGAATAGGATATTAGAGTAATGAGATTTTTACTAATCGCATGCACAACCATGGTCTGGGTTCGACTCCTATAGTTGGATTTTACTTTCGTTTTAATGCGTTTAAAGCGAAAGTAAAGTCCAACCTTTGTTCAAATGCATACTATTCTATCAACGACTACTTAAATGATAAGAATAGTTAATTGCTGTGATTAACTCAAGACAAGTTTATGTTCTTTCTCCAGCTTACCTACTAACAAGTTATATGAGTTTATATAATTGTTTATTTTATTTGACTTTATAAGTCAAGTTATATTAACTTAATTTTAATTTATTGTTGACATAATCTACTCATTACAATGTTTTTTTTAATAATTTGTATTGCAATAGGTGGTTCTAGTGACCTCGACAATTGATTTTACCTCGATGATAAAAAAAACTATTAATCAATTTGGTTTATTGTGTACTCACCGGGTGTAATTTTAGTGCCATTTATTTTCCAAGTAAGTACTGGTTGTGGAAAACCGACGACATCACAAGGGATCCTCAAAGCTAGATCTCCTTCAATCCCTTCTACTGTTGTAAATTTTGTAGTGATTCCTGGCAGAGCTGAAGAATAAAGGTTAAAAATAAAGTAGACGAAGTAATAAATCATACATAGCAAGTGGTGATCTATATTTTCTACCTGCACCCAGGGACAAAATTGTTAGTTACGTATGGATAAGTCTACGTATTGTTACTTACATTCAACAATAAGCGTTGTAACATGCTCGTCGCTTCCAACTTTGTTCTTTGCTACACACTTGTAGCGTCCCGCGTGTCTGTTCTCCACGCTTGAAATATGCAGCACTATGTCTGATCCGGGAATTTTTGAATCGGAGTCGTTGTTGTCCATAACTAGCCATGTTATTGTAGGTTTTGGTTCACCTTTGACGACCCTGAAAGATTATGAAATGATTGAAGAATGTCCACTTGAACATTTACAAGTGAACACTTACGAAAAGTCGCATCATCTTCATCAACATCATTGCTTAAGGCGCTTTGCTTGTGAACTTACTGGACAGGTAAGCACGAAATCAAGCCTTCAAGCGCAACCCTAATAAGATTCTTGAGTTACCGATTTTATTGGTCATCCATTGGTAGTGAATGGGTGTAGTGTACAAGAAGATTTTTTTAATTCAAGTATTAAAATACTTACGTGCACTCGATACTAGCCGGCTTTCCTATTCTCACTTTCTTATTAGTAACTCCTGATACTTGTGGTGCCTCTGTAAACAATTAAGTACATGCTAAATGCAGTCTTAGTTGTAAGTTTCTGTTACACCTAGATATCATTCAGTTTTGTTAGTACTCATATAAGTAGATGATAACCGTTTATGTACTCACGATAGATTTTCGTTATGAACGTCGCACTGACTGCACCGACCTCATTCTTCGCCTCGCAAGCGTACGAGTTAGTGTCGCTCACCTTCGGATCTCTTATTATGAGCGTTCCGTTCTCTATTGAATACCTTGCGTCTGAAACACAAGAGAAATTATGAATGAAGACACAATTCTTTTATAATCTGATCTTTGTTTTGTTCGCCGCGTTTGGCGAGATATTAGCTGCAGGGCGTACATTGAAGCAGTCAAACATAACTACCACTACTGTTGGTTGTGGAAGTTTTTAAATTCACTCAAAGACGTGTCTGAATAGGATAAAATATTATTGTTAGTATCTTACTTGGATGGATGACACGGCCATTCAACTTCCAAGTGATACTCGGCTTGGGCAGACCGGATGTGATACACGGAATCCTCAGCAAAGGGTCTCCCTCAGTGCTTTCGTAGATGTTAGAATCGCTTGAAACTATTTTTGGAAGATCTGTAAATAGATTGGTAATAATATACTTAATTGTTTACAATACGTTTGTTTGTCTCTGCTAGAAGTGCGATCGCGAAAAATCTTAAATCTATTTATTTATTTATTTAGTTGCTAACATGTAAAACACTGGTAAATAGGCATGCATTCAAATTTCATAACACAGTATTAAGACATGCACCCTGTAAGGAAACTGCAAATGTTTCATATCAAATGATTAAATAATATAATATAATATAATATTGATTCTAATTATAACAATACATTACATTTTACTAAACATTCGTTATTTAATTATTACATTTTATTTCAAATAAATCATTATTATTAATTCTTTCATGCATTTTAGTCATTATAGGTAAGCATAATTTAATAAAGTCATTAATTTATTATTTCACTTAAAAGTGCGTCAAGCATATTGTTACAAGGTCAATCAATTCACAATTTGTCGGTTTTAAATTCCTCAACGGTATAATATCCTTTCTTTATTAACAGAGATTTCAACTGTTTCGAGAAAATTGAGTAATTTGGTAGGGATTTTAAACTTTCCGGTAATTTGTTAAATATATTAGCTAGTCTTGAATATGGGCTTTTCCCGATAAATTTTAAGTATTTCATGGGCAGTATAAGTCTATTCTTGTTCCGTCGGTTATACTTTTCGTTTAGCTCGATATTAGATTTGACGTCTCCGTACCTTGCACCTCAAGTGTTGTGATGTGTTCATCACTTCCAACTTTGTTCTTTGCTACACACTTGTAGCGTCCCGCGTGTCTGTTCTCCACGCTTGAAATATGCAGCTCTATGTCTGATCCGGGAATTTTTGAACCGGAGCCGGAGTTGTCCATAACTTGCCATGTTATTGTAGGTTTTGGTTCACCTTTGACGACCCTGAAAGATTATGAAATGATTGAAGAATGTCCACTTGAACATTTACAAGTGAACACTTACGAAAAGTCGCATCATCTTCATCAACATCATTGCTTAAGGCGCTTTGCTTGTGAACTTACTGGACAGGTAAGCACGAAATCAAGCCTTCAAGCGCAACCCTAATAAGATTCTTGAGTTATCGATTTTATTGGTCATCCATTGGTAGTGAATGGGTGTAGCGTTCAAGAAGATTTTTTTAATTCAAGTATTAAAATACTTACGTGCACTCGATACTAGCCGGCTTTCCTATTCTCACTTTCTTATTAGTAACTCCTGATACTTGTGGTGCCTCTGTAAACAATTAAGTACATGCTAAATGCAGTCTTAGTTGTAAGTTTCTGTTACACCTAGATATCATTCAGTTTTGTTAGTACTCATATAAGTAGATGATAACCGTTTATGTACTCACGATAGATTTTCGTTATGAACGTCGTACTGACTGCACCGACCTCATTCTTCGCCTCGCAAGTGTACGAGTTAGTGTCGCTCACCTTCGGATCTCTTATTATGAGCATTCCGTTCTCTATTGAATACCTTGCGTCTGAAACACAAGAGAAATTATGAATGAAGACACAATTATTTCAAAGCGGGGATCGAGCGGGCCAGAGGACTGGCCCGCGAGGAGTCGCTGGAGACTCTGAACAGAGACCCGTGGGGACGCCCATATAAATGGGTGCGAGATAAGCTCCGCCCATGGGCTCCCTCGCTGACGCAGAGTCTCCGGCCCCAGCTCGTGGAGGACGTGGTGAGCGCTCTGTTCCCTTCGCGAGGGGAACATACTCCCCCGCCCATGGCTCCGCCTCCTGCGGTGCCCGATGTGGACCACAACAGTGACGCCGACGACGACGATACTCCGAAGGTGTCCGAGGTAGATCTGAGAGTGGCGGTACGTAGGCTGAGTGCCAAAAATACCGCCCCAGGACCCGACGGCTTACCTGGAAAAGCCTGAGTTCTGGCCTTAGAGGCTCTCGGGCCTCGACTTCGAGGGCTCTTAAGCGCATGCTTGGAGAGGGGCTCAAACTCAAACTCAAAGCATTTATTTCAAATAAACCAATTACAGGCACTTTTGAATTGTCAAGGGGTCGGTCAGTCAGAAAGATGAAGCTAGATGCCCATTCCAAAGCGTAGTAGGTACCTATGGAGAAGAACGGGCAAGAAACTCCACGGACACTCTTTTAAATCATAATTATGGTTACAAAATATTGGTTACATCATTCATGTTGAAGTTATACATGTGAGAACGATGCAAAACGTTAAAAGCGTCCGTAATAAAAGAAAAAATTCAAAAATTAATTTAAATTAAATTAAAATAAGCCGTGGTAGCTAAGAGATGACCAGTCCCTACTGACGGCGCCCGTTCACGAACATGACGCATGGATTAGCACCATTCAGCTCAACCATTTTGAAGGGAGCTAAATGATCCAACACACGCGCCATCGTCAGCGAGACATTAGAGTGAGCATGACATACTCTCAGCCGCCAAGGCACATTCAAGTCAATGAAAGACATACCCAATACCTAAATGGTAGCTTTATAGTCGGTACATAGTACTCAACATGTGCTATGCAATTATATAATGTTAAGAGATTGTATTTATACAATGCAAGATAGTTTTTAAAATCTTCAGCAACTCCAATAGTATTTTCAAATGCTAATCAATTAGTTTAAGCGCCCTTGTGGAGCAAGACCAGTGTTGAGCCAAGCATTTTTATCAGCGATATAATCTCCCAACTTATAATATGCTTGGCTGCATAGTGTGCGTTTAATATAAGATTTAAATTTCGTTTCATTCAGTTGAAGTATGTTGGGTAGTAGAAGTATTTTATTGTAGCATTTTAAACAGTACCCCATGAAAGACGAGTCCACTTTAGCCAGCCTGAAACCCGGTTGCACTAATTGGTCCCTATTCCTAGTGATGTAATTGTGTTTTGCACCTCTTTTACTAAAAAGATGTAGATTTTTCCTTACGTACATAATGTTTTCATAGATATATTGACAAGGTACCGTCATGATGTTAATATCTTTAAACAGTTCCCTTAGAGAGTCGCGCCTGCGGAGGCCATATATGGCTCTAATGGCTCTTTTCTGCAGAATAAAAATAGACTCGATGTCTGCAGCCCGTCCCCATAGTAGAATACCGTACGACATAATACCATGAAAGTAACTAAAATAGACTAGCCTCGCGGTACCTACGTCAGTAAATTGACGGATTTTTCTCACAGCATATGCTGCTGAACTTAACCGTCCTGAAAGGGATGTTAAATGAGGACCCCATTGAAGCCTTGAGTCGAGCGTGATCCCTAGGAAAACTGTTTTATCGACGAATTCTAGTTTCTCTTGATTCAATATTATCTCACAACTACTACTTTTTACATTTGGTAAAGAAAATCTTATGCACTTCGTTTTTTCCCCATTTAATACTAAATTATTAGCAGTGAACCAATTTTGAACCTGCTGTAGGGCGTTATTTACGTCGTCAAGATTTGATGCACGTCTATTAATTTAAAAAATTAAGGAAGTATCGTCAGCAAATAACACCATTTGTGGTTGAGTTTTTAACAAATGGGGTAGATCATTAATATAAACTAAAAAGAGGAAAGGACCCAATATTGATCCTTGTGGTACACCCATTTTTACTTTTAAACCGATTGAATTGACACCATTTATTTGAACTTGCTGTTGTCTATCATTTAAATATGATTTTACTAAACTGAGCGCAAGTTTTCCAAGCCCGTAATGCTCAAGTTTTAAGATTAAGGTTTCGTGGTCGACGCAGTCAAATGCCTTCGAGAGGTCACAAAAAATTCCTATGGCGTCTTGGGCCTCTTCCCACGCCGTAAATATGTGCTTTAATAAGGTGACACCGGCGTCGGTCGTACAACGTCCCTTGGTGAAACCATACTGTTGATCGTGTAAGATTTTATTGGTGTTAAAATGATTGAGCATTTGATTAAGCATTACCTTTTCAAACACCTTACTTAAAACTGGCAACACGGATACGGGTCTATAATTATTAGTGTCTTTACTGTCCCCGGATTTGAAAAGTGGTATTACCTTACCATATTTCATTAGATCAGGGAAGACTCCTTGATCCACACACAAATTAAATATTAAGGCAAACTACGGCGCTATAGTCTCAATAATAGAGGTACACACTTTGATTGACATTCCCCATAGATCTTCGGTTAATTTGATCTTGATTTGCCTAAAGGCTTTTATTACTGTTGAGGGGCTTATATGCTTGAATTTAAATTCAATCGGCAGGATGAAACGTTTGCTCTTAATAAATCAATTGAACGCGAGGGAGAGGAATGTAAAGTTTCAGTAGTTTTAAGTGGGATGTGGGTAAAGAAATTTACAAATTCTTGAGCAACTTCTTTGTTAGTGCTTATGAGACCCCGTGAAGTTTCTAGAGTGAAATCATTATTATGTCTTTTATTTCTGTTTGTTTCGTCATTGATAATTTTCCAAACCGTCTTTATTTTATTATCGGCTGATTTGATCTTGTTGCTAATGTACAAGGCTTTAGCTACCTTGCAGGTATTTTTGAAAGTTTTAGAGTAACTAGCAAAATACACACATCAACACGGTCTAGGGATATTTCATACTCAATTAAATAACTCGAAAAGTACTGGCCGCATTGGAATCTTTTATACACCGATTTGTTTGTAATTTATCTCAGACTAATTCCAAATTCAAATTTTTGAAAATTCTTTTGTTTCGGTGGCATAAAAATGTCTTGATGTGTAGGAGAGGGAATTTTCATTTGTGCGAAATTTAGAAAACAATACGAATTACGTTTAGTTACAGTTTTTTTTCATTTTTAAACGAAAGATAAAGTTAAAATTGAGGTATTGTAGCCATGCAACGCCAACATTTGACGAGGGCGGAGATGTTACGAGCTGTGGGAATGCTGGAAGCTGGGTCTGTTCAGCGTAATGTTGCTGAGGCCATAGGGACCCACCAAAATGTAATTTCAAGATTGTGGACACACTATCGTGCCACAGGTGAAGTAGCGGAGAGGCACCGGGGGCCAAGTCGCATCACTACCCCCAGACAAGACAGATTTTTGCAAATTACTGCGCGAGCTCAACCAAATGCAACGGCGACTCAATTGGTCCAAAGGCTGTGAGTGGAACACCAAGTGCTTGTGAGTGACCAAACTGTAAGAAGGCGACTGCATGAAAGCAATCTACGCTCTCGTAGACCACTCCGGGTCCCACCTTTACGGAGAGGCAATCGTGGACGACGATTAGAATGGGTTCGGAACCACGTGGACTGGGGCCGTGAGCAATGGTCCAATGTGCTGTTCACGGATGAATCCAGGTTCGGCTTCCATCCAGATTCACGAAGGACGCGTGTTTGGCGAGTTCCTGGACGATGGAGCCGTCTTCAGAACCCTCAGGAAGTTCACCCATACCAAGGAGGAACAATTATGGTTTGGGCAGGAATTCGTCTTGGAGGACGGACGGATCTCGTTTGGGTGCGGGGCAATATGACGGCAGAACGATACGTCCAACAGGTGCTGGGGCCCGTAATCTTGCCCCACAGAACACAAATGGGGCAAGATTTCCTGCTCATGCACGACAATGCCCGGGCACACACGGCGAGAACGGTAGCAGCTTGATTACATACACACAATGTTAGGGCCTTAGACTGGCCTGCTCAATCGCCAGATCTAAATCCCATTGAGCATGCGTGGGATATGCTGCAAAGAAGAGCTCTGAAGGAAGTTCCTGAAAATCTGGCTACAGAAGATCAACTTTTTGCGCACCTCAGAAGGACATGGGACAATATTCCGCAGCAAGACATTGACAACCTTGTTCTGAGCATGCCGAATCGTTGCCGATGTGTTATGAACATCATGGGCGCTTTCTCAGACTACTAACTTCAAGTTTATAAACACAAATTAAATGATTTTTCTATTTTTTTCAGTTTTTACTCATAAATTAAAAGTTAATTCATATACGGTTTCCGTCTATGCTTCATTTTTTTTCCATAAAATCCTGAAATTGTAATCGAAGTACCTTAACCATTATTAAAAAATGGTAGAATATTAAATAACGTATCTTTTAAATATATACATGTCATATAAATAATTAACACATTGATAGTAATTCGCTTTTTTAAAAATATCCCTAGACCGTGTTGATGTGTGTATTTATTAAAAGTTTCAGAGTTAATATAAGGCTTAAGGCCATACAGATCAAACAATTTTTCCCTACTTTTCCTAATACCCTTAGTTGCCAAGTCACTGAACAAAAAATTTGGGCAAATCGTTTTAGTTTTCTTTTTTAAAGTATTATTGAACTCGGTGCGCACTACCGAAAAGAATTCCTCATATAATTCATTTACATTTTTTATAATATGACCCGGTATACTTAATTTACTAATTAAGTTATTATTAAATCTACTTAGATTGCTGGTTGTTATTTGTCTAGATTGTATGTGAATTCTTTGTAATGGTGTGTTGGACTTGAAAGCAACGGTTTGACCGCTGTGATCAGAAGGGAGATAATTTACAATGGCTTTGTCTAAGTAGTTGCAGCAACAAAAAACATTATCAATACATGTAGAAGTATTTACAGTTATACGGGTTGGTTCTGAAAACACATTTGACAAATTGAATGATTTAAAGAGACTTAATAATCGACTGCTATTTGAGCTATTTTCTAAGATATTAATATTAAAGTCACCACAGATAATCACAGATTTTTTACCCGTTGCAAGTTTTGCTAGAACATCTTCCATTACTGACTCAAATGTAGAGTAGTTTTGATAACTAGTTCCCACTTCGTTGGAAGACGGGGAAACTGGTCCTCATCAAGAAGCCGGGGCACCCGGCGGACTCTCCGTTCGCTTACCGGCCCATCGTGCTGCTCGACGAGGTGGGCAAGCTCTTTGAAAGAGTAATTGCGGACCGCCTTGTCGAGCAGCTGGTGCGAGTGGGGCCGGATTTGGCGGACAGCCAGTTTGGTTTCAAGGGGCGCTCTACGGTGGATGCCATCATGCGCGGTCGAGCCCTCACGACGGGGGATGCTGTTGCCCGGGGTGGGGTAGTCTTGGCGGTGTCTCTTGACATCGCCAATGCCTTCAATACCCTGCCCTGGAGTTGCATTAGGGAGGCACTCCGGTATCACCGGATGCGGAACTACCTCTGTCGAGTGGTCGAGGCCTATTTGACGGACAGGGCCGTCATCTACCCCGGTCACCACGGAGAGTGGAACCGGCGAGAGATGTCGTGTGGTGTCCCGCAGCGATCGGTCCTGGGGCCGCATCTGTGGGACATCGGTTACGACTGGGTGCTGCGCGCCGACCTCGCTACCGGCGTCAGCGTAGTCTGCTACGCTGACAACACGCTGGTCCTGGTGCAGGGGAGGTCGCATGAGGCGGCGGCCAAACTGGTGACACGTTGGGTTGCGACAATCGTCGATAGGATCCGGCGCAAAGCCACCTCGAGTCCCAGTTGGACTCGAGGTGGCTTTGCACAAGTCCGAGGCCATGTGTTTTTATGGTCCTCGGAACGCGCCACTGTCGGGTTCCCAGATATCGGCGGGAGGGGTTCACTTCGGTGTCGAGTCGACGATGAAGTACCTGGGACTCGTCCTCGACAGCCGGTGGAAAGAAGCGGCTTCTGCCCAATCTAGGGGGTCCAAACGCCTCCTGCCGGAGGCTCTACGTGGGGATCGTGCCGTCCATGGCCCTTTACGGGGCACCGGTGTGGGCGCGTTCATTAAGGCTGCGACAAGCCCAGCGACTGAACGCGTCCCAAAGGGTCATGGCAATTAGGCTGGTCAGAGGATACCGCACGGTCTCCCGTGAGGCGGCGAGCCTTCTTGTCGGACTACTGCCATGGGATCTGGAGGCAAAAGTCCTTGCACACATGTGGGATTGTCGCGAGGAGGCGAAACGCCGGGGCGTAACTCCGCTGCCGCGAGAAATCACGGCACAGCGGACAGAGCTCCGGCGAAATCTCATGGCGGCATGGAGAGTGCGATTGTCGCAACCCAGCGCTGGGCACGCCACAATTGAGGCGATAAGTCCTCTCTTTGAGGAGTGGCTAGAGAGGCGTCCTCACCTTCCGCCTGACGCAGGTCCTCACCGGACTGCTGTTTTGGGAGGTTCCTGTTCCGAATAAGGCGGGAGGAAACGCCCGGGTGTCACCACTGTGTGGATCGCCCGGAGGACACGGTGGAGCATACGGTGGAGGTCTGCCTTGTTTGGGTGGAGCACCGCCGTGTCCTCCCGGAGACGATCGGCGGCGGCGATCTCTCGCGTCCAGCCCTGGTTCAGGCCATGGTCCGAACCGAGAGTGGGAAGCCGTCAATTCCTTCTGCGAAGCAGTTATGCTCGCGAAGGAGGAGGCGGAGCGCGCGAGGGAAATGTAAGATGCGCGCCCTCGCGCTCCTAGTCGCCGCAGGAGACGCCCCGGGCGTCGGAAGTTGCGAACCGACTTCTAGCCACCGTAGGCGCGGGCTTGCGGACGGTGGGCAATGGGTAGCTCGCCGTCCAATTAGGACCAGGCCCGGGTCAACGGCGCGTTGTGTTCCACGCGCGCCTCAAAGAGATGTCAGCACCAACTGACGGGGTCTGTCTGGGCCAATGCCTGCCAGGGTTGCGAGTTTGTCTGAAAGGGATATCGCGGCCCCGGCACACAGGCAACGGAAGGACTACGGCTGGGTTTTAGTCAGTAAAAGTCTGACACTCATTCTCGCTCCGCCCAGAGCGGGACGAGTCATTTGATAATTTCCCACCCAACAAAAAAAAAAAAAGAAACAATTCTTTTAAAATCAGATCTTTGTTTTGTTCGCCGCGTTTGGCGAGACATTAGCTGCAGGGCGTACGTTGAAGCAGCCTGACACAACTACCACTACTGTTGTGGAAGTTTTTAAATTCACTCAAAGACGTTTCTGACCAGGATAAAATGTTACTGTACGTAAATATCTTACTTGGATGGATGACGAGGCTGTTCAACTTCCAAGTGATGCTCGGCTTCGGCAGACCGGATGTGATACACGGAATCCTCAGCAAAGGGTCTCCCTCAGTGCTTTCGAAGATGTTGGAATCACTTGTAACAATTTTTGGAAGATCTGTAAATAGATTGGTAATAATATATACCTAATTGTTTACGATACGTTTGTTTGTCTCTGCTAGAAGTGCGATCGCGAAAAATTTTAAATCGATTTGCGACATGTCCGTACCTTGCACCTCAAGTGTTGTGATGTGTTCATCACTTCCAACTTTGTTCTTTGCTACACACTTGTAGCGTCCCGCGTGTCTGTTCTCCACGCTTGAAATATGCAGCACTGTGTCTGATCCGGGTATATTTGAATTGGAGCCGGAGTTGTCCATAACTTGCCATGTTATAGTAGGTTTTGGTTCACCTTTGACGACCCTGAAAGATCATGAAATGATTGAAGAATGTCCACTTGAACATTTACAAGTGAACACTTACGAAAAGTCGCATCATCTTCATCAACATCATTGCTTAAGGCGCTTTGCTTGTGAACTTACTGGATAGGTAAGCACGAAATCAAGCCATCAAGCGCAACCCTAATAAGATTCTTGAGTTATCGATTTCATTGGTCATCCATTGGTAGTGAATGGGTGCAGTTTTCAAGACGATTTTTTTAATTCAAGTATTAAAATACTTACGTGCACTCGATACTAGCCGGCTTTCCTATTTTTACTTTCTTATTAGTAACTCCTGATACTTGTGGTGCCTCTGTAAACAATGAAGTACATGCTAAATGCAGTCTTAGTTGTAAGTTTCTGTTACACCTAGATATCATTCAGTTTTGTTAGTACTCATATAAGTAGATGATAACCGTTTATGTACTCACGATAGATTTTCGTTATGAACGTCGCACTGACTGCACCGACCTCATTCTTCGCCTCGCAAGTGTACAAGTTAGTGTCGCTCACCTTCGGATCTCTTATTATGAGCGTTCCGTCTTCTATTGAATACCTTGCGTCTGGAAACACAAGAGAACTTATGAATGAAGACACAATTCTTTTATAATCACATCTTTGTTTTGTTCGCCGCGTTTGGCGAGACATTAGCTGCAGGGCGTACATTGAAGCAGCCTGACACAACTACCACTAAATAACTGTTGTGGAAGTTTTTAAATTCACTCATAGACGTGTCTGAATAGGATAAAATATGATTGTTAGTATCTTACTTGGATGGATGACAAGGCCATTCGACTTCCAAGTGATACTCGGCTTGGGCAGACCGGATGTGATACACGGAATCCTCAGCAAAGGGTCTCCCTCAGTGCTTTCGTGGATGTTAGAATCGCTTGAAACTATTTTTGGAAGAACTGTAAATAGATTGGTAATAATATACTTAATTGTTTCAATACGTTTGTTTGTCTCTGCTAGAAGTGCGATCGCGAAAAGTCTTAAATCTATTTATTTATTTATTTATTTAGTTGCTAACATGTAAAACACTGGTAAATAGGCATGCATTCAAATTTCATAACACAGTATTAAGACATGCACCCTGTAAGGAAACTGCAAATGTTTCATATCAAATGATTAAATAATATAATATAATATAATATTGATTCTAATTATAACAATACATTACATTTTACTAAACATTCGTTATTTAATTATTACATTTTATTTCAAATAAATCATTATTATTAATTCTTTCATGCATTTTAGTCATTATAGGTAAGCATAATATATTAAAGTCATTAATTTATTATTTCACTTAAAAGTGCGTCAAGCATATTGTTACAAGGTCAATCAATTCACAATTTGTCAGTTTTAAATTCCTCAACGGTATAATATCCTTTCTTTATTAACAGAGATTTCAACTGTTTCGAGAAAATCGAGTCATTTGGTAGGGATTTTAAACTTTCCGGTAATTTGTTAAATATATTAGCTAGTCTTGAATAAGGGCTTTTCCCGATAAATTTTAAGTATTTGATGGGCAGTATTAGTCTATTCTTGTTCCGTCGGTTATACTTTTCGTTTAGCTCGATATTAGATTTGACGTCTCCGCACCTTGAACCTCAAGTGTTGTGATGTGTTCATCACTTCCAACTTTGTTCTTTGCTACACACTTGTAGCGTCCCGCGTGTCTGTTCTCCACGCTTGAAATATGCAGCACTGTGTCTGATCCGGGAATATTTGAATTGGAGCCGGAGTTGTCCATAACTTGCCATGTTATTGTAGGTTTTGGTTCACCTTTGACGACCCTGAAAGATTATGAAATGATTGAAGAATGTCCACTTGAACATTTACAGGTGAACACTTACGAAAAGTCGCATCATCTTCATCAACATCATTGCTTAAGGCGCTTTGCTTGTGAACTTACTGGACAGGTAAGCACGAAATCAAGCCTTCAAGCGCAACCCTAATAAGATTCTTGAGTTACCGATTTTATTGGTCATCCATTGGTAGTGAATGGGTGTAGTGTACAAGAAGATTTTTTTAATTCAAGTATTAAAATACTTACGTGCACTCGATACTAGCCGGCTTTCCTATTATCACTTTCTTATTAGTAACTCCTGATACTTGTGGTGCCTCTGTAAACAATTAAGTACATGCTAAATGCAGTCTTAGTTGTAAGTTTCTGTTACACCTAGATATCATTCAGTTTTGTTAGTACTCATATAAGTAGATGATAACCGTTTATGTACTCACGATAGATTTTCGTTATGAACGTCGCACTGACTGCACCGACCTCATTCTTCGCCTCGCAAGTGTACGAGTTAGTGTCGCTCACCTTCGGATCTCTTATTATGAGCGTTCCGTTCTCTATTGAATACCTTGCGTCTGAAACACAAGAGAAATTATGAATGAAGACACAATTATTTCCAAGCGGGGATCGAGCGGGCCAGAGGACTGGCCCGCAAGGACTCGCTGGAGACTCTGAACAGAGACCCGTGGGGACGCCCATATAAATGGGTGCGAGATAAGCTCCGCCCATGGGCTCCCCCGCTGACGCAGAGGCTCCGGCCCCAGCTCGTGGAGGACGTGGTGAGCGCTCTGTTCCCTTCGCGAGGGGAACATTCTCCCCCGCCCATGGCTCCGCCTCCTGCGGTGCCCGATGTGGACCACAACAGTGACGCCGACGACGACGATACTCCGGAGGTGTCCGAGGTAGATCTGAGAGTGGCGGTACGTAGGCTGAGTGCCAAAAATACCGCCCCAGGACCCGACGGCTTACCTGGAAAAGTCTGAGTTCTGGCCTTAGAGGCTCTCGGGCCTCGACTTCGAGGGCTCTTAAGCGCATGCTTGGAGAGGGTCTCAAACTCAAACTCAAAGCATTTATTTCAAATAAACCAATTACAAGCACTTTTGAATTGTCAAGAAATGAAATGAAATGAAATGAAATTGTTTATTCTGTAAATAGGATATCGGAATCACTTTTACACGTCATATAAAAAAATATTAAAAATAAGCTAGGTGAGATCGGTGTTTCCTATCTGACTACTCTGAGAAGAAAGGCCGAAACAAACTCAGAGGTCACAGTCTCTTTTAAAGTCCAGACATAATCTTGGTCAAGTCATATGAGGACCATGTAGATTAGTGTCTGAAATGGTCTTTTGAGGAAAGAACCACACAGATTTGAGTGGACCTGTCCAGTCAGTGCAAGCATTTGTCAGTAATCGTGGAGCTCAACTCAGAACTTAAGGAGCTCAACTCGACGAACAATACCAAGGAAAGGATATTTGGGTAGGCCGCATCAACTACTCAAACTGCCAGACCATCATTAAAACTGAGAAAGAAAAAAGAAATGAAAAGGGAAAAAAAATATCCACATAGTCCTCACATTCACAATAATTAAAATAATATAATACTTTACAAAGTAATCGTGTCATTTTGAATATAATTTTCAACAATGTCATTGTGTATATAAAACTGGTTTATTGTGATGAATAATTAAAATGTCAAGTTTTATGGTTTTCACAAGGCTTAGCAGAGCGAGCAGCTCAATCCCAAGCTTTTTTATCTTCTAAATAATCTGAAATTTTATAGTACCCTTTTTTACAAAGTTTGGTTTTAATACTGCTTTTAAATCGTTTAATGGGTAAGTTTCGAATGGCAATGGGAAGTTTGTTGTAAAAGCGTATACATTGACCCATGAACGAGTTGCTTACTTTGTGGAGACGTGTGCGATGTACAGCAAGGTTATGTTTATTCCTGGTATTTAAACTATGAATATCGGACATTTTCTTAAAATTTGATATATTTTTGTGTACATACAATAGGTTTTCAAAAATATATTGTGAGGCTACAGTCAGAATATTTATTTCTCTGAATTTCTCTCGAAGGGAATTTCTCTCGTGGACCTAGGTTGTAAATGGCTCGAACAGCCCTTTTCTGTAGAACAAAGATAGTATTAATGTCCGCACCGGTTCCCCAAAGAAGAATTCCATATGACATAAGACTATGAAAGTAACTAAAATAAACAATTCTGGCTGTATCTACGTCAGTTATCTGTCTAATTTTTTTAACAGCATAGGCGGCCGAACTAAGCCTTCCTGACAATTTTTCTATGTGTGGGCCCCATTGTAATTTACCGTCAATAGTTATTCCAAGAAAAACTGTTGACTCAACAGGGTCCAACTCTATTCCATTAACTTGAACATTGGTAGTTAGCTGCCTGACATTTGGCGTTGAAAATTTAATGAGTTTAGTCTTTTTTTCGTTCAGGAGAAGATTATTTACATTAAACCAATGCACAACTTTAGAGAGTGCATCGTTGACTTGTTCAAAGTTGACTAACTGACGTTTGATTTTAAAAATGGGGGAAGTGTCATCTGCGAATAATACGATCTTGTGATTATCCCTTATGTAGTAAGGTAAGTCATTTATGTAAATTAGAAATAAGAAAGGACCTAGAATTGAACCCTGCGGAACGCTTATGGTGACCGCAGATCCTGCAGATCTCTTGCCATTAACATCGACCCTCTGAATTCTGTTATTCAGATAAGAAGTCAGAAGGTCAAGAGCCTTGTCCCTCATGCCATAATGGTACAGTTTCCTGATAAGAGTATCATGATGTACGCAATCGAAGGCCTTGGACAAGTCGCAGAATATGCCAAGAGCATTTTGCGAATTCTCCCAGGCCTCGAATATGCTCTTCAGTAATTCCACGCCCGCGTCTGTAGTTGAACGACCCTTTGTAAAACCAAACTGTTTCAAATGAAGTAAATTATGTGCATTGAAATGTCCTAACATTTGTTTTAAAATAATTTTTTCAAAGATTTTACTCAATGTAGGTAATATCGAAATAGGCCGAAAATTTGTGGGATCAGTTGTGCTGCCAGATTTGAACAGTGGAATCACTTTGCTAAGTTTCATCAAATCAGGAAATATACCAGATGCAATACAAGAGTTAAAAACGATTGCTAAAAAGGGTGAAATAACATCAATTATTGAAGACATGGTATGTACTGATAATCCCCAAAGGTCAGCAGTTTTTTTTACATCAAGTTTATTAAAAGATTCTATAATGTCTTTAGCAGTAATAATTGTAAATTCAAAAAGTTTGTCACATTCTTTAAGTATTGAGTAAGCAGAAGTGGAGGACGACAATGACAGAGTTTTGGTTGTTAAAATGGGAATATTAGTGAAGAAATTTTCAAACTCAGTTGCCACCTCCACGTCTGCCTTAATATCTACATTATTGATTTTAGATGGAAGTCACGATTCCGTACTGTCGTTCTTCCCGTTTCTGAATTAATAATATTCCAAGTTGTTTTAATTTTATTTCCAGAAGATTTTATTTTATTTTTAATGTGTATGGCTTTTGCTGAGGAACAAGCTCTTTTAAAAGTTTTAGAATATTTCTTAACAAATTCTTTAAAAGTTTCATCATGATTATATGTTTTTTCATGATACAATTCAAATAACCTCTGCCTACTTTTGTAAATACCTGGTGTTGCCCAATCACTAAATATAACGCGGTCAAAAACAGGCAATGTTTTTGCGGTGAAAACCTTCCTAAACTCACAATTGATGAGGTTAAATAATGAAGCATACGCTTGGTCCGGGTCGTTATGATAAGGCAAACCCGGTAGCTTTTCCATTAAATTATTTTTAAAATGTCCTAAGCGACTTTTATTTACAGGAACAAAACTCACAAGTTTTCTTTGAGCTCTGACTGTTTTCTGAGGGAAAGTGACTAACTGGCCACAGTGATCAGAGTCCAACTCATTTATAATTAAATGGCTAGAAGGTCTTAAGTTTGTAAAAATATTGTCAATACAGGTAGCACTAGTGGCAGTTATTCTAGTCGGCTCAAAGAATGTATTATACAAATTATATGACTTTAATAAAGTTACAAATTTATTTACTACAGCAGATTTTTCCAGTATATTAATGTTGAAATCTCCACAGACTACAACTGTTTTATTACTGTTAGAAGTCTTTAATAATACTTCTTCCATATATTTCTCAAAAATATCATACGAAGCACATGGGGGCCTGTAGACGCTCATTACAATGAACTGCTCAAGCTCAATGCAAGCTATTTCAATAACTCGCTCAACAGAGAGGCTCACAATATCCTTACGTTCTTTAAATTTCATATTATTACGAATAATTATTAGAGAGCCACCACGTATAAAATTAACTCTGCTGAATGAGCTGGCAACCTGGTGGTTGTTAAAGCTGAACATGAACTGGTGGACTTTCAACCACTGTTCAGTTACACATAGGATATCAATATAACTACAGTTCATGAACAGCTCCAACTCTAATTCCTTACGTATCACACCCTGTATATTTTGATGAACAATTTTTAGAGTATTATTATTACATTTATTTAGAATACAACAATTTGATGGGTGAGATATTAAAGAAGAACTTTTTGTAACATTTTGATGATATAAACCAGTATTTAAATTTTCTTCATTGATTAAGCAAGAGGTGTCCTCTATTGTCCTAATTTCTAATTTAAATGATAATTAATGTCAATACTTGTTGCCAAATTTTTGGCAGAATTATTTAAAAAGTCATTGCATTGCTCAAAAGAAGCAAGTTGTTTAGCCAAATTTTTGGCTGAAATAGAAAAAAAATATGATAGCGACACTGCTATCTGTCTTTTGTAATAGGTAGAAAGATAGTACATAACAACATTATATCTATCTCTTGTCAAATGCAAATTATTACCAACATAATTGTTAGTATCAACTAGATGGAACAGATTATTATTTAATGTCCAATTATGCAATGCCATATTTATTTCAAATCTTAAGCTATTTTCTTCCTGTGGCAAACTGTTACTGTAAGGGAATGTAAACAACACAATTTTTCTTAAAGTAAGATTACACAAGGTTCTATAATATTGGAGCAATTCTCCTTTGTTCACATTTCCCCTATTACCCATAAAAAATAATAATGTAGTGTTCTGGTTAAAATTACATTTAATAATTTCTTTCATAATGTCAAATAAAGAACAACCAGGCATACAGTAATTTATTATGGAGTGTCCTGGATATTCATCTGTCAACAAGGGGCCTAAGTCCTTTCCAATCTCATCGCAAAATAATACTAAATCATTTTTTACAATTTGTTTGGATTTTGTATTTAAACTATTGATAGCAGGAAATATCAAATCAACACATGACTGCGGTAAGGTGGTATCGCATGTTGTCAATGAATGGTCCGGTGTAAGTACATTGGATGTTGTTAGACACTGCTCACAGTTGTTTGTTTGTGAGTTTACCAGCTCATTCATTGCCAAAACATATTCCCTCATTAGATGTTCAGAGGTATTATATTTATTAGTCATTGAACTAAGTTTCTCCTGTAAATGGTTAAATTCAGATTGCAAGTACTCTGTGTCAATGTTGTATTTCCTAGTACTTTGTTCCAAATTAAAAGAATACATATCTAATTGTTTTAGTAAATTGGGGTCGGTCAGTCAGAAAGATGAAGCTAGATGCCCATTCCAAAGTGTAGTAGGTACCTATGGAGAAGAACGGGCAAGAAACTCCACGGACACTCTTTTAAATCATAATTATGGTTACAAAATATTGGTTACATCATTCATGTTGAAGTTATACATGTGAGAACGATGCAAAACGTTAAAAGCGTCCGTAATAAAAGAAAAAATTAAAAATTAATTTAAATTAAATTAAAATAAGCCGTGGTAGCTAAGAGATGACCAGTCCCTACTGACGGCGCCCGTTCACGAACATGACGCATGGATTAGCACCATTCAGCTCAACCATTTTGAAGGGAGCTAAATGATCCAACACACGCGCCACCGTCAGCGAGAGATTAGAGTGAGCATGACATACTCTCAGCCGCCAAGGCACATTCAAGTCAATGAAAGACATACCCAGTACCTAAATGGTAGCTTTATAGTCGGTACATAGTACTCAACATGTGCTATGCAATTATATAATGTTAAGAGATTGAATTTATACAATGCAAGTTAGTTTTTAAAATCTTCAGCAGCTCCAATAGTATTTTCAAATGCTAATCAATTAGTTTAAGCGCCCTTGTGGAGCAAGACCAGTGTTGAGCCAAGCATTTTTATCAGCGATATAATCTCCCAACTTATAATATGCTTGGCTGCATAGTGTGCGTTTAATATAAGATTTAAATTTCGTTTCATTCAGTTGAAGTATGTTGGGAGGTATTTTATTGTAGCATTTTAAACAGTACCCCATGAAAGACGAGTCCACTTTAGCCAGCCTGAAACCCGGTTGCACTAATTGGTCCCTATTCCTAGTGATGTAATTGTGTTTTGCACCTCTTTTACTAAAAAGATGTAGATTTTTCCTTACGTACATAATGTTTTCATAGATATATTGACAAGGTACCATCATGATGTTAATATCTTTAAACAGTTCCCTTAGAGAGTCGCGCCTGCGGAGGCCATATATGGCTCTTATGGCTCTTTTCTGCAGAATAAAAATAGACTCGATGTCTGCAGCCCGTCCCCATAGTGGAATACCGTACGACATAATACTATGAAAGTAACTAAAATAGACTAGACTCGCGGTACCTACGTCAGTAAATTGACGGATTTTTCTCACAGCATATGCTGCTGAACTTAACCGTCCTGAAAGGGATGTTAAATGAGGACCCCATTGAAGCCTTGAGTCGAGCGTGATCCCTAGGAAAACTGTTTTATCGACGAATTCTATTTTCTCTTGATTCAATATTATCTCACAACTACTACTTTTTACATTTGGTAAAGAAAATCTTATGCACTTCGTTTTTTCCCCATTCAATACTAAATTATTAGCAGTGAACCAATTTTGAACCTGCTGTAGGGCGTTATTTACGTCGTCAAGATTTGATGCACGTCTATTAATTTAAAAAATTAAGAAAGTATCGTCAGCAAATAACACCATTTGTGGTTGAGTTTTTAACAAATGGGGTAGATCATTAATATAAACTAAAAAAAGGAAAGGACCCAATATTGATCTTTGTGGTACACCCATTTTTACTTTTAAACCGATTGAATTGACACCATTTATTTGAACTTGCTGTTGTCTATCATTTAAATATGATTTTACTAAACTGAGCGCAAGTTTTCCAAGCCCGTAATGCTCAAGTTTTAAGATTAAGGTTTCGTGGTCGACGCAGTCAAATGCCTTCGAGAGGTCACAAAAAATTCCTATGGCGTCTTGGGCCTCTTCCCACGCCGTAAATATGTGCTTTAATAAGGTGACACCGGCGTCGTTCGTACAACGTCCCTTGGTGAAACCATACTGTTGATCGTGTAAGATTTTATTGGTGTTAAAATGATTGAGCATTTGATTAAGCATTACCTTTTCAAACACCTTACTTAAAACTGGCAACACGGATACGGGTCTATAATTATTAGTGTCTTTACTGTCCCCGGATTTGAAAAGTGGTATTACCTTACTATAATTCATTAGATCAGGGAAGACTCCTTGATCCACACACAAATTAAATATTAAGGGTAACTACGGCGCTATTGTCTCAATAATAGAGGTACACACTTTGATTGACATTCCCCATAGATCTTCGGTTAATTTGATCTTGATTTGCCTAAAGGCTTTTATTACTGTTAAGGGGTTTATATGCTTGAATTTAAATTCAATCGGCAGGATGAAACGTTTGCTCTTAATAAATCAATTGAACGCGAGGGAGAGGAATGTAAAGTTTCAGTAGTTTTAAGTGGGATACTGGTAAAGAAATTTACAAATTCTTGAGCAACTTCTTTGTTAGTGCTTATGAGACCCCGTGAAGTTTCTAGAGTGAAATCATTATTATGTCTTTTATTTTTGTTTGTTTCGTCATTGATAATTTTCCAAACTGTCTTTATTTTATTATCGGCTGATTTGATCTTGTTGCTAATGTACAAGGCTTTAGCTACCTTGCAGGTATTTTTGAAAGTTTTAGAGTAAGTAGCAAAATATTTATTAAAAGTTTCAGAGTTAATATAAGGCTTAAGGCCATACAGATCAAACAATTTTTCCCTACTTTTCCTAATACCCTTAGTTGCCAAGTCACTGAACAAAAAATTTGGGCAAATCGTTTTAGTTTTCTTTTTTAAAGTATTATTGAACTCGGTGCGCACTACCGAAAAGAATTCCTCATATAATTCACTTACATTTTTTATAAAATGACCCGGTATACTTAATTTACTAATTAGGTTATTATTAAATGTACTTAGATTGCTGGTTGTTATTTGTCTAGATTGTATGTGAATTCTTTGTAATGGTGTGTTGGACTTGAAAGCAACGGTTTGACCGCTGTGATCAGAAGGGAGACAATTTACAATGGCTTTGTCTAAGTAGTTGCAGCAACAAAAAACATTATCAATACATGTAGAAGTATTTACAGTTATACGGGTTGGTTCTGAAAACACATTTGACAAATTGAATGATTTAAAGAGACTTAATAATCGACTGCTATTTGAGCTATTTTCTAAGATATTAATATTAAAGTCACCACAGATAATCACAGATTTTTTACCCGTTGCAAGTTTTGCTAGAACATCTTCCATTACTGACTCAAATGTGGAGTAGTTTTGATAACTAGTTCCCACTTCGTTGGAAGACGGGGAAACTGGTCCTCATCAAGAAGCCGGGGCGCCCGGCGGACTCTCCGTTCGCTTACCGGCCCATCGTACTGCTCGACGAGGTGGGCAAGCTCTTTGAAAGAGTAATTGCGGACCGCCTTGTCGGGCACCTGGTGCGAGTGGGGCCGCATTTGGCGGACAGCCAGTTTGTTTTCAAGGGGCGCTCTACGGTGGATGCCATCATGCGCGTTCGAGCCCTCACGACGGGGGATGCTGTTGCCCGGGGTGGGGTAGTCTTGGCGGTGTCTCTTGACATCGCCAATGCCTTCAATACCCTGCCCTGGAGTTGCAATAGGGAGGCACTCCGGTATCACCGGATGCGGAACTACCTCTGTCGAGTGGTCGAGGCCTATTTGACGGACAGGGCCGTCATCTACCCCGGTCACCACGGAGAGTGGAACCGGCGAGAGATGTCGTGCGGTGTCCCGCAGGGATCGGTCCTGGGGCCGCATCTGTGGGACATCGGTTACGACTGGGTGCTGCGCGCCGACCTCGCTACCGGCGTCAGCGTAGTCTGCTACGCTGACAACACGCTGGCCCTGGTGCAGGGGAGGTCGCATGAGGCGGCGGCCAAACTGGTGACACGTTGGGTTGCGACAATCGTCGATAGGATCCGGCACAAAGCCACCTCGAGTCCCAGTTTGACTCAAGGTGGCTTTGCACAAGTCCGAGGTCATGTGTTTTTATGGTCCTCGGAACGCGCCACTGTCGGGTTCCCAGATATCGGCGGGAGGGGTTCACTTCAGTGTCGAGTCGACGATGAAGTACCTGGGACTCGTCCTCGACAGCCGGTGGAACTTCGTGGAGCACTTCCGACGTTTGGCTCCCAAACTGCAGAGGGCTGGGGCTGCTTTGAAGCGGCTTCTGCCCAATCTAGGGGGTCCAAACGCCTCTTGCCGGAGGCTCTACGTGGGGATCGTGCCGTCCATGGCCCTTTACGGGGCACCGGTGTGGGCGCGTTCATTTAGGCTGCGACCAGCCCAGCGATTGAACGCGTCCCAAAGGGTCATGGCCATTAGGCTGGTCAGAGGATACCGCACGGTCTCCCGTGAGGCGGCGAGCCTTCTTGCCAAACTACTGCCATGGGATCTGGAGGCAAAAGTCCTTGCGCACATGTGGGATTGTCGCGAGGAGGCGAAACGCCGGGGCGTAACTCCGCTGCCGCGAGAAATCACGGCACAGCGGATAGAGCTCCGGCGAAATCTCATGGCGGCATGGAGAGTGCGATTGTCGCAACCCAGCGCTGAGCACGCCACAATTGCGGCGATAAGTCCCCTCTTTGAGGAGTGGCTAGAGAGGCGTCCTCACCTTCCGCCTGACGCAGGACTGCTGTTTTGGGAGGTTCCTGTTCCGAATAAGGCGGGAGGAAACGCCCGGGTGTCACCACTGTGTGGATCGCCCGGAGGACACGGTGGAGCATACGGTGGAGGTCTGCCCTGTTTGGGTGGAGCACCGCCGTGTCCTCCCGGAGACGATCGGCGGCGGCGATCTCTCGCGTCCAGCCCTGGTTCAGGCCCTGGTCCGGACCGAGAGTGGGAAGCCGTCAATTCCTTCCGCGAAGCAGTTATGCTCGCGAAGGAGGAGGCGGAGCGCGCGAGGGAAATGCAAGATGCGCGCCCTCGCGCCCCTAGTCGCCGCAGGAGACGCCCCGGGCGTCGGAAGTTGCGAACCGACTTCTAGCCACCGTAGGCGCGGGCTTGCGGACGGTGGACAATGGGTAGCTCGCCGTCCAATTAGGACCAGGCCCGGGTCAACGGCGCGTTGTGTTCCACGCGCGCCTCAAAGAGATGTCAGCACCAACTGACGGGGTCCGTCTGGGCCAATGCCTGCCAGGGTTGCGAGTTTGTCTGAAAGGGATATCGCGGCCCCGGCACACAGGCAACGGAAGGACCACGGCTGGGTTTTAGTCAGTAAAAGTCTGACACTCCTTTTCGCTCCGCCCAGAGCGGGACGAGTAATTTTATGATTTCCCACCCAACAAAAAAAAAAAAAAACAATTCTTTTAAAATCAGATCTTTGTTTTGTTCGCCGCGTTTGGCGAGACATTAGCTGCAGGGCGTACGTTGAAGCAGCCTGACACAACTACCACTACTGTTGTGGAAGTTTTTAAATTCACTCAAAGACGTTTCTGACCGGGATAAAATGTTACTGTACGTAAATATCTTACTTGGATGGATGACGAGGCTGTTCAACTTCCAAGTGATGCTCGGCTTCGGCAGACCGGATGTGATACACGGAATCCTCAGCAAAGGGTCTCCCTCAGTCCTTTCGAAGATGTTAGAATCACTTGTAACAATTTTTGGAAGATCTGTAAATAGATTGGTAATAATATATACCTAATTGTTTACGATACGTTTGTTTGTCTCTGCTAGAAGTGCGATCGCGAAAAATTTTAAATCGATTTGCGACATGTCCGTACCTTGCACCTCAAGTGTTGTGATGTGTTCATCACTTCCAACTTTGTTCTTTGCTACACACTTGTAGCGTCCCGCGTGTCTGTTCTCCACGCTTGAAATATGCAGCACTGTGTCTGATCCGGGTATATTTGAATTGGAGCCGGAGTTGTCCATAACTTGCCATGTTATAGTAGGTTTTGGTTCACCTTTGACGACCCTGAAAGATCATGAAATGATTGAAGAATGTCCACTTGAACATTTACAAGTGAACACTTACGAAAAGTCGCATCATCTTCATCAACATCATTGCTTAAGGCGCTTTGCTTGTGAACTTACTAGATAGGTAACCACGAAATCAAGCCATCAAGCGCAACCCTAATAAGATTCTTGAGTAATCGATTTTATTGGTCATCCATTGGTAGTGAATGGGTGCAGTTTTTAAGACGATTTTTTTTATTCAAGTATTAAAATACTTACGTGCACTCGATACTAGCCGGCTTTCCTATTTTTACTTTCTTATTAGTAACTCCTGATACTTGTGGTGCCTCTGTAAACAATTAAGTACATGCTAAATGCAGTCTTAGTTGTAAGTTTCTGTTACACATAGATATCATTCAGTTTTGTTAGTACTCATATAAGTAGATGATAACCGTTTATGTACTCACGATAGATTTTCGTTATGAACGTCGCACTGACTGCACCGACCTCATTCTTCGCCTCGCAAGTGTACAAGTTAGTGTCGCTCACCTTCGGATCTCTTATTATGAGCGTTCCGTTCTCTATTGAATACCTTGTGTCTGGAAACACAAGAGAATTTATGAATGAAGACACAATTCTTTTATAATCACATCTTTGTTTTGTTCGCCGCGTTTGGCGAGACATTAGCTGCAGGGCGTACATTGAAGCAGCCTGACACAACTACCACTAAATAACTGTTGTGGAAGTTTTTAAATTCACTCATAGACGTGTCTGAATAGGATAAAATATGATTGTTAGTATCTTACTTGGATGGATGACAAGGCCATTCGACTTCCAAGTGATACTCGGCTTGGGCAGACCGGATGTGATACACGGAATCCTCAGCAAAGGGTCTTCCTCAGTGCTTTCGTGGATGTTAGATTCGCTTGAAACTATTTTTGGAAGATCTGTAAATAGATTGGTAATAATATACTTAATTGTTTACAATACGTTTGTTTGTCTCTGCTAGAAGTGCGATCGCGAAAAATCTTAAATCTATTTATTTATTTATTTAGTTGCTAACATGTAAAACACTGGTAAATAGGCATGCATTCAAATTTCATAACACAGTATTAAGACATGCACCCTGTAAGGAAACTGCAAATGTTTCATATCAAATGATTAAATTATATAATATAATATAATATAATATTGATTCTAATTATTACAATACATTACATTTTACTAAACATTCGTCATTTAATTATTACATTTTATTTCAAATAAATTATTATTATTAATTATTTCAAGCATTTTAGTCATTATAGGTAAGCATAATATATTAAAGGCGTTAATTTATTATTTCACTTAAAAGTGCGTCAAGCTTATTGTTACAAGGTCAATCAATTCACAATTTGTCAGTTTTAAATTCCTCAACGGTATAATAACCTTTCTTTATTAACAGAGATTTCAACTGTTTCGAGAAAATTGAGTCATTTGGTAGGGATTTTAAACTTTCCTGTAATTTATTAAATATATTAGCTAGTCTTGAATAAGGGCTTTTCCCGATAAATTTTACGTTTGTGATGGGCAGTATTAGTCTATTCTTGTTCCGTCGGTTATAGTTTTCGTTTAGCTCGATATTAGATTTGACGTCTCCGTACCTTGCACCTCAAGTGTTGTGATGTGTTCATCACTTCCAACTTTGTTCTTTGCTACACACTTGTAGCGTCCCGCGTGTCTGTTCTCCACGCTTGAAATATGCAGCACTGTGTCTGATCCGGGAATATTTGAATTGGAGCCGGAGTTGTCCAAAACTTGCCATGTTATTGTAGGTTTTGGTTCACCTTTGACGACCCTGAAAGATTATGAAATGATTGAAGAATGTCCACTTGAACATTTACAAGTGAACACTTACGAAAAGTCGCATCATCTTCATCAACATCATTGCTTAAGGCGCTTTGCTTGTGAACTTACTGGACAGGTAAGCACGAAATCAAGCCTTCAAGCGCAACCCTAATAAGATTCTTGAGTTATCGATTTTATTGGTCATCCATTGGTAGTGAATGGGTGTAGTTTTCAAGACGATTTTTTTAATTCAAGTATTAAAATACTTACGTGCACTCGATACTAGCCGGCTTTCCTATTTTTACTTTCTTATTAGGAACTCCTGATACTTGTGGTGCCTCTGTAAACAATGAAGTACATGCTAAATGCAGTCTTAGTTGTAAGTTTCTGTTACACCTAGATATCATTCAGTTTTGTTAGTACTCATATAAGTAGATGATAACCGTTTATGTACTCACGATAGATTTTCGTTATGAACGTCGCACTGACTGCACCGACCTCATTCTTCGCCTCGCAAGTGTACGAGTTAGTGTCGCTCACCTTCGGATCTCTTATTATGAGCGTTCCGTTCTCTATTGAATACCTTGCGTCTGAAACACAAGAGAACTTATGAATGAAGACACAATTCTTTTGTAATCAGATATTTGTTTTGTTCGCCGCGTTTGGCGAGACATTAGCTGCAGGGCGTACATTGAAGCAGCCTGACACAACTACCACTAGGTACTGTTGTGGAAGTTTTTAAATTCACTCAAAGACGTTTCTGAGTAGGATAAAATGTTACTGTCCGTAAGTATCTTACTTGGATGGATGACAAGGCCGTTCAACTTCCAAGTGATGCTCGGCTTGGGCAGACCGGTTGCGACACACGGAATCCTCAGCAAAGCGTCTCCCTCAGTGCTTTCGTAGATGTTAGAATCACTTGAAACTATTTTTGGTCGATCTGTTAAAAGAAAATACTTAAAAAACCAATCAAAATATATCTATGTAGCCCAGATAAGTTGATGCAGTCCTAAAAATAATCTTTATGTATTATTTCAATTGAATTTACCTCGAACAAATAATGTTGTGACGTGTTCATCTTTGCCTGCTTCGTTCTCCGCCACACACTTATATTTTCCCCCGTGTTTGTCCTCAACATTCGTTATACGCAGCACACTTTCAGAACCGTATAAAGTTGTTAACTTTGAACCAGATTTGCCCAAAAACAGCCACGTAATTTTTGGTGCAGGGTAACCACTCACAACTCTGCAAGAATTTAAGTAAAACGATTAAAGATGATTGTGACAGATTTTATTTTTTAGTATAATTATATTCCATGTGTCTTCTATACTTTCCTATTCTTTTTGCTCTTTAACCATGATCTTTGGGATCGGCCCCACACGATTTTTTTCTTACATTTACCCCTGCCAGCCATCAATCACTCTATAATTTTCTCTTTTTCTTTCATATCATCTCTCACACAATGCATTCATCTTTCCTTTTGGTTTTCCTATACCTCTCCGTCCATCAAAATTAATAATCATCAATCTTTTAGTTATATTATTATGCGTTTGATCCCTCCTCATAACATGCTCATACCCGGACAATCGATTGCCTTTGAACTTTTCTGTTACTGGCACCACCATGGAAATATAAATAACAGGAGAAGTGTCATGGGGGCGTGTCTGTGTCTGCGCGTCGTGCTCACAATCTTCATGTCTCAGGCAAATGGCCGTTACCGCTAACTAGTGCGCTTTCGAACGCGATCGTGATAATATTTAAGAATACCGTGTTGTTCAGTGGTTTCTTGTAAAAATCGAAGCCAAACAAAAACTTTATAAATATCAGTGCCCTGCCGCGCGCATTACCGATCGGACGTGACATGCGAGTCTAATTAAGTGCAGGATGAGTTCCTCCAACGTAGTGAAATGTGCGAGCTGCAATGTCGTTATTAACGAAGTGTTAGCTTTCGTGTGTAATAAACTGGACATAATGGACGAGGAAAGCCTAAGTCGGATATGTATTAGTGCTTTCTCGGATAGTGATATTGTAGAAGCAAAAAACTTACTATTTGATGCGATTACAACAACTTCCAAGCGTAAGATTACAAGGAAGAAAGATGGGAAAAAGGTGCGTGAGATCGAGGATATCATTAGCTTATTACAAGTAACCCATCCTAATGACCGGCCAGTTTTTGTTGCAAAAGATTTGCACAAATTACCACCCGTGCTATTTGATCACGTAGACGTGACAAAACTGCTTAAAGATTTAACAAAGATGAGAAGTGAAATTGAAGAAATTAAATCGCAATATGCATCAACTACTCAACTTGAACCGATCAAGCGTGACATAGCAGATTTAAAAAAGTTGACGAGTAAAAAGTTGAGTATGAATAGCCCATGTTATTCGTATGTAAACACAAAGCGAGGAGGCGGAACTCATATGATGGACAGCTGCGATTATGATAGCGGGCCGATGGGATTGCAACATGTTCCTGTTACTAGCCAAAATACATCGAATCAAAGTTCTAAAAGTGAAACTATTTTACCGCCTACCCACTACTCATCAATATCAGCTGATAAGAACATAAATTGCACAGAGACTAATGAGCATAATCGGAAAGATTGCGAAACACGTTTAGGCTCACAGCTGAGCACCGTAAGCAACAGCGAATTGTCGCAAAAAATTGATACTAACAACATTGCGAGGTGCCCGGGACACACTGCCGCGGCGGTCGTCCAATCGAAATCCCAACCTAAAACGGTTGCTCAGGTTGTAAGTGAAGGGGAGTGGACCCTGGTACAAAAACAGAAGAAGAAAACGAGGAATCGCTTTGTGGGAAATATAGGAAAAGCTGTTATAGACCCCACGGGCAAATTTAAGGCGGTAGATGAAAAATTCGTTTTGTATATCTATAATGTAGATAAACAGGTGACACAGAGTGACATCACAGAATATGTTCATGAAAAAGCCAAAACACGTGTGGAAATTGAGAAAATGATAATGAAGATGCCCAAAAGTTATAATGCATATAAGATTTCTGTTCCAAAATTTAAGTATGATATATTCATGAGTGATGATTTTTGGCCAGAAGGTATATCATATCGTAAATTTATAGACTTTAATAAAAAGAAAACAGACAGGGAAAATACTCTGAGAATGAACATTACACACAATTTAAATGGATAACACGACCCTAATAAGTTTCAATTGTAAATGTATTAAAAGATCTGTTGACTGCGTTAGGCGTCTGTGTGTAGCGGCCGACGTTATCGCGTTGCAAGAAACTTGGCTTTTGCCACATGATATCGGCATTCTTGGACAAATAGATGATGACTTTGCTTTTACTGGCAATTCGGCAGTCGACACCTCAGCGGGAGTGCTACGTGGAAGGCCTTATGGAGGAGTGGCTTTGTTGTGGAGGAAGAGCCTATTTCCATCCGTCACGGTGGTTAATTGTAACAACGCTCGCCTTGTAGCTATTAAGATAGTGTCGCAGGATCGTTCCATACTAATTTTGTCGGTGTATATGCCTACGGACTCGAACGATAACGTAACTGTGTTTACAGACTGTCTTAGTGAAATTAGTGCGATAATAGAAAGTAATAATGTGCAATCAGTGATCCTACTCGGCGATTTTAACGCTCACCCAGGCGAGCTGTTCGGTGGTGAACTGTTGAGCTTCTGTGAGGAGCAGTGCTGGACCTGTGCGGACCTGGACTTACTGCCGCAGGGTACGTACACTTTCGTGAGTGACGCGCACGGTTGCCACCGCTGGCTCGACCACTGTGTAGTGACCGAGGCTGCGAGGCGTCTGCTCGTTAGTGCAACTGTGTTGTATGATACGTATTGGTCGGATCACATGCCTATACAATTACAATGTAATTTTAATATGATAAGACCTACAATTGTGACACCCAACCTGAGTAAAAACTTTGCGATATGGGGAGAACGGAATACTAGTCAAATAAGTCAATACAAAGAAAGATGTCATATAATGTTAAGGGAAATTAATTTTCCATTAGAATTTAAAGAATGTGCTAACGGGTGTTGTGAGGATTCCAATCACAAAGTCGTATTGGATAATATGTATAAAAACATTGTGTGTATACTTACAGAGGCTGCCCAATGTCCCAGTAATGTGGATGCGGGAGGGGGTAGAAGGAACAAATATGTTGTCGGTTGGAATAGGCATGTTAAGCAGGCTCACGCGGACGCCCAGCTTGCTTTTCAAGTGTGGAGTATGTCTCGAAAACCAACTTCTGGTTCTGTGTATGAACGTATGTACGACACGAGAAAAGTCTTTAAATCAAAATTAAGATGGTGTCAGAACAATCAAAATAAAATTAAAATGGACATCATAGCTGACCATTATAAATCTAAAGATTTTTCAAGGTTTTGGAAAAATACGAATAGATTGAATCCGAGGCCGGGCGTCCCGGTGAGCGTGGCGGGGCAACATAACCCTACTGCGATAGCAAACTTGTTTGTGAAACATTTTCAAGTTCGATCTCCTCTTGGCTCCGCATCGCAGGTGGTCGATGCTGAGGATTGTCTGAAGGAGTTAAATGTCAGGTTTTCAGCAAGAGATGTTGCTACTGTTATTAAAAAAATGGTTAGGGGCAAGTCACCAGGGTATGACTACCTCAGCATCGAGCATCTGCAGCATGCAGGAGTTCACCTGCCTAGGGTTCTGGCGATGTTCTTCTCACTCTGTCTAAGCCACGCTCATCTGCCCGGTGACCTAATGAAAACTGTGGTTGTACCTATTGTGAAGGATAAGACTGGGGACACATCAGACCTCTCGAACTATAGGCCCATATCCCTTGCTACTATCATTGCCAAGGTGCTGGACAGTTTGCTTGATAGGCATATGGCAACCCGCATTGAACTGCATGATGCGCAGTTTGGGTTCAGACCTGGTCTCTCCACTGAAAGTGCCATACTGTCTCTCAAGCATACTGTTCAGTATTATACGTCAAGGAAAACGCCTGTTAATGCGTGTTTCCTAGACCTTTCCAAAGCGTTTGATCTGGTGTCGTACGAGTTACTGTGGCAGAAACTTTTGACTGATACTTCGGTGGATAGAGAAGTTATATCAATTCTACGGTTTTGGTATAACAATCAGACTAATTGTGTAAGGTGGGCAGGCTCATTATCGGATGTGTATGGGCTGGAGTGCGGGGTGAGGCAGGGCGGACTGACCTCCCCTCGCCTCTTCAATCTGTACATAAACCGGTTGATCGTCGAGCTCAGCAACACCTATCAGGGTTGTTATGTAGACGGAGTATGCGTCAACAACATTAGTTATGCTGATGATATGGTGTTGCTGAGCCCTTCGATTAATGCAATGATGAGCCTGCTTACAATATGTGAGAGGTACGCGGAGACTCATGGGCTCAGATACAATGTTAAGAAGAGTGAGGTACTAGTTTTCAAGGCGGGCACTAAAACTTACCCTTTTGAACCTCACTTGAAACTTTGCGGAAATTCCTTAAAGCAAGTCACTTCTTTCAAGTATCTGGGCCACTGGGTTTCCGAAGACCTAAAAGACAGTCTGGATATTGAGCGTGAGCGCAGGGCGTTGGCTGTCCGCTGCAATATGTTGGCACGCAGATTTGCGGATTGCACGACTGAAGTAAAGGCTACACTATTTACAGCGTACTGTCAGTCGTTCTATACATGCAGTCTGTGGGTCAACTACACGCAGAGGGCATACAGCGCCCTGCGCGTTCAATACAATAATGCGTTCAGGGTGTTGATGGGGTTGCCGCGCTGCTGCAGTGCTTCCGGCATGTTTGCAGAGGCGAGAATTGATGGCTTTCACGCCATCATGCGCAAGCGTTGCGCTTCCATTATGCGCAGGGTACGCGCCAGCCCCAACAGCATCCTGAAAACTATATCCGATAGGTGGGACAGCCCCATACTGGGACATTGGATACGCCTACATGCCACTGTGGCGTATTAATTAAGTTTGTGTTGTTTTGCTGGTAGATGTAAGTACTAACACTAGTTTTTAAGTCGAGTGTATACTAACCAAATGGACTAGTTATGGGTCTGAAATAAAAGATTATTATTATTATTATTATAAATCATAGAAACACTTATTATACGAGTATATCATCAGCACAAGTATATATTTGTGTTGAAAATCATGAAAAACAACAAATAATAAAATATGTTTTGCCTTTACTACGTTATTTTAGTTTTCATGTACCACAGCGACTGTACTATTATTGCAGTAAATACAATGGCTTCTTTACCACTACCTAAGTATGTTGCTAAGTGACTGGACAAGCGATGTAATAATCCTAAAACGATATTTTCTTCAAGCGGTTGCATCGCGTGGTACGGCCGCTGTGTCTTGCGACGAGATAGTGGTGTGGTTGTGCAGATCCACTAACGTAGGCTATCGACAACAATTTTGATTGTCGTACGAATTTATATTACTATGAACACAGCATGCATTTACCATGCACAGTACAACTCACTCACACGAAAACATCGATCGCTATCGTTGTGCTGTGCAAAAGCCATTTATTTTACATATACGCTAGTGATTGACTAAATCGGAAAGATATCGATTCTTCCATTTATTATTGTAAGTATTAAATTTTTTGGGAGTTCCTGAAAAAATTATAAATAATAAACGAATATATACATGTGTAATAAGATAATATAAATAAACAATACGCGGCAAAAAAAAAATTATGAAGTAAATCAAAAAATTCAACATTATGAGAAAATCTAAATGAGTATAAAACAAGATTTCACATCGGTCTTTCAATCAGGCTATAACTGTTGACAAATTGAAGAATAAACTTTAAAACACAAAAAAAATCTTACTTTATCGAATCTAGTCCACACATGCATCTCAACATTGTCATCTCCACTACATGCAGTCTTTTCTCATCCGTCTTTTTACGGCTCACCATTCCAATCCATATAGTAAGACAGTTCTTATCACCGTCTTGTAGATATTCCACTTTAACTTAAAGGGCATCCGTGGGTTGTAAGTTGTTCCTGTGACCTGTCGCCATTTCATCTATCTTGATTGAATCCAGTACGTTACGTCTCGGTCTTTTTTGCCAACACCTTGCACAAACAACCATTCATTTGAGGTACCAGAAGTCGCTCCCAACCGATACCGATCTGCTGATCGGTAAAGACGTTCTGGCGATAGATATAGGTACTGGACTGGAGACCGCCGAAATCGCAAAACAAGTATTCGGTTTTGGTTCTGCTCAATCTCGAACAAGACTCTCCAGTCTTTGCCATGGATGTCCGATTTAAGAGCATCCATTATTATCAGAAAGAGGTAAGGGCTGAGAGCCGACCCTTGGAGCAAGCCGACACTCACATTGAAGTAGCTAGTAGTGCCCGATGTAGACCTTACTCTGTGACCTTACTAAAGTACTGCATCGACTGAACATCACTCTGGTGAACTCCACATACTTCCCAGGCACTTCTCTTTCCTTATGGGCCCAATAAACAAAACCTCACTGCCGGTTGTATGCCTTTTCGAGGTCAACGAATACCTTATTCAAGTTTTATGCGTTCCTTTGTAGTTCACGCACAGCTGCCGAATAGCGATAATGGCATCCATCGAGCCCCACCATCACCCTAATTGCGTAACACACTATCAATCACAATCTGAATGATTTCGAAAGAAAATTAAATGAAACATTTGTCTGATCTACAACGTAAATAACACATTTAATGTTGTTGAACTGTCAAAATCAAAGCCATTGCTACTGTAAGTGTGTTACGTTATTACGCCGCTGGCATAAAACCGAATTGGTATTGTGAAATTTCCCTCTCTTCTCGCAGTCGCCTTTCAATAACTTTCTCCCAAGTTTTCATACTATGCGAGTTTTATTCCTCAATAACTTCTCAAAGTCAAAGTCAAAGTCAAAGTATTTTATTTGTTGAACATAGGTAATATGGTACATGGTATAAAAAAAATTGCGTTGTATCACTATGTTTTGCCTTGCAAGGCGTACAAATTAGGCGTAAAAAAAAAAAAAACTACAAACTAAATAAAACCATTCAAAACAAGTAACGTCGTAAACAAGACAGAATAATAAGTGGATCGGACATTTTTTATTTTATGCTTCTATCATCTAAAAACTCATTGATAGAGTAGTAAGCCTTTTCAAATAAGATTTTTTTAAGTTGCGATTTAAAGTGGTTTATGTTGTTCATGCTTTTTTAAAGTTTTTGGTGGTTTATTGAAAATCTTTGGACCTATGCCGAGACAACTCTTTGAGAAAAGTGCAGTATTGTGTTTTTTTTTTATTTTAGTGTGCTTTGGTGACGTCTAGTATTAAGCTTTTCAAATTTAGACAGATTCTCCTTAACAAATATTGAAATTTCATACATATAGAGGGATGGAAGCGTAAGTATTTTTAAACTAACGAAAAATGGTTTGCAACTTTCGGTGGTTTTTAACAAACATATGGCTCGAAGACATTGTTTTTGGGCCTTAAATGCCATTTCTTTATTGGTAGAGTTGCCCCAAAATATTATGCCATAACGAAGAGTTGTGGAGACATATGCATGATATGCAGTAAGGACAGTATTACGATTTGCAACTTTATTCAAATTGTGTAATGCATAGCAAAATTTATGATTTTTTTTACCATAGTCTCCATGTGTGTTTTCCATGTCATGTTTACGTCTAGCCAAATACCTAGAAATTTGGTCCGTTCCATGTAAATAATCTTATTATGGTCATAATTAATGTCAAGAATTTTAGGATTAGTTCTTTGTTTAAATGTCATAATTTGAGTTTTATTAAAATTAATCTGCAAGTTGTTATTATTTAGCCATTGAATTATTAGACTTAAGCTACTGTTTATGTCATTTTCATATGAGTCAATATTTTTACCAGAAAATACTATAGTACAGTCATCAGCAAATAGTGTCATAGGATGTGGTATGGTTTTCGGAAGGTCATTTATATAGCATAAAAATAATAAAGGGCCAAGCACACTTCCCTGAGGCACACCATAGTAAATTTGTCTCTCTCTCGATTGGTAATTAATTTCAGTTTTAGTTTGAACATCGACTGCTGAAATACTAGTTACTAGTTTTTTTTTGTAATTTTTTTTTATTTTTCACTTTTTAGTTCGAATACCAGTACCTGCTATGTAAATAACAGTCACAGGAAGTTATCTTCATATCATCCACATATACTAAGTGGGAAAAATACGTATTATTGAAGCTTACTCAAAAACTATCCAAGCAAAGTTCATAAAATTAATATGGGACCAATCCGGGAGCATACTCTTTCATACAAAAAAGAATTTTCAAAAGCGGTCCACAATTGACGGAGAAATCGGCGGACATAAAAAAAAAACGGCATTATAGCATTATGAACGATGTCTATCTTTTATGCCCTCAGGGAGTAGTTTAATTAATCCTAAGACAGTATGTCAAAATTCACTTGGAGAAAAAAGATATGTGAGGAAGTTAGATTGATTTAATACAGGGAAATATTTAACGTATCTTCTAAAAACTTATTGACATGCTCTAGTTTGTTTGTTGCTTGTTTGTTTGCTTTGTTGTTTGTTTTGCATCTTTAGTTGAATATTTTGGTTTGTTTCTCAATGCCCTTTTATATTTATCGTTAATTATTTGTCCGTACTGAATTAAGTAAAACTAAGTAATTGTTACCGAATAAATTCGTTTTACAATGCAAGCAAAGCAGAAAGTAAATTGTTGTCAATGTCAATATGAACCATAAAACAGAGGATCATATTGACAAAGAAAAAAGCTATCCGATAGTCCACCACCGATAGTATACCACGTTCTCGAAAACGGCTGTAACGATTTCGATGAAAGTTGCAATATAAGGGTTTACGGGGGTGAAAAAAATGATCTAGCTAGGTCTCATATCTGGGAAAATTCGGTTTCTGTATTTTCACAGCCTTGAGAATGTGTTACAACTAGGGTTGCCAACTTTTTGTACAAGAAATAAAGTATAATTATGGTCAAATGGGAAAATAAACAATATTTCGGAAAATTTAACAGTATCTCGAAAAAATAAACAGTATTTTAAGTATTTGTTTTATGATTTTAATAGATACATAATTCATTAGTGCTGGTCGCGCAACTCATCAATTGAGCACCAATTTTGAAGGCGTTCGTAAACCTCACCAAATAGACGAGGAGCATTTTTTTGATTGAATGCTTTTTTAAGCTCTATTTCTGTTGTCCCATCACTTAGCATTCGTCACTGAAATCACTAATTCTGTGAATACTCATTTTGCAGACCTAACTATAATACTAGTATTTAAAAGGTGTTATGATAAGTGGTAACAAATAACTATTAACTTTGACCAGAAAATTCGAGACAGTTTGATTCTGAAATTAGGGTTTTCTGAACCACTGTGGCCATGCCCAGGTGCATGCACGATGTTCCACGTAGTAGATGAAACTTTTTGGTTAGGCATAGCTCTGTCAGTGAAAACAGTATATTTATATATACTTTATTTTTGTTGACACAGTAAACAGTATTTTAAAGTGAAAAACAGTATAATACTGTTTTTAACAGTATGGTTGGCAACCCTAGTTACAACGTTGGTATAACTGGACTATATATTTATCTATTTTCACCCGAGCAGAGCTCGGTCGACCAGATACTATTTTTAATAAATCTTTTTTATGGACCTTTAGGACCGATATTGTAGGGTTGGTTGAATTTTATAATAAATAATTTTATATTTACGAGTATTATATTTTGGAAATGATTGCCTTACGCAAAATATATCAGAGAAATGTCATGTCAAAGAAATAACATGATATGGGCAAAATGGAGCAATGAGAAAAATAAATAGTTATTATAGCTAAGTAAAACGGTACAACACCAATTACATTAAATAATTAACATAAAATCAATTATTACGTTATGTTGTACATAATTTAATTTAAAACTAACATGGAACAGTGCATACTTTCTCTCATAGAACACCAGATAAATGCGCATAATTTTAATCCATTCATCCGCAAACACATCACATTCAAGGTTGGCAGTCAGAAGAGCATTAAGTATCTTTAGAGTACGACAGACTGGGGATTCGGCTCTGGCTACAATTTTTGATGACAGTTGCGCAAACAGTGCCGGCGGCTCTGACGGTGTTCGATGTATTTGTCGGTCAAAGTCAAATCATGTTACAAGTTAAAGCAACGACCGTAAAAGACAGTAGGGATAAGAATGTACAGAAATGGTATAAACTTGGAAGAGGCATTTTAAGGTTTTCTGTACCGTTTCTAGCATCAGTATTTGGGTCGCGGTATAGGGTGCCAAATAAAGGCACAGGACTCAAGTTTACTTGGAACCAGAGTGCTGTACAATAGCCTGGGAATATATTGGGATTGTGAAAATCACGAGCATTTCGCAAAACAAATCCCAAGCGCCTAAAAGATTCCGTCGCAAGGGTAGAAATGTGATCTCTAAAATTCAGTCAGACTTTGGATGGCTATAAGAGTAGGGAAAGACCAAAGAAACGATGTGATGGATGGACTGTGTGAAAGATGATATGGCTGGAGTGGGGTGAGTTCCGAGATGACGGCTTGTTGCACTGACCCTAAATAAATATGGGCAGGAGAGTGATGTTGCGCTTACACGGGCAACTGAATCAGCGCAGTTCTTGGCAGTTTTATACAATGTTTGAGCTACCGTCAATTGCTGTGTTGCCTAGGTCGACGCGTTATATTAAGCACAATTGCCAAGATTGCTGAAGTCATTGCCCACGTGTGCGAATTTTGAGAAAGTATTTCAATGTGAATAATTAAATAATTTAATATACGTTAACTATGATATGATGCTTGCTGTAACCGAAATATTGAATGATTGCTACTTACTTGCATTCAAAGGCAGCAGTTTTACCCTTGGTGACTTTCATGACAGTTACTCCTTGTACCTTAGGAGCAACTAAAAGTAAAAAAAAAACACAATGTATTAGTTTTTTGATTACATTGAATAAAAACTTCAATCGATTGATCTACCCAATGGTAGATCAAGAGGTAGACCAACACCAATGTGCAACCAATGTCGGTTTTGTAACTCTGGAAGCTTCTTGCAGAGACGTCTTCCAGACAGCGTTTTTTGTTTGGACTGTTATTGACAGATAGGAGAAAGTAGTACGAGTAGATATGTACTATGCTATTTGCAATGGTAAGTTTAAGAATCCGATGCGAATCATTTAGTTTCCATGATAGTAAGAGAAATTGAGAATAAGATGATCCAAGTTGAACTTACTTTTTGGCGGTGGTGGCGAGACAGGGATTTTGGCAGTCCTTTTTATAGGTTTGTTAGTAGCTTTAACGACTCCTTCTACCTATAACAATTGAAAATAGATTCTCATAATGATGCATTTGCATAGGCTCAATTGCGCAATTCTTAGCAACACCGAGCAATTCCAAGATAATACAGAAATTGCCACCGAAAACCAACCCGGCCCGCGTGATGGACTACGGCCCGTTCGCTCTCACAGAAAGATGCCTGTAATCTTTCTAGCGATGCACCCAGCAGAGGACAACGCTATAGGCTGATAATGCTACAGAAATTGCCGAGAATCGCGAATGTTAGCTGCCCAATACAGCAGCTTTAGATAAGATACGGATAGACATAAACTATGGACTACTCAGGATCTCCTGCCTCAGACACCTATCTCTATTTAAGTTTGTGCATCATTAACCAGTGCCTGTAAAATGTAATATTTACTCGATTGGCAAACACAGTAAGTTCATAATAAATCTCGCGACTATAAACTGGCGAAAAGTTGTGAGCAAGTAATGTCATTTACATTACACAAAGAAAAATCATAAATATATCTTTATTTATTTCTACATCATAATATGACGTAGAAATAAGTGTTGAAAAAACAATTTTTCGCCTGTTTACAATTTCGAGATTTATTATGAACTTACGGTGTTTGCCAATATCCGGTAAGTAAATATGTATTACATTTTACTCTCATTTATATAGAAACCTTGAGTGTTTCTTATTGTTTATGTTATGTTTTGGTCTAATTTGTTGAAAATATGCTCGATAACGGGACACCCAAGACAAACACGGTCGTGAATATATCAGAAACATTAAAAAAAAGTTGTGCCACTTCGGCTATTAATGAAAACTATTTTATTACTGGAAACTGTTCTATTCAAGAAAAAATGCGTTAATAGTGCAGGTACAGTATGATTTCTTAGAGTTTATGACCCGATTACAAAATATAAATTGTGGGTACTTACGGCCACTTTGAACCTTATTTCTTAGAGTTTATGACCCGATTACAAAATATAAATTGTGGGTACTTACGGCCACTTTGAACCTTTGTGATGGTGCAACAAACGGATCCGTTATGTAAAAATTTTTAGAGATCTCCGTTAGAGGCAGGTTTTCTATAATTGGTTTTCCATCCATGTCTAAAATCATCGCTACTTCTATTCTCATTGAGTGATTATCATCAGTGACGGATATGGACAGGTAACCCTTTGCATCTGTAAGTAAATTTATAGAATTATTGTGATATTGGATTGGCGTCCGAAGCCCGGACTTAAACATGCCGTTCTGAAAATATTTTAAATGGATTACGTTTATTCATAAACTCACCAGATTTCGGTTGTGGCGATGTATCGCTCAACGACTTGGGTTTTAACTCGGAGAAGCCATGACTGAAGAAGAAATCAGTCCTGCCGGTGATTACGACGGACGTTTTTGTCTTACCCTTCACAGTAGCCACATAAGTGCCAGGCTGAGGGTTACTTAATTTTAGTACCTATAATTTTAAAATGTATTTAGTACTTCAATAATCTTAAACCAGCTACACAGACACAGTTGAATATCAAAGCCATTCCTTTACAAAGAGCAGTCACTGGCTTATTTTGTCACATCAGCTGATTCTAATCTGCTGTGCTAATTAAATGTGGGATTTGACAGCAGATTTCAATGTAGATCAAGATCAAGCTATCAGGAACCGGCTGGTATTGAAGGTACAACGGTTTTACTTTATAGTTGATATAGTGGATACTTCTTTCTAAACTCCGTGAGTGGATACTAATTCCATGGTACAACGCTAAAGGCTTGTGCAGACCAGCGCGACTTGTCGCGCGAAGCGACACGAACAATACAATTTCTAAGAAAACTTCACAGTATAACAATAACCGGTGTCGCGTCGCGCGACAAGTCGCGCTGGTCTGCACAAGCCTTAAAAGGTTATTTTGGCGCGCGGCCAAAATCGGAACTAACGCTGCCATCTTGTTTTGTCAATACAATTTCCCAAAAGTTTAACAACATTGCCCCCTTGTCAATGTCATTCAGATGCCAAAAGATGCCACTTTAAATGCTATCGCAACGAAATGCTATCAGTGGCTTCTGGCGTCGGTGTAAACTACACAGAGTACGTGTTTTATTTTTCAGCTGTAGGTAGTGGTCGTTTCCCGGGTTGTCGCTGCAAAGCGCTGTCCTGCCAACTTGCTGTATCAAACATTTATGAGATAGGAACCTCACCCAAAGGCCTCTTGTACGCACATGATATTTTCGCAGTAAAAAGCTACGGTTTGTTGGTTACATGTAGGGTTACATGTGTGACACGGTCATCGGTGTTATGTGGATTTTTATGGACAAGTATTTTAACGGCAAAAACGTGTGTGAACAAGTCGACCAATTATTGGTGGCCCTCTTAGTTAATATTCTGCAGGTGACGGCAGACTGCAGACGGCAGCTCCCAACTACAATGGCTGACGTATTTCAATGAAATCACCCTCGGCGGCACTGTTACCATCTACGAAAGTAGGTATTTTTATCAAAATAGGTACATAGAAGCCAGGAACGTCACTGCGGTCAGATATTGCAATTGGGTGGCACTGCTGCTGCTGTCTGCCGTCGCCTGTGGAATCGTAACCTTATTAAACTTACTATTGCATTATCGGTCGACATTATTTTTGTTACAGAAACTGAGGGTTTGTTTATTATCAATGTAACATTTTTTCCGGATGCAGAGATGATGACATAATCAGTGTAGTCATCTATTGTGAACTGTAAATAAAATAATAAAAATACTTTAGGTGGATGCACTAACTTAGCCCGCGAAATTCAAATTTTCTTACGAGATTTTGCAATTTGCAGGTCAGTGTCAAGTTGTATGTTGATTAAATACCAACCTACCTACCTACCTCAGTTTTGGACAACAACGTTACCTGAAATGATTTGTACTGAAGCTTGCAAACAGCTAAGAGAGTCTGTGAAAATTACGGCTTTGTCAATATTGTGGTGTGACTCTATATTATTTATATTGTGGCATGCTACCGCAAGCTGCCCAGGTCTTGACCTGATCTGATGCTGAATACCACCGGGCTAATGAACGCCGTCCGGCCTATTGCCAAGCCTGTGCTGAGCAGGCCTCCCACTTCTGTGCGTCCACGTGCTGCCAAGGACGGTACTCTTCCTAACTACATGTGCGAGTGCTCAGTAACTCAAGTGTTCAGTGACCTTACCCACGACCTAGCCGAATGTTGCTACCTACCTATATAAATATATGTATTAACCTATCCGGGTTTCAATTATTTTCTACCTAACTACCTACCTATGAGTTAACGGCCTGCGCAGCCTACCCTTCGCAGCCCTAGCCGTTACAAGTAGACAAATTTTACATGGGGTACTGTTTAAAATACCTCCCTACATACTTTAATTGAATGAAATAAAATGTAAATCTTGTAAAAAATGCGCAGTATTACAGTTATGAGTAGGGGGTTTACATTGCTGACAAAAATGCTTAGTTCAATGCTGGTCCTGTTCAACAATGGCACATAAATTAATTGATAGCATCTGAAAATATTGCTGGAGCTGCTGAAGATTGTAAAAACTATCTTTGCATTGTATACATTAAATCTCTTAGTATTGTATATAATAATTCCGTAGCACATGGTGTGAGTACTATTTACCTACTATTAAACTACCATTTATTGAGTACCTACGCCTTTCATTGAGTACCTACGCCTTTCATTGACGTTAATGTACCCTGGCGGTTGACAGAATGTCATGCACACTCAAATTTCTCGCTGGTGGTGGTGTGTGTTGGATCATTAAGGATCCTTTAAAATGGTTGAGCTGAATGGTGCTGATCCACACGTCATGTTCGTGAACGGGCGCCGTCAGCAGGGACTGGTCCTCCTAAGGGAGTACCAGTCCCTACTGACGGCGCCCGTTCACCCGACGTTCATCAGCCGCCGGCTGTCACGGCTTATTTTTGTTTAAATATTTTTATTACGTTCGCTTTTAACGTTCTTTCTAAATTGTTCTCACATTTATATAATTTCAACATGAATGATGTAACCAATATTTTGATCTAAAAGAGTGTCCGTGGAGTTTCTTGCCCGTTCTTCTCCATATGAACCTGGGGCAACTAGCTTCATCTTTCTGATTTACCGACCCCTTTACAATTCAAAACCGCCTGTAATTGGTTTATTTGAAATAAATGCTTTGAGTTTGAGGATGAAAGTTTGCATGGAAGTTCATTATTTTTACCGATGGAATATTCCATCGGGCACACAGCTTGTACCTTATAGATTTTATATTGTAGAATAGTCAGTTGTGAGCTAAAAATATAAAAAATCTACTTGATTATGTAAAACTAAAAATTGCCCAAGAGCGAGTCGGGTTCACATTTAGGTCCGGAACCAAACTGTAACAGAGTGTTGCAAACCACTATAATTTTCCTTTTAAATACAGATCAATATCTAAAATATCTATTAAAATCAAAAAATATAGGTACTTACCGGAATATTTTTGGAAACGCCGGCTGGTACTGACGCCGTGGTAATCACAGTTTTGTTGCCTTTTATTATTTCTTCTATCGGTCCGAAAATCTAAAATAAATAATTGTATATGATAATAATCGATTTCGTAATTTTTTTTCATAATTTATTATTAACGCTTTCAAGGACATTGAAGGAGACACAATAGAAGTTTTATTGTTATGATGTCTACGGGCGTTTAGTATCCTTGAAAGCTTTAAGTAATATACTCAGTATACAAAGTGTTCACCTTGTGTACTTCTTCCTTAGTAACGAACATCGCAAGCCCAGAGCATGCGACTGCTATGTCAAAGTAAACATCGCGTGCCTCAGGTACTATATATTTTTTTCCTTTACAAAATTTGCCCGTGAGCACAAACACTATCTGTAAGTAAAGAGCGTGTGATGATTTCCTCGTTGAAATTAAATACTATTCGTTGGTTATTATAAATAACAATTACTTGGTAAAAATTATACAATAATAATAAAGCGATTTTTTCATTATTTATTTATTTATCTAGCAATAATCGTTCTCCTGATGCGTGTTTTGGCAAAAACTCATATAGAGCTCATTTGAGAGCTCTAATTTGTGGATTCTGTTGAATATAATTCTTTAAAACAATTTTTCTCATATTAAAAATATCCGATACTTTTATAATAATAGAATACATTTTTGTTATATGACTTTTATATAAAGAAAAAATGACTGGACCTAATTCAATTTTCTACTGACAAGGTTTGGAAACAAGTCTGAATATCTCCGAAGGTCTACATCATTTTCATACGTAGTATTTATACTAAAATAATCTCCAACATTTGCTTAATAACAACCAATTTTTTTAATTTTTTTTATTGCTATTTCTATTTTTTTATGAATAAAATAAAAGTACTATATATTTCACTGCGCCGGCGATGTGCGCTCAGTATCGCAAGAATGCTTTAGCGCAGCGCCGAAATGTAAGAGGAACAAACATTTTTATCCGATGCACTTCGAGCTGTGGGCAGTCAGCCCAGTTTACCTGAGTCTGTTTCTTTTGGCACATTTCTATCACATATGGGCTGTCGATGTAGTCCTTAGCTGGGGCATCAGTGAATACGAAGATGTAAGAGTCGTTTTTACTTTTGTTAAGTGCTTGGAGTAATCCTTTCATTGCCGGTTCCCAACAATCGAGCTCATCTATGTTCCCCTCGATGTGTGGTATAATGCGGCCCAATGCTTTTTTAAATTCTACAGGATCTCTAGTCACTACCCTATCATAAACACCTGAAAAAATAAAAGGAATAACTGATCAAGAGCTAGTTATAATTGCTGAAAAAGCGTTTCGAGCTGAAATTAATTTACGTATTTGTATTTAATTAGTTTTAATGGTAGATTTTGGTCACTGGTGTACAGATTTATGTGTAAACAATAAATACTATTTATACACTGCACTTGCGTACTAGATAACGTTTTGTGTTTTGAATTATTGTGTGTTGAAACTTTTTGTATTATAATTGTTCTTTTAAATGGGTTATTTTATTTAAAACACAGCATTTACCGCGCGACCAGTATTTAAACAACATCCCGATATCAATCTTCACAAGACAAGACAAGACACCCGTCTGGTCGGAAGATCCTCCCTTTTCTATGGAGGATGAGTGAACTTTACACCCTGTTCCTCATACCTCTATAAAACGTAATAAACCTCTGAATTATTTTATGGACTTGGTCCCGTTTTAGGGTTCCATATCCAAATGGCAAAACAAAACCTTTATAATTTTGTCATTTCCGTCGGTCCGGTTGACACTCAGCCATTTTACTTGGAGATTATTGACACTATATCTACGAAAATTTGAAATGAGGTGTATCCGTGCTAATTTTCCTAACAATGGTATAATAGTAAAATTACGAATAAAAACATTTGGGGTTGCATTCCCTTTACATGTAACCGAGGGATAAAAAATATATATTTCAGTCCCATATATGTATAAAAACATGACGATGTTTCTAAGTTACTTTTTTATTTAAGTTTTTGAGATATGGGATATTTTCGGATATTTTAGATTTTCATAGATTTTTTGAAAAATACTATGTCAAACAAACTTATTTATGCGGTCGATAAAATCAATGCTGTTTATGCGTAAATATTCATCCTAACTACGGAACCCTTTTTGTGGGGATACGCCTCTTAAGTAAACATATACCGCCTCAAAAAAAAAGAGCAAACACATTTTTGTTAACAACAATAACATAGATATCGTCCTGTAATTTCTATCCTGTATCCTCAAAATCTTTTCGCAGTTGATTAAGATACAAACAGTGAAACACATTACCTGGATCGTTAAATGTTACCAGCACCATGTTGTCGATTAGACTAGTCTTTTCATGTTGAATAATACGAGTAATTTTGTCCACACTTTTTCTAACTTGGTCTATATCGCCACCCATAGAGCTTGTATCATCTATGAGAAAGGTCAAACTGCCATTCCCCTTACATGATACCTTGAATATAGTATTCGCAAGTATTAGCAACACTATGTGCGGATATATCCGCCCCCACATTTTCGATGCTAATATTTATTTTAGTAGTCCGTAATAATACTGTACTGTTTCCCTACTAACGCACAATGCACACTGATAAAATGCAATAATTATTGGTCAATTTATATTATATATCTAATCACCGTTATCATGCTGGCAAAAAAATAAATTGTTTACTTATGTTGGGTACAGGATTTTCCTTTTATTCTGTTAGCTCTGCTGACCTAATTATTTTTACACAATTTACTGTTTCCTTAAGTCTTCATAACCTACAGACTATCAAAATTATTTATTATACCAATTTTGATGAAGGTATGAAGGCAGGGCCATTTTTATGTATTAAAACTAGCATTTGGTCAACGGTGAGTTTTCGGCGTTTCGCATACTCGTTCCTTATTTGACACTCTATGGGGTGGATTTTTTTAAAATCCTGAAACAATTGTTTCATGTTTTAAGCTGAGCTAAGATGTTCGCGGAAGCCCGTGTTGACGGGATGTGGTGTTGTTGAGAAAGCGGGCGGCTTCAATTATGGGTAGGCTGCGCGGAAACCCCAACAGCATCCTAAAAACATTGGACAAACAACATATAAACATAACTAAAATTGATCAGCTAGAAAATCGGATACGGAGTAGTAACATTTATTTAATAAAAGTTCAGTTAGTTTCTTTTTGTAAGTTGTTACTGGTTCCTCTTTTATGAAATTAGGAATGTGTTTAAAAATAGCCGGTGCCATACCAAAAACACTTTACCTCAACAAAGCAGTTCTATATCCAGCTATGTGTAACATGTTTTGGTATTGAGATCGCAAGGCTACATCTCGGTATCTGCTTTCTAATAAAGTTAAAAACAGATGTCGATTAGATTTAACAAAAAGAGCAAAAAAAGTAAAGCAAATTGGAACACAGCTGTCAGTAACTTTCAATCCAAATATTGCTCGTAGGCAGCGTTTTTGTGACTTAAAAATACTCTCTTTTTCGGTACAATTGCCCCAATATATAATACCAAACCTTAAAATGGGAACGACAAGATTAAGATATGCTAGTAAGTAAGTTTTTTATAGATTCCTTCTGCTGTGCCATCCACGTCAGTTGACTGTCAATTAATATTCCTAGAATTTTTTTAACATCTACTCTGCCCACATTTTGACTTTTATGATTAATATTTATATCATTGATATGAAGTCTCTGGTAAAAGTGCATTATCTCGGTTTGTTTTTTTTTTTTACTTTTTTTTTGTACTTGTGATTTAGCCAATTTATTATAATTTTAATGGTGTAGTTTTAATCGTTTTCATAATTTTCATTATTGTCGCATTTTAAGAGCGCTGTACTATCGTCGGCAAACAGTATCATGGGATGATGGATTTGGCGTGGGAGGTCGTTAATGTAAATAAAAAACCGGCCAAGTGCGTGGCGGACCACGCACAATGAAGGGTTCCGTAGTTGGGATGAATTTATCCCAAGAACAAACTTAACATTGCAGTTCGAAAAACTAGTTTTTCAGAACATGTTTTTCAAACTGCAAATTTAAGTTGGTCGATTATTACTCGTTAACCTGTACAAAATGTTTTTCTTAATTTTACTTTACCACTTTGTCGGCGTGATTAATATGTATACCCATGCTAAATTACAGCTTTCTAGTACTAACCGTCTCTGAGCTAAGCCGCGGACACAGAGACAGACGGTCAGACAGACAGACGGACATGGCGAAACTATAAGGGTTCCTTGTTTACTACGGAACCCTAAAAAGGCCCAAGGACGCTTCCCTGTGGTACACCGAATTTAATTTCTCTATGGCAGACACGTATTTTTGTTCTAATGTAGACTTGACACATATTTTCTAAATTTCTGTCATCTGTTTGCGACCGGATAAATATGTTTTTATTAGATTCAGGATATTACCTCGAATGCCATAGGCGTTTAGTTTTTAAAGCAGTATGTCATGGTTGAAAAAATCGAAAGCTTTCGACATAATTATCTGTATATATAGTACTTAAAGGTGTTTTGTATCTACATTGTACATAATAATATTCAACAAGTCAAAAATTGCTATGTTAATATTCCTATTTTGCCTGAACCCGTATTGGTCATGGCAAAGTATATTAAATTTAGTCAGGAAAGATGATATTGCTTCATATAAGACATTTTCTATTATTTTTAGAAAAAAAGGGAATTAAAGCTATCGGCCTATAGTTCGACATATCGTCCTTACTATTATTTTTATTAATTGGTTTGGTTTACAATAACAGTTTTTAAGTTGTCAGGAAATATTCCTGATTAAGTAAGCATATCTGCTTACGTTAATCTATACTATGAGCAACAAATTTTATGATATGAGTGGAAATCCCGTCATAACCAACGCTCTTTTTGTTTTTTAGTGATTTAATTATTTTCATCACGTCTTAAGGTATGACTGGTGACACAAATATTGAGTTTGGGTTATGGTCTATTTTCTTAACGTCGAGCATTGGGTTATTCGGTATATTAGTAATTAGGTCAATGAAAAAATTATTGAAAGATTCTGCTATTTCTTTCGGATCCGTTATTGTCTGATTATTATTTCTTATCTGTGAAATTGGTTCCCTATTCATTTTGCTGTTATTTATTATTTGCCATGAGGTTTTCGATTTATTCTTCGAGTTCTTGGGTCTGATAATAAAAGTTTGTTATTATTATTACAGTCAGTCAGTCCTCTTCAATTATTACAAGTCAGTATTCAACGCCTACGGAATTACTTCACAAAAAACAATATAGTTATTTAACCTACAGCAGCTGTATAATTGTGTATCACACATGTATGACTACTAAAACAGAAGAATCACAGATAAAACACACCTATCTTTTGATTGCGTTGACTTAAAAGCTTGACCTTGTGTTATCTTTTTTTGAGGATCTCATTTTTTTTAAATTATTTTCAATAAAATCTTTTAAAGATATTTAAGAAAATGTATAAAAGTTTACCATTCCCCTCCACTTATCTACTACTCCGAAACTAGTGAGCACGCGGCCGTGTCCACGACATCGACACAGCAACACCCTTTTTTATCACCGTCTGGTTTTCTATCTGCTCTAAGTTATTAACATAGTTTCTGTGAAAAACGTAGAATGAAAAATAAGGTACAAAATTTTAATTCTCCTCACCCCCGTCCCCGTCGTTTTTTGAGATCATACAAAACGATTATTACCTCAGTTATACCATATTGTTGATTCACGAACCCTGCTTGTCTAGGTACCTACTGGGAACGTTGATAAAGCAAGCCTATTTTAAAATTCAACATTTATTAAAAACTAGGTAATTTGAGTATGTACCTATTCATAATGTACAATTGGTTGTTTTCCCTAACACAATATTTATTAATATACTAATAAACTACATTAAAACAGGTAGTAACAGGATAGAAAACAAGATAAAATTAATTAGTTAGTTATGTTACGTTAGGTATTATAGTGCTTACGGATAGGCTCTATGATTTGTTACATTTATTACCAATTTATATTTTTATTTTTTATTAGTAGTTTATGAAATAGTATAATTAAAGTAGTAGTTCGAAGTATTATGTTTCCGACTATCAGAAGGCAGACGGAAGACTATCCATTTATTATAAGAAGGTATGCGAAACTTGGTTGGATTCTAACTGTTATTTTAGTGTAAAAGATTATAACGTGTTTCACTGCGACAGACCTGACTCAGAAGGAGGAGTCGCAATTCTAACGCATAAATCCATCAGAGCTCAACAATGTCATATTACTATTTCAAATTCGCGTATTGAGATGGTCCATCTCAAGAATATTAATTGTACTTTCATTCAATACTTTGTCTCAATTTATTGCCCACCTAACGTCCATACTACTCAAAAGGAGTGGAACTAGTTGTTGGCTATAGCTAACTCTAAAACTGTAATTTTAGGATATTATAATGGTCATCACTCATGTTGGTCCACGAAAACAGAACAAAGAAGTACTAATTTTTTTTACTCTTTAATTGACCATAATTTCGTTACTTTGAATGATGGGAAGCCGACTCGTGTAAAGCTAGTTAATGGAATTTTACAAAAGTCGGCCCCTGTTTTATCTATAGTCTCAATATTATTAACTATCAATTAAGGGAAGATGCGAGACAACCCCAACACAATTATTACTTCCCAGTAAGTAATTAATAATAATTGTGTTGGTGTTTCATTCACATTTGTAAATGTAACCGTTTGAGATACAATAAACAATTTCATTTATTTTTTTATTTATATCGTCCGACCCATAGATATAAGAAAGAAGGAGATATGCCCGGTAGTTGAAAATGTATCGAAACCCAATGTCTTCAATCTATCCCTACTCTCTAGCCTGCGATCACACATGCGATCAGTAAACCCAATAAATACGAGGTCCCGCTCACACTTGCAATTTAAAAATCAGAACGTACTACACAATCAATTATAAACCTTATCCCACCAAACACAGCGTGCATTTACCATGCACCGTACAACTCACCCACACGAAAACATCGTTCGCTATCGTTGTGCTGTGCAAAAGCCATTTATTTTACATATACGCTAGTGATTGACTAAATCGGAAACTTATCGATTCTCCCATTTATTATTGTATTAAAATTTTTGGAAGTTGCTGAAAAAATTATAAATAAAAAACGATATACATATAATAAGATGATATAAATAAACAATAAGTAAGTAAAAAAAAGAAATATTAAGTAAACCAAAAAAAAAACAACATTATGAGAAAATCTAAATGAGTATAAAACAAGATTTCACATCGGTCTTCCAATCAGGCTATAACTGTTGACAAATTGAAGAATAAACTTTAATAGTAATATAAATTCATACGACAATCGACATTATTGTCGATAGCCTACGTTAGTGGATCTGCACAACCACATCACTAATCCGTCGCAAGACGCTACGGCCGTACTAACGATGCAACCGCTTAAAGCAAATATCGTTTTGTAATTTTTACATTGCTTGTCCAGTTACTTAGCGACATACTTTGGTAGTGGTAAAGAAGCAATGTATTTACTACAATAAAAGTACAGTCGCTGTGATATATGAAAACAAAAATAACGTAGTAAAGGCAAGAAATATTTTACGATTTGTTGTTTTTCATGATTTTCAACACAAATTTAGCAAAATACTTGTGCTGATTTATGAAAAGTGGTTCTACGATTTATAAAGTTTATAGTTTAGCTTCGATTTTTACAAGAAGCCACTGAACAACACGGTATTCTTAAATGTTATCACGATCGCGTTCGAAAGCGCACTAGTTAGCGGAAACGGCCATTTGCCTGAGGCATGACCATTCTGGTCAAGATGCGCGGACACAGACACGCCCCCATGCCACTTCTCCTGTTATTTATATGTCTATGGTCCGACCACATTAAGTTTTGGTGATTCTATGTGGGGTGCAAGTGCAAAAATGATGTTATCTATTGTAAAGAAAAGACATTAAAGCAGTTGTAGCAACTTAAGTATGTAAGAAACAACCATAAAGGCGAGTTCTAAATTTATCATGTTCAACCTAGGAGTTGGACCAACAGTCATAGTGGTTTCCGATTGCTAGAATTCGACTACAAAATTTCTAGCTAATTAAGTGCCCTATGTGGATAAAACATCTCACTGACTGTAGTATGTTTTCATATAGGCAGGTAGTGAGAATATGATTCCCCTCCTTTTGCACATACGCAAAACAAAATACGTGATTACCTTCATTCAATTCATTTATTAATTTTGTGAACATAGGGTAAAAAAATAAATATACAGATGTTTTACAAATAAATGTCGGTCCATACTATGTCCCGCCAGAAGGCATACAAAATTGTTACAAAATTGTTAGGTATCAAATGTCACATTAACAAAATGAAAATAAAATTAAGGTAATTTCATGCCAAACACTACTACTTAACAATAATAATAAAATGTCAATAAATTAACACGGCACACAGACAAATAGGTATTCAGTCACAATCTCGTATACAATAATTAAATTAAATTTAAAAAAATAAAAAAATTATAAACAAGGGTTAGTGTTGTGATGGCCCAGTGGTTAAGGCCTCGCCTCTCATGCACGAGGTTGTGGGTTCAAATCCGGGTAAGTACCAATGTGACGTTTTCAATTCATATGTACTTTCTGAGTTTATCTTGGACATTATTGACATCGGTGAAGGAAAAACATCGTGAGGAAAGCTGGACTTATAGTTAATATAAGTCTGAAATCACCAACCCGTCTTGAGCAAGCGTGGTGATCGATGCTCGTGCCTTCTCTGTGTGAGAAGAGGCCTTTGCCCTGCAGTGGGACAGTAAGAGGCTGATATTATTATTATTAAACAAGGGAGCAACATTTCAGCAAAAAAAAAAATCTCTGATAATAACTGAGTCACACTGTAGTACGTCATATCTTATAAAAAAATGACGTAGTTCTAAACGGTAAACGACACAGATACGACGATTGGAGAACTTTTTCGAAAAAAAAAGTTATGAACACGTAGATAATGTCAGCGCAGATAGGTCAGTTTGTGAGATAGGACAGTTAGCTGGAGGGTGACGATAAGTGAACCGTAAGTTAAAATTAGGCTAAATGGGTTATTTTCTCAAGCACATCTTAAACCAAACATACAATAAAGTTTTTTTTTTTTAAAGAATGTAGACATACATATCTAGATCGGCCGTAAATAATTAAGAAGTTAGATTTTTATGTTTTTATTTAGCAATATTCTAAGGTCGCGTCCACAATCTGTTTTTCTGGGAATTAGCACCGTATAAACGAAACTACACTAGTTTAATAGAAATTACTAATTTTATTTGAATTCAGTATTCATTTTTCTATCTGATGACAGTTTTATTATTATTTTTAGTGCCATACTTTATCATAGAGAAAATCAAAAGGGACTGACCGCGCGTAATTTGAAATTTTGGTGGGAGTAATGAAATCATTAAGGCCCCTCGCCCACAGCGACTTTTTGTAGCCATGCTGTCGCGCATGTTTATCGATACAGCCGCGATGCTGTCGCTGGCTGTGTACTTTTGCCCAGATTCTGTATCGCTTCATTTAGCCAGGAGCTAACCCGCAGCAGTAACATACCTGTGCCATCCTGTTGTGATTTCCCGTTAAAAACGTAAGTAATGAAAAGACTTACGTTTTTAACGGGATCGAACAAAAAACCTGCAATTATGGTGTTAATGTTTTAAAACTCGTAACTAAGTCGGTGTTGTAATATATTTTATAATAAAAAGGTTTGGTATGCTTTAGAAATCATACAAATATAATTATTATATTCTCAGTAGCTTTATTTAAAATATACATATTAAACAAGATTCTAATTTTGGTGGAGAAATTTTTGTGGTTTTGGTGGCAATTTACCAATCACAATATACCAAAATTAGTTTTTAGAAGCACTTACCTTAAAAGAAAACGAAAAAAGAACCGTAATAGATAACTTTGTTTGGAAGTAGAGTTTATTATAGGTATTACAGCTACTAAAGTTGTCGATAGGTAAACAATTGTTAGGTATTATTTGTATTCCAGCATGACGAAGAAAAATTCAAAGTTAACATACGCAGAGTGCTTGGAGAGGACAAGGATGGCCAAAAGGGGGAAAAAAAATATATGTTCCCGTCAAACTAGAGGAATTGCGAAGAAAAGAAAGTTAAAGATACCATAAAAAAGCTGAAGGGACAATCATATTTTTTTTTTTATTGATCAATAAAATATGTTTTTTTTAATCATCGTAATAAAACATTTATTCACTATTATTTAAAAAGGTTTTTACTGTTATTTTATTTATAATTTGATGTATTAAAACAATTTAGGTGTCTTACCATAGAAATATAAATAACAGGAGAAGTGGTATGGGGGCGTGTCTGTGTCCGCGCGTCTTGATCACAATGCTCATGCCTCAGGCAAATGGCCGTCTCCGCTAACTAGTGCGCTTTCGAGCGCGATCGTGATAACATTTAAGAATACCGTGTTGTTCAGTGGTTTCTTGTAAAAATCGAAGCTAAACTATAAACTTTATAAATCGTAGAACCACTTTTCATAAATCAGCACAAGTATTTTGCTATATTTGTGTTGAAAATCATGAAAAACAACAAATCGTAAAATATTTCTTGCCTTTACTACGTTATTTTTGTTTTCATATATCACAGCGACTGTACTTTTATTGTAGTAAATACATTGCTTCTTTACCACTACCAAAGTATGTCGCTAAGTAACTGGACAAGCAATGTAAAAATTACAAAACGATATTTACTTTAAGCGGTTGCATCGTTAGTACGGCCGCAGCGTCTTGTGACGGATTAGTGATGTGGTTGTGCAGATCCACTAACGTAGGCTATCGACAATAATGTCGATTGTCGTATGAATTTATATTACTATTAAAGTTTATTCTCAAGACAATGTTTATGTTCTTTCTCCAGCTTACCCACTGACAAGTTATATGAGTTTATATAAGTAATTGTTTAATTTATTTGACTATAAAAGTCAAATTATTTAAATTTAATTATTGTTGACATTTTAAGTCAAGTTATTTTAATTTATTTTTGACAAAATCTACTCATCACACTGTTTTTTTATGAGTTGTATTGCAATATGTGGTTAGCTAGTGACCTCGACAATTGATCATATTATTTATTACTATTAGTAATTAACTGTTTGTTTATTTATTTTACCTCGATGGTCCTAGTTTATCATTTATAACTTCCAGTTACAACTATATGTAAGCGGGCACGCCCTTTATGCCTGGTGGCTTTTATTAAGATATTAAGTTCTGTTTACGTTTTGTTTTTTATTTCTGCCTGAGTATAGTTCTCGATGATTTTGTTTGGTATATTGGCGTGTGCTAGCTTATATATGGCTAATAATTTAAATTATGTTTTGTGTTGCTTAATGTAAATTATTTTGAATACTATTATATAGAATCTTCTTTTTGTTCTTTTAACTGAACAGACAGCTGTGCAGCTGGGGAGTTTGTTGCGCCACTTCTTCTTCCCAGCTAACGCACTAGGAAGTGGTGAAGGGTGGGCGTTTTGGGGGACTGTCTTATGTAATTTTGACGTTCGAAAAGTGCTGATTCTCAGCCTAGTTTGAATAAATGACTTTTGATTTGATTTTTGATTTCTTCAATTTGTCAACAGTTATAGCCTGATTGGAAGACCGATGTGAAATCTTGTTTTATACTCATTTAGATTTTCTCATAAAGTTGTTATTTTTTTGGTTTACTTAATATTTCTTTTTTTTACTTACTTATTGTTTATTTATATCATCTTATTATATGTATATCGTTTTTTATTTATAATTTTTTCAGCAACTTCCAAAAATTTTAATACAAATATAAATGGGAGAATCGATAAGTTTCCGATTTAGTCAATCACTAGCGTATATGTAAAATAAATGGCTTTTGCACAGCACAACGATAGCGAACGATGTTTTCGTGTGGGTGAGTTGTACGGTGCATGGTAAATGCACGCTGTGTTTGATGGGATAAGGTTTATAATTGATTATGTAGTACGTTCTGATTTGTAAATTGCAAGTGTGAGCGGGGCCTCGTATTTATTGGGTTTACTGATCGCATGTGTGATCGCAGGCTAGAGAGTAGGGATAGATAGAAGACATTGGGTTTCGATACATTTTCAACTACCGGGCATATCTCCTTCTTTCTTATATCTATGTGTCTTACCAATTCTGGTGTCGACAATTTATTAGTAGCGTTCAGTATTAAATAAATTTCTGTTACTTTTTATGTAACTGAATACGTATTTCTTGCATATATATTAAAACATAGTTGTTGAAATTCACCCAAATATTTGAAAGAAAATAAAGTTATGAACCGATTTTAATATTCATTTATTTATATTAAGCGGCTACCTCAAATAAATACCTAATAACATATTATTCTGATTATTTGCTTCAAAAACTAGGCACCGACCCACACAACATTATTTTATCAATTTAGTTAATTTTAGGTACCTATGGAAGCAACACCTAAAAAATAATATTTTGTTTATGCTTTAGTTAGCTATGTACGTTAGTTAGTGAGATTACATTATAAATAAAACACTCTGATCACGTAGGTAATACCCAAGCGACTCTTCCATGATAATAATATTTTTAGTGAACATTATTAATTAAAGTAAATAAGTACGCTTGTGCATAATAAACACCGTATTTTGTACATAACAGGTAAATAGGTTCATTATATCGTGGTGGACTACCACGTTGGAATTCCAATAGATTAAGCGAACGCTTTAAAAAAAACAATATAGACGTAGAAATATTTAGTAATCTATTCTGCTTAACTAACCGCTTTTTAGTTAAGCGGAATAGGTTACCAGATAATTATATCTACATCTGTTGTATTTTATAATGGATTTCCGCAAGGTCACGCCTGAATCAATTACTTAACTAGATAGCTTTTTAATTTTAAGGTGCCAAACTTTAATAAAATGGAACCTTTAGTTACCTTTAAGATTACTTTTTCTCAAGATGTATGCAACGTAGGAATATAAATGTAGCCCCGGTATAAGATTTAAGGTCTCGGTGACATGCACACAGATAGGGTCCGGGGGAAAGATATTAGCTTTCTTTACGGATTCTAAATTTAAAAAAATATCGGTTATCGGCCTTGAAGATTGTGAACATTATGTGGCTTTTTTTTCCTGTAGGAAGCATGCAAACAAGCTTACACCATGCATGCAGAATGCAAACATGCAAACACCATGCATGCAGAATGCAAACAAGCAAACACCATGCATGCAACAAGCAAGCCAGCAGGCAACATGCAGCAGGCATGGTTTCTGTCACGGCTCCGGCGATGCAGGGCTCCGGCGGTCCCACGTGAGCTTGTCGTCACATATGGTTTTAACGCTCACCACCTGCTCCTCACCTCGCGGCCCGCCTAGCCCCTCCGCGCCTACGCGGGCTTAAATTACACTCTAGGGGTAGGGCAGACAAGACTACGTGGAGTCGGTTTTGCAGCGATTCGTTTCTGACACTACCTTTTATAGCACAACGTATTGACTTTTTAAGACAATCTTTTTATTTTTATTTAAGGTTAAAAATGCTGTTTTATAGAAATGGCAATATGCCTAATAAAATTATTCCAAATGAAATTCTGCCATCTTCATAGTATGCCAAATAAATTGTACCAAACAATCGTCACTCTAAATAAACGTTATGCTAAACGAAATTATGCGGAATTTTAACTTTGCCAAAGGTAATTATGCCAAATAAAATTCTGCCATAATAAAAGTATGCCATTGTAAAGTCGGAAATATAAACATTCGGCCAAACAATCATTCGTATAAATATTTTTTATGCCTTTAAAATATTCGTTTAAACAAGATTATGCCAAGTGTGTTATGCCAAATAAATTTCGGAGCATCAGAATTCTGCCAGATAGAGGGAACCCATTACGGTCCTCTTCAATTACAAGTATTTAACGCCTATAACGGAATAAATTCACAAAAAAACAATATAGGTATTTATTTAACCTACAGCAGCTGTATAATCACACATGCTATTCGGAAGATTCTCACGTCTGACGTGTTTGGTAAACACGAATATCTCATTAAATAAAACAAAAGAATCACACATATAACACACCAATTTTTTTATTGCGCTGGCTCCGAACTCAGAAGCTTGATTTGTAGGGTTCCGTACCTCAATAGGAAAAATGGAACCATTATAGTATCACCCGTGTGTCTGTCTGTCCGTCTGTCACAGCCAATTTGCTCTGAATCTAACGGACCGATTAAGTTGAAATTTGGTACGCACATATATTTCTGTAGTAAATGAATTTTGAATAAATTTATTGGGTCACTTATAGGGAGCTAATAAGAAAATGAAAAAAAAAGTTTGCGTACTGTACCGTGTGGCTTAACAAATGAAATGGCTTGTTGCGAGGACCAAATTTTTATAAAAATATTTTTCAATAGAAACTTTTAAAGATATTCAAGAAAAACTTAAAAAACAACTGACTTCCAAAAAAACACTACAAAGTGAAAAATAACTTAAATTTCGGAAGTCGGGTTTTGTATTTTCGTTATTTGTAACGCAACCTGTGAAATACTTATTATTGAGTAGTTCCGGTGGCCATTTGGGGTCTTCATCATAAGTTCCACTTCATCAAATAAGGTGCTTTCCGAGAGCAATTGCACGAGTTACTCAAAAAAATACCCATATCGCTATTGGTGTCTATAATATTTGAAGAGTTCCCTCGATTTCTCCAGGATCCCATCATCAGATCCTAACTTGATGTCAATGGACGATGTCAAATGGGTATACTTCGGAAGTATCCCTATCAAACAAAAAAAATATTATGCAAATCTGTCTGAGTTATGCCCGAACATTTATTAAAAAAAATCTAAAACATTCCGATTGACCTCCTCCTTTTAGAAGTCGGTTAAAAATAGATGAAAATTTACCATTCCCCCTTATCTCCGAAACTAGAGAGCCTAAAATCTTTACTCAAAGATTACTGGAAAACCAAAAAAGAAAAGAAAAACAAGTATAAGTAAGTAGTAGTGAAAAGAAGTATATAATGGTCTCAAAACATCATGGTAAATCTCTCAATATTGTGCGCACAAACAAAAAATTTGCAGTGGAAATGTAAGTTTTATAACATAAACATGTTTTTCAACTACAATGTTAAGTTTGTTATTGGGATAAATTCATCCCAACTACGGAACCCTTCATTGTGCGTAGTCCGACACCGCTTGTTACCATGGATTCAAAACATAATTCTGAACCATTCTGCGTTTAAATTTTTGTCGGTTATTTTTTTTGTTTAAATTTTCGTCGGTTATTTTTTTTAAATCTGCAGTTTCATAGAATAGTGCAATATCTACGCGGGTAAAATTATGGAACATCAATGAATTTTTTAAATAACTGTCAAAAATTTTCAACGCAGGTTTGTACATTATACAGGATAATGCACAATTTATTGTTTTCCTTAACAAAATAACTAATTAAATTAACTATAATTATAACAAGTAGTGACAGGATATAAAAACAAGATAAAATTAATTAGGTACCTATGTTACATTAATAGTGCTGATGGACAGGCTGTAACTAAACTAAGCTAAATGACTAGTTACATTTATTTATTATTATCTTCATCCCGGTGTCAGCCGCATAAGTTACGATTCCATGAGAATATTGTGATATAACCCAGGTCATGGTTTATCCATGTGCCCAATTTCATTCAAACCCGTTGAGCCGTTTAAGCGTGAAAGCGTAAAACTCACTTTGACATTTATAATATTAGTTAGGATTAAGATAGTAGGCCACTGGAATAGGGAACAGGCTCCAATCTACCGGCGGTCAGGGCTCCAGAGAGAGGAACAAATCTTGAGTTTGGAATTTGCACACCATAGGTTAGCACGACTTTTTTTTAAACAAACTTTTAATTGTCTAAAAAGTAGGTACTAAATAGAACTCACGTAAACATAATAACTTTAATATTTTCTTAAAAGCTTGAGGCTTAAGTGTAAGCTCTTTAAGCGTATGAAGTATTTACGCCTCAAGTTTTTAAGAAAATATTAAAGTTATTATGTTTACGTAAGTTCTATTTAGTACTTTCTGTGAAAGCTTGTTTTTAAAAAGAATTTACTTATATTTTATTTATAGATTTGTTTTGTTCGAACTACGATGTCACACGTCGTGCTTGTTCACGTGCCTGTAACATGCGCAGGCTCCAGTTAAGGTTTGTAATATGCACCGTATTAACTAAATTGTAAAGAAGTGCTTTCCAGGTTGGTGAGTTTAATATGTGACGTATTCGTGTAACACTAGCATGTTTCTCAGAATTTTAAAGTTTTAAGGAGTAGGAAAAAGGGTTACTTCTAAATTAAACACATCGAAAATATAGTGCTTATTACTTTATTGTATCTTCACATAAATATTGACACTGTCGGTGCCAACGACGTTGTCAGCAATACATAGATAGGACCCTTCGTTGGTGTAACTCACATTGTTTAAATGTAGAAAACTCGAAGAATTACTCCTAAAACATAAATGCACCATATTAAAAACTTGTATTATGTTCCTTACAAATAACGGAAACAGAATTACGGCGTAACGATTACCTGTGTAAAACCTTAGAGGTAGAGTCTGGGGCTATAAATTCCCATTTTAAGGAAGGTATAGGGTTGCCATAAAGCACGTTGCAAGACAACACAACATTATCACCAGTCCTCGCGACCACATTCTTAACTTTTGGTGCTTCTATGTAAGGTGCAACTGCAAAAATAATAGCAACTATTGTAAAGAAAACACATTTCAGCAGTTCTGTAGCAACTTTAGTATGTAACAAACCACCAGTGATGAAAGCGACTTCCAAAATAATCATGTCCAATAGTCATGGTGATTTCAGATGACTAAAATAATTCGATTCCAAGTCGAAAAAAACTCGGAGAAAAAAGAAGACGTATGCAGAAAGCAAGCTCTTTGTTAACGGCAGATAATAAGATTGAAGTAGAAATATATGGTGCTAAGGGTAGACTGACCTAAGACATTAACTGTAATAATTTTCTCCGCCGTACCGACATTGTTCTGTGCAATACAGTGGTAGTTGCCAGAGTCCTTCCACAACGCTTTGAATCTGTAAAAAATTATTACTTATTATGATGATTAAAATCTTTATGTCATCAAATACATTGGACTGTTAAGTACCTAATGCTAATATACAACAATAAATTACTATACAACTAACTATTCACACTAGATACGTTGATTCATGATGACATTATTTAGAAACTACAGTATGTATTGTATTGTACAACTCCACGTCCACGCGTGTATTTTATGTGCGGAGGCAACTAACTACAGTATTGGAAATATTGAAGCAGTCGCCTTAACCGACCAATAAAAACCAGTGCTGTTTTATTTTTTTGGTCAAAAGCATTTACCTGTGAGTGTGTCGACGATCGGTGCGGTGTCGGTCGTCCAGCGCCGTGATGACGTCATCTTGTGACATTTCCCAACGCACGCTGGCCGCGGGTGACGCGTCCACCTCACACGGTAGCACTACATCATCCTCTTCCTTAACCATCACGGTACGGGTTTCAGCGTCCTTCGATATCGATGGTGGATCTATCAAATGTAACTTGGCTTATTTAGTCGACTGGCTCATTGGTCTAGTCGTCGCAAGCGCTACTGTTGAGCTTAAGGTCCTGGGTTTGATTCCCTGGTCGGGCAGTGTTATTGGGTTTTTCCATCTGGAATGTCTCAGTAGTAGGTAACCCGGGGTCTGGATTTGAGCCCGGTTTATGGCAATAGACTCGCCTCATATTACATGGAACTTAAACATAACTGGTGAAATGTGTGTGTAAGTAGGTACTATAAGTACACCTCTGCCTATCTATTCATGGAAAACAGGCGTGATGTTATGTATTATTTAGTCAAGACAGAAACAGACAACGCGGCCGTTTACCTACTTGTTGGTCAGATCACTGGCCACTGCCCTGAGACGAGCCGAAAACAGAGTGGCATTAAGAGCGTTTATTCAGAAAGTGGGCAACTATTTCACTGTTTTATTTTAATTCGGAAATATTACTGCATGGAAATAAGAGGTGTAGCTAACTAGAGAACTAGAATATTGATTATGAAATGCAATAATTAATATTGTAACACTGATTATTTAGTTTTAGATGTAAAAAACACTACTAATTTTTTACACCTAAAACGGGTACAACATCGAATTCAATGTTATATTTGCAATTCATTATTAATATTCTAGTTAGCCACATTTTTATATTGCCAAATTAATCAAAACAGGTAAATTTTTGACAGCAATATTCGACGTTGCCCATTTGCAGAATAAACGCTCTTAAAACAGGTGAACAGCGTAGCGTCTCTGTCAAAGATTTTCAGCAATGAAGAAGGCTATTATGACAAGAGATCTACGCAAAAGCATTCATTTGATTAAAGGCAAACACAAAGAGGTTCTGCTGTTATAAACGTCGTCTGCACATGATACAGTCGGACTCCAGCTGACGCAGTTCCGGGGGCCGATAGTCGACAGGCAGTGAAATAACCATTCAGCTGGACAGACAAAAAACATCAGACGAATGACCGGCAACAGGCAGGGTAGGGGTACTATACTAAAGTTCATGGCGATATAGACAGTCACTCGACTCCCTCGTTCTCTTGCTAGAATCAACCAGCCCTGCTTAGAAATTAGTTGCAATTCGTGGAAGCCTGTTGGAAATAAAAGTCTCACATTGTAGTTGGACAGTGATGTCAGCAGAATGATGTCCTTCTATGTTAGCGGCGTCACATCTGTAGACGCCCTTGTGTTCCGGTTGTGCTGATGCTATTTTCAGTTTCCCGTCGTCTGCCACCACGCCATCCGGCAACGATTGGAACTCGAACCCATTCTCAGATTTAAACGTCCATGTTATGGCTGGTGAAGGTTTTCCTTTAATTATCCTGAAAATAAAGCAAACAATGTACTTCAATGATAATTTATGAATTACTGTATGGTTTGATTTAAATTTTTGAACTAGATTCAATTAGCACAGTAAAATTGCATTCGGCATGGATTGGTCGGAATCCTGTAAACCGATCTTTAAATCCAAGAATTTACTAACTGTTCCCTGTATATACATTTATGAAGTAGCATAATTTGTTAAATACCACAGTCATCTTTTCACCCCCAACGACAATACATTTAAACGTAAAATTACCCACCTGCCCTTAAAAATGCCTGTTCCTAAGCTAGAATTGTTCAGAAAGAACTGTGCCTATATGGCACCTCTAATATATAACTCTTTGCCCAAAGGAATGACTTACCTACCTTATAAAAGATTCTGTTGTGCCTTGCGAAAATGGTTAATCGCGGAGAGTTTCTACACTGTCAAAGTCTTTTTGAATAAAAGCACATGCCGACTTGGTGTCCACTAAGATACTGGTTCTTCGTCTTATTTCTTGTGACTTTGTCTTTAATAATAATTTCAATAGTTTAAGTAATTGAAATCACTATATTTCTAATAATTGTAATTTAAGTAATTCTAATAATTGTAATTTGAATGATTCTAATAATTGTAATTTAAATGATTCTAATAATTGTAATTCACATTTTCTTATATATTGTAATAATTCAAATAGTTCTGATAATTGTAATTTTATTCTAATAATAATTGTTGAAAATTAACTATAATTTTGCATGCCCGTAATGAGGGTGAAATATTTCCTGTGCTATAATTTAATTTAACATCTCGTGTAACCATATTTCAAGCAAATAAATGATTTATGATTTATAATCGCACGAAGGTTCGCATTCATTCCTAAAGGACCGGTCCGGATCCGAGCAAGCTCGGACTCTACAGATAAAGACACCGAGCTGAAACAATGTTATAACTAGTGTTTCGGTTTCTGTTTCGGCCGAAACTGAGACAGATACCAAAGATCCGGTTTCGGTTTCGGAAGAAAGCCTTGTTTCGCTCGGACACTAGTTATAACCATTTAAATTTTTAAATGGATTACATTAAAAGTATAAACATAAAGAGAATGACGGGCAAAATAATTGATCCCAAATGAAAGATGGATAAGGCCGAAGAGAGAGAGAAATAAAAGCAAAACAGGATATGTATAGAATCTTGAGTTTTACCTGCATTCAAGGTTACTCCAATCTCCCAGCTTCAGCGTCATATTTGCTTTTTCTACTTCCACTTGAGGTGCCTCTGCAAAATATATCAATATTAATTTTTTAAACCTGTGTTTTAGTGTCCGGATAGGCACTATCTACCAGATAAATTAAAACTGAAACAGAACGTGTATGAAATTATTTGCTAGATAAGGTATCAGGAATTTATGCAGCTGTGGTGAAACAAGCAATACGTATACCTATTCAATATCTATATTTATAAATAAATAATAATAATACCAGCCTATCACTGTCCACTGCAAGGCCAAAGGCCTCTTCTCATAGAGAGAAGGCACTAGCATTGAACTTTATTTATTAAACAGTATATTCTCAAGTAGCTTACCTATTCCTGAAATTGTAACAAGAGCGCTATAAGTTTTAATGTTGGCTTCGTTCGTCAATTCGCACTTGTACTCGCCGACGTTGCTGACAGTCATATTTTTGATCCACAAAGTTTTGGTCTCTGGATCTATTTGCAGGTCATCAAAGGGGGTCACTTCAGTGTCGTTGTGGTACCACTTTGCCACGGCCACGGGGTATGCTATCACCTCGCAGTATAGCTTACCTTCACTGCCATATTCTATTGTCTGGTCTGCAACGATAAGTAACTATTAGCCTGGAGTTTTGTGAAAGACAGGCACACCCTGAATATGTTATGTTTATCATAAAAAAAAGGTTTTTCAAGAGGAATCAGCAAAACTCTGAAACTGCGCCAACCATATCGGCAATGATATAACGTCACCCTCCCCGCTTACTGTCATAACTAGCAATTGATATTTTTCCAGGCAACAGTTTTGCGGTCAAGCGCTACAATCATGTTAATGTAGTTGCGTTAGCTGTGTGGCTTTATTAATAACTTTTTTACATTGCTCTTGGCTTGGCTAATTATTTCCTTTCAAAAGTAGGCACCTACTCGTACTATACAAAATTATTTATAAATTTCGTTGATTTTATTAACCTATGGAAGCATTCATGACTCCTAAAAACTAATTATATTCTCGACATTCAGTGGATCAGATAGCTATATTTTATATAAAACAAAGTTTTTCCTTGAGGTAACAGGAAATGTAACCTTTTGAACATGCTTTAGGTTTAGATAGTCATTTATGTTTGTCTATATATTTATATTCTTGATAGTTTATTAATTTTATCACTTTTTCTCGAGATCTATGCAAAACGTAGGAATTTAAATGTAGGTGGGTATAAGGTTTAGGTCTCGGTGACATGCACACATATCGGGGTCCGGGGGAAGAGAGATTTGGGGGTCAGTTCGATCTAAGACAATCTCAAATAATTGAAAAGAACTTTCTTCAAGGACTCTAAAAACAATCTTAATGTTTTGTTTAACGGCCTTGAAGAGACAACTCATTCGCAAAAAAAAACCGTTTATCTTAAAAGCAAAATCAAAATCTTTTAAGATTTTGATTTTAATAAATTGATGAGATAATGATGTGATACTGCTATAATTGATTTAAAAACAAAAGTAGGTGCTTACTTAGGAAGGCCTATAATTATTTTATCAAATACAAAATGTTTTGTTAGCTGTGTTCATATAGTACAGATTATTTTTCCCGTGACACTATGTCATTTAGGTGTAAGGCTGGTTTCACAGCTGTCCGGGCGACCGGTAGGGGCCGCCCGCACGGCCTCCCGGAATCGAGACACACGTGAAGCGCTAGAACATTGTTTCACAGCGACGCGGATTGGTCCGTACGCGAACCGCTTCGGTTAGAGCCCGTACAACATATCGTACGACTCCCTCGTTTCAGAGCACTACCTAAAACAGTTAATAAGGAAGGCCAGCGACCATTCCACAGACTTGCACATAGTTCGTCGTTCCACGATGTTTATTGTTTCGGAACCTGATTGCTACTGATTTTTTGTAGGAGCTAAATAAAACAGTAGAGATCAAATGTATCAACTCACACGTCCTACAAAACGTTGCATACAAAAAAAAATACTCACCGATTGTACTCACCTTAAGCCATTATTTAAAGCAATTTTTCAGTTATTTATTATCCTACACTGTTTCTTACTCTATCTGATTTTTTACTACAAATGTGAGAATAGTTATAATACCTGCAGGAGTTTGAATGACGTCAAATGTGTACGGTCTGTTAACATACAGATTTAAACTACTAGATGCTTCACCTTCAGAATTTTTAGTTTTGCAGTAGATCGTAGAATTTACTGTAACATTTTCTATGCTGACGTAACTTATGTACAGTGATGGTAATTCTAATAACACACTCTGGAACAAAAAAGAATGGTAAGGATGTATACATACCCACCTATATCATAAACTCACAAACCAACTGGACATTTTCGGCTTTATAAGTCACGGCAACACAACAAGAGTGTTTTTAGAGAAGACGCTGACTTGAGATTAACCGCTGCTGATTTTGACAAAATACTTACTTTGTGGAAGTCGTGTAGAATAATTAAATTGTGCGAGAAGCCAAGAGAGACAGAGGTCTTGCATGGTAAAATTATGCCATATTAGAATAAAAATCGTCATACTTGACGTCTTCGCTCGCAGTTGTAACATGCACGGTATTGATCTCTCTATATTGCTTCGCAAAATCATTCAGATGTACTTTTGAACATTTTTGCAATCTTACCTCTGACGGCAAAGTTACTCCGGCATCATCTTCCCACAATATGTTAGGTTCTGGGTAACCAGTAACTTTACACGCAAATGTTGCGTTTGTGCCAAAGTCAATCAGTGGTTCGGCATCTAATATTTCTGATTGCGGTATTGTCCATCTTGAATCTGTCGTGGGCCCTAGGTACACAAAATAAACAATTTGTATTTATAGGGAGCATTTATTGATGATCTTGAGTGAAATGAGACAGTCTTTGTGGTAAGAATGATCAAGCAAAATTAAAGGCGAAACATATAAGTGGTAGTTGAAAAAAACAAATACCTGATTGAGGGATGAAAATTTCTGATGAACCCTTAATCTCTTGATTTGTGGACGTGTCATAGCCCTTCACCTGAAATTATAAGGTTTTGCAGAGAAATAACTAATTTTTATATTAATGTAGTCACGAGGGGCATTTTAATTGCATTATGAAAGTTTATGAGTTCTGCTATCAAAATTACATTTGCAACGTATCGATGGAATGGCTATAAAATGTTGAAAATCTGACTGTTAGAGCTAAAGATAATATAAAAGTGTTGAATAAATCATACTCACCCAAATACAAAAAGTCTTGCCAGGATCAATGAAAGTTTCGGTCATGTACATGCCTGTACTAGAGTTTTCTCCGAATACCAATGTTTTTTTCTCTTTTTCGGTAGCTACTTCTATTTCTATTGCTTCCAGTTTTATTTTACTTTGTGTAGCATCTATAAGGATTTTGTTGGTTCTACCTATAACATAAGTTATTGAAATTTTATACTTAATGCATAAACTACAGCGGTACTTAAACTTATTCATGAGTTGGTCTTGTTCGGTAAAATTTTAAGCCCACAAGTTTTTCCGTCCATTATAATATATTATATTTACTACAAATCGTACCATGGTTTCCGTTTATAGGTACTAGTCATTTCGACAGCTTCTCAATGCGACAAGAAAGGTGGTCACCTTGATATTGTGTTAAAAAAAAGGCATTAAAATTATATTACCTGGCATAGGTCTTCTGCTAGTTTCAGTCATACTTCTAGGCAACTTACTGGAGAATCCAAATCGCAACGGCAGCTCATACCTTTTGTATAGTACAACGGACGTTTTGTTTCGACATCTGATTGTGGCCTTGTGGACACCGATTGACGGCTTTGTCAAGCGGACAACCTGCCACAAAACATATTAGGCAAAATATTCTTTATAGGTACGTGTAGGTACGTTACAGAATCTTCAACGGTATCTGAACATAACGTCTGAAAAAAGTGTATTGTTTGATCGCTCCGGTAAGCAAAAGTGTGAATAATAATATAATTATTATTAACCTAACCGCTTTAATTAATAATAACAACGAAATGTTTACCTAGGACAAACTGTCCGGTTAGGTAGGTCCAACTTCGACAAAGAGGTCAATCATCGAATCCGACTCGGCAGGGCAGCGTTCGGGAAACTACGCAATATCTTCTCGTCCCTCATACCGCAGTGTCTCAAGACGAAAATCACTCACAATGGGCCTTATTAGACGGCTCAAACGGCTCAAAGTCACTCAAAGGGAAGGGCTATGCTTGGAGTTTCGCTTCGTAATCGAATCATAAATGAGGACATCCGCAGGAGAACCAGGGTAACCGATATAGCCCAAAGAATTGCCAAACTTAAGTGGCAATGGGCAGGGCACATTGCTCGCAGAACAGATGGCCGATGGGCTGAAAGGTTCTGGAGTGGCGACCGCGTAACGGAAGACGTAGCGTTGGAGACCTCCCACAAGGTAGACCGAATATCGTGTGAAGGCCGCAGGAATCCGCTGGATGCGGGAAGCACAGAACCGGTCAAAGTGGTGGTGCTTGGGCCAGGCCTATGTCCAGCAGTGGACGTCTTTCGGCTGAAATGATGATGACTGATGGCTGCAACCTTCTCTAATAAGTTATGATCTTTAATGGACAGTATTATTAGGATGGTGAAATACCTGTGTATGTCTGGTGTCCAAAACTTTTTCAACTGCACTCTCTGAGCTATCCGGTGTTGATACTTCCAGTATAGGATTATCTCCGGAAACTACCAACAAGACCGTCTTGGTGAATGAGTCCACTGTAAACTAATATTTGTCAATGTTAATTTATATTTCAGCTATTGAAGTTCTTAGAAGACATACATGGAATATTTGTGATTTCTAGAAATTCAAATCACGCCCTCGTTTTGTGAGCAGCAACAGAGTCCAGGTCTTTAAGTCTGTTCCTTTTAGCATGCTATGGCTTAATAATGACATACTAGTTAGTTTCTGTACCAGGTTAATCCAGATTTGTTAAACTTCGGGTAAGAGACCCAGATGTCAGTAACACCTTATAAAATACTTACAGACAATTCTTTATATTCTGTAAACGTATCGTAGCTGATAACGTCAGTCCATTCCACGTTTATTACTTCTTTTATGTATTTGAAAGCCTGAAATATTTAATAGATTGGTTTCATATATTGGTCAAAGTTATCCTCATCGTCATCGTCAACATCATACACAGCCCAAGATACAATTAGGGAATGCAATTTCGAGTCGAGATTGGAAACTCGAGATCTCGTATGCTATGTCTGGTGTTGTGATAGGCCGTTTGAGATTTCACCCGGCAATGAGGCGAGATAAAATTTTGCAGATTATAGAGATCAAGATTTCATTTACTTTTGCATTTTTTAAATCAACATTTCTTAAACTTAATCAAAACTATAGATACTTATGGTAATCGTGTTTTATTTGGTAAATATAAAAAAACATTAATCGAATCCTGGAACAAAAAAAGCGGATCCAATAAAGAGCTTTGTGAAGCCATTTTTTACTTTTAAGCAGCATATTAATAACCTTTTTCTTTTTTTTTTTTTTGAGGATGGGAAATCATCAAATAACTTCTCCCGCTCGGGCGGAGCGAGAGGGCGTGTCAGACTTTTACTGACTAAAACCCACCCGTGTTCCTTCCGTTGCCTGTGTGCCGGGGCCGCGATATCCCTTTCGAACAAACCCGCAATCCCAGCAGGACATATTAATAACCTTAGAGAATAAATGAAGAAATATGTGTAAGTACCTGTCTCAACGTCGCAGGGTCGAAATGGGCTACTGCGCCAGAGCAAGCTTTAGCGACATCGTAATAAACTTGCTCATTCACGGTAGGCGATGACTGTGACGAACAGAAGCCACTCAAAAATATGACTACCTGTAAACCAAGTGTCAAGTTTATACCTACACACACAAATAAACTCACGACTTCTTCCCATACGGGTTGGCAGAAACTACAGAACGCCACCACGATCATTCCATATTCCTTTTGCTTCGGTTATGTTCAGACATCTGCTTAAACATGCACGCTGTTTGCGAGTACTATGCACCTGACTTTTCTGAAGAACATCACTAATAAGGTCACTATAGTCCTTCTAAGGATTTCGATCCCGGCGTTTCCAATCACATCAGCCGTGTTACCTTTTGTTACTAGCTAGCTTATATATGGCTAATAATTTAAATTATGTTTTGTGTTGCGTAATGTAAATTATTTTGAATACTATTATATACAATCTTTTTTTTTTGTTCTTCTAACTGAACAGACAGCTGTGCTGCTGGGGAGTTTGTTGCGCCACTTCTTCCCAGCTAACGCACTAGGAAGTGGTGAAGGGTGGGCGTTTTGGGGGACTGTCTTATGTAATTTTGACGTTCGAAAAGTGCTGATTCTCAGCCTAGTTTGAATAAATGACTTTTGATTTGTTAGTCGCCTTTCATTCACCCTCTCGACGTGACCAATAAACATATTCTTTTCAATCTTTGTCTATACATTAAATCATGTTTCTTCTCTTCTTTCTTTACCTACCTGCCTACACCATCAGACAAGAAAAACCAAGACATAGCGCTGTCAACAGTGACGTGGAGCTTGTTTCGTAAACATGTGTGCACTTAGTGAGGTGTAGTTTTGTTGTAAATAGTTGTAAATGTGTGCGTGTTAACGTGTATGCACAGTGCGGAGGTGCAGTTTTGGCATGCTTCACTGTATTGTTCGCAGTGCTAGTCTTGGTTTATTATTGTTTGAGCCTACACTACTAATATTCTTTGGTAAAAAATACACACCTCATTTAAATGTAAGCTGTAAGCAAAACATTGTGCTATTAATTCGGTAAAGTTTTCAGTCTGCTGAAGATGATTCTATCTGTGAGTATATATGTCATTGAAAGTAAGAAATCACAATTTCCTTGTTCATTCTAAGTATTTTGATTATGTATAATGTTTAACGTGGAAAATTGCCAAAATGTTGCTGATATCAACATCGAAATTCCCTGTACTTAATTCTGTTTTTCTCGGAATTATAATTAATTAGGTTTCCGAACATCCGAATGGAAAAACGGAACCCGTAGGATCACTGGTGTGTCTGACTGTCTGTCCGTCTGCTACAGGCAATTTGTCTCGAATCTAATGGACCGATTAAGTAGAAATTGGAAAAAAAAATTGTGTGGGTAAAACCAAATCCAATTTTTTTTTTCATCTATTTTAAAGTTATTAAAATAGATGAAAAATATCGTTGAGCTCCTTAAGTTCGGAGTTGAGCTGGACGATTACTGACAAATGCGTGCACTGACTGGACAGGTCCACTCAATCTGTACGGTTTTTTTCTTCAAAAGACCATTTGAGACACCAACTACATGGTCTTCAGATGATGACCAAGATTTATCTCTGGACTTTAAAAGGACTCTGACTTCTGAGTTTGTTTCAGCCTTTCTTATCAGAGTTGTCAGATAGGAAACGGCGACTTTATCTAGTTTTTTTAATTTGATTGACGTGTAAGTGTATGTACAAACTTACTTACACAAATAAAATCAATTATCATTTAAAATACGCTGCAAATAATTACTACCAACCGTGCAGATTAGGCTTGTTTTGAAACGGAGCAACGTGTTTTACTGAACGCATAGGTACATCGAGAATACCTTGAATGTTTCAGACTCTTTTCAGAGTATGAACACTCAAGTTATAAAAATCTGTCCTAAATACAGTGGCACCATGTGGAATACTTTGATCACTGAAGATATCAAAGGTTACGGATACTAGCTGAAAAAAAAGTTATAACTTTACCTGACTCCGAGTATTTCGGCACAAGTTTTCTATAGAACCAAGTTTGCCAACATCTTTAGAGTAGGCGTCAGTGAATACAAAGATGTTAGACTTGTGTTTGCTTACTTGCAGTGCTTTCTCTATGCCTGCAAGTGAATTTTCAGGACATTTGTGTCCGCCACTGACTGTAATAGCATTTAATGAAGATAAGAGCTCTCTTGGTGTGAGTACCACGGTAGGCAATCCGACATCTGTAAGTAACACAACGATGAGTTAATGAACAAATTGAGATAATTACAAATTTAAAGTATTAACCAGCTTCTGGCCGTGGCTTCGTCAGCGTGTAACTTGTTTTAACATAAAATACTGGGTCAAATTAAATTAGCTAGCGAAACTCCACAGACGTGATGGCTATCGATATCAACACAATCACGATTTAAAAAAAATATATGATAGTTTTTTTTGGGGTGATCGACCCTAGGTTAATTAAAATATCAGTTGAAAAATCAGTTTTTTTTTTGGAAAATGAAAACAGACGTGATGTATATCGTAAACTAAATATGATAAACCAATAAAACTGTTTTTATCAACTAATACTTCAAGTACACTACTTGGGGTCATTGACCCATAGTGAAGTCAAAACGAAAATCCAAGATCCGGCTGCGAAAATGTTTTTTTTTTTTTATCATGGTGTCGTTTTTATGGTTTTCGTGGGTGCTCAAGCCTGATAGTGAAGTCAAATCACCTCTGTGGTCTAATGATAAGACCACCTGCCAGACCCAGAGGTTTTGGGCTCGATTCCCACCGGGGGCAAAAGTTTCTGCTCAGTGTGGTTGGTTGTAGGGCTTGTTCTAAGTCCGCCTGGCTAGCTACCGCCATCTTATCTAAGTCAGTCGCCATAACAACAATGCTAACAGCATTGTTGTGTTTCGGTAATTAGAGGTAATATAGCCAGTTCCTCTGTGGTTGCAGTTCCGGATGAAGCTCACTTCCAGCTTAGGCCTGATCATCACTTATCATCAGGTGAGATGAAGGTCAACAACATCCCCGTTGTAGTAAAAAAAATTAGGTGCTAAAGCCGATAGTAAAGTCAAAATGGAAATCCAAGATGGAGGCAAATATTTTGCAAGTTTGTTTATTTCATGAGCAAATTCACGCTCGATCAAAACTTCAATTGAAAATAAGTACATATTTCACTATTTTCACACAAAATCGAATAAAGGTATCTATAATGTAGATAGTTCATTTGTTCACGGTTTTCCCTTTTCTGTCCAAACTAAATAATATAATTATTTAGAAAGATTTATTCGCTGCAGGGTAAAACTAACTTATTGGCTAGCCAAATGCAATGCGCAGAATTATCTGGAGTTGTTAAGTGTTACATTGTATGCGAAATAATATTACAAGTTATATATGATATCAATCTGATCGGAATGTGTCTGCTACAGCTACATGTGTAAAATGCACGCTTGCGCTTTATGCGTCTATTTCTACGTCACACGTTGCTGCACTTGGTGTGACTGAGCTGGCCTGACAGTCCCCAATTTCTCTCTTCACTTAAAAGGTTTGGACAAAGGTTCAACAAAATAAGCCAGAATAGTACGCAGTTTTTTGCAAAGAATATGATCGTGTGATGTAGCTTAACTAGGAAAAGAAGAAGGCTCGTGACTGTACGATTTGTCGCGGCAACGTTGAATCCTAGGACAGCATTTCTTTAATGCCAGGACCAAACCTGGATTACACAGGCCTACCGCTAACCCTCCTGCCTTTAAAATAAATAAATAAATAAATAAAATCATTTTAATTCGGACATCTAACGATCCATACATTGTTAGTACCTAACAGGTTTGCACTTAAAACACTATTGTTAGTAACTTAAACTAAAGACCAATGAATGAGAAGACCACCCGCAGCCTAGACAACGAGAAATGGAAACTAGTGTATAAGTCTTCCCACAAATTGCCTTATTATGGCCGAGGAAGTATCTGACGCCACAACTTGCTTGCTTGCTTGCGATGCTATTGTGACTGCCTCTTATTCTGCTCAGGAGTGAGGCCGTTTTTTTGCGGATGATGGCATGAAATCCATCGATATGGTTTACCGTGAACATTTCTGAGGCACTACAATAACGAGGCAGTCGCAACAGCATTCTAAGAACATTGTTATATTGGACGCGTAGAATATCCAGCGACCTTTTCGTGTAGTTGACCCAAATATTACCGGTGTAAAAGCTTTAGCAATACTCTTTAAAAAGCGTAACCTTTACTTGATGAGTACACCGAGATAATCTTCGTGCCAACATATTACCCCTTTTACCTTCGATGCCAACCTATCAATTGTTGAAAAATAATTGTTTAAAATGAATGAATGGAGTAAAACTACAATGGAATGATGCTTACCTGGATCATTAAATGGAACCAAAACGTAATTGGTAATATCCGTGTTATAAGATGCATTTATAGCTGTAGGTAAATTTACTTTTATTATATCCAATTCTTCTTGCATAGATATAGTAGTGTCCAGCACGATTGTGAAACTTTTTTCACAAGATATGAGTCTGAATAAACAGAAATAGATGAAAGAACACTTGAACCACATCATGCAAAGTTGTTGGGAGACGATGGACTGATGAATATCACGAGAGTGGTGACCAGTCATAGTTAATTGTTAAGGCGAAGCTTGCAAGATACATCGAACATTGAACTTACAAGCAATAAACAAAGATTTCGGTAGGTAGATCTTCCATCACGCCTTTCTCCGCGAAAGGTAATCATTTATTTCAAAAAATAACCGACTTCCGAAAAAAAACACTACAAAGTGAAAAATAACTTTAAAAATATATATATAATAATTTTAAACTTGAAGTCGGTAGTTTTTTTTTTTTTTGTAAATAGTTTTTATTTTTCACTTTTTATTTGTGGTACCTACCCCACACAAAGTCGAATACTACTACCTGCTATGTAAATAACAGTCACAGGAAGTTATCATCATACCTATCATCCAATTATACTAAGTGGAAAAAATACGGATTATTGAAGCTTACTCAAAAACTATCCAAGCAAAGATAATAAAATTTATATGGGATCAATTCGGGAGCATACCCATTCATCCAAAAAAAGAATTTTCAAAATCGGTCTACAATTGACGGATAAATCGGCGGACATATATAAAAAAAACACATACACGACGAACATAACAACCTCCTCGTTTTAGGAAGTCGGTTAAAAAAATTGGCACTTTTGAACATCATTCGTCACAAAGTATTAATGCGACTACTTACTTACACCACAATTAATGTCAGGTTTTTTACGTATTCATTTCCCTTATAAGTGAGTTGGTTAGTATAGTTTGGGGACCATAGATTAATATGAACATCGAGCTAATTATAAAGTAATAATAGTTACATTGTACAATAAAAAATATGATTTATTATTATTGATAGCCTTCTGCTACTGATAATTTCAACATAACAATAATAAAGTTTTTAAAACAGTCGCTGCGCACGTCGTTTAGACAAACTATGCAGGCAATTATAATTATAATACCCAGTGTTAATCAATTTAACCTCGCAAACCCCCACGAAAAATATTCTGTTTACCACGTCATCTAAGCTAGATTAATTGTATTTTAATTGTTGTATGTGCTGCAACTGGCAGTAAAAACACAGCTAGTTGTAGAAACATTTCGACTGTCTAGTCTCTTTCTCCTTCCTTAATTAGGGTGGCACAGGCCCAAGGTACCAGATGCATATTTGATGGGACTAAAGGGGAATTCTGGTACAGAAGGAAATAATGAGCTGATGCGTTGGTAACCTTTTTTTAACCGACTTCCAAAAAGGAGGAGGTTATATGTTCGTTGTGATGTATGTTTTTTTCCTTTTGTGTATGTCCACCGATTTCTCCGTCAATTGTGGACCGATTATGAAAACTTTTTTGAATGAAAGGGTATGCTCCCAAGTTGGTCCCATATACATTTTATTAACTTTGCTTGGATAGTTTTTGAGTAAGCTTCAATAATACGTATTTTTCCCTATAGTATATGTGGATGATATGATGACAACTTCCTGTCACTGTTATTGACATAGAAGGTAGTGGTATTCGAATTTGTGTGGGGTAGGGACCGCAACTAAACAGTGAAAAATAAAAACTATTTACCAAAAAAAAAAAAAACAACTGACTGCCAAAAAAAACACTACAATCTGAAAAATAACTTTAATTTCGGAAGTCTTTGAAGGTTTTCAATTTTCGATTTTTGCCACCGACTTCCGAAAGATTTTTTTTTTTCGGAAGTCGTTTTTTTTTATGCATGTGAAGTGTAAATCTATCCCAGCAGAAAATATAAAGTTCTTGTATATTTTCATAAATAGGTAAATGGTATAATATGCGAATAGTATTACACTGCAAACCTAGCCTTAACTATGCAATAAAGTAACTGCAATGTTGCAATTGATAACTTTTGACCTAACAATATTAGACGGGTACTTGTAGGGCATTCTCCTTAGTGCCTGGCACGTTTATCATCAGTCCCCTTCTGTTTTATCTGCAAATCAGGAGTAGCTACAAACACGATAGTAAGTTCGTCGTAATAGGGATGACGACAAAAAAAAATTTTAGTCCGTCTATGAGATTATAAAAAAATGCTGGACACGTATTTTCTCTTTTTGACGTAATGTAAACATTACGGCGATACATTGAGGTCAAATGTGCCATGATGTCACGATTACGTAGATTTTATACATACTAGTGACGTAGCGACCCCCACTCCCCAACTTAAAATTGCGTTTTATCTAAGTATTTTTTTATTAATATGATAAAGCTAAAAATACGTGTCTAATATTTTTTTATTAGCTGACTGACGGACTAATTAGAATTTCATTTTTTTTACCCAGGCATCATCCCTATTAAGTAGATATGGCAAAGGTATGCTCTAGTTATTATTATGGCAACTTAAATATTTCAATATTATAAACTTACGTTTCGTGTCTGACCGTGCGACCGTGGTCTCTTAAACTTCAAAATCAATCTGCCTAGCCTTTTCCCAACTATGTTGGGGTCAGCTTCCAGTCTAACCGGATGCAGCTGAATACCAGTACTTTACATGGAGCGTCTGCCTATCTGACCTCCACAACCCAGTAACTGGGTAATACGATACCCCTTGGTAAGATTAGTTGTCAGACTTTCGGGCTTCTGACTACCCGTAACGACTGTCAAAGATCCAAGAATGACAGCCGGGACCAACGGCTTAAGAGCGTTTATTCTGAAGGTGGGCAACGTCGCAAATAGATGTCAAATATTTCACTGTTTTGATTAATTTAGCAATATTACTGTGTGGAAATAAAAAATGTGGCTAACTAGCGAAATAGAATATTGATTATGAAATGCAATAATTAATATCGTAATACCGAATGTTTAGTTTTAGATGTAAAAAAACTATTTGGAAACTTTCCAAATGCGTTTTTTACACCAAAAATGGGTACAACATCAAATTCAATGTTATAATTGCAATTCATTATTCATATTCTAGTTCGCTAGTTAGCCACATTTCTTATTTCTATTCAGTAATATTGCTGTATGAATCAAAACAGGATTATATAGATCAAAGGTTGGGTAGAGCATTGGCCGGAAATTAGAAACCTTAAGAATGGCTCTCTACGCTACTTCCAGAGGTTTGAGTGGCAGCTCCACCCCAACCTTTTCATGAATTACCTACTTCACTTTTACTTCGTGTATTGTTTGCTAAGCCACTGAAATCAAAAATCCACGTGTCATGTTCGTGAACGGGCGCCATCAGCTGATAAGAGATGGCCACACATACAACATATTCACAACATATTGACAACATATTTCTAATCTTATAATTGCTTTAATATTTTTTTTTTCCATTGTTGTCAAATAACACAACAAGAATAATATACCCAGGATTTTGTAACTACATATCTTGCTTTAAAAGAGCGTCCTTAGAGTTTCTTGCCCGTTCTTCTCCTTAGAGATCTACGTTTTGGAATGGGCACCTAGCTTCAACTAACTTTTACCGACTAACTAACCGACTCTTCGACAATTTCAAACAGAGTTAGACAATAAATGCTTTGAGTTTGAGCTTGAATAAGAATGCTTCTGAACTTCTGGCATGTTATACACTTGTTAGGATCGGCATTAATGCGCTCAGCACGACACCAAAATCGAAATTATGTAATAATTGCTTCGGCTCGTCTTTGTTGTTCAACAATTACTGAGACTGCCGAATCGTAGGCACCCAAACAAGTGTATATCGCGCCTTAGGCCACTACTAAAGTGATACATATTACATACACGCTGTAACTCATTTTGCAATGTATTTTAACTATACCATAAATACATTAATTGAAAAAAAGGAATCTTTTATTAACTATTTTTAAACTGAGGTTTAAAACACGAATTAGCAATTTATAGAAACATATTAATTCGAAAACAAATCGCTAAATCAAACGCGGTTCGCGGCTTGAGACCATTAATGGCGGGAAAGTTCCTCCTTCCAAAAACTGCGGAGAAGTATTTGGAAGGAGGAACTTTCCCGCCATCGAACTACTACGCTCGAAGTAGCTTCACTCGGTATTGCCACCACTTTCAGCCCGGGAGCCGGGTCAGCGAAGATTAGATAGACAATAAGGCATAGTAACACAACACATTAAACTTGGCTATACAGTGTTTATATTACGGGCGTCAAATATTACTTCACTGCTTGAGCCAAGGAAAACGCACAAAGTGCTTGCAGCCGCAAATCATCGAAAAGAATATGATATTGTATGAGTAATTAAAAATAAATTCGTATTACATAAAGTGTACATCTTCATTTCAATAAACAGTTAGACCAATGTTTTACTACTCAATATTATGAATTTCAGCAAGCTTTTCAATAAGAGCGAGCCGAGCGATCATGGAAAGGAACAGTTTTGAACTTTCAAAGTCCATAATTGCTTAGAAGACAGCATTACTCGTATTAACGACCCGAAGACAAAGTATTAAGCAAAATTGAAATTGAAAGTTTCCAAGATTACATTTTCATTTAAATAACACCTACATAAAATAATTATTTTCGATTGAAATTAGACTGTGAATGAATCTAACGGTGAGAATTTTTACAGAAACTTACCTTAAGCTAAGAACTTGTATTCCATCTTTTGATTTAATGGTTGACGCCTCACGCCTCACTTCGTATTCCTACGACCATTAGAGCGACTATTAAATGGCAAAAAAAAAAACATTTCCAAATAAATCTGTTATATGCCTTGAAAACATTGTATTTCAAATAACAGAAAACTTTTTACCGTCATAATCGATTTAGTAACAATGTTAAAATAAATACCATGTTAATAACTTAAAATGAACTCATAGCGACAAATAAAACCAAAATGTAATCGACCCTGACTCATACAATGGTGTTGTTTTAAAATAATCAAATATTCAAACATTGTAAACATGGCTTTTTTTCTTTTTAAAGAACGCAAAAAAAAAGAATAAAATGTCTACTTTAATAATTTTAGTGTTTTATTTAGAAGCAGTAGGACAATATTCAAACAAACAAAAATGTATTTCACTCTCCTGTAAATTTTGCGAAAATATTTACAATGTTGTTCTTAACAGTGTCGGATGTTTTGGCGCTTAAATGACATTGACAGTGGCGTCGGTAAATATTTGTGAAATTGTTTTACGAAATTGTATTGAAAAAACAAAATGGCGGGGTTGGTTCCAAAATCAAAATCAAAAGTCATTTATTCAAACTAGGCTGAGAATCAGCACTTTTCGAACGTCAAAATTACATAAGACAGTCCCCCAAAACGCCCACCCTTCACCACTTCCTAGTGCGTTAGCTGGGAAGAAGAAGTGGCGCAACAAACTCCCCAGCTACACAGCTGTCTGTTCAGTTAGAAGTACAAAAAAAAAGATTCTATATAATACCTAGTAATCAAAATAATTTACATTAAGCAACACAAAACATAATTTAAATTATTAGCCATATATAAGCTAGCACACGCCAATATACCCTTCGATCAATAATGCACTAGATTCCCGGTAAGCGCTTCAAAAACGGAACGAAAAATAAGAGCACATATTCGGTTGTGGTCTTATTTCAAAATAGTATGGTCCAATCATAGCCAACGTTAAGACGTCAAAATGCCGCAGTACGCGTTCAAAAAATTTGTAAATAACCACCGTAACACCAAGATTTTGGAAGGAATATTTTTTTTCGGCAAGTTTATTATCAGTAAGTGTTTTTCATAAAATAATAACAGAATTAAATAGTAAATATAAATCAATTAGCAAATATTATGATTGTTTGACCAATGTTTGTGACAACTACCAACTATTGTAACAAACATCGACTGTTCTGGAACAGGGAATGCATGGTGTAGTATTGTTATTTTACATTTTGTTTCTGTTTGTAGATTTCCTAGCGACCCATTTCGTTATGTAGAATGAATGAGTATCTGAATGAGAATGAGTATCTACTGTCGCGAAAGAAAGAGGAAAATAAATATATAAGCCTTATAAAAATTCGACAATTTGTTCGATTCATTTTAATAGATTGGACATAACTGGAAACACGCAAAGGCGTGGATTACTAAAAACAGTATAACAGTAACAATAAGTATTTTTGAACTTATATAAAATTGAATTTTTATTTTCAAGCGACATGACATTATATTTATTTTCTCCGATGACAGAAATATTTAATTTTGCCATTGTAATTAAATATTTGTTTCTCCGACGACAGAAAGATTTAATTTTGCCATTGTAATTAAAATAAATATTTGTATCTCCGACGACAGAAAGATTTAATTTTACCATTGTAATTAAACTTTATGTTTGAGTGTCAAGGCTTATTAAATAAACTGAATTTGTTAGTATTTTTTTTTTTTTTCAGTATTTTATAGAAAGAAATATAAACACATTTCGACTCCACTCATTCCTTGTCCAAGTGGCGAGCCTCTGTCATAAATTTTTATTGCTTTTATTAGCACTTTGTAATTCGAACTTTAAAATAAGCGTGTAAGGCTGAATTTGTTTTGATGTATGATTGACTTTTTTGTTTTTTGTACATAGCTTTGTGAATACAACTTTAAGCATTGCATTTAAGGTTGAATTTACATTGGGCACGTCACAATTGCGGCGGTAAGGCCCCTCTTTGAGGAGTGGCTAGAGAGGCGCCACGGCGTCCTCACCTTCCGCCTGACGCAGGTCCTCACCGGACACGGTTGTTTCGGGAGGTTCCTGTTCAGGATAAAGCGGGAGGAAACGCCCGGGTGTTACCATTGTGTGGATCGCCCGGAGGACACGGTGGAGCATACGGTGGAGGTCTGCCCGGCTTGGGCGGGGCACCGCCGTGTCCTCACGGAGGCGATCGGCAGCGGCGATCTCTCGCGTCCGGCCCTGGTTCAGGCCATGGTCCGGAGCGAGAGTGCATGGGAAGCCGTCACTTCCTTCTGCGAAGCAGTAATGCTCGCGAAGGAGGAGGCGGAGCGCGCGAGGGAAATGCAAGATGCGCGCCCTCGCGCCCCTAGTCGCCGCAGGAGACGCCCCGGGCGTCGGGAGTCGCGAGCCGACTTCCGGCCACCGTAGGCGCGGGCTTGCGGACGGTGGGCAATGGGTAGCTCGCCGTCCGATTAGGACCAGGCCCGGGTCGACGGCACGTTGTGTTCCACGCGCGCCTCAAAGAGATGTCAGCACCAACTGACGGGGTCCGTAAGGGCCAATGCCTGCCAGGGTTGCGAGTTGGTCCGAAAGGGATATCGCGGCCCCGGCACACAGGCAACGGAAGGAACACGGGTGGGTTTTAGTCAGTAAAAGTCTGACACTCCCTCTCGCTCCGCCCAGAGCGGGAGGAGTCATTTGATGATTTCCCACCCAAAAAAAAAAAAAAAAAAGGTTGAATTTACATTAATGTATATTTATTTAAACTAGAAGTACGTAAACACAATTGGCGACAGTTTTAAGAGAACTTTTGTATGGGATAGTGTATCTAGTGCATTATTGATCGAAGAATATACCAAACAAAATCATCGAGAACTATACTCAGGCAGAAATAAAAAACAAAACGTAAACAGAACTTAATATCTTAATAAAAGCCACCAGGCATAAAGAGCGTGCCCGCTTACATATAGTTGTAACTGGAAGTTATAAATGATAAACTAGGACCATCGAGGTAAAATAAATAAACAAAGTTCCGATTTTGGTAATGCGCCAAAAGATCCTAGTACAACTCTATATCACTGGGGCTAAAGTATTCATACATTCATTATTCCTTTGCCAAAACGGGATGGTTATATCCATGTATGTATGTATTAATATATCTATGGTGATATCGGCCTTGTATAGCTCCGTCTCTCACTCACACTGGAAAAAAGTTGGCATTAATAAGTCGTAATATGGCCCCTGATCACGTCATCAAGTGCTCCAAAATTACGCAGCAGATAAATAATCGACCTAACCAGCAAAAAAAAGACTATGTTTTGTACTAACGACCGAAATAAAAGTGATTAAACGGAAATATGAGTACTTTAAACTAACTTTAATTTCAGGAAAACCCGAGTTATCTCGGGATTTTTATTTTTTATATTTTTTCAATTTTCATTATTTTTGCGAATGTTCTTGGAAGATAACTTTGTTTACAAGCGCGGCTCTCTTGTAAATGTACTCTCTTATCATGTGGTTTTCTTCGAAAAATTTTGATAACTTTGTATTTGATTGTGTGAGTGAAAATTTTGATAACCTTCCTGAGGTTATCAACATTTTCACTCACACAATCAAATACAAAGTTTAACCTTGAAATGCAAGGTTAAAAAAAAAAAAAAAGGCTTGCATGTAAAAATTTTCAGACCGTTCCTGGCGTTGTGATAAGACAAGAACATCCTCTTTCTAGGAGGAAAGATTCGTGTTAGTATTGCCCTGCATTTAAACCGATGTGGAGTGGAATGTGGTGGGTGGATAATGGAGCTTCACTTGCACTTAGACCAGCGGGGTTATTGAGTAACACACATTTTGACAATAGGGATGAAGCCTGGGTAAAAAAAAAAAAATTCTAATTAGTCCGTCAGTCAGGTAATAAAAAAATATTAGACACGTATTTTTTGCTTTATCATATTAATAAAAAATGACTTAGATAAAACGCATTTTAAGTTGGGGAGTGTGGGTCGCTACGTCACTAGTACGTATAAAATCTACATACTCGTGACGTCATGGCACATTTTACCTCAATGTATCGCCGTAATCTTTAGATTACGTAAAAAAAGAAAAATACGTGTCCAATATTTTTTTATAATCTCAAACACGGACTAAAAAAAATAAAATTGTCATCATCCCTATTCGACGCTTACGTTGTCGAGCAGACGAAATTTTCAAACATTTAGCAATGGATTAGGAATTTCCTTTCAAATCCTTCGGATTGTGAATGAAAGTACGTTACGTAATTGAGCAGTAGATTTTAGTAAAAACATCTATATATATAAAATGATAAGCTGACTGACTGACTGGGTGATATATCAACGCACAGCCCAAACCGCTGGTCCTAGAGACATGAAACTTGGAGGGTGTATTCTTTGTGAAGAGTAAGTATCCACTAAGAAAGGATTTTTGGGAATTCCACCCCTAAAGGGGTAAAATAGGGGATGGAAGTTTGTATGAAAGTCCGTCAGCTTTGAAGTTAGGATCTTCAAATTTTGTGTTTGGGCTGACGATTGAAAATTAATTTATATGTGTATCAGCGTTTTTGATAATTCCACCCCGAAGGGTTAAAAAGGGGGATGAAGTTGAAAAGTCCATAATTTTCTAAGAAAAATCACAATTTTTTTATCTAGGCTTATGGTTGGAAGATAACGCAACGGTGTTGTTAGATTTTCAACCCTTAAGGGGGTGAAAAGGGGGATGAAATTTTGTTTGTAATTAAAGTTCTTTATTTTTTAAGTTAAAATCACAAATATATCGGCTTATTATTCTATTATATTCGCAACCCACTGCTGGGCTCGCCACATTTGAGGCAATAAGTCCTCTCTTTGAGGAGTGACTAGAAAGGCGCCGCGGCGTCCTCACCTTCCACCTGACGCAGGTCCTCACCGGACACGGTTGTTTCGGGAGGTTCCTGTTTCGCATAAGGCGGGAGGAAACGCCCAGGTGTCACCACTGTGTGGATCACCCGGAGGACATGGTGTAACATACGGTGAAGGTCCGCCCGGCTTGGGCGGGGCACCACCTTGTCCTTGTGGAGGCGATCGGTGACAGTGATCGGGAGAGGGCGTGGCAAGCAGTCAGCTCCTTCTGCGAAGCAGTAATGCTCGCAAAGGAGAAGACGGAGCGCGTGAGGGAGAGGCAGATGTCGGCACAACGGAAGGGGTCCGCTAGGACCGATGCCTGCCGGGGTCGCGGGAAAGTCCGAAAGGGATACCGTGGCCCCTGGCAACGTACAGGTAATTGAAGACACACGGGTGGGTTTTAGTCAGTAAGAGTCTGACACGCCCTCCCGCTCCGCTCAGAACGGGAGAAGTTATTTGATCATTTACCACTCTAAAAAAAAAAAAAGGGTCTGAAAAGGGCCATGAAGTTTTGTATTGAAGTTGCTCATTCGCTGAATTTTGTATTCAAGTAAAAATAATATAAGTGCACGTGTACTGCTTCTAACTTTACAGTATTTTACATAGAGCGACTGCCTATCTAACCTCCACAACGCAGTTACTGGGTAATACGATACCCCTTGGTAAGAATGGTTGTCAGACTTTCGGGCTTCTGACTTCCCGCAACGACTGTCAAAGATCCACGAATGACAGCCGGGACCAACGGCTTAACGTGCTTTTCGAGCAACGGACGGGTCTTTGTATGGTCACCCATCTACAGACTAACTGCGGCAAGTGTAGCTTAACCTGATCGATTGACTTGTGCGGCTGTTATTATTTAGCCACGGGCCCCTCCCCCGGAGAACCCCCCCCCCTTCCCCTTCTCCGGGAGAATCGATATAGATATAGATTAGGATAGTAAGGATACGATACTGCTCATCCCTCATAGCAAATAGCGTGATAATTTGTACCCTACAGACTGACCACACATATAGGGAACACCTATGCAATGTTATTGAGGCCAAAGTACTAACTGGATCTGCCAGAGGAGAAACAGTCTTCGTGCCGCGTATACCATTGATACCAAATAATTTATTTATTTATCTTTATTTAATCAGACTACAATGGTCTACAGTGTTAGTAACAAAATGGCTTAGCCTATGTTAGTACTTAATAACTAAAACAGAACGGGTCCGGTTTGCAAGCGCCCACACTAACGGGCTGTCTGCCCGGGCGGCTATTGATTGCAGGATAGTGTTGGGACTGCCACGCAGCCTGCGAAGTAGCGAGGCAGACTTCTTACGCCACAGTGCATCAAAGCCGTCAGTGCGTGCGTCTGCAAACATTGCCGAGGCACTACAAAAGCGCGGCAATCGCAACAATACCCTGAATGTGTTATTATATTGGATGCGCAGAGCTTTTTGGGTATATGTGAACCACAGGGCTCCCGAGTACAGTGCTGTGCAGTATGCCTTAAAAAGGGTTATTTTAATTGCGTCTGTACATCGAGAAAATCTGCGGGCCAGCATATTCGCCCTAACTGACAATGCTCTGCGCTCCCTCTCTAGATCCATGTCATCCTTCAGGTCATCAGTAACCAGATGGCCCAGGTATTTAAATTTATATACCCTGTTAATCAGGTTACCTTTCATTAAGAGAGGGGGTACAGTAGTGGGACATCTGGTGCCAGAACCGAAGACCATGAATTCCGTCTTACCGGAATTATAAATCAACCCATGAGTCGCTGCGTACGACTCACATACATTGAGTAGCTTTCGGATAGCACCGATCGAGGGAGCCAGCAGCACCATGTCGTCTGCGTAGCTAATATTGTTAAAACAAACTCCATCCACGTAGCAGCCGACACGTGTGCTGCTGAGTCGCTCAATCAGGGCATTAACAAACAGACCGAAGAGCAAAGGCGAGGACAGGCCCCCCTGCCTCACCCCGCACTCCGGCCGACATGGCTCCGACAGCTCTCCTGCCCACCGCACCTGAGCCTCTTGGTTCAGGTACCAGTACTTGAGGAGTAATACGAACTCTGGCGGTAGCGCTGTCTCTTCTAGCTTTTGCCAGAGAAGATCGTATGGAACAAGGTCAAAGGCCCTGGACAAGTCAAGGAAAACCGCATAAACCGGTGTATTTCTATCCGTGTAGTACCTGACAGCGTGCTTCAAACTTACAATAGCATAATATAATGACCTTCCGTTTGAATTTAAAAGATTGTAGTTGACTATTAATAAGTCACAGGGACAAACTCTGAAATTTGCTGGAGTTGATTTGCGGCAAGACTGTTTCTTCGTCGGCCAATTTTATGTGGCTCACTCACGTATTAGCTCTCCAACTAGCCTGGTTGTTTTAGTGCCCGCTTCCGAATTAGTGAAAAACATTGTATATAGAGAAATACTGTAAAGGATTTAGGTAGATACCGGTCCTTTACAGTCTTTTTATTGACAGTATTACAGGTATTTCTTGACAGTATTCCTCAAATATCACAGATAGTGGAGGACAGTTAGCCATGAACAAAGCTCTATATTGTAATTGTTATAATCATTCATAAATATCTAGAAAAAAGAATTTATACTCTACGCAGACGAAGTAAAATAAAATAGTAACGAAGTCAAATCTTACATTGAATATTCGAGTCTGATGCCGAAAACATAGTTTTTAGAATTTTGGTCTGTTTGTTTGAATGTACGAGTATGTTCCGGTTTGCACAAAAACGGATGAACGGATTTGGATGATATTTGGCACACAGAGTTTATAACCTGGATTAACCTGTAGGTTATTTTTTAATCCCGGTAGTACATACCCGTGGGATATTTTCCGACATCCACGCGGGCGAAGCCGCGGGCAAAAGCTAGTTAAATATAAAACAATTATCACTAATTCTTTGAATAGCAACATGGGCCTTCGGCATTTGTGTGTATGTTTGCATGTCTAGTTATTGGAGACTTAAGTTCTTGGCAAAAGAGGCTAATACAGACTTACCCTTGTATTGCTGTCCATTAACCGTCCTGCGTGTCCTGTCTGCACTTTAAGCCGTTGATGTCGTTCGTGGATCTTTGACAGTCGTTACGGGTCGTCAGAAGCCCGAAAGTCTGATAACCAGTCTTACCAAGGGGTATCGTATTACCCAGTTACTGGGAAAAGGGTAGGCAGTTTGTGTCCTGTCTGTACGGTACAGGAATTAGACGGTACTGATGGCGCCAAATACGTGGCCGAATTCTGGACCAACTCTATACTATACTTGGACTGCCATCGACACCACACGCAAAAAAAAAAAAAAATAAGCAGTACACTGTACCATGATTCTCATAATGGTCATTTGTCATTAAATTGTAGGTAAAAGATGCATTTCAAGTACCTACTTGAAAATGCAGTTGGAACATTGTTCTGTATGGATCCGTTTACAAGTTGATATCTGTACTAGTCTAGTGGTTTAGGTATAATATTGATATGCGCAGAAAAATTGCATTGTATGGTCATACCTACTTCAGCAAACAAACAGTTTTATCAGCGTGCCAATAAAAATAAAAGCAAAGTTGTTTTAATATTAAGACCACAAATTATTAGTAATGGGAATAAACATAACCACAAAACAGAAAGAGTTACTACAATAGACGGATTGATTATTGCTACAGAGTACGGAGTCTTAGTGATTGGCTGATGCACCACGAATCACGGGTTCATGGCTCGGGACCCTGGGGTCCCGAAATATGGCGACCTTGGGGTCCTTTGGACGAGAGGCCTCATAGACAATTTGAAATGGAATGAGATACCAACCAACGATTATCCCTTACTTATTTAGTTTATTATTATTAAAGCTTACAGTAGTATTGTGCTTAAGACCCCCACAAAACCGCTTTCACGGTTTGTCTGTGGGAACGGATAATACTTTAAAGTAGAGTTTATTATTGCAGATCTTACAAATCGGCTACAAATAGGTAGATGAATTTATTCTTGCTTTAATCGAATACCTATTAAGAAAGAATATCAATTGAAACTAAAGGCGTGTGCAGACCAGCGCGACTCGTCGCGCGACGCGACACCGGTTATTGTTATACTGTGAAATTTTCTTAGAATTTGTATTGTTCGTGTCGCGTCGCGCGACAAGTCGCGCTGGTCTGCACAAGCCTTAAAAGAGGTCGTTATCCGATTTGTAGAACCAAACTAATTTAATAGAGCAAGATCCCAGGGCCCCCAGACCTTACTAATTTTCTGAGTAAAAAAATGTGTGGTATAGAGTAGTGTTAGTATGAACTTTGAACGTACGCCTACCTGCCTGACTTTAAGAAAAGTGTGTAGGTACTTTAGGTAACTAGTGTTTTTACGTATCTTTTGGACCTGTAAATTGGCCATCAGGTAGCAGGTATGCGTACGTACAAAGTACATACCATAAGTACTCTATCCCACACATTTTGTTAATCAGAAAATAAGTAAAAAAGTCTAGGGGTGGGATCTTGGAGCATAATACTAGAATGAGCTACAATGGTGAAGTTACGGCCGAATCCTCACACGTATACGGCGTCGCAAGGAGGGGCAGGGGGGGCAGCTGCCCTCCTATAGATTAAAAAAATTATTACTGGTCCACATTCATCAACACCACATTAATCAGAAAGTTTTTTGGTGTGTTATACTGTGTTTAGCTTTAGTATTTTCCGTACAATCACGTCAATTGTTTTTGTAATAAAATATAAATAACTGAGCAAATCAACATTAATTTTAATAAAATTATCTATACTAAAAGTTGTTCTATACTACAGTCTGCAAATATAATAAGTACCGGGACTGGTGACATATTGAAATCGGAACCAGGGCGTCGCCAAGGGGGGCAAGGGGGGCAGCTGCCCCACCCTAGAGATCCAAAAAATACTTGTCAAATACAAGGCATTTTAATGTAAAGAAACTAAATATCTATAAAGACAATTTTATTTATTTTGACGCTCCTTAAGCCTCGTGCAGACTAGCGCGACGCGACGGTGCGACGCGACTCGAACAATACAATTTCTAAGAAAACTTCACAGTATAACAATAATCGGTTTCACGTCGCGGTAGCCTGCACAAAGCTTTATTTGGTTTGTTAAAGATATCTCCTAAACGGGGTCTAATCCGCAGTCCGGGAACGTAATTGGTATCTATGTGTTGGTGGTAAATGGATATTATATTTTTTCTCAGTTCCTATCGGGACTACCGAGTTGAAACTGATTTGTCAGAAATCAAATGTCCACCAGCGTTGATTTTAGCCCCATTGTGTGCCGTAGAAGGTAAGATTCACACTACAAGTGTAAAACTTCATTTGCTCTTGACTACCTACAAATCATACTTTTCCCATCATCCCTATATCAACTGAGCCATTGGCTGGCGACGCCCTTGGAAATATAGTATATTTTAAGTCGCCGACTCACATAAGCCTCTGTCCTTTGAAGATGTATCTACTAGCGACACGCCCTTGCTTCGCACGGTTTTTAGCGCCTGATAAAACACCGTACACAAAATTTTAATGAATTATACACCTAAACCTTCCTCACTTCATCCATTGGTGAAAACCGTATGAAAATCCGTTCGTTCGGTAGTTTTTCAGTTTATATTATGTAGTGATTGTATAGCACCACAGCGACTTATGAACAGGGGGCCATACCATTATCGTTTGCAGCAAGGCAGGTAATGTACCTGCAGGGCCTACCCTGTTCACCATTGTGTGGATCGCCCGAAGGACACGGTGGAGCATACGGTGCAGGCCTGCTCGGCTTGGGCGAGCATCACCATGTCCTCGTGGAGGCGATCGGCAACGGTGACCTCTCGTGTCCGGCTCTGGTCCAGGCCACGGTACGGAGGCCGTGACCTCCTTCCGCGAAGCAGTAATGCTCGCAAAGGAGGAGGCGGAACGCGTGAGGGTGAGGCAATATTCACGCCCTCACGCCCCTAGCCGCCGCAGGAGACGCCCTGGGCGTCGGGAATCGTAAGTCCATTCCCGGCAACCGTAGGCGCGGGCTTGCGGACGGTGAGCAATAGGTAGCTCGCCATCCGATAAGGACCAGGCCCGGGTCGACGGCGTGTTGTGTTCCACGCGCGCCTCAAAGAGATGTCAGCACAACTGGCGGGGTCCGTTAGGACCGATGCCTGCCGGGTTCGCGGGGAAGTTCGAAAGGGATACCGTGGCCCCTGGCAACGTATAGGCAACTGAAGGAACACGGGTGGGTTTTAGTCAGTAAGAGTCTGACATGCCCTAACGCTCCGCCCAGAGCGGGAGAAGTTTTTTGATAATTTTTCACCCACAAATAAATAAGAAGGGGGGCGCTGTTGGTAAACATTTTTAATTTGCTAATTTTACAATAAAAAAGAGCCTGCCTTGCAAAGATTCTGTCAGAATCTAATATTTGAAAAGCACAGGTACAAACCGAAACCTGCTAGTTTCTAAGTATGAGACCCCCCAAAAGTTCCACAGCATCGTTTGAGAATGCCTAGTTTACTGCCTTAACAATATGTGATGATATTAATAATGTAATAGTCGTCAACTGGCTTAATTAGCTGGACAGTGGATACCCCGACATATCAACTTAATAAAAATTGTTGCGTCACATTTTATTTGAGGGATTCCCGCACATAAAGAATTTGCTGAACTCTCATATCATCGGGTCACTCGTATCAATGGTACATACCTATTTACTAAAGTTTCATATTACTGTAGAATATAAATAGTAGTCGACTGAAGCAGTAGCATCAGTGATGACCATGACTTCTTACGGATTGTGCTGTGCTCTTGTTGTTCTAATTGTACAGACATGTACAGTTTACGGACAAGAAGAAATTATAAAAAGCAGTTTAACATTTGTAATCGACGATACGGGATCAATGGCCGGTGAAATAAACCAAGTAAAAGAAGAAGTCAATATAATATTCGAGAAAGTGTTGAGTTCGAATACATCGCAGATAGAAAATTTCGTTCTGGTCACATTTAATGATCCGAGTAAGTACCAAAGTGTTTTTATACTTTGCATTACAGGCAGTGTCATGTGTATTCACGAGTAATTCTAAATTGCGTCCCGTTGCCACCTACCATCGTTGGTTTTAAATAGGTTTAATTTTTATTATTCTATTTATCTAATATACAGTGTTACAGGGTAAGTAGTACTGAATATAAAAGGATGTTATTATTCAGGTCATTTCTGATGAATTTGATTCTGAAATAAAATGTCCGAAACTTAACCGATAAGGAGATATTAAATTTTAACGCTTATTTTTTTAAATCCTTTACTTTTTGGCTTTTAGTCGTTTTCTTTGGGATTAGAGCTCCTAGAGTCGTTTTTTTTATGTATCTAGTTAGAAGACATGTCCATTAATAAAAACAACTAAAAGCCAAAAAATAAAGGATTTTTAAAAATAATCTTTATAATGTAATATCTCCATAACGGATTAGTTTCGGACATTTTATTTTAGAATCAAATTCATCAGAAGTGACCTGAATAATAACATCCTTTAATATTCAGCACGACTTACCCTGTAATCCTGTATAGTTTTTTTTCTATTAAAATAATTTGAATGTGAGGACGTTGTAGGCCTTGTAGACTGTAGATTTGTTGACCATTTTCTATTATGTTAAGTACCTAGTGGATTTTCTTGCCGGCTCTTCCCAATAGGAAATAACCGATTGGAACCGTGCACCTGGCTTCTGACGTTTCATAAGTGCATATGTAGATTTGTGTCAAATCAAATTTTTGATTTTCCTTTTGCATTAATTAAATCGCCTATACACTGTCTGCTTGATTGCCAGTTAATAACATAAGAAATTAACTTGAGTTTATTAAGTACAACCAGACACCTCCATCCATTATTAGGTTTACGTACAGCTAATAAAAACAATTTAGATTTTTATTTTTATCGAATTTCACCGCTAACCACTTGGCTGAAATTAATATTTACGTTTGTCTGAACGCGATAAACTCAAAAACTACCCAAGGGATTTTCAAACGGTTTTCACCAATGGACGGAGTGATTTATGAGGTACTATGTGTATAATTTATTAATTTATACATTATGGTTTGTGTAAATTGGCTGAAATATGATGATAATTGTTCAAGATGTCGGAAAAAAACAATAAATAATTAATATAATCTAATCATTGAATTATGTGCTCTTTTAAAATAAATACATTTACATTAAGATACATATTTTTACAGCGATTACCGTTGTACCTAGTCTTTAAAATTGTTTTTATCTTAATTTTTTTTATGTGCCCACAAAACATCCAATACTATGAATAAGATAATTACGCGTTCTTTTCTTTGGGTTTAATCCAAAGTTTTGTTATTTATTATGTTTCTTGTAACTAGTCACTTATCACTAATATGTGTAAGTGACTAGTTTCCGAAGGTTAGGTTACACACAAACTGTTACACGTATGTACTTGTACGTGAATTTAAAAATATATATATAAAGGGTGGTCCTAATGGCGATGTCGTAAACAAAATTAGATTCCTTTTGAAGGAATCAAATCCTTTTTAAGAATCAATTTCTTTTTCCATAAGGTTAGGTATATACATTATACGTATTTACAGTTTTTAATAGGTATATGAATAATATATAATATAATCCTTAAATTTTTTTCTTCTGTGGCAATCCGCAATCAGTTGTTACTTTTAAGGCTTGTGCAGACCAGCGCGACTTGTCGAGCGACGTGACACGAACAATACAATTTCTAAGAAAACTTCACAGTATAACAATAACCGGTGTCGCGCTGGTCTGCACAAGCCTTTAGCGGATGAGTTGGAGGTAAACATCTACTCCGTATTCGTGCTTAGGTCTGCACAGGTGTACCCTGGACTACACGATGTCTTTCCATTTAAGTCTTTTCCTGTAACTTCTTGTTTTCAGTCAGCCAGATTATTGGGGTGCGTTTCTAGTCTTTCCTGGTATCTTTTTGTGATGTTTTTGATCTCATCCGTGACGGTATTCATTGATAACTCCTTGTGAATTTCAGCGTTCGTGACAAGCCAAGGAACGCCACTAATTGACCTCGAAATAGCATTCTGCATTCTCTGTATGGTGCTAATGCTTCAGTTACAGGCACCCCAAAGTTGAATTCCATAAAGCCACACTGGCTTCAAGATCACTTTATAATATTAAGAGTTTGTTGTCGGTATTCAGTTTACTGTTTCGTCCCATGATCCAGTGTAAGTTTTTGTAACGGATATTGGTCTTCTTGGTCTTAAGATGTTTCTTCCACATTAGACGTTGGTCTAGATGTAAACCTAGATATCTTATGCTGTCGTGGATATGTGATACGTGAGATAGCGTCGTTAAATTTAAATAATTATTTATTCCACAATTTTCGTTATTGCACCTACCACCATTTGTCTCTGCATCACCCAAAGGTAGAAAATGCCTATGGCATTAAGTCCGCGTCTGTACATTTGTGTGCATAAAGAATTAAATAAATAAATAACCATGATTTAAACGTTTTTGTTTCAGCTGCCCAAGTACGAACCATCACTAAAGATCGAAATGAGTTTAAAAGAGCTTTGGCAGCCATTGAAGTTGACGGCGGCGGTGATTGTCCCGAATATGCCATGAAAGGCATCGAGCTGGGTCTCACAGAAAGCTTGCCGCTTTCCTACTTGTATGTATTCACTGATGCCTCAGCTAAGGACTACACCAGCTTTAAAGCAATCAAGAGCATTTCACAGAGGAAACAGAGTCAGGTAATAGTTTTTTTAATTTTAGTTTTTTCGTCAATATCGATAACTATTATGTAAACTATAAATTATGATAACATAACATTTACTTAAATATGGATCATATGGATCCTATGCAAGCGTAGACATAATTTTATGTGTCCCTAAATTGCAATATTTTAACTGATACTGTTTCATTTCAAATTGTGGTTTTGCACAGCTAGTAGTATTTTCCGGAACACCGTCTATGTATTCTGCGACAAAAATCCTTTAAGCTGCCTAGTCTAAACTAAAAAGGAGACAGCATTGGGCTATTTTTACGTCACTCCCTGGAGTCTCGCGTGCATATAATTTTAACAGGTGTAAAAACACGCATCGCGAAGCCATCGGGTCACTTCTACTACCCGTCATTGCGAGCATTATTTTGTACTGGACCATACTTGCGAACCTTCTGGTTACGGAGATATTGTAGGTCAAAGTTCCATTTCTTTTACTTTATTTCATGAAAACATGTTTTAAATGTTATAACATACCCACAACTCATGTACAATTGGATGCATCAAAAAGTACAATGTATTGCGTGCGTTACATTCCGCGCTGCCGTAAACAGTAATTTTTCACACCAAAAATAAAAGTTGTTTCCCAGCAATAACTATTGCTCTATTTAGGTAGGTACTTACTTTGATATACAATTCAGTATAACCTAACATAGAGCAATAGTTATTGCTGGGAAACAACTTTTATTTTTGGTGTGAAAAATTACTGTTTACATACGTAGATAATGGGCTATTTGATGGATCTTCTTACACTCTGAATGTAAGTTTAATTTCGCGAGCTACTACATATAGCTTGCTAATTAATTATTATTTACGTTTTCATTGAATTTCGTGTTTTCTGTTTTCAGGTAGTCTTTATACTGACTGGGGAATGTGGTTCGACGAGAAATGCTGAGTATCAAGTGTATCACAAAGTGGCAGAAGCTACGGCTGGACAAGTTTTCCATATGATGAAAGATGATGTCAAAGACGTAAGATTCCTTATTCTCAAAAAAATGGGCCGATTTTAATTTACGTTACAAGTTAGATCTAAATCTAATTTCTTGTGTTTACTTTGTCCACAGATATTAAAGTACATTGAGGAGTCTATAACAGGCAGAGGAGTTACGCTCGTCAACAAAAAACTTCCTCCCGGTTATGGAAAAATAATTACAGTAAGTATGGCGATTTTTACCTAACAGAGCACCTTTCAAGAGGCTTGTTAAAGTCTGGGCCTTTTTACAAGCTCATAATAATGCATTTTTATTGGAAGTTTTTTTTTTTTTCATTTCGTCTTCAGTATCCTGTCGATTCCCACACTGGAGATGTACTGATTTCTGTAACTGGAAAGGACCCCAGGATCGGAGAAGTAACAGGTCCAGGTGGAAGCAAGCCAACTACGGAACCTGTTGTCTCCGGTAAACGTGAAATGGCGGTAAGTACCTACCTAAACCTATCTGCAGTCGGCACTGATGTAACCCTACTTTGCTGACTGGCTAAACTTTTTTCTATATCCGGTGGTACGTCCGTCATCATATGTTTTAAGTACCTGGGCGACCGAGCTCTGCTCTGGTGAAAATAGAGAATGCTCATTTAATAGTAAGTATAGGAAATTTCATACTAATTCCATGCTGCCATGATTGTAGGTAATTACTAATTCCATGCTGCCATGTCATTATTCTAAGGTAGCCATCTTGTTCTTAACTTTGGGCGGCCGAGCTCTGTTCGGGTGAAAATACGGAGAAAACGAATTTTCCCAGATATGAGAACTAGCTAGATCGTGTTTTTGCCCCCGTAAACCACATCATCAAAATCACATTATCGAAATCGTTAGAGCCGTTTCCGAAAACGTGATTACAAATATTGCTCGTTTGATAGTGTATTATGTTAACTTATATACAGGAAAAATACCTTTAGCTTACAGATAGTATTCGGAATACTACTTATAGGCTAAAGTTAGATAAGTTAAGGTTTGACCGCAACTATGACACAAATGAGAAATTCCTAGTGTTCCGCGTGTGCACCACACAGTTTTAATTCAAACAAGAGGCTAGGTTTCTGAAAGCCGTGCTCAAAAACCAACTTTAACATTATGTTATGATTGAATGCAAATTGTAAAGTAACTTGTACAGTCATCATCATCATTTTAACCGAAAGACGTTCACTGCTGGACATAGCTCCCCCAAGCACCGCCACTTCGATTGCCGGTTCTGTGCTTCTCGTTTCCTGCGGATTCCTGCGGCCTTCACCAGTTCGGCCCATCTTGTGGGAGGCCTTCCAACGTTATGTCTTGCGGTACGCGATCGCCACTCCAAAATATTTCGACCCCTTCGGCCATCTATCTGTTTTGCGAGCAATGTGCCCTGCTTTACTAATTAAGTGGTGGTACCAGTTAATTTTGGCAATTCTTCGGGCTCTGTCGGCTACCTTGGTTCTCCTACGTATCTCTTCATTTGTGTTTCCAATTCGATCAAATAGGGAAACTCCAAGCATGGCTATGCTTGGAGTTTCCCTACTTTCTCAGTAACTTGAACCAATCATAAGATAAGATAAGATAAGATAATATTTATTTTGTGAAACATGAGTACAGTATGAAGGTCTTATAATTAATATGTGGTGGCTACATGTTTTGCCATTTATGGCGTACAAAATTAGTTGCACTAGACAAACAATACAAAATTAAAAAATTAGAATTATATAAAAAATACAATGTCAAAATTAAAATTAAATTAATATTACAATATCAAAAAATTAAATTCAATTTGAGTACCAGGTTCACACGAGATAAGACAATTGTATTTTAGATCTAATCGTTAATCAATGTTTGTGTCGACAGGTCGTGAAGGTCATAAACGCAAAGCCCGGAGACCACGAGGTTGAGGTTGGAAGCAGTTCTGATACTCACGCAGTTATCACCGCGAAGAGTGACCTTAACTTTCAGCTCGGATTCTCTGTTGACAGACCCAATTTTATGAAAGACACTGTCACAAGACCTGCACCAGGTACGATTATTATATACAGCGTGCATCAGAAATGCGTGGTCATACTTAAGGGGGATGCGTTAAGGTAACCCGCGAAATTCAAATTTTCAAGTCAGTGTCAAGTTTTATGTTGATTATAATATGATTCGCGACAGTTACAAATATGGCTTTACATAATTATAATTATTTCAATCAGGAATACAACTCCATAAGTAAGCACAAACGTCAAATGTCATGATTTCATTTCATTTCATGAAATAGTCATTCAATGGAATTATAATATGAACTTAAAGAGTTGTATTGATCATTTTTATGATTACAATTCTATAAATGTACAATTTTGATACGGCCGCAAATCATATTTAAATCAACTTACAACATGTTACTGACCTGCAAATTGCAAAAAACGTAACAAAATTTGAATTTCGCGGGCTATCTATACGCTTCCGCCTTAAGGGTATGTAGGGTATGTAGGGAACCGCTGTTTTTTTTGCGACTTCAGTGTTGGTTCCGTAATAAAAAATGTTCATAATAATGAGTACAATGACCTCCCAAGAGTTTTCAGTTATTTCAACGACACCTTGGAAACACGAGATTAATTTTTTTTTAAACTTTATTCAGTTTTGTGTTATCCTCTTTCTTTTAGAAGGAACCGCGTTCATGGGTATCAGGCTACTTGGGAACGGAGTCAAACTCACTACAGCGAAGATCCTTGATATGAGCGACACCGTAGTAACAGAGCTGCCTCTAGAACTAGTAGACGAAAAAAAACAGTTCTACGTTACACCATCTTTTAATCCACCCTTTACAATGTTCAGAGTCTCTGTGAGTAATTTTTTATTATTTTTAACCACACATATCACAGAAATGAACAGAAAACTACGTAAAAAAGAGCTTATTTCTAAATAAATCTCTTTCACTTTTTCTCTTCTCTTCTATATAAGGTACATACTAAATAATCTAATTAGATTACCATCGTATAGTTGTCGCGCATTACTATGGCAAAAGCGATCATTGACCTACCAAAATTTTCTAGCATTTTTTATTTAAAAACCTAAAATAAAGTCCATTAACATCCTGAATCAATATCTATATAATGTTCTTTAACATGTTTCAATAACGAAAATCCGTGCATAGTTTACTGTTTGGGTTCCTACGGAGAGATATTTGGGAAAGGGCAATGACCGCTGTTGCCATCCGAAAATGCGACAAGTATACCAATCTAATAGGAGTACTTATTAGATACCTTATATAGAAGAGAAGATAGGAGAAGAAATCAGTAAGAGTCTGACACGCCCTCCTGTTCCGCCCAGAGCGGGAGAAGTTATTTGATAAATTCCCACCTAATAAAATAAAAATAAAAAGGTTAGTCTATTAATCATCGATTAAAATACAATCTAATAACTAAAATTAATTGTTCCTTAAATACTGCTCTACTCACTTGTAGGTTTTTAATTGAAATATTATGTTTAATAGGAAACATTACTAAAGCTAAGAATTTTTCTTTCAGGTAATTGGAAAGGATTTGAAAACTGAAACACCAATAGAAAGAACAGGTCCAACACCTATAGCACGACAGGATCCATCAGCAGGTAAGTTCAGACATTAGCTATTTATTTATTTAAAATCACGCCAATTCGTCTGCGGTCCAGGATGAAAACTAGCCTATGTCCGCCACGTCTGAGGCTACCTATCTGTCAAATTTTGTATTTTTGGGATTGATTTGGGATTCATAAAACTTTCCTTCACTACGTGACTCTTCAAATACGGAGTAAAAATGTGCCTGAATTTTGCCTTTGCCCTAAGAGCGCTAACACTCTGAGACGCCATGTTGACGTCGCGTCGCTGGCTACGTAGTCATGGCTACCTCTAGCGACCTACCGTAGCCAAATGAGGTTGCCAAATAAGTAGCCAGTAACACGCGGGCGTCCGTCCTGGCGATCATTTGATCACTGAGTTGGGGAGACGTAACAAAATACGTTTGTATACAAAATACTGGCGACTTTGCTACGCGTCGCCAGGTCGCCAGAGTATCCAGTCTCCATGTAGGGGCCGGTCGGTCGTGGCTACGCTTCCAATTTGGCGACGTCGCCAGATCGTAGCCAAGTGAGTTAACTGTCATACATTTCGATACGAATTGTTTGGATACGTAGCCAGCGACGTAACAATGGCGTCTCAGTGTGTTAGCGCTCTTAAGGGGAACATATCTATGGCACTACTTTTTTTAAATAGGTTACCTAGAAACAATCTCTATTACAATTGCAACAAATAATTACAGGACATTCATTGTTACATAACATGAACCCGTACGCAAAATACGCGATTAGACGTGGAGTGGCGGATACCAGCCCGTATTACCTATTACCTACATAACATGAAACATAACATCACACATTGTTTCCCCGAAGGGTTAGGCAGAAGTGTACTAACCTATAGTACACCAACATTTTGCCAGTTATCTTTAAGTCCTATGTAGATAATAGGCGGCGAGCCTATTGCTATCAACCGGGCACACATCCAAACTCCGGGCTGCTACTGAGAAATCCAGATGGAAAAACCCAATGACACTGCCAAACCTAAGGCATAGAACCCAGGACCTCACGCTCAGCAGTAGCGTTTGTGATCGACGAGGCAGTCCACTCATTGTTTGGTCTTTTATTTACAGAAAAGAAAGAAAATACAGCTCCTGTGATAACGATTGAAGGAGGGCCGAAAATTGTCACGGAATACGACGCTCCCTTAAAGCTGAAATGTAATGCGCACGGCTATCCAGCGCCTGATATCATTTGGGAGGAAAAAGACACTGGAATCAGGATGCCAGCTAAGGTATAACAAACTTTTAACAATGGTCATATTTTAACATATTAGTAAAGAGCCATTCATAGAAATTAAACGTGACAAATGTATGAACACCGCTGCCTACCATTTCTTGGAAATGAAATGAAATGAAATTGTTTATTCTGTAAATAGGATATCGGAATCACTTTTACATGTCATATAAAAAAATATTTTATAAATAAGCTAGGTGAGGTCGGTGTTTCCTATCTGACTACTCTGAGAAGAAAGGCCGAAACAAACTCAGAGGTCGCAGTCTCTTTTAAAGTCCAGCCATAATCTTGGTCAAGTCATGTGAGGACCATGTAGATTAGTGTCTGAAATGGTCTTTTGAAAAAAGAACCACACAGATTTGAGTGGACCTGTTCAGTCAGTGCAAGCATTTGTCAGTAATCGTGGAGCTCAACTCAGAACTTAAGGAGCTCAACTCGACGAACAATACCAAGGAAAGGATATTTGGGTAGGCCGCATCAACTACTCAAACTGCCAGACCATCATTAAAAATGAGAAAGAAAAAAGAAATGAAAAGGGAAAAAAAAATATCCACATAGTCCTCACATTCACAATAATTAAAATAATATAATACTTTACAAAGTAATCGTGTCATTTTGAATATAATTTTCAACAATATCAATGTGAATATAAAACTGGTTTATTGTGATGAATAATTAAAATGTCAAGTTTTATGGTTTTCACAAGGCTACAACGAGTAGTACGAGTATCTACAAGTGTGATATTATACCACTGTGTGGATATTTATTGTTCAATATTCTTTGCAGGTGCAATTGGTTGAAGTTCCCTACGACTACGTCGGTATTCTGGATATAGATAAGGCAAACAAAAATGTTACCTACCAATGTAAAGCGAGCAATATTGTTGGTACAACTATCAAATATGTACAAGTTGAAACTAAAAGGAAAATATATTTTGATGTTATCGAGACTCCGACAGGTAAATATTTTTACGATATCAATTAGTAAGTAACTAAAGAATATAAACAAAGCAAGACTGCAGATATATAATAAAAAAGACGTATTTAAAAAAACATAAATAATCACGTGGTAAATGTGAATATTTCTCAATAGGTAATGTTCCCACTGCTGGGAAACAGGCCTCCTCTCAGTGAGAGAGAGTGGGCCGTGGTCCACCACGCGGGCTCAGTACGGCTAGGTACATTCCACAAGCTACTACTGTGACACAGGCCTCCTCTCAGTGAGAGAGAGTGGGCCGTGGTCCACCACGCGGGCCCAGTGCGGCTTGGTACATTCCACAAGCCACTACTGTGACACAGGCCTCCTCTCAGTGAGAGAGAGTGGGCCGTGGTCCACCACGCGGGCCCATTGCGGCTTGGTACATTCCACAAGCCACTACTGTGACACAGGCCTCCTCTCAGTGAGAGAGAGTGGGCCGTGGTCCACCACGCGGGCCCAGTGCGGCTATGTACATTCCACAAGCCACTACTGTGACACAGGCCTCCTCTCAGTGAGAGAGAGTGGGCCGTGGTCCACCACGCGGGCCCAGTGCGGCTTGGTACATTCCACAAGCCTTCGAATTTTTGGTTCGAGCTAGGACATGTCGGTTTCCTCACGATATTTTCCTTCACCGTTTTCGGAGCAGTGGTGATGAAATAATTTAAACAAAGTAAAGGAACACACGATCTACAATTCTTAAGTCGCGGCCGATACCACGGCCACCAATACGAATATTTCATAAATCACCTATACTGATGATTTATAAAACGTAAGCCGACCGTCCATGCACACGGCGCCGGCGCTGTCCTCTACGATAGTTTACGATACAAAGTTGGAATCACACTTCAACATCCCACTGTTTATACGCCTAAAAGAAATACAGTATGAAACTGCCAAACTGCTTACAAAATACTGTACACTTTTCCGACGCTAACAAAGTAGTTAAAAATATCAAATATATCAATCACCAACAAATTTTTTTTGCATGCAAAATTAAGGATCCATGCAAAACTAAGACAATCGTACAATTTCAATGATACTCGTAGCAACTGCAAAAACAACTGCATGATGTTATTCAAATGAGTTAAATGTGCGGAGGACCACGAAATTGCTTCAGAAAACCCCAAAAATACACGCGCCAAATGCTCCCTTTGCTTCTCTACAATCGACCTTTCTGCCAATTACAAAGGTTGTCAAGTTTGCAAAGAAATACTCTCAAGAAAAAATTACCTAAGCAACCAACTAGCAACTCTAACTTTCCTACTGGGATAATCCGCACCAATACAATTTCAAAAAGCTCTGCCTACCCTTACATTGCCAGTCGGATGAAATTACTCATTACTCGGATATTGCCGCTGGACATCACATAGAAAACCTTCAACAAAACCGTACGTACAGTTATGGAACAACTCGTAATCTAACAGGTTGCCTGGAAGAGATCGCAGTAGGCGATAAAACCGCCCATTGTATATTTTGTAGTGTATTACTTTTGCTTTTTGTAATGTATAACCTGGTGTACAATAAAGTATATACAAATGAATAAATAAAGTGAAAAACTCGACCAACTCCACCAACAAATCAGAACATTAATGGGCTTACTGAATACAGCCATTTGCAAACAAACAACATAAATGACTCCTCTAAGAAGCGCAATCTAGAACATAAATGCTTTGGCTCCCAATATCCAAGAGTTGGAGACTTTAATGAAAGCCAACAAACTAGACGCAGTACTAATTTACATTTAATTTACAGAGTCGCACGAGACATCCAGAAGCTCGTTCCGCATTAACGGTTATAACATTTACCACTTCCCTATCCCAATGATAGTGCACATACTGGCTCAGCGCTGGCCATTCTAGCGAATCTGAGACATTCACTGATAGAACCATATTCTACAGTGCATTTATAAGCTTCTTCTGTTAGATGGGAGGATCGAGTAGCTCCTATTATCTATCCTTAATTTACTGTCGGCCAAGACACAGAGTAATAGCAGACATGTTCAAAACCTACTTCCATAGGTTTATTACGGGTGGTGAGTGGAATGCCAAACATGTTCCGCCACTCAATATGTATTATCTCATGGGAAGAAATTGTGTGCTCTCCAGAAAGAACAAACTCTCATCTACAACTGCAGGATCCAACTGTGGGCCGTTATCAGCAAAACCAACATAATATACCTGCAAAGAGTTCAAAATGGTATTCTTAGAACAATAGAAAATGCAATTTGGTTTGCTAGGAACGACGACATCCACGACCATCTACAAATGCCATTAGTGAACTCTGAAATCGAGGGTAACAATAAAGAACACAAGGCACCCCTAACATTGCATGTACAGAAAGTACCTTCTACAAGTGGTTACTCCAACACAACGCCATTTGACATAGAACGAAAATTTGCTTATGTCCAACGACCGATTGAGACGCTTCTGTTTTTATCGATCTTGTAATTGTATTATTTTCGTAAACATGTTGGTTCATTTTATATAAAATAAAATGTACTTCTAACTTTATCTTCTCCTTTTTTCATTTCCTATCTATTTTTCTTACTCTTATTCTTTCCTCAAACTAAGCCTTCTACGGCAAAATATAAATATAGACGGGGGAAACAAAAATCTCCCTTTTGAAGTCAGTTACATACACTAAACCATGATAACCACTAAAAAGATTTACTCAACATATATACCTACTTAAAGTTTTTTTTGTTTGTGTAAATGATAACCTGATGTGACTGATATTGCATCGGGTCAGAGCATCATTAACACTTACAAACTATCAGCAACTTTGAATCTGTCTGAAGTCTGTTTGACGTCATAAAACGTGATACCATGTACCGTGCGTTCATTATAACTTGACCCGCGCTTAGTAGCACTGTTCTGTCAATCACTATTTTGAACTTAGTATTGCAACTAACAACAAAGCATTTGACATTGATAGCATAAGCCACGAAGTCATATGGGAGAATTTAGAACCCAAGGAGTTTCTGGAATTTACATAAATATGATATAAACTATATATACAAACAGCAAAGCAAGAATACAAAATAAGAAATACTGAGTCCCGATTTCCAGGTGAGACAGAAGGAGCCAATGTCCCATAAGTTATTTTCTGCATTTCTAGAGAAATTCGCAAACTGTATTGGCCACATCTGGGTCTCAAAATAGATGGAGAAAATTAAACCACCTCAGATTTGCAACATAATTCTATTCGAGGAAAACCCAAATAGCCTGGAAGTTATGGTCCAAGCTTTGTGTGATGAAAGTCGCAAAGTTAAATTAACAACGAATACAACAAAACCAAAACTACTAACTAACTCTAAAAGAATAACAATAAAAGGGGGTGTCCACACACTAGAATAAACAGCTCATATCTCCTAAAGACCCAACAAATAAAGAAATAACACCAAGGATAGCCAGCGGATGGAGAAAATACTGGTCATTGAAGGAGGTCATGAAATCCAGATCTAGGCATTGCCATAAAAAGAAAAGTTTTCAACACCTGTATCTTACCGTGTACGTCTATAATGTAGGGATGCGAAACATGGGCACTTACAAAACATCACAGAAATAAACTACAATACTGCCAAAGATCTATAGAACGTAGTATGACAGGCACAAGTAAAATGGATCGAATAAGAAATAAAACCAAAGTAACAGACATCCTGACCAGAATTGACCAGCAAAAATGGAGGTGGACTGGACACAATCATGATGAGAGCAAAACAAGTAAAATGGTGTAAATTAATAACTGATTGCTATCCCAGAAAAAGTAAACGGAAAAGAGGAAAACAACAAAGGAGATGGGAGGACGAGATAAAACTTACAGCGGGCTCTAACTGTAGGATAGTGGCTCGTGATAGAATTCAATGAAAACAGCTAGATGAGGCCTTTGCGAAGAGGCATGCTGAATTGAGATATATACTTTAACAACATACAATCGAGTAAAAACAATTCAGAATAAAGAGGCATATAAATAAATAAAAATTGAAACCAAGCTTGATGACAAGCAAAGTGTACACGTCGTTGATATGGTTCATGGAATCTTTGAAACAAATACTGAACCACAGTATGGGTGACAGAGATGACGCACTACGGAGCCAAACTTTCTGATCCTTTCGCTATATGAACAGGCCCGGATATTCCTGTACTGTACCGAGTGAATAAGTCACGACTGACAGCCGCGACTGATCACGCCCGATTGTTTGCTGCAGGCTAGAAAAAAAAACATACATTATTATAACATCATGCCTGTATTCCTCCAAGGGTTAGGCAGAGGAAAAATAAGTGACGTTCAATTTTTGTTTCCAGATATTCGTGTGGAATATAACAAAGAAGGCACCCTCGTTTGCAAGGTCGATGCCTACCCACCAGCATCTATAACTTGGTATAAAGATGGAGCGGTGTTCTCCGGAAACACCAACATTGACATCTCTAGTGACAAGTCGATTTTCACTATAAAACACATGCAAACAGAGTTGCAGGGAAAGTACACGTGTGAAGCAAGAAATGACTTGAATCGTAACGTGTCTATAGCTAAAGTTGTCATATTTGGTGTGGGTAAGTAAGCCTTTATAATTACCTATTTAATTTTTTGACTTCTTTTTCGTAACGCTGATACGAGAGTGTTTCAATTGATGAAAGGAACCTTCCCGAGCGACGTTAAAAATCACGCAATCTCTCAAACGTCCGGCACATCATGGACATCTAGCACTCGGTAACGCAGAGACTAGGTATCTAATCCTTTCACCACGATGCATGGGACGTACCAGTTTTTCTTTTACTTATAGGCGCGACCGATAACATCCGTCGTAAGACTTTCTGGCAGGTGACTATCCAAAACTTCCGCCATATTTGTGTGTATAAAACATTCGAGACCAACATATTAACGGGTTTTCGAAAACACGGAGGGTTCTCAATTTGTGATTGATGAAAACAGACCCCGGTGAACAGACTGACGAGGCTGTTATTATCCACAAGTACTTCTGATTCTGGAATTGGTGATAATTATGGATATACCTACCTTATTACCTACTGCTTCAAATTACGGCCGCTAGAACATTCATAAGACCAATTAATGAATCACATAACTCTAAATTGATTTAATATTTCAGAGGCACCTGTCATTGATAAATCACCCGAAATAATACGTGTCACAGAGAAAGCAAATGCTATATTGTCTTGTAGGTAAGTCAATAAACTTGTCTCCAATTAAAATAAACAAAACATTAAGTTACTTTATGTAAGTAACATAAAGAAAAACATTTAGTACTCAGTGATAAGATCTAAGGCCATTTGTGTCGACCAGAATGCGTTGACGGCGCCGAAGTAGCGATACATAGATTTACTATGGCCGCATGTCCACCGCAAATCCGTCACTCGAGTACCGGGATTCCGGCCCCCGAATTTTTGAGTAGTTCGGCGCGATCGCTAGAACTCGGCCCGAGATTGTGACGATTATGTTTCTCGTCGACGACGCGACGGCGACGTCCCGTTGATGGTGGCGGTGGATGACCAGCCTTAGCATCAAAAGTGAATCAAAATGTTTTGATCAGAATAAGACAAGTAACAATAATCTTAAACTGCAGTTTATCACTGATATTGGGTATAAGGCATATTTTACATAACTAAATAGTAATCATAATATGATTATTATGTAGTTATGTAAAATCTGTGAATATCAATATCAGTAATAAACTGCAGTTAAAAAAATAACTACGTAAAGGCAGAAAAAAATATCAGAAGAACGAAGACGCTCAAAGTAATGGTATTCAACACGCCATTACCTACTTTGAGCCCAGAAACAACCTTACAACTTACCAACATAATATCACGCCTGTAACTCCCGTAGGGTTAGGCAGACGCATCGCTCATCACATAACACCAACTATTACAATATTCTGTAATGGAAAAACCCGATAACATTATGCCTGACTTGGGGACCGAACCCAAGACCCCACGAGGAGTTAATAATAAATAAATCATATTTTTTTCAGAACTCTTGAAGGCATCCCAAAGCCAACCGTAAGTTGGTCATTCCGGCCTGCAGGTGGAGATATACATACGGTCAGAGAAATGAAGGAAACTACAGAAACTGTACACTTGAACAATGTGCGCAAGGACCAAACTGGATCGTACAATTGTAACGCGCGAAACGTTTTAGGATCAGACGACTTTGTGATGGATCTAGTCGTAGAGTGTAAGTAGTTATTTGAACTTAAAAAATTAAATTAAAAAAAATATTTAATGTAGGCTGCAGCTTACCTTCCTCATATAGTAAGAAGTTGTTTTAGTTTTAAAATGTCCAAAACAAATCATGAACGTGTTTAGCTTTTTTGTTTTCTGCTATGATATACCCGTTGTTTTGTATTCTATAGATAAGTAATTCGTGAAAATATTTGGGGAATACTTAGAAACGGATTTGTTTTTCTGCTTTTTTCTTAAATTCCACAATTTTATAATTAATAGAAAACAATAATAAAAGTAAGTAAGTATATTGTATTTAGGTATATACCTTTTATTTGCACAAAAGACAGCTCCATTTATTGTCCAGAAAATCACTGTCCATTCCAAGGTTGCCATTGTATATTTTGTAGTGTATTACTTTTTCTTTATGTAATGTATAATTTGGTGTACAATAAAGTATATATGTATAAATACATAAATAATACCACCTTGAGTAAGGCATTACTTTGCAAAGACTCAATCATTCCTAATTATACATTTTTAGATCCACCGGTAATTAAAGAAGATCTGAAACTGATACAAATCAAAGACGATGATGAAGTAAGAATATCATGTGACGTTACTGGTGAACCCGCCCCTGTAGTGAATTGGTTCTTCAATGATACCACACTCGACAGTACTGCGAAGACCCGCGTGTCCAGCGACAACAGTCTCAGGTAAAATTAGTCAGTCAGTAGAGCTTAGTAATTCAAATTTTCATAAGTTTTTTGTCAATTTTCAGGTAGTATCAAGTTAAGTATCTTGATTTAAATATGATTCGCGGCCATATCAAATATTAATTCAAAGAATTATAACAATATTTACAAAAGAAAAATGCAACCAAAACTAAAAAGTGAAAAAGAAAATCTCTTTAAAAAAAAACCGACTTCTTTTTTGGAAGTCGGTTTTTTTTAAGAGATTTTCTTTTTCACTTTTTAGTTTTGGTACAGCGACCCCACACAAATTCGAATACCACTACCTGCTATGTAAATAATAGTGACAGGAACTTATCATATCATCCACATAGCTAAGTGGGAAAAATACGTATTATTGAAGCTAACTCAAAAAATATTCCAGCAAAATTAATTTAAAAAAATATGGGACCACCTTGAGAGCATACCCTTTCAAATTTTCAAAATCGATCCACAATATTGACGGAGAAACCGGTGTAAATGCATGTGTGACGAACATATAACCTCCTATAAACCTCCTTTTTGGAAATCGGCTAAAAATCATCAATACAACTCTCTAAGTTCATATTACCCTATTGAGTGACTATTTCAAGAAATCGTGACATTTGAGGTCAAAATTTTCAATTTCGCGGGTTTTGTTAGCCAATCCCCTCAAGAAATTAGGGCCCTCTTGCACCACGAGTCACTAAAGGTGTTTAGCGCTAAACGTGTTCATAGAAACAGAACGATGTTTCAATCGTTCTGTTTCTGTCAACAGTTTGAAGATGAAGTAATAGTTTACTCATTGTTAATAGAGCCTAATTTATTATATAAATGACAGAGACAGAATTATGTTTTAATTATGTTTAGCGATAAACTTATGATAGTATAATGTTTTGTGGTGCAAGCGGGGGCCTAAGAAGTAATCTATTTCGCTGACCTTTTTTGTGAGGTATTCAAAAAGAGGTGCATAATAATTATAGGGAATCCCGATTAATAACAACAAATATTTAATAGAAGTGTCAAATTGCAGATTCAAAGCAAGGCTAGCCGACATTGGATCTTACAGGTGTGAGGCAGTAAATAAACTCGGTTCTGCAAACAAAACCGCTTTTCTAAATGTATTTGGTAAGTTTTTATATAGTTATTATTTTATTACTAATATTCGTGGCACTACATTTTCCCCTGTCGACCCATATTCGCTCACATATACACCGGCACGTTTTTTAACGCGAAGTTTTTGACCGTGCTCTGGATTTTCAACTCTCGGCGTCGAACCGAGCGTTGGTAATCCAACGGAATGCATCCCTAGCGCATTGAAACAGTGCACAGTTGGATTTTCAACTCACGCCGCTTAGCCGAGCGTTGAAAATCCAGTGCGCAGCAAGAATCATCGCGTTAAAAAAAACGCCCGTGCGGACGTAGGCTTTCATGGGACTTAAACATTATTGGCAAAATGTGGGTGTTCAATAAGTACACACCCTCAGGTCAAGCAGCAGGACCGGCAGGGGAGGCAGTTAGGGTAGGCATTAACATGTTGGCCGCCGCAAGAAGAAGACGGCGCCGCCACCACCGGTACCCGCTGGAGCACCGGCACTGGCACCCAGGAAGGCTCAAGGGCCGCCCAGAGTCAGAGCCCCATGCTCCGCGGCCGTAGTTATTACGCTGCAGCCCGGAGCCGCCGAAAGGGGCGTCTCTTATAAGGCGGTCCTTACAGAGGCAAAAGCCAAAGTCGCGTTCCCCGACCTTGGAATACCGTCTGGCCTCAGAGTGAGGCAGGCGATAACGGGGGCGCGACTGCTTGAGGTGTCGGGTGCCTCTAGCGGCGAAAGGGCGGACGTCCTGGCCGCCAAGCTGAGGGAGGTCCTCAACTGCGCGTCGACGGGCTGGACGACTCGACGACTCCGGCTGAGGTCGTAGCGGCCATCGCCCGTTCCGGGGGATGTCCGCCCGAAGATGTCCATACGGGCAAAGTTCGCGTCGATGCCTCCGGGCTCGGCACGATCTGGGTGCGGTGCCCGGTGGCGGCGGCAAACAAAGTCGCCGACGCTGGGCGTCTTTTGGTGGGGTGGGTGGCAGCGAGGGTGAAGCAGCTGCAACCCAAGGCCTTGCGGTGCTACCGTTGCCTCGACATTGGGCATGTCAGGGCACGGTGCACTGCCGAAATAGACCGCAGCAAGCAGTGCTATCGCTGCGGTCAGGCCGGCCACAAGGCGGCCCAGTGTTCCGCGGAGCCAAACTGTAGCCTCTGTACAGCTGCGGGGAGGCCCGCCGGACACAGAGCGGGCGGAAAGGCCTGTGGCGCACCCGCCACAAAGAAGAAGAAGAAAGGGGCTGCCAAGGCTGCCGGGGGCTCTTTACACCCCCCGCAGCATGGCTGCCCTTCGGCCGGCTCCCGGCCTAGGAATGGTGCGGAGGGGATGGATTGCGCTTAATGGCGCTGTACCATTTCCTCCAGGGCAATATCAACCACTCTGCTAGAGCTCAGGATCTCTTGCTCCAGAGCATGGCAGAGTGGTCGATTCACGTGGCTGTGGTCGCCGAACCGTATTTTGTCCCCCCCAGGGATAACTGGGTCTTGGACGGTTTGGTGGCCATCATTAGCGGGGCTCTTGTCAACCCGTCCCGAGGTCACGGCTGGGTAGCCGTCCTCGCGGACGGCATTGGCACGGTTGGAGCGTATTTTTCGCCCAACCAGAGTCTCGCCGACTTCGAGAGGTTCCTTGTCGAATTGGGTGCTGTCGTGGGCCGACTCCACCCTCGCCCGGTGCTGTAGCTGGGGGATCTCAACGCCAAGTCTGAGGCGTGGGGATCCCCTGTGACCGATGCTAGGGGCGAGGTGCTGGAGGAGTGGGCGGTCACGACTGGCTTGACCGTCCTAAATCGGGGCTCGGTACACACGTGCGTGCGGCAGCGGGGCGGGTCTATAGTGGACGTCTCGTCCGCTAGCCCCGCTGTCGCGAGCCGCGTCCGCGACTGACGTGTCGCCGTGGAAGTGGAGACGTTGTCGGATCACCGGTACATCCGTTTCGACGTCTCCACCCAGACCGCCGGCGGCCGCAGTCCACTGGCCCCGCGAACGGACGGTCCGCGCTGGGCGCGTAAGCGCATCGACAGGGAGCTTCTCGAGGAGGCCGCTATTGTCCAGGCCTGGAGCCGGGAGTCGGCAACGACCGGACCCGTCGACGTCAAGCAGGAGGCGCTGTGGATCCGCGGGGCGATGACGCAAATTTGCGACGCGTCCATGCCCCGGGTCCCCGCACAGTCCGCAAGGCGCCAGGTGTACTGGTGGACCGCCGAGATCGCGCAGATGCACGTCGCGTGAGTGGCGGATAGACGCCAGTACATCCGAAACCGGAGGAGACGTCGTCGGGTCCCTGACGAAGAGGCCGCGCTGTATGAGGTGAACCGCGCGGCTAAGGAGACTCTGTGGCTGGCCATCGGTGAGTCGAGGACGCGAGCCAGGGAGGAGATGTTGAAGACTCTAGACGGGGATCCGTAGGGCGCCCTTATCGCGCGGTCCGAGGGAAACTTCGAGCCGCGGCGCCTCCACTTACGGAGAGTCTCCAACCCGAGCTGCTGGAGGAAGTGGTCGCAGCCCTTTTCCCGGCACGAGCGGAGCATACTCCGCCGCCGATGGCTTTGCCCACAGCCGCAGAGTCTACCGAGGAAAACGCCATCAGCGTCCCAGAGGTGACACAGGCAGAGATGAGGGCAGCCGTGATTCGGCTCCGGGCCAAGAACGTGGCTCCGGGGCCCGACGGGATCCACGGCTGCGTGCTAGCCCTCGCTTTAAAGGAGCTTGAGCCCCAACTGAGAGGACTCTATACAGCGTGTCTTGAGCAGGGCCAGTTTCCCACTTTGTGGAAATCTGGTCGTCTGGTCCTGCTCAGGAAGGCGGGGCGCCCTGCGGACTCGCCGTCCGCATACCGGCCCATAGTGCTGCTTGACGAGGTGGGCAAGCTGTTTGAGCGGATAATCGCAGCCCGCCTCGTCGGCCACTTGTGCAGAGAGGGGCCGGACCTGGACGACAGTCAGTTCAGGTTTCGGCATGGGTGCTCCACGATTCACGCTGTGTCGCGGGTTAGAGTCCTGGCGGAGGAAGCGGTGTCCCGGGGCGGGGTGATATTGGCGGTGTCCTTGGACATTTCCAACGCCTTCAACACCCTGCCCTGGAGTTGTATTCGGGAGGCACTGCGGTATCATGGGGTGCCTCCCTACCTCCGCCACATCGTTGGGGCTTATCTGTCGGAGAGGTGTGTCACCTACATGGGACGTGATGGCGGAAACCAGCGCCGCATGTCGTGCGGTGTTCCACAGGGCTCGGTTTTAGGCCCGCTCCTGTGGAACATCGGGTACGACGGTGCTGAGGGGCGAGCTCGGTGCCGGGGTAGACCTGACGTGTTATGCGGATGACACGCTGGTCACTGCCCGGGGGAGCTCGCACAGGGAGGCAGCGTTGCTGGTGACGGCTGCGGTCTCACAGGTGATGGGCCGCATAGGCACTGGAGGTGGCCCTCAGCATGTCGGAGGCCATGGTGTTTCATGGCCCCCGGCGGGCGCCGTCACCCGGCTCACACATCGTGGTCGGGGGGGCTCGGATCGCTGTCGAGTCTACCATGAAGTACCTAGGATTGGTGCTCGACAGCCGGTGGGACTTCGGGCCCCACTTCTGACGGCTGGTGCCCAAGTTGCTGGGCGCCGCTGGGGCGCTGTCATCGCTGCTTCCCAATCTGGGGGGCCCGAGCGCCGCTTGTAGGCGGCTCTACGTGGGGATCGTGCGATCGATGGCCCTTTACGGGGCCCCGATCTGGGCTGCTGACCTGACGGCCGGTAGCATCACCGTATTGCGTAAACCGCAGAGGGCGATGGCCGTCAGAGTCATCAGAGGGTATCGCACGATCTCTACGAGGCGGCTTGTGCACTGGCCGGATCCCCGCCCTGGGACCTAGAGGCGAAATTACTCGCGTCATCGTATCGGTGGCGCGAGGAAGCGAGGGCGCGGGGCGAGCGACCGATGCAGTGACACACGGAGCTGCATCGGTCTCAGCTTCGCGAGGTCCTGGTGGCGGAATGGCGGGACAGGCTTTCACGCCCTACTGGCCTCGACATCGTCGAGGCGGTCCGGCCGGTGCTCGAGCGCTGGCTCGGGAGGAGGCACGGCTCCCTGTCGTTTCGGGTGACGCAGGTGCTCTCGGGGCATGGTTGCTTCGGGAAGTACCTGTGTCGCATAAACAGGGAGCCGGACGCCCGGTGTCACCACTGCGTCGACTGCCGGGAGGACATGGCGCGGCATACGCTGGCAGAGTATGCCGCTTGGGAGGAGCCATGCCGTGCCCTCATCTTAGAAGTAGGCAGTGACTTGTCGCTGCCGGCCCTAGTGAATGCGATGGTCGGCAGCGGCGAGCCCTGGGACGCGGTGGTTTCCTACTGAGAGACAGTCGTCTCGCAGAAGGAGGCTGTGGAAAGAGAGAGGAAGATCTCGTCCACTCACCCGGCCCACAGCAGGCGCACCAGGCGTTGGCGGAGGGCGGACAACGCCCTCTTCCAGCCCCCCTAAATGGGTCCAGGGGTGACGGACACGGGGACGTCCGTTACCCCCCACACATCAGGTCCCGAGGTGGCGGCGCGTAGTGTTCCACGCGCGCCCCTCTGAGACGTCGCGGGGGGAGTCAAACACCTCACTTCCCCCTGAGCCGAGGAGGCCCGCGGTGGCGGGCCGGCACTAGCCGGGGGTTGCGGAAGATTTCAAGTTCCCGCGACCCCCGGCGTAGGTGTGAGTTGGAACACCGGGGTGGTTTTTAGTCAGTAAGAGTCTGACAGACCCCTCCGCCCGCCCCAGGGCGGAGGACATCCATGAGGATTTTCCACACCGGAACAAAAAAAAAAAAAAGGCATTAACATGTTACACCATTTTCAGGGTTGAATAAAAAGGAGTAGCATATTGCTGTTTTGTCTTAACACAATCTCTCAGGGATTAGTGGTGCAATGCTTCCTTAACAGCTAGAGCGACGTTAAGACACGCACGTTTATTTTTATTTTTCAGTCCCGGTAACGATTGAAACTCCAAAAAAGAGTACAATAGAAACCATGGTTGGAAAGAGTACCATTTTATATTGCCGAGCTGACGGATACCCTAAACCTAACATTAAGTGGACTTTCCAAAGCTCTGATCCGAAGATACCAGTCAAAGATATAACGTAAGTACTTCTATCTCATCATCTTTCTGCCCGTATCCTTATTTATTTGAAGTCGGTGCAGTACGTTGCTTTCTTCAATACATTTCAAAAAAAATCTTATCCATATCTTCATTATCTATACATATTTTAAATTAACGTCGCTTTTCGTGTCTGCCTGTTCACCATCATTTAAAAATTATTCCGGTAGGTTTGTGTGTATTAATATTAAAATTACATATAATATAGAAAACTCGATGTGTTTTTCAAATCGGGCCGCTACTCGCCAGTAATAAATATTCATTGTATTGTTTCAGTCCTGGAGATGGTGTAGCGTCGGTAACCCTTAGGAATATGCAGTTGAACCAGCAAGGGTTGTATACCTGCGTTGCAGAAAACGGCATCGGTGGATCAGCTCATATTACTTACGACGTTAAAGTTTATGGTATGTATTATATTATTCTTGAGTACCGAAACTTAGATAAGTTAGGCTAAGTTGATTTATAATTGACCATCATCATTCTTTTGCACGTATCCCAATTTATTTCTGGTCGGCACAACATGACGTTTTCTAACATACTTCTCTATTTATTTAATTATTTATTTAATACTTCAAGCACAGATATGTACAGAGGCGGACTTAATGCCATAAGCATTTTCCAGTCAACCTTTAGGTGATGCAGAGACAAACAGTGGTAGGTGCAACTAAGAAAAATTGAGGAATAACAAAAAAATATTAAGTAATATATAAAGATACACATATATACCTATTACAAACTTTAAATATAAGATATATGTCTAATTATATATAAATATAAGCACAAATAAATATACATAAATACACGAATATACTAAAACAAATAAAACAATGGGAAAACATTAACGTTGTGATGATACTGCCAGCTTCTTACGAATGTGCTCGCGAACTTTAACTTTAAAGGATAATCGGGTGGTTGCCATCCTAATTTCATTTAATTTCTCTATTAGTCGTGAGGAGCTCGTGGCTAAGTAATAACAGCCGCACGGGTCGATCTATCAGGTTAAGTTACGCTTGCTGGGGTTGGTCCGTGGATAAGTGACCGTCTTTACATACCGAGACTACTCGGTGCCTCGGAAAGCACGTTAAGCCGTTGGTCGTGGATCTTTGACAGTCGTTACGGGTCGTCAGAAGCCCGAAAGTCTGGCAACCAGACTTACCAAGGGGTATTGTGTAACCCAGTTACTGGGTTGTGGAGGTCAGATAGGCAGTCGCTCCATGTAAAATACTGGTACTCAGCTGTATCCAGATAGACTGGAAACCGACTCCAACATAGTTGGGAAAAGGCTAGGCAGATGGACTTATTTATTAGTCGTCATCTTGGTAGTACTAACTTTCTAGCCATATTATCTTTCACAAAGTCCATCCATCGTTTCTTTGTTCTTCCCCTACTCCTATCCATCATTCACCACATTCATCCACATTTTTACTTATTATTTTCTTCACGAACTTTTCTTCATTCCTCCACATCCCATGCAAGGGCGTGTGATGATGACCTCTACAACCGCACAATTTTTCAGTCACCGGTGCCACTCTCAGAGTTCCTCTTTTATGTACACATTTCTTAATCTATCCATTCGCGTATCACTACACATGCCTCTTAGCATTCTCATCTAGCTTCAGCTTACGATTGCCTTTTATTCATCGTAGTGGAATTTCAACTGTCTGGTTTTGTTGATTGTGTTCCCAAAAGTTGATTAAGATTACTATCTGAGATTTTGAATTCAAATACAGCCGTAGATCACTGGTCCGCCTGATGAAAAGTTGTTACTTGTGCACCAACAGTCGATTCATTGCTAACATTAATGACAGCGTTGAAAGTTTAAATAATTTTAAGTGCACAGGCACATGGAATTATTAATATAATTGGAGTTAAATATATGGATAAATAAAAGTATTTATCTATATTGTTATACTAATTTCCAACTACATTAAAAGGTATTGACTTGTAGGAATATAATATAATTGAATAAAAAGAACCGAGCGACACCTTATTGTACTGTCAAAATAAAAAATCCATAAAATACCTATGTCACTTGGAAGACAAGACAGGAAGAAAACCCTAACAAAATTTAATTTTGTCGATCAAAAATTATTATTCTATACTATAATTATACCTTTTTATTTTCAGCTCCACCTGTTATCGAGAACGTGTATCGGACTAAAAGTTTCGAAGCGGTGGAAGGAGACTTGACAGTCCGGATTCAGTGCAAAGCTACGGGCAGTCCAAAACCTACGATAGTCTGGATGAAAAACGGGCTCAACTTAGCTATTGGTAACTTTCTCAATTAATATGTCAGTCAGCAAACGGTGAAGGAAAACACCGTGAGGAAACCGGCATGTCCTAGGACCAAAAATTCGAAGACTTGTGACATTTACCAACCCGCAGTGGGCCCGCGTGGTGGATTACTCCCTCTCACCGAGAAGAGGCCTGAATACCAGCAGTGGGAACCCTAACACTGACTAATAAGCTGATTATGCTATGTCAGTCACGAGCACTAATATACGAGTATATACAAACTTTCGAGATAATACCTATTTCATAATAGTAGGTACAGGTTCCCAGACACTGTGTTTGTAACAGGATAAAAATACAATCAATACGGTAGGAGAAAATCACTTTTATAAGTTGCTACGTTTATACTAGAGATATCGGAGGTTGGTTTACCGGAACCGGAGCAGAAATCGGAAGTTTTAAATTTCATTGATTGGAGTCGGAGTCGAAAACGGAGCCGGAATTGGAGGCGGAGGTATAAGAAAGATGTTCCAAATAACACATTTTGGCTTCATATTGAAATTGACATATCACAACAATTAAACTGTATATTACACCGCTATAAGGGAGCTCGTGGCTAAGAAACAATAGCCGCACTGGTCGATCCATCAGGTTAAGCTACGCTTGCCGGGGTTGGTCAGTGGATGGGTGACCATCTTTACATACCGAGACTCCTCCGTGCCTCGGAAAGCACGTTAAGCCGTTGGTCCCGGCTGTCATTCGTGGTTCTTTGACAGTCGTTACGAGTCGTCAGAAGCCTGAAAGTCTGACACCAGTCTTACCAAGGGGTATCGTATTACCCAGTTACTGGGTTGTGGAGGTCAGATAGGCAGTCGCTCCATGTAAAATACTGGTATTCAGCTGCATCCGGTTAGACTGGAAGCCGACCCCAACATAGTTGGGAAAAGGCTAGGCAGATTGATTACACCGCTATAAACTTTATTTATTAAATTAACGTGACGCGTCTGCCATACAAAAAACAATAAACTGAAACTTGTGCATCGCTGCGTTTCGATCTTCGGTATAACTCCGATTAAAATTTCGAAGGACCTTACGGAGTCGGAATCGAATCTCCGTAACATTCTGGTGTATACATATTAGTGCTTCTGATTGTTCAGCTGCATAGTTTAGAGAAGTTTTACGTAAGGAGTCTACATAATGTCAATGTGAAAAATTCTCGACCACAACTGATCATCAAGATTGACATGAGATTTAAGAGGACTCGATTTAACTCTACGATCTTTTGTGATTGATGCCGTAAATGTAATAAATTGCTGACTATAGTAAATATACTATGGTGTTCTTTAAGATTTCCTTAGCAACTATGAACGTTTAAAGGTTTACCATTACATAATCAGCAAGCTTAGCTTACCAATATAATAGTCTTCCAGACCGAATTTCAGTCATGGCGACCAATCTTAGCGGAGACTCGCCATCGACGCAGAAGATATTATAGTGCACACGTGTATGCGCAGACACAGGTGCACTCTCTCTTCCCTCACTCTCATAATCCAATGGGACGGCAATGCGACAAGACCGGAGAGAGATCAGGCGCAGGATCAACGGTAGTATCACACAGCCAACTTCCAAACTCCGGGCTTGTACTAAGAAATTCGTAATAGAAAAACCTAATAACTATTTGTCTGACCTGGAAATCGAACCCAGGACCCCATGCTCAGCAGTCGCGCTTGCGATAACGAGACAAACGAGGCAGTTAAAACGGGGTAGTCGTTTGCCAATATAACAACATTATAGAAACCCTTAGATGATTTTCTAGCAAACTTCTTTATTATTTCCTCAGGGTCAGAATGGTATGAAATGGAAGACGACGGGACATTAATCATCAAGAACATTGACCGCGAGTCAAAAGGGATGTACGTATGTCGCGCAGAAAACGTTTTGGGGAATGACACCGAAGTATACGAAGTTATAGTCAGAGGTGAGGGAGGTATCCTTATTTTGCATGTATTTTTTTGGAGTAATAGATTTTTTTATGTAAAAGCTTGTCCGGGTAATCTAGGTCTCGTTGGAAGAAGAAATTGATAGTAGTTATGCAGCTTGGGAGAAGACATTGGTAGTAGTTATGCTCCTTGGAAGAAGCAATTGATAGTAGTTATGCAGCTTGGGAGAAGCCATTGGTAGTAGTTATGCTCGTTGGAAGAAGCAATTGATAGTAGTTATGCAGCTTGGAAGAAGCCATTGGTAGTAGTTATGCTCCTTGTAAGAAGAAAATTGATACTAGTTATGCAGCTTGGGAGAAGCCATTGGTAGTAGTTATACTCCTTGGAAGAAGAAAATTGATAGTTGCTATACAGCTCGGAAGAAGCATTTGGTAGTAGTTATGCACCTTAAAGGTGGTATTGACATTAGCTGTGCATCTTCTATTAGCAATTGATAGTAGTTTGTTGTTCACCTTACATTTAAATGCACCCGATTCATGCGTGGCTTTATTCTAAACAATATTGTTTCAGATAATTTAATACCAGAGATACCTACAAACACGGTATTCGTAGAAGAAGGCAAGACAATTGATATCAAATGTGACATAACACATACGAGCTTGGATCAGATGCGATGGTTTAAGGTAAGCTGCAAATTATCATATAGGTATTCGTTATAAAGACAGTTCAAGGGTCATATTGTGATGGTGACACATCTGCCAAAAAGTTGTAGATTTTGGCGTGCTTACGCCTTTTAAATTATCTGCAACACAATGCGGAACGAAATGACGTCGCATAATTTTCTGGAGGTGTGTCGCTATTAAATCTGACATCACTCAATTTTTTAAATAATAATAAGTAATTGTTATACTTAATTTATTTTGAAATTTTAATTATGCATGACTTTCAAACATAATTTTTTAATTTAAATTCGTAATATTTGAGCTAGATGCATACCATATTTGTACGCCTCCTGGCATAACATAGCGCTCTGTTCACCAAACTCAAGATCTGTATTTCTTTACCTGTGTTAACAAATAAAAGTGGATTTGATTTGATTTATTCTTAGAACCATCACAGTTAGCTAGCGAGAAAGAGCAAGGGCATACAATAATTTGCCGAATACGCTATTCCTTTTCTCAACGAAACATCAACACTTCATAATACGACTCTGAAACTTTTTTCTGGTTTCAAGGGAAAGCTTCTTCATCATTTCAGCCTGGAATCACCCACTGCTGGGTATAAATAGACCTCCCCTTTCTTTTGCCATACTTCCCGGTTCCTGCGTCCCTCATCCAGGCGTTTCCCGCGACTTTGACGATATCGTTAACCCAACTCGTTTGTGGACGGCACTGGTTTCTTTGGCCTTGGCTTGGCCATCATTTGGTCCACGCTTCACCCCATCGGCCACCTGCGCGTCTAGTCAGATGTTCTGCCCAAGTTTACTTGAGGCGCATGACGTCATAGAATTTGTTCTGAAGCCGAATTTCAAGGCAAAACTTAAATCTATAAAAAAGTAAAATGCTGATCGTGGAAGGGCTGTACAGATTTGTTTTTTTAAATGTTTCTTATTATAGTCCGATTTAGGTTTAAAGGGGAAGTTAAATTTGAAAAGTTGGCCGAAACATTTGGGAAAAACTGAAAGTGCTTTTCTATAGGATTTTTGTAAGAATAAATGAAAGGAGAATGCCCAGAAACAGTCTGTACTCTTGAGAAAAGTCTCGTGTCTCAAAAAGTTGAACAGCATTTAATATCTAAAATATAAATACATTTTTTAAATAAGACTTTTTATTATATAAAGTGGGATCGTTTAAAAAAAAAAATAGTACTTTTAAGTTTCCGACGATGAAGTACACCATTTTTTACTATCGCCTGTAATTCTAGGCATGTCAATTTCTTCTGTTAGGTACGTGTAATGTGCCTACCTACCTACCTAAAATATAATGATATCGATTCTGTATTGATTGTTCAATTTGTTACTGCGTATCAAGTTAAATAACTGTTTATTTAATAAAAAAGGTGTATACAATATTTTTTAGATATCGATTGATAGCTCACAAGGTAAAATAAATAAATCAGTTTCTATAACCACAGAACTAGATATTAGGTAGTAGGTACATTTATCTATATTATTTTATTTTATGTTGTCAATCGATATTTTTGCTTTTCATTTTATTATAAAGCGATCAAAAATCGAATGTAATAGAATGTTACAACGGCACGGGTACCTACAACCTTATTTGACATTTATTAGCCCTTCTGTTATATTTTTGCAACAGTATGTTTTTTTCTGCTGGTTTTGGTACGTTGTGCGTCAAGTTTGAGCCTTTTAGTTCCTCCGTTACTGCTGCTAACCTATTGAAAATAAACATACTTTCAACACCGCTGCATCGTATGGGTTGTATATAACAAAAAAACAGAACTAATTGTGTTGTGATATATTGAATATGACGAAGCGACGCGACGTCTCAATTGCTCTTTGAGATTAACCCCCTTTTATAATCATTCTTTCATTTATTGCACCTAATGTAGCTGTTTTTCATCCCTTCCTACTTACAAAAACCATTTTATGATACAATCTATGATTTGAGTAAGATCTAGATATAGCACTGAGCGATTGGCTATCAAGTTATGATTGCTTCCATGCTTTGCATTTTAATTAAACGCGGGAATAAGATTGTGAAGCACGAAAATGCTCAAAATCGAAATCAAGTAAGATTTGGCGAGGTGGTCACATGTGGTCACCAGTAACTAACCACCTGATATAGCTAAATCGCTACAGATTTTACACAAATAAACTTCTAAGACGCAAAGAGTAAACCCAAATGGTCTTCAAATGGCTTTTTTCAATTTATTTTGTGGTCGAACATAACCTCTAAATTGTAATTAAATTTTTGTAAATATCTCGGAAATGCCGTTGTTGTTTGTTTTGATTTTTTTGAGGAAATATTAAAGCATGTCATCGAGTATTTTAAAGATGATTTGATGAAGACACAACAATGTTGAATTCAGTATATTTTTCCATAGTACCGTGGGCAATCTCCTTTACACAGGACAACGTCTATCGGGTTTTTATTTATCTTTTATATACCTAGTTTCTTTTCTGCAAAATTTTGTGAATGTGAGAACGTTGTAGGCTTAACAGACTGTAGATCTGTGGACCATTTTATATTTTGCTAAGTACCTGGTACTTGTTGATAGTTCTACACTGTCCTCTCATACCTTTTAACACTGTAAAACCATTTACTTTTAAAAGAGTAACCGTGGAGTTTCTTGCCGGCTCTTTTCCATAGGAAACGACCAATTGGAACCGTGCACCTAGCTTCTGACGTTTCATAAGTGCCCTTGTAGGTTTATGTGAAATAAAATATTTTGATTTGATTTGATTTGATTGGGTCTGCAAGTAACAAAATAAAATGTGCTCAGTTGAAGTGAAGATTTCTTACAATTTTTCTAGGGTGGCGTCGCAATAGCGAGTGAAGAACTAACCTTGTACAGCGTGTCACGAAGTGACGATGGTCTGTACACGTGCCGAGTCAGCAACCCAACCAAGTCTCGGTCAGTCACCACTAAAGTGGTCGTTGGGTTCAAACCAGTATTCACCACAATGGAAGAAGAAACTGTTGAATTCAACGTTGGAGCAGATTCAGAAATCCTTTCTTGTGAAGCTAATGGGCAGCCGAAGCCGATGGTAAGGTATCATTAATATATTACTGAGATATGTGGGGAACCAGATCAACAGATGTATGGACATAAACGAACCAAAGGTAGTATGTAAGGATCGTAGATAGTGTTCTGTAGTTTCTGCTTAGCCCCATGGGAAGAGGTGAGAGTTTAATCGTATGTAAGGAATTCATTGTTATTATAAACGGCTGCCAGGGTTGCGAGTTGGTCCGAATGGGATATCGCAGCCCCGGCACACAGGCAAAACCTCACACACCCTCCCGCTCCGCCCAGAGCGGGAGAAGTTATTTGATAATTTCCCACCCACAAAAAAAAATAAAAAAAAGTATAAACGGCTACACACATATAAACTTCAACTCACGTTGAAGCCGCTACTCGGGAAGTTAAGCAAAACTATGATTTCTAGTGTATTGGACGCCAAGGCCGTTCATTAAACGCCCGGCATCCAATTAAATTGCTGAAACCAGCCAAGTCATTGAGCGCAACGTTTAACCAGATGGCTGAATGTCGTGTAGTCATTTAGTTAAACTGGGTGAAATCGGTTAGGTTAGAACTGTGAAAGCTCGCAGATTTTTTTTCACTATTTGAATCACTTGGCTGAGTCTTAGTCAATTATCTTCAAAGGGCTGACTTTCAATACGCCAAGTTGTTAAAAGTTGAATGATTCTAGTTCAATTAACTATCGGCCTAGGCATCCCATTGGATGCCGGCGTTTAATGAACGCTCTAAGCGTCCAATTAGCTAGCTAATTTAACCAGATGGCTGCGACATATATATGCAAAGAATAACATAACATCACGCCTGTAATCCCCGAATGGTTAGGCAGAGGTGTACCTATTGTATAGTACACCCACATTTCGCCGTTATGTTTAAGTCGCATGTGATAGGGGACGAGCCTATTGCCATCAACCGGGCATAAATCTACACTCCGGGCTGCTACTGAGAAATTCCTGGAGGAAAAACCCAATAACACTTTGCCCGACCTTGGAATCGAACCCAAGACCGCATACTCAGCAGTAGCGCTTGCCTACTACACCAATGAGGCTCACCTGATTTTTAATATTTTGCGAAACACTTCACGCTATACTTTTCCTTTACCAAAAATATGTTCCTCAACAGTCCGCAGTTTGGAAACACAACGGCAAAGAACTGAGCACAACTGCCATGTCACATCCATTGGGAATGGTACTCGGTGCGACAGGAACATATGAATGTGAGGTCAGCAATGAGTTCGGCAGCATCCATCGAACGTTCAAAGTTACATCAAGAGGTAAAAAACTATATAAAAAAAAAACTATATCAGTTATAAAAAAATACCAGCCCATTATTGAGCCATTACTGGGCAAATGCCTCTTCTAGTTCAAAGAAGGCACGAACATTGATCACCACGCTTGCTCAAGACGGGTTGGTGATTTCAGATTAACACTATTAACTATAAATCCAGGTTTCCTCACGATGTTTTCCTTCACCGCTATCCGCTATATAGCTATACATTTTCGTGTCTGGGACTTCTTAGTTCTCCCAAACGACACAATGGATTTTAATTCGGTTTTCACCATCATTTAGAGAATTTAATATGGAAGGTTTATATGTGTACTATTAGACTTACATAAAATAAAGAAATCTCGTCATGTCGTAAAAACCGCTCGGAGCAGAGGCGTGTCGCTATACTAGTATTCTTTAGAGAGAAAACCATCTACTTCAATCCAGATCAAGATTGTATACCAAGAAGTATTAAATAATACTTAGCTAAATATTCTCCGACAATATTATTACCTTTTAATCTCCTTTAATTATAATAAATAAATTGAATAAACATAAATAGAGATACAGAAAAAAATGATTATTTGTTTATTAATATTCAAGTTAACTTAATAATACTATACTCGTATAAAATGTAGGGAAGGATATAAATATCAAAGTCAGTAATGTTTTGCGTGTGTTTTACAGATTGCATATTGAACATCCAGAAAGATTTCCCAGAGAAACAGCCTATAATGTACTCACCATCGCTAGAATGGCCAGTATTCCAAGTTACCAATGGGTACATGATCATACCACATGCAGATTACTTTTTCTTCAACTGCCCTTCACGATTCTCCGACCCCAAACTCCCTCCTACGTCCAATCTCATGGCTTTCTGTGAAAAAGACAACACAATAAAAATCTATGGAAAAACATACAATTTCGCTGACATACAATGTAATGAAGAAGTCAGGCCTCAAATTTCAAAAACTGGAATTCCGTGTCTCCCCGGCAAAACAGAGACTATAAAGATCGGATACAGAGTGCATAATGAATTCCTTGGAGTATACGAAGTTTGTCTGGACAAGCAGAACAACGTGCCTTTGTTCACGAAGCACAAACTGTCTCCGGACCACACGGACAGGTCGACAGAGGCTGAATGGTCCAACAGTCTCTTGCCTCAAGACTTCGATACGTTGTACGATTGTAGCAGACAAATGTATGACATCAGCACGACTTTGGGAAGAGGGTTGCGTACTCGCGACTCTTGCTGCTTCGGCAAGAGACAGCTAGTGAACTCCCATAACTTGCTGCCTGGCATACCTACGTCATCGGCGTATGACTACTTGAACGTCATCCCTCACTGGAGTACCTGTAACTCAAAGGTATGGTACCTTAATTTTAAGCCGGTATAAATAAGTAAATGCTTACCTCAAAGTTCTCTCATTGTTTTCTCCTGATCAATAGGTACACAAGAGATTTGAAAATGCCTTAATATTTTTTTTGTTTTTTATGAGTCTCCCTTTATTTTACGTGTGGAATATGCACAAGTAAAGAAGGAGTTATCGGCTCAGTTAAAATAACTTTTGTTTTTGTCCTCAGAATTGGGAAGATGTGGAGCAAAGTGTGAGAAACCTTGTGAAGTCAGCTGGCCGTGATCTGATAATAACGACTGGAACAGCACATCACAGCGGACCATCTACTGACATGACCCTACACGACGGCCGCGGAGAAAAGCAACCAGTACAACACTTCTTATGGAAGGTAGGACAACTTTTTATTTTATAAAGACAACTTGCATTGTATACTCCATGTGAAAACTTATAGAACAATAGTTAGTGTGGTCAACACGGGAGATAAGTCAGGCAGACAACATTTTTTTTTACCAATGTTGTGCATGTGTTGAGTCTTGGCGTATATTGCTCATCAGAATAATTATTTATTTTTATTTTTATTTATTTAATACTTTAAGCACACAAATGTACAGAGGCGGACTTAATGCCATAGGCATTTTCTACCAGTCAACCTTTGGGTGATGCAGAGACAAACAGTGGCAGGTGCAATAGCGAGAATTGAGGAATAAATATTTATTTAAATATAAAGATATACATATATCTATCAAAAACTATAAATATAATTATATATTGTTTAAAAGAATAATGGTTTGAAGACATTTGTTTCTAGATCGTATTATATCAAATTCTTTTGCTGACAGTTTGTGTGAGTAGTTTAAGGCACTCAAGCTTCGATATAACTCACTTTTACTACATTCCATACAAACTACACTCTATATTTTTAGTTGTTCCTAGCCACGCTAACTAGCCTCTTGCCTACTAGTACCTGTAGTAGGCAAGAGGCTAATTGACAGTTTCGAAAAACCAATCGGTAATGTTCTGTATGTTTTATTCTCTCAAAACATGAATATTTCTGCGAAATTAACATAAAAAAAAATTTTACCGATATTTAATTTTGATTGTCAAAACGGAGCATACTGTCATGGCGGTTGGAGTGTCGACATACTTTTATTTACCTCAGAATCATTCTACAAAACAAAATTCATAAGTAATTTTTCTTACTGTCAACTAACTTTATTATGTAGGTATTACTAGCTGCCCGCCCCGGCTTGGCACGGGTAGCACTACTTATCTTAGGGTAGTTATCTACGGCGCACCTGCCGATCTACCTACCCTACTTAACTACCCTACCTACCTATACCTACCTACCTATACCTACCTACTCCTACCTAAACCTACCTACATACCTACCTGCTTTCACCTACCTATACTAAGAATCTTGTCCTGAGAATAACGAATACGCAAAAAAAGAATTAACCAATTTGGTGGAGCCGTTCTCAAGTTATGGCCAGAAAAATAGGGATTCATTTTTTTATATAGACATAATTATTCTTCTTCTTTTCGTTTCGACGGTACATCTATGTTACTTATATTGTTTGGGCCCAGTAAGTGACCACGTTAATTGTGGTGTCAGAGGCGTTGTTCAGAACGTCATGGGTTCAAGTGAATCCGATTCCCGAAATCCTCTCTATGTCGCTGGATTTCGTTACGGTCCACACAGGTGATCCAATACCGGCCACCTAAAGAGCGAAGTAAATTGTGGGAAGAGAGGTACCCACCACCTGAAGACTTCGTAAAGCCTATTATATGAGTTCGTTTACCGGCCTGACCACTCACGTTTTAATTAGAGTGTGTGTAGTCGATGTCTGGGCTGAGCTAAGTCGGCACGGCACTATTGTCTGGCTTACTGCTGCGGGTTTGATCGTCGCTTCTTTACGTAGTAATAGTTATTATTATTAGCTTACTTTTTAGTTTTCTTATATTTTGTAGAGTTTTTTTTTTAAATTTTGATCACGTTTATTACTTTTGCACCTACAGCAATAATAATATTGTATTCTATTCAATTCTCTTAGCTGGTTGATCACATTTTTGTTTATTTTCAGGTGGTTCAAGATCCTGCTCAGTCAGCATCTCTCGCGATAATTCAAGTCAATATTCCTGAATTGTCTCCAGAGGAGGCTTCGAAGTACGTTTTGTGTCCGGACATCTGTGCGAATGGGATCAGCTGGATAGAACCCTCTAATTGGCACAATGTGGAGGACGGATACACGTATTGTTGCGCTGTCACCGAGTTTGAGAAAGCATTCGGTTATAACGGACGCTTCAGTCCTGACATGATCTATGTTCTTTTCGACGGATATTTGGTACCTGATTTTTATGCGAAATAGTTATTATTTATGTTCTTAGTTTTTTTTATATAATGATTGTTATTATTTTATCCCTTCCGCTAGTATAAGCCGTAGAATGGATCAGATTATGCACATTTGAAATCTACTCACCTAAGTATTCTAATTTATAACATTTTACGAAAATAATCATTGTTATAGATTATTTATATAATAAATTAACAAGGTAAATGATTTCGTTTTATTTAGATTTTTAAAGTTTGCTCATACTGAATGCGAAACTTGTTCATGATAGTAAGTTTTGTTGGTATAGTCCACCTTGTATTGCTGTATCACCGTAAGATTGAATTTCACTTGCACGTCATAAAACGATAAGGTCTATTTGTCTATGTGACAGTTAGATAGTTTCAACCTTAATGAGTTTTCAATTCTTGTCAAAAGTGGTACCACCTAATTACGAAGTTGGTTTTATATACAAACACTTAGGGTTTCTCCTGTATTCTGGTTGCACAAACACAACATAATACAGGGTGTTGGAGGCCAACAATTTGAGCAGAATATGTAAAACATTATTAAATAAATGTTAAAAATGCATTTTTTTTTTTTGTAAACCCACCCCCCCGTAAAAGAGAGATACGAGACAGATTTTACCTTATAAGAGTGAGATAACAGATTTAATAAGTTTTTCAGGTATCATTTAAGCAAAAATATTTTTTAAATCAAAATTTGGAATTTAGTATTTTGTGACTCGGTTCACAATTCTAGCGAATTCACAAAGTTGTAAAAAGATTTTATGGCATGTGGCACATCACTAGCAAGAAGATAGACTAGAGAATTTTTGAGGGAGTTGGAAGATCCCAGTTGCTTTTGTTTTTTTTTTTTATAGCCATGTATAGCTGTAACATGGACAGCTTTAATTGAAGTCCGAAACTTTGCGAGCACATAAAAATAAAAAAAACTAGATGGCTAATGTCACTAATTTTGAATTTAAAAGTACTGTGATACAATACACATCTAAATAAAATTAAAATTCAGAGTCTACGACTCATACTTTTTTTAGAATTTGTACTTGAATGTAAAATTTGTGTAATAAAACAATAAATAGTCGATGAAAAAAATTCCACAGGGCATGAGAAGTGTTTAGGGGTCTGAAATTATAGCAGATGACCCCCCCCCCCCCCCCCAGTCGACCATTTCGTTTGGCACACGATGCACCAAACACCCTATATACATACACAAAAAGTCAGGATTAATTAACAGGCCACACACACATAAATTTTTGTTCTGAGCGAAAATTTTACGATTGGACTACTCGTATACTTAGTACCGCCAGCGTCGGTTAAACTATAACACAGTCACACACCTCGATGGTCTAGAAATCACAAGCGGTACTACTGAGCAAGAGATCCTGGGTTTGATTCCCAGATCGAGAAATGTGTTATTGGGTTACATGGGATTTAACCAAGCAATCTGCCTAGCCTTTTTCTACTATTTTGGGGTAGGCTTCCAGTCTAACCGGATGCAGCTGAGTACTTGTATTAATTTATGTGCATCTGGACTGAGGGCCTACTTTTTTTTTATCTTGCGTTACCAGTTGAGACTTATAAGGAAATTACTTAAAAATATTAAAAACAAAGCAAAGTTTAACAAATTTCTTGTAAATTCAAACTTTTATGAACAAATGACTTGGGCTCTCAGTCCAGACGCTTACATAAAGTGGCATAGCATAAATCTCAGGAAGTACTATCTCTGGGGCAATAATTTTTATTTTAGAAATTAGTTAAGATGTTCTTAAATCTTTTGAGAAATTCCCAACTTGCTAGAATATGATTTAGATGCCTTACTTCAACCGACCGACCTTAAAATAAAAAAAACTATCTAGTTAATTGATTCAGGCGTTACCTTTCGAAAATCCATTATAAAATACAATAGTGTAGATATATTTAGTAATCTATTCCGCTTTTTAGTTAAGCGGAATAGATTACTAAATATATCTGCAAGAAATCTTTCTGTCTTTTAAAGCTATCTTAATCTATTGGACTTCCAACATGATAGTCCACCACTATATGATGAACATATTTACCTGTTATGTACAAAATACGGTGTTTATTATGCACAAGCGTACTTATTTACTTTAATAAATAACGTTCATTAAAAATATTCGAGAGGAGGAGCTCGTGGCTAAGTAACAACAGCCGCACTGGTCGATCCATCAGGTTAAGCTACGCTTGCCGGGATTGGTCAGAGCATGGGTGACCATCTTTACATACCGAGAATCCTCCTTGCCTCGGAAAGCACGTTAAGCCGTTGGTCCCGGCTGTCATTCGTGGATCTTTGACAGTCTTTACGAGTCGTCAGAAGCCCGAAAGTGTGACACCAGTCTTACCAAGGGGTATAGTATTACCCAGTTACTGGGTTGTGGAGGTCAGATAGGCAGTCGCTCCATGTAAAATACTGGTATTCAGCTGCATCCGGATAGACTGGAAGCCGACCCCAACATAGTTGGGAAAAGGCTAGGCAGATTGATTGTTCATTAAAAATATTATTATCACGAAGAGTCGCTTGGGTTAATACGTACATATAGATTACATTACAAATAGAACATTCTGATCACGTAGGATCAGAATGTTCTAGTTCTATTGTTGTCTCATTATACATATAACGCACAAATAACAATACACCCATCTAAACCAAAGTATTAACAACAGATTATATTTCCTGTTAACTCAAGGAAAAAATAATTTATAGGTATCTGAAGTTCACTTTTCGAGAATATAATTAATTTTAGGAGTCATGAATGCTTCCATAGGTACCTAAAATCAATTAAATTAATCAATAATTTTGTGTAGGTCGGTGCCTAGTTTTTGAAGCGAATAATTCGAATCATATTTTATTAGGTATGTATTTCAGGTAAATCGGGGCTAACTATAAATAAATTAATATTAAAATCGGTTCAAAGTTTATTCTTTTTCAAATAATTTCAACAACTATGATGAATTACCAAATTTTGGTAAAAATCTTTGTTTCTGAATTTTTTTAATAATATAAGGTTACAAATTTAAAATCCATCATCTGAGTTACAATAACTCGGAGAAATATATCTAACTTACGGTTCCTAGTGAAAATAGCACAATCATGGATTGAATGTCCTGAACTTCTTTCTAAGCTATCTCTGAATGTTCCATCTCGTCATTCTCGTTTGCGAAATCTTCTTCATGCTCCATACGCTCGCACAGTTTACCGTACTAATTCTTATATAATTCGCTCAGTCAAAGTATTCAACGAAATTGTTAAGAATAAACACCCCACATCACCACAATACATTATCATGTAAAGTGGGGACAGTTTGTAATTAAAATTTTCCGAGAAATGTAATAAGAATTGACTTGGCTGCTCTTTACAGAAGTAATTTTCTATTTCCTTGAAAATATAGGTTACAGAGAGACTGGAATTCGATCTAAATATTTAACTAAATGGCCTCAATCGTTTCACCGAATTTTCCGTATCGTGATGCCAATGCCCAACGTGGACTGGGGGCTTTATATTTTACTGCTCAAGGTACAGTAGGTCGAACGTCAGTGGTAACACTTTGACCTTCAGCTGGCCTAGTGTAGTACGTAGTTTCAATAAATTATACTGATTTTAAATAAAAAGAAAAAAAAAAAAAAAAAAAACACGACTTCGTAAAATAACACTGCAAACTGAAAATTTACTTTAATTTCGGAAGTTGGTGTCTTTGGGTTTGTATTTTCGTTTCGATGTTTTTTCTTAACATTATTGATTGTAATACATTATCACATTCACCCCAAAAGATTGTGTGTGTGCATGTGTGTGTTAGTGTGTACTTATGTGTGATTTTACGTGTTTGCTGATAGTACCATAGTAATCAAAGTTGAAAACTGACTGAGAGGGCTGGTGATAATGTTGTGTTGTCTGGCAACGTGCTTTATGACAACCCTGTACCTTCCTCAAAATAGGAATTTATAGCCCTCCTCCTCCTCTCCTCTACCAATGAGGTTTTACACAGGTAATGGTTACACCGTATTTCTGTTTCCGTTGTTTGTAATGATCGTAATATTAGTTTCAAATATTTTACATCTATGCTTTAGGAGTAATTTTTCGAGTTTTCTACATTTAAACAATGTAAGTTACACCAACGAAGGGTCGTATCTATGTATTGCTAACAACAACGTTGGCACCGACAGTGTCAATATTTGTGTGAAGATACAATATAGCAATAAGCACTATATTTTCGATGTGTTTAATTTAAAAAGTAACCCTTTTCCTACTCCTTAAAACATTATGAGCAACATGCTACACAAATACGTCACAAATTAAACTCACCAACCTGTAAAGCACTTCTTTACAAGTTGGTTAATTCAGTGCATACGACAAACCTAAACTATACAGGAGCCTGAACTTGCGCATGTTACAGGCACGTGAACAAGCACGACGAGTGTCATCGTAGTTCGAATAAAACAAATCTATAAATAAAATATAAGTAAAGCCTTCTTAAAACAAGCTAATAATAATAAGCAACTAATAATGCGAATAAACCTGATATAGTGGTGGTGGATCGAGTAGAGCGGCGCACAATGATTATTGACATAACGGTTCCGCATGATGGGAACCTCGTGAAAGCTGAGAAAGATAAACAAATCAAGTATCTCAGCGATCATTGTGCCGATAGTCGTATCAGCCAATGGCTTAGTTGCCAAGAGCACCAACACCTAAGGAGGCTCTCGTTGGGCAGCTGGATCAAGGGCTTGATTCAGAAAGCGGTACTCCTGGACACGGCTCGCATTGTCAGGAGGTTCCTCTCTCTGGAGCCCTGACCGCCGGTAGCTTGGACCCTGTTCCCGATACCGGTGGGCTACTATATTTTTTTTTTTTTTTTTTTTTTTTTTTAATGATTTTTATAAAAATATTTTAAAATGTACTCAAAACAATAACGAATGTACTAATAACTTATTATTAGACGAATAAATGAACATAAGTAACTAAAAAGTACTAAATAAACCTAAACTTAATAAACATAGAACTTTAATATTTTCTTAAAAGCTTGAGGCTAAAGTATATGCTCTATAAGTTCAAGATTTGCCAGCAGGTAACGAAGTGCAGTATAGTGTCAAGCGAAAACACCGCGTTAGAAACAGACTCCTTTTTTTTTTTTTTGAGGGTGGGAAATTATCAAGTAACTTCTCCGGAGGGTAAGTCAGAATTTTACTGACTAAAACCCACCCGTGTTCCTTCCGTTGCCTGTGTGCCGGGACCGCGATATCCCTTTCGGACAGACTCGCAACCCTGGCAGGCATTGGCCCTTACGGACCCCATCAGATGGTGCTGACATCTATTTGAGGCGCGCGTGGAACACGACGCGCCGTTGACCCGGGCCTGGTCCTTATCGGACGGCGAGCTACCCATCGCTCACCGTCTGCAGGCCCGCGCCGATGGTGGCCGGAAGTCACAGTCGGAAAAGAAAGAATAGAAAAGAAAGAAAAAAAGAAAAGAAAGGAAAGAAAGAAAGAAAAGAAAGAAAAAAGAAAATAAAAGAAAGAAAGAAAGAAAAGAAAGAAAAGAAAGAAAGAAAATAAATTTATTTGACTCATGTTAAGGCACACAATAGATTAGATGGATTGGATTAGTTGCGGAGTTCCTATGGCCAACTTCCAGCTCCATCATCGGATCCTGGACACAACCTAGAGTAGTAAAACTTGTCAATACATAACCAATGACTCCAAACTCGATTGTCGATCTTGTTTGATTAAGGATTTCCGATGCCCACGTTCCTGCTCCATCATCACACCCTGGACACCATCTTGGGCTATAGTTCTTGTCAAGACAAACCAACGAGTTCAAACTCAATGACGCTATCTTATTTAGTTAAGGAGTTCCTATGGCCATCTTCGGGCTCCATCATCAGACCAGCTCCATAATATCATGTTTTGTTTTTAAAATGTCCCCGTAGGTATGCCAAGTTTAAGCTTAATCGGATGCCAGGAAGTGCTTGAATAATTGATGATAATTGGAGTAACTGGAAACAGATACCTACGAACGAAGCAAGCCTATATTGTCCCACTGCTGGGCAAAGGTCTCCCCCATATTTTTCCAGACTTCCTTGTGTTGTGCCTTCTCGGGCCTATTGGTCAGGAACGAGTCACGCCAGCGCTTTTTAGGCCTGCCCCGGTGGCGAGTCCGTCATCAGGCACCCACTGTGTAACGATCATGGCCCATCTGTTTTGATGCATCCTTGTGTGTCCCATTTCAGCCTCGCAGACTTATCGCCAACATCGGCGACACCTGTCTTGGAGCGTATTATGGTGTTGCGAATTTTGTCGGTAAGTTTGATTTTTAAAATGCTACGCTACATTGCTCTTTGGCAAACCTTGAGTTTGGACTTCTGAGCCTCGTTTAAAGACCAAGCTAATATAAAGCTTTTAAAAACAATACATTACCTACCATCCAGGAATACTATTCAAGTTAAGGAAAGAATCCTGTAAAACTTTAAAATAGCCATAGATATCTACGGGTAAATACCGTAGCGTTAATAAGACTAAAATAGATGCTTATCTAAAGGATAATAGGTACGTATAAAACGTGAGTAACTTCACAAAACATGGCAGTGTTTGTTTTGAACGATATGAGAAATAAAGGCTTGGAGACAATGAAAACGTAGAAGTACCGATTAAAAATGTGGATTCACGTGTCAGTATTGATTTTCGCGATTATCTTCAAAGCATCAAGCGAGGGATCAAGCAAATTATCCATCGCCAATAATAACACCTTCTCTATGGCCGATCATATACTGTTAGCTACAAATTACGACTCAGGTAATTTTAAAAAAATGTATTATGCAGTAGGTATAACAGAGATGTAGCCATTTATTTGGCAAGAACAAAAAGAGATCATGTTTAACTTACTAAGCATTCCAGGAAAATAAGGCAAATCTGCAAAATAAAACTTTCGAAATACCATGTGAACTCGTCGGTTTTTGTACCTACAGGACTTTCCAATGCTGAATAAGAAACATGTCCCAGCAAAAATGTACGTAAAAGCAATATTTTACGAAATGTTCGCAAAAACTGATTTCGGTGACCTCAGACGGCAATTTTTTTTGAAAATGTTATTTCAATGGACTTTGCACATGGTATTTCTAATGTCTAAATAAAGATAATCCTGGTGAAACTTCTTCACTAGGATTTTTTTCGCGGAGAATATCTTATTTTCCTGGGTCCTAACGTAGATGCACTAGGGGTACCTAGTGCATCTACCTTAAAGCCCATAAAATCACAGTAATTTACAACAGTTAGGGCTGATTTTTCGATCGTCAGATAACTTTTATCAAAGGAGAAAATAAAATTAAGAGCGTTTATCCTAAAAGTTGGCAACGTCGCAAATAATAATAATAATAATAAATGACCATGTCACGTTATACTGGGATCGGTCTATCATTACTGACAGGACTATTGTAGCCAATAAGCCTGATATAGTGGTGATAGACCGATTAACGCGCCGCGCAATGATGGTCGATGTTACCATCCCACATGACGGGAACCTCGTGAAAGCTGAGAAAGAAAAACAAATTAATAATATCTCGACTTAGCACACGAGGTTGTCGACATGAGGAATGTGAGCTCGGCTATCATTGTGCCGATTGTCGTAACGGCCAATGGCCTGATTGCCGAAAGCCTTGACCAACATCTCTCGAGGCTGTCATTAGGCGGTTGGATCAAGGGCCTGATTCAGAAGGCAGTACTCCTCGATACGGCTCGCATTGTGAGGAGGTTCCTGTCTCTGCAGCCCTAACCACCGGTAGCTTGGACCCTGCTCCCGACACCGGCGGACCACTATTTTTTTATATTTTTAAATGTTTTTTAATATATTTTGTAAAGAATATTTAAAAATGTAATTATATATGAAAAAAATATGAATAAACGAAATAATAATAATAAAACCGCAGGGCAGTATGTGGCGAGCTGTTGGGCAGTAGCGACCCCACGGGAGATATCTCCCGGGAGAAATCTTGTTCCTCATCTCTGGCTTGCCTTTATTGGCCGGCTGGAGTGAACACTGACGAGGAACAGAGCTCCCACCTCATTCTTGCCTTAATTGGCCGGCTTAAGTGGAGATTCGCAAGAGCAAACGTGCTCGGAGGAAGGAAGTATTCCAGTAAGTGCTTGTAGGGATCTTGACCATCTTCCGGGCTCTGGGATTGTTCTGAAAGCCGTGGAATACCTCTCCACTCCTCAAGTACCTCAGGACATGTTACCCCCTTGTCGCTACGTCACTATGCGCTAGCGACAGTTTCCGGGGGCCCATTATTGAGTGTGCAAGTCACCCCCTGCCATTTTATCCGTGTACATATAAAACATTGATCAAGCAGGGCCATAGTCCTTCCATAGTTCCAGGACACCAGTCAACTTTAGCCACCCAAACCCATAGTTCAATATCTTTGTTTCCATATCCTGCAATAGTCCTGCACCAACCGGGGGTTGTCCTTGGGTGCACTTGCAAAATCCATACAGGGATAATCGTCGGTTGGTGCCTCATTCCATTAAAAACGTCTAACGGGCCTCTGCGAGTTGGCTTCGGCCCCTCGTACGCCTTCAAAAGATCCGGAACCCCAGGGTCCCGAGAATAACTAAAAACTAAAAATAATAATAATAATATCAGCCTGTTACTGTCCCACTGCAGGGCAAAGGCCTCTTCTCATACAGAGAAGGCACGAGCATTGATCACCACGCTTGCTCAAGATGGGTTGGCGATTTCAGACTTATATTAACTATAAGTCCAGGTTTCCTCACGATGTTTTCCTTCACCGATGTCAGTAACGTCCAAGACAAACTCAGAAAGTACATATGAATTGAAAAGTGACATTGGTACTTGCCCGGATTTGAACCCACAACCTCGTGCATGAGAGGCGAGGCCTTAACCACTGGGCCATCACGACACTCAAATACTCAAATCGCAAATAGCTGTCAAATATTTACCTGTTTTGATTAATTTGGCAATATTACTGTATGGAAATATAAAATGTGGCTAACTAAAGAACTAAAATATTGATTATGCAATGCAATAATTAATATCGTAACACCTAAAACGGTTACAACATCAGACTCAAAGTTATAATTGCAATTAATTATTAATATTCTAGTTCGCTAGTTAGCCACATTTCTTATTTCCATACAGTAATATTGCCAAATTAACCAAAACAGCGAAATATTCTACATTTATTTGCGACGTTGCCCACTTTCAAAATAAACGCTCTTAACGGTTTGACAGCTTTTATATAGAGAGTTAGTCAAACCACCATATTTATTCTTTAGATAACTGATAGCAAATTTTCGTACTTTAAGGGACTAGTTATAACAAGCACCCGAGGCGCGCGCACATTACGCTGCGATTCGGGCGCGCGCCGCGCGCCGGGCGCGCTTTGGACGCTCGTCGAACCTAACGAGTTTCACACATTTTGTTGTAACTTTGAACCCTCAACATGCTCAGTGTAACTGTGTCTATTTTAAGTTTATTACTGATACAGAGAAAACGATAAGGAAAATAGTAAAAAAGGAACTTGCGTCCACGCGTCGTGGGCGCGCTATGGAATGGGTGCGCGTCATACGCGCGTTCGACACGCATTCGACGCGCGCTCTTTGACGGCAGCACTTTATAAAATTCTTCACTTAAGTAGAAATTCATTCAATTTTATTGAAACGCCCAAAACCCAGCGTGAAAAACGCGCGCCTCGGGCACTAGTTAAGACTAAAAACGTTCGAACATTCAAGTTGCAATCTGTCAAACTTGTCAAAAATGTTCGTAAATTGATTGTATATTTGACAGATTGCGAATGAGATTAGAATGTGAGCGTTCTTAAAAAAATACGGGAATTGCCCCTCAGTTATCTGACGATTGAAAAATCGGTCCTAAAACAAAAGAAATAATAATTCGAGCTACTGAAAATAACTACCAATTGTATTTGACGCCTATAGACATCATAACGTCATAACAATACTATTGTGTCACGTTTGCCGTTCGCGAACTGAGTACAAAGAAAATAACTCATTTATTGCTTATTAAGTTTTCAAAGGATATATTATGTACAGTAAATTAATGATGATCTTCGAATTTGTTCATATTTAGGAACAACAAATGTGGTGTATGGTTCCGAAGGCATCATAACATGCAACATCAAGTCGTCAGTACCCATAAATATCCATTGGTACTATGCCGACGAGACTACAGGCAAGATCAGTCAAATAGTACCATCAGACAAGTACTGGATATCTACTAATGGCACAGAACTAAGAATAAAAAAAATGGATTTGGATATGGTTGGCAAATACATTTGCACAGCTGCCTACGGTCAAAACGTTAGGATCGTTCTAAGTAAGTTTGCCTAAAGTTCTATTAATCCCTTTGCTAGACTGTTATCGGCACGTAACTGTTATTATTATAATTATGTTTCATATTACAAAATTCTCTTTTACATAATTTATGAAGCACATTTCACATGATTCTATTAAAATGACTATTAATTATAGCGGCTCCTGAGATAGCGGGAAAGACTGAAATACGGGCCATCAGAGGTTCAAATGTTGTAATAGATTGCAAGTAAGTACTAGTTGTGACATATTTTACTGGTGGATCATATTGCTCATTCCCTTCTCTCCTTCATGTTGATGGCGCGACAGTGTATTTAATTTTGTTGATCTAAAACTTCATCACTTATATAGCGTCGTCGGTGAGATCGGATGAACACATGAGGATTGCATTTCCATTTTCAAAAACCTAGCAGTTTACCTATTGATGTTGTATTACATAACTGAAACCATTTTTTTTGTTCCGTTGTTAAATTCACTATGTAGGGACTTGTGGTTAAGTAATAACAGCCGTACGGGTCGATAAGGTTAAGTTACGCTTGCCGCGGTTGGCCCGTGGATGGGTGACCATCTTTACATACCAAGACCCCTCCGTACAAGTCTGGCAACCAGTCTTAACCAACCAGTCAAGGGGTATCGAGTTACCCAGTAACTGGGTTGTGGAGGTTAGATAGGCAGTCACTCCATGTAAAATTCTGGTATTTAGCTGCATCCGGTTAGACTGGAAGCCGACCCCAGCATAGTTGGGAAAAGACTAGGCAGATGATGATTTAAATTCGTTATGCGACGGACATCACACAGCCATTTTACTCGAAGACATATATCGATGAAAATTGGACAGACGGCGAACTCAGTGCACCGCTAAACCATACATAAAACCGAGGGATGAAAAAAAAACAATGCAAGGCGTGTGGGGTATCGTCGGACCCCATAATTAAAAAGATTATGATATTTCTCAGTGACTTTTTTAAGTCAATAGGTTTTGAAATATTTTCGGTTACAACCGCAGAAATATCTTTGTGTTTCGAAAAGTTAGTACTATTAAATACAAAAAAATTTTTGCGGTCGATAGATATAATCAATACTGTGCATGCGTAAATTCACTCCAACTACGGAACCCTTCACTATATTATGTAGTTCGAAATCCACTTGAACGGATTTTTTATGTTTTTTTTTTCAGGATTATCAAAGGCTTACCGAAGCCAAAAATTACTTGGGAATATATGAACCAGACCATTTCAAAGTTCACACATATACCCGGTTCTGGAAACGTCCTGCGTCTATCGGGTGTGGCAGACAAAAACGCGGGACGCTATAAGTGTGTGGCAGAGAACATAGCAGGAAAAGATGAGCACGTCACAACACTTGTTATTGAATGTAAGAAAAACTTAACTTGTCTCTCTCAGTGATCGCTGTAAAATCTTTTGAGTACGCGCTTTAGTATTTGTACGTAAAATACGCGCTTTGACGTGGAGCTGCGGACCGCACGGTGGTCTGCAGCCAGTCTTACTAGTGTTTTTTTTATTCCTAATGTTAAATGTTCTATTGCGACAATAAATATCAATGGTTTCTTCCCGGTTTTTTTAAATACCTACCAACAAGAACCAAACCTCAGGCTATCGTCTGAAATTATTATTTTGAATGTAAGAAAAACTTGTCTCTCTCCGTGGGTTCCCTATCCATTTGCATACAAATTTTAGACATAATATAACATGGCATACTTTTGTTTATCCTAATTATATTTACGCATAACATTATTTTCGCATAATAACTTACGCATAATTTTTTTTTGCCTAATTTCTCTAATCATAATAATGTTTAAGCATATCATTCTAAAGCATAAGAAATACGCATAATAATTAACTCCTAAAATGTAACCATGCATGCAGCAAGCATGCAGCAGGCATGGTTTCTGTCACGGCTCCGGCGCTGCGGGGCTCCGGCGATCCCAAGCGAGCTGCTCGTCGCAGATGTGTTTAACGCTTAACACCGCAGCTTCGGCTTGCTGGCTGGCTAAGCCGGCCAGCGTCAGCCACGGCGGTGGGCGTTAAAACCACCTGCTCCTCAGCTTGCGGGCCGCCTCGCCCCTCCGCGCTTACGCGATTTTAAATAACACTCTACGGGTAGGGCAGACAAGACTACGTGGAGTCGGTTTTGCAGCGATTCGTTTCTGTCACTAACTTTTGTAGCAATTTAATTTTTAATCAATAATATTATTAAATTGTTACAGAAACCTTAATACTATTATGCTAATACGAGTAGTCATTAGGGCTAGTAACATTATGCGAATTAAAACTATGCCAAAACAAATAAGCCTTCAAGATAATTATTCCAACATAAACAGTATGCCAAAAAAAAATATGGCAAAGAATTATTATGGCAAAACAAATTATGCCAAAACAGTTAGGATAAAGTATATTAGGAAAAAGAACATTATGCGAAAAAAAGGGATCCCCTCTCAGTGATGGCTCTAAAACCTTTTCCAGTACGCGTAGAAAAGTGTATACTTATCTATTTCGATTTTTACAAATAGCAGTGGTTTTTTCTTGCTTCTTTTCTATATTACCAAGCAACTGTGCTAAGCCTGAGGCTGTCATTTAAAATTACCATTTTCCCAACTTTTTATTTTTGGTGTTGTTTTAAGCTGACTTGAATCATTTCTATTCTGCTATACCGTACTGTTTTAATTTACTTCCAGGTAAGCATGGTCAATACTAATTTCAAAATATAATTAATTTGTCAACAGCTCCGCCAAGAATCATTACAAAATCTTCTTCAATATTTGAAGGTTTCGAAGGCGACTTAGCTTTGAAGATTTCTTGTGATGTGGTTGGGTTACCAAGACCAGTTAACACTTGGAAAAGAAACGGCAATGCTATAACAGCCAGTAAGTAACATTTGTTTAAATAAAGGTACAATATATTATTGCAATAGTCATGTTATGTTATTGCATGTTTTAGACAAGAAATACTCTATAGAGGATGGAGCTCTGATAATTAGGAACCTAACTGAACAAGACTCTACATCATATACGTGTGAAGCTAAAAACTATATAGGTTCAGTCAACGCGACGTTTGAAGCAAGAGTTAATAGTAAGTTATTCAGGTTTTATAGCAAATTTCATTATGATTACATTTCAATCTTTATGATGAGTCTACTGGGCATTCTTGAATTATGCCAGTTTTTGAATTTTTTAATCTCAACGGAGTAGGTTTTGGCCTCCATCTAACCTGTCGATCAGGCCAAATACCGCAGGCCATTTGCCATAAAAGTAAAAAATATTCAAACTGATATTGTTTTTTACTTTTCAGCGGCTCCTAGGATTATGGGAAGTACTGAAATAAGATCCATCAGAGGTTCTAAAGTTGCAATAGAGTGCAAGTAAGTATCTATTGTACTAACTGTGTCATATTTTCATGATGAGTCTTATGGCCTAAAGGTAATAACAGGCTTATTGATCTGATGAAATCTTGTAAATGTTTGGGACGTCAAATAACCTACTAATCTTATGTTTTGTGTTTCGCTGTTTTAATAGAGTTCATAAAAACTGAAAATAAGTTTTTTAAGGTCAACATAAAAAAAAAGTCATTATGTTCTTTATTTGCCATTTCTTTCAGTATTATCAAAGGCTTGCCAAAGCCTAAGGTAACTTGGCAATATTTGGATCAGACTGTTTCAAAGTTTACACGTATACGCGGTTCTGGACACGTGCTGCGTCTGTCGGGTTTGGTGGAAAAAAACGCGGGACGCTATAAGTGTGTGGCAGTGAATGTCGCAGGACAAGATGAGCACGTCACAACACTTGTTATTGAATGTAAGCAATTTTAATTAATTAAATGTACTACCCTACAGTAACTATTTGCGCGGTGTTGAAATATTTTTCTGCTTACACATAATATAGTGGAATACGAACATTTTCGAAGAGACAGCAGTAATTGCCCTCTTTTTTACCTTTCTTTAATAATAGCATGTGCCATAAGCTTTTTGGTGTCGTATGAAATGTTCCTTGTCCTAAATTTATGATTGCTGGTCTTCATTTTAATTAAACTGACTTGATTAAGTACACATACCAAATTACTGATTCATACACGTGTAAAAATTCACGACGTGATAACTTATTTAGAACTAATCATGAGATAGAATTATCTAAGTCCATCTTAGTCCAATTAAAACAGTCAAAGTATAACTTGTTTGTTTATTATGCGAGTTTTTCCACAGTTCCACCAAGAATTATTTCAAAACCATCTACAGTTCATCAAGGACTAGTAGGAGATATGGCTTTGAGGATTCCTTGCGATGTGGTCGGTATACCAAAACCAGTAAACATTTGGAAAAGAAATGGCACTTCAATTTCACCCAGTAAGTAATATCATATTTGATAAAAAAGGTACAGTCGACCGCACAATAGTAGTATTACTTGAATTACGAAAACCGCCCTTACCGGTACGAAATATAGACGCTATTAAGATCCAACTGTTACCGTTAACACACGATTGACTGAACAATCAGTTGAATGAAAATTTTGCACAAGATTTCCTGATGTAGCGAAAGTGAGCACCAAGGAAGGATTTATGAAAATTCACCATCTAAAGGGATTAAATAGGGGATGACATTTTTATGGAATTTTGTCATTTTTGCTGATGGAAAATCCCATCGGGCACATGGCCTTGTATAACATAATGTTGCATTGTCGAATGTTTCAGACGAGAAGTACTTCATAGAGGATGGTGCTCTGATAATAATGAACCCGGTTCAACAAGACTCTACATCGTACACGTGTGAAGCTAGCAACTATTTGGGTTTAGTTCACGCAACATTTATAGCTAAAGTTGAAGGTAATACGAACAAGATATTAAATTTAACACGTCCAGCTTTTGGTTTTTGATTAGAACGATGTTTCTTATGCATTTTTCAACATCACATTCAGTATCAGCTTGTTTAAAGAAGTATTGTTCAACTATTTAGATTATAATATTACTAAGTACTACCTAATCATAAGTTTTTTGTTTTGTATTTCAGAACTAGTTAACAGCTTAGCGATAAAAAGCGGGTACGTGTACATATTGAGGGATGAAACTAGAAATCTGAAGTGTAAGGGTTATAGTTCTACATCTCAATCAGTTAGATGGTTTGTTGTAAGTGTGCTCTATTAATATTTTCTACTAAAACAAAACAAACTATGTGTACCATATTGCTATTTTATAATGATTTTCCAAATATAAAAAAAAACTCGATTTTCTCAATAGCTTTTCAGTAAATGATTGTTCTAATAGAGCTCGCTTGTAGATAATTTCTCCGTTATTAATATAATAAATTGATACTTTTTCTCACTATAGAGACCTTTTTTGATAATCCTAATAACTAATTTTAATGGGATTCACAGGAAGACGTCGAAGTTCGTTCAGGTAAACCATATTTAGAAGTAGTTAATGCCACAGTTAGTTACGACGGCAACTACACGTGTCGCGTGAACGACAAGCATGGAAACACACACACATATACGTATGTCGTGGACGTTGGCTACCCACCGCAACTTTATCCCCAAATGTATCTTAGCGACTGGCGTGGTGATGCTGCAGATATCTTGTCAAATTGCCAAAGTGCCGCGAAACCGCACGCTGACGTGAGTTCAAATTCCACTTATTGTGTAACATTGATGGGTACTGCAGTAAAGAATCATTTACATCTCGTACATCTAACTAGACTTAATTATTTTACTTCATTTAAAAATCGCCAGTATCTCAGTGCACTAATAAATTATATGATTTAAACGTGCAGTTGCGTCAGGGACTTTCATTTCAACGCCAGCTACTTAGATGCTGAAAATCATTTAATTTTCAATACATTCTATATAAAACTGTAACTTTCAGGTGAAATGGGAATTCAATAGCCAAGCGTTGACCAATCAAAACTTAACAGAAGTGGGTGTTAATTTGAAATGGGGAAACTACAAGTGTAATGTGACAAACGTACATGGCTCAGTACAGAGGAGCTTCAATGTTCAGTCTTCAGGCAAGTTCGTTTTTCATCAATATTTTTCTATATATGAATGTTTTCTGCTTTTCAAAATACCTATTTGACAAACCGAGACTGAAATAAAATATTATGTTTACTATGACTACTAATACCTTATCAAAAAATCATTACCATTTGTTACAGCATGTTTTGTAAATAGAAAATTTGAAAATATCAGAAATATGCCTCTCTTGCTTACCGATGAACTTACTTATCCTAATTGGGTTACCACGAAACATGATTTAATAGTTGAACAAGGAGATAAGATCACATTATATTGTCCTCACCAAAACAAAGATGCACTGAATACTTTCCAAATATTTTCTAAGCAAAGTGAATTAAAGGCATTCTGTCACAAACAAGACGAGTTCTTAGTGGGCGATAAAAAGTATAAACTTTCTGACCTACTATGCAGTAATAATATTCAACCCACTGTTGTACGAGAAAAAACCAAATGCTTAACGGAAACCTCTGAACTTATAAGGGTGGGATACAATGTGGCTGACTTTTTAGAGAATTACGAAGTCTGTTTCGACCATGCTAAAAATATGCCTCTGTTCACACGCGCTTTATTGACTGAGACAGACAGCATTCAAAGCATTGCCCACGAATGGTACACATACCCAGGAATTGGAAATGGTAAAATGAATAGAGGATTTACATGTAAAAACTCTAATTCTACGTGCTGTTATGAAAAAACTCAGCTGGTAAATCCCAGAGACTTTAATCACGGCTCTGCAAAGACGAGCACGTTCTTTGAGTTCCTGAACACAGTGCCTTACTGGCGCCCTTGTGCAAATAGCAAAAAGGTAAGGACCTAAATATGTCGCATTTGGCGTGCGACACACTTGTTCAGTATTATTCGGAGCTAGCGGCAAAATCAAATATTATGCAGGTAGGTAGAAATTACTTTCGATCGGCTTTGTTGTTCAATTCAAACTAGTAATTGGTGTATTTGAAATAAATGCTTTGAGTTTGAAGCATTTATTTCAAATACACCAATTACTAGTTTGGTTTAATTACAGGCACTTTTGAGTTGCCAAGGGGTCGGTCAGTCAGAAAGATGGATCTAGTTGCCTATTCCAAAGCGTAGTAGGTTCATAAGGAGAAGAACGGACAAAAAACTCCACGGACACTCTTTTAAATCCAAATATTGTTACAAAATATTGGTTACATCATCCATGTTGAAATTATACATGTGAGAATAATGTGGAAAGACGTGCACGTTAAAAGTGCCCGTAATAACAGGATAAAAACAATTTAAAAATTAAAATAAGCCGTGAAACTACGAGATGATCAGCCACCAAATACTGCTATATCGAATGTGTCCACCTGAACATGTACAAATGTGTAGCACGCCTTACTTTTCTGTTATGAAGAAGTTCTCGCTTACTTTAGCAAATATCTCTACCCACACAATAATTACACTTGCCAACTGAAACTCTACAGTCTTTACACTAACTGACGGCGCCGGCCGGCGCGGCCCTAGGGTAGAGCGAGTGTAATGTTCGCTCTAGGCGCTAGATAGTAAGGGGCGCCAAAAAGCCAATTCCGAATAAAATAACTTCCATCGCAAAATAAAATTGTGATGGCGCCGTTTGAGAGGCGCGGCTGCAGTGTTGCCAGATCGGATTTTAAAATTCCGTAGCGTGAATACGTAAGCTTTCTTAATATTAAAGAAGCTGGAGTATATTAATTAGGGCTACTTAATTTAACGTAAATTCAATAAGTGTTGTATATTTGCAACAAAAGTAGATTTTTGAAAATTTGGGACTTATATTAATTAACATTTAACCGAAGTAGAAATTACGTGAAGTGAAAGCGTCGATCAAAGGGCGCCAAAAGATAATCTCGCTCTACCGTGATCAAGGGATGGAGCCGGTGCTGCTTACTGAAGAAGATAATATTAAACACGTTTAATACTTAATACGAGTAATATGTATATTATTATTGTCCGCAGACCACTTGGGAAGATATCAATGAAATGGTAAGGTCCCGGTTACCCATCTTCGATGAAATTGTTGCCTGGTCTGGAACGCACACGTTTCAAAATAAAGGAGGAGCTATTGTACCAAGATATTTATGGAAGGTATACTTTTGACTAAAAATACGGTCGATGAATCATACTTTGCGCAAAAGTCTGCGCAATAACATTTTTTAGGAACTAAATGGTGACACGAGGCGAGTGTGAGTGAGAGAACATGCGCGAAAGTTCGGAGATCCTATGTTTATTTATTTATTTATTTTATGTTCAGATTGGACATGATTCGTCGGTCGTATTGTAAAGGTACTGTTAAGCCTGAGCATTCTTTTGCTCTGTACTCCAGGTGCTGGCGTTCGACGAAACCGAGTCAGTTGCTATTATCCACGTGAACGATCCGACACCAACCGCCGAGGATATCAAATGCGACATCAGCTCAACAGACGTCGATGATTGGTTTACATCCAGCGATAAGTTCACTTACTGTTGCACAGTGCTCAGCTTCCTCGAAAAGTTTGAAATGCGTGGAATCGACTTTAATGGTAAGTTCCAAGAGATTTTTTCTTTCATCCTGTCTTCATTTTTTTAACCCGTCGCGTCAGTGTGACAAAGACAGGGTTATGTTTGATTTATGTTCTCAAAACTTCGCATTCACGCTAATTGAAGGTTTTTCTTTTTAGCCTATTCTGCGGAAACACTTGGAAAAGGAAGGTAGTAGATACGACAAAATTGGCAAATTGAAGTATTCTATCATTGGAAATGCCAAGAAAAATAGTTATAATTTGTAACATTTTTCATTCCGTCACCTCTATAATAAAATAAGTATTACGAATTTAACAATGAAACTACAATGCCTATAACTTACCCAAGAGTACCTATGTTAATGACACCAACTTTCAAGAGATAGTTGTTAGTGGACCGTACTGGTCCAGTAAGTTCCTAACGAAAGTCCGGAACACAAGTTTACAGCAACTATTTCATGTAGGTAGTCAACCTGACATACTTAACATATTTTAGTTTTTTATGTTTGACCGGGCGAGGAGCTCGTGGCTAAGTAACAACAGCCGCACTGGTCGATCCATCAGGTTAAGCTACGCTTGCCGGGGTTGGTCAGTGGATGGGTGACCATCTTTACATACCGAGAATCCTCCGTGCCACGGAAAGCACGTTACGCCGTTGGTCCCGGCTGTCATTCGTTGATCTTTGACAGTCGTTACGAGTCGTTAGAAGCCCGTAAGTCTGACACCAGTCTTACCAAGGGGTATCGTATTACCCAGTTACTGGGTTGTGGAGGTCAGATAGGCAGTCGCTCCATGTAAAATACTGGTATTCAGCTGCATCCGGTTAGACTGGAAGCCGACCCCAACATAGTTGGGAAAAGGCTAGGCAGATTGATGTTTGACCGGGCGAGCGAAGCGTCTCTGCTTCAATTCTGGCAAAATTTGCTTTCGAGTGTCAGTATGTTGGTACTCGTCTACAGGTCGTATTTCACAACCGATCTGGACGAAACTTGGTATACAGGTTATACGACGTTATAGTTTTTTTTGTCTTTGGGAGTTTTTGATTGGAGGGGTACTTCTTTCAAAAAAGAGGGCTACTGGATATCTCTGCCTTATGAGATCCGATTTCAATGGTTCTTCTTTATTTGAAAGGTAGTAACTTTAAATTAGTCTCATACAAAATCGGTGATGGGCATAATAGCTCTTAAAAATATGGTAAATATCCCGTTTTAAATAACTTTAGTGGTACCTGTATTAATTGTTACATTAATGTTTGTGCTCGCGAGGTCTATTGTTCGCAAAACTACTAGTTTAATTATGTATTATGATATAAAAAACTAATATGTTAAACCGACTTTCATTATCGCCTCTACTCTTTCTAAAGCATACTCCTAACTGCACGCGTAACATGACCGCCGAAGAAACGGGTTTTGTCGACGGAAGAGTAGAGAAAATGACAGATTGTGATTGTTTATCTATCATTTTATCTATTACTCCGTCGACAAAATCCGTTTCTACGGTGTTCATACTACGCGTGCAGCATACAGTTATGATGTGATAAAGTCACGTGATGGTATTGAAACTTCTTTATTATCGCAGCGACAGCGTTGCGTTTGAGACACTGCGTAGACTGGGCACCTACCTATAGTTCATGTATGAATGTATTATATTTATAGATAGATACCTACTTATACAGAGTACCCGATCATTTATGGAGAACCTCGCAAAACAGGAAAATTAAAATGAAAATGCTCTAATTAAGAGGGAAGGACAAATGGAGCAAAATACTCAGTGGTACCCAAGTAACGGCCAAAAACAGAGAGGTAAACCACAGAAAAGGTGGGATGATGTCATCAGATAGGTCGCTGGAACAACAAGGGTAAGAGTGGTCAGAGAGCGACAGGAATGAAGAAGGTTCTAGGAGGCCTGGACACGGCTCGCGTTGTTAGGTCGCCGGTAGCTTGGAGCCTGTTCCCAATACCGGTGGGCTACTATCCTACCTAATATTATAAATGCGAAAGTGAGTTTGTTTGTTACGCTTTCATGCTAAAACGGCTGAACGGATTTGGATGTTTGGCACATGGGTAGACCATGGCCTAGATTAGGATATAGGATACTTTTTATCCCAATATTCCCACAGGGTCGAGATTTATGCGAGTGAAACTACGAGGAACAACTAGTTTTCTATATTTTTAAAGGTTTTTATTTTCTAATATTTAAAAATATAATCCATATGTGTTTCTAATAAACCAGCCTTATTGTTCAAGTAGTTGTTGTAAGTATTACTGTACTCTTCCCAATCCCTACTGGTAATACTATCTAATTTAATGTCATTAAATAGATGATGAGAGTATCCCGGGATACTCTAGTAGGCTCATTCAGCAATGTTAATGGTCGTATATTTTTGTTATTTATAACATCAACAAGGCGGCGTAAAGCAGCACTGGATTCATTGGTAATAGGCTCTGCGCTAAATAGTGCCATGACTGTTGTGAAAAAATAAATAAATAATAAATAAATCTCATGTTTTAAAAAAATATCCTTCAGCAAGTGCTCTTTCTTATGTAGTATATCTTATAGAGCAGCTGGATATCAGCGTCATATTTTTCCCTAAATTTATCTAACTGTAAATATTTAAACTTTTTGATAGGACATGACGTTCCTTTCTAAGTGAAAGATTTAATTTTAAAAGACTTTTTTTTTATTGCAATCTGTGACCGTTTAATGTTTATTTTTATTTGTTTTATTTCTTTAATTTATTGTGACTCATAATAATAGGACATAATGGTTTGGTGTTATCACCAGTCAAATCTATCGTTACAGCTGGCACACACACTAATTTTGATTTACAGGTAGTAAATCAAAATTAGTGTGTGTGCCAGCTGTAGTGTGTTACTACCTACCAAATCATTAAATAGATTACTGGTGCTAGCAATCTGTTTGCTGACCTTGATACACTCTGAGACAGATAGCGCCTTTTGGGCTACACACAACTTTTCTTCAAGTTCTGTAATTCGATTTAAAGTCGTTCGTGGGTAAACCCACCAACCAACCAACCAACTCTTGAAATGTTGACACTAGATGCTGTAGTTGCCTGTGCTGGTCAGTTAGTCATGTGTTGTATGTGTAGCTGAGACAGTTCATTCTTGAGGAGTTCTTTAAAATAATGTTTTCACCTTCGCTGTCTACCCTTTCCTGGAACAGCTATTTGCACGTAGCTCTAGAAGCCTCTAGCTCCTTTAAGGTAGCTTATAGTTTTCTTTCCATGTCCCTGATTGTAGCACTGCAGGTCATCATTTTGTTTGAATGTCAGTCTCCTGGAATGTAAGAAGTAATGCAGCTAAATAACAGTGTAAGAAAAGATGTTTTAATATTTAGATTAGTAGGAGGTAGAAGAGAAAAATAATAATAATTTAAAATAAAATTAAAACTACGTGAGTATTAAATTGTTAACAAATATATATAACAATTAGATGAAGTTACTGTACTAGAGAATTAGACTGGAATGGTAAAAAAAGCGAAGTTACAAGGAATAAGTACGCTACTTTTATTACAGAAAATTGATTGACAATACAAGTTTATGACACATTACAGGTTTAACAGTATGAATAAACAAAAAAAGCCTAATGAGCCTATTTTTAAAATCCGTCAGCCTTAAATTAGTTGAGTTGACAGCCGGTTTAATATCCTTTTTGAGGGAAATTCACGCGACAAAAAACACTGTATAATCACTGAATATTAGTATATTCAGTGATTATACAGTGTTTTTTGTCGCGTGAAATTTGTTTGATATAGTCGTACCTAGTTATATTAGTATATAACTAGGTACGACTATATCAAACAAATTTAACATAATTATAACACTGTTTACTAATTTTGTAAATGAATTAACTAACCTTAATAATACATGTCAACTGCAAATGTATTTTTGTACGCACAATATTGAGAGATTTACCATGTTATTTTAAGACCATAATTTTACTTCTTATAGGTTTTCCTGTAACCTGTAATGAAAGAACCATTCTCTGTATCTTTTCGAAATTCTAGGCTCAGTAGTTGCGGAGTAGTACTTAAGTGGAGGGGAATGGATTTTTTTAATCAATTTTCTTAAGTATCTTTAAAAGTTTTTAAAGAAAAATATTTTAAAAAAATTGTGATCCTCACAACAAGCCATTTCATTTGATATGCCACACGGTACAGTTCGTTTTTTTTTTCTTATGTGCCCCATAAAAGTGACTCCCTTATTCACAATTCATGGATTTTCAAAACTTCCACCTCATAGAGGGTAAAATAAGGAATGACTATGGGAAAGGCCGAAAGCTCACCGCTGACCAAATGCTAGTTATAATACATATAAAATTACCCTGCCTGCATACCTTCATCAAAATTATTTAAAGAATAAATAATTTTGATAGTCTGTAGGTTATGAAGACTTAAGGAAACAGTCAATTGTGTAAAATAATTAGGTCATCGGGGATAATAGAATAAAAGGAAAAACCCGTACCGAACTTAAATAGGTAGATAACATTTTTTGTCAGCGTGTTAGATTGACCAACAATTATTACATTTCACCAGTGTGTATTGTGCGTTAGTAGGGAACAGTACAGTATTATTACGGACTACTAAAATAATTATTAGCATCCAAAATGTGGGGGCGGATATATCCGCATATAGTGTTGCTAATACTCGCGAATACTATATTCAAGGTATCATGTAAGGGGCATGGCAGTTTAACCTTTCTCATAGATGAAACAAAGTCTATGCGTAATGATATAGACCAAGTTAGAAAAAGCGTGGACCGAATTACTCGTATTGTTGAACATGAAAAGTCCATTCTAATCGACAACATGGTGCTGGTAACATTTAACGATCCAGGTAATGTGTTTCAGTGTTTGTATCTTATTGAATTCACCCTGTGGTTACAGGGCCGCAGGGTAGAAATAACAGGACGACTGTATCCTCAAACTCGTTTTGATATATGTTATTCTTGTAAATATTAGCAATTTATTAGCTCCGTTTCGTTTTTTATTTTGAGTCGGTACATGTTTACTTAAGAGGCGTATCTCCACAAAAAGGGTTCCGTAGTTAGGATGAATATTTACGCATAAACAGCATTGATTTTATCGACCGAATAAATAAGTTTGTTTTTCATAGTATTTTTCGAAAAAACTATATAAAACTAAAGTATCCGAAAATATCCCATTATCTCAAAAACTATTGACTAAATATAAAATTCGGGAACCGATCACTTTTCCGATATTTTTTTGTTCGAATTTCATTTTACCAAAAACTCTTTTTTGCTATATGCTTTATTTGACATATTTTTAGATCATCGAAGTTTATAGTGTCATAGGTATTATTTTACCGAACTATATTTCGCCGATTTACAAAATAACTTTTTGCTATTGGCCGAAGCCTCTTTCAAACTTTTTTCATTTGCCAAATGATTTATTTGCCATATTTTCGAGATATTTTTGAGCGTTAAAACCATCTGCGACGATAAGCTCGCGTGGGGCCGCCCAAACCCCGCAGCGCCGGAGCCGTGACAGAAACAATGCTTGCTGCATGTTGCATGCCTGCGTGCATGTTGCATGCTTGTTTGCACGCTTCATGCTTGCTTGCATGCTGGATGCCTGCTTGTTTGCACGCTGCATGCTAGCTTGCATGTTGGATGCCTGCTTGCATGCTGCATGCCTGCTTGCACGCTGCATACCTGCTTGAACGCTGCATGCCTGCTTGCATGCTGTATGTCTGCTTGCATGCTTGAAGCAAGCATCCTTCCTTCACCAATCCATGCCTCGTGGTATAATAAATGTTCGGAAACATAATACTTCGAACAAATGTTATTTCGGCTAAGTGTAACTTCGGTAAAAAGGTTTTCGACGAAATGAAACGTCGGACTAACGAAAAACATCGAATTGATAATAGGTCAACTGATTCAGTGGCAGACGTGACTTCGATGAAGTAAAAAAATACGAAACGATAATAGTTGAAAAGTTTTAGGTGAAATGACATTCGGTAAAATATTTTTCGAACTTATGATAGGTAACCATAAAATTCACTTAGAAACGTTGTCATCTTTTTAGATATGGGATTGAAACAAATTTTTTTCATGCTTCGGTTTCATGTTTGGGGAGTACCACCCCAAATTTTTTTATTCGTAATTTTACTATACCATTGTTAGGAGAAATAGCACAAATTACACCTCATTCCAAATTTTCATAGATATAGTGCCAATAATCTCCAAGTAAACTGGCTGACTGTCAACCGGACAGACGAACATGAAAAAATTATAAGGGTTTCGTTTTTGCCATTTGGATACGGAACCCTAAAAAAGGACCAAGTTCATAAAATAATTCAGAGGTTTATTACGTTTGTAGAGGTATGAGGAACAGGGTGTAAAGTTGACTCATCCTCCATAGAAAAGGGAGGATCATCCGACCAGACGGGTGTCTTGTCTTGTCTAGTGGGCAACTGCCCTACAATTGATATTGGGGTGTTGTATACCGCATGATCATTTTTACCGTTCGAAAAAAATTGGGTATAATAGGTGAACGGAGTAGAAGCCTATGAAACAGTTTTTTTTTTATCTATAAAAAATATCGTAATTCAAATCATACGCACCCTACTAAATGCGAGGAATTTATCAATGAATTCGTAGCTTTCCTTAGCGGCCGATAGGTAGTTGCCGCACTTGCCGTCGGCCTCTTTGATATCCTTTCGCAGGCGCACAAGCCGCTCGCGCATCCCCCGCCCGCCCGCGTGGTCAATGCTACTAAGCAAATATTTGCCGGGTATGGCTTCTGTTCCACTTACATAACACACCATATTATTCTCGAGATGGTAAAAAATTTCAGCCGGTATTAGTTGGTCATGGCCCATGACCAACACACACACACACACACACACACACACACACACACACACACACACACACACACATGACATATGACACACACACACACACACACACACACAATGCACATGACTCATGACACATGACTCATGGGGTAGGTAAATGCTGCTTGCGCGATGCAGCATTTTGCGTGACGTCAGTGAGATGCGTAGTTTGCATGTGGCGTTGCAGATGCTGCCACAGGTTCCTTGCTACTGAATACAACTTGGCAACTTTTCAAATTGACGAGTGTCGTCACGAACGTCAAGTTGATCGGTACTCCTTGCTGTTGTTTAGTGTTTTAAATATAAAAACTTTTTACAAAAAAAAAAAAAACGACTTCCGAAAAAAAACACGACAAAGTGAAAAATAACTTTAATTTCGGAAGTCGGTGGCAAAAAACGAAAATTCAAAACCAAAGACACCGTCTTCCGACATTTTTTATTTTTCACTTTTTAGTTGCGGTACCTACCCGAGACAAATTCGAATACCAGTACCTGCTATGTAAATAACAGTCACAGGAAGTTATCATCATATCATCCACATATACTAAGTGGGAAAAATACGTATTATTGAAGCTTACTCAAAAATTATCCATGCAAAGTTAATAAAATTTATATGGGACCAATCCGGGAGCATACCCTTTCATACAAAAAAAGAATTTTCAAAATCGGTCCACAATTGACGGAGAAATCGGCGGACATACATTAAAAAAACATACATACGCGTCGAAAATATAACCTCCTCCTTTTTGGAAGTCGGTTAAAAATAATCTATACAGGAAAAGTTTTTATCCACTGCGCAAATTTTGACAAATTAAACTTAAACGAGTTTTATTGAACATACTTTTTTTATTTTGATACGTCATAGTACAAAAAAAAAAGTTATTGTTAACGAAAGATGTTTACTTTAAAAGTGGTTGCATGGCTACCCGGCGGCGAGCGGCGAAGCGGAACGCGCGAAAGTACCTACCTATCAGCTGTTCGCTCGCTCGATTCGCCGGCGTAGGTATTTACGTGGGTTATACTTACAATGTATTGATCGCTAACTTTATCAGATTCGAACTAGACTCTTTTATGTTTAGGCCGTGACCTGAAGTTATTTGAAGAGTAATTCCAATTTTACTTTAATGGGCTTAGGACCATCAAAATACAGAAAATAAAGCATTATTATCTATTCAATTTACATTACTTAATACCTTATGCCGCTAAAATGGTCTTTTCCTTTCACGGGGTTAAGGATTCCATGGGCTTTCACCACTCAGTACATACACTCGCACCATCTCATAAAACTCGCGGTTAGTGAAGTCTGACATCGTGACCGGTAGGTCTGTACAAGTACGACACACGTGCAGCGCGGGAAAGCGATTAGACGCGACGTCACAAGACAGCGCGTGCGATGAGCGAACTGTCGGTCACAGCAGACAGCACCCGGCGCGCGGGCGTCGCCTTGCCGCCCGGTGAGGGAGGGGAGGTTCAACACCGCCGCCGCTTGGGCCGGCCACCGCGCCGCGCGCGTCCATTGATATTATTACGAATAGATTGTGTCCATATTTTGCTGATTTAGTGTAGGATAAAAAAAAATTGAATAAATAATGGAAATGTGTTCTATTACTGATTTTGAACCACCAAAAAAAATTTGCGCACTGGTTAAAAAATTTTCCTGTATAAAAGAACAATTATAATACAGAAAGTTTCCACATACAATAATTCAAGACACGAAACGTTATCTACGTAGTGCACAAGTGCAGTGCATAATAGTATTTATTGTATAAACATAAATCTGTACACGAGACCAAAATCTACCCTTAACATTAAAACGAATTAAATTCAAATACTTAAATTAATTACAACACGAAAAGCTTTTTCAGCAATTATAACTAGCTCTTGGTCAATCATTCCTTTTATTTTTTCAGGTGTTTATGATAAAGTAGTGACTAGACATCCTGAAGAATTTAAAAAAGCATTGGACCGCATTATACCACAAACCGAGGGGAACATATATGAGCTCGATTGTTGGGAACCGGCAATGAAAGGATTACTCCAAGCACTTAACAAAAGTAAAAACGACTCTTACATCTTCGTATTCACTGATGCCCCAGCTAAGGACTACATCGACAGCCCATATGTGATAGAAATGTGCCAAAAGAAACAGACTCAGGTAAACTGGGCTGACTGCCCACAGCTCGAAGTGCATCGGATAAAAAATTTTGTTCCTCTTACATTTCGGCGCTGCGCTAAAGCATTCTTGCGATACTGAGCGCACAGCGCCGGCGCAGTGAAATACTCGTATATACTCGTAGTACTTTTATTTTATTCATAAAAAAATAGAAAAAAAATAAATTAAAAAAAATTTAAAAAATTGGTTGTTATTAAAAGCAAATGTTGGAGATTATTTTAGTATAAATACTACGTACGAAAATGATGTAGACCTTCGGAGATATTCAGACTTGTTTCCAAACCTTGTCAGTAGAAAATTGAATTAGGTCCAGTCATTTTTTCTTTATATAAAAGTCATATAACAAAAATGTTCAATCTGCCTAGCCTTTTCCCAACTATGTTGGGGTCGGCTTCCAGTCTAACCAGATGTAGCTGAATACTAGTATTTTACATGGAGTGACTGCCTATCTGACCTCCACAACCCAGTAACTGGGTAATACAATACCCCTTGGTAAGACTGGTGTCAGACTTTCGGGCTTCTGACGACTCGTAACGACTGTCAAAGAACCACGAATGACAGCCGGGACCAACGGCTTAACGTGCTTTCCGAGGCACGGAGGATTCTCGGTATGTAAAGATGGTCACCCATCCACTGACCAACCCCGGCAAGCGTAGCTTAACCTGATGGATCGACCAGTGCGGCTGTTGTTACTTAGCCACGAGCTCCTCCTCCTCTCATATAACAAAAATGTATTCTATTATTACAAAAGTATCGGATATTTTTAATATGAGTAAAATTGTTTTAAAGAATTATATTCAACAGAATCCGCAAATTAGAGCTCTCAAATGAGCTCTACATGAGTTTTTGCCAAAACATGCATCAGGAGAACGATTATTGCTAGATAAATAAATAAATAATGAAAAAATCGCTTTATTATTGTTGTATAATTTTTACCAAGTAATTGTTATTAATAATATAACCAACGAATAGTATTCAATTTCAACGAGGAAATCATGCATCTACGCGCATTTTTGTAATAGGCCCCTTAACACACGCTCTTTACTTACAGATAGTGTTTGTGCTCACGGGCAGATTTTGTAAAGGAAAAAAATATATAGTACCTGAGGCACGCGATGTTTACTTTGACATAGCAGTCGCATGCTCTGGGCTTGCGATGTTCGTTACTAAGGAAGAAGTACACAAGGTGAACACTTTGTATACTGAGTATATTACTTAAAGCTTTCAAGGATACTAAACGCCCGTAGACATCATAACAATAAAACTTCTATTGTGTCTCCTTCAATGTCCTTGAAAGCGTTAATAATAAATTATGAAAAAAAATTACGAAATCGATTATTATCATATACAATTATTTATTTTAGATTTTCGGACCGATAGAAGAAATAATAAAAGGCAACAAAACTGTGATTACCACGGCGTCAGTACCAGCCGGCGTTTCCAAAAATATTCCGGTAAGTACCTATATTTTTTGATTTTAATAGATATTTTAGATATTGATCTGTATTTAAAAGGAAAATTATAGTGGTTTGCAACACTCTGTTACAGTTTGGTTCCGGACCTAAATGTGAACCCGACTCGCTCTTGGGCAATTTTTAGTTTTACATAATCAAGTAGATTTTTTATATTTTTAGCTCACAACTGACTATTCTACAATATAAAATCTATAAGGTACAAGCTGTGTGCCCGATGGAATATTCCATCGGTAAAAATAATGAACTTCCATGCAAACTTTCATCCTCAAACTCAAAGCATTTATTTCAAATAAACCAATTACAGGCGGTTTTGAATTGTAAAGGGGTCGGTAAATCAGAAAGATGAAGCTAGTTGCCCCAGGTTCATATGGAGAAGAACGGGCAAGAAACTCCACGGACACTCTTTTAGATCAAAATATTGGTTACATCATTCATGTTGAAATTATATAAATGTGAGAACAATTTAGAAAGAACGTTAAAAGCGAACGTAATAAAAATATTTAAACAAAAATAAGCCGTGACAGCCGGCGGCTGATGAACGTCGGGTGAACGGGCGCCGTCAGTAGGGACTGGTACTCCCTTAGGAGGACCAGTCCCTGCTGACGGCGCCCGTTCACGAACATGACGTGTGGATCAGCACCATTCAGCTCAACCATTTTAAAGGATCCTTAATGATCCAACACACACCACCACCAGCGAGAAATTTGAGTGTGCATGACATTCTGTCAACCGCTAGGGTACATTAACGTCAATGAAAGGCGTAGGTACTCAATGAAAGGCGTAGGTACTCAATGAAAGGCGTAGGTACTCAATAAATGGTAGTTTAATAGTAGGTAAATAGTACTCACACCATGTGCTACGGAATTATTATATACAATACTAAGAGATTTAATGTATACAATGCAAAGATAGTTTTTACAATCTTCAGCAGCTCCAGCAATATTTTCAGATGCTATCAATTAATTTATGTGCCATTGTTGAACAGGACCAGCATTGAACTAAGCATTTTTGTCAGCAATGTAAACCCCCTACTCATAACTGTAATACTGCGCATTTTTTACAAGATTTACATTTTATTTCATTCAATTAAAGTATGTAGGGAGGTATTTTAAACAGTACCCCATGTAAAATTTGTCTACTTGTAACGGCTAGGGCTGCGAAGGGTAGGCTGCGCAGGCCGTTAACTCATAGGTAGGTAGTTAGGTAGAAAATAATTGAAACCCGGATAGGTTAATACATATATTTATATAGGTAGGTAGCAACATTCGGCTAGGTCGTGGGTAAGGTCACTGAACACTTGAGTTACTGAGCACTCGCACATGTAGTTAGGGAGAGTACCGTCCTTGGCAGCACGTGGACGCACAGAAGTGGGAGGCCTGCTCAGCACAGGCTTGGCAATAGGCCGGACGGCGTTCATTAGCCCGGTGGTATTCAGCATCAGATCAGGTCAAGACCTGGGCAGCTTGCGGTAGCATGCCACAATATAAATAATATAGAGTCACACCACAATATTGACAAAGCCGTAATTTTCACAGACTCTCTTAGCTGTTTGCAAGCTTCAGTACAAATCATTTCAGGTAACGTTGTTGTCCAAAACTGAGGTAGGTAGGTAGGTTGGTATTTAATCAACATACAACTTGACACTGACCTGCAAATTGCAAAATCTCGTAAGAAAATTTGAATTTCGCGGGCTAAGTTAGTGCATCCACCTAAAGTATTTTTATAATTTTATTTACAGTTCACAATAGATGACTACACTGATTATGTCATCATCTCTGCATCCGGAAAAAATGTTACATTGATAATAAACAAACCCTCAGTTTCTGTAACAAAAATAATGTCGACCGATAATGCAATAGTAAGTTTAATAAGGTTACGATTCCACAGGCGACGGCAGACAGCAGCAGCAGTGCGACCCAAATGCAATATCTGACCGCAGTGACGTTCCTGGCTTCTATGTACCTATTTCGATAAAAATACCTACTTTCGTAGATGGTAACAGTGCCGCCGAGGGTGATTTCATTGAAATACGTCAGCCATTGTAGTTGGGAGCTGCCATCTGCAGTCTGCCGTCACCTGCAGAATATTAACTAAGAGGGCTACCAATAATTGGTCGACTTGTTCACACACGTTTTTGCCGTTAAAATACTTGTCCATAAAAATCCACATAACACCGATGACCGTGTCACACATGTAACCCTACATGTAACCAACAAACCGTAGCTTTTTACTGCGAATATCATGTGCGTACAAGAGGCCTTTGGGTGAGGTTCCTATCTTATAAATGTTTGATACAGCAAGTTGGCAGGACAGCGCTTTGCAGCGACAACCCGGAAAACGACCACTACCTACAGCTGAAAAATAAAACACGTACTCTGTGTAGTTTACACCGACGCCAGAAGCCACTGATAGCATTTCGTTGCGATAGCATTTAAAGTGGCATCTTTTGGCATCTGAATGACATTGACAAGGGGGCGTTGTTGTTAAACTTTTGGGAAATTGTATTGACAAAACAAGATGGCAGCGTTAGTTCCGATTTTGGCCGCGCGCCAAAAGAACCTTTTAGCGCTGTACCATGGAATTAGTATCCACTCACGGAGTTTAGAAAGAAGTATCAACTATAAAGTAAAACCGTTGTACCTTCAATACCAGCCGGTTCCTGATAGCTTGATCTTGATCTGCATTGAAATCTGCTGTCAAATCCCACATTTAATTAGCACAGCAGATTAGAATCAGCTGATGTGACAAAATAAGCCAGTGACTGCTCTTTGTAAAGGAATGGCTTTGATATTCAACTGTGTCTGTGTAGCTGGTTTAAGATTATTGAAGTACTAAATACATTTTAAAATTATAGGTACTAAAATTAAGTAACCCTCAGCCTGGCACTTATGTGGCTACTGTGAAGGGTAAGACAAAAACGTCCGTCGTAATCACCGGCAGGACTGATTTCTTCTTCAGTCATGGCTTCTCCGAGTTAAAACCCAAGTCGCTGAGCGATACATCGCCACAACCGAAATCTGGTGAGTTTATGAATAAACGTAATCCATTTAAAATATTTTCAGAACGGCATGTTTAAGTCCGGGCTTCGGACGCCAATCCAATATCACAATAATTCTATAAATTTACTTACAGATGCAAAGGGTTATCTGTCCATATCCGTCACTGATGATAATCACTCAATGAGAATAGAAGTAGCGATGATTTTAGACATGGATGGAAAACCAATTATAGAAAACCTGCCTCTAACGGAGATCTCTAAAAATTTTTACATAACGGATCCGTTTGTTGCACCATCACAAAGGTTCAAAGTGGCCGTAAGTACCCACAATTTATATTTTGTAATAGGGTCATAAACTCTAAGAAATCATACTGTACCTGCACTATTAACGCATTTTTTCTTGAATAGAACAGTTTCCAGTAATAAAATAGTTTTCATTAATAGTTGGCTATTAATGAAAACTATTTTAGTGGCACAATTTTTTTTTAAATGTTTCTGTTATATTCACGACCATGTTTGTCTTGGGTGTCTCGTTATCGAGCATATTTTCAACAAATTAGACCAAAACATAACATAAATAATAAGAAACACTCGAGGTACCTATATAAATGAGGGTAAAATGTAATATTTACTTACCGGATATTCGCAAACACCGTAAGTTCATAATAAATAAAAAAAATAAAAAAATATATACTCGTATATATATGGTAATTTCTTAAGAAATAAGCAGTACCTTTGTACTCATAATTATGTTTATGTCGTATCTGTATTAATTTTACTGTGTGAACATAAATAATAAAATAAATAAATAAATCTCGCAATTGTAAACAGGCGAAAAATTCTTTTTTCAACATTTATTTCTACATCTTAATATGATGTAGAAATAAATAAATAAAGATATATTTATGATCATATTTTTCTTTGTGTAATGTAAATGACATTACTTGCTCACAACTTTTCGCCAGTTTATAGTCGCGAGATTTATTATGAACTTACTGTGTTTGCCAATCGAGTAAATATTACATTTTACAGGCACTGGTTAATGATGCACAAACTTAAATAGAGATAGGTGTCTGAGGCAGGAGATCCTGAGTAGTCCATAGTTTATGTCTATCCGTATCTTATCTAAAGCTGCTGTATTGGGCAGCTAACATTCGCGATTCTCGGCAATTTCTGTAGCATTATCAGCCTATAGCGTTGTCCTCTGCTGGGTGCATCGCTAGAAAGATTACAGGCATCTTTCTGTGAGAGCGAACGGGCCGTAGTCCATCACGCGGGCCGGGTTGGTTTTCGGTGGCAATTTCTGTATTATCTTGGAATTGCTCGGTGTTGCTAAGAATTGCGCAATTGAGCCTATGCAAATGCATCATTATGAGAATCTATTTTCAATTGTTATAGGTAGAAGGAGTCGTTAAAGCTACTAACAAACCTATAAAAAGGACTGCCAAAATCCCTGTCTCGCCACCACCGCCAAAAAGTAAGTTCAACTTGGATCATCTTATTCTCAATTTCTCTTACTATCATGGAAACTAAATGGTTCGCATCGGATTCTTAAACTTACCATTGCAAATAGCATAGTACATATCTACTCGTACTACTTTCTCCTATCTGTCAATAACAGTCCAAACAAAAAACGCTGTCTGGAAGACGTCTCTGCAAGAAGCTTCCAGAGTTACAAAACCGACAGTGGTTGCACATTGGTGTTGGTCTACCTCTTGATCTACCATTGGGTAGATCAATCGATTGAAGTTTTTATTCAATGTAATCAAAAAACTAATACATTGTGTTTTTTTTTTACTTTTAGTTGCTCCTAAGGTACAAGGAGTAACTGTCATGAAAGTCACCAAGGGTAAAACTGCTGCCTTTGAATGCAAGTAAGTAGCAATCATTCAATATTTCGGTTATAGTAGCAAGCATCATATCATAGTTAACGTATATTAAATTATTTAATTATTCACATTGAAATACTTTCTCAAAATTCGCACACGTGGGCAATGACTTCAGCAATCTTGGCAATTGTGCTTAATATAACGCGTCGACCTAGGCAACACAGCAATTGACGGTAGCTCAAACATTGTATAAAACTGTCAAGAACTGCGCTGATTCAGTTGCCCGTGTAAGCGCAACATCACTCTCCTGCCCATATTTATTTAGGGTCAGTGCAACAAGCCGTCATCTCGGAACTCACCCCTACTCCAGCCATATCATCTTCCACACCGTCCATCCATCACATCGTTTTTTTGGTCTTTCCCTACTCTTATAGCCATCCAAAGTCTGACTGAATTTTAGAGATCACATTTCTACCCTTGCGACGGAATCTTTTAGGCGCTTGGGATTTGTTTTGCGAAATGACTTTCACAATCCCAATATTATTAGGCTATTGTACAGCACTCTGGTTCCAAGTAAGCTTGAGTCCTGTGCCTGTATTTGGCACCCTATACCGCGACCCAAATACTGATGCTAGAAACGGTACAGAAAACCTTCTTAAAATGCCTCTTCCAAGTTTATACCATTTCTGTACATTCTTATCCCTACTGTCTTTTACGGTCGTTGCTTTAACTTGTAACATGATTTGACTTTAACCGACAAATACATCGAACACCGTCAGAGCCGCCGGCACTGTTTGCGCAACTGTCATCAAAAATTGTAGCCAGAGCCGAATCCCCAGTCTGTCGTACTTTAAAGATACTTAATGCTCTTCTGACTGCCAACCCTGAATGTGATGTGTTTGCGGATGAATGGATTAAAATTATGCGCATTTATCTGGTGTTCTATGAGAGAAAGTATGCACTGTTCCATGTTAGTTTTAAATTAAATTATATACAACATAACGTAATAATTGATTTTATGTTAATTGTTTAATGTAATTGGTGTTGTACCGTTTTACTTGGCTATAATAACTATTTATTTTTCTCATTGCTCCATTTTGCCCATATCATGTTATTTCTTTGACATGACATTTCTCTGATATATTTTGCTTAAGGCAATCATTTCCAAAATATAATACTCGTAAATATAAAATTATTTATTATAAAATTCAACCAACCCTACAATATCGGTCCTAAAGGTCCATAAAAAAGATTTATTAAAAATAGTATCTGGTCGACCGAGCTCTGCTCGGGTGAAAATAGATAAAAATAAAGTCCAGTTATACCAACGTTGTAACTAGGGTTGCCAACCATACTGTTAAAAACAGTATTATACTGTTTTTCACTTTAAAATACTGTTTACTGTGTCAACAAAAATAAAGTATATAAATATACTGTTTTGACTGACAGAGCTATGCCTAACCAAAAAGTTTCATCTACTACGTGGAACATCGTGCATGCACCTGGGCATGGCCACAGTGGTTCAGAAAACCCTAATTTCAGAATCAAACTGTCTCGAATTTTCTGGTCAAAGTTAATAGTTATTTGTTACCACTTATCATAACACCTTTTAAATACTAGTATTATAGTTAGTTCTGCAAAATGAGTATTCACAGAATTAGTGATTTCAGTGACGAATGCTAAGTGATGGGACAACAGAAATAGAGCTTAAAAAAGCATTCAATCAAAAAAATGCTCCTCGTCTATTTGGTGAGGTTTACGAACGCCTTCAAAATTGGTGCTCAATTGATGAGTTGCGCGACCAGCACTAATGAATTATGTATCTATTAAAATCATAAAACAAATACTTAAAATACTGTTTATTTTTTCGAGATACTGTTAAATTTTCCGAAATATTGTTTATTTTCCCATTTGACCATAATTATACTTTATTTCTTGTACAAAAAGTTGGCAACCCTAGTTGTAACACATTCTCAAGGCTGTGAAAATACAGAAACCGAATTTTCCCAGATATGAGACCTAGCTAGATCATTTTTTCACCCCCGTAAACCCTTATATTGCAACTTTCATCGAAATCGTTACAGCCGTTTTCGAGAACGTGGTATACTATCGGTGGTGGACTATCGGATAGCTTTTTTCTTTGTCAATATGATCCTCTGTTTTATGGTTCATATTGACATTGACAACAATTTACTTTCTGCTTTGCTTGCATTGTAAAACGAATTTATTCGGTAACAATTACTTAGTTTTACTTAATTCAGTACGGACAAATAATTAACGATAAATATAAAAGGGCATTGAGAAACAAACCAAAATATTCAACTAAAGATGCAAAACAAACAACAAAGCAAACAAACAAGCAACAAACAAACTAGAGCATGTCAATAAGTTTTTAGAAGATACGTTAAATATTTCCCTGTATTAAATCAATCTAACTTCCTCACATATCTTTTTTCTCCAAGTGAATTTTGACATACTGTCTTAGGATTAATTAAACTACTCCCTGAGGGCATAAAAGATAGACATCGTTCATAGTGCTATAATGCCGTTTTTTTTTTATGTCCGCCGATTTCTCCGTCAATTGTGGACCGCTTTTGAAAATTCTTTTTAGTATGAAAGAGTATGCTCCCGGATTGGTCCCATATTAATTTAATGAACTTTGCTTGGATAGTTTTTGAGTAAGCTTCAATAATACGTATTTTTCCCACTTATTATATGTGGATGATATGAAGATAACTTCCTGTGACTGTTATTTACATAGCAGGTACTGGTATTCGAACTAAAAAGTGAAAAATAAAAACTTTTTACAAAAAAAAACTAGTAACTAGTATTTCAGCAGTCGATGTTCAAACTAAAACTGAAATTAATTACCAATCGAGAGAGAGACAAATTTACTATGGTGTGCCTCAGGGAAGTGTGCTTGGCCCTTTATTATTTTTATGCTATATAAATGACCTTCCGAAAACCATACCACATCCTATGACCCTATTTGCTGATGACTGTACTATAGTATTTTCTGGTAAAAATATTGACTCATATGAAAATGACATAAACAGTAGCTTAAGTCTAATAATTCAATGGCTAAATAATAACAACTTGCAGATTAATTTGAATAAAACTCAAATTATGACATTTAAACAAAGAACTAATCCTAAAATTCTTGACATTAATTATGACCATAATAAGATTATTTACATGGAACGGACCAAATTTCTAGGTATTTGGCTAGACGTAAACATGACATGGAAAACACACATGGAGACTATGGTAAAAAAAAATCATCAATTTTGCTATGCATTACACAATTTGAATAAAGTTGCAAATCGTAATACTGTCCTTACTGCATATCATGCATATGTCTCCACAACTCTTCGTTATGGCATAATATTTTGGGGCAACTCTACCAATAAAGAAACGGCATTTAAGGCCCAAAAACAATGTCTTCGAGCCATATGTTTGTTAAAAACCACCGAAAGTTGCAAACCATTTTTCGTTAGTTTAAAAATACTTACGCTTCCATCCCTCTATATTTATGAAATTTCAATATTTGTTAAGGAGAATCTGTCTAAATTTGAAAACCTTAATACTAGACGTCACCAAAGCACACTAAAATAAAAAAAAACACAATACTGCACTTTTCTCAAAGAGTTGTCTCGGCATGGGTCCAAAGATTTTCAATAAACCACCAAAAACTTTAAAAAGCATGAACAACATAAACCACTTTAAATCGCAACTTAAAAAAATCTTATTTGAAAAGGCTTTCTACTCTATCAATGAGTTTTTAGATGATAGAAGCATAAAATAAAAAATGTCCGATCCACTTATTATTCTGTCTTGTTTACGACGTTACTTGTTTTGAATGGTTTTATTTAGTTTGTAGTATTTTTTTTTTTTTACGCCTAATTTGTACGCCTTGCAAGGCAAAACATAGTGATACAACGCAATTTTTTTTATACCATGTACCATATTACCTATGTTCAACAAATAAAATACTTTGACTTTGAGAAGTTATTGAGGAATAAAACTCGCAGAGTATGAAAACTTGGGAGAAAGTTATTGAAAGGCGACTGCGAGAAGAGAAGGAAATTTCACAATACCAATTCGGTTTTATGCCAGCGGCGTAATAACGTAACACACTTACAGTAGCAATGGCTTTGATTTTGACAGTTCAACAACATTAAATGTGTTATTTACGTTGTAGATCAGACAAATGTTTCATTTAATTTTCCTTCGAAATCATTCAGATTGTGATTGATAGTGTGTTACGCAATTAGGGTGATGGCGGGGCTCGATGGATGCCATTATCGCTATTCGGCAGCTGTGCGTGAACTACAAAGGAACGCATAAAACTTGAATAAGGTATTCGTTGACCTCGAAAAGGCATACAACCGGGCAGTGAGGTTTTGTTTATTGGGCCCATAAGGAAAGAGAAGTGCCTGGGAAGTATGTGGAGTTCACCAGAGTGATGTTCAGTCGATGCAGTACTTTAGTAAGGTCACAGAGTAAGGTCTACATCGGGCACTACTAGCTACTTCAATGTGAGTGTCGGCTTGCTCCAAGGGTCGGCTCTCAGCCCTTACCTCTTTCTGATGATAATGGATGCTCTTAAATCGGACATCCATGGCAAAGACTGGAGAGTCTTGTTCGAGATTGAGCAGAACCAAAACCGAATACTTGTTTTGCGATTTCGGCGGTCTCCAGTCCAGTACCTATATCTATCGCCAGAACGTCTTTACCGATCAGCAGATCGGTATCGGTTGGGAGCGACTTCTGGTACCTCAAATGAATGGTTGTTTGTGCAAGGTGTTGGCAAAAAAGACCGAGACGTAACGTACTGGATTCAATCAAGATAGATGAAATGGCGACAGGTCACAGGAACAACTTACAACCCACGGATGCCCTTTAAGTTAAAGTGGAATATCTACAAGACGGTGATAAGAACTGTCTTACTATATGGATTGGAATGGTGAGCCGTAAAAAGACGGATGAGAAAAGACTGCATGTAGTGGAGATGACAATGTTGAGATGCATGTGTGGACTAGATTCGATAAAGTAAGATTTTTTTTGTGTTTTAAAGTTTATTCTTCAATTTGTCAACAGTTATAGCCTGATTGAAAGACCGATGTGAAATCTTGTTATATACTCATTTAGATTTTCTCATAATGTTGAATTTTTTGATTTACTTCATAATTTTTTTTTGCCGCGTATTGTTTATTTATATTATCTTATTACACATGTATATATCGTTTATTATTTATAATTTTTACAGGAACTCCCAAAAAATTTAATACTTACAATAATAAATGGAAGAATCGATATCTTTCCGATTTAGTCAATCACTAGCGTATATGTAAAATAAATGGCTTTTGCACAGCACAACGATAGCGATCGATGTTTTCGTGTGAGTGAGTTGTACTGTGCATGGTAAATGCATGCTGTGTTAATAGTAATATAAATTCGTACGACAATCGAAATTGTTGTCGATAGCCTACGTTAGTGGATCTGCACAACCACACCACTATCTCGTCGCAAGACTCAGCGGCCGTACCACGCGATGCAACCGCTTAAAGAAAATATCGTTTTAGGATTATTAAATCGCTTGTCCAGTCACTTAGCAACATACTTAGGTAGTGGTAAAGAAGCCATTGTATTTACTGCAATAATAGTACAGTCGCTGTGGTACATGAAAACTAAAATAACGTAGTAAAGGCAAAAAATATTTTATTATTTGTTGTTTTTCATGATTTTCAACACAAATATATACTTGTGCTGATAATATACTCGTATAATAAGTGTTTCTATGATTTATAAAGTTTTTGTTTGGCTTCGATTTTTACAAGAAACCACTGAACAACACGGTATTCTTAAATATTATCACATCGCGTTCGAAAGCGCACTAGTTAGCGGTAACGGCCATTTGCCTGAGACATGAAGATTGTGAGCACGACGCGCAGACACAGACACGCCCCCATGACACTTCTCCTGTTATTTATATTTCCATGGTGGTGCCAGTAACAGAAAAGTTCAAAGGCAATCGATTGTCCGGGTATGAGCATGTTATGAGGAGGGATCAAACGCATAATAATATAACTAAAAGATTGATGATTATTAATTTTGATGGACGGAGAGGTATAGGAAAACCAAAAGGAAAGATGAATGCATTGTGTGAGAGATGATATGAAAGAAAAAAGAGAAAATTAGTGAGAGTAGAGAGTGATTGATGGCTGGCAGGGGTAAATGTAAGAAAAAAATCGTGTGGGGCCGATCCCAAAGATCATGGTTAAAGAGCAAAAAGAATAGGAAAGTATAGAAGACACATGGAATATAATTATACTAAAAAATAAAAACTGTCACAATCATCTTTAATCGTTTTACTTAAATTCTTGCAGAGTTGTGAGTGGTTACCCTGCACCAAAAATTACGTGGCTGTTTTTGGGCAAATCTGGTTCAAAGTTAACAATTTTATACGGTTCTGAAAGTGTGCTGCGTATAACGAATGTTGAGGACAAACACGGGGGAAAATATAAGTGTGTGGCGGAGAACGAAGCAGGCAAAGATGAACACGTCACAACATTATTTGTTCGAGGTAAATTCAATTGAAATAATACATAAAGATTATTTTTAGGACTGCATCAACTTATCTGGGCTACATAGATATATTTTGATTGGTTTTTTAAGTATTTTCTTTTAACAGATCGACCAAAAATAGTTTCAAGTGATTCTAACATCTACGAAAGCACCGAGGGAGACGCTTTGCTGAGGATTCCGTGTGTCGCAACCGGTCTGCCCAAGCCGAGCATCACTTGGAAGTGGAACGGCTTTGTCATCCATCCAAGTAAGATACTTACGGACAGTAACATTTTATCCTACTCAGAAACGTCTTTGAGTGAATTTAAAAACTTCCACAACAGTACCTAGTGGTAGTTGTGTCAGGCTGCTTCAATGTACGCCCTGCAGCTAATGTCTCGTCAAACGCGGCGAACAAAACAAAGATCTGATTACAAAAGAATTGTGTCTTCATTCATAAGTTCTCTTGTGTTTCAGACGCAAGGTATTCAATAGAGAACGGTACGCTCATAATAAGAGATCCGAAGGTGAGCGACACTAACTCGTACACTTGCGAGGCGAAGAATGAGGTCGGTGCAGTCAGTGCGACGTTCATAACGAAAATCTATCGTGAGTACATAAACGGTTATCATCTTCTTATATGAGTACTAACAAAACTGAATGATATCTAGGTGTAACAGAAACTTACAACTAAGACTGCATTTAGCATGTACTTCATTGTTTACAGAGGCACCACAAGTATCAGGAGTTCCTAATAAGAAAGTAAAAATAGGAAAGCCGGCTAGTATCGAGTGCACGTAAGTATTTTAATACTTGAATAAAAAGAATCGTCTTGAAAACTACACCCATTCACTACCAATGGATGACCAATAAAATCGATAACTCAAGAATCTTATTAGGGTTGCGCTTGAAGGCTTGATTTCGTGCTTACCTGTCCAGTAAGTTCACAAGCAAAGCGCCTTAAGCAATGATGTTGATGAAGATGATGCGACTTTTCGTAAGTGTTCACTTGTAAATGTTCAAGTGGACATTCTTCAATCATTTCATAATCTTTCAGGGTCGTCATAGGTGAACCAAAACCTACAATAACATGGCAAGTTATAGACAACTCCGGCTCCAATTCAAATATTCCCGGATCAGACACAGTGCTGCATATTTCAAGCGTGGAGAACAGACACGCGGGACGCTACAAGTGTGTAGCAAAGAACAAAGTTGGAAGTGATGAACACATCACAACACTTGAGGTTCAAGGTGCGGAGACGTCAAATCTAATATCGACCTAAACGAAAAGTATAACCGACGGAACAAGAATAGACTAATACTGCCCATCAAATACTTAAAATTTATCGGGAAAAGCCCATATTCAAGACTAGCTAATATATTTAACAAATTACCGGAAAGTTTAAAATCCCTACCAAATGACTCAATTTTCTCGAAACAGTTGAAATCTCTGTTAATAAAGAAAGGATATTATACCGTTGAGGAATTTAAAACTGACAAATTGTGAATTGATTGACCTTGTAACAATATGCTTGACGCACTTTTAAGTGAAATAATAAATTAATGACTTTAATATATTATGCTTACCTATAATGACTAAAATGCATGAAAGAATTAATAATAATGATTTATTTGAAATAAAATGTAATAATTAAATAACGAATGTTTAGTAAAATGTAATGTATTGTTATAATTAGAATCAATATTATATTATATTATATTATTTAATCATTTGATATGAAACATTTGCAGTTTCCTTACAGGGTGCATGTCTTAATACTGTGTTATGAAATTTGAATGCATGCCTATTTACCAGTGTTTTACATGTTAGCAAATAAATAAATAAATAGATTTAAGATTTTTCGCGATCGCACTTCTAGCAGAGACAAACAAACGTATTGTAAACAATTAAGTATATTATTACCAATCTATTTACAGATCTTCCAAAAATAGTTTCAAGCGATTCTAACATCCACGAAAGCACTGAGGGAGACCCTTTGCTGAGGATTCCGTGTATCACATCCGGTCTGCCCAAGCCGAGTATCACTTGGAAGTTGAATGGCCGTGTCATCCATCCAAGTAAGATACTAACAATATTATTTTATCCTATTCAGACACGTCTTTGAGTGAATTTAAAAACTTCCACAACCAACAGTAGTGGTAGTTATGTTTGACTGCTTCAATGTACGCCCTGCAGCTAATATCTCGCCAAACGCGGCGAACAAAACAAAGATCTGATTATAAAAGAATTGTGTCTTCATTCATAATTTCTCTTGTGTTTTAGACGCCAGGTATTCAATAGAGAACGGAACGCTCATAATAAGAGATCCGAAGGTGAGCGACACTAACTCGTACACTTGCGAGGCGAAGAATGAGGTCGGTGCAGTCAGTGCGACGTTCATAACGAAAATCTATCGTGAGTACATAAACGGTTATCATCTACTTATATGAGTACTAACAAAACTGAATGATATCTGGGTGTAACAGAAACTTACAACTAAGACTGCATTTAGCATTTACTTAATTGTTTACAGAGGCACCACAAGTATCAGGAGTTACTAATAAGAAAGTGAAAATAGGAAAGCCGGCTAGTATCGAGTGCACGTAAGTATTTTAATACTTGAATTAAAAAAATCGTCTTGTACACTACACCCATTCACTACCAATGGATGACCAATAAAATCGATAACTCAAGAATCTTATTAGGGTTGCGCTTGAAGGCTTGATTTCGTGCATACCTGTCCAGTAAGTTCACAAGCAAAGTGCCTTAAGCAATGATGTTGATGAAGATGATGCGACTTTTCGTAAGTGTTCACTTGTAAATGTTCAAGTAGACATTCTTCAATCATTTCATAATCTTTCAGGGTCATCAAAGGTGAACCAAAACCTACAATTACATGGCTAGTTATGGACAACTCCGGCTCCGATTCAAAAATTCCTGGATCAGACACAGTGCTGCATATTTCAAGCGTGGAGAACAGACACGCGGGACGCTACAAGTGTGTAGCAAAGAACAAAGTTGGAAGCGACGAGCATGTTACAACGCTTATTGTTGAATGTAAGTAACAATACGTAGACTTATCAATACGTAACTAACAATTTTGTCCCTGGGTGCAGGTAGAAAATATAGATCACCACTTGCTATGTATGATTTATTACTTCGTCTACTTTATTTTTAACCTTTCGTCTTCAGCTCTGCCAGGAATCACTACAAAATTAACAACAGTAGAAGGGATTGAAGGAGATCTAGCTTTGAGGATCCCTTGTGATGTCGTCGGTATTCCACAACCAGTAGTTACTTGGAAAATAAATGGCACTCAAATTACACCCGGTGAGTACACAATAAACAAAATTGATTAATATATTTTTTTTAATCGTAGACATAGTATCTGGATACTATGTCTACGATTAAATCATCGAGGTAAAATAAATAAACAGTTAATTACTAATATCAATAAATAATATGATCAATTGTCGAGGTCACTAGTTAACCATATATATTACAATACAAATTATTAAAAAAAAACATTGTAGTGAGTAGATTTTGTCAACAATAAATTAAAATTAAGTTAATATAACTTGACTTATAAAGTCAAATAAAATAAACAATTATATAAACTCATATAACTTGTCAGTAGGTAAGCTGGAGAAAGAACATAAACTTGTCTTGAGTTAATTACAGCGACCAACTATTCTTATCATTTAAGTAGTCGTTGATAGAATAGTATGCATTTGAACAAAGGTTGGATTTTACTTTCGCTTTAAACGCATTAAAACGAAAGTAAAATCCAACTATAGGAGTCGAACCCAGACCATGGTCGGGCATGCGATTAGTAAAAATCTCATTACTCTAATATCCTATTCTCAGCTATATTCATTCTGGTCGGACATTTAAGTTTAATTCACGCGAAAAAAAGAGTGACGGGATCGAATGGTAGACCCCTCCGAGCCTCGGAAATTACGTAAAGCCGGTGGTCCCGGCTGTCATTCGTAGATCTTTGACAGTCGTTACGGGTAGTCATACGGCCGAAAGTCTGACAACGTAGTCTTCCCGAAGGATATGGACTTTAATCTATAGTATTACCCAGTAACTGGGTCGTGGAGGTCAGAAAGGCAGTCGCTCCATGTTAAATACTGGTATTCAGCCGTATCCGGTTAAACTTTGTCAAGTTTGTTTGTTTTTTTTTTTTTAATTTAATTTTATTATTGTTGTTAGTTTTTTTTTTTTTTCTAATTTGGTTGTAAGTAATATTAGTTTAGGTTCTTAGCTGTCGCATTAGGGTAAACCCTGAAATGATAGTTTAAGATGTTATAAATAAATAAATAAGTATATATTTTTTCGACACTTAAGAAGAAACTATTTATAGATAACATTACTAAAAAAATATTGGAAAATCTACTTATTACTTATGAATAAATCGCTTATTTCAGATGGAAAGTATTCCATTGAGGATGGAGCTCTAGTTATTGTGAAACCGGAAGAAAATGATTCTGCATCGTACACATGTGAAGCTAAGAACAATGTTGGTTCCGTCCGCACTACGTTCCAAGCAGCAGTTGAAAGTAAGTTACTTTGCAAATTATTTATTTTCATACAAGATATTTAAATCTCTTAATTTATATAATACTCTGTCAAAAAAGTACCGGGAAAAGATCAATAATACACAAAATGATAGTTATTCATCCAAAATTATTGTATGGCCTTCAAAGTATGCTCCTTCGGAAACGATACACTTACGCCAACGAAAAATCCAATCATCAAAACATTTTTTAAACGCTTTTTAGGGAATTGAGTTTAGTTCTCGGCGCGAATTCTCCTTTATGTCTGCTACCGAATGAAAACGGGTGCCACCACGTTTCATATTCTCTGACGCAATCTCGGGGACTTTATCAATGTCGACTTCGGTGTTCAATAATGTATCATAATATTACTTTGCAAGTAAGTGTCGAGAGGCACATCATAAAAACAAAACTCGAAACCTCAAGTTGGTGTTCGATAATCGTTAAGCTACATAAGATTTGTTCTGTACTGAATACACGTGTATGACCGATACCAGTCAACGCAACAATTACACTTCACTAATTACATTCCAACATTGATACCCAAACTAAGCACGGGAACGGGAAGTGACGCTCCTGTGACCTTCAACTGACAGCTCGTTCAGCCAGTGATGTACGACCCTGCTTGTGGGATTAGGATTCGAAATACGATCTTCAGAATTCCGGTTATCACTAGTTAATGAATAAATATACATAAACCTTAAGCGATTAAAATATTTTTGTCTAGTTTTCGTGAGGAATGGTAATGTTAAATATTTCTAAATCGTATGTATTATTTTTCTGCAGAGCACCTCAAGACCTTCGGCACAAAGCATAACGTATACTTATTAGAGGGTGAAACTAGGGAACTGAAATGTGAAGCGTATAGTTCTGAATCTCAATCAGTTATGTGGTTTGAAGTAAGTACCTAACTATGTTCTCATTATTTCCGTGAAGATCTATATTATTGATTTAGGATCTCCAAAAAAATATAAAATATACACTGTACTGTGACGTCACTATTTTTGTACATGTGTGTGTGGGACTGTGAGGAAGAGGAGGGAAAGAACACAACAATGATAGACGATGCTTTTATATTGTGTTTTATATAATTATTAAGTTCAACACAATATTTAATAGACACGCGCGCACTATTCGGTAGCTAGTCGTCTTCTATTTTTTCATCAAACAAAAATCACATTCCTGGTTTACGAGGGGTGTTCAATAAATAGTGAGAATGAGTAAGACGCAATTATCTTTTATTATATGTTATTTTATTTTTCGACGTAGTCACCTTTCAGGTTTATACACTTTGTATATCTTTTCTCTAATCCTAAAATTCCCTTTCTAAAAAAATCTTCTTCCTGATCCCTTAAAAAATCATTTACGGCGGCGACTACTCCGTCATCATCTTCGAATTTCTGGCCCCTGAGATGTTCCTTTAAGCGCGGAAATAGGTAGAAATCACTAGGAGCAAGGTCCGGTGAATATGGAGGATGTTCCATCAATTCGAAGCCAGCTTCTTGAATGGCAGCCATCACAACTCTGGACTTGTGCGCAGGGGCGTTATCTTGGTGAAACAAAACAACTTTAGCGAGTTTGCCACGCCGTTTCTTGCGATTTCCTCACGCAACTTTGTTACTTGTCCTGCGTACATAGTCCCCGTAATAGTGGCTCCATGATTAAGATATTCGATCATTACCACCCCTTGGCTATCCCAGAAAAGAGAGCCCATGATCTTTCTATCTTTCTTTGGAGTTGGAGATGACGGTCGCTTCCAAGTCATGGACTGTTGTTTCGTTTCCGGGTCATAATGGTGAAGCCATGTTTCGTCCATAGTTATGAATCGAGCCAAAAATCGGGATCTTGTTGGAACAAATCCAAACAGCTTTGTGAAATTCTCAGTCGAGTTTGTTTCTGCGCGTCAGAAAGCATTCTGGGCACCCAGCGCGCTGACCCTTTTTTCATACCCAAATGGTCGTTTATAATATTATGGACACTTCCTATCGAAATCTTTACTTCTTCAGCTATAAAACGAACAGTAACACGACGATCCGCCAAGACAATATTTTCAATTTTTTAATCATTTGTTCAGTCACTGCCGATATGGGGCGTCACGTTCGTTGGTCGTCGTTAGTGGAAGTTCTTCCTCGCTTGAACTCAGCAAACCAACACGCAACCGTAGAATATGGAGGAGCATGAACCCCTACCCCTGCTCCGTAGTAAAATTTTTCAAGCAGAGATCTTTTATTACCGCGCGAACTTCAATTTTATCAATTTTTAAGAACACGTTCTGAAACGACGCAAACAATAGACTTCTACTTTTAAAAACAAAAGAGAATTAATTGCTTTTTTTATTATCATCTTAACTAATGTCTGGGCTATGCCTGCCTGAGAATGTATCTCATTCTCACTATTTATTGAACACCCCTCGTATTTAAATATTAATTGCTAGAATGTTCGAATGTAGTCATGGCTGTTTTCTTAACAGCCTGTACAATATAAGGTTGCTTATCGCACAAAACCTTACAGTACCTACATGACACCAAAATAATTGGCAACATCTGAGGGGCAATTTCCGTATTTTTTAAAACGTTCGCATTCTAATCTCAGTCTTAATCTGTCAAAAATACCGCTAATCTTCACATATTTTTGAAACTAGCTTAGTGCGACTTGAATTTGAACGTTAATAAAGTTAGTTTTTTAATCCCGTAGACTAATTTGACAGACCGTGCAAATATCAAACTAAAAAACAAACAGCAATCATTTGAAATGTCAAATTATTATTATAAATATTTATAGATTAAAAAACGAACTATAGTTACGGGAATTTAGTGGCCTTCAGGTATAAAGTGGGTGTCCTCCTTCACTGATATTATGACAGTGCAGGAGAACTACAATTTTGGTATAATTTTAAAAACATACCTTTTCAAAGGATCGACAGTAAAATAATAAACAACATCAAATAATATTAATAAAGTAAATTTGGTGAATTTTTTTTCGATACTAGTTTACTTTTCTCGTTGCTTAAGTACTTAATCTGTTCAAAATTTTAGTATCTGTATTTTGACCACAGAGTAAGTTAAACAAATATGTCTTAAATGTGTAGTCAAATAATCGTATTTACTTAATAACATACACATGTATCAGCCCTCAACAGTCAGCTGTAAAACGCATTAAAACAAAGTGTAGTCGTGACCTTGGCGTGGCCCCGTCCCTTTTCGGACTGCTTGCGTTAAAACCCCGATTTCTCGCTATTTTACTATGAAACCTATATAAAATAATAACTGTTTCGTAATCTGTACAATATTTCCTACTGGTTCTTATAAGTTTTATAAGAATTGGTTTTACAATAAAACGAGCATGCTTACACAAAAAAAAGTTTTGTTATTTTCACCCATTTTTCTCATTCAAGAACATACATACCAAAATTGTGCATATTTTAACATTATAAAATCATTTTTCTACGAAGATTATTAGCCTACCAACAAGAAAGAACAATATTATAACTTAAAACCATTTAAAAATATGTCCAAATAACGGATTAAAACGCATCATAGAATTTTGCGGCGCCAACCCGACTAACTCAACGCTCTGTAATTATTGTAAACATGTCAAAGTTGTTGAAAGATGTTGAGAGTTATGTTGCAAGTTTGTGGGATTATCTGAGTTTTACAAATGCTTAAATGGTCAACTAGATTAAATATTACCACTTGACATCACAAACAAAAACCACTTGACCGCGATTGTTCCGACTAACAATTTGTTTTTATAAACAAAGAAACTCTTTGTTTCATAATTATTTATAAATTTTAATTAAAACTACATTAAATTACCTCTATACTAAAAGCAGTTCTATGTATATGATTCATTTGAGAAATAAAAATATAAAAATATTAAATCGCAACATTTGCTAATTTCCGCCTTATTTTTTTTGCAACATCCGGAATAACTTCCCTGTGCCATTTATTCGTTGTGATGCTTAAAATATTGATAGCATGGCATGTTTTAGTGCTTTTTCTGTCTTTCGTGCTCACAATATGGGTCAATATGGGTCTGGGTGTTAGTGTATGTGAGTTTCTATGTGTGTAAACGCACCCACGATACAAGAAGAAATTCTTAGTGTGGGGCAACGTTTAAAAAAAAAAAAGTATATATATATATATAGGGCGCTTAGTTTCATAGAAAATCGCAATAAAGTTGGACCTTAATCGACCTGCTATAGTAAAGCAAGTGTCAGTTTACTATGACTTGTCAGCTGCCGTGTTGCGGCAGCTGCTCTTCTTGATTATTAATGTTCTGTGGGCAGCTGTCATTTGAAAGGTTTTAATAATGTTAAAGGTAAACCGAGACCCACGACCCACGAACTCGTCGACAACCACCACATCGGCACCCAAATCATCAGAGACTACAACCCCGTCGAGCAACGATTATTATTCCTCGACGACGACGATGCCAACACTTGTAAGTAATCAGGGGAGAGGCCGGCCACCGAACGGCATTAGGTTTAAGGACAAACCGACTCCGAGTCGGATGCCGGTGGTACACATGAACTTAGTTAATAAACGAGAACGGAACGCCCATAAATACGGGTCCACAGAGCTCACCGGGTACCGTGGCGGGATGCTGTTTCTAATTCAAAAACTAAAACCATCCGGTTGTTCTCGGTTATCACATATTTTTTTTTGCAATTACAAACTTACATTTGCAGTTCGAGAATTTACTGCGACGTATATCAATGTATGGGAGAACATTTTCATTTCAACTAAAAAGATAAGTTTGTTCTTGGGATAAATTCATCCGGACTACGGAAACCGTCATTGTGCGTGGTCCGACACGCACTTGGGCGGGTTTTTTTTAAATATAAAAAAAAAAATACTCTTCTAAATAGAAAATGCGAATTGATCCAGTAAAAAAGAATACATCCTTACCTAATTAATACATAATCTGTTTTTGTTGGACTAAAATAAGTTTCTGCTAACACAGACGCGGAATGAAAACATCACAAAACCGTACAGACAAATAGTACATGCTTCATACGGCGACGACGGCAGCTATACGTGTCGTGTGAGCGACAAGCATGGAAACACACACACACACACGTACGTGGTGGACGTCGGTAGAGCGCCGGAGTTTTTACCTGTCGATTCTCTTAGCGATTGGAGAGGAGTTACATCAGATATTACACAACACTGTGACATTCAGCAGAACGCGAAACCGACGCCCGTTGTAAGTTTACATTGCACATGGTTATTAAAACCCCATGGATTAGTTAATGATAAGAGCATGTAGCCACAAACTACTATCCATTTTAACCTAAAAGTTAAAGAGAAAAATGTGCATATTTTTTTCTAGTAAAATATTCATTTTTTACTCGAAGGGCTTCGCAACATGTGATACTTTAAAAGTTTACCGTACATGAACATTCATTGATACAAAAAAAATTGTAGTCCCATAGACTACAATTTTTTTTTGCACGGCACTTGACACTTTTCTAATGGTTACTTCCAGGTTGAATGGACATTTAATGGCAAAGTGTTTACCGATTTCAACTCAGCAGGCCTAGGTCACTATACCTGTAATGTAAGCAACGTACATGGATCAGTACAGAAGAGATTTGACGTCACGTCTTCAGGCAAGTTTCAATATTTGTATTTATTAGCGGTTGAGACTCCACGCTGAATAATCTTTGAATACTTATGAAAAACTATATCTACCTACATTATTATCTAAAAATATTTACAAAATTGCATACTTTTTTTACAGTATGTTTGATAACCAGGAACTTGAGAGATGAGCAATATATGCCGCTCGTACTAAATGACAAAGGATTTTGGCACAAATTGGAAACCACGGACCATTATACAGTAGTACAACAAAAAGAACAAATCACATTGTCTTGCCCTAGCCAAAAAGAGACGTCAAATACATTCAAAAAGTTCCCTAACAAGAGCATATTAGAGGCATTTTGTAATAAAGAAGACTCGTTCTTAGTAGAAGGCAATACTTACAAGCTCTCAGACCTACAGTGCACTAACAGCATTCAACCCTCCGTTATCAGAAAGAAAGAGAAATGCTCAACGGAAACCTCCGAATTAATAAGAGTGGGCTACAACGTCTCTGGTTTCTTAGAGGCTTACGAAGTCTGTTTCGATACTGAAAAAAATATGCCCTTATACACACGCATCATAATGACTGAAACAAACAACAACGGTCTGATCCCTGGCTACAACTGGTACAGATACCCAGGAATAGGCTACGAGAAAACACAAAGAGGATTTACTTGTAACGACACGACATCGTCGTTATGTTATAGTAAGTCCCAGCTGGTGAATGCAAACGACTTTAATGATGGCCCTGCTAGGAGGAGCACGTTCATCGATCCCCTGAATGTAGTCCCGGTCTGGCTCCCTAGTACTTCAAAGGTAAGCACTATTTATGACATTAGAATACTCATAAGGTTTCATGATATTTAATAAAAATTAAAAAATATTTCAATGAATTAAAAACAAACTGAAATACTTACTTAATTATTTCTAGTTGAAGTGAAAAAAATATTTTAAGCAGTTCTCTTATTTGTGTTCTTTTAGCCGACATGGGAAACAGTTAATAACCAAGTCATATCCATGCTGCCAAACTTCGAAGAAATTATTACCTGGTCTGGCACGCACACTTTTCAAGAGATAAATGGAGCTATTATACCACGATATTTATGGAAGGTACATGCATCAAATTCTGGTTACCAATATCACCATATGGTTGGTGGACAATATCCCCCCTGGCTACAATTTTAAGACAATCTTTTTTTATTGATATTAGTAAATGGGCCTGCCCTTGACCTAGATCTCGCCTGGTGGAAAGCGATGGAGAAGATGGATGAGGTCTATAAATAGAGGTGCGAGGGTCTCACTAACTTGGGTGGAGCACCGCCGTGTCCTCGTGGAGGCGATCGGTGGCGATGACCTCTCGCGTCCGGCCCTGGTCCAGGCCGGGTACGGACCGAGAGGGCATGGGAGGCCGTCACCTCCTTCTGCGAAGCGAAGAGAATAATTCTCGCGAAGGAGGAGGCGGAACCCGTGAGGGACAGGATAATTTCGCGCCCTCACACCCCTAGCCGCCGTAGGCGACACCCTGGGCGTCGGGAATCGGTGGCCGATTCCCGGCCATCGTAGGCGCGGGCTTATGGACGGAGAGCAATGGGTAGCTCGACGTCCGATAAGGACCAGGCTCGGGTCGACGGCGCGTAGTGGTCCACGCGCGCCTCAAAGAGATTTCAGCACAATTGACGGGGTCCCCTAGGACCGATGCCTGCCGGGGTCGCGGGAAAGTCCGAAAGGGATACCGTGGCCCCTGGCAACGTACAGGCAACTGAAGGAACACGAGTGGGTTTTAGTCAGTAATAGTCTGACACGCCTTCCCGCTCCGCGCAGAGCGGGAGAAGTTATTTGATCATTTCCCACCCTAAAAAAAAGGGTATCACTAACAAGCTACGCTTGCTGCGGTCGGTTCATAGATGGTTGACCATCCATTTAACATTGAGACCCTTCCGTACCTCGGAAAGCACGTTAAGCCGTCGATCCCGGTCATCGTTCATAGATCTTGTGACAGTCGGCACGGGTAGTCTGAAGTCCGAAAATCTGACAACCAGTCTTACCATAGGGGCTGTGTTAAAGTAGTATTCTCAGTAACTGGGTAGTAGAGGTCAGATAGGCAGTCACCCGATGTATTCAGCTGCATCCCGTTAGACTGGGAGCCGACCCTAATACATAATATTTTCAAGTTAACTAGGCACCTGGCATTATGACGGCACATCATAATATGCCATCGCTACTGAACGCAAAAAGCGAATGCAGGGCTCCGCGCGGGGAACTGGGAGAGAGACCACATTCCAGCGAGGTGCCTGGTTAAAGCCCGTCACAGACGTACCTGTAATATATAATAATATACTGTGCTACGAGTATATACATATTACAATATAGCAAGCCACTCACAGCTATATTGTAGTATATATTTTTGACCTCATTCGGTCTACGGTTTAATATACCATAATATATATATTAATTAGTATGTCTTGCCAGTTAGTTTAGTTAGTTTAGTTTATATCTATCCACATATTTTGGTGACGTAATAGAAATATATAATATTAAAGCTTCGTTTAAGGTCGCTCGAATATTACTTTGGAAAATATATCGTAATATGATTTAGGATATTAATATACACGGTGACATTTGAATCACAGTTTTGCTAGAAGAAACGTTGTTCAGCCATGGTCTACTACCATTCTATAGAATCCAATAAATTAAAAAACGTCATTGGTTTTTGAAAAACACAAAAAAGACAAAGTTAAGAATGTCGAGATTATCGTTACTCCCTACAACACAGACACTGCGGCGGTCGCGTCTCAAAGTAGTTGCGTCGCGCAGCACGGTTACACGTAGGAAGTGAATTTAACCTGACTGCTTGAAGCTGACTTGGTATCACGCGGGGACGCGCTGGACGCTCTGCGCACAGCTGATATTTGATGGCACAGCACGGCATTTTTGCACGAATGGCTTTGTAATTTTAATTATGATCATAGTTGTGATAGTGTTAATTTTAACGAGTTGCCAGATATTAAATTAACTACCACACTGTTAGTACATCAAATTAATGAGAATACGTTTCCGTTTGAGAGATTATTTTCATTTACTCGTATGAAGTGTGAATTTTTCATTGATAACGTTCGTAATAAAATAAAGGTAACAAGTAAATACGGCCCGCTTCAATTAGACGAGTTAAATAAATCTATTATTAAGTTGACTCAAATCCCACGCGCTCACGCACGGGACACAGCATCACATCATCATCAGCAGTGGGAGTCAGCACTTATTTTTGTACGTCTTACTTAGAAAATACCGAAGTTAAAAGTAAAAATCCAAAGGTATTATATCACTGATAAGTGGCGACTTTAAAACAGATTTTTATAGCTTGCTGTGGCTATGGTAAACTTTGGTAGTTATTTTCTGGCTATGCACGATTGCACGACGCGACACACCGTACCGACGGCGAGGCGAGGTGGCTGACCTCTAATTTTATCATTTCGTACTAGGTGCAAACTAGGTACGTACTATCAGACATGGTTTAAACAAGGGACCTATTGTATTTAATGTGAGATCCTTAGATATTATTTATTTATTGGGATATTACAGGAACAAGACAAAAACAAAACTTATACCTACCTCAAAACCGGGCTAGCTCCGTGTGCACCAAGACAACATTGACTCCGATTTTCCACATTCGAATAGTTCGAACTCATTATCACAAAAAACGCGCGTTGCGTGCCCTTGACGTAAGTATATCGGATGCATACGCGTTACCCGCTCGAGAGATTTCAATAGACTAGCTACCGCCCGGGCGGCGCGGGCGCCGCGGGCGGCCCGCGGCAGTCAACGAAAGAAATAGGCGAAACGATACTTCGCGCGTTTGCATGTCATTGGCTAATGATTTATTTGCATTTCGGCCCACATTGGCCGGACATCCTTGTAGTCCACGTGGAATCCACATAACTCTTTTGAATGCCATATTGCTACCGCGATGAGTACTTTGATGTTACGGTTAATGTTTGAATACGTTTGAACAACATTTGACTTATTTGAGAACGCCATGATTAGTTTGTTTTTTTTAATAACATATTTGATGCTATATAATGGTAGTAGACCATGGCCTGAACAACGTTTGTTCTAGCAAAACTGTGATTCAAATGTCACCGTGTATGTTATAGCTACGTTTGTGATGGGCTTAATTCGCACGGGTTGTAGTTGGGAAAAAGCTAGGCACAAGATGATTTTCCTCACAACTTGTTGAGGTCGGCTATCATCAATCAAATTGAATTACAGGTGGTGTGGTACGACGGCAAGGACGCAGTAGCCATAGTCCACGTTAACGATCCTGCACCAACAGAGAAGGACATCAAATGCGAGGACATCTGTACCAATTATAAGAAATGGCTTGAATTCAATGACAAGTATACTTACTGCTGCTCGCTGCCGGACTTCTTTGAAGCGTTTAATATTCACAACATCGACATTGGAGGCAAGTTTTTAATTTTGGTTGCGCCTTCATTAAAACTTATATTTATTGAACAACGAATTAATATTTTTTGTAAAAGTTAACAAATTTTCCATAAAATAAAATGAGTTAGGCGCAGTTTGAGCCCGCGCCGCAGTTTCGTGAAAACATGTAGTGAAATAATAACAAATTTCTTATTTACAATAAACAACAAAAATATAAATTATATTCATAGCATTCCATATGATGCAAGCTTTCATCGATTGTGATTTTTTTTTAGTTCTGCGCAGATTGACGGTTGATAAGAGATGACATATATTTGCAGCAGATTTTCTTACGGTTTCTGATACTGCCGTTATTGCCGTGTAGTTATGTCGTGCCGTGCCGTGTATGTATTTGCTCGGCACTAGATTTTATAGACTTATTGCATTCCTTATGAGGCAAGCTTTTTCGATTGGGATTTTTTAAATTTATTAGCAGATTTACAGCTAAAATGAGTATGAGACTATGTATAAAAAATGTTTTGCTATTGTCAACTTCATATGCATTTTACCCCTATTTTACGAAATATTTTTGTTGTATACAGTTTAGGTCCTAGTAGTCCTTTGTCAACTCGTGGGAACGACACCAGAATCACCGTTATAGCTATAGCACCATATTCACGTTTCTGCACTATACTAATTGGAATTTCGAAATATAGTAAAAAATAGAGGGTCGCGCGCATGCGCCTGCCCGCGCGATGTGATGTTAAAGGGAAATTATATCCTGCCTCAATTTAAAAGTTTTGTAGATATTAGCGATTGAAGTCTTACATGTTTTTGACGGCCAGAAATATTGAACTTACTAAATACCAGTACTCCAAGCAAAAAGACGTTTTCACGTCAAAAAAAACGAACGACTTTAAATAGAAGCGACTACACGTTGAAAAATAACTTTAGTTTCGGAAGTCCGTAGCAATTTGATAATATACAAAAAAATAATCAAAACCAAAGCCCTCTTCCTTTTATTGAAGTCGGTTAATAACTGGATATCTGTTGAAAAACTTACAATAATTATTTGGACTAGGTACTTATCTATAATCCTGATAAGTTTTGGAGGACGTCTAAAATATCTAAGTACACCAAACAACAGAAATAAAACAGCTAGTAGGTAGTATTTTTAGGTGAAAGTTGCAGTACAATGTTGATTGTTCTACAAGAAGTTTGTCGTCTGTAGGCTGCTACGCCAGTTGTGGTACCACCGGAACATTGTGTCCAGGTTCCTATGGCCTGATTTATTTAGTAAAAATGTAGCAGGCCTGTGGCACGTTATAACTCTTCACCTTAGGTGTCTATGGCTACACACCTATGGTAGTAATGGTTCTCACCTAGGCATTGTTGTTCATACAGCAAGCACATTAACTAAATTAAAATCTCTAGTAGTTTAAATCGCAACAGTCCACAATGTTTAATTTGTACGTAATGGTTTTTATTAATAACAGATTTCTTTTCTAGAATCATTGGATGCGGCACTGGAAGAAATTTAAAACAAATCTGATTAAATTAGTTCTTGGGTACTTCCTTCCCGAGTTTCGAAGAGGATTTTATTATACATCTACAAGCCGTATTTAACAAAAATACATGATCCTAATTTCAAAGCACTAATCACTTATCAACCTCGGACGCAATAAAAAACCAAGACACAACGCTATCAACAGTGACGTGAGGCCGATTTCGTAAACATGTATACACTTACTTTAGTGAGGTGTAGTTTGGTTGTAAATTCGTTGTAAAGGCTTGTGCAGATCAGCGCGACTTGCCGCGCGACGCGACACGAACAATACAATTTCTAAGAAAACTTCACAGTATAACAATAACCGGTGTCGCGTCGCGCGACAAGTCGCGCTGGTCTGCACAAGCCTTAAATGTGTGCGATTAAGCGGTATACGCACAGAGCGGAGGTATAGTTTTTGCATGCTTCACTGAATCGTTCGGAGCGTTATTTATAACTTAGTATTTTATTTGGTCTGACTGAGTTATCGACATCATAATTAAAATAACAACCATTTTTCAAATAGCCAATTCTGAAATACGTGGAATCTTTGTACACGTTAAAATCCTATGAATACTGTACTTTAATATTCAATAAAAATAAATTCAATGACAAGATTGTTTTATTTTAAAACCTCGTTAAGTCGTTAGTCTACCTCGTTGGTCTAGTAGTCGTAAGAGCTACTGCTGAGCATAAGGTGCTGGCTTCGACTCCCAGGTCGGGAAAAGTGTTATTAGATTTTTCTATCAGGAATTGATCAGTAGCAGCCCGAAGTCTCAAACTCAAGCTCAAAGCAATTATTTCAACTAAACCATTTACAGGGACTTTTAAATTTCCAAGGAGTCGGTCAGTCAGCAATATGAAGCTGTTTGCCCATTCTAAATCGTAGTAGGTACCTATGGATAAGAACGGGCAAGAAACTCTACGGACACTCGTTTTAATCAAAAATTTGTTACAAAATATTGGTAACATCAACCAGACAGCTGTGCTGCTGGGGAGTTTGTTGCGCCACTTCTTCTTCCCAGCTTAAGCACTAGGAAGTGGTGAAGGGTGGGCGTTTTTGGGGGACTGTCTTATGTAATTTTGACGTTCGAAAAGTGCTGATTCTCAGCCTAGTTTGAATAAATGACTTTTGATTTTGATTTTGAGGCAGCCTAAGGGTGCACGAAAAAATCCTTTTTCCTCAATAACTTATCTAATAGACTTATCTAAAGACGCTTAAAATAATTGAAACATTAAGTCTGTGTAACTATAAAAGAACAGTTTTCGTGGTGCTAAACCATTCGGGTCAGTCACAGCCCCTGTTAATAATTGCACCTGGTAATTTCGCCTTTGATTTGAAACATTATTTAATTAATTTAATAATAATTAATTTTTTAATAATATTAATTTTTTTTTAAACATTATTTTTCTGTTATATTTTGTATCGAACTTTAAAAGTGGTTCAGCCACATGCAAGTAGACCGTATAACGATGTTGATGATTTTAAAATCAAAAGTAGTTTTTTGTAAAAAAAAGTGATCAAACGTCAGTCTCGCGTAATTTTTCAAAAACTTCGGGGACAAACAAAAGTTACATCATATTTTCAGGTTATTGGTTTGTCCCCCGCTTGCAATTCAGTTAGTTCAGTTATGTGATTTTGCAGTCGGTATTTAGATTTTTTAAATTATTTATTTGATTATAAGTACATAGATTAACTAATATTAGATTTTTACTTTTTAGTTCGTTTTTTGGCAGGCAGTTGTTTGTATTTTTTTTTTTGTACGTTTTATTAACAAGTTATATTTTAAAACATGTCAAGCTAGATGTCTTTAATTTTTAAGAACAAAGGCCGTATTCTCGGCGGCAGCGAGCAGCGGGGCGGTGGCGACAGCGGCAGCGGCGCGATCAAATGCATAGTTTTCCTTTCAAATGACATAGTCAACTGACACTTGCTGCACTACAGCAGGTCGATTATGGTCGAACTTTATTGCGATTATTTATGAAACTAAGAGCCCTATCTCTATGGTTCTTGTGGTATTGTGAGCACGAAAGACAGAGCTAGCAATAAAACACGCCATGCTATCACATTATAAGCATCAAAACGAATGCATAGCACTCGGAAGTTACTTCCGGATGTTGCAAAAAAAAATGGCGGAATTCGCAAATGTTGCGAATTTATGTTTTTATTTCTCAAATGAATCATAAAAATAGAACTGCTTTTAATCTAAAGGTAATTTAATGTAGTTTTTATTAAAATTTATAAATAATTATTATGAAATAAAGAGTTTCCTTGTTTATAAAAAAATTGTGAGTCGGAACCATCGTGGTCAAGTGGTTTTTGTTTGTGACATCGAGTGGTTATATTTAATCTAGTTAAACATTTAAGCATTTGTAACACTTAGATAATCCCACAAACTTGCAACTTATCTCTCAACATGAACAACTTCGACATGTTTACAATAATTACAGAGCGTTCAGTGAGTCGGGGTGGCGATGGCGCCACGAAATTCTATGATGCGTTTCAATTAGTTATTTGGACCTATTTTTTCATGGTTTTAAGTTATAATATTGTTCTTGCTTATTGGTAGGTTAATAGTCTTCGTAGAAAAATGATTTTATAATGTAAAAATATGCAGAATTTTGGTATTTATATTCTCGAATGAGAAAAATTGGTGAAAATGACAAAAGTTTTTTTTAGTGTAAACATTCTCATTTTATTGTAAACCAAATTCTTATAAGTCTTATAATAACCAGTAGGAAATATTGTACAGATTACGAAAAGTTATTATTTTATATGGGTTTCATAGTAAAATAGCGAGAAATCGGGGCTTTAACGCAAGCAGTCCGAAAAGGGGCGGGGCCACGATCAGACTTTATTTAAATGTGTTTGACAGCTGTCTGTTGAAGGGAAATGGAATTGTTCTCGATGGCAGAGGCGCGAGGAGCGAGAATACGGCCTCAAGGTGGTTTTATACTCTCATGGTGAAGCGACGCGAGGCGTGGATGGCATACTAAATGTTTGTTTTTATGTACACCCTACCTATATAAAATGTATGCCAATAAATTATATAATTTCGGAATGTGCTCACCAAGGCCTTCAATCGGATACCCATATTGTAATAAATTAAGTTTTTATTTTACTCATTTGAATAAGGAGCCATACTGCCGTACTAAAATGAGCCTATAAATGAGCCTATGTGACTAGGGAATCATCCCGAGTAAGAAAAAGAAGAGTAAGGATTCTAACGATACCCCATACATCCAAATCTGTTCAGGCATTTAAAAGTTATGGTGGAACAAGAAACTCACATACCTACATACATACATGCATCTTGAAAACATTACACTCCTTTTTGGGCAGTCATGGCAGAACAATCATCAATTTTTACTCGACTGCCCAAAAAGGAGTGTAACGATTAAATATGTTATTAACATTAATTAAGTACATAAATATAACATTTAATCTATTGAGTTAAGTTGCTGGTCGTAATTATGAGGATATTTATAAAATAATAAATAAACAGGTACGAATCGAGGAAAATAAATTGATTTAATCAATAATGGTAGGTACCTACCTTTGTATTAAAAGGATGTGTTTAATTGAATCTCAAATAATTCCCGTTTTGCTTTCCGAAAAATATTATTAAACACTCTAATGTAATCAATACTTCCAACTAATCAATCTCTTTTAGTGAACCTCAAAGAATTCGTATTGTGAGATCCTAAAAATACTAAATAGCCAAGTAACCGCGGCTAACTTAGATGCGCAACCGCTTCGCTCGCGCCTCACAGAACTTACCTAACCTAACCCATTTGGGCGGGATGCCCTAGATTAGTTACTGCAACCAATTCGGCTCGCACGTGGTTGTCAAAGTTCTAACCTAACCGGTTGGTCGGTGTACCCTTACTTCGACTAACTGTGAGAAACAGCCTGCAACAGCAGCAACCAGCATCAACACCTCCGTCAACTTGTGTCAAATTTCCAGCAATGTAGTGACTGACACCCATGAGACGGATATCTGAATTGGAACTGGAATTAAGCAGGGCCCACAACACAATAACCCGTTTGGAATCTCTCAAAGCCAGGGAAGAGTCAGCAAACACCTGCAGTCTTTATGATGAGTTGGTTGGTAGCGAGTCTGGACCCACATGTGTTGAGCCAATTGTAACAATAGACTTAACTAATAATACTATCACTAAGTGCAAATTGTTTACTAGCCATAATAAGTTAAAAAAATATATTAAAATTAATAGATTGATTTGAAAAATTAAAAAATCATTAAAACACCAAAAGTTAACAAACGAAATACAAAACTTAGGCAAAAAAATCTAAATTTAATTTAAGAATTAAAGAAGTGTACATTGTAAATTACAATTATGTAATACTATGTATGATACTGACACTCAGCACCTACAGGATGAATTGTTTGTTAGGGAATATGCTCTAAAGGATATCTTTGGTAAATATGAGGTTTCTCAACAAGACCTGAGTAAGCGCTTGCAGGAGGCTAATGAGTTGGCAGACCAGGTCAAGTATAATGCGGAGAGGTATGAGTCTTTGACAAATAACCTCTCTTTTAGCTGTGCCTGCTCCCATGAGCCCCAACCTCAACTGGTTCCACCTACACCCTCTGTGGCTCAGCCTGTAGGCAGCTGTTTTGATGACAATAGAATTCATAATTTTATTAACACAACTTATGTATTCTCTGACAAATTTGGTAGTATATTTAATCAGTGTTCGCCACAATATGTAATTAATAATTGTTCACCCGGTGCCAGTGTTAGCCAATTAATTAATAATATTAAATTGACAAAAATAAACCCCGGTTCCACTGTTATATTATTTTATGGGGATAGTTTAACTGTTAGAAAAAAGGACATAATTGAATGTGTCCATTTGATGTTACATCTCAATGAGACCAATAATTGTAAATTTATTTTCTGTGCCTTGCCGTATTCTAAACGTTTGTCTAATGAGAAAAATAGGCACATTTATTTATTAAATATTATCCTATTATAAATTAAATATGTTAATTTATAATAGGACTTGTCGTCACAATGACGTTATTTTATACTTTGACTAGCTTTTGCCCGCGACATTGTCCGCGTAGAAGTCGAAAATGGTTCTAACAGGATTTTTATTGGTTTTTTACGTTATTAATTTTGTTATAACATATAAATGATTATGTTAAAATATTTGAATACTTATAAAATATAACAATCTTTATTATAGTGTAGGGATTTATAGGTTAAATAAACATGAAAATAAAATAAAATTTTGTTAAATAAATATATTTTATGAACACGAAGCTCGGCCTTCGATCTGGTGAAATTTACACGGGGGTATTATCTTTTTACAACGAAATCGAAATACTACACCTACCGCAGCATTTCTTTGTAAACAATATTTTTTGTTTTTCCTTCGGGTGCTAGAATCACCAGGCTACTATGTGCGCTTACTTTGGAGCATGTCATGCCGTAGGAGAAGCAGCTTTCCCTCAAGTCTACTCCCGCTACCTTAAGTTGAGTTTGACCTTGAGCTTTGTTTATGGTCATTGCGAAGCAGACTTTGATGGGAAACTGCAGTCTCTTGAATTCGAAGGGGTAATTTGATGGTGTTAAGGGAATCCTAGGAATAAATACAAACCTCTGTAAAGCTTAGAAACCTTCAAATGCGGTACTAATATATATAGTACGGTGACTTTCGATATATTCCAGTGTTAAAGAGTATTTGCATTGCACCAAGCTTGTATGTCAGTTCAACCTTTTATTAATAGAATCGGATTGAGTTTTTAAACATGTGTCAAAATAAAATGTAATTTAAATCAAAAGGATTAAGGAGTATTGATATCAACTTCGAAGCAAATCACTCCCAAAATAACTTTCTACCCCTTTTTAATCCCGTTGAGGGATGAATTTCCATAAAATACGAAACACGTCTTCCATCAATTCTGTCAAAAAATGTTTATGCAAAATTTGAAGCAGATTGGACCAAGGAATCACGTTGTCCCATACAAACTTTGCCCCCCTTTTTCACCCCCTTAGGGGTAGAATTTCGGAAAATCTTTTCTTATCGGATGCCTACGTCATACAAAGAACACACCCTCCAAGTTTCAGGTCTCTACGATCAGCAGTTGAGGCTGTGCGTTGATCCGTCAGTCATTCATTCAGGACAAAGCATTTTATATGTATACTAGCTTTTGCCCGCGACTTCGTCCGCGTAGAAGTCGAAAATGGTTCTAATAGGATTTTTTATTGGCTTTTTACGTTATTAATTTGGTTATAACATATAAATTATCATGTTATAATGTTTGAATAATTATAAAATATAACAATTTTTATTATAGTGTAGGGATATAAAGGTTAATTTGAAAAAAAAAAAACTAAATTATGAACACGAAGCTCGGCCTTTGATCAGGCGAAAGTTACACGGGTGTATTATCTTTTTACAACGAAATCGAAATACTACACCTACCGCAGTATTTCTTTGTAAACAATATTTTTGATGTGAAACATCTATAGGCGCACGTAAAACCGATTTCTGGCGTGGCGACGCGTCGCCACGCTATATGATGGTATATATATACAGTCTATATGCAGTAGTGTGTATGGTGTGGCGACGCGTCGCCATGCGCAATCGACTGTGCGATTAGTTAATTATTATCGTTATTAACAATTATATATATATTATATTAATTATTATTAACGATTTTTTTTATGACATATTTAGTTCCTATCACAATATGTTCTTTTCTGAATATTACTTTTACAAAATAATGTCGATGTTTCACATCTGCCAGGCGTCCCGTGACGGCTCACATTTTTTTTTATTTTTCTTTCGGGTGCTAGAATCACCAGGCTACTCTGTGTGCGTACTCTGGAGCATGACACATACAACTGGCCTTGGGAGAAGCAGCTTTCCCTTCCCAAGTCTACTCCCGCTACTTTAAGAGTTTGACCTTGAGCTTTGTTTATAGTCATTGCGAAGCATACTTTGATGGGAAACTGCACTCTCTTGAATTCGAAGGGGTAATTTGATGGTGTTAGGGGAATCCTAAGAATAAATACAGACCTCTCTGTAAAGCTTAGAAACCTTCAAGCGGTACTAATACTCGTACTATCGGCCGCAACACTACAACAATAACAAACGCGTATTTAGTATTTTTATGTGTATTTATTTGTACTTATATTTATATATAATTAGGTGTATATATTATATTTATAGTTTTTGATAGATATATGTATATCTTTATATTTAAATAAATATTTATTCCTCAATTCTCGCTTTGCACCTGCCACTGTCTCTGCATCACCCAAAGGTTGACTGGTGGCCTTAATGGCATTAAGTCCGCCTCTGTAAATTTGTGTGCTTAAAGTATTAAATAAATAAACGCCGCAATATGCTACATTGCTGGGCAATAAATTTTCTTTACAATTTTTTTTCCGCTATTCCGCTTGAAATTGTTGAAGCGCACCATATTGCACTAACAGTATTCCCCGTTTAAGAGAAAGAAATTAAAGAAAGAAAAGGTTTTTATTGTGACTCGCACAGGAAATCACAACTAAAAACACATTAAACATAAATAATTGTAACCTAAACAAAGAACAATTTAGGACATATTTTGGTATTGATAAATAATTATTTATGCATTTCAAGTGTTATTTATTACAATATCAGTATTTAGAGAAACAGAACGTTGCTTCAAATAAAGCTCAGAAATAAAGCCTGCGTGAACGAATGAAAGAATGCCAATAATGTTTCTTATCTGTGGATATTATTTGAACCTTAGTTATTACTCTGAGTTTGAACCATGAACCTTCTTTGGTACTAACTGATCCTCGATTGGTCTTCGTTTTGTAATCGGGGCACATTTTGAGGCTGGTACTACTCGTAGCTTTGTTACCGTAACAATCCAAGACCTTTTAGTCTTGGTTTAAACCATTACTTATGCAGTTTTTTGTAATAAGACGGATAATGTTTTAGGAACATATACACTATTTTTTTTTCGCCATCTACTATTTATTTACTGTCGATAGCTTCGTAAAAATTGTATAAATGACATAAAAGTTGGCAACCTTAGTCCTATGCGATCGTCGCATACCCAATATTACTTTGCAAGGCGAGAATAGATTGTTGTTGGTGATGTGTGGCGGCCACCATATAACTGCCGCTACATAACGGCTGCTACATAACGGCCGCCACATAACGGCCGCCATATAACGGCAGCCATATAACGGCCGCCATATAACGGCCGCCATATAATGGCCGCCATATAATGGCCGCCATATAACGGCCGCCATATAACGGCCGCTATATAACGGCCGCCACATAACGGCCGCCACATAACGGCCGCTAAATAATAGCCGCTAAATATCCGTCCAAAATCGCATCGCTAAATGTCTGTCCGTCTCGTATGTACGGTGACTTTCGAGACATTCCAATTTTAAAGAGTATTTGCATTGCAAGCACCAAGCCTGTATGTGAGTTCAACCTTTTTTTTAATTGATTGATAAAATCGGATTGACTTTTCAAACATGTGTCAAAATCTAAGGTCAAAATAAAATGTAATTTAAATCAAAAGCAATCTATCAACTTCACATCAAGATATCAACTTCGAAGCAAATCACTCCCAAAATAACTTTCTACCCCTATTTAACCCCGTTAGAGGATGAATTTCAATAAAATACGAAACAGGTCTTCCATTAATTCTGTTAAAGAATGTTTATGCAAAATTTGAAGTAGATTGGACCAAGGAATCACGTTGTCCCATACAAACAAAAAAAATCCTTTCTTATCGGATGCCTACGTCATACAAAGAACACACCCTCCAAGTTTCAGGGCTCTACGATTAGCGGTTTAGGCTGTGCGTTGATCCGTCAGTCAGTCATTCAGGACAAAGCATTTTATATAAATAGATATATATATAGAAGATTGTAATCAATTTATTGCTGATTACAAACTGACAAATTATACTATGTACTTGCCACCTAGTTGTAGGAGACAAATTGCTAATCTTTTAGCATACAATATACACAGTGACGCTGGTACTTGTAGTGTACTCGTACCATCGATTACAGTTAGTAGTGGTACTAACACTACTTTTGATACGCCTTGTAGTTTAAACTATTAGGTGCGACAACGGGTGAGCCGCATATTTTGAATATTGTTCATCAAAATATGCAGGGTCTGTCCGGCAAAGAGCTAGAGTTAAGTTTGTTTATAGAGAACTATGATGTTCAGGTGTTATGTTTAACTGAACACTGGTTGAAAGAACATGAAGTAGTGTTTATCAATGATGATCATTTTACTGTACAAAGTGCTTTTGTAAGGAAAAGCGCCATTCGCAGTGGGTCTTTAGTTCTTGTTCCAAACAAGTTAAAATGTAAACAACGTTTAGATTTAGTTAATCTTTCCATTGAGCGCACTATTGAGTTGTCTTGTGTTGAACTCGAGCGATACGTTATAATTTGCGTTTATCGACCCCTGCTGATTTTATTAGTTTCGAATCGGTAATGGAAGATTCACTCAATAGGTTAAAAGCAAGTAATAAAAGTATAATTGTATGTGGAGATTTTAATATTAATATTTTAGATGTTACTCCATTAAGTATTAGACTTCTTAATCTGTTTAGGTCTTATAATTTAATAAACTTATTTTTTTAACCTACTAGGATCACGGCATCTTCTTCAACTTGTCTTGATAATATATTTAGTGATTGTGATGCCAAAAATAAAATAGTGTTAAGTGACATAACGTCTGACCACTGTGGTTTATTAGCTAGCTTCCCCATGCCATTGCATAAAAAGCCGCATAAAATAGAATGCAGGCCTTATACAGCTAGTCGCTGCAATAAGTTTAAAAATAATATAGCTCATAAAATTACACCATCTATAGTAGAACACGAGAATCCCAATGAAATCTATGGAGCCCTTTTTGATGTTGTGCAAAAAGAGTACCAATCTACTTTCAAGACCAAAACTATTCAAATTAATGGCACCTCCGTTGGCTTTAACCAATGGGCCACTCCAGGAATTTATAAAAGTAGAGCGAGACTATACGGTTATAATATATGGTTTGAAAAAATACAGGTTTGATACTCCTTTCCTAGAGTATGTCAAAAATTATTCAAAATTATTTAAAAAGGTTAGTGTTTTTGCTAAATCTAAATTTTTAAGCGATACAATTAAAAAATCCAATAATAAAGTAAAAACCACTTGGAAAATTATTAACAATGAAACGGGTAAGTCAGTCAAGATAAAGGACTTGAGATTATGGTCGACAATAAATTAGTTAATAAAGCAGCTGACGTAGCTGAGGCGTTTAATGAGTTTTTTGCCAACATACCTGTAACTATGACTCGCTCCTTAAATTCATCCCCGTCTAAAGCTGAAAACCAAAACCTTTTGCTTAGTAGTGTGTCTAAAAATAGTTGCTTAATTAGCTTCGAACATGTAACGCCTCGTAATTTAGTTAATGTTTTTTCAACACACTTGCTCGTAAAGTAGCTCTTATTGAACCGTTTAAGGGTCATAATTCAGTGTATTAAAAACGCGTGCTTTTAACTTTATATTATCGGACTAGTGCTGTAATACCACAGATAACTAATCAGGATTTGGTTGCGACTCGCTAAAAACAATAACATTGGACTTGCCTGGGAATTGAACGCGATATCTATGTGTCACTGATTAAATACGCACTAATTAGGATACACGTATTAACACACCCACTTTAACATTCTATGCGTGCTTCTTATTTTTTAATTAAACAATTTTTATTATCAATAAAACCGAAAACTGGAATAAATTTTAAATTTTTACAAAAGTCAAACAACCGACCATAGGCAACCAACATCCTTTTTAACTGGTCTAAATGTATCTTGTCATTGAAAAGTTAGTGATTGACGTAATAAATATCGACTATTTGTTCAAGGAGTATTTAATTAATCCTTTATTGGAAAAAAAAACTATTTTAATGTATTTATAATTATTATACTGACAACAATCGTGTTTTAGGCTAGGATTTTCAAGATGCTGTTGGAGCTAGCCCACGTTTAAAGATGCGGCCCTATTTCCTTATTAAATAATGTCGTAGGCCTATAAGTATTATGGATACCCCTCAAGTTTTAGAATATTATACTGCTTTAAAACTGAATTTATTTATCTTACATACCAAACGTACGTAAGTACCCGCGCTATCTTGTTCGTTTTAACGGTTTAAACTTCGAACATATTTCAATGGATTTGTTTTTTATGTGAAAGTCACTCAATATAAAAAATACTGATGAAACACTACATAGAAAAAAAATCGTAACATCGAAAGTATGAAAACAAAAAGATCATACTACCACATCATTAAAACCATAGACAATTTTTAGCGGCCATTGTTGTTTGACAAATTTTGAAACGCGACTGGGCAGTATGGAATTAGTAAGTACTATCATTGCAGCATAGAATTTGTATAAAGAAATTGACTTTGAATACATGGAACTAGTATGAACTATCCTATACTATTAAATGAACATTCTCTATTTTAACCCGAGCAGAGATTTGTGCTTTTTTTAATCTCATCAAAGAGACTTCTTGCCTTCTATGTTCTATGTTAAGGGGTTTGGTTTTTTCCTTCAGGTGGACCATTGTGCGTGGGTACTTCTTGCTTTTTTTATGCCTACTGTGTAAATAAATAAAATATGATACATTTACATAATATTTCATCAAATTATATATTTTTCACTACATATTAATCTTAATTTGCGTATTCAAATTATTATTTTGTATTTATTATATTTTTATATAGGCTGTTCAGCGGTTTTGCCTGTGCCTTTATTTACAACTGCACGCGCATCGTTAGCAGAAACAAAAAAACCAGCGCGCCATTTTCCGTAAATATTTGTTATCGTTTTTGTTTTGTTGTTATAAAGAATACGAAAATCTAAAGTATTGTCACCAACCGACGTAAAAACTGTTGAACAACAGTTTTTAAAAGAAGCTCCGATTGACAGTACCTGGCAACAAAGGTCAGTTGAACTTTATAAATCTAAATTATCATATCTATAGTTACGTTATTCCAGCATAAGTTCTTACAACAAGTCTGTTTTTTTCCTCGCAAGTTTATTGAAAAACGTCGTATGAAACGCGTGTGCATTGATCATTACCCAAAAGGCGGCATTGGCGCGCGAGCCATAGGCGAGCGCGATAATTTAGCCGAGTACAGCACCAATACAGCACAGAGTCTGGTTAAACCACGCTGGGATCGGTGCATTTCATTCATTCATACCAGAATTTAGCAAAATATTTGAAAAGTTACTACTCAAGCAGTTACTTAGACATTTTAATTTAAATAGCCTCCTTCATAATGAACAATATGGCTTTACAAAAGGTCGTTCGAGAACAGATGCGGGTGTTGCTCTTCTGAAACACATATTTAACGTATAGGAGAACTCGCAAAATGCTATTGGGGTTTTCTGTGATCTCTCCAAAGCCTTTGATTGCGTGCACCATGACACGCTTTTGCGTAAACTGCGTCATTACGGTGTGCAAAACGAAGCTCTCAACGTTTTAAATTCGTATTTACATAATAGGTCCCAATGTGTAGATGTTGATGGTGTGAAATCTTCTGGGCTACCAGTTCAGTTAGGTGTACCTCAAGGCTCAATACTGGGTCCATTCTTGTTCTTAGTGTATATCAATGACTTACCATTCTATTTAAAGGGTATCTGTGAAGTTGTACTGTTTGCAGATGATACCTCTCTTATTTTTAAAGTAGACAGGAATAGATAAGATTTTGACGATGTAAACAGTGCACCCTCAATGGTAACAGATTGGTTTACGACAAATTACCTAGTTCTCAATGCTAAGAAAACGAAATATGTAAAGTTCGCCCTACCTAATCTTAGAAATCTAGATACCAACATCGTCTTAGATAAAGAGGTGCTTGAATCTGTAAACTCGGCAGTTTTTCTGGGCGTATGCCCAGAAAAACACTGCAGTTTGGCATCTACTGTTATCAGTAGATGCCAAATTTCAGTGGGGCCCACATATATCGAGCCTAGCGGGAAGGCTCAGTTCGGCCGCCTACGCTGTCAGGAAAGTTAGACAATACACTGACGTTGATACAGCTCGGTTAGTCTATTTTAGTTATTTTCATAGCGTTATGTCCTACGGTCTTCTGCTGTGGGGCAAAGCTGCTGATATTCAAAATATATTTGTCCTTAAAAAACGAGCTGTTCGAGCTATTTACCAGCTAGGTGCCAGATTATCTCTGAGAGATTTTTTCAAAGATATTGGTTTCCTCACGGTGGCATCTCAATTCATCTTCGCCAATATCATATATATTAGGCAAAAATTACACATAAGCACTAAAAACAATGATTTTCACAATGTTAACACTAGAAATAAGGACAAACTACGAGCTCCCTTTCACCGGCTTCATAAGGTTCATAACTCATTCGTTGGGCTTGGTATATCCTTTTATAACAAGCTACCCTCTTCTTTGCTAGATTTGCCTTTTAATGCGTTTAAAACGAAAGTAAAATCCAAGCTTTGTTCAAAGGCATACTATTCTATCAACGACTACTTAAATGATAAGAATAGTTGGTCGCTGTGATTAACTCAAGACAATGTTTATGTTCTTTCTCCAGCTTACCTACTGACAAGTTATATGAGTTTATATAATTGTTTATTTTATTTGACTTTATAAGTCAAGTTATTTTAATTTAATTTAAATGTATTTTTTATGAGTTGTATTGCTATATGTGGTTAGCTAGTGACCTCGACAATTGATCATATTATTTATTGTTATTATTAATTAACTGTTTGTTTATTTATTTTACCTCGATGGTCCTAGTTTATCATTTATAGCTTCCAGTTACAACTATATGTAAGCGGGCACGCCCTTTACGCCTGGAGGCTTTTGTTTCGATATTAAGTTCTGTTTAAACGTTTAGTTTCTATTTCTGCCTGTGTATAGTTCTCGATGATTTCAATTGGTATATTGGCGTGTGCTAGCTAACATATGGAAAATACTTAGAATAATAACGCATATTCTAAGGGAAAATAATTTAAATTATGTTTTGTGTTGCGTAATGTAAATTATTTTGAATACTATTATATAGAATCTTTTTTTTTCTTCTAACTGAACAGACAGCTGTGCTGCTGGGGAGTTTGTTGCGCCACTTCTTCTTCCCAGCTTAAGTACTAGGAAGTGGTGAAGGGTGGGCGTTTTGGGGGACTGTCTTATGTAATTTTGACGTTCGAAAAGTGCTGATTCTCAGCCTAGTTTGAATAAAAGACTTTTGAATTTTGAATTTGAAACGGCCAGAACATTTTATTTGATGTTAGAGCGGCAATACAAATACACAATCTGTAAAAATTGCAACTATCTACCTATTACTGTTCATGAGATACAGCCCGCTGACAGACAGACGGACGGACAGCGGGGGCTTAGAAGTAGGGTTCCGTTTGGCACCCTTCAGGTACGGAACCCTAAAAAGCGTAAATCATTAGAAGGTCAATAAGTTTTTAGAGGATCAGTGGCCTAAATATGTCCCTAATCAAAATAGCTTCTACTCACATAATTACTAGTGACCCGCTCCTGCGAGGCACGGTTTTGACGGCTTGACAGAACATCAATATTTCTTTATTATAATATGTTAGTAGGTATAATATTCGAATATACACCTTTTGTAATAAATTCTCTAAATGATGGTGAAAACCGCATTAAAATCCGTTGCGTAGTTTAGAAGAACAACGTGGTCACACAGACAGACATTAAAGTGTCTTAAATTTATAATAATTATGTTAAATAAAAATAGCTGGTAAATATTTCTTCAAAAGTTTAGGAATATTGTTAAGAAGTAAAAAAACATCTAATGATAGGTAATGTGAAACAAATAACGGAGTCCTCATTTTATCTGTTGGTTTTTTTTTGCCACTGATAAAAATAAATTGGCCTGCTCGACTCCATCCGCAACAGCTTCAGCAACATCCTCCTTATTAGCACTGATTTGACTTTGGCTCCATCTATCTCGATGTCTGTGGGTCGAACCGGGAAATATACAGGAACATAGTGGGCACTGCAGCTAAAACATCCTGGCTTATAGAAGCGGTACCCCGTTTGTTAGCTGTTTCCTATCCCACTACTTTGAGAAGAAAGACCAAAACAGTCCACTCAATATCCAAGTCCAGACATAATCTTGGTCAGCCCATAAGAGGACCATGCAGATTAATGTCAGAAATTAATCTGCATAGGCCTCCGCTTTTGAGGAAAGAACCACACAGATTTCTGTGGACAGGTCCAGTCAGTGCACGTATTTGTTACTTATCATGTAGCTTAACTCAGAACTTAATGAACACAACGACTCAACAAATAATAGATACCAATGGGCAGGCCGCATAAAGTACTCGAACTGTCAGACAGTCGTTAAAAACTCACTGAAAAAGAAAAGAATCACATAGTCCCTACATTTGCAGTTATTAAAATAATACCTCATGAAATAAATACAGATTACCTGTGTATTGTATTTATATCGGTACAGTAAATAGGTACGTGGTATTGTTAGTTACTTAATCGGTGTTAATGTCCTCATTAGACGAGGAATATCTATTTTAAATTACATTATATATGATTTATTATTATGAAAATAATTGTCTGCGCATTGATATCATTATTTTTTGTACCTTTCCTGTTTGTGAGCATACACCTACCGTTATTTTATATTTAAACTTCTCGCACACAATTAGGTACAAAGGTGGACATGCTTAAGGCATTCTCTACCAGGCAACCAAGGTTGGTGAAGAGATACGATGGCAGGTGCTCTGATTGAGAGGAGATAAACCTACCTACCTACTTTTCTATGGATGGTCACAAACGTATACAGCGAGTAACAAAAACTTTGACGGATCCGTCAGGGTGTTGTTAAGAATCATACTACGAGTCTATTAATGTGGTAATTATCTGGAAAAAAAATATCTTATCGGGGTATTACATGGGGCGCCTGCCTATCCCTTTGAGGTTCACAGGCGTGATGTTATAATACGTTAAATCTATAAGTAAGTAGTAGAAGTAGAAGTAAGTTACTGCAATTCGCTAGAAATCAAATATACCACTACCACCACAAGCACTTATCAATCAACATGTCACTTTCTCGCTTTTCGACGATGCCCAAAATTATGCGTGTCGGCTTCAAACCAGTCTGTCACGGCGGCTGTTTGGCTTATAGGATGGTCGGATACCCAGTATTCGGTATCCGACCAAATCACCATCAGTTTCATCACTAGTTTACATCTACCAATCTGTATATAATCTGTCAGCAACACAGCGGAGGATCTTGCTGCAATAATTTTAGTTACCACCTACGTTCACATTGTGAAATGCAATAAATACTATATTAATGAGTATTGAGTAGTTAGCGTTGACTATTGAGTCATTTAATTACTATAGACTGTCTAAGGTTTCCGGGAGTCATCACCTACTGCTACTTTTTTACCGACTTCAAAAAAGGAGGAGGTTTTATGTTCATTTGTATGTTTTTTTTTCGTCGATATTTTCGTTAATTGTGGACGGATTTTGAAAATTATTTTTCATTTGTTAGATGAAGCCTTTTTAAAAGTAAGTACATATTGGGTAATCCTACGAAGAGATCATTCATGTTGCTTAGCTTCAAATTCACTGATATTTGTTTTATTTGCACTGTTGTGGTTCTCGAGACAACCAGTACCATTCTTCGAAGTACCATTTAAAAAATAAACGCAGTATCACGTTTCATATTTTCCGTGATATTAAACTCGATCTTACTGCTTAGCAAACGTGCTTGACACTTGACAGGTCCCTCGTAAACTTCAGAATTTTCTCTTTTCCCTTTCTTCCCTTTTTTACAAGTATACGTAATCTTAGTATCCCAATATTTCATTAGTTCACCGATGACTCGGTGTCGTTTGCGGCTCAATTATTCAGAAAGTGACGAAGCTTTCCACGTCAGACGTTTTTTTATAAATTAACTAGATGACGCGCAAGTGATGACCCATCTATTATGCATTTAAAATGACTGCAAGTTCCTTGAATTGGAGCTTTCAGCCGTTTCTCGTATCATTTTGTCGATTCATTACTGCTTAAAAAGTATTCGGTTCTGAAAGCTTGTAATTCTCTTGGTAACTAATTAAATAAACCCATGGAAATATACCAATAATTCTATTATAATAATTACGTCAATATGTGATTTAAACAATTATGAGGAAAAATCTGTGTTGGCGGATTAAAGCGGACCAAAATAAAATTGTATTACCGTGACAGCGTATAAATTGAACGTCCCTATTACATTTTGCCACAGTGTGGATTTCGCTTTATTAGGAATCAGTTCAGTATTAATTCCGACTCCTAGTACAATCGCATCCAAAATGTGGGGGCGGATATATCCGCACGCGGTGTTTCTAATACTCGCGAATATTGTATTGAGAGCATCATGCAAGGGCAGTTTAACGTTTCTCATAGACGATACAAGCTCTATGAGCAACGATATAAAACAAGTAAAAAGTAGCGTGAACCGAATCAGTAATGTTGTGTTCAATGAAAAGTCCAGTCTTATCAGCAACATGGTGCTCGTAACGTTCAACGATCCAGGTAATGTGCTTACTTGATTTTTATTAATTTACATAAACATAATTCAGTTAAATCCGATGTTTAGTGTAACTTTTTCTGCGTTTATAAATAAAATCTCTTGCCCCCGCAAGTGATTTTATTAGCCGCTATATTTTGATTTATTTAAACAGCTAACATAAGATTAAACACAGCAGATTAACTAGTCATATAATATTTAGTCAGGCGTGTAGAAACGAATGTATCAAATGGCAAAAAGTATATTTCCTTACATCACTTTACGTCATCTCAGAGTCCACGTTTGTAACAGTATTATCTTTCACAAAGTCCATAAATCCTGTTTCTGCTGTTTTCTTATTAATAGAGCCATCCTCATTCATACTTGAAACAATCCCTGTGACGCCTTCTTTATTTACTCAACTTGACATGCATGAGCATGACATGTTGAGTAAATGAACGGTATGAACCGTGACAACAAATTTCCCTACAACTTCTTACTTACCCGCGCAACTTTCGCTCATTCTTTTACTTAACATTTCCGATTCGATCCATTCCCTACCAGTCAGCCAGTATATTCTACACTAGCTTCTGCCCACGACTCCGTCCGCGTAAAATTTCTAGTTCCTTCGCATGGCCCTGCTGCACTGTCACTTAGTTTTCGCTTAGCGTTCTTTCTAACTTTTTTACTTTTGCTCGGCTCCTAAAAGTAATGGCGTGATGATAATCAACCTTGATTATGAAACTATTTAGTTGGATAAGGATTAATACATATCATGATACGAATATCATCGTGTATGACCTTCCGAAAAAATTAATAGGTATCTTTCAATTAGTTATAGTATGTCGTAGTAAAGTCGTTTTGCTTAACTCTTAAATTATTGCCGTAACTTACTACGTAGAATACATTTTTCGCAGATTTAATAATATAAAAATTCTGTGATTAATTATTATGCATGCTCTCAATCAATCTGCCTAGCCTTTTCCCAACTATGTTGGGGTCGGCTACCAGTCTAACCGGATGCAGCTGAATACCAGTATTTTACATGGAGCGACTGCCTATCTGACCTCCACAACCCAGTAACTGGGTAATACGATACCCCTTGGTAAGACTGGTGTCAGACTTTTCGGGCTTCTGACGACTCGTAACGACTGTTAAAGATCCACGAATGACAGCCGGGACCAACGGCTTAACGTGCTTTCCGAGGCACGGAGGAGTCTCGGTATGTAAAGATGGTCACCCATCCACTGACCAACCCCGGCAAGCGTAGCTTAACCTAATGGATCGATCAGTGCGGCTGTTGTTACGTAGCCACGAGCTCCTCCAAATCCAATCCAATCCAATTATTATGCATGCTCTGAAATTAGTAAATACGTCATTAATATTATATAATCATTGTAATATTACTATTTACACACATAACTACTTACATTCGCTATACTCACAACGGAAGATTTATTCTGTTCAAATTCACTACAAATTTAATACTCTTGTATTTTCTGTACAATATCCAGTCATTTCGGATTATGCTATGTTACGTAGGTACAATAAATCAAATCACTTGTTTGTTCTCAGCTTTGATTATGAATGACAATGTTAAAATAATGGATGTTATAGTACACCTTTCCGCTTTAGCATCACATGAATGCTCCCCGAAACAAGTTGACTTACCCTATATAACGTTAATCACGCCTTAATTGTTTTAAATATTATGTATATTTAATATTGCTGCATCTAATAAAGACACATATTGACATCGTGGTCTTATCGGAATACTGGTTACGTAAATGCCCTCATCTTCCCGACATACCGGGTTTTGTATCTAATTACTCTGATGACTCAAACCTGTAATATGAAATTAGTTATCCTTAAATCATCTTCCCGTCAGCATCGTGTTAGTGGCTCTTGACAATGTTGATTTAACAGCTGCTTCCATCATGATCAAGCTTGTTTCCTCAGTTGTTGATAAAAATAGTCGTAATTCTGTTGTCCCGAAACGAAAACGCATTATTAAGCCATGAATCACACCTGGGCTGCTTAGGTGTATTCGAAACCGTGACAATATGTGGAGGGATGCTGATAATAATCCTCTGAAAATCACTTATGCATACAAGCCAATTTCCGCAGGGATCTCCATTTTTTTATTGTTATTTAATAATGTAGCTTATAATTTAGCTTTCTAAAGGCGAAATGTGGAATATTTTTTTAAATCGGTTAAGTATTTTTTGAGTATATTCATTACAAACAAACATACAAATATACAAAAAATCTAATCTTTTCTCTTTATAATATCAGTTTAGATTAAATTGACCCATTCGTTTATGGTCTAACGCTTTGGTCGCGTCGAGAACGCAATCCGCGTTCTTGACGCGACCAAAGCGTTAGTAAGCCACGTAATCAAATCGGCAAAAGTTAGGTAGGACGCCCTCAGGCTAGATGGAGCGAAGATCTTCGCAGGGTGGCTGGTAGCAGCTGGATGAGAGTTGCTGAGAATCGAGGTGAATGACGTACGATTAGAGAGCCTTATGCCTAGCAGTCGACTGCTGTAGGCTGATGATGAAGTCGCGTCATGTACGAACTGCCATTGAAATATTTGAGCTGTGACAGTCTCGATACTCGTTGGTGACTTGATTTCGTAACTAGTTACTTTTAAATAGCGTCGTAGATGAACAGGCTTACATGTGCAGTCGTAAAAATTAGGTTAGCAGAATATCTAGAGGGTGAATAACGGATTGACTATGACGAAAGTGATTTTTAAAACACGATGCGTGATTTCAAACGTGTCCATAATTTTTCACGATTCGAGATGCGTGAACATGGGCATTTAAAAAGCATTGCCGCCATCAGAAAAAAAACGAATCGTCAAAAAAGACAATTCGTCAAAAATATGAATCGTCCTCGTGTGATGAGCCTTTGCAACGTATTTTAATTTCAGATGCTCAAGTGAGGGCGGTGACCGATAATCGCTACACCTTTAAACGAACATTAGACGCAGTATATGCTCACAATGTTTGGAACCCGGACTGTTGGGAACCGTCAATGAAAGGATTACTCCTGGCACTAGATAAAAGTAACAGCGACTCCTACATTTACGTGTTTACTGATGCTCCGGCTAGAGACTACAGAGATGGCCATTATGTAAAACAACTGTGTCAAAAAAAACAGAGCCAGGTAAAGAGTCTGAATAGAAATATTTATTTATTTTTCATATCCACAGTAAAAAATACGGTTTGGTACAACCTCGGAATATTACGTAACTAACTATCTCACCCACATTGGTCGGATTTCACCTAAGTGCTGAGACGGTCAAAAAATTGTGTCAATTCATCCTAGAGGGGTAACACCCACGTACCCCCTGGGGGTCACTATTTGCTCTGGCCACACAGGCCAATACTTAAGGTTATCTTATACATCGTATGGCACGACAGTGTATTAAATGACGGCCCAAAACTTCGCCTCTTCCCCAACATTTTCGGCCACAGTGCAGAGGTCGCTATGGCTGTAATTTTTGCTTTATGTTATGAGAGTGCAGTTAACTCATAGGATGTTTTGTAAAGAAATAATTATCAAACTATAATGAACATATTTTTGTGCTTACAGATAGTATTTGTGCTCACCGGCCACTGCTCTGATTACTATGAACCTCAAGCCTTCGATGTTTACTTCGACATAGCACACGCATGCTCTGGGCTTGCGTTCGACGTTACCAAGTCAGACGTCGAAGAGGTAAAACGGTTTATAATCTTAATATTGAATATAACTTAAAAAAAAAAATTGAATCGATCTTCTTTGTCAATTATTTTAGGTGATCCGCACAATAGAAGAAACGATAAGAGGCAATAAGACAGTGATTGATACGACGATAGTACCAGCTCATGTCAAAAAAGATATTCCGGTAAGTGTTATTTTCGTGAAACTATCCATGTTTTTATACCCAAAAGTATTACGTACATTGGTAATAAACTGGTAGGAGTTTTTGGACCTGCAGCCCCGTCCAAAAAAAATCCACCCTGAATAGTTGTACTGCTGGATAAAATCTTAGAATTTATTCCTATTAATATAATATGCATACCTTCCAAAGCACCAGCAACATCATTGCGTAACACACTCTTAATCACAATCCCTTTCATTGCTGAGCAGACGATTTTTTTCAAACATATGCAGCAGTGGATCATAGTACTTTGCTGTACATGTTTCATGCAATGGATTCATAAATCCCATTCAAAATGGGCTTGCCCTTAATAATAATAATAATAGTTCTGTACCAACCGGGGGTTGTCCTTGGGTGCACTTGCGTAGTGCATACAGGGATAATCGTCGGTTGGTGCCTCAATACACAAAAGCGTCTAAGGGGCCTCTGCGAGTTGGCTTCGGCCCCTCGTACGCCTTCCAAAGGTCCGGGACCCTAGGGTCCCGAGATATGTCAAAGACATTTTAAAATAATAATAATTGTTTATTTAGCAAAAGTAATACATAGACACAGATTCAACACAGTGGTAGACACATACAATAATCATGAATGGCTGTTTATACATAAGTGTAGGGTTACAAAAGTATTAAATGTATTAGACAAAAAATTAAACCCTGCCTCTCAAACTAGGAGACCTGTATCTTGAGAGACAGTGTTCGGCAAAACGTAAGTAAAATTTTGTTGTACCTTAAAGAGTGAAGGGGTGTCAATCTACTATTAAATATAGTGAATTGAACATCAAGTGATGCGTGAGTGTGTGATGTGTACGCATCACTTGATGTTCAAACACACAACGTACCCGTACCCGCGTACATAACTAGCAAAATGTGGGTGTGTTATGTAAACCACTACCTAACCATCACCGCCGTGATGTTAAATGTTATAATTTTATTTTTCAGTTCACAATAGATGACCAAACTGACTATGCCATCGTCTCCGTGTCCGGCAGAAATGTTTATTTGGACATTAAAGGACCTTCGGCTAATTTAGAACGAATTATGTGGAACAAAAATGGAAAAGTAAGTTTACATATGAGTTAAAAGACGGCAAGTTTTGCCTCTGCACTTCGATTTTGAGACTCAAAAATAAAGCAGTGGGAACTCAGACAGGCACTTTACTTTGTGTAAATTGTTTCATCACAACTGCTCTCAAAACGGTGAAAGAAAACATCGTAAGGAAATCGTCATGTCCTAGAACCAAAAATTCGAAGACATGTGACATCTACCAACCACTGCACTGTGCCCACGTGGTGGATTCCTGCCCACTTCCTCTCACCGGGAAGAGGCTCGTGTCCTAGCATTGGGAACAATACCGGCTGATTATGCATATGCTTGGATTGTCTTCCGTATTGAAGCTCATTCTACTGCACAGATGTAAAGAGGTTTATATATACACGTTGCTTAAAGTTAAGTAATGATTAGCGACTGTTATAACCATCCATTTTTGACGTTTGAACATCACTTAACTTTAAGCAACGTTTATAAATAAATCCCCTTATGTTTAAAACACCAGCCGGTATCTCAAAGCCGGTTAAGTTATTTTGCTGTAAAATCCCACTTTGGATTATTAGATTAGAAAGCAGAATCAACATCAGTCAATCACAGCATATGATAGCATGAGATTTCGGAATGGTTTCTCTTCCCTATTCGTTTTTCTTTATGATTAAGTGCAGCTGGAATTGAAAATTTTACTAATTTCTAGAATATTTGTAATCCTTTGTTTGAAATGCAACAAAGTGGCGTGCCATTTTCACCATTCTACATAATATATTCTATGTATATTCCTTATTATGTTTTCAGGTAAAAATCTCATAACATACTTTTTTTTGTTCTTTAACTTAAACAATGAATTCTACTGTTTGGGTTACTGATACTTTAACGAACTCATTCATCTAATTGTATTACAAATTCATTAAAAGTTATTAAAAAATTAAAAATGTTATAGGTAGTAAAATTAAGTAACGCTAAACCTGGCACATACGTGGCTACTGTGATGGGGCAAACGAAAACGTCAGTCGTAATTGTGGGCAGGACTGATTTCTTCTTCACTCATGGCTTCTCAGAGCTCAAACCCAAGTCGCTGGGTGATACGTCACTGCAACCGATAGCTGGTGAGTTCAATAATGTTATCATTAACATATCTTTAAATAGTATAATATTGCTGTATTCTGTCGCCAAAATTATTCGACCTCTACGGGGAGCATATCATGAGGAGAGCGGTGGATGGTTGGCACGGCGGAATGGTTGCTGACGGTGAAAGACTCACGGACCTGATATATGCGGACGATACCACTATAGTTGCGTCGAACGAGGAAGAGATGGCGAATCTGCTGAAGCGTATAGAAGCAGAGAGCACTAAACTTGGACTCAAGATCAACCATGCCAAGACGAAAGTAATGGTGGTAGACCGTTCTCATCTTCTTCCGAGCTCAAACTACTCGATGGCTATGAGAAAGTCCGTGAGTTCGTTTACCTTGAGTCTTTGATCACGAATGAGGGCAGCTGGCTTGAGGAAATCCGCCGACGTACAGGTATGGCCAAAAGTGCAATTACCAGTAGGAACCGTGGCATTCGTCGGAATACCAAAATACGACCCATGCTCTAGTTTTTTCCGAAACGTGATGCATTAAAAGCCGCGAAAGCAGTAAGATCGATGCGTTCAAGATGTGGTGTTGGCGTAGGCTACTTCGTATACCATGGACCGCCATGAGAACGAATGAATCCATACTGGAGGAACTCAATATCATCAAGCGGCTACCTACAATATACCAGGAGTGTGCCCTCAGCTTTATCGGACATATGATGCGTTCACCTAAGCATGATCTATAAAGGCTTATGTTAGGTACTAGGCTGGATGGAAGGAAAACGCGCTCAAGACAGAGCACCGGTGAGATGGTCAGACGCGATCAAGGGGGCTGTTGGAGGCAGCATTTCCAAGTGTTCCACACAGCAGAAGAACGTATAGTTTGGAGACGCGTCGTATGTGGTCACTATCCGTTTGGTAGCGTAGTTCTTCTAAACTACTCAAATATCTCGTGTATTCCCGTTCGTCCCACTGCCGTCGTCTAACAGGTGGGACGAACGGGAATTTAAAAAATTATATTATATTTATTCATTAATTTATTAAATTATTCCCGTTCGTCCCAATGATTTTGTTAGTAGGACGGTAATAATTAGTAATTTTATTTTTAATTCCCGTTGTAACACTAAATAATTTGAGTCTAGTGGTTCAATGATAAAAAAAACACTTATTTATCCTAAAAAGCAGCGTCATACAAGACCAAGGGGTCTTTTCTAATTGCGCAACACACGATCAGTCATAATCTGAATGACTTTGAAGGATATTGCTAATCCATTGCTTCATATGTTCGAAAAATTTGTCTCCTCAACAACATAAATAACGCAATGAACGTTGTTGAACTGTCAAAATGAAACAGAGTGTGATAGATCGTGTGTTACCTAATTATGGGTACTGACGTCAACATCACAATACTTCTATGAATATGTTTTTCAGATGCGAATGTACATCTGTCGATATCCGTCACTGATGATCATCACACAGTGAAAATAATATCGGCGCAGATTTTAGACATAAATCAAAACCCAATGAAAAGCCCGGTGCCTCTAACAGAGATCTCCAAAGATTTTTACGTAACAGATCCGTTTGTTGCACCATCGCAAATTTTTAAAATCGCCGTAAGTATTAACAGTTTATTATTTTGTAATGGAGCCGTGAGCTGCAAGAAACCACTATAGGTGCGAAGGTGTGAAGTTCCTAAACTGGCATAAAAAATGAAGGAAAATCGCTGCTAATATTCTATGCAACGTACTGTTTTATAAATGGAAAGCATCAGCACTCTTAATATTGTAACGTGTAGTAATGTAAAAACCATACTGCAAATAGTTTGACTCAGATTCCCATAAGCGGAAAATCCTGAAACAAATTAAACACTTACTTAATCTAAACTAATATTATAGAAATTCATAGAAACCAGTCTTGTCTCGGCCAAACGTCGCCTGCAGTTGCCACCTGCGGTCGGCTACGGGATGGGACAATAAATTAGCTTAACTTTAAATACGCCCACGCAAAACATTGCGCAAAAGGGTGCTTGCAACGGTGCATGCATCCTTTTGCATAATGTTTTGCGTGGGCGCTACCGAAACCTGCCATTTTTCGCACCAAAAATAAAAGTAGTTTCCCAGCAATATGTTTTTGTAAAATGTTACTTATGCCCGTTTAGCCAGAATGCGTAGATGGCGGCTTTGTGATGGTTTTGTATTTTTACATCCTGTATTTAAGAAAAAGCCATTTTTACAAAAAAAAGCTACTATCATCTTAATAGGTGAAAGCGATTGATCCAAATGAATTCAGTAAAACCAAGATCCTATTTTGTTTTTTTTAGGTGAACGGGATAGTAAAAGCTACGGGCAAACCTATAAAAAGGATTGTTAAAATCCCCATTACACCTGCAGCGCCACCGAAAAGTAAGTTCAGTTATGATTAGTTTAACACAAAATACGAGACCTACAAAAGACGAGAATCACATCGGATCCACTAGTTGCGGGACACTCGACGCAAAGCAAGCAGTGATAGCAATAAATTGTGTCCACATAGGGTGAGGCCAAACGAGCGTAATTTGAGTCGTGAGTCGCAGAATTTCGGTCGCAGAAATTCTGCTGCATTCGGTTTCATAAAAAAGTCGCGTTGGTCTGCACAATCCTTAATTCGGACTGAATTGAGTTTGCAGGGGGCGAGGGGGCCGACGCGGGCCGAACAAAGCGTCAGTTAGATACAGTATGTTTGATTTAGTAATAAAAGGTTTTAAGAGTTGTAATAATTCTTGAAAAACATGTAATGGCAAATGATAGTACTTTTCAAATATATCTGGATTTGCACATAAACGTCCATATAAAGTGTGGAACTGTCCAAGCATCAGTCTTTCACTATTAAGCGGATTTACCCAGCATCTTTTTCTGGCATTATCTACTTCTTCGTCTTCTAAATATGCTTCGTAAATACACAACATTTTCAACGGTTCCATTGCACGACACAAACATCCGCTATAAACGTTGGAAAGTAACTGAATAAAATGCGCTCGTCTGGCATCCCAACAGAATTTCTGCCGGGCAGAATTTCTGCGACCGAATTTCTGCGACCGAAATTCTGCGACTCACGACTCACAAAATTACGTTTGTTTGGCCTCACCTTTAGTGTTAATCTTAGCACTACAATAACATAGGTACCCACTTCAAAATCACTAAAAAAAAGATTGTTCAAAAATCTAAATGTACCATTACGATATTATCTTTAGATGAACTAATTCGGTAAACTAATATCAAACCGTAAATAACCGTATTCGTTTTTTATGGTATTACCGTATTAGTTTTCGTCACAATCCGCCCCTGACTTGGTTTTTGTAGTCCTTCAACCATTTTCCTTCCTTTAGTGATGAATGCCGACTGAACTCGTTTAGATATTTACCTGAACACTGACACTGAAATACAGGTGAATCTCTAAAGCTCTGGACTCTGGGTTTCACAATTTTTCAGTAACCTGTGTTTATTATCTATGCCAATAAATTATTTGTTTATTTCTAGTTTTGCCGACAAATACAAAGCCGACCGTCGCAATAGCAGAAGGCAAAGCGATAGAAATAGAGTACAATAGCACGGTGAAATTAACTTGCAAAGTGGTAGCGTTCCCAGAGCCTAAAATCCAGTGGATTAACAACAATGGAGGTCTTATGCCGTCTCAGGTAACATAATTATATTTGAATTATATATATTATAATTTCTTTTATTTATTTTCATACTTATTAAATACCTTTTTAAATATTTTTATAAATAGTTATTATTTTTATAGGATTTTATTATTTGTGGGTTTGATAATGAAACATTATGTAACGCACTTTATGCAATTGAGTACAACATGGTGACGACAATACAACAATAAATTTAAACTTCGTATATTTAAAACATTCCCAGTCTGCATACAAAAATCCAACCCAATATAACCAATAATTTATCACCAGTCGGACTGTCGCTACTATTTAGATGGTTTGAAAAATCACTTTTTATTTTCGATGTTAAGATTTATCTGATAGTTCCAAAATACTCCTTTGTACCAGTATTGCCAGTGTTTTAACTTATTGTCGTCCCCACACAAAATATTATCACGATTCCAAAAACTTGGGTGGAACCCCTCATGATATCTTTAGTACCTAAGAGTGCCAATTTAAATCTTATGCCATTAACTTGCAGATGTCTGTCCAAGAATATCCATATAAATACATAAGTTATATGGACATATCATACGCATCGAAAGGAGACAAATACAAGTGCTATGCCGTGAACGATGTAGGCAGGGATGACACAACTATCAATGTTGTTGTAAAAGATCCTTTCACTACTAGATCTACCCCTTCAGGTAAGCTAATTTAATTTCTTCCCTCCATCATCAGAATTTTCTATGTTCTATAATATAGGGTTTGATTTCCGCACTTAGTCACTCAAGTGGACCATTGAGCGTGGGCCATGGCGGCCGTCGGCGGTTATTCCAACCAGCCCAGAAGTTAATTAAATCTCCTGGTCTGTTCAGAACATCTGTGAAAGATCTTGGTAACCCGAGGATTTCTGTTCTAATCTGGGTGACGCCTTTGCATTCAAAGAGCACGTGCGCGACGTAATGGTCCCCGTCATCAGGCGCAGACTGTTCCTGTCCAGGCGTAATAAACGCCTGAATAGCCTCCTATCCAAGGATGGCATAGCTTCTCTGGACTGCCTGCAGCCTGGTGTTGAGGTCCACCAGTTCTCCGCTTGTGTGTAGGTGAAATGAAGGGGATGGGTAAGATAGGCTCGGGTCCACAGACTGCCGTGCTGGATTCACCTCTAGCAATCTCGTCAGGTGCGTCGTTACCTAGCGATCAGCTGTGTCCTTTTATCCATTGCAGTGTCACCGTGTTGCGGCTAGATATACAGGGTGTGAGGCAGACGGTTGAACATACGGAAATGGCGGATCTGTGGGACCCTTTGCTACGTGTTTAGGCCCAATAACAAGACCCGGGCCACAAGGTTTTTTTTTTCTACAGCTAACATCAAACTTCAATAATTTCATAAAAAAAATACGAAACTGGCACTATTTATTTTTTATTTTCATCTAGAGTAACTGCAAAATCTTATAAAATTCATATTTGACGCAGATAATTTCTAGAAAATGAAATACGAGCCCTTAAACTACAAACAAATTAAAAATAAATACCGAAAGCCCGACTTTGAACTGTGTTAAAAAAAAACTAAGAGTGATAGAGCAGTTCTAATTATAGAAAAACATCTGTGGTTCATCCCCCGTTCTAACGGTATGCAAAATGCATAATTTATTTTAAAACAACTACAATAATTCGCCAATTTTAACAGCCTGGGCCTTTTTTCACGGAACTTAACTTAACTTTTGCAAAAAATTAAATTAATTACATACAAGCAAATTTTTTTTATGTTAGATTTTACAAATAGTCTAGATGAAAATGAAGTTGGTAGTAGTTATTTTTAAATAAAATTATTGACGTTTTAAGTTTGAGCAACGACTCATTACGAAGAAAATTTTAAAAGTCATTTAAAAAAATCCGTGTGGCCTGGGTCTTGTTATTGGGCCTAATCACGTCGCAGACGGCCCCACGGATCCGACATTTTCGTATGTTCAACCGTCTACCTCACACCCTGTATAATCAGAATATTTTTATAGAGTTAGAGAGACGATCTTATAGAGTTTTATAGAAGTGCGTTTTTTACTAAATTTTTTATGAGTATTTTTTTTAAACAGATATTTTCTTTTATTGTTGATAGGAATAACAAAATTGACCTACGGTACAGAAGGTACCATAACTTGCGACGTCACATCGCGACTTCCAATGGATATTGATTGGTTGTACGCCAACGAGATAACAGGACAAACTAGAGCAATAGAAACATCTGACAAGTACGTGCTATCTGCAAGTCGCACTCAACTAACGATAAAAAAGATGGATTTGGATTTAGTTGGCAGATATACTTGCAAATTTTCCTTGAAATACAAGAAGGATGTGGTAAAATCCTTCAATACACGAGTTAAAATTGATGGACTAAGTGAGTACCTATTAATATTTTCGTACATTTCAGCCAACAAGAACAAACAATTACTTCAACAGTATCTTCTTACTTCTGATACAGTAGTAATATACGATATGTAAAAATACAACTCAGTCCGATCCGAAAAGGGCACATAGGTACTGCAATAACATTACCAAAAAGTTAGTGCTATTTAAAATGCACATTTTTAGTACCAAATCCATTAAAAATTTGAAAATTTACAACAGGGGTCACCCGGCAAAATCCCACATTGAAAAAAATGTGGCGTAATTTTTCTTTTCTTTTTCCTGAAAATTTCCACATAAATAGACTCTCAGTATAATACTCGTAATTAACAACACCCTCACGAATCAGTCCGGGTTTTTTTTTACATGTTGTATTATTAACTCCATCGTCCAACAAAAAATAAATAAAAATAATAATGTGTATTTCTTTTTCCTTTTAGTTGCTCCTAAGGTACAGGGAGTAAATGAAATAAAAGTCACCAAGGGGAAAACTGCTATCATTGAATGCAAGTAAGTAGCAATAACTCGTGTTGGTTGTACTCTGTATATTTACTCGTGAGCAGTCAATTACATAACATTATAAACTTGAAATTAACTTTTGATGATTGATTGAATTAGGTGTCTTTACAGATCATGGCTACAAATAATAGTTTTTATTAAATTTTTGCAGAGTTATTAGAGGCCTACCAACACCAAACATAACATGGCTATTTGGGGGTAAATCAGGTTCAACGTTTACAACTTTAGCTGGTTCTGAAAGTGTGCTGCGTATAACGAACGTGGAGTTCAATCACGAGGGAAAATATAAGTGTGTGGCGGAGAACGCAGCAGGCAAATATGAGCACATCACGACACTATTTGTTCAAGGTAAATTCATCGACGTATTTCCATAAAAACTAGATATACCTAATCCTACGGCTACTATTCTGGACTACATTGATCTTATAAACTTCTTGACATTTACAGATCTTCCAAAAATTACTTCAAGAACCTCTATGGTATACCAAGCTACTGAGGGGGACGCCCTTCTGAGTATTCCTTGCGTAGCAACTGGTGTCCCAAAACCAGTCATCGTTTGGAAGCTAAGTGGTCGTTACATTACTCCAAGTAAGATGCTTAAGCTATGTGTTACTATCCCATTATATTTAAAGTTAAAAAAAATTACCACCTGCAGTACCCGGGCATTACTTCGACACAGCAGGTTTTATAAAGGAACTGTCACACAAAAATGAGTGACAGGAACGACGCTTTGACTATTTCGATGGTCTTCTGATCGTAACCGCTACTGATGAGCATAATTTCCTGGGTTCAATTCCCGGATCAGGCAAAGTGTTATTGGGTTTTTCCATATGTAATTTCTCAGTAGAGTCTGGATTAGTGCCCAGTTGATGGTTATAGACTCGCCCCTTATTACATAGGACTTAAACATAACTGACGAAATATAAGTGTATACTTTAAGTATTCCTCTGCCTAAACCTGCGGGAATACAGGCGTGATGTTATGTCAGAACGACGCTCTACAAAGCCGATATTTTTTTAACTCGACATACCGTTTAACACCCGTCGTTCTAGTATACATAGGTAATTATAGCCGTGATGTTCTCTTACATTTCAGACGCGAAGTACTCCATAGAGGACGGAACGCTGATAATACGAAATCCGAAGGTGAGCGACACAAACTCGTACATATGCGAGGCGAAGAACGAGGCCGGCGCAGACAGTGCGACGTTCAAAACGTACATTCGCCGTAAGTATTTTTGGTATATTACTTTTCAGACTTAAATAGAATTTACAGGTCCAAGTGAACTTTCTACACATAAAGAATCAAGTTTTCCGGTAACAAAATTATTGCTTCGGCAAATCAGGTCATTAGCATCGGTGAGGTCATGGTTATAAAAAAGGGGTTCGTTGATCAAATTGGCAGTTGCGATTGTTTGAGTTTGAGAGTAAACAGTCCAACCGCTCATTTTAATTTTGATCGGAATATAACACAAACTTGCAATTTATGAAATTTTGGGGTTTATTTATAAATGTTGCTTAAAGGTAAGTGACGTTCAAACGTCAAAAATGTATGGATAGAGTCGCTAATCATTACTTAAATTTAAGCAACGTTTATAAATAAACCCCAAAATGTCATGTCTTTGTGTGTAACTATTTACAGAGGCACCACAAGTATCAGGAGTTACTGCTAAGAAAGTGAGAATAGGAACTCCGGGTAGTCTCGAGTGCAAGTAAGTGTTTTATTATGTTATTGCAACTCTTGAGTTATCAATCTGTATCTATCTTCTACGCATATTACCTATGTGTGTAAAGACTCGCACATCGCGAAGAAATAAAGGTAGAAGCTTGAATTTAGGACAGTACGAGTAGTTCAAAACAAAACCACGTAGGACTTAAGGATTTTGCGAAATCCACCTATTAGGGTGATAAAAGGGGGATTTCGTTTCGGTTAAGAAACTTTCAACTTAGCGCAAATACTAATGGTAATTAATAATAAGGATCGTTACAGTTATTTTGCAAAAATACCCCTAGATGGGGGAGGCTTTCAGGGAAGAATACGAAATCTTATACATTCGTCCATCGTTTTAATCTTTCAGGGTCGTAGGTGAACCAAAACCAACAATAACATGGCAATTTATGGACAGCTCCAGCTCAAAATTTATACCAATTCCCGGATCCGACAAAGTGCTAAATATTCCAAGGGTGGAGAACAAACACGCGGGGCGCTACAAGTGTGTAGCAAAGAACAAAGTTGGACGTGATGAACACATCACAACACTTGAGGTGCAAGGTACGGAGAAGTCGCAAACAGATGTGATTCCTCGTGATCGCACTTCTATAAAAGGCAAAAGAAAAAATATTATGTATTCTAAAATAGATATTATTTTAACCAATATAATTATTTACAGATATGCCAAGAATACTTCCAAGTGGTTCTACCATTTATCAAAGCACTGAGGGAGACGCTTTGCTGAGGGTTCCTTGTGCCGCAAGCGGTCTACCCAAGCCAAGCATCACATGGAACTTGAATGGCCATGTCATCAATCCAAGTAAGATACTTACACTAATCATCTCAACCGCATTTTTGAGTGAAATAAATAATACTTCCACATCAGTGCAACTCTGAAATCTGCTTAATAAATATCTTAAATTCACTGACAGACAACGCACTGCCTAAACCGCTCGGTCTTTTTTTTTTTCTTTTTTTTTGGTTGGGAAATCATCAAATGACTCCTTCCGCTCTGGGCGGAGCGAGAGGGAGTGTCAGACATTTAGTGACTAAAACCCACCCGTGTTCCCTCCGTTGCCTATGTGCTGGGGCCGCGATATCCCTATCAGACAAACCCGCAACCCCAGCAGGAAACCGCTCGGTCTGGAGTTTAAATTTTGCACAAGTTCCATAAAAAACGAAAGTGAGTACTAAAGGAGGATTTAAAAAAAAACATCGCATAAAAGGGCTAAATAGGGGATGATAGTGTGTATGGAACATTCGTCATTTTTGCCGATTGAAAAACCCTTCGAGTGTATATACGGCTTGCGTTGGAATAAATACAAATTCAGATGATTAATGCCACCAAACGCTTACGTTCCCATGGGATAATTTCCGACAATCACGCAGGCGCAGCTGCGGGCAAAAGTTATAATAGAATAAAATTGTTTTCTCATTCAGACGCTCTCTATGTTTCAGGCGCGAAATATTCCATTAACGACGGAACGCTCATAATAAGAAATCCGACGGTGAGCGACACTAACTCGTACACGTGCGAAGCGAAGAACGAGGTCGGCGCAGTTAGTGCGACGTTCAAAACGTACATCCGCCGTAAGTACCTACAATAACATAATAATAATTATGCCAAATAATTGTACCGGTTGACGACATCACGGCTGTCGCTGAACACCAGAGCTGTAGCTCTGTCTCATATTGTGTCACAGCACTATGCTGAACGATGGCCGTTTTGCGTAGATGTGAAGCATTATAATTTCCCCCAACTTGTTTCTTTTTGTGTTCCGGGTTTTTTCTTTGAATCATGTTTACCGCAAATAAATGGTATTATCTTCCCTTCATTTCTTTCTAAGTCTGTCTTTTACTTTTAGCGTACAGTTTACTTGAGATGTCTTTAATTTTCAGAGCTTCCAAAACTATCAGGAGTTGCTTCTAAGAGCGTAAGACTGGGTACCCCTGCAAGTATAGAGTGCACGTAAGTGTTCTAATAGTTTAATTTCCTAAAATATTTTCAAAAGGAAGTTTTAGATAAAGTTACATTCGGATGACCTGAGGGCCTAGCTTTCAAAGCGCTTCGTATTTCTACAACGATTTTCAACAAAAGTGACGTAAGTTTTTCGGCAGCTTATGTCAATCCAATACAATTTGACGACACGGTTGGCGCAGTGGCTGAGCGATCGACTGCTGCGCAACGTGTCGCGGGTTCGATCCCCGCACGGAACAAATATTTGTATGATCTGCAAGTAGTTGTTCCGGGTCTGGGTGTTAGTGTATGTGAGTTTCTATGTGTGTAAACGCACCCACGATACAAGAAGAAATTCTAAGTGTGGGGAAACGTTTTAAAAAAAAAAAAAAAAAACTTTTTGACATCGTTATCACTGATAGAATGTTACTTTGTCTAGCCCCTGGAACATCGACGACCAGAGTGCGTTTCATCAAATAGTTCTTATGCCGTAATGTTGGCTCGACTGTTGTAGGACCAATAAGAATACGCGACGCCGCTACGGCGCTTCCTAATAGGTCCGTTTTTTAAATTTAACGGTATTGCAAACATTACGGCAAAGAAAGTATTTGATGAAACGCACTCTACTCTGTAGTCTCATATAACTCATCGCAAAGTCACATTTTCCAGCAAAAGTACATATTTGAGTCACTGCACCTTTACAGGAAAATCTAACTAAAATATGTTTTGAGTGTTTTCGAGATTGGGCTTATATGTCAAATTTATATTTAGACGCAAAACTGAGTAAAAGACGATTACATTTATTCTACTCCTACGACGATTAAATTTATTTTCTTCTACTTATGTTAAAATTTTTAATTTTTCAGGATCGTTAAAGGTGAACCAAAACCAAAAATGACCTGGCAATATATGGATAAATCGACTTCTAAGTTTGTACCTATCACCGGTTCAGAAAATATACTGCGCATATCAAGCGCGAAGAAAACACACGCGGGGAGCTACAAGTGTGTGGCAAAGAACAACCTCGGAAGCGATGAACACGTCACAACGCTTATTGTTGAATGTAAGTTCCATTATACTAAAATCGTCTGTGACTACGTCTGTATCTCTGTATATCAAAATCTGGTCCTACACGCGCGCCGATCGTTTCCGCATACTACACAAGTAGGTACTGCAGTAGGCCGCACGTCAGTGCAATGGTAACAAAACCAGCAACCTAATTGCATAACACAATTTCAATCACAAACCGAGAGTTTTGAAGGATATTACTAAACCATTGGTTCATAGGTTCGTTCGTACTATTTAAGATTACTCTTCTTTTTTGTCAATGATTCGTACTTTTTTTGTGCCCATTTTGGGCGTCGCCTAACACGTTTCCTTTTTTTTTTTTAATGACTTCTCCTAGGAGGAAATCGGCTGCTTAACCGGTCTATTCTGTGGATGCCTTAATAAATTAGGGCCTCCAGCCAGGGCATAAAGCTTATAAACTAAGCTACTATACGCTAAGGGTACCCCCTGTGGGGTATGGGACCTCGGCTTGGTGCGTCACTGGGTGAGAGCAGGAAGGGACAGGTTGGATCGGATCGTCTACCACGTTTCCACTTAGATCCACCTTTGAATCCCTGTTGTTAGTCTATTCTTAAAACATGTCCATACCACTTTGGCTCACAAGGACACATTTTTAACTTCTTGTAGTACAGTACTGAACTAATCTTATTATTACAGTTGCACCAGAAATCATTACAAATTCTACAACCGTAAAAGGAATCGAAGGAGATCTAGCTTTAAGGATCCCTTGTGATGTCGTCGGCATTCCAAAACCAGTTATTACTTGGAAATCAAAAGGCGCCACTATTAAACCCGGTACGTAATCTATAACTACATTTATATCTATTAACTATACGAATAAATAAAATTGAAGTGTCGGTTTGTATAATGTGATGGATGGAGAGGAAGAGGAAAGCTAAAGAAAAAATGGATAGTAAGGAACAAAAATGAAAGAAAAGGGAGTGAATTATAGTATGACGGTTGACAAAGGAGTATGGAAGAAGAAAAGGCATTGCGCGGAGCCCAAGTAACATGGGACAAGGGCAGGACGATGATGACGATCAGAATATTTTACACTATTTAAGTTAGACCAAAAAACCTGAAAGTAGCTTGATCCCTATCGACCGATAAAAAACCCGATTTCGATGGTCCAGCTTTGACAGCTGTCATCATCATTACTACCTTTTAGCTTTTGACATCGACTTCTTTTTGTTCTCTTTCTTCTTCAATCGGCCCCTCATTACTGAGGATCGTGGTCTCTGGACCCCTTCAAGCGGACAATCTGCCTCCACCATTGCCATTACCACCTGCTGAAATTTTCTTGAGAACGTAACTTCTTTTACTTAGTCGAACGATCGTGTTGACGACTGGCACTACACCAGTTTAGTTTTTGGTTAAAATAACATTATTTTAGAGGTGTGCTTGGCTTTTCTTTTATACAAAAAATAATGTTGTATATAATTATAATGTCGCTAATTTCAGATTCAAAGTACACAATTGAGAATGGAGCTCTAGTCATTATGAAACCAACAGAGAAAGACTCTTCACTGTACACGTGTGAAGCTAAGAACAGCATTAGTACAGTCAGCACCACGCTCCAAGCAACAGTTGAAAGTAAGTTATTTAAGATGTATAGGAAGTAGCGCAAACATTTCACCAGTTATGTTTAAATTCCATGTAATAGGGGGCGAGCTTATTGACATCAACCGGGCACAAGTCCAGACTCCGGGGTGCTACTGAGAAATTTCTGATGGAAAACCCCAATAACACTTTGCCCAGCCTGGGAATCGAAAGCTCAGCAGTAGCGCTTGCGACGACTAGACCAACGAGGCAGTTATATTATCATGTATTTAATACAAGTAATTAATGACTAGTTTTAAAATGGGTGTTACCTTGACGAAAAAATCCAATAAAACGGATATTATGTTAACCTATAATTTGTTTTCCGCATTCTCAACTGCAACGTTTAATGAGAACAATGAATCCAAAATTGCCAATTAGGGATACCTACTTAGCGCCTTCAGTGATTTTTTTCTATTACGACTGAAGCTCGTCACAGGCTTTGAAGATAATATAAAATATATATATTATACATACTCGTATATATATATAATCCTCTTCACGGTATCCGGCGACATCGACCCAGACTAATTGTCTTTTCATTCATGAGCTCTCTGTTGACTATTAAAATCAAATTTGGTCTTGAAAACTCGGTCACACCGTGTACAGAAAATATATATTATATCTTCGACTTATCGCTCACCGTACAATTTTAATGAACCACCACAAAGAGTGAAGACAATATATATATTTTTACCTTAAAGTATCTGATATTTAATATCTTCGATGTGTGTGATGAGCTTGACTGTTTTCTGCGAATATTTTTTAAATTGATGTATTATTCTTCTGCAGAGCTCCCCACAGACTTCGGCACAGAACATTTCGTATACTTATTAGAGGGTGAAACGAAGAAACTAAAATGTGATGCGTATAGTTCTGCATCCCAATCAGTTAAATGGTTTATCGTAAGTATATTCTCATTCCGACAATATTTGTTACTAGTGAAAGAAGTTTTGGTGTTATTTAAACAGTAGCTACATAATAATTAGTTTACTTTTCCACTCTTCTTGTTTGATCCAGTTACTCTGTTTAAAATTATAGTTAGTGTGTTTTGTCTAAAAGTCGATTCAATAGATGATTCAGTGGTTACTATAGTTAGTTAAATAATTGTATTTAATAATAATAACAAGAATTTATTCAAAGTCTCTAACGGGCCACTGGCCCTGATTTGGCTTCGGCCCCTCGTACGCCTTCCAGCACCCCAGGGTAGTGACATTCAATCAATCAATCAAATCATTTTATTTCCAGATCATTCAATCCAAATTGTTAGTAATTACATACACATCTTAAGCACTAGTATTAGTACACAATATTTTTTGGCAAATTTTGGTCATAATTACTAGTATGGTCAAAAAAATCAATAATGATGTCAAAATCATAACTTTATAATGTCAAAATCACTAATAAGGCAATAAGCAAATGTCCAACAAGTAATTAATTAAACATTATTTCAAGGCAATACCTGTGTCCTGGTCCAGTGCCTGAGTATTAGACCTTCCACCCTATCGGCCACAGTGACCGAGAAGCTTTTGGCGCTAACGCAAATAAAGCTATTTTTATAAATAACGAGATATTATTCATGTTAAAGACAAAAGTACGGCGACGAACCTCGACCACCACACCATCGCCGCCGGAACTCGAATCATCAGAGACTACAACCGCGTCGAGCAAGGATTATTCCTCGACGCCGTTGCCAATAATTGTAAGTCATCGGGGGGGAGGAGGGACATCTACTTATACATATTATTAATTAACTAGCGAAGCCGCGCTTCGCACAGTTTCTTCGACTTAAAAAATAAGTGAAGATTTTATTATTATTAAAATACACATATGTAACTAAAAGTTTTAAAGAACAACGCATTCACAAACACAGAGACCTATAATATTATGTACCTGCATTTCGCAGTAAGATGGTTGAAGCCGTGATAAACTTATATCCCTAGGGATATAGATATATACCGTAATATAGTTATATGAATGCGGTTCATAACTGTGAAAGTGCTCGAATTTTGTTACTGCGACCAATTCCGAACTAATTGCGACCTAACCTGACCTATTTGGACGGAAGGCCCTAATAGTTATATTACTAGATCGAGCTCGTATCATAATTATATTCCTAGTAAGCCAGTTTTCATATAACTATATTGAAGTATATAGCTATATCCCTAGATATCCCTAGGAATATAACTATGTCACGGCTTCAAACATCTTACAGCGACATGTAATTATAGACGTCACTTTCCGTATCTGTATGTATGACCGCTTTGTTCTATTAAACTACGCAACAGATTTTGATGCGGTTAACTCACAATAAAAAAAACTGGATGTTTTGAAAAGTCACAAAAATCTTGCGAAGCAAATAAGGGTCGCTACATATGATGCAATTTTTCAACTACTTGATTGTCTGTCTAAGGTTATCTAAAATAAGGTATTGCTTCCACAGACAGAGGACGCAGGCATCAAAGAACCATACATACAAATATCAAATGCTTTACCCATCGACCACGACGGCAACTATACGTGTCGCGTGAGCGACAAGCATGGAAACACACATACACATACATACGTGGTGGACGTCGGTAGAGCGCCGGAGTTTATTTCCGACGCTAATCCTCTCAGCAACTGGCAAGGAGATATAGCAGATATTACACAAAACTGTGACTTTCAAGAGACAGCGAAACCGAAACCCGTCGTAAGTTTGAATTGCACATGGTTATGAAAATGTTACGGTTTTTTTTTTTTTTACAAATAATTGAATGTTTCGACCTTGAGTTTTTCATAACAGTTATTAGACTTAACGGAACTCTCAAAATGCTGAGCTATTAAAATAATGTTTAGACCACGTGAAAATACTCTGGGTACACTCAACGTATACTCGTAGCAACACACTATAAGCTTTGTAACTTTCAGGTTGAATGGACATTTAATGGCAAAGTGTTTACCGACTTCAACTCAGCAGGCCCAGGTCACTATACCTGCAACGTAAGCAACGTCCATGGATCAGTACAGAGGGGATTTGACGTCACGTCTTCAGGCAAGTATCAATTATTTGTGTTTATTAGCGAATAGAGGTTAAGTCTCCATGCAGAAATGACCTTTGAGTTTTGCCAACCTTAAGCGTATAACAATGGATCTGTACGGGGCCGCCTGCAGCGGTATGAAGTTAATCTGGTGTTGTATGAAGGTAATCTGTCTAGAATTAATATCTGGCACTGCTCCGTGTGTCATTCGAAGATATTGATACCCGACCGACCGTGTATCACGGCTATTGAACCATGCTGCGGCTTTTAAGTACATACCTAACTAGAATAAATCAATAAAAGCAGGGATATAAAGTATCTATCCTACTACCTACATAAGCTCTATACATCTAAAAAAAAGTATTTTGTTACAGGATGTTTGATATCTAGGAACTTGGAGAATGCGTACATGCAATATAAGCCGCTCCTGCTAGATGACAAAGGATTTTGGAACAAATTGAAAAACACAAAACATTATACAGTGGTGGAACATCAAGAAGACAAAATTATAGTGTCTTGTCCAAGCCAAACAGGGACGTCAAATACATTCAAAAACTTCAGTAAAAAGAGTACATTAGAAGCATTTTGTTTAAAAGACGAATCTTTCTTAATAGAAGGCAATACTTACAAGCTCTCAGACCTACAGTGCACTAACAGCATTCAACCCTCCGTTATCAGAAAGAAAGTGAAATGCTCAACGGAAACCTCCGAATTAATCAGAGTGGGCTACAACGTTCCAGGCTTCTTAGAGGCTTACGAAGTCTGTTTCGATACTGAACAAAATATGCCCTTATATACACGCATCATAATGACTGAAACTAACAACAACGGTCTGAGCCCCGGCTACAACTGGTACACATACCCAGGAATAGGCATCAAAAACACTGAGAGAGGATTTACTTGTAAGGACACGATGTCGAGGTGTTGTTATAGTAAGTCCCAGCTGGTGAATGCAATAGACTTTAATGATGGCCCTGCTAAGAAGAGCACCTTCATCGATCCTCTGAATGTAGTCCCGGTCTGGCTCCCTTGCGATACTTCAAAGGTAAGCATTATTTTATGACTTTGAAATAATTAGTAAATACCTACATGTTCACGGTTTCACTTACGACAATATTTTGGTAGCCACACACGAAACAATTTACTTGCGCAAATTTAGGCTTGCGCAAGTAGATATGTATTTATATAAGTGTGGCTACCATTAGAGTCATGATATTTTTATGTTCTTGTCCCACAAAATACTTGCAAATATCATGTAGTTAACCCATATTATTTTTATTTTATAGCTAAGTCTAGCCAATTCCACGAATTTGCGTTTGGCAGTTTTGATTCAGGCCCGCTCAAGCATGTCTCAAATGAATTGTATGATTTCAGACGTCATGGGAAAATATTAATGACATGGTGAGATCCCGGCTACCAACCTACATTGACATCGTTACCTGGTCTGGCACGCACACGTTGCAAGCGAAAAATGGAGCTATTATACCACGATATTTATGGAAGGTATATAACATTATTCTCAATACACAACAACCCTATTGCCTACCATTTTACAAGAATATGCTTTATTGTCTGATTTGTACATGGCTATATTTCAACCAAGTGTGGTCAAGAAAACCGGAAGCGTAATAATGTTGCCGTTCAAAGAACTTCACTTGCTTGCTCTTAACGCATGATGAAACCTCGCAAAATTAGTTTATACGTCTTTTTTAGATAAGAATCGCATACTTAATAAATAACATTAATTGTATTCTGACTACCTCGTTGGCAGTGGCAACTAGGTCCAGGCCAATAGCGGCCAGATATTAGGGGCGGCCAATCAAATCAAATTATTTATTTTTGCAGAAATCACTGTTACAATGGTGTTATTAAATGTACTTGTTTCAAGTGATTCTACCGTAAGGCACGCAAATTGTATACAATCATGGTCTATCAAAGTCAATATTGACATTAAAACATAAATAAGATATTAAATTAATGGAATGTCTTTCTTTAAAATACAATAATACAGATTAATTATTTATTAATTAATAATAGCATTATTTCAATGTCATTCCTAGAATTATTACAATACATTATCAGATCAATTCAATCATAAGTAATTTTGACGTTCGAAAAGTGCTGATTCCTGCTGATTCTCAGCCTAGTTTGAATAAATGACTTTTGAATTTTGTTATTTTTTTAATTATTTAAAGATACATGTATGCATAATTATTGTTCTATTACTTGATTTCACTGTGAGGTCTTGAGTTTGGAAAAAATATCATTGTAGTCATTCCAGTTAAAGTAACATTTACTAACTAAAGAGTCTCTAGAAAATAAGGTAGTATTCATTGCCCTTATTTCTTTAGGTAATTTATTGTAAATTACAGGAGCCATGTGAAACACACTTTTGTGCATTAAAGTAGTATAGGTTCGGCGCCCACAAAGGCGAAATAAATCACGTTGTTGCCTATTATTGACTTCAATCTGCGCGATGTGTGCTCGGCAACAGTGAGACGTGTGAGAAATGACTAGGTACTGAGTTACTGAGCGATAAAGGTCGGACGGGGGTGGTGCAAGGCGCGGCGCCGACTTCCGAGATCTCTTGAAAAAATGTATTTAAGTTAAATATATGTCTGTTGAAACACCAATTTCTGAGCCCTATAATCTCTCGTTTTGGCGATTAGAACTGGCTGGCCAGATCGGCAATTCTGACGGAGCAAAATATTCCTAAGCGCAGTAGCCTAGTAAGTATTGGGTTCAATTCCCAGATCGGGCAAAAGTGTTATTGGGTTTTTTCTATCAGGGGTTTCTCAGTAGCAGCCAGAAGTCTGGATGCGTGATCGGTTAATGGCAATAGGCTCGTCCCCTACTATATGGGTCTTAATTAAATATAGCTGGCGAAATGGGTGTACTATAGGTACACCTCTGCCTAACGCTTCGGGCATTACAAGCGTAATGATGATGTTTAATTATATGTTACTATCATAAATTCGTCACACGTTGAAATCGGCTTTCATGCTCAAACAAATTTAATTGCAGGTGGTAAGGTTCGACGACGATGAGGCCGTGGCCATAGTCCATGTTAACGATCCTGATCCAGTAGAAAAGGACATCAAATGCAAGAAACCGGACATTTGTGACACATCTAAATGGTTTACCAGCAGCGACAAGTATACTTACTGCTGCACACTGCCAGACTTCTTTAATTCGTTTGATATTCATGCTAGCGACATTGGAGGCAAGTTATTAATTTTGCTTGTGTTCACATTACTTATAAATAAAAACTTTTTACAAAAGAAAAAACAACCGACTTCCGAAAAAGCACAACAAAGTGAAAAATAACTTTAATTTCGGAAGTCGGTGTCTTTGGTTTTGAATTTTCGTTTTTTGCCACCGACTTCCGAAATTAAAGTTATTTTTACTTGGTTGTTTTTTTTTGTAAAAGTTTTTATTTTTCACTTTTTTGTTGTGGTACCTACCCCACACAAATTCGAATACCAGTACCTGCTATGTAAATAACAGTCACAGGAAGTTATCATCATATCATCCACTTAAACTAAGTGGGAAAAATACGTATTATTGAAGCTTACTCAAAAACTATCCAAGCAAAGATAATAAAAAATTTATGGGACCAATCCGGGAGCATACACTTTCATACAAAAAAATAATTTTCAAAATCGGTCCACAATTGACGGAGAAATCGACGGACATACATAAAAAAAAACATACATCCGCGTCGAAAATATAACCTCCTCCTTTTTGGAAGTCGGTTAAAAAACTGTTCTCCATGTCTGTTCATGTTCAATTAAGAACAGAACCGGAAAATGTTTTTATTTCTGTACTAGGTTACTCTTGTACCTAATATAAACACAGTAAATTAATTTATCTTTCATCTTTCCTTTTTCAAAAAGCTTTTTAAATATTTGTGCTGCAAATAATTTTTTTTTTTTTTTTAGAATCCTTGGACGCGGTACTTGATAAAATAGAAAAAAGTACCTAGACAGTTTTTAGCTGTCCTACACATACATAATAAGAAGTAATATATATTTATACCCCATCAAGATTATACATAAATTCAGGAAGATATCATAAAACATTTTCACCTACATTACAAATAAGCTCAGTTTTAAAAATAGCCAAGTAACATCATCATGTAATACTTGGTACACCTTCAAATATTATGAATGGTATTTTAAGTATTCAATAAAATATTATCAATTACACATGCGGTTTCATTTCATCGGGAGTTTGAAAGAATGGTAGGTTCCCTAATTATCTCAAAAAAAGATGGTGCTTAGCATATGAGACCACCTCAACAACTCAAAAACTAGTGAACACCAAACATCTATCGTTTCTTCTTCTCCGCTGCATTCATTGCAAGCAAGCAAGCAACCATGCTAGAAAACAGGTAATAGATATCTACACCATAATTGTGTCGTTAATGAGATACCATGGAAGCCACATTTGCAGAAGAAATTATTGCCAATAATCCTTGTCTTCTTGTAATGTAGTCCTTCATTTTGTAATTTGATGATGGGGGTTTTGAACTTCCGAAAACTAGAAATAGGAAAGGGCCAAGAATTGAACCTTGAGGCACGCCCATCTTAACTAGAGACCCCGAGGAAGTCGCCCCATTAACGTTTAGTTTTTGCTGCCTGTTTAATAGATAAGACAGAACAAGATCAGCAGCAATGAATTCCGTAGTGGTGCAATTCAGAAGTATTCAAACGCTTTTGAGAGGTCTATGGCTAATACTTGTAGTTCTGCGAACAGTACCTAGACTTCGCGAGAACAAACGTTTTTGCAACAATTAATTTATTCATGGCAAGTGGCAAGACGATAATTAAACAGAAATAAACTAACCCACAACTAATCAACTACTATCTGTTAAACAGGAGACTTTATTTTGAAGCTACTAACACGGTTACACCTAACAAAACTCAGTCACACGATATGTTCGATGGGACCTAACCATTGAGCGAGCGACGACGACAGCGCGATCTAGCGGTGCACGGTAGCGCCATCTAGTGACATCTAGTGATATTGGTTTATAGTCTGGTTTTAGTCTAATTATTAGGTAATTCTCTAGTTTTGTGATGAAAAGGTGTTGCCAGGTGCTCCATCAATCTCTACCTAGTAGTTAAAGGCCCGAATCCAATGGTTGAAATATAAAAGTGAGCAACTATAGTTTACCGAGCTATAATATTCTGCTCAGTACGCCGAAGCTCCTCATTAGATCTTCTTCAAATTTTTATGAGACCAATTTACTTTCAAATAAGAAAAGAACCATCGAAATCGGATCTCATATTGTGGACATACGCAGTGACCCCCATTTTACCCCTTTTGGAGGAAGTACCCCTCCAATTAATTATATACTATAATTCTTCTACACTTTATTTTCATACTATAAACTATAATGACCTAGGACCTAGTATACCAAGTTTCGTCCAGATCGGCTATAAAATACGACCTGAGTAGAGGAGCACCAACAAACTGACAGAGGAAAGCAAATTTTGCCAGACTTGAAGCCGAGACGCTTTGCTTCGCTTATGGAAAATGGCGCGCTGGTTTTGTTTTTTTCACGCACCGCGCTAGCAATGCGTGAGGTCGCGGGAAAGTCCGACGCCCTCCCGCTCCTCCCATAGCGGGAGCAGTTACTTGATAACATCAAAACCAAAAAAAAAAACGTGTTAATAAAAGCACTGGAAAAACGCTAAACAGATTATATAATAAACACAATCATCATCATCATCATTTCAGCCAAAAGACGCCCACTGCTGAACATAGGCCTCCCCCAAGCACCGCCACTTCGACCGATTCTGTGGTACCCGCATCCAGCGGATTCCTGAGGCCTTCACAAGGTCATCGGTCCATCTTGTGGTACGCGGTCGCCACTCCAGAACCTTTCGGCTCCATCGGGCATCTGTTCTGCGAGCAATGTGTCCTGCCCATTGCCACTTGAGTTTGGCAATTCTTCGGGCTATGTCGGTTACCTTGGTTCTCCTACGGATCTCTTCATTTCTGATTCGACCACGTAGGGAAACTCCAAGCATAGCCCTCTTCATTGCCCTTTGGGTGACTTTTAACCTTCTGATAAGGCCTATATTGTGAGTGACCACGTTTCTGTGACATAACCCAAGTAGCACAAAAGTGCTTTATAACAGCATTTTCACAGTGCACCGTGAAAACATTAGCTGTATAAACTTGCTGTATAAGAGCGTAGGCAGCGCATCCTCTGCTGATATAACTCTAATTTGGGCACAAATTATTCAGCACATAGCTGTATAACAATTCCAATTATCAAATAATTGAATTATTTCAACATCATATTAGCATTTATGTGTGTAACAGTCACCCCAAGAACTGAACATTGCCTGAATAACAAGACACGTGTTACCTATTATACAGCAAAAAAGACGAATGTGTACATTTTATATGCTTTTACACAGTTGCAAGTACACTCTGAGCGAAATTGTGGAATGCAATAGCTTTATTATTTATTTTTCTTTAATATGAACTGTAAATTTATTAAACATGAAGTGTATGTGTTGTGTGCAAAATCTCAAGCGCCATTTGTGTGAAAATAAATATAATTTACGTTAAGTAAAACTTTGTTTTCTTCCTAATATGTCTGAAATGTTATTGGGGAGGTAACTTTACTGTGAAATACCATAAATGTTTAGTTCAAAATTTTCACACGCTCTCAAAATACCACTAAATACAAAAAAAAAAATAACTTAAATGGACAGTAAACGAAATAAATGTTATTGTTTTTTACAAAGAAATTGATAAAAAGCCGGTTATGTGTAGGTAAATAATTTTTAAACCAAATCAATTCCAATAAAATAAACCAAAATAAAAAGATAAAAATTTACAATAATAAAATTCACAGTCACACAGCGAAAATGGCGGATAGCAAGTGAACTGTTCTATTATTAATTTAATACTTAGGTCTGTACAACTAAAGACGTCAAGAAGCTGTAAAAATCACCTTATGTAGAAATATTCGTTTCACGTTACATATAATTCAATCAGTAGATTTCTGCCAAAGCAAGCTCAATTATTCAGCTCAACACAGAATGGCTGCCAGGTTTGCTGCTATGTAACTGCATAAAAGTCCACTTTAGTTCTGACTCGGCCTAGATAAATGCTGTTATTCGAGTGTATAGTAACATCTGACTAATAGGGTAAAATTTTATCTGTATGCAGCATAAAGTATTAATTCTTTGTTAAATAACTTCACAAAGTAACTGCTGACGTTATGGTAGTTCATATATTCTCTCTTTAAATGCAACGATTTTATAGTACTCGCTTGGGTTTTTATTCAGGAAACTGCATTATTTGTGTTCACAAACATGCGCTCTTGCAGCTGATAGGGTACTGCACTACTAAACGCTGAATAATAGTGATATCTGTGGCGTGTTTGTGGTGTTTAATAGATTTAAAGTACAGAAGAGAGTGTTAAAGTGAGCCTCGTTTTTTTTCTAAACAGCTGTTGCAGCCCGGGTGAACTCTAATAAGTCGGTTTAAATGCTTAGATTATCGCTGTGGGCCTTATGTGAACATTTATAATGCAATTCTGTGCTACTTGGGAAGTCATCACTGGCAACACGCCCTGGTCAAAGACTTTCGTCTTCAGACACTCCGGTATGTGGAACGAGAATATATTGCGTAGCTACCCGAACGCTGCCCAGCCGAGTCGGATTCCACGATTGACCTCTTTCTCGAAGTTGGACCTACCTAGCTGGACAGTTTGATATACTAGCCATTAACGTTGATGCCTAGCCCTTTCCAGTCGAGAATCTTGAAAACATCCTCCAGTGCAGCGGTGAACAGTTATGGAGAGATAACGTCTCCCTGTCTCACACCTCGCTGCAGAGTACACGTACTTTCTCCTAGTCCACACACGTTAAGCAGAGAGGCCGGATAAATACTCTTCGGTCTTCTGTATAACCTGCCACAGCGTATGTATGTGGTCTACGGTGCTAAAGCCTTTACGGAATCCGGCTTGTTCGGGAGGCTGGAACTCGTCAAACCTGCGCGCGAGACGGTTCGTGATGACTCTTGAAAACAGCTTGTAGACATGGATTAGAAGTGTGATGGGCCTATAGTTCTTAAGCAGGGCATTGTCGCCCTTTTTAAAGAAGAGTACCACCACAACTCTGTTCCATGCCTGTGGCGTTTTACCCTCGAGTATGATGGAACCGTACAGGTTCTGGAGGGCCTTAGGAACGGGTCTTCCACCGGCCTCCAGGAGTTCGGCCGTTGTTGTTTTTAAGCTGCTTCAGAGCCATCCTAATCTCGTACAAGCTGACATATATCGTTGCATTGCTCATATGTCGTTTGCCAGATTAATAATGGGGTTACTGGTTGACGTGTCTAACAGTCCATAGAAACTTTCCATCTCTCGCAACAGCTCAGGTTTGGCGGATACGATTCTGCCATCATCGGTCTTCACAATTCCGGACTGGTACCCTTTCCGTTGGATAGGGGATTTCGGCCACAACTTGTCCGGATGCTCAGTTTTCAGTACCCTAGATTTAGATTCAGTTGAAAATGTGTTTTTAAATTAAATTAATTATTCGCCTTGCCCCCGACAGCACATAGCTATCGAATTATTGGCGGTCATTTATTTGATTGAGTGGTCATTTGTGAGCAGCCTAGGCTAGGAAGCGTATCAAACGGTTGCGGATAGCTATGCTTGCTTACTTGTAGCAAACATAATACAGAATTTGGTCAAACTGTTGTACATGTTTCGAATATTGAATATGAAGCTTTTGGCTAATTTGTAAAGGAGTATTGTCTTTTTTTTTTGTAATATGCGTTTAGATTGTGTGGAATATATAAAAAAATAAAAAAAAAATCATTTGATAAAGTTGCAACACTTAAAACTAAAAAAATACTTTTTGACATTTGTTTTTTTTTTTGACTTTGACATTTGTTTATATCGCTGTCTGTGTCTGTCTGGCTGGTGTCTTCGTATTTTGCTTCAAACGGAAGAAAGGCGAATAAAACAAAATAAACCTACGAAATTAAAAGATGATCTTTTAAACATGTCTCGACTAAATTTGCCACCGTACCTACTACAAGAGCTTCCAGATATTACAGCAAGTATAAATTATCCAATACAGAATGTTCAACGCATAAAGGTTAGTCCAAATATTCCCTACATTTATCTTTGGCCTTTGTTCAAACTAATTTCGCTGATTGTCTAAAATTGTCTGTAGGATTTTTATATAATAAACATACCAGGTTGTAATATATAACTCTTAAAACCCCAATCAAGTGTAAAATGTCTTATCAGATGTTATTTATAAATAGACACTGTTTTTCATTAAGTTATTCTTATGAAATCATTACTTCACTTGGTGAATTATTGTATTTTTAAATTAAATCGTTAGGTTTTCCATTGAGAACTCATGAATATTATGATGATACAAATATTTGAAAGTGGGTCTTTAAGTATAATGTTAGTGGCTCGAAAATGGTCACAATCCACAGTTTTGAAACCATAAACTATCATTTTTAAATATGCAATACACCAAGAGAATAGATCTTCACATAAAATCAAAGCACGCCAATCAAAATTGCAATGAACCGGATTATCAAACTCAAAACTCAAACTCAAACTCAAAGCATTTATTTCAAATAAACCAATTACAGGCACTTTTGAATTTTCAATGGGTCGGTCATTCAGAAATAGTTGCCCATTCCAACGCGTAGTAGGTTCCTATGGAGAAGAACGGGCAAGAAACTCCACAGACACTCTTTTAAATCAGAATATTGTTACAAACAATTGGTTACATCATTCATGTAGTAATTATACACGTGAGAACAATGTAGAGAGACGTGCACGTTAAAAGCGTCTGTAATAAAGCAAAAACAATTCAAAATTTTTAATAATACCTAATAATATGTGTAATTATTTATTTAGGCACATAATGGTTTTGTAGTACATTAGGGACTTACTGAGTATGCAGTATTATTATTAAGTTACATCGAAGAAGTTCATATCTATACACCGTAAGGACTATTTCTGCCTGCAGCGCTCGGCCGCTATAGAACCGGGGCAGTAACAGATGTGGTCATCGTGTTCTCGGGATTTTTTTTTAAACTGCTTACCTATGAAGTCCTTCGATAGTACATGTTGTACACACAAATTGTTGGGTGTTGCTATCCTAGCCAGATCACTGAGTAATCTGTATTTTTAAGCTCATATACCGGTTGATCTGATCTTCATATTCTTCTTTTCGAGCCAATGGTAAATCAATGTATCATGTTAAATGAGTTGGGCCCAGTAAATTGATCTGTTCAAACCATTAGAGGTAGAATTTGTTGGTTTTAGAGTTAAATAACTGCAAGCAAAGGGGTTGTTGAAGTTGAAGAGGCCGGAGGAGATTATTAAATAGAAAAAAAAAGAAAAAAAAATAAGTTTCTTGCTCAGATATACAGTCACTCCATTTAATATTCTAGTATTTAGTTGCAACTGGTTAGAATGGAAGCCAACCTCAATGTAATAGATCATCATCATCATCACCCTGACTTCATCCATTGCTGGGCATAGATCTCTCTTTTCTTGTGCTTGGATGCCACTGGGTCACTGCCTTATTCCACCTATCATCACTGCGCCTTGCCAGGTGTCCTGCCCATGTCCACTTCAGTTCCATAATACGTTTTCCAATATCTTTATTAATTTACTAAAAATGCTATCATTGTATGTGTAATTACATACAATGATAGCCTAGTGGTGTGACCGTCAGACTGCCAAGTCATAGGTCTCGATTAATGTGCGTATTGTATAATTATCACTTGCTTAAAAAACGGTGAAGGCAAACATCGTGAGAAAACTGAGATAGCTGAGAGATATTTCTCGATGGCATGTGAAGCCAAGTCAGAGGCCCATGAGCGGCTTTAAAACTCTGACGCCAGGTTAGTCACCAACCACACGAAAAGAAAATGAAATTTTATAAAATTAAACAAACTAAGGTAAAATTAGACCTTTGTACAGACGCCAGCACATCAAGCTACTACAATCTGTCAAATTTATTTAATAGATTTTATAAGGTTCAAGGTTGATTGCGAAAATTTGACAGTTTCGGGTAGCTTGACCTGCTGGCCTCTCTACGTCTTTGAATCTCCATGTTTGGAACCTGGTCTATTAGTCTTATGCCAAGATCTATGGTTCTGTTGAACTCACAGCCTGTATACAGACTCCTGGGTGATTATCCACGCCTCAGCACTGAACGTCATGGTGGGCGGAACCGAAATTATATAGGCTGGACATCCGACATTGTGGAATTTTGGCTGATCTCAGAATGACGTCCAGTTTTCTAAATGCCCACCCCAAACCTGTATTCTCCTTGATGTCTCTGTTAGTTGATGCTCATTGCCAAAAGAAAGAATAAGACCAAGATAAAACATACCGGTCAACCATCTCCAATATTTAATTTCCCACTTTAACAGAAGGATTTGAATTGCTTAAGATGTGTGCCATAACCTTCGTCTTGGCCATATTCAACCTAAGTCCAACCTTAAAAGAGGCATCTTATAGGTTATGAAGCATTTTCTGGGGATCATCAAAATTTTCAGCATAGAGCACTAGGTTATTTGCAAATCTTAACTGGGACAGTTAGGCACCATTGATGTTAACACCGCAATAGTCCCAATCTAAACTTTTCACGATGTTTTTAGGACTGCTGGAAACTTTCACTGGGTGAAATGGTGTCGCCCTGTCTCACTCCCCGCTTGATTGGGGTGTGAGGCAGGTCATCGATAAATGGATAGAATACTCTTCATTATCTACACCATATTAGTATATAAATTACAGATATTAAGGCGAAAGCGTCAAGGTAGCCCGCGAAATTCAAATTTTCTTACGTTTTTTGCAATTTGCAGGTCAGTATCGTGTTGTATGTTGATCTAAATATGATTTGCGGCCGTATCAAATGTTTATTTATAGAATAATAGTCATAAAAATGATCAATACAACTCTCTAGGTTCATATTATCGCATTGAATGACTATTTCATGAAATCATGACATTTGGCGATTGTGCTTACTTATGGAGTTGTATTGCTGATTGTAATGATTATAATTTTGTAAAGCCATATTGGTTACGGTCGCGACTCATATTTTAATCAACATAAAACTTCACACTGACCTGCAAAATGTAAAAAACTAAAGAAAATTTTAATTTGGCCCAATACATTTAAGGGGTGCTAAGGTAGCCCACCTTAGCCCCCCTTAAATGTATTGGGAAAAGGAAGATGATAATGATAACAAATATTTCTTGTATAATTTCAGTACACCTGTTTCGACATATCAAAATCGTTGATAGCATTTGGCGCTACCAGTGGAGGCATTTATGTTTTCAACCGAACACCATGTGAATTTGTACAACTTATACCCAATAAGGTATGTGAACTTCTATTAGTTGACTTGTATTTGTTGAGGTTGGCTGGGCTAGCTGTGGGTGTACCGTACCTACTAGACAGGGTGGCAGGGACATCGACGCGAAAACTTTTACCATGGACAGTTCAGTACATGATTCTGAGCGCCCCTGCATTGAAAATTTTCGTCGGTTATTTAAAAAATAATCTGCTGTTTCATAGAAAAGTGCAATCAGTCAGGCAGTGTCAAAATGTATGGAAAATCTGTTTTTTTAAATTAATAACTGACGAAAAATTTCAACGCAGGGGGTTCAGAATCATGGACTGAATCCATGGTAGCAGGCTCCGAGTAGATGTCCATGCCACCCTGTACCATGGTAAGTACCGTACCTGAAAAATTCCAATTTCAAACAAATTCCTTTCCCACATAGCGGGAGCATGTAATCTTTTGGAACTGTCATTTTGTATTTAAAATCTTGGTAACAAAGTGGTAAAAAAAATGAGTTGCAAGTAAAAATTACCTTAATACACTAGTCGACAGCTCGAACTTGTTGGTGGGCGTGACTAATACGTATGCTAATTAGTGTACCTATTTATTTATTTATTTAGTATTTATTTATCTAGTTTTTATTTATTTATTTATTTAGTGAAATAGACGATGATTTATAAAACGAGCACGTAAAATTTCATGAACAGAACTTTGGGCGTATAGATATTATGAAAAAAACTACTGGATGTATTTACTTACTCAAAATAAAATTATTTGAACTGTTGAACAAATTATATATCCCTGTACGGTTTCTATTTTAACATTTTCTTACTACATAAGTTATTTATTTACGCCCAAAGACGAGTTAAAATTAGTGTTGAAATATGGAAGTTTCACCGCATATAACTACCAAACCAATTTATTTTTTTTCAATTCTGCTTACATACAGGGCTAGATAATGACAAGACAAATTTATATAATTTTTAATTTTGAACGTACACCGTCAAACAGACGATTAATCACCATACTACGTTTGTATGGAAGAATGACCGACTAGCGTACCCTTAAGGTTCTTAACATATATATTTATTCCTTGACTAACCCAACCGAACCCAGTTGAAATAAAGCGCGCGCAATCGTTACCTGTGTTTAAGAGACTCGTGAAGGAACATTACTTGTCGTTGTGATCTTGTTCTCATAACTGTAATTAGGTATCTATAGTGTTCATTTATTTCGCTGCTCATATATTTAGTATGTATGTATTTATGTATCTATTATTTAGGATATGTATTTATCTGTGTATCTAGTATATTGTATACTTATAATTTGTACCAACGACAGCCCCATTTTATGTCCAGGTAAATTTCACTGTCCATTCTAAGGTTGCCTGGAAGAGATCGCGGAAAGCGATAAGCCGCCCATTGTATATTTTGTAGTGTTTGATTATTTTTTTTTTGTTATGTATTTTTGTGGTGTACAATGAATTATATAATATAAATAAAATAAATAAACCCTTATGAGAAAACAGGCGGGATTTTAAGTTATTCCGTTCGGTGTATGTGAATGTCCTTTAACACACTGCTTAAATTTCCAGGATGGCGCAATCACCCGCCTGGCAATATCCACAGATGAGAAACACATTGGTTTTGCCAATGGTCGAGGTTTGGCCACTGTTGCAGGATGTAATCAATCCCTCAGTAGTAGTCACTCTACCGTTGTATCTAAAGAACACCAAGGGAACGAGATTACCGCCATGATCTGGAGCACCAATCATATGCTGTTCATGGGAGATGATGTGGGAAAGATATCTGTGTTACAGCCGCAGAACTTTATTGTAAGTTGTTTTTAGTGTTTTGTTTACATCATCATCTGGCAAGCCTTTTCCCAACTATATTGGGGTCGGCTTCATGTCTAACCGGATGCAGCTGTATACCAGTATTTTACATGGAGTGACTGCCTATCTGACCTCCACAACCCAGCTACTTGGTAACACAATACTCCTTGGCAAGACTGGTTCTCGGACTTTCTAAGCCTCTCTTCTTCTTTTCGTGTGGTTAGTAACTAACCTGGTGTCAGAGTTTTAAAGCCGCCCTTGGGCCTCTGACTTGGCTTCACATGCCGTCAAGAAATATCTCAGGCATGCCGGTTTCCTCACGATGTTTTCCTACACCGTTTTTGAAGCAAGTGATAATTATACAATACGCACATAAATCCGAGTCAGAGGTGCGTGCCTTGGGTTCGAACTCGAGACCTATGACTTGGCAGTCCGACGGTCACACCACTAGGCTATCACTGCTAAGCCTCTCTGATATCTATTATATAGTTCTGGTGTGGGGGCATATAGGGGACAATTGATATACGATAAATAAGTACTAAAGGGTTCCCGAAACGATCATTTGCAATTGTAGTAATATTGTCAATCGCTCCAATTGCATTTGGTAGACGATCATTTTACGCATCAATGTGTATCAATCACGTAAAAAATTATAATTACAATAGGAATAATGACAAAAAAATGTTTGTCCGTCATGGAGATTATTAAAAAATATTGGACACGTATTTTTTCTTTTTTTTTTCGTAATCTAAAGATTACGGCGATACATTGAGTTTAAAATGTGCCATGACGTCACGACTATGTAGATTTTATACTTACTTGTGACGTAGCGACCCCCACTCCTCAACTTAAAATGCGTTTTATCTAAGTATTTTTTTATTTAACAGTTTATGTTCACACATATAAATAGACAAGAAGAAAGGAACAGAAAAATACGTACAAAGGTGATGCTTATTTCTAAAGAAATCTCTTCCAGCATACCGGCGGCTATAGGAAAGTAGTTAAAGAGATGTAGACAACGTGTGTTAGATTAGATTTTTTTATTATTGAGAGAGAGCAAAAAATACGTGTCTAATATTTTTTTATTATCTTCTTGACGGACTAATTAGAATTTCATTTTTTTTACCCAGGCATCATACCTATCGATCGTTCCGCCAAGAACATCATACAATTTTACATGTTTAGGAAATAGCAGATTAGGTTTGGGATAAACCGAATTATTATACAATGACATGCAGGATATTCATTTTATATTAAAACAATAGGTTTGGAGTATAAAGTTAATTTACATAACAATGATGTGAATGATGCCACACTTGTTCAGACATGAAAACAATAAGATAATATTCCGGTTTGACGTGTAGTTAATTTATGTTTGTTTCGTTTTTTGTGTATTCAAATGTTCCCAAGGACAATTTCACTTTAACACACGGCATTATTGTGGCAAAATAAGTACCTACTTAGTTAGACTTGTCACAATGGGTGCGTTCTGCGGTCCTGCGGTCCGGTCAACTCGAACGCTACCGCACCCTTTATTCTCACCCTTTACCTCAGGGAAACTTAACTGTTCAATTGTTTAGCGCTAGCGATACTGTAATTTGCGCACTGTAATTTTTTTTGCGTTATTGATTTCACTGTTCAATCTGGAACCTGCAATCTTTAGGTTTTTCAAAAAGAGAAATATATCATTTTTTTTTTTTTTCTTTTGACGCCTTTTTTGCTATGCAAAGCAGTATCAATTTACAAGTCGCAGAGACCAATAAAACCTTTTCACAGACAGTAGGGGGTTCCATTATTTATATGGAGCCAGACCTGGAACATTATGGGTAGATTATTGTATCTTCTAGAGTTATTGGTAACTGATGTAGATAGACTCTTCCTGCCTAATCCTGATAATATAGGTATTATCAATTTTTTCAGGCCAAAACAATGTTCCAGAGCTCATCATTAACAATAATGAGTTTGGATTCTCGAATTTGTCAACTGGATATGAAGTCATGCATGCTCCTTGTCTCCACCCTTACAAGGTGTTATGTCTGTGATACATCTCGAGAACAGTACCGACAAATAGGCCAGAAACTCCGAGATGGAGAGTATGGCGCCTGCTTCGTCAACAAAGAAACTAACGGCGAACAATATCCAACCAACCCAACACAAGACTTTACAGAAGTCAGGAAATATAACATAGTCAGTGACGAGTCCGGATTCGCTGTAGGCAAAGACCTGCAGAATACATTGATATTCTGTGCAAGACCATCGTCTAGAGTATGGGAAGCCACCATAGATGGAACTGTTATACGGACTCATCAGTTCAAACAAGTACTTGCAAGGAAACCAATGACGCTTGTGTCTAATGAATCTTACCAGAATGAGAAAGTCTCTATAGATGAAGTTGTCACCGACGATGAAGGACAATCGGTGAATTTCCCCAAAATTATTGCAACAAATGGTGCCATATTTTCGTTTAAAAAGAATGCTTTGTATTTCTTAAATATTTATGATGTTGATCATACAATTTGGTTTGACAACTATAAAGATATTGTCGATTGTAAAGTGTATCATGACATGCTATATGTATGGCTGTCTAACGGCTCTCTAGTAAACTTGAAATACATGAAAGTAGACAAGTTCTTAGTAAAGTGTTATGTTGAAGAGAAATATGTGATGTGTGCAGAACTGTGTGCCTTGTTTAGTGATTATTTGCTAGCGAACAATTTGTCACCGAAATTGCATATTTTAGTGAGCTTGAAAGATAAATTAGACAATGAAGAGTTGCTAAACAGCATTAAAGATGTTCTAAGTAAGTTTGACGGTTTAAAGGCTAATGATTCTACTCAAATGAAATCAGGAATATTCATAGTTGACAACACTTATCACGCGCAGTCATCGTTACTAGAGAGCGACACAAAACTGAACGAAGACTTCAAATTCAGTTCTCTACCACCAGAAGCAATGCAGACGTTAAAAGATCTGAGTGTGAGTGTGTCTGATAAATTAAATAATGGTAAAAAGAAGTTAAAGGAAAAATGGGAGGACTTTGAAGGGAAAATGAAACACCTTAGCGTTGATAAGCACCAGGAAGTAAAAGATACACCAATCATAGAAAGACAAGAGACACAAGATCTCATAAAACAAATTGCAGAAGATGAAACACTTGAACAAACAATACTTGTATTTGATAACGACATCATTTACAAAGAATCTAGTCAAAAGGCCATAGAAGTAGACAATAATAGTTTAGAAAGAGATAAAATGAACAAAAGTTTGTATCAATATTATAAATTAAGCATAGTTGGTAAGGAAACAGATCAATCGAATTTAGTTGCTACTATCGAAAATTATGCCTGTGATATTAGTCGGATCTACACTCTTATGTTACAATTAGAAAGTTATTGTATTAATATAGGAGCTTTCGATGAATCTAAATTTGTACCTAATAATATTTTTCTCAGTTACCTAAATGAATCACAGAAAAAAGAGGAATTTCTCAATTCTATTATAAAAGACGAAACATTGTACAAATACTTTGTAGACTCATGTATATCTGTGAATATGAAAAGTCAGAAACTGTCAAACATTGGTTGCGAATGTGGATTCCCTCTTCCATACTCTAGAACTCATCAAGCACCAATATTTTCTGAGCTTATAGACGAATTTATAGAGAAGCAATGGTCGAGTCAAACGAGGAACCAATGTTACGATATTTGTAAACGAATGCCTTACTTGTGGAGGAAGATTCTATATTTGAGGAGAAACGAAGACTTGTTGAATATATTGAGGATATTACTGCAAATGTTGGATGAAGGTGTACTACATTCTTTTCTGCCCCAGTTTACTATAGATATTTGGGAGCGCACCGTACAGTTGTATGCTACGCTACATGCGAATATGTGTTTAAATTGTTCGAAGAAGTTCAATCACATGTCTGTGAAGGATACTTTGAGTTGGGACGATGTCGGGGCACTTATGATCAAGTCTATCGGTGGCAAAAATGCTATAAAAGTGATGGAGAAATACGCGAGCCTCATAGACGAAGGAGCAATTACTGTAAAGTTCTACCACACATGTCTGATGGTGACTATGTATGAGAAATATGACGTCATTATTACTGGACAGTTGACGGACACCCTGTATGATTGTTATAACTTTGAAGACTCCAGGATAGAGGTAAGGACATCATTTGATGACTAGTGTTTTTGTGCTTTGAGGAACCTTAGAATATTGCATCATTAGTGCCTTTTTAGGACGCCTTCAGGCTAGGTGGAGCGACGATCTTCGCAGGGTGGCTGGTAGCAGCTGGATGAGAGTGGCCGGAAATCGAGTTTAATGGCTTGGAATAGGAGAGGCCTATGTCTAGCAGTGGATTGCTGTGGGCCGATGATGATGAGTGCCTTTTTATTAGCGTAGTATTTTTCTCTTAAAACAAATGGTTCCGATGCCGATAGATTAGAGTCGACCTACTTACCTTTTCATGCTGCCTTCTTACAAAATATGGCTCTAATATTATTTCATAGGATTCCGATTCAATGAATTAAGTCGGTCTATAGTTATGCTACAACACTTATTTTTCCGCATTCGATCTGTCCCATTCGCCGTCATTTACTTCATTAGACACATATTTACATTTTTTTTTTTTAAAGACGTGTGGCACTCGGAGGCTGCCGCGGTAAAGCTATTGCATAGCATTTTTTATCAACTTATGCAATTATAATTATTTATTTATTTTATTTTTGCAGTATTTTTTTTCCTTTGTTTTTTTTGTCTTTGATATTAATTCAAGTTACACTTTTTGAGCATGGTGACCGATAAGAAAACAATTTTTTTTCTTTTTATTAAATAAATGAGAAGTTAATATTGTTCAAAATATTTTTATTATCTTACAATACATGTAGGTTCTTCAGGAATATTTATCATTGAAACTATAGAAAGACCGTAAAATCACGAACAAAATGGTATATAATCTTACGTATAAAACAAATAACAAACTTACGTACCAAGTGTTTATCAAAAAGTCCGCTAACACAAAGCACGCACTGTTCACGGCACAGATAAACAAGTGATTTCACCCACCGCTACAATATTTATTATGCTTCTAACAACGTAACGCCATCTAACGAAAATGTCAGGAATTTATGTGGCTTTCTGTCAGTACAAGAACGAAAACTGAAGCTCCTTTCAAAAAATTTCAAAAAATAAAAACAGAGTGCAAGGGTGTTAGGTTTTTTTGTTACGGAATTTCTGGATTCGGTCTCCACGCTCAAGGCCCGCGATAATATATACAATAGCTTAAAAATACTTGTAATACAAATTATGTTGTGTTGTGTGCCTTCTAGTCTGTGCTAAATAAATGTATTTTCTTTCGTTTTTCTGGACCATGTCGTCGCCTTAGAGTGAAAAGCTTGAGAAATAAAAATTAAAAATATCTTTATTTCGAAAAAGTGACAACAATGTTACAGACTACATTACAACATACAGAAGGTCTTAAACATAGGTCCCCTGGCTCCCAAACTAGGTTAATACCTGTGACTTGGGAGTCAGTGTGTAGAATGCAACTTTGACTTTTTATTTTATTACATTTTTGGGAAAAAAAACCTCGCAATGCACGCCCTAGTTTTGTGGCGGCATCTATATCGCCACATGCGACCTACGCATCATACTGACGTCAAGCAACATTCTGCATCGCGTAAGCAGATTTTACCGCGCGATCAGCATATATATAACTTCCGAGTTGCCCACCAGCTTTTCGCATATAAGGGGTTTTCACTCTAAGACGGTGATATACAATTCTATCTTACTGAGAAGATACTGTAAGTAATGCAATTCTCCTTATTTTCAGATATGCAGACTTCTGCGCAGCACCATAAATGGTAAACCAAAGAACACTGCGCTACCAATAATTGCGGCAGCGAAGTCGAAACATTGGGGCCTAAGACCACTTACTGCGACCAAATCTACCGGAGACAACGAATCTACTGAAGAGTACATAAAAGACGCCTCTATCAGCAATATATTAGACAATTTATCCTATATCAATAATAGCGTAACAGATTGTGTATTATGTGGGTTGCCACTACAAAATACCGTTCTAATCAAAGATGGCGGACTCTGGGTTTTTAAGTGTGGCCATACTTTTCACGGCGCGTGTTTGGATTTGAACAAAGTGAAACTATGTCCTTCGTGTTCGTCTGTTAAATGAAGTTTTAATATAGAGACAGGCTTAGCCAATGAGCACAATTAATTTATTTTTTATTTGTTTTAAGGCTTGTTATGATCTTTTTAGTATAACATAAAGCCAGTGTTATTTCTTTTTGCCTTTTTGAAGTGTTTTTTGGAGAATGTTTTGTTTGCAGCTTATGATATTATAATAATTTTATGAAATAATGGAGTACCGTATTGCGATCTCGAACGACTCTGCTGCCAATTGCTGCTAAAAACGGATGTAGATCGTTTAAATATACAGCTTTTTACCAGTACTTTATATTATCATAGTTAACCAACACAGGTACATATTATAAAGAATACATTTTTGAATTAAGTACTTTCATGTATTGTATCATTGATAATTTTATACTTATAAAAATGCTTCACGCACTCTATAATATAGACTGTCGTTCGACATCGCATATTGTTCTGTTAGGTATATTTTATCAATAGCATATTTTACGAAAAAGTACTAAATTATTTATATTTATGGCTTGTTCCTAATATAATGTTTTAATGCAAATACATTTATGTATTATTATAAAACCAGATTATAATAAAAATCCGGTAGGTAGTAGCAAAAAGCATCATATTTTTTAAGTCTTTGATAAAAAAAAATTGGTTGTTGAACCAGCTGATACAAGGTATAGTTTAAATGTGTGTGTGTTTGTGTTGGTGAAACAGATTATATCTATATAAGGACTTGTCACACTGGATGCGTTCTGCGTTCTACGGTCCGGTCAAATCGAACGCAGCCCGTATCCTATGTGAAGATCAGTTGCATTTTAGATATATTTTATGTAATTACGATCTGACTATAATAATAATAATAAGTTTATTTCAATAAATGTTTACAAAAATACACATATGTTTAAAGGCTATATTTTCTAGTTGCAAATTATATTAGACATCTGTAGCCGAACTAGGCGAAAGCCTGTATTTCTGCTATCAGCGCCAAAAACCCCTTGCGAGCACAAGCAAAGAACGTAGGGAACGAAACGGGCAGGCGGTCGGGGTGGGAAGGCTGCTCGCTTGCGGGCAGGCGGGCAGCGGGCAGCGGTCCGGGCAGTTAATTTCTATGAAAAGTTACCGTGCGATGCCGCGCCCGGATCGCTGGCCGGTTGCCCAGACCATGAAGTTCACATAGGGTGCGGGCAGCGTTTGAGTTGACCGGACCGCAGGACGCAGAACGCAACCAGTGTGACAAGTCCTTTAATATTCAAACGAAGAAAAAATCTGCTGCTCCATACATTTATGTTTGCGACAAAATGTAGGGTACGTGGGAAGAAAGTAATGGTCAGATTATTGATTTTTATAATCATAAGACTTAAAAAATATGAAGATTTTTGCTACCAGTGGAGTACTTCGTTTGAAAATCACGACTAAAATCGTACACGGTATATAAGTCCCCCCGCTCACCGCCGACGACGAACCGGCTAGCTATAAACGATTTTCTTGCTCAAGAAACGTACAAAAGATTGTAGGTCCCGTTTAAGTAAAAGAGATACATAGTAGATCGTTGTCTCTTCACACTGCCGGAGAGGACTCATTTGTCACAGCGACAGGGCTATCAAAAAGAGTACTCGCTCAGCGACGCTCGCTTGGCGGATAGAACACTCGCTGAGAGACTCACGCTTGGTACATACGCATACTAGGGAGTAATTGCTCGGTGCCGTCGCGGACTCGTTCCTCGCCAACAAATTTTTAGTTACTAGCTCTACTCGGTTCTCGTTAATCGCCGGCGGTGGGACAGGTGTCCAAGTCTAGTGTCCGCAATGTGATATTGGATATTTCTTTGAGTAAATTCTTAGTAGCAGCCCGGAGTCTAAATTTGTGCCCAGTTGATGGCTAATAGGCCCCTATTTATGGGACTTACACATAACTGGCGAAATGTGGGTGTACTGTAGGTACACCTCTGCCTATCCCTTTAGGCTAGCAGGCATGATGTTATTCTATTCCACATAATAACTTAACAATTTGAAGCCATTTCAAGTCATTTTCTTTGACCTGTCTTGGTGAAGCGACAATACAAGTGTACCTACCTAGAGGCGCTCCCTCGCCGGGATCATTCACTTGTAATATAACAATCGATTATGAGCAAGACGTCAGAAATAGACGCTCCCGCACCGCATTCACCTTGTAATGCAATAATCTAAGATTCGGTTTAGAACATTACATTACAATATTGCCTCACTGACTGACGAGCATTCGTCGCTGCCGTCTAATCTGCGTTAGCAATTTATTCGCCAAACATGTAAACAAACACAAACTTCAGCTTTATGCGAGTGTAAATAAAGTTGATTTTAGACCGACTAGTACTGTTGGAAAAGTCATTAAAAAAAAAGAAGTTGTAGCGCAAACTGAACCTTATGTGTAGGCATTACAGTTGTTCTTCCTAAAAGTCGCGTTTGTTTACATGTTTGGCAAATGAATTGCGAACGCGGATTAGGTCAAGTGACAGAAACCGGGCATGAGCCTGCACCGTGACATAGGTCCTTACAAGTTACAAATGGGTATCATTACGGTTGCGCAAAAATTCAAAATTCAAAAGTCATTTATTCAAACTAGGCTGAGAATCAGCACTTTTCGAACGTCAAAATTACATAAGACAGTCCCCAAAAACGCCCACCCTTCACCACTTCCTAGTGCTTAAGCTGGGAAGAAGAAGTGGCGCAACAAACTCCCCAGCAGCACAGCTGTCTGTTCAGCACTGATTTAAGCTCGAATCTGAACTTTTACATTACAGGCGAATGCTCCCGATGAGGGAGCGCCTTAATCGTTATTGATTTGTTTGTCAACAAAGCTATTTAATTTATTATGTAGGTACCTATGTATTGTTTTATGATATTAGGTACCTTACCTAACGATATTATAATAAACGACATCAAAATATGTATAAAAAATATTATATTTTTGGCTTGTTCTACAGTCGCGACCGCGACCATGGCGAATATGTAAATTATGCTAAATCACTTGAAATATTGATGATATTTTAATAATCTCACATCTATTAATAAGGTACCCATAAGTTATAGTAATACCAAAAATAACTTGTATCCTATTGTAACTATGTACTTAAACAATTTTGTATTAGATCGTCTAACCGACCTTTACATTCGGCTAAATTCAGTGCTTTAATTTTGAATAGTTGTTCAAATTCGTTTCTGTCTATGACTGATTTATACTACGTATTATAAAAGTGTTGGACCTAATCAAGTTTTTGTGTTGTTCCAACATAAGGAATCGCCTATTTTTTGAGGGACTTGAGGGAGTGAAGTTAATAGTCAAATCTTGCCATAGCACATATTAGCACAGATGGTTCGCAAAATCATTTAAATAAAAAGCGACTCTAGCTACGACACAATAAAGTGCAAGTCAGGTCACACAGCGCTGGGTAGCTCGCCGTCCGATTAGGACCAGGCCCGGGTCGACGGCGCGTTGTGTTCCACGCGCGCCTCAAAGAGATGTCAGCACCAACTGACGGGGTCCGTAAGGGCCAATGCCTGCCAGGGTTGCGAGTTGGTCCGAAAGGGATATCGCGGCCCCGGCACACAGGCAACGGAAGGAACACGGGTGGGTTTTAGTCAGTAAAAGTCTGACACTCCCTCTCGCTCCGCCCAGAGCGGGAGGAGTCATTTGATGATTTCCCACCCAAAAAAAAAAAAAAAAAAAAAAAGGTCACAGCGCTAATTACCTACAGTTATATTCACCTAGAAGTTGCCTCTCTTTCTATCGCGTAACTCTTAGATATTCTGACTTTGTTACGCCCACGGAATTCGACAAGTCGAGCCCGCCGCGTACTTACTTGTAGCTTCATACCTAAAATACGGAGTGGACCATCTATTCATCAGTGGCCATATTAAAAAAAAGAAGCCTCATTTTGAGACACCGGTTGCGTGAAATCACCGCGCTTTCGTAGCACGGTACGTGCCGACCCAAACCTTGTTTAAACACTGTTTAGTAACGATTAACCTTTTTTTTTTTTTTTGGGGTTGGGTAATCATCAAATGACTCCTCCCGTTCTGGGCGGAGCGAGAGGGTGTGTCAGACTTTTACTGACTAAAACCCACCCGTGTTCCTTCCGTTGCCTGTGTGCCGGGGCCGCGATATCCCTTTCAGACAAACCCGCAATCCCAGCAGGAGTAACGATTAACCTTGTTTTGTTTTTACAAAATAATTTACAGATTACATGTCTACAGATTAATGGATGCCCTTTAATTGACTGTGACCCTTGTCTAATTGTTGTTGAATTTATATTTCATAACTTTATTAACATTATCGATGTTGTAAGTTTGGTAACTGAATTTGTTTTTTTTTGTGCAGCCCTGGGCTGAATTTATAGACAAAAAATGGGCCAACTGGCGCTTTAGAGATTCTCATGACATTGTTCAAAATTCAGTTGCCAAATGAATTTACAACAACGATCATGCCAACACAGGTTCGTGGAATGTCAATCCAACAATAATTAGATAAGGGTCACGATCAAGGTCGAATGAAGCATCCATCAATCTGTAAACAAACATCCCAGGGGGTGTACAGTATTTTTTTTTTTTCAACCCAGTTGGGACGTCTAATTTTTGAGATATTTGCTAAACACTGAAAAAGGGTAATTCAGTTGTTGAATGAACTTACAACAGTGATCATGTTAACACAACATCTTATGCAATATAAATCCAACAATAATTAGACAAAGGTCACAGTCAAGGTCAATTGAGGTCATCCATCAATCTGTAGCCAAAAACCTGTGTTTATTTTACGCAAACTGCACGGTTTTGGTCGGCATATACCGTGTAACAAAAGCGTGGTGTATTCACGCAACTGGTGTCTCGAATTGAACAAGGAAAGGTAAATACGCTGCTTAATATGGTGCTATCTTTGAAAATTTCATAGTTCTCTTTGGTAGCGTTCTGTAGTTGCGGCCTACCCTATTTAACAAAATCTCGAGTTTATGTATATGTGTGTGTTCTCTTTGCCTCAATGTAGAGCCTAATATACACTGCATTTAGCAAATGTAAAGTCCTATACATGACGTACCTAGCTATGTAGTGAAACATGATGTACATAATTATAAAGAATATTTTTGTATATGCGAAGAAGTGTATCCATATCATGTAATAATAATTTTATTTGGATACTCGATGTATTTTGAAATCTATGAATGTATGAACTGATATGAATGTAACTATATTCTTAATAAAATTACTTTTTCTGTCAAATTATTTTTTATTACTATATTTAAATGTACTCGAATATACGGTATCTATGTACAGCCAAGAACTTTATGGGTTTATACGATGATGCCATCGTATAAACCAGACATAAAGTTCTTGGCAGTAACTCGGAATTTCGGACCTGAGTCAGTGGGTTCATGTAGACGAGATCGGCAGTAAGTCAGGCGGGGGAAGCTACTGGGCCCGAAAATACTCGTAGACGGGTAGGTTAGTCAACTGGACTTACTTGAGGACGCGAAGTTGGCACTGGACTGGATTTGAAACTATGTCACGAGCCAAGTTGTAAGTCAACGTTGGACTGACTTACTGTACTGTCGAATTACTGCCTTTATGGTTAATTTATACTTGCAGCAATTTTTTTACAATTACGAATTGTCAATATTTTGAACATCAATGACAGTTTAAAAAGTTGAAATGAGCTGACTATTTTCACTCCTTGACCGTACCTACAGCTTGGCAAAAAAGAGGCTGGAAAAATGAGAGCACCACTATCGCACTTATTATTTTGTTATTATTATTTATTTATTTGCGCCACGGCAGCCCTAACAGTATCCTAAAAGCGTTGTTATATTGGGTGCGTAGGGCTTTGTAGGTTTGCTGTGTATGTTTCACCCACAGGCCACTCGAGTAGAACGACTGGCAGAATGCCTTAAAAAATGTTATTTTCACCTTGTTGGTGCAACGTGCGAACCTGGGAGCGAGCATATTGCATCTCACCGGCAAAGCCCTGCGCTGTCTCTCTCTATGTCCTCGTCATCCTTAAGGTCACCTGTCACAATGTGACCCAGATACTTAAACCTGTCCACTACTTTTAAGGCTGCACCGCCAGGATGACAGGAGGAACATATGCGGGATAGTATTTACCTGCTCTAAATACAAGTAGTTCACTCTTTTTGGAGTTGTATTTCAGCCCGTGCGACATCGCAAATGCCTCACATTGAGACACAAGATTCCGTAATCCACTGATCGAAGGGCTCAGCAGCACCATGTCGTCTGCATAGCTAATATTGTTAACACATTTGTCATCAATGAAACAGCCTAGCCGACGTGAGTGCTACTGAGCCGCTCAATCAGCTGATTTACATACAATTTAAACAATAGTGGTCAGCTTAACCCCCCTTGTCTCACACCACATTCCAATTAATAGTCGTCCGACAAACTACCGGCCCATATCACCTGATTTCTCTGATTTGAGTACCAGTACTTGAGAAGAGAGGTGCATTCCGCCAGTACACCCGCGCTTCCTAGCTTCTCCCAAATAGCACGTCATATGCTACGAGATCAAAAGCTTTTGTTAAGTCGAGAAACATAGGTGAGACTGAGGTGACTTCGAATGGGAAATGAGTAATATAATTTAAATAAATTAATTGTTAAAAACGCTACATGTGGTTTTTTATATTATTTTTTGTTTGTATATAGTTATTTACAAGTGGGTACATATAACTTATAAAGTTATGTTAGCATATTTTTGCTATTTTTATTAATTAACTAGTTATTAGGTACTTGTGGTTGACTCAAAACATACTAGCACTTTTCGGCAAAGTAGGTAGTGCCTTCATCATAGGTTGTATCGTTATAGCAGTGATAGCCTAGCGAAGTGACCGTTGGACTACCAAGCCATAGGTTTCTAGTTCGAACCCAAGGCACGCACCTCTGACTTTACGGATTCATGTGCGTATTATATAATTATCACTTGCTTCAAAAACGGTGAAGGAAACTATGCCCGAGAGATATTTCTCGACGGCATGTGAAGCCAAGTTAGAGGCCCCTGGGCGGCTCTAAAACTCTGTCACCAGGTTACTCACCAACCACACGAAATAAAGAAGACCATAGATCTGCTTTACCTACTTAGGTAAAATATTTAGTTCCTAATGTCACCACGTCAGCCTTTTATGTCGACGTAGAGGTCGATATAAAAGAGCCTGACGTGGTGACATTTGGTGACTAACTAATGTAACGTATCTGAATACTTTCAAGCTTTTCAGAGTTAAAAATTATCATCTTCCACAAGACTTTACAGTCCTGCATTTCGGGCGAAGAAAATAAAACAAATCAATATTTTTTATCATTTATTTTTTAATATACTTTTGGGTTTTGGCACAATTTTAAACAATGTGTCCTGGTTTACACTAGGTAATAAAACCTAAACTCTATCTACTTACACATTTGAAACATTTTCGAATGCTAAGTAAAACGGCATGCTAAAATGGAAATCTCAACAAATCAATGTGAAAATAGTTCAAAAAAACTATTAAAAATAACAACGTTTGTTTTTAAGTACGTTAAATATCAGTTGTGAATCAACATTGTGATGTTTAGAATTAAAGTAGGTAGGTACTCTATATGGCAAGATGCGTGGATACTACCAAACAAATTGTTTTGTTACATCTGTTTCAATAAATAAAAATAAAACTCGTTCGAGATCCTAACTCATACAATGGAGACACCAAAATTAAGTATCGTTCATTAAATAACCACAATTACTAACGTTTACATCAAAATATACGCGTATTTACATGAGTTCAACATAAAAAATAAATAATTTAACGGCACTGTTCTAAACCCTTACACATTTACTATGAATACACACTACTTATACACATTAAGTTTCACATACACAGTAAGTTTTATTTACTCATACTATCGCTACTTCACGTCAATTACTGGCATACAGCTTTTATTAAAGAAAAAAGAGGAAAAAAAAACAAAAACAAGTTTTATATAATTAGAAAAATAAATAACAAAATTAAAAATGGCAATTAACGTCATTGAACAATTTTTTTAAGTTTTCTCGAAATAGGTATCTATACAAGTTTGTTTACTAAGAGCTATATAAAAATGTAGATAATATTATGCGTTACTACAGCTTAGTTACTATTATCTACTTATATAAATTGCACGATTCGATAAAGCGAATATTTGTTTATATTATTAATAGTTTAAAGGGCGTTACATCACTTGATTTGAGAAAGTACTTATTAACATTTAAGATTTGACTAATAAAATGTCCCATAAGTTCTATTAATACAAAAAGTAATTTTTAAGAAGGGTGTACAATAATAATTTCTTTAAGAGTACCCTCAATGTTAAAAAAATAATTATATTTTCCGCTAAGAAAAATTCAAAAAGCTGCAGATACATGTTCATAATCATGTTCATATGTAGACCAATTTACTACATTTAATATTATATTACTTCATATCCAATTAAGTACTTGAAAGATTAGTTTAGAAAAGGTGATGTAAGCCCTAAAATATCCCACATTATGTCGGTGGGGTTCAACAAATCAATAAAAAGGAAACGTCTTTATGTATTAACAAATTGACAATTTCACAATTGACCAATTATTTTTATTCAAAAAAATACTGTCAGGAACAAAAGATTTGATCTGTATCGACTACAAAATGTTGACAGTATAAAAACAATATTCCCTTCATAACATTTAAAACTGGTGTATAATTTTCCTTAGATTCGTTAAGATTTATATAAATACAATTCTTATGTCATTGGCTATGTTGATTATTCTTTTAACATTAGTATGTTCGTGTTAAAACTGCTTATTATAAACGGGTCTATTACCAATCTCAACTAGTTACGTCTATGAGTATTTAATCATAACCATTATGAATAAAGATCTCACTGAATTTAAATAAAAACAGTTCCCGTGTTCAAAACACTTAAATTTTCAAGCAATCCGCTTCAAATTTTTGGTTTGATACATTTAAATTGCTTAATTGTCTAAAGCGGCTACAATACAAATAGAACCTCGCACTAAGTTTATACATGGCCACGCGATAGTCAAGATTCAAAGTACTCATTACGACTAACACTAAGAACTAAATCTCTGAATCTTACACTAAGACCATTAGCCGAACATTCAAATAAAACTTAATGTAATCTATCTACAAAGGGAATTTTACTTACTTACTTATTTACAAAGAATCCACTTGAACCCGGTTATATCAGGCTAGAATCTACTTTATAATATTGATTCAAAATGATTTACTTATGTAGGGTAGATATTTACATTTTCTTTTTCTAATTATCTATGTGTTGGTTTAATACAACATTTGGCACAATTTCTTTTATAAAAGGGATTATCTATTTGTGCCAAAAATCTACAATTCTAGTCGAAACATTGTTAGATTATAGGTCGAACCTAAAAAGGGCGCTATTTACATAACAGCAGAACATTACACCCGCATAATACTTATGAATTAAAGAGTAATTTAAGACATTTTTACTAATTATATTTTCAAACTAGTGCAGTATAGAAAACGTATGGCTCTTTAAAAAGTCTTACACATTTGAACCGTATAAATTAGGTACTATATAACTGCACTAAGATTTCTTTGATTCGGGTTTCCATTACTTTTCTCTGAACAAATTTTTCACTGGGAAAATCACTGCGTAAGCACACATCAAATATACGGGCGAAGGTGTCCAAAGTTAGAAGTTTCTTAATTCACTAATGGAATAATCTCATTATTAATAATCAGTATTTTGTAAACGAGAGATCCAATTTGAGACACTGGCAAAAACTCACAAAAGAATATAGCTACCGTCTATACGTGCGCCTTCCTCTTTGTTCAGTCACGACACGAGGGGCGGGGTTGAAGGCAACACTAGAGATTCCTGCTCCAAGTCTTTATGAATGTAATCCAGAGTGTTCTAGTGTTCTAGAACTGTCTGCGTTATTACCAGGGGTGGTGAGAAGGGGGCAAGGAGAGGGGCGCGGCGTGCGGGTAGGGCCAGCCGCGCGCCGTACCTCAATCGTCCTCACGTGGTGACAGCGGCGGGGAGAACCCGGGGTTCATGTAGTTGCCTCCGTTGGGGGGCGGCGAGGAGTTGGAAGGTCCCGGGGAGGAGAGCGCGGGCGGCAGGAAGCCCAGTTCGCTGCCGCCGTCGCGACACCACAGTTGCCGCATCTCTTGTCGGCGCGTACGCATCAGGTTTTTGTACTCGGATATCCGCATCTTCTTGCCGTCGACTATGCATGTCCTTTTTGGTCTTGGTCGGTACCTGGAAGTAAAACGGTAAAAATATTTTGGTTTTATTCTGGATATCGACATATAAAATATGCTATCTATTACAGAAATATAAAAGTATAAACCCTGGCTGGAGAAGAGTGTTCTTCCATTTCTGTGGTCTCTAAAGAAAATTCGAAGTATATTGCTGTAATCGATGATGATTGCAGCTGCAGTAGTCCAGGCAGATTAAGCAGGTACCTAACGATATTAAAATATAGGTAGGTGCTGTCAGTAGGTGTTGGGAACTTTATAGGTACAGGAACAAAATACAGAAGTTAGTAATTTACCTATAATCAGGGTGCTTCTCCATATGCTGTTTGGACAGTCTCGACTGCTCCTCATAGTAGGGTTGCTTCTCAGCATTGGACATCGCCTTCCACCTGGCTCCGAGAATCTTGGATATGTTAGAGTTGTGCATGTCTGGACACGCTTTCAGGATCTTCCTGCGCTCATCCTTGGCCCACACCATAAACGCGTTCATTGGTCGTTTGATGTGCGGCTTGCCGGTCTCGTCGCGACGTGGTTGGCGAACCAACTTCGCTTTCTCAGCATCCTCGGATGGTGATTGGCTCCATGATGATGCTGGAATGTTAAGATTGGTTGTTAGTAGATGGTCTTTACTTTTGCAGAAGTTACAACAAGGGCGAGGGATGGGTGTGGTTAAATTTTGCTTCAGCATTGACAGTTTATGGGGAAGACTCAAATTTTAACTGCTTTTCTTGGAAATTGTAGGTTCCTATACTCCGCGGATTGAAGATCGCAATAAGTGGTTGTTAGTAGCTACCATAGCCAACAGAACAAAGATGTTGACCTTTTTCTTGATGTAGGTAGGTAGGTACCCAATCTGTAGGTACTTGGTAAACTGAAGAGGTTGTCTATTCTTTGTCAGCTCTAAAAACAACTCAATTTACGACCCAAGCGATATCAATGCATCTAATCTGTCATTGAAATATAATCTGCTTGAGTGATACCCTACACTATAAGCTATAAAACAGTGTAAAGAAATTCCGGCGCCTAATAAAATTATGGAAATATAACAGAAATATAAATAATATATGAAAATGGTCTGTCGCACAGTTGCTTGAGAACACAATCGGAAGCCGCGCTTAGCTCAGCTATAAATTATCGCGAGCGATGGATGTCGGCCGTAAAACAATCGTTAAACTGGGATTGTGTGACTATTTCAAGCGTTTCCATTTATATCGAGATAGTTAAAATTCTATTTGGCATCTTATTTTTATATTGGTTGTTGTATCTAAAGAATACAAAGTTTCATATGGTAGGTATTTTTTGTGCAGTAGGTAGGCCCGTAAAAAAATAAATATTTTTTGTAAATTCATGTTGGATATCACTCACACGCATTTTTCACCTTCCACCTTTCATGGTAATTTTTTTTTGTAATATTAATACTCAATTATTTTGAATTTTGCTTACTAATTGTATTTTATGTTTAGTTTTCTTAAGTTGTTTCTAGTTTATTACGATGTTGATTTGTGGTGAATGCTGTGTATACCTGTAATAGGCATACATACCAGTATAAGTGTATCATCGTATTGTTCTGTTTAAAATTGTGTGTATGTACAGACGGCTACACATCAAGCTATACTTTTCCAGTTTATGCTGATCTCGCATTGTATACGATTTCCGTACAATGCGAGGTCAGCTTATACTGGAAATTTATAGCTTGATGTGTAGTCGTGTGTATTGCCAGTTGGTGTACCAAATAAAAATAAAGCGTAAATCGACGGTAATCAAATGGTCTACAGCCGTTTACGTTTAGGTTCAAAGCTCCATATTTATATAGTCTATGCTAGTGGAATAGGCTTCTCCCAGGCTGCGCAACAACACCCTGTCCTCCACGTTGCGCATCCTGTCTGTACCCGACACCATTTAAAAAAAAAAAAAAAAAACTTTACACATCACACTAGGAATTTCTTCCTGTATCGTGGGTGCGTTTACAAACATAGAAACTCACATACACTAACACCCAGACCCGGAACAACTACTTGCAGATCATACAAATATTTGTTCCGTGCGGGGATCGAACCCGCGACACGTTGCGCAGCAGTCGATCGCTCAGCCACTGCGCCAACCGTGTCATCGTCGTCGTCCGTGCCGTTTTTAAGGTCGTAGGCGTAGGTCCATCTAGCTGGGGGGTGTCCCTCACTACGCTTACCGATACTGGTCTACTTACCTACCTACTAGCTATTGTCATATCGCGGTTGACCCAAAAATATAGCGTACATCATCATTTTCATCATTTCAGCCAAAAGACGTCCACTGCTGAACATAGGCCTCCCCCAAGCACCGCTACTTCGACCGATTCTGTGCTTCCCGCATCCAGCGAATTCCTGCGGCCTTCACAAGGTCATCGGTCCATCTTGTGGGAGGCCTTCGAACGCTACGTCTTCCGGTATGCGAACTTTTCGGCCCCATCAGCCATCTGTTCTGCGAGCAATGTGGCCCTTCCCATTGCCACTAAGTTTGGAAATTCTTCGGGCTATATCGGTTACCTTGGTTCTGCCGCGGATCTATTCGATCACTTATGGAAACTCCAAGCATAGCCCTCTCTATTGCCCTTTGGTTGAGTTTTAGCCTTCTGCGCAAAGTACGCTTTTATTAGAATTTTCGTGAAATACTTCGGTATTTGAATTGGTTCCTAACTAAGTAATTATATCTTATTAGAATCGGACGCCTACGAACTCGTCGTAAACTAAACTCATGAAGAAGCAGTCTTTAAAATGACGTCCATTGCCTTGTTTGTCATTAACAAGAGACGGGGATTATAATTAATAGGTAGGTAGCCATCTATAGCAGAGTCGTGTGTTTGTATTTCTGATGAATTAATTAGAATAGATTATTGAAGACAAGATATACATAGGCTACGTTAAACCAGTATCCATTTACCCTTAAAGTGACAGCTTTCTAGTTGAATAAATTATAAAATATAGCAATTGATTGGATATTCATGGCTTACAAGTACACGACTGACCTAATTTCTTGTGTAAATTCTTGCAACTTTCGCGATGATAAGTTGTTGTTGGCTTCATCAAAAACGTCTTGATTGAATTGTCGCTATTCCTATTGCTATCAACAATTCAACAAGTCTGGTAAAATAATAAGCGATAGCAATTGTAGTGTTTTGTTTATTTAAATTAGTAACAGGAAGCTTTCCAGTATTCATTCTGTTGATCGTCTTTCACGACATCCAGGGTTGGTAATACTTACGAGTTAATCAGTGTAGGTAAGTACTTATTGAAAACTGTTTAGCATGTAGGTAGTTAGTAGATAAGTAAACTTACCTACCCACATACCTAATAACTACTTACGTACCTACCAAAGAGTGGCTAATGATTGACCAAGCATTATAGTGCAGCGTAAGCTGAATATGTTAGGATTTTTCTTAAGAATTTTGGAATGTAGATTTAAGAAGTCGTATTTCTTATTTTGGCGTTCGAGTTTTCACGGTTCTTATGTTAAACGATAATTCATTGGTGTTTAATTTTGTTGATGGAAATACTTTATTTCGAGTTTGGTAGGCCAGTAGGTATAAACTTTTAAGGAAGTGCGGGAGCTGTTTGTTAAATAGGTATTGTATTTTCATCTCAAAAGGCGAGAAGAATCGATACGTCAATTTACCGAATTGATTGAAATAAGTATGTACCTACTAGTGTACTGCACTGTTTAACTGTCAAAAAAGGTACAGCTACGCACAGTTTTGTTAATGCTAGCAGATGAGTGCACTTCGCTACGATTCTAAAACCATCAGACTTAATCAGACAGCAATATAGAGTGAATTACGTCACGAGTGTCGCGCACATTAAATTTCGCACTAATCAAATTCCGAAACGATTATTGCGACCGCATCCCCCCCACCCCCCGTGTCCAGCTATGTGGGTCACACTGGAAAATGTCCGGCTAACATTTGAGCTGACGGATTCGCTACCAAGTGTCCACTCGATTAATAAGCCACCGCGGAAACATGCCGCACTCAAAGCGAGGGACATTCCTCGAATTAATTTGAAGCGCTGTTAGATAATTTATAACATCCTACCGCGCCTGATACGTGCGCGATACACTTCTAATACGAACGCCGATGAGGACACTCTCGCGCACAAAACTCTTACGCCCATTTTTGTTATCTTTCGATTTGTTGACCATTTCCTATTTTGGTAAGTACCTCGTACTTGTTGACAGGCCTAGACTGTCCTCTCATACCTATTAACACTGTAATTTGAAAACATTGTAAAAGCCAATTATTTTTAAAAGAGTACCTAACCGTGGAATTTATTGCCGGCTTTTCTCCATAGGAAGCGACAAATTGGAACCGTGCAACTAGCTTCTGACATTTCATAAGTGCCCATGTAGGTTTATGTGAAATAAAATATTTTGAACTTTGATTTTTTAAGTTTTTGGTCATCACAATTTTAAATAGCGTGTCGTCTTATGACGTCAATCCCATTTTATTTTAGTCCCCGTTACGCGGCTGTCACGCTAACAACTAGTATTAATGACGTTCGCCTGGAATGACGGCAATAATTAGCCGTTCGTGACAGGTCAAGTACGGCACAGTCGGTGATTCAGATACAGTTACAGGCCATTTCATTTTATAGTGCAGGTCATTATGTGTTTTATCTAGGAATTTGCGTGACGATATGGCTTAAAATATAATTTTACAGCTGTCATATTTATTGTAACATGAAAGTTGTGGAAATTATTTATATTCCTGTGTAAACATTAAGAAAAGCCGGAAAATTTTTACTGCCCTCCATCAGCTTAGGATTAGCATTATAATGAACTAGGCCTTGGAGATCAAAATCTGCAGAGAGCGTGCGTTATAAATTCTTTCATTTTAGCACACTATTAAGATTAATAGATAAATTCCAGCAGGTTGTTGTTTGTAGTGGAATCGGCAAGCTTTACAAATTAATAAACGTTCATCTTTAAATTATTTTTATTAATTTGTACAATGACTGTAGTGTGCGCGAGTGTCCACCGAGGCGGGACGTTGCAGTGAGCGGAAGTTTGCGTCTCCAGCGCCATCTATTTCACGTTTGACGCGATTCTCTTGTTTTAAAGGAAACGAAACGACACTTGCGATTTTGTAACCAATTCGGTTTGGGTTCGCGCCAACTATTTAAAGTAGATATTTGTTTTATTGTACACCATCTTACACAATTATTTATATGTATGAATTATTAAAGTTTATCTAGTATTTGTAATTAATGTTCTGCAGTTCCTTGGATACATAGTAAACCAAACATTATCCATGGAATTAAAATCTGTGGTTCCTACTTATGGCAGGCATTCTATTGTTTACCAGTGCACACCTTAAAAAAATGCACTTTAAAAGATTCTCTTAACTCTTAAAATAATTGGAATGCCTTCGACCATTATCCTCGAGGTGGAATGTCATCAAATCGCCGGGAGACGTAATAAAAACGAAACTTTATAAACTTTGTAACATAAAACTTGGGCTCATAAGATTTACAGATGAGTTTCAAGATTATCGGCGATAATTAATATTTCTAAAGTAATTTACGTATCTCTCAATTTTGTCGACTTGCATCCTACACGAGATATGTCGGATAGTCTCGGTGACGAGCTATATTTTACTTTACAAGTTATCGTGTTATGCAATTTCGTGTCACTTTCCGGGGTGATACTAATATGTCTGACACGAAGATAATTAATCGATATAAAAACGATGAAATCATGATCATCTTTACCTTATTAGATATCTATTTACAGCACTAAAGTACCTTCCGCAACAGTACTTAGTTGGTAAAATTGACTGATTTTTACTAAGTATGCTAAAAGAACTACAGCATGAAAACAATTGGCGGAATAGAGCAAGTCTTCGGAGACGAGAAAAGTATCCATCTGGCGTAAATGTCGTCCATTGGCAAACTATAGAACCTACATGTTTGCAGGTATTTTCAGGTAAGTATTACAATAGCTACTAAAGACATAAAAGGCCAAAAACTTTAATTAACACCTAGGCAGGTACAAACACACCGTTAGCAATAAATTCGAGCAGGGAAACGCGATGAATCGCATGGCCTACATCTCAGTCGATATTTACCGAAGTATAACTGTTTTACGGTGTAAGACGTATTAATTATATTTAGCAATTAAATACGAAACATCAAAATGTTTGGCGGCGACACGGGACATTTCTTCATTTTAACATTTGCCGACTATTTATCTAAGACTATTCCTTGTTTATTTTGGTTCCTAACATTTCGTATAGAGTACACGAACATTTTGATATTAAAATTGATTCGGATTTACTTGATATTATCGTGAAGTGTTTGATTGAGGAGCTCGTGGCTAAGTAATAACAGCTGCACGGGTTGATCCAACAGGTTAACCTATGCTTGCCGCGGTTGGTCCGTGGATGGGTGACCATCTTTACATATCGAGACTCCTCCATGCCTGGAAAGCACGTTAAGCCGTTGGTCCCGGCTGTCATTCGTGGATCTTTGATAGTCGTTACGGGTCGTCAAAAGCCCGAAAGTCTGACAACCAGTCTTACCAAGGGGTATCGTATTACCCAGTTACTGCAGTTACTGGGTTGTGGATGTCAGATAGGCAGTCGCTCCATGTAAAATACTGGTATTCAGCTGCATCCATATTATGTTCTTTCTTTCTTTATCACAACACACAAGATTTATTGATATAGTAAATTGTAACGGGAACCATATTGTGATGTATTAATTAATTATTAATTGTTGCAATATTTTAGGTGCTCTCATCATTTAAATAATTATCTTTTTCCTAATACCTGGGTCTTTAAGAACTGGATATGTAAATGAAAAGAGTATTATCATCTCTATGTTGATGTTTAAGATATTCGGACAGTTTTATTGAATGAATTAAGGGGTCAGAGGTACAGAATTTGCGGAATTTATTCCAACTGGATAAAACCAGCTGTGAGTTTTTGAAAGCACAGCTGGTTTTGTTCTAAAACTTTGGCGGCGTTCTAAGTTTTGACGGGCCAGTGGCGCTTACGCATTTTCGTGTTAGAGAAAGAGTATTGCCAATTTCATGACAGAAACATGAAAATTAACATAATTATCTATAGGTATATCATTATAGTTGACCTGGTACGTAATTGCCATATTATCACCCTATGGTTAAATGTCTCTTGAACATCACAAAACTCTATTTGTCGATGTGACAGTTAGATATTTTCAACCTTAGTGCCGATTTCACCAATGAAACTGAACGCGATCAGCACATCTAAACTACGTTCAAGAGCTATCTGTGTCAATATTCTCTCCTCTCTACTCAATACTCACTCCCTGGCTTCGTCTTGATCCGCAACGATAGGACCGGCAAAGGTGGAGGAGGTGTTGCTATGTACCTGCGTGCTGATTTACCCTACAAGGTGGTCAGTTCATCTCCTTCTCGGTATTCTGAGTCGGCTGAATACGTGTTTCTTGAAATTCATGTTCATCACACAAAAGTTTTGCTTGCAGTCCTCTACAGTCCTAATCTTCACATTGACTACTTTACTTCTCTCGACTCCACTCTCAGTGATCTATGTCCCATATATGAGCACGTTATATTGATGGGTGATTTTAATACGTGCTTGATTAAAAATGACTCCCGCTCCCTTAAACTCCTTTCTCTCTTGTCTTCGTTCAATCTTCAAGTTTTGCCACTCTCTGCAACTCACTATTTTCCTAATTGTTCACCCTCTTTTCTAGATCTTATGATTGTTTCCTCTCCTAATAATGTTTCTTACCATGGTCAACTTACGGCTAATTTTTCTTACCACGATCTCATTTACCTTTCCTATCGTATCCGTGTTCCCAAGCGTAAGTCCGAGTTTTTATATCTCCGTAATTACAAAGGCATAGACCTGGAGGCTTTGAAGCGTGATGCTAGCGATCTCGACTGGACTCCTCTGGTTGAGAACGATGACATCGACGACAAGGTGCATTGTTTTAACGGAACTGTTCTCAACTTATATAATCAGCATGCTCCTATCCGACGTGTCAAAGTTCGACATAACCCTGCACCATGGATAACGCTACAAATTAAAGATTGTATGGCGCGCAGAGATAAAGCTAAGAGCAGATATAAGCGCAGACCATCAGAGCTGAATCTCTCTTATTACAAATCTGTACGAAATCGTTGCAGTCATCTGTGTCAAGATGCTAAGAGACGCTATTTCCACGATCAACTCACTAACCGCAGTTCTTCCGATGTATGGAAATTTCTCAAATCTGTAGGCATAGGCAAGTCACCAACCAACCAGTGTAAGGGTGTGAACCTCAATGATCTCAATAAGCATTTCTCTCTCCTTCCCTTTTCTCTTGATCCGTCAGTCAAAGCTGCAACACTAGAGAGTTTAGCTAGTTTGCCGTTACCACAATGTTCTCACTTTAAGCTTAGCGATGTTACTGAGGTTGACGTTAGGAAATCTATACTTGCTATTACTTCTTCAGCAGTCGGTCATGATGAGTTATGTTCAAGAATGATAACTCTTATCCTTCCCTCGTTACTTCCTGTTCTCACTCACATCTTCAACCACTCTTTTTCCTCTTGCTCATTTCCGTCAGTTTGGAAACAGGCTCACATAATACCTTTACCTAAAACTAACAATCCTACTTTATTAACCCACTTTAGACCTATTTCTATTCTCCCATTTCTATCTAAAGTTCTCGAGCACATAGTTCATAGACAATTATCTTTTTTCTTGGCGTCGAACTCGGTAATTTCTTCTTTTCAATCCGGTTTTCGCTCGGGTCACAGTACTGTAACCGCGCTTTTGAAAGTAACTGACGACATCCGTTGGGCAATGGAGAATAAGTCCCTTACAGTTCTTGTACTGCTTGACTTTAGTAGCGCCTTCAACTCAGTGGATTTCGACATTTTACTAGGTATCCTCAAATCTATCAATTTATCTTCTTCCGGTTTAGCTTGGTTCAGTTCTTATCTTCGCGGACGCTCTCAGCGTGTTCGCCTGGAGGAGTCCTTCTCTGATTGGTGTAGCCTCACTGAGGGTGTTCCTCAGGGTAGCGTTCTTTCTCCTCTTCTTTTTTCAATTTTCATCAACTTTGTTACCAGAGTAATCTCCTCTAGTTTTCATCTCTACGCAGATGACCTGCAGCTCTACCGTCATTTTACTGTAGCTGACGCGGGTTCTACAATTGCTGCTATGAATCATGACCTGGCTTGCATCAGCGTTTGGGCTAAGTCATTTGGTTTGCAAATTAATCCAACTAAATCCCAGGCCATGGTCATAGGCAGCAGATTCGTTCGCAATGCGGCTGTTATTGCATCTCTTATGCCTATATATCTCGATGGTGTTCGCATTGATTATACCGAAACCGCCAAAGATCTGGGTGTCATTATTGACTCCAATCTTTCGTGGCGTGCTCAGGTCAATGAGGTCAGTCGAAAGGTACATTTCTCCTTTCATTCGTTGAAAAGCCTTCAAAGTCTCCTGCCCCTGAAGACTAAAATTTCTTTGGCACAAACACTTATTCAGCCGATTATAGATTATGCCGACGCCTGCTACCTGGATGCTACTGAAGAGCTATTAAACAAGCTTGAGCGCTTGCAAAACTTGTGCATTCGCTTTGTTTTCGGTCTCCGAAAGTATGACCATGTTTCTCATCTTCGCAAGGAACTCAAGTGGCTCCCAATCCGCCTTCGAAGGAACACTCGGATTTTATGTCTCCTCTTCAACGTCTTACACAACCCGTCTTATCCTACTTACCTACGTGAGCGTTTTACCTACGCTCGCCCTAGCGACGCACCGTGTAGATCACACCTTAGATCACTCCTTAAATCTCATCCTCATAAAACAAGCTACTATTCCTATTCATTCTCTGTCCATGCAGTAAGATTGTGGAACTCACTTCCGCCTAGCATCCGTGATTTAAAAACTGTTTCTCAATTTAAATATAAAGTAAAAGAGCATTACCTTTCCTCTCAACTGTGAGTGTTTATATACCTGTAGTATGTATGTTTATATATATTTAAGCTTTATGTATTTATTTAAGTATATGTCAATTTATTACGTTATACGTGTAGGTTTATTTTGATATTTTAGTTTAAGACTTCGCATATTTGTATTTTACTCTTCTTGTTCTCACACACTATTGTCTACATTTCTTTCTCATTTCTCTTTTCGCAGGTCTGCTGGAAGAAATTTCTTAAGAAATAAGCAGTACCTTTGTACTCATAATTATGTTTATGTCGTATTTGTATCAATTTTACTGTGTGTACATAAATAATAAAATAAATAAATAAATAAATAAATAAATATTCCACTATAATGGCGACACTGACAGCTCTTTAACGCGGATTAGATGTGCTGATTTCCTGTTTCATTGGTGAAATTCGCCCTTATAGTGAAGTCAAAATTTCCTGGGAATTGTTGTCAAAAGTGATAGAGCTATTATGAGATCGACTATACTGACTGAATTTGTTTTTAGCAGTTATTGTTCGGCTAATCTTTGTTGATACTCCGAAACACAGAAAAAATATTTTGTGACGATTTTTCCTCTCTCTGGGTTGAAAGTCGTAACATTTTTTACACGTATCATCTACGCACGAAAGCTATTAGTACTCCAGTGACATAGTTCTACAGTTCACCCAGAATCTGTGTTTAGGTAACAAGTGAATCAGATAATAATGATGACGTCAGGAGCGCGTCATTGCGCACCGGTTCCAAAAATATTAGGACGGCTGTCTAATCTAATCATTTATTAACCACAGAACACATTGAGTAGGTTTTAATGGGATCTAAGGCTAATGTACAATCGCTTTCTGGAGACAGAACGTACCTAAGTATGTAATTGGTAAAACTTTAGATGTCTGATACGGAAATGATTTTCAATAAATATCTCAGCTAAAAATATTCGTGAGCTACATTTAAGGCTGAATTTCCACTAGAGGTTAGCGATCAGGCGGAAGCCTGACAGAAAAAAAGTCCAACAATAGAATTGCTTCATATCCAAAATGAACAAGCACTATTAGTGAACTTTTTCCTCAACCACTCCCTCTTTTTCACACAGTTCTGGTAGAAAACCTGCATCCTAAAGACTAATGCACATTTGAACGGACCGCGTCACATCGTATAAGTACATCACTTTAATACATTTCGTATTGACCATCGCAAACTATAGGCAGGCCGCATCGCACTTTTTTGCGGCTGTAATGTGCGCTTAGCTTTAACCACCCATTTTGGGTCCACATAACCCACAAATATCGCTATAAATAAGGCCATGATACTCACTGTTGCACGGAGCATTATATTCCTCTTCTTTCGGCATATTATACTGGCTCTCTTCCATAGGAGGGTAGGGCACGAAGCGGGGCATCATCATCTGCGGCGCAGGCGAAGGTGAGCGCTGCTTGCTCAGGTTGAGCGGAGTATCCGGGTCTTGGGGGGGCGGCGAGCGAGCGCTAGCAGTGAGCTGAGCGAGCTGAGCCGTCGCTGGCCATTGGTTTGTTTGCATTGCCTAGAAATGAATAATGGAAATATGTGATAAGTTTTAGTTTTAGAGTTAGAACATCTAGGTAATAGCTAATGTAACTAATAGTGATTTGATAGACTAGTTGCACTTTTTAGATTTTGAGATACCTAGAGCTGGATCAAAAAAAATTATGAATGGAAATGTATCTGAATAGACAGAATGCAATAGTATATCTAAGTAATCCCATATCGTCATGAAAAATATGTAGTAAGAGTAGCTAGGAAAGCTTATTTTATTTCAAGAACATCAGCGTGTAACGGAATTCATGCACAATATGATATTGTTTGTTCAGAATCATTTACTGAATCGATTTAATGCCATTTTTAATAAAGGTAATTTTTTATCCCAAAAATAATTAAAACTACGTAAATTACAGCAGTCAAAACCAACCAATATGGACGAAGTTCTTACTACGCTAGACCCATATACGTGTGTGACCGTGTGTGTGCGTAGGTATAGATTTGTAATGTGACCACAATTTTCTCCCACAATTATTATAACTACGAGTATTTTTAATAAATAAACAATGTTTTATACATAATAGTAAAAATTCAGTGTATGTAATATGATTATTCTAATTGGGGTGTTTGGTGGTTGGTGTGCGTTACTAGTAATTAGATAACGTAACAAATAATTAACATACTTAAATCTTAATAATTCAATAATCATTATAGAATCATGTATAGCTTGTGACCAAAATAACGTGAGCTGGATTAAGATTAAATCGTCATACACAAATTCAAAAGAAACAATAACTATCATCAATGATATAACGGTAAAAGCAACTTGCGTCAAACAAGTCGTTGATGACGTTAAAAGTAAAAAACTGGATGTTCTCAGCAACACAGGATTTGACGCATCTAATTATAATTTTACATAACAAACACCGGTTGTTGTAGGTAGGTAATTAGTTTGAGAACAACTTTCGATTTAATATACGTCTTCTGATAATATTTATAGTGGTACCTAATATCGATTGCACCATTCAGGGTGATGAGATATCGAAATAAAATCGTTTGGCGAATATTATAATTTAATACACTCTAGTCATTTTGTGATGGCATTGGAATGTAAGGATCATGATAGGCTTAGGCTTTAGGAGGGGAGTTTAAATATTGGCATAAGAATGGACATAGATGCCTGAAATTGTTTGTTGCATTCAATAGCATCAGGCTCATGCCCGATCAATGCCGTGATGGTCGAACGGTTAAGGCACCCGGTGCCACTCATGCGCGAGGTTGTGATTTAAAATCCGGGCAAGTACCAATTTTACTTTTTCAATTCATATTATGTGCTCTCTGAGTTTATCTTGGACATTACTGACATCGGTAAAGGAAAACAGAACATCTACAGTCACAAGAGTGTAGCTTTGGTAAGCAGGGTCCCGAAGAAAGAGACACAGATAGAAACATCTACAAGAGAGAACCAAGCTTTGGCAATGTAGCCAGAGCTACTGAAGATGATATTACTTAATCATTGGTAACACTTAATTTTGTCTGAAGTCACATTTACGTGTATGCAAACAAAGATGGACGAAGAATTTTCATTAGACAGCCCTAGCCAAAAGGTAAACACAATGTCAATTATTGCTGATATTGAACACAGGAAATTAACCAATATAGAGCTATATATCGTGGTGGTCGCTTGCCAAATCAATTTGTTCCATACATTTTCATCCTCGTAGTGACTAGGTATTACATTTACAATTTGGTCGCGTTTTAAAAGTTGATGAGTCAGATATTTTAGCGACTACAGATGCTGTTCGTTGGTGGTCTCGTGTGGCTTAGTTGGTCATCTGTATCAAATCTTCCTCTGTTTTCGTTATTTTTAACATTAAGGATTCAGTCCGGGGCAGTGGTCCAACTGATCTGTCCAACTAGTTGGACCATGGGTCTTTACTAGGGGCAGTTGTCCAACTTTAAAAATAGTTGGACCACAGAACCTTTTGAGAGTGGGTGTGGTATAAATGTAAAGGGCACTGTCACATTCATATCAAGTGTGTGAGCAATGACTTTCCTTTTCGGCATCCAGCGTCTGCCATAGTCATTAAAACTTAAAAGTTCCTTTAAAAGGAGAGGATCATCATTCCGGTTCCGCCGAAAGTCGTCCTGCTAGGCTTCCTACAAGCAAGACCACGGTCGTGTCTCCAATGGATTTTCACCAGGATGGCTGTCCATCGACACACATTCACCTTAGGACACCTAACTGTACCTATAATACGTAATACTTTTTACTCACGTTTTGTTGCTGCTGCGGGGGCCGCATCTGCTCCAACAAGGGCAGCAGTCCCAGCGGTGGGCCAGGGTACATGCCGTGCCCGCGCCGCACCATCTCCTGTCGACGCAGCTGCTCCTGTTGTAACCGCTGCAGTTCCAGCTCAGCTGTCACGTTGCCGATGTTCTGTAACAAGATGAGATGCTGTTAGTTTTGGATCACTTTTAGGTCGGGAACCAACATAAAAGTTTGTATTTCGAATTTGTAGTTCGTGCGTTCTGAAAATGGATTTTATTTTGGGCACTTGTTAAATTTTTCGCATGTCAGCTTACGGTCGTGAAGAACTGCGAATTGTATGTAATAGTTGTTATTGAAACGAGTATAAAAGAACCGCAATTTCATTTGCGTCATGTAAAATTTTGACTGTCGTGTCATTAATAAAATAACTTTATATGCACTAACAAAAGGCACCGCGCGGCGGCGGCTCCATACGCGCCACATTTTAAGCTTCGCAACTTTCTGCTATCAGTCTTAACGAGTCTCTCGACGCGATATTTGTTCCACACAATATATTGCACACTTAAGCACTTCCCAACACAAAGAATAAGCTAAAATGTGTGCACAAATCAACCGGCGGGACGGTCACTAAATCACGGCGACCATAAAGCGAATTCCCAAAAAAAAGTACACCAATTAATTGCCTGGGAGTCGTGACGAATAACACAATATACATTTTATCGGCTCTTCATTAAGACAGTATTGAATTGTTAATGGTTGTACAGAGTAAGACGTTATAAGGTGATGAAATCAAAACAACTCGACGATGTAAGTTTCCGGATGAACGACGACGACGCGAAATATGAAAAGGATTTGCCATTTTAAAAGTTTCCTGCAAACGTATCTCCTGACAGTAGGAATACATTTAAGTGAATCACTGTCGGCGGAGATAAAAAAGAAAAAGCGCTAATGGAAGACAAAAGCGAATGCATAAATAAACGTGACATAATCGTGCGAATAAAAAGAGCGGCAGAGTGTAATAGGCGTCCCTTCGGCGATACTGCGATACATCGAGCGCCACCGGTAATCGAGCAAGTTTTTCCATCGGCTTGACAAATTGCCGTCATAACCGAACGGATTAAACTTTTTATTAAAAACAACAAACTGAGTATAATGTATGGGCGTAATCGGCAAGGGACAGATGTTCCCGAATAACGTACGCGATTTATCTAATGTAAAAAGACTTTTATTTAATAGCTCTGCGGAGATGTCCTAGCAATTGGCGCTTATATTTTACAGCGAACCGTCGTTTTAGCATTTCGACCGTATTTTGATAGCATTATTAATGTTAGAGATGATATAAAAATGCGATTTTTGATAGAGGTGACCAGCTGTGGCGTCACAATTTATTGTTGCACGACACAGGTGGGTCGCCGCGTCATAAATATGATATGGAAGCAAAACAGCCAAGATGGAGTGGCGTCGTTATACTGATTGAAACAATGGAACCGGTGCCAATGGAAATAGGTGGGTGTGATTTGGCGAGGAGCACCGTCCGATGTTCTGTCAATACTGATGACGATGGATATAAATGGAAGCGAAAACATAATTCTGTTATTGTGTCCTTGTCGCTTATATGTTAAGAACGATTTCCTTTTCCTATATTTCTTTACTAAACGAAATGGGACAGTTAATCATATAAATATTATTAATGATATCTCTTTATTAGTCCCCCTTCGAGCAAAGTATACGAGAAACCTTGACATAAAACCAGACAGATCTAAGGAATAGTATCACTGTTAGATGTTCAAATTATGTATGTTTAATATGATACCAACATATTTGTAGTTCATCAAAAACATAAAGTTCTATCAGATGTACATTTAATAATACACAATCTGCAACCTGCAAGATTTATTGAACACGCGGTTAAAGCTACAAATCCCCATAAAGCTATTGTCAATGAAACATACGCACAAAATCCTAATGATTTATTCGAAACCGCGGATTAGCTTGAAAGCGTACATCAAAAACAATATAATTGAAGAATATATAGTGGACAAAGAGATCACAGATGAACACCGGACATACCATGACATAATTTATAATGTGGGCGCCGATATCAAAATAGTAATCCCACTTTTTAAATACGCGACTAACGATATTGACCCTTAGGTGGTTGGATTAAGAGTTTATGATGTTATATGAAAAGATTAGGTGAGAATACACGGAAAGCTGTATAATGAAACAGACGTCACATTGACGTAAGAGATGCAGATCTTTGGGTGAAATCATAATATTTACTGTCACAGGCCGACGTGTTCTCATTTCTAGATAGATTATTCGAGTAATAGATTTAGGTTTTCGGTAGTTTTCCTGGCGACTGAGATTTATCTATTAAAGCTGTTAAAGTAAGAGACTATTTTTGTGTAAGCCTTATCAAGGAGGTCGAATCTCATGATTTATGTATGCGAGGCTGACGAATAGGAAGGTATAGGTAAACATTATTATAGTGATGTTCAACATTTTATTTGCTTCTAGGTAGGTAGCAAAGTTTTCTCAATTTGGGATGATCGATCACCGTATGAATTTAATCGTCAGCTTTATGTTAATATTTGATGACCTTTTATGGGAGACGAGACAAAAATTAACGACAATTTCGATCATTTTTTAAAACACACTATAATAGTCTGTATGGTGACCCATCCTATTAGCAGCCTGTCTATCCACTTACCGAACCACAGCGAACTAATAATTTATTTATGCCGTGACCCTAAAGTGTTGATAATTTGAATAATGCAATATAAAAAGGGCTTGACATGATTTGAAGGGTGCCCGGGAATAAGGGCGTTACAGACAGTGCAACGCGATGACATATCAAAATGAATCGCTAATGCATGTCTAAGAACAACAAAAGAGGAGAGTTGTGTCTAACATATGCTTTTTTGCATTGTCGATGGTAAAAAAATGGTAGAAAGTAATTTTGAAACGTTATTCGTGAGTGTCTCTTTTTTATGGTAACTGAAAAAAAAGGGAAACTATTAACCAAGTTTAGTCAATATAAAAAAGCGTATCTATTAAATTGTGCAATTAGTGCTTTCACTTGTGAAACTTTTTGCTAAAAATGATGACAGCTGACGACTGCTTAAAAAATCTCGCAAAAAAGATGAAACTACATCCAACTTTAAAACTCCACCCTTCTTCTGAGTTCTTGTTTCAAATATGTTTTAATATCGAAACAATTTCCCTAATGTGTGATATCACTTTCATCTTAAAATGTATATTCCAGCCACTGTTTGAATATTAGATCTGGGCATACAACTATTTTGCGCACTTGTTGCAGCTATATGCACTTTTTCCAATACCGTTGTGATCATTGAACCGACGATTTAGTAACAGCCGACGTTAATTCAACACTTGATGACAAAGATGCGAGAACTGTTTTAACACCTTCAATACAAAAGATAAATCCCGCAAGAAAACAGGCGTGCCCACACATACTAATTAGCTCAGAGCTAAAACAGGCGCCTCTAATTTTATAGTAGCCATAACTCTGAAAGCACAGGTATCAAACAAAGACACGGCTTAAAAATATGACATTAACGAAGCACAAATAAGTAAAACATTATGACGTCCCCCAATTAAACTGCCAGGGGGCATACACGCTGTACACCCGGCGTTCCCCGCAGGAGTTCGCTTATCGCATGCTTTATCCCCGATGCGCATGAGTCGCAGTTTCGCGAATGCACTGATCTTATCTAATGTCCGCGGTGATTATGCATTTTGCATAATGGAATCGATGCGTGCTTTGTCTTGTTTGGACCCTGTTTTATATTTACAGCGTAATATTTTATTATGTTTATTGTGGTTAGTTTGCAGAAATTCGTTAACGAGAGGTTGTTGCCACTGGGAAAGGGTTTTACGATAATGACAGCTTATCATATTGACATTAAATAAATTTTGTGCCAGTTTTTTTTTTACAATCGAGTACATTTTGATTCTTTTGAAATCCCAACAAAACTACTTATGAAGGAAGTCAGAATCTCCCTAACTTTGATTGCATAAAACAGAATAACCCTCCAGAATAGGTACTCATTCTCAATCAACATGAAAGTCAAAATATGTATTAAGGGTTCGCCCACTTCTGGCGTTGAATTGTTATTAAATCACACAATACTTGACGGTTGTAGGCGCTAATAGAGGCAGCCCTATAGAGTGGTTCCGAAGAGTGGCAGCCCTGCGGTTTCTTCAAATTAGCGCAGTGATTGGTATCGGACGACGGTCGGGCACGTGGCGGCGGGAATTAGGTGCCTACCTATTGCGTTTTCATGTTGCTTTGCTAAAGGAAACTCTGTTAATTCATTGTCCTGTTATTGTTTGTAGTTTTGATTTGAAGGACGATGGGAACTATCATTGTGTGAGTGTTTTATGATGGTGATGTTTTACAGTAGATGACTGCTAACTGTTTCACAGATTGAGTTTAATATCGTTATCCCATAAATGTGTCTACAGCAATGGACACTGAGGAACTCTTGACCCGATCGAGCCTGTCCGTTCCTGTCTTCTCCCAGCGACGCCCTAAGCCGATGTCCGTACCTTATATCGGGTACCCTTTAGCGGGTGAGTAGTCGCATAGTTTATATGTTTTATGCGCTAGCTGTTTATCATAAACTTACTACTGCCCTCGACTTCGTCCGCGACCCTATAAACTCAAAAATTGGGCTATCCACTGCAAAAAATATTTTTTCAAATCCGACTGGGAGTTCCGGAGATTACCCCCTACATACAAACTAACAAAACAAACAAAAAAAATTACCTTATTATTATATTTGTATAGAGAAATCGTGAAACGTGATCGAATCAGAAATGAAGAGATCCGTAGGAGAACCAAGGTAACCAACATAGCCCGAAGAATTGCCAAACTTAAGTGGCAATAGGCAGGGCACATTGCTCGTAGAACAGATGGCCGATGGGGCCGAAAGGTTGTGGAGTGGCGACCGCGTACGGGAAGACGAAGCGTTGGAAGGCCTCCCACAAGATGGACCGATGACCTTGTGAAGGCCGCAGGAATCCGCTGGATGCGGGAAGCACAGAACGGGTCACAGTGGCGGTGCTTGGGGAAGGCCTATGTTCAGCAGTGGACGTCTTTTGGCTGAAATGATGATGAATGATGATAGATTAAGGCATCCACAGGATAGCCCAGTTATGCAGCTGAAACCGCCTAGCTTGACCTGCGAGATGCCATTTAAAAAAAAAGCACTGAGGAACTGTTTATCATACTATTTAAGCACATGAGAATGCCACAGCTGCCTGAAATTACCTAGCGGGTATAACAAAGAAAGCCATTATAATATCAACATAACAATTTCATTTGAAGTCACCTCTAACTCCATAGTTTACAACAGCACCTTCCATTATTTTACAGCTTCCCTTCGACATGGGACATATCAAACAAGCGTGGGTAGTAAATCAAGAAATTAAGCTATTATGACCACATCACAAGTCGGCCGGCTCCTTTTGACTTGAACGTTTTTTTAATACAAGAACAATTTTTAGACATCCGGACGACAACGCACGGAAAGTAACGACTTTATAATTTGAAACATGTTTTTGTTATCGATTATGTTTGAGAAAGCGTTTTTGGGAGCTTTTTGTAAACGTACCTTTTATTGAAAAAGAAAAAGTTGTTTCTGTGAGATGGAGAAAACTGAAGATTGTTATGCTATTGTTGTGATTATTTCTAAAATCTATAGAGAATTTGAAATTATAAATAAGACTTTGGATGTTTTTTGAAACACAGTTTGAGAACACAACTAAAGCCAAGTTTGAGAACACAACTAAAGCCGTTCTACTTCATGATCATCATCAGTCAATGGTGAACATAGGCGTCTCATAACGTCATTCAGCTCGATTCTCAATTCAAACGGTGAAGGAATACATCGTGAGAAAACCGGCATGTATAGAAAAACAATCGAAGGCATGTGACATCTACCAACCCGCACAGGGCCCGCTTGGTTGATTTTATCCACCCGCTCACTCCCTCTCACAAAGAGGCCTCTGTCTCAGCAGTGGGAACGTTATATTGCAGGCTGATTATGCAGCTCGATTCTCGGAAGCATTCTACTTATGATGTCATAAATACAATTTAATATTTTCCCCACCTAAAAACAACACACAGTAACAACCCAAAAATAACTTCAGTAAAAATTCCCCGAAACAAACTTAACATACCCAAAAAATTACCACTTCAAGTAACATGATGTAAGTTCAAATACGTATAAACAAAAGCGGGTCGGGCGTCCAGCCAACCGATGACAGTCCCAGGAGACCTTCACAGACAAACATCTATAACACCCCCCTCTTTTATACCCCCTTTTGCCTCTCCCCCCTGTCTTGCCTCATGCCTCTTGCCTCTTGCTAGCCCCGGATGCTCGTCCCACTTGAGCTTTTCTTTTATTCCTTGCCTACTCTTATGTTTATTTTTGTTTTCCGGTAGCCGGCGGAAATAATGGCGTGAGGATGTTGTGGATTTGCCTACTTTGGTAGGGCTTTGTTTTATAAATTCTTTGTGTGGTAAAAAACTGACAAAAAACATTAAATTATATAAATTTCCTGAACCACTTGATTTGCGAAAACCCGCGTGACCTCATAAAAGCTCAGAACTTAATTCTTTTATGTAGAATACTTTGACTTTTTTACTTACAAAATACATCATCTTATGACACTACGATGCAACCCGTGCCAAGTTCGCCGTTTCCGGAACTGCAATTATATGTGACTCTCTATGTATATGTGACTCTCTCTAAAACGTGGTTTATGAATAAATCAAAACAATTACATAATTTACATTAATTACCCTTGTTTTTATTTTTATTTATTTATTTATTAAAACTTCATGCACAAGTAAAAAAATACTGTACAAAGGCGGACTTAATGCCTGAGGCATTTTCTACCAGTCAACCTTAGGGTGGTGCAGTGACAAAACGTGGCAGGTGCAACATAAGGGATAGATAACTTGAAAATTAATACATAGATACATACATACATACATATAAACCGAATAAACTTTGTCAAGAGAAATAACGATTTTATCTGATTGATAAAGGTAAACGAAGAACTCAAAAGCGCAAAATATAATTGTGAATTCCGCACGAAGCTCCACATTATTCTTTCGTATTCCCAAGATGACCTTTTGTAGGCGATAGAGTTGTGGAGTGGCGTCATTATTCTGTTCTCATTCAATTCTATATTTTACCACATTTTATATTAAAAAGAAAACAAATGAGCATCGTGCATTGAGAACAAACCAGCCCCGTAGAATGTGCATTAATTAAGAGCTTTACTGTTTTCAATTACGCGTTTTTGTTTCGACGTTTCGTACTTACGTAAGTGTATTGAAATAGAAAGTATGGAATGAGTGAAGAACTTTTTAGGAAACTGAAGAGACAATTCATGTTATCTTGAAAAAAATCGGTTTTCATCCCAAAGTTTTTTGTAGAATGATTTCATGTTGTCTATTTGAGTGACCAGAATACTGAAATGCATAGATCTAATAGCAGCCAGGCAATTATTCACGATCACCTATTAAAAACAATGTTTACGCCTCATCAAGAAATAAGAAGACACTCAAACGATCCGACATTACACCACCAAACCACACGATAGTGCGAATTGAAAATCATTGTCTATACAATATTTAACGGCTTAACAACTAAAGCACGCTACACCTACTCTAAAGCTTTGTGCACTTCAATGGCTGATGCCACAAAAGTGCGAAACCTTACCGCGGTCGAGAGAAAAGATTAATAAAGCTTAGAACACACTCAACACCTGTCCTTTGTCGCTAATGGACCGCCCCTAATCTCGAGGGAATAGTGCGGTAAGGAAAAATAAGAAAATATAGTTTATTTTTATGTTATTAAGTGGATACAATGTGTGGTCATATTGTTCTACGGCTTTTGTTTCATTTCTCTTCACTAATTCACTAGGCTGCTCTGCTTCTATAATAATATATTTTCCACTTCTAAGTATAATTGGATGAAAAAGCAAGTATTTTTATCACTATCTGGGTTTACTTGCAAAATGGCAAAATCGATGGGTAATAAAAATTACAACAAAAAGAGTTCCATGGCTAAAAGACAGACCGATAGCCTAGTGGTGTGACCGTCGAACTGCCAAGTCATAGGTCTCGAGTTCGAACCCAAGGCACGCACCTCTGACTTTTCGGATTCATGTGCGTATTGTATAATTATCACTTGTTTCAAAAACGGTGAAGGAAACATCGTGAGGAAACCGGCTTGCCTGAGAGATATTTCTCGATGGCATGTGAAGCCAAGTTAGAGGCCCATGGGCGGCTTTAAAACTCTGACACCAGGTCACTCACTAACCACACGAAAATAAGAAGTTGTTGACTACCTACTTGCTAACCGACTTAGGTACATACATATTTTTCTAGAGTTTCAATCATATTACATCACGGAAAAATGTTGTTTATGCTACTAAAAGCATCTATCATAAATAAATCTAGTCAAACTTTAGTAGCCACAAACTCAAGGAGCTAACCCTCTCCAGACTTGCCAAACAAGAAGCGTCCAAAAATTAAAAGTTACATTCCGGTTCCAACCGGTTTGAGCTGGAAATAATTGGAGGAGACTCGAGCTAACCATCCGGATGGGGGTAACAAGCGAGTTATCCGGGTAAAAAGGCAAGACCGGGTAACAAGCCGGGCGAAATGCAGTAACGAGGATGCAACCGAGCTTCTCTCAAGAAGTATGGCTTTGTAGCGTCAAATATTGGTGGGAGTGTTGGGTCAAATGTTGGTTGGCTGTTGGCTGAAAGTTTGTTTAACGCTACGTCAGTAAAATTGCTGCGGAAATGCGAAAAATATTTCGAAAAGTGAACCTACTTATTTTTCACTCTGCTGGGTATATTATAACATATAATATTGTAAGGAGTAGAGAGGCGTGTCAGGATATAGTCAGGGAGCTTTGCTCTTCAGTGGAATAGCATTGCAGTTTGGCACACATTTGGTTACGAAAACTATATTCCTGTCTACTATGAAGCTTATAGCCGCTGCAACACAGTTACCAATTATAAAGACGTTTATTACTTTATTTGTAAATAAAATCCTCATCAAAGCAAATAATTTGCGAAGCAATAGCAATCTTCGTCTAAGGTACGAAAATAAATCTAAGACACATTCAAAGTCAAATAATTTTGAACGTCAAAATTTATAAAAAAATAGAATTGATTGTAGTCGCCCTTTCCAAAAGGTAGTTTTCATATGGAGAAGAACGGGCAAGAAGCTTCACCGTTATTCATTATTCTCGTGATTCCTATTTCTTAAATCAGCATGTAAGATATAGTATTGTAATTATTTATCATCAACAACTTGTAACTACTTCATAAAAATAACATAGTCGTCCGTCCTACATACAAAATTCTAAGAATTTGAGTACGTCAAAAAATACTTCATCTCTGTATACATACAATTAATCATGAACATTTCAGAAAAAAAATATTATTACCAACATAATTATAATACTAAGACTTGTTTGAAAGAACGAGCCGGAACTGTTTCTAAGAAAATTCATCTTTTTACGAAGTGTTCATACGTTTTATGAAATTAAAGTTCCCTGTAATATCAAATACAGAGAGATTCTTCATTGAGGTTAGTCTAGCTTCGGGAAAATGCTGAAAAGATTTAGGGTAGTTAACACTGATTAGACAACTGAATTTTCGTTACACAATCTATACTAATACTCAATCAATCTGCCGAGCCTTTTCCCAACTAAGTTGGGATCGGCTTCCAGTCTAACCGGATGCAGCTGAACACCAGTATTTTACATGGAGCGACTGCCTATCTTACCTCCACAACCCAGTAACTGGGTAATACGATACCCCTTGGTAAGACTGGATGTCAGACTTTCGGGCTTCTGACGACCGTAACAACTGTCAAAGATGCACGAATGACCGCCGGGACTAAAGGCTTAACGTGCTTTCCGAGGCACGGAGGAGTCTCGGTATGTAGAGATGGTCATCCATCCACGGACCAACCCCCACGGCAAGCGTAGCTTAACCTGATGGATCGACCCGTGCGGCTGTTATTACTTAACCTTCCGAATTTTCGCGACTATCTGTCAATGCAATAACTAGACATCGGATTTTATGATATTTAACTCACTAATTACGGCGTTAATGCATATTTTAGTCTTTTACCAAATCGTGCATATTTTGTTTTCATTTTTGTTATAGGATGCCTACATGAACGGCACAGGTATCTCTATAAATGGCGCCAAATTTGTAATTATATCCAATGACGTCATTTGACGTAAAGGGGTCGTTTTCGGAGTACAAATTAAAATTGGGTGACAAACGTCACTTTGCTGTCAAATTTTTTGGAAAAATACGTAATTGTAAATTGTCACAAAAACTATTCTTCTTTAATTTAAGAATATTTCGCTGTTTTTGTAACGTCTTAATTAAAATATTTAAAGGAAAAATGTTTTTTTTGATTTTGCATTGTGGATATTTCGGTGTGAAGAGTTTTGGTGCATATTTCCGCCTTTTTTAGTGCATATTTTGGCACTTTGTTAGTGCATATAATATGATTTCTAGCAATAACTCTTACCTGAGACTGATACGGTGGGCTGAATGTACGTAGAAACTTAGTAACTAAACCGTCTACATTATAAACAAAACAATACAAAAATGTAAATGCGTTTAGTAAACGTCGGGCGTTTTATCCGCGCTCCGTTGACTGACATGAACACAATGATTCGTCAAACCCGTCAGTCTGACGGCCGTCATTCGACGGCTGAGCGTGCGTCAGTCTTTTATTTATTGTTTATTAAAACGATTATAATGGCTTCGATGATTGCCACGCTGGCTCTTAGACTATCAATAGCTTACTTTGTAGTTTTAGATGAGATGAACAGTAGTTGCTAATTTGATGGATAAAAGATGGATTTAAAAAAATCGGATACAAAGAAAACTAATTATGGAAAAATCGTATGGAACCCCATTCTTTTGCAAGGCAAGATTCAACAATGGTAATCACTACGTATTATAAAACAAAATCCCCGCGCCGCGCCTGTCTGTCTGAACGCGATAAACTCAAAAACTACCTAGCGGATTTTCATACGGTTTCCCAATGGACGGAGTGATTCATCATCATGAGGAACATTAAGGTGTATAATTCATTAAGGTATTGTGTAAATTGCCTGAAATATGACGATGGTGATGGAAATTGCGGAAAAAATCATGCCGACTAGGAGCTTTACTGGCGTGGAATTCACGATACCTAGTATTTCAGTCATTAATATTATGCTACTAATAGGATTTGGATGAAATTTGGCACACATGCCTAGTTAATAACCTGGACTAGTACATAGGATACTTTTAATCCCGGTACTACGGTTCTGCGGGATAATTTCCGACCTAGACGCGGGCGAAGCCGCAGGCAAAAGCGTAAAAAAAAAGCGTTCTTTCAAAAATTTCACTTTTCTTTAAGAACATCAATCAAGCTTTTCCTGTTGATCAGAAGCGCTACCAGCTCCTGTAAAACAAAAACAGAAAACGAACTGCAGTCGCAGTTCCGAGCCAAAAGTAAAACGCCTAATAATAAAATTATTATAATTCAATCTTCACTATCGATCGACACGTGCCTCTATTTATAAAGATATTAACCTTTTCCCGTCAACAATATGCGGTTAAATGTAAATATTTATTTTTATACAATCCCACCGTTGGTTCAGCGGCCACGCAACTAAAAGTTTAAGAATAGTTCACGAATAAAATTTGGGAAACGTACACAGTAAGCCGCCACTTGCTTTTAGAATAAACATAGTGGTCTTTGTGATCTACTGACAGGCATTACAATAAATGTACCGAGCAACTAACACTTAATGAAATAACAAACAGCGATCGCTGTTCAGTGTTAACTATCAGACGGATCTAAATACTTCTTTCTATCTAAACACTGGGCTTTTGTCTATCCAACAGTACGAGAGGCGATAAAACACAATGATGTATCTGTGGAATGATTTCATACCTGAAAGAGTGCGGAGTTTAATGAAACATTGTTGGAACTGTAGCAGATCGAACGTTTGTCAAAACAAACCGAAAAACACCTGTGTTTCAGCTGACTGAAAGAATAACACGGAATGCATGATCTGCTTATTTTCTCCTACCAGTTGTAAAATTCATTGAGTAAAGAAACGGTTTGAGGCCGTATATTATTTTCTAGGCTACGAGAAGGCAGGCTACAATTGTATAGTACGGTATATAAACTACGCCATGCCATCCATAAACTCCATGGGTTTACTGTATAAGCTTTCAAGAGATGCGTTTGAGATCTCAGCGGCATACCATATCGGACAAAACGTGGCATAAAATATTTCTTATTGCCATAATTTGTACTTACATAAGTGGCAAGTCCAATTATGCACAAATTGCTGAAGCCAATTGTAATAAAATAATGTCCAGTTAATAGAGGGATTCTTGTATTCTGAATTTTATTCCCATTACTTTAGTGCGTCAGAAACAATTGCCTATAACGTGAAAAAATGATCATTAACTGACCGTACCGATGATTCCGCATTTAAATCTCAATAAAGTTTCAGATTTGTCGGCCATCTTAAGAATGCGCGATATCGCACAAAATGGCCGGTGTCATTTTAAGCTCCCTTTCTTCCGTCCGCAACAATTTTAATAACAACATCTCCGCTTTCTTTATTCGTTCTTTTGAAATCTCTTTTAAGCTGAAGTAAGTTTATTACTAGTCAGATCAGGAATTTCAATCTCACATCCTGAGTGAGGCGTCTTTGATGTAACCGGTGTGAATTGATGGGGAGATAACAATCTTAATTGTTAGAGAGATAGGGTTGAGTTTAGTGTGGCTGAGAGATTTCATTGATGGTTCTACTAAAACTGAATTTGCACTCATTAATACTATGAAACTCATTCATTGTGATAGCGTGTTCGCAGAAGAGGTGTTGACGTCGCGTTATATATTGAGATTACGTACGAACATGAATATTCTATATTAAACTGGTCTTTCTTGTCACTTAGATCAAATAACAGTACATAATTTATTACGTGGAGTGTTGTGTGCTTTGAATAGATAGTTTAGTCATTGTGGATTGGGGATGTAGGTATCACATTCACATTGTAAAGGCTCATCCAACTGTGTTTGGGCGAGCCGGCTTTCATTTACGATTTTAGGGACAAATACATAGGTGTACAGTCAGCGTAAAAGGTGATTGATATCAAATCGGTATATAGGAATGGTTGTGTATCATCAAATTCGTTTTCTATTTATGGACTTTTATCGTTCTTTGATATGTATCCTTCCATTTTTGGATCTTATCACATTTAAAGCAGAATCTACAGTATTTTTTAGTGATTTATAGTATTAAAATTCTCATGCAACATTAACAATATCATTCACAATATCCTACCAACCAATGATGTGGCGATTAATTTGAATACTAACAAAAACCTAATTAAAATAGGAAATAGAATATAAAATATAATATATCATCTCGCTCGTATATAATATCAAAAGAATATAATGTCATTATCTCAAAACTTGGTAGATCAAAGAAAGAACGTCAATACGGAATGAGCGATCTTCATAATTACAGTTATAATGGGGGCTCTTGTAAAAAAAGTCTAAATTAATTTCCCCGATCCATTTCTTGGTACAAAAGGGGCTATCTCTTTGATAGACTTTCATGTACAGTCGCAGTCGTTGGCGGTATGCAAATGACACGGGGTTAGTTTTTTTTCGTGTAAAAGGAAGGAAGAATGTTGTTAGCTATGTTTCTGAGATTTCTTTGGGATTAATCATTTTTGTGTGTAGTTTTATTTGGTAGAAAAACCAAGGATGCGATTTTATTTTTTTGAATTTGACTTTGCATTCTAAGGCCCACTTACACCACAAATCATTAGATGCATTTACCTAAAACGCTAAACATATTTAAAATATCGTTTTATTTCAGTCAATCGTTTGAAGATGACAGAGACAGATGTTTTTTTTAGATAGGTACGTTTATCGGACTGTAAATGCATTTACAGTCCAGCCGCTGGCTGAGAGAATGCGTTCCTGTACCTGTTAGAACAATTTCTAGTAGTAATAAGGATCAAATTCGCAAAACACATATTCGTTAGTTCTTTTGACGGCCGAACTGTAGTGATTTGTGGGCCTTGCTGTTTAACAGAGCTTATGGTATATCCGTTACTAATGTTTTCTCTATAGGCAATACAGTTTATAAGTCCCAACTTAATCAAAATTTTCGCTGATTCACACACATAAATTCTTTACAGTATGAAGTTACTTATGGCCCTGATTGTACATAATAATTTATGCAAGTGGTCAGCGATACCTGAATGGGTCCTTTAATCATAAAATGATTTTCCCCATACAAATAGATCCTCCATGAATAGCTCGGGGTCTCTTAAGAAAATGTTAAGTGCATTAAATTCTGTTTAGAATAAAAATCAATTATCTTTACGGCGGGGTTTTTTCAAGCGGAACTCAAAAGGAATTATGTTTGGAATCATTTTCTGTAAGATAATAGACTCTTAAGACTTTTCGTTTAATGAAAGAAATGGCATGTGTCAGTACCTACCTACTAACGATATTTTTTGCAACTTGCCTGTCTTGTGATTTACTGAAATTTGTCTTTAATGTCGTTAATATGATTATGGAAATAGAATCAGACAACTTGACGTAGTTTTATTTATAGCTAAGCTAGCTAGTTTTTTTTTTGTTGTTTTTTTGTTTTTTTTTTTTGTTTTGTTTTTTTTTGTGTTTTTTTTTTTTTGTAGTTTTTTTTACGCCTACTTATTTTTTTTTTTGCGATAAGAATATCGGATAGTAAGTTTATAACCGTTATGATTCCATGCAATAAGTTTGCGTTCATGATGAGGAAAACGAACTCTCCTAACTGTGTGGAGTGTGGAGTTGTTGAAGACTTACACCACTTATTGATGGACTGTGTTCGGTATGAGTCTGCGAGAAATGATTTGTTTAGGGTCTTGAGGTTGAACAGACTCGAAGTAGGCATATTCAATAAAATCTTGGCTCAACCAAATGGCGATGATGCGAAGAGTCTGTTTAGGTTCATGGCCCACATATGACTGATGTGTATTTAGGTTACGATGGGACTGACATACGCATTGCGATTATAAATGTCCCTAAATTAAAAAAAAAAGAATAAAAAAAAAAAAAAAAAAAAAAAAACCGTTATGATGAAATAGATATATACATAAGTACCTACCTAAGTACATACCTTAATTCTATGTGCATATCATGGTATTATTTATTATTTTTGTGTACAAGTTCTGTTTAGCAAAAAAAAATGCTTTTCTGAGAAGCAGAACGTCATAATGTACTTTTCTATTTCAATCCTTACTAATTGTTTGTTACGCTTTCACGCTAAAACGGCTGAACGGATTTTGATGAAATTTAGCACACGGGTAGACCTTGACCTGGAATAGGACATAGGATACCTTTTACCCCGATTTTCCACGGGACCGAGACTTATGCGGGAGAAACCGCGGGGCGCAGCTAGTAATTTATAAAGTAATCAATTTCTTAGGTAGGTACCTATTGTTTAAGTAAACATACCTACTGAATAGATATCATTAATAACAAAACACAAATATCGCGTAATTTGCTAAAGCTCTTACGTGTACACAATCAACAGAGTTCGAAATTCGAACGCCTTTGATTTCAGAACGATTATGTACCGAGCGCTAATAAAGTCACCATTTTATTTTGATCCCTCCCATCCCCCGTCCGTTTTCATTTTTAGGGCCACAGAGGGGTAAGCAAATGGAAATCCCCGGCCTAACTTAAATAAGCATCTTATTCAATACAGAGAAATGTAAACAGACAATCAGTTATTTTAAAGATGGAATTTGAATTCGCGAATAAGGGGTGGGCGGGATGCGGGGGAGGGTGATACGTAATTTGACAAACGCTTTGAAACGACTTCGATAAGTAAGCTAAAGACTTCGTGTTTGAATTTCGAATGTTAATTTTACCTACGGCAAATTGTATCAATGACTTAATTTTGGAGTTTTTGTTGGAAATACTTAGATATGGGTATTATTGAGACATTATTGATTAATGAACATGAAAATTAAGTTTAATTTGCATTTACCGGATGTCTTAATGATTTTCTGAATATTTTGTCAAAAGTTACACGTCATTTATTAAAGATCCAGGTAATAAAATAATTACATCATCTATTAATGCGGTCTTATTAAAACTTGACCGAAATCTACTAATAATAGAATGCATGACAGGGTCATTAACATAATACACCTGTACCGCAAGAAAAAAAAGAGAGAATCTATGGTTTTTATTTTATCTGTGACATTAATCTTCCCGCCAATTCCGACGAGGTGTTTTATAGGGTACGCTTTCCAGTCCCGCGGTTCTGTAAATGGAAAGAATTGGCAGCAAACAACACGCCCCGGTCTCTTTGAAACTGTCGAATGTAATCTGTTTTGTTAATTTTCAACGTCGTCTGTCGGTGTTTTTCATCTAAGCCCCGGGAAAAGGAAAGGTTAGTTCTATTTGCTTTACCCCGGGAATGATTATTGAGCGTTTGTCTCAGCGCCACAAATAAATGGAAAACATTTGTCTTTTTTTGTGAAGTGTGTATGTAAAAGAACTTGTTTTGGAACTTATTGGCTTTTATTTTTTTTTCGAATAAAATTTTGATTCGTTGTTTTTTTAATCGGGTTTATTTTTGTGACTGCTTACGTTTTTACTCACCTAAATAGTGTAGATATGATTAAGAACTTCCCGACTTATGACGGAATCAAACTAGTAAAATCCTGACGTCAGATAGGTAGATGCTTTTATAATTTCTATCGTGACGATATTATCGTGAACTTCCATAATTTATAATTTATGGAAATACGTGCACGTTATAACGTTATCGTGGAGGGCGTCTTAACATATTTCCATACATTTTACTCCCTTGTGTTACGATAATACCTACCGCTACGTTCGAAATTAAAAAGCGCACATTGTAACCATTTTAACCAAAGAACAAACTCACACATACCCACCTAATTAAAATATCACTACCTATACAAGCGTAAGACGGAATATTAAACCATTATGTATCAAGGGACTCCTTATTTGAATAAGCACAAATTGTCAAAGAGATTTTATCTGCTTAAACAAAGATGCTGCTTCTGTTAGCTTTTGGCTCTGTTTAGGGGTGCCTATTTAATAGGATCGTGTAATACGCTTGATGATGCCTACGATTTCGTTAACCCCCTTGTTAATAGGGGTTGTTTTGTTTCGTCGACCCGTTTCGGAAAGATAAGGACGGAAGATACGATTATGAAAATGCGGTCGTATGATATTGTAAGCAGCTTATTTGTTGTTATTGTTAATAATAGAGATTTAAGTGTTTATTGCGTACGGATTTATGTGGCTGTTGGAATAATGTGAGGTTTTGTGATTGGTTTTGAGTTTTGGTTTACTTATTACTTTATTTTCTTTTAGTTTTTCTCCGAAACATCGCTTACTTTTAGGGGGCGCTTAGGTAGATAGGTAGAATGGGTGTGGAAAAGTTTCGATATACCTTTTATCTTCTATCTATTGGAAATCAATAAATCGGTAAGTACTTAGGTATATCTGATATCTTAAACCGAAGAGGGTTTAAGATATTAGATATACTTACCAGGAAATCGTGTTATGGGTTTTGGATAAGTTTGTATAGAAAACTTAAAGTAGTAACCACGAAAAAAAAGAAAAATTTGCGTTTTGCTAGCTCAAAAGTTTCACCAGTCAGTGAAAAAATCTGATTGAGGATAATATTGTTTGTATTGATTGTAGATGAGTGTTAAAAATAATTGAAAATCACTTAAAATGTGCAATAATCACTTCTGTGTAAATGATTTCTGAATTTTCATGGTCACAAAAATGTTACATTGACCTGACGGTGAAAATTAGAAAATTTCCGAACATTTTAGGCAAAACAGAAGTAATGTTATGGAAAACAGAAAAAAGTTGTGGGCAATGTTCTTTGTGTCTTTATTTAGGTTTAATATTAATTAGTTGACTTCTTATTTAGACCAAAGTTATCAAAATACGGCAGTGCGAAAATCGTGCAATGAGCACGTTTTTATGTTTTTCTAACAATTATCTACAAGGTTTATCCTCAATCCAATTTTTTTCACTGACTGGTGAAATTCTTGAGCAGGCCAGTAGTTATTTTTTTGTGGCTATTACTTTAAGTTTTCTAAATACACTTTTCCAGTACCCAAAACACGATTTCCTGGTGAAGTACCTACCTTAAATCTAAAAATAAATTCCCTGGAAAATACATATAGGTACCCAGATTTATTTTCATGAATACGTTTTACAGCACAGAAACGACAGAACTACCCACTTGTTATCACCAGAACAGTACCTAGAACTGTTTTGATTCCATTTACTTACTCTCACCAAACAGAGCAAATAGAAACAGCTCCTTCGGGAAATTAAAACTAACAAATAACAGCTAGCATTACGAAAAACACTGACAGGTAATTTAAGACTACACGTGTTCAATCTAAAAACGCTTGCATCTAAAAATAAGCGAACTATCAACACTAATCACACTCAAAATACTCCGCGTTTGAACTGCAAACAAAAATAGTTTCCCCCTTAAAAACATCTCGAAATCACGGACAATCATCAATTCCAATTACGAACCTCCCCAACGTGAGAAAAATCCGACAAAACACCCAATCACGTCGACCACAAAGGCCGCTTTACACCCTCCTTCTTTTTTTAAAATCATCTGTCCCCACCGTCATCGTGACGAAAGATAGCAGTGACGTCATTAGCGCCTGCCGCGTCATCCCGACACGATTTGTCGGCGTTTATCGCGCGATTTTTTGCCGCGAACGCGTGCTATCGCCACACGCACAATATGCGTAAATTTTTCGCTAGCTAATGTGTTGGAAGTAACTTTTGCGAGATAAGCGATGAAAGCGAATGCTGAACGCTATTTTTTGTTCGGTAATTTTCTGTAGGAAAACGTTTATGATGCGTTAATTTGAAAAGTAAGGAAAATTATTCAGGATTAATGAAATATGTAAGCGGAAAATAACGTAGGTATTTTAAGTGAAGTTTCATAATAACTTTATAAAATATAAAGTAGGTAATATACGTCTCTTATAAAAGTAGAATGCTACACACTACAAAGCTCTTCAAAAATAATGAATTAGCCATCCAACCCGGTTACATAATTACATCGCAATCCGGCTGAAATCAACAAAATGGTAAACAGCTAAAAAAAAAACCTCAGAACCTTTTTTCTCTCCCAAAATACTAACCCTTGCCAGCATAATGCGGAAATAAAAACATGACTTTAAAAACCATTATTTTCGTGGTACAAAGTTCGTTTGGATACGAGCACGAAGGGTAAACGCGGGCACTAAAAAGCACAAGAGCGCTTCAAATGGCACGCGTCACGGACCACAACAAACGAACGCGGCGGATAGAAACGACAATCGGTATAATTTTAATTAGAGAAAAATTGCCGCGGCGAAATGCGCAAGTACCGTATGTACAGTCAGATAGTGTAGTCTGTGCCTTATTTCGAGAAAAATAAATTGGCAGATAGGTGACAGTCTTGAATAAATTTCGAATTATTGAAAGTTTCGGAGCTGTCATATTAATAAATGGTTTTTCTTTAAGTGCTTTTTCTTTTTTCTAAAGTTTTGTCTTTTTCAGTCTGAATGAAAACTTAGGCTTACCGCTGATTGATTGAATGTTCGCATTAATCAGACATAAATAAAGCCTTTTAGACTCGAAAGCAGAACGTATTTTATCAATTAAAAAAATGTAATTCACAATTTTATTATCATGCTGACGGTAAAAACTCATCGGAACAATACTCGACGAACCCTTTCCGCAAACAATTAGCGCACAAGTGCACTCGGAACAACGGCAATAGAGCGTCCCTCTAGCGGCTAGAGTGGTGCAAAAGCTTCCGACTGGCTGCAAACCATCGTGCCTTTGCCTTTGCATCCTCGGTCGCCGCCCGTGGCTCAACAGCGCGTGCACATTGCCAGCCGCTTTTGTTTTTAATCTGTGGGAATGCATAGAAATTCTGGCGTTTCAAAAAAAGTATCTTGTTATTATATTTGTTCGTTACCACATTGGAAAATTTCAATTTACTTGTTGTAATTATTGCATTACATACTTGGGGGCGCAAACTCTCACTCAAATTTTAAAGAACGGTTTATCTAATCTCCCGAAGTTCTATTTAATAAAACATAACACCTACCCGTCGTTATGAGAGATTCTAAATGATTTATTACTTAAACCTTTGTATTTAACCAGTTTTATGGAGAGAACAAACATATAAATTAATTTTACTCTACGACCCTGATGGGCTCCTAGTACTGCTGAAAGAAAAAAAACATTGCAAAATCGGTATCGATTTTAGAAATAGGTTTCAGAAGTGGGCGGCCATTGTAGGTATTGACAGGTCGTTACTTCATTGTCAGCTGCTATCGCGAGCTGTTATCGACTCCCTCGCTATTTTCGCGACACGAGAAGATAAGAACCAGGCACTAGATAATACGCCTGCGTACTTTGTTTTTAGATCAATATCATTAACTGAGAAATGGTCTTAGTTATCCATCGATAAATAATAAGACTGTAGCAGTTACACGAATGACTGATGAGTGACTGACGGAAAACGCGCAGCCCACAAAAAAATAATTAAGGAAAATGCAAATCTGAATACTTAGGTACTGATTCTTTTTTGGGTGAAGCGTAGATGGTGTAGAGAGGCAGTGAAAAGGATATTTTGGAATTTCACCACTAAGCGTGTCATTCGTTCGTCAAAACTGGAAGGCTGACGCGCGGGCTCACGAACGATGGAAGGAGTGGAGGGAGGCCTTTGCCGAGGAGTGGGACAGAGTAGGCTAGAAAAAAAAAAAAAAAAAGCGTGTCATAGGTGGGGTTGATGTGAACGAAATCGCAGGTAACGGCTAGTTTTTTTCCCAAATACAGCAAATTACTTGTTGTATAGTACCTAGATAATAAATGGTAGGTACTTAGTTTATGAAACTTGAGAGGAATACTTCCTTATACGACTAGAAATGCAGTATCCATTATCCACCATTGTACAAAAGTAATTTATTTGACAGCAATAAAGCATTTACTTGGTTGTGCTTCCGTTATAATGTCTTTTCTCTTGATTGTAATCAAGTCTCATACTCTATTCCCCATATATTTCCTTTAAGAGGAACAAATAGACATTTTCTCCGAGCAGCAAACACGATGTAAGCTAAGAATAAAGCAATAAAAACCACACAGATCAAATAACTCGACTTATCTAGATAACAAAACGAATCCTTAACTATTACTTGAACGGCCGAACATTCCAACATCTCTGATAAGAAAATGTTAATAACAAAACGTTTGTAAGTATTTTATGTTAACGACAATGATGTACTCTTAATTAACATCAAGTTTCTTCTGTCCAAAAACAAGTGGCGTGATTCTCAGAATTGTTATCTTACTAATGTAACATTAACTACTAAATGCTAGGTTATAATTCGTTAAATTATGAGAATGAACCACTGCTCAAAGAACCCGAGATTGAAAAATAAAAAAACCAGTTCTGATTGGTCAGTATTGTTCGTTTTTTAAAGATGTTCTTACTTTGAATTTATAGAATACGTTGGTCAAGATGGTATCGGGAATCATAATTTTTGGCTTTGTCTAATGAGGTTTTTATGTCATTTGATATTCATAATGTTAATGATTTTTTAACCATTTATATGAACCTTCGTAACAAAAATGCTCGTTCAGGCTAAACACAGAGTTTAGTAATTACTTTTGAACAATATGAATCATAAATTATAATCCTAATAGTTTGGTCATATTAGAACTAATATGGTGAGATTTAATTATCTTTTGACGACATAATTATACCGTCTGCTTTCAGTATTCAGTAGGAGGCTTAAATGGTGTCAATTGTTCCGTAAATCAATGTATAAAAAAACGTAGGCCAACTACAAACAATACTACCAGTCAATTACAAAATAACAATAAAGTGCTTATAGCCTACTTGTGTAACAAAGCCATGAAATATACTAAGTAGTTGTGTATAATTAATTCCCACAATGCAAACCTTTAAAGCCTCTCTGAACGTCTGAATCCTCAGTACATTGTAATTATTGGATGAAAGTAACCTGCCTGTATGATAAATGAGGCAAAGACGACCCGTCATTGTTCCACCAATGAAAGAGCTTTTGTCTATGGGTCGAGACAAAACCCTCGCTCGTTGTCTATGCCCCGCTCGGCTCATTCCTTTGTCGACCGTCGCGGTGTATTGTAGTGCGATGCGTCGGCGGAATCATTAAATGTGTTTAAAAGAACAAAGAATAGCTTTGCAAATATTTGCGAAATTCTCACGGCATGAAATACTGTGCTTACATAATTAAAATGAGTCGCGGTATCTCGGTCACATTATTATTATGAGGTTTTACCAACTTTGCATAAACGTGGTTTTTATTGACGGAGAGAACGTCAGGAAATACATATTTTACAGCAATTTTATTCTAATGCAAAACATAAAAAATATTGTCCGATCAGATTAGATGCGAGTTATATTGGTGTGAATTTATTATGCTCTCGATTGTGAAAAATATTTCTCTGCTAAGAATCAACCTGTATTTGAAACGCGATTGATTTACTGACAACGTTAAATTACTTAAAAGTTAATTAATTCAACAATGCAAGATCAGTAACACACTAGAATACTAAAAAACATGAAAACAATACTTAAGAGCGGCCATATTGTGTAGAGATGCGCAAGCGCAAGCACAAAACCTCATTGTGCGCCCTTATGGGAATATATCGCTTGTTTTGTCATCCTCATTGTTGCTGACAGACAGACGGACAACTGAAAAGACGGCCTTTGAATAGTTATGTAAGCAGGAAGGCACTTTGTGAATACTCTTAGTTACGAGGTTAAATTATTCTATGCGCGTTTGTTTAATGTTTCCGTTGTTTCAGCTCTGGTTTTTACAACAGGATTTATTTCATATAGAAAAATGATATATTTTTCGATTATACGAGTATTTTATCATAATCCTTGTATTGCTTTGCTTGGGAAGGTTTGTATGAAGTTTCGTTTCAGTAGAACATTTTACTGTAATGAACAAAGTTGACCTTAGTCCTTTTTAACCCCTGACTTAAAAAGAGCGGTGTTATAAGTTTGACCGCTATGTGAGTGTGTGTGTGTATGTCTGTGGCACCGTAGCTTTTAAACGGGTGAACCGATTTGAATGCGATTTTTTTATATTTTGAAAGCAGCTTGTCTAGCGATGGTTCTAAGACATGTTTTATCAAAATCGGTACAGCCGTGTGAAAATTATCAGCTCTGTTCTAGATGATGAATGGATGTGAGCGTCTTCCACAGGTCTGATCGATTTGAAATTTGGTATTCTTTTACTTCAATGATATTAAAAGAACATAGTGACCTTGATCTGATGCTGCAGCATCACCTGGAATTTGCAGGATACCCAAATCCCTTACCAACTTACAGCACAGGTATCGAGTTTGGGCTCATTGGAATGGTTTTAACGAATAGGTTATAGATAGATGATGAACAGGGGCTGGTGATGGAGTAGGAAAGAGAAATGAGTAAATGTTTGTGTCGGGGGTTTTTTAAATTTTTATATAATGAACATGATACCAACGGCAAACGGATAATTAGTAAACTAATGAGCAGTGATAGCCTAGGGGTGTGACTGTCGGACTGCCAAGTCATAGGTCTCGAGTTCGAACCCAAGGCACGCACCTCTGAGTTTTCGGATTTATGTGCGTATTGTATAATTATCACTTGCTTCAAAAACGGTGACGGAAAACATCGTGAGGAAACCGGCATGCCTTAGAGATATTTCTCGACGGCATCTGAAGCCAAGTCAGAGGCCCATGGGCGGCTTTAAAACTCTGACACCAGGTCAGTCACTAACCACACGAAAAGAAGAAGAAGAACTAAACTAATAGGCATAATAGAATCATGTAAGTACTGGATTCTGTCCTATAACTAGACTCTTTCACAAGAACCAAATGTATTATGTAAACTGGTCATAGAAACGATTTTTAGGATTTTTTTATTTTTTATCTCCAGAAGTTAGCATAGGATTTCTGGGAAGTGCAGTTTTTCCTTCACTCTTTCTGACTAAGTAAAATACGAGACTGTGTTTATTCTACCAAAAACTATCTGAAGTACTCGAGAAACATACTACCGTATCCTCAATAGTAGATGATCTCAGCCGATGACGATGAAATTTATTACACAAACCATCTCCAGTTGTTGCGTCCACCTTTCTAGTCTCGATCCCATCGTATTCATGCTAATAGTCCAATTTATCACAAAGCCGCTATCCACCGCTACTTTTAACACGGAAATCTTTTCCCTTCACCTATTAACCGAGTAACAACTACTTAGAGACACCATCCATTTTGTTTTGGAAACAAGTTAGCTGCGATCATTAACGCGGCAAGAATTGTGAATAAATCATATTAATATGATGTTATTTGTGTCGCTCCATTACGGATCTTCTGAGTTTTTAGTCAGAAATCTGATTAATAGTGTTTTCTCTGCGGCTGATGAGGGAATTGTGACTGGTTATTATTTCTGCTGAGATGATAAAGCAGTGTGATCTTCAGTTTATAAAAGTTGTCATTTCCGGGTTGTAGACGGTGATGATTACGGTATTATTTCACAGGTGCAGCACAACAGTAGCAATAATTCGCTTAGATTTTAGATGCAGCATGTCGTTGATGAGCAACTACCATGTTCTAAAACTTGGCGTTTTCTCGAAAAAATGTGCTAGCAAATCTATTGAGAATAATACTAAGAGTGTTTGAGTTTACATAGCAGACAGAAGAAAAATAACTACTCACATTTAGAGCTCTGTAGCTCCTTACGTGCTAACAATCAAGAGAAGTCTTCACAATAAGAAATATTCTCCTTGATGAGATCTTGCCATTGGCATATATCTTAATAACGCTATTGGGCTTCAGAAGGTAGAATCACCCATTCTCCTTTGACGATACAGGTGAACATGACAGGATAAAATCTAAACATGTGACAATGGTGCCTTCGTTTAAGTATTTTAGCATTTTGGTTCAAGTCCCAGTCGACAGCGAACAACTTTTCTATTTTATTTAAATTGGTATTTTAAATGCAGTGCTTGCAAATCTATTTCAAAAGGTTGTGTATGAGGGCACCGCAGTTGAGGTGACATAAACAGGAAAAGCGAATGCACTGAATTGAAATGTACCTATAGTAACAGTGACGACGACAGTGACGCTCAGTGTCAAAAAAGTTCAATATACATAGGTACAGGTGAAAGTGACAATCAACACCTAAGTAATAAAGAGTTAATTTTGGTTGATGCTTTACGCTGCAGGCGCCACTGACGATATGCACCGAGCCATATCTCGTTACATCGTTTGTCAAGTGGGCTGGGAACACTGATGGTTTTGTCCAATCTGTCGAAGCGTGGGACTGGACATCACCATGGTGTGAACTAGCTATCACCATTATTTATATTTTTATTCGATTTTTTATTGAACACTCCAAACACACGACAAATTAAATCCGACCTTGTGACATCACGGACAAAGTTTAATTTGAAACAGTAATCGCGGGGGAGTATTATCGAAACTAATCTTTTACGACGTCTTTGTCGCACCAGTAGGTCCGGCTTTATTGCAAGATAAATTCCCAAATCTATTTCGGAAGGTACGCTTTTGACATATATATGATAATGTGTTTGTTGAAACTGAAGCCGTGAAATTAAAAACCATTGCTATAAGACAATATTGTGTTGTATTAATTCACGAATTTTTTAAATACGTTCCGTTTTGAATATATTGAGAGCCGTTTTATTGCTCACAGTCAAATAAACACATATTCAAGTGTGTATTAAGATTCGTATAGGTTCCGAGTTACTGGTTATCGGCGTATTATTTAAATAAAAGCTATAAATATTGACAAAAAACTATAAAATAGAATGTGTTTAATAGTCATATTTATGTATGAGCTAGGTTTAAGTTTAGTTACCAATGGTTTTTACTTGTTCAAGAATATTTTTATACACCCATAATTTACGGCCAAAAAGTGACAATGATCTTCAAATGACCCTTACCGCATATGAAATATAAGATTTATGGACGATTATTTTATTATCAACAACTTTCATCAGGGAATTATGTTGACATACGGCCCTATGAAAGAACTGTCAGGATTAAATGTCAATTTTACGCCCGCGTTAAAAGTTTGTGGATGATTAAAGAGTTATCCTTTCGTGGAATACATTCACGTTACAAAAGGTCAATGGGCATTGTGCTTAGTTTTACTAATTAACAAATATAACCTTTTACCCAGTAGCAATATAGAGGTCATTACCACTTCAAAAACTCAAAAATAATACTGCACTACAAAAAAAACTTAACAATGTTCCAACGTCAAGTATCATGTCTTTTTGTAATTCATGTTCATTATACATTACAAGATTACTTAGTACCCTTTTTTGTGTATACATAAAAAAGAAGCAATGTATTCTTACAGTTTACTTAGGTCAACACAAGTTGTTGTGTTTTTGACGACTGTACAAATTAACGTAGTGTTGCCATGCCTAATGGTCGTGAAGGTAATTAAAGGCACAGATTAAAAGTAAAACGTTGTGATCTCGAGTTTCTTGGTACGTTTGTGGGAAACTTTAATTGTTAATTACTTTAGAACAGCGGTGTTATATGACTTTATCAGATCTTAGTTAGTCAGTTGATGAGTTGGATTGTTTAGAAGAATTTTGTGTGTTCCCTCTTGTTTAGATCAAGATTCTTTCCAAAAGTTTGTTTGGTGATGTTTAGGGCAATTTTTTTTTTTCGATACCTTGGCCAACCTATGTGTTTCTACTGAAATATAAATCTAAACCTAATCTATAAAAAATATAACCATGAGAGCAGTGGTGGCCTAGTGGCATCGGCCGAGTTGTAGGTCATTAGGTTCGAACCTTGACAGGCGCTCTATTTTGTATAAATTATTTCATCACCACTGCTCTCAAAACGGTGAAGGAAAACATCTTGAGGAAACCGGCATGTCCTAGAAGAAGACATGTATCATCTACCAACGCACTGAGCCCGCGTGGTGGATTGATTGATTTTTAAAGGTCTTTATTAAACGTCGTGATGGCCCAGTGGTTAAGACCTCGCCTCTCATGCACGAGGTTGTGGGTTCAAATCCGGGCAAGTACCAATGTGACTTTTTCAATTCATATGTACTTTCTAAGTTTATCATGGACATTACTGACATCGGTGAAGGAAAAAATCGTGAGGAAACCTGGACTATATAGTTAATATAAGTCTGAAATCACCAACCCGTCTTGAGCAAACGTGGTGATCAATGCTCGTGCCTTCTCTGTATCAGAAGAGGCCTTTGCCCTGCAGTGGGACAGTAACAGTCTGGTATTATTATTATTTATTAAACAGAAAGGTTAATACAAGTTAACAAAAAGATCTTATTCTAAATGTAAACATAATCCGAGCAATGTTAAATAGGCTAAATCACCTCTTTTAACATATAACATGTATGATTGTTAGTGTGACTATTAATTTAATAGATACATTTTATAACATGTGCTGTTATGTAGGGTCTATTCCCACATTTTTTAAATTAAAGCATGGTGGATTACGGGCCATTCCCTCTCACAGAGAGAAGGCACAGGTGTCTAGCAGCGGGAATAGGCTGATTTTGCTATAACCATGAAAACTTCGATAAGGTGAGCTGTCAATGTTATCAAGTTAGATTGCCATCGTGGTGAAAGAATTAGCCAATCAGCGTGGAAACTCGCTGATTGCCCAGGGTACGCCAGACGTATGGTGGCTCTGTAGATACATCGCTCGGAGAAGCTCCTTTCATGCACGCTTAATATCACCCATATATCCATGTCATATGTCTCCTGTCAGCTGTACGTTACAGCTATTGATGGACGCCAGTGATGGTGGCAAACACGTAGCCGAATTCAAACGAGTCCATTTAGATGCCATCGACACGGTAAGAAACAGAATGGTGTCAACAGCATCAGGTGGAATGACAGCTTGACTTCACTTCAAGTTTTGACGGTAAGATTTTTAGATAAGAGTCGGGATGTTTCCATATCTCGGTGACGAATAAAGACAATCAATCTGCCTAGCCTTTTTCCCAAATTTATTGTGGTCGGCTTAAAAAAAAAGTAAAAAAAAAATACTGGTATTCAGCTGAATCCGGTTATAGACTGGCTAACCGGATTCAGCTGAATACCAGTATTTTACATGGAGCGACTGCCTATCTTACCTCCACAACCCAGTTACTGGGTAATACCCACTACCCAATACCCTTCGTAAGACTGGTTGTCAGACTTTTGGGCTTCAGACGATCCGTAACGACTGTCAAAGATCCATGAATGACAACAGCGCCCGACGGCTGAACGTGCTTTCTGAGGCACGGAGGAGTCGCGGTATTTTAAGATGGTCACCCATCCACAGACCAACCCCGGCAAGCGTAGCTTAACCCGACGGATCGACCCGTGCAGCAGTAATTACTTTAGGTAAGGAACCTTGTTTACTGAAAACTTTTCTTACCGATAGTAGTCTTCGAGTGTTTGAACTTACCTGTAAACAAATGAAAACAATGATTAATAACATGAATGACGATGATGATATATACGTAATTAGCTGCGCTCCGCGGTTTCACCAGCATAAGTCTCGATCCCGTGAGACTATCGGGATAAAAGGTATCCTATGTCCTTTTCCAGGTCATGGTCTACCCATATGCCAAATTTTAACCAAATCCGTTCAGCCGTTTTAGCGTGAAAGCGTAACAAACAAACGAAATCACTTTCGGATTTATAATATGAATATAGTTAAGATTGAATAGTGCAACTGTAGAATATATTTTCATCGTCAACCCTGTGGAAAGTGATTACCCAGAGAGAGAAAATGGAGAAATATATATCCACAACATATAAAAGCCCTTTATCAACTATTGTGGCTTACATAAAGGTAGGTGGTCAAGTAGGTAGGCATTTTTTTTTTTTTTATCAGTAAAGGTCTGGTCTCAATATCCGACCTGATGAAATAACGGCCCACTAATGAGCATAATATTCATAATATTGTGCGGCTCAAAAGAGTCTTGTTAGGTCCACACACGGGTGTCGACGACTCGAGACTCTATTAAATTCTAACGCCCTGGTGCACACTATGAGCAGAAGCGTTTTCTCGACAGCGAGGAACGGCCCTTCGCTGGTGAACCGGCCGGCCGGCTGCCAATTGGAGCGCCGAACGCAGTCGATGTTTAAAATCGAGATGGTTAAAAGAAACAAACACTGGGGTCTCTGTTAAACTTATTTTTTATTTTATTATATTGGATATGGAGTTAAGTGCTTCTGTGCTCTCTGTGTTTATTTAATCAGTCTAAATATTTGTCTTAGTAGGTAACTACAATAATCTTAACTCATACGTAAAGTAAAAAAAAAAAAAAAAAAAAAAAAAAAAAAAAAAAAAAAAAAAAAAAAAAAAAAAAAAAAATTAATACCTAAGCTTAATTTGTTTAAGCTATCATAGAGTATATCAATTTCTCACAAGATTGCTTTTGAGATGTAGTCACAGCTTGTTAAATTATAAAACTAGCAGACTAATAAAAAAAAATATAAAAAAAGACTAATAAAAATAGCAGACTAAAATAAAGCTAAGTAACACAGTAATATTGTGGCAGCGACTATTGCATTATTTTTCCTTATTTAAAAAAAAAAAAAAATATCACTTGTCTTCAGCACTTCTTTTAAGCTTTAGTTAAAACGTGGACAAATGGTGTGGGTTACATGTTTGTTAAATCTTAGTTTAATTATTTCTCTGTATTTTGTAGCATGTAATTGTTTTTTGTCCCCAATAAATAAATAAATAAATAAATAAAATTAAAATCTTTTCAACAACAGTCGCGTGAAACTTCCAGTATTCCTCAGTACACACCGCTCTCCGCTCACACCTTACTCCACTCGTCTCAGTGTTCGCGCATTACCCCGCAAAGCCTCCACACATGCGCCCTGAATGCACAAAGACATAATAACATAAGGCGGCCCGCAATTAAAAAATTTAAGGCACTTTGTCGTTGCCCTGCCCTTTAACTCCCATTTCGCAAATGGTGGGTAGTTTCCTAAAGATTTTGTAGTTAGTGCAGTTTCCATTACGTACATTTTGTCTTTAAACATATGAAACGGTTTTAATGATGATGTCATTAATTTAATATTTTTATGAAATGGTTTAAAAGTTTGTATGAATGTGATGGGCGGTGTTTATGCGTCAGTGATGACTGAAAACTGTAAATATGTGGTAGGTTTTTACAAAATGCATTAAAATGAATCTCTCAGGAACTGTTCAGAGTTAGTCAGTATTGCAAATGTATCATCAGTATTACCTATTAATGCCCGAATTGTGAGGAACTGAATTTACGTGACGGTTTTTTCCATCAGGAATTTTTCAGTAGCAGCCCGGAGTCTGGATTTGTGCCCGGTTCATGGCAATATCCTCCCCCCCTATTACATGGGACTTAAACATAACTGGCGAAATGTGGGTGTACTATAGGTACCTCTGCTTAGCCCTTCGGGGGAATACAGTTGTGATGTTAAGTTGTTATTCCGCATTAGACTTTTACAAGTCACTCATTCAAGCCGCCACAAAGTTATTTTTGTAACAAACATTTCGGACGTCACCTTCAAATCACTAATAAAACGCACCAATTCTACGTGTAAAAACAAAAATAAAACTTAATTTATCGCCTATTTCCCTTATTAAAATGTGAGAATTTACATTTATTCGTGTGTTTAATTCCGTTACCGATGTTGATTAATGTCAATAATTTACTGGACGTTCGGGACACATTAATGTTGGCCCTTGGTTAATTTCCCTCAGTTTATCGTGGTCCTGCTGACAACTGAAATGGCGATGACAACCCGCTATACGACACGGTGATGAAAGATTTGTGCGCAAACCTATTTAGGGTGACATCGAAATCTATGTTCACGGATTTCAATTTTTTTTTACAACAAAAAGGTGTGACTGTGAATGATTCTGGACTCTGGTATTTGTGGATTTTGTATGACATACGTTCATCCGGATATTGTGCCGAAATTAGTTTGTTATAATATAATGAACTAATTTTAATAATAGAGTATTTCAACGCGTCTGTCTAGCTCTGCTCCTGTCACAACTGCTTTCGAACGATGTTTGGGCGTGTCACCAGTCATGATAAAAAATGGGTTAAACTGGAAGCACAAGATAATGAGCCATAAAAAATATTGTCGCATATTTTCGTCATTTTAAAGGATTTCACGTAGGCGGCTCAGGCATTCTCATAGGTAAATTATGACTGGCAATAAAAGCCAACAGTAAATTACCGTCCAATCTGTCTGGTTAGTAAAACTATCATTATTGTCACGTCATTAAAATCAACGCGATTGCACCTCCGAGCACTTCGTAGATAAAATTTCACAGTTCTCCATAAAAGTCGTGTCAATCGAGACACTGCGTCAAATATTTAAATTTTAAAAAATAACACTTCAATTCCAAACATTATATCAAAGAATGAAACTAGCTCAGATAAACACAGATTAATAAACAACAACAGAAGTGTCAGTTCGCGGAATCGTTGATGAGAATAAAGCGATAGAGCATTTCGCAATGGATAGAGCGTTACTCGGAAATACGTTACGATCTCATAGCTACGGATGCGATGCCTCTCTCTTTATTATTCCAATAACAATCCGTAATGAGTGCTCTGGTCAAACGTAAATAGCAACTTCATACATTTGAATGATGCCAATGTAAACTCTGTTCTATGGACTACTCTGTACCGTTAAGGGTTATCGCTCCATTTTATTATTCGTGAAATTGTATCATCTTGAATCGCATGAATCAGAAACCAGACTTCGATTTAAAACTATTCACGACCATCTTTAAAAATTTGATCATTTTAATATTTGATTGGTATTCAAACTATACATCTGGTTCGCGTTCATCATCTTCATAGTTTCACAGCAGAACTGCTTATCTTCAGCATAGTAAGCATTTCTACTACACATCGACCGTTACCATACAAAGTCGTCCACAAACATTGTTTTGCTACATTAGTCTACTATTCAATTAAAATAAAATAGGGCGGTATCGACAGTCCCTGCTCAATAAATAATCAATTAAACGTATTTTATAACCCAGAATATTAGCTCCTTACAACTAGAGACCACACAATATTAATTAGAAAACGATTAACTTTTTAACATCGTAGAAGATTTTTTCATATTCATAAAAGTAATTGACAGCCCTACTACCGCAGCCGGCGCACATCAAAGGCGCACCTCATACTGCCTAGTTTACATTGTAACCTCTGCAGGAATGTTTACACTGACATTAGACTACTGACCTCTTATGACACTCCGAGTGTGTCGAACTGTCGACACCGGAAATCAATTGTGAGATACTGACATTTGACATGCTCGCGTGAAATTACGCGCCTAGGGCGACCATGTGCGAAAAGTAAAGATGGTAAAATTGAGGACTATATTTTTTTTGTTTGGATTTTCTTATAATACTGTAATTTTTTCTTTATTTTGGGTTTAGTTACCTATATTTGTTTTTACTAAATTAATTTAATTACTTTTTTAATTCCCTCTAATTTGATTGATTTGTCTTTAAAGTTAAATAGCTTGATAAGAATGTAAGTGTTTTTATTTAAGTACAGCGTTACTTATATTCTTCAAAGTATTATTTATATACCCGACAAAATAACAAGTACGATATTCGATTTTCCAAACATTGGATAAAAACTATTGTATAAAAACACGATAGTGCTTCGGAATTTTGTAATTAAAGTACGCAGCAAACTAGAACAAATCCAAGCAAACAAGCGGATGTTTCCCCTAAATACCGCTCTATATTAATGAACCTCCTTGTTTCTAGGTTAGAATGTGGTGGCGTGTGTAGACTAACAATATTCATAATAATAGGATCTCGCCTTTGATCTGTCACATCGTCAAACGAAACGAAATTATGACAGGATATTTAATTTAGTTCAACCCTGACAATGTTGACGGTTCGATCTGTCACTGATATTCATTAGGAAAAAATGAACGCAAAATGTATGCCAGAGTCCGTGATTTATTTGCGATCAATATATTATTTTCAGTGGGTTGTCTACTAAAATTTATTTCGCTACTGTTGTGCCATTTGCGAGCCGAAGAGTGAGCAATTTTAGTTTTTTTTCTACTGTTACTAATTGTAGAACATAACTCTTGTTAAAAGAACGACTTGTCATAATTCAGTCTGCGATTTTTTGTTACCATTTTTAATACTTCAAGAGATTTAAGGCCCGTTGATTTGAATCTAATAAAAAAAAACTAATATCTCTAACGCTGAACAGAAAATCAGTTCATCACAAAACAGGCAATAAAGTCAAAAGAAACCAAAATTAAGAAATCCTAATGTAAAACCAGATTTCAATCAACATTACCAATGTAATCAAAGTGAAAAAAAAACATTTAAAGGCCAGCCAATAAAAACGGTTGTACAAAATAGTTACCCTACGATGTTAAGATTAAGATAACAGTAATCCAAGTAGGTAACTGAATACATTTCTTTAATGTCCTGTTCTTACTTTACTCAAACTAAACGTTTAATGAACTTTGTCTCGCGCCTTGAAAATTTGTGGTTATATTGGTGATGAAAAACTTACGTGTTGATTACTGAACGGTAAAAAGTTTTGCTAACCAGTTACACTTTTTTGTTTGACAACCTGTTTAACTTTTTTTTTTTCAGGTGGCGGCGTCTGTTCTCGGAATGAGGCATATGAGGCCGTCACAGACGTAGCTATAATATAATATATTAATATACTTTACTTTAGGAGGAGCTCGTGGTTAAGTAATAACAGCCGCACTGGTCGATCCATCAGGTTAAGCTACGCTTGCCGGGGTTGTTCGGTGGATGGGTGACCATCTTTACATACCGAGAATCCTCCGTGCCTCGGAAAGCACGTTAAGCCGTTGGTCCCGGCTGTCATTCGTGGATCTTTGACAGTCGTTACGAGTCGTCAGAAGCCCGAAAGTCTGACACCAGTCTTACCAAGGGGTATCGTATTACCCAGTTACTGGGTTGTGGAGGTCAGATAGGCAGTCGCTCCATGTAAAATACTGGTATTCAGCTGCATCCGGTTACACTGGAAGCCGACCCCAACATAGTTGGGAAAGGCTAGGCAGATAAATTGATTTTACTTTTTTTTGCGTAGTTTCGGTGCGTACTATTGGATATTATAGCTCCGTTTGAGGTCACTCTGAGATTACTATGGAAAATATATCGTAATATGTCTTGCTATGATGTATATTATAGCTACGTCTGTGGTGGGCTTTACACTTTTTTGTGACATAAATCATATATTTTTAATCCATCTTACACAAAAAATAAACGAATTGGTGTATTTTAACACCCTTCAAAATTCAACAGTCCTATTTGCTAACACTAAAATCTATTCCCACAATCTGACACCTTCTTTCTAAAATAAATGAAGTTTAAAAAATCATAAATTTATCTTTATTATCAAATAATTTAACCGGCAAAACTAACCGTAAAAATCACCTAAAAGTCAAAGACTGTCAGTGGATGAGAAATTTATAAAACGTAAAGAAAGGAATGTGCCAATATCAATCTAAGCAATTTACTTCGTGTGTTGACTCACAGGTTATGCCTAAGTATTTTTAAAACGCTATATTTTAAAGAAAAACTAATGGAATACTGGATAATAATATTATGTTTAGTCACAATAGAGGGGAGAGCTCGTAAATCCGTCTAGCTGGGCTGAATTAAAATATATTCGAGTGTGGAATATAGAAGTAAATGGCGCGCGGACAGACAAATGTCGTATTATTTTGACGCGAGACATAGGTAATTTGAGGTAAACACTATTAGAGGTATTCTGTTTTAATGAACTAGTCATAAATCCGGTCCAGGAAGGAAAAAGGCTGGCCTTTGCCGAGCAATGGGATTCAATATAGACTAACTAAAAAAAAACAAACAGTAACCTAGGTTTGAGTCTTAATATACTGTACTAAAAAACTGTACTGTAAATTTAATGGAAATTATTTGTGTACTACACAAATAATTTCCATTAAATTTACGATAACTGAGCATATTTGTCAGGATTTTTGATTGTCATGTCAGATATTTTATTTTATAACCTATTGTGAACTTGTGAATACTTGTGATATCTTTATTTACCAGTATATTTATAATACAATTTAATAGAACTGTTAACTTATTTACTATTATTATACCTGCTAATTTATATGTAGTGTTGTTCCAAAATATAGGACAGGAAATGGTCGAATATATTTCCGTACTACTTTAGAACATTGTGACATATTTATTGTCATCGTTGTACAAACGATTGAGACATGTATTATGTACTCATTATTCAAGTATCTTTTTTTTTGCGCTGGCAATCTTAACTTCTTTCACCACTTGGCAATAATGGGTAGGTAATATCGCCGTGACCTTTACTTCGTGTCATATAAAAAATATCTTAGGTACACGTTTTTGCTTTCTCCAAGATTTTTAATCTTCAAGATTAAGTAACCATCGTTAATATATCTGTTCGAAATCTGAGATGTGCAATAAAAGAGATTTATTAACATTCCTTCTGTAAACAATGCGCGGTAGATTTTGGCCGCATTTTTGCTCTCGTAAAAATCGTGAACGACGTCACGTTACTGGTAAAATTATAATATTTTGGCCATCATTTTCTAAGTTTTATGTCAACGCATTTAGCGCTGACGATAGGTTTATACGACTTCGCAGGTCGACCATTCCGAAGATTGATACCCTAATTTATTGCACATTAAATTCTTACATTCAACACCACAAGTAAGTATGTGAAATTTATGTTTCCTTATATTTTCCTCACATTACAAAAAATGCAATTTATTATGTCAGCTCACTGAAACAATAATTATGGTATATTAAAAAGATCTATTTCTGTGAGGAAAAAGGATAATCCGAAACACGACGGAACGTTGCGCATTCCCATACGCACACCGACCACCAACAATGGAGGGCAATTAATAAAAACGGCTTTTTAAAAAAGGAACCGGGACGAAACGCGCGACTCCCGCGCACCTTACGTTAGCAGATTAGGGTTGGCAGAATACATTATTGTCCTTCTCAAGATTTAGAATCTTTCAAAGAATTCATCCAAATTATAAAAAAATATCTATATTTACTATTTCACTATACTTATTTACGGGTATTTATTTCAAAATAGACCAAGATAATCTACATAACAATAACATTATTTTAAATAATTGGTGATTCCTGTCAAAACACTAGCCAAGTTAAACATTTTTTACTGTGAAACATTGATTTTGTATATTTTTTCAGAGTTTAGCAGCCCTATTAGTAACGCATCACGAAAGATACGCTCATCCGCGCACTTCGCACGAGATCACGTTCCGCGCATTATTTTGATGAATTCCAATTTCGAACGCACCTACGCCATTTTGTTTTCTTTTCTTTACGGTCTTTTGTTGTAGGGAAATCGTTAAAAGGGCATTTATATTTAGTACAACAGTGAACAGAATGTAGAATTTAGAAAAATATTCTGTTTTATTTTTATAAACATTTCTGATGTTACTACACATACTTAGGTACTACATTTACTTCACAATTTCTAAGCAAATGACCTTAAAAGCATTTAAATTCGCATTTAAAGACCATAACAGGCACTAATTCCAGTGTAAAACCATCTCACCACTATTAAAGTAGTACCAGGATAAGTGGAAACAATAAAAGTAAAACAAAGCAATTAAAAAATCATCAAGTGTACAATTGAGAGAGATATAAACAACAGTTTATGACTACTATTAATCAAACAGTTAAAATCTGGCGTCACTTTTGTAGGTGGCTATTGTGCGGTGTTCCTTTCATGCACAGTGTGACAACCTGTAATAAATCGCGAGTGTTGCCATCAGTATAAATGTTACAAGAATTACAAGCCGGCCTTTTCAACTTTCAACCAGTTATTAACAACTTACCTGGTTTTTGTTAAGTTTTTGGCGTGGGTAAAAAATGTAACTTGGATCTTTATTGTGTTCACGTTTAAAGAAAAAATAAGTAAGATAATTATGAAAGGAAAATAATTCATTTCGTTAATATTTCAAATTGAACGTTTTCGCAGAATAACCAAATGAATGAATAGGGTGGCATTATTTCTAATATTCTTTCTTTTGAAACGATTCTGAAAACTTTTTTCATTGTCAAAACCTACTTATTTAAGAAAAAGCGTTTTCATAATAAATTTTCATAGAACGTCTACTAATTAGCACGATACAGCCAACTGTCACAAAAGAGAGAAAAAAATAATAAAAATATAAAGCTTCTGTTTCCTTTCAAAAACAAAATACTGAAGATTTTTTTTTGTGTTGAAAAAGGAAAAAAAATAAGAAAGAAAAATGGAAAGTCCGATTCATCCGGGCGCTCGTTGCTCGGTGCTCTATTCAGAAACAACTTATTAAATAAATTAACCGCAAGTTGGTGGAAAAGGAAAACTAAGGCGGCGCACGTAGCCGCGAAGATGGAGCGGTAGCGATTATGTAAATATATCAATAGTACCTACTCCACTTTTCAGAAAACTTCAAGATAGTATCGCCATTTTTATACTTAAGCAGTGAAAAGCAACTGGATTTTGTCCGGTTTTAAGTGGGTTTTATTCACTGAAGGGCAATCCCGTAATTTTTAAAAACGTTCGCATTCGCACCTCATTCGCAATCTGTCAAAAATACAATCAATTTACCAAAATTTTCGATAAGTTTGACAGATTGCGACTAGAACGTGAACGTTTTATAAGTATGAGAATTGGCCTTATTATCTTAAAAAAAAGACTTTGTGAAAAGTGAAACAAGTCCCAATTTTCATGTTTTCAGCAACTCTTATCTTAAAATAAAAAGTCTTTGTGAAAAGTGAAATATAAACAGCAATGGGTCGCAAGGACCTGATTGACAATATTCCAGTAAGGCTTCTCTGTACGATTTTTTTCTAACAAAACAGACCTGGAAATATTTTACTAATATATTGTCTTCTATTTTTATAATTCGCCCTCGCCCCCGCTAATCAATGCGGTCACCTAAGCAGCAGCTCCGCTTCGCCGGGACAAAGCAGTTAATTCCTTAAAGCCCGACTCCATTCTGTTCCTATTCAATGCGGACTGTAGTCTGTGGCGAAGCAAGACCGCAAAAATAATTGGAAAGTGACGCGAATAACTACGGTTTAGTGATGGAAAACTAAGTCGATATTATTAACAAATTATTGGGTTTTAGAAAGGTGACTTTGGTGTAAGTAACCAAAGTTAGAAGATTTTTCTTTAAGTTTCACTCTGAATATCTTTCTCTCTCCATATAAGCCTCAGTGCGACTGTGGAGTCACATCACAGACGATGGGGGCATCGTCTGTGATGTGACTCCACTCGAAAAAAAAAAAAAGAGGTGGGGACCATTTTTTTTTTCTTCTTTCTTTGTTTATAGGGGCTTTTACGCATAGCGTATATCAGTCCCATCGTATCCTAAACAATTGTTCTTTCACAAGACGTGGGCCATGAATTTGAACAAACCCTTCGCATCGTTGCCATTTGGTTGGGATAGAATTGTATGGAACACGCCTAGATCAGTTCTGTTCAAATTCAGGGACCTTACTAAATTATTTCTACTGGACTCAATGGACACATTCCATCAATAAATGTTGTAGTCCTCGACAACTCCACATTCCTCACAATTGGGTGAAGCGATTTTTTTCATCATGAAGGCAACAGACGATGCCCAACCTCATGTCGTGCTCATAATCCTATGTTCCCAGTGCTGGGACACAGGCCTCCTCTCTGTGAGAGGAAGGGAGTTGGCCAATATTGACGGGTCAGATGTCTTCGAATTTTTTGGTTCATGCCGGTTTCCCCACAATGTTTTTGTTCACCGTTTTGAGAGCAGTGGTGACGAAATTAAATACACAAAGTAAAGTACCTATATGGGTTCGAACTCTGGAGCTACAACTCGTAAATCGGGGCCGATACCTACCTACCAATAATACTTGCACATGGAAGACCTTTGCGAGGCTAAAGCTAACGCTGTCGAAGTACCCGAATTCTATTCGAAGCTTATTCAAAATATAGGCATAAATGGAATCATCTAAACGACGAAGATTTATTTACGAAAGTTCAAAAGCACATAGGCACTTTGTTTGGTAAAAATGTCTTTACCGATAAGTGCAGATAGAACGAGACAGTCACTGAGCTCAGTTCTAAAAACCCACTATAAAACTCCAACCAGCTCGTCTTTACCTGCACACAATTTTCTTTTCAGCGCATTTATCGATAAAGTACACAAGGATGTTCGCGTCCCTACGTCGCCTCGGGAACGCGGCCCAGATTCCCAACTTTTCATCATTCTCCTTGCCTTCCCGGCTCATTGTGTCCGTGGGAACCTTTATTGCCCCCATAGAAAAGCATGAATGGGGACTAAGAAAAGCATTTGTGTACTGAATACATACAAAGAAGCATGTTTCAGTTGATTCCGTACCTGTTTCAGACGTATTTTCATTTCGGTATTTTCCGATTGGGGCACGGGCAGCTCTATTAGCTACGGTCTTGTTTTGTATCGGTAAATGAGTTTCGTACTGCAGAAAGGTTAATTTACTTTTCAGTACGGTTTTGTTTGTGAACGTAGGAGGTCCTATTTTGGTGAATATTGTATGGGTTTTGATTGTAGTACTAATCTACATTTATTTACGGTTTTTTGTGTGAGGATTCATTTGAAAAGTGTATGTTGTTGTCCTCACATCCTTAGCTCTTCTATTTACCCAGGAATTACTGAAATTCTGCAGAACCACCATGTACGAATAGGTAGGCCATGTACCTGCATAGGTGTGTGGCATAGATATCATAAATAATTTCAATATAGCCAATGAAACAGTATATTTAAAAAGGAACTTTGTTAGATAACCTTCTTCCCTACACCTACTACAGTTTACCTACTTAACTTCAACTTATACAAACCACGAAAATAACACCGTTTTAAAATCCAGAATCCTTCCCATAAACAATGAAAAAAAAAGCAAAAGAATTCTCAATGGCACTTATTTGAAAATGCCATTCAGGGCTTTTCCTCGCGAAACTTTTCCAGCTTCTTCGGGTAACTAAGCGTTCACTACTTAATTACGAAACAAGCCCCTTTTCAACCTCGTGCATTTTCCTACAACTTCGTCAAACGGGGATAGACAATTTTCCTTTTGCTATTTTTTTTGCACTACAAAGCTGATTTTCGTAATACCTCTGCTCGATGTTACGGTGCTGATAGCAGAATGGTTGAAATCAAATTAATATTAAATTTTATATTCAAGTTGCTTACGTTTAAATGTGTTTTGTAATTAAAACCTGCTCAACAATTTTTACTTGTCATTTTGTTTTTTTTATATGGCAATAGACTTTAGAGAGGATAGATTAAAATCAATCTGTCTAGCCGTTTCCCGTGTCCTGTGTTGGGGTCGGCTTCCAGTCTTAACGGATTCAGCTGAATTGTAGTATTTTAAATGGAGCAACTAGATCTGACCTCCATAGCCTGGTAACGCGATTCGCCTTAGTAAGACTTGTTGTAAGACTTAGGACGATTAGGTAATTTCCCATTTTTTCTTAAGTGGAAATGGTTTTTCAAAACTTCCTCCAACAGATAGCAACAAGCACTAAAAATGTACAAAACAGTTTTCTTAACATCAGCAATGAACCTACAAAGTTATTAAAATTTATGTAAAGGAAATGTATAGCATATTTGATGGGCACCGGCAGATTAATACTGCCATTACAGGCCAGCTACCATTTAGCTACAAAGGTGAAATCGTGCTACTGTGAATGTAAGAAGATTATCCTATCTAGCTGTAAATAACATTGTAAATTGTGTTATTGCTTTTAATATGTATGCAAATGTTAAGCGGGAGGTATCGCTGCCTCGAATATTGTCTAGGATAGGAAATGTGTTGGATTTAAATGAAGCTACCGATAAAATGTATTCGAGGTATTATGAACAGTTGCTTGCCAATATTCTAATATGCGTTTTCCGTTAGTTTGCGGGTCAGTAAGGTAATTAGTTGTGGAGTTTTGTAATGTATGGGGTAATTTTCACGCCTGCTTTGTCTGTAGTGATGTGCAGCCACGGATAAGTCTGAAGGTCGATCATTGATAGTCGATTGCTTAGAATCGATATTATTCTGAATAGTGGATTAAAAGCATGTCGTGCGTGTGCTGGATTCGATTCGCATTGAGCCTGTTTGTTTAATAAAGTAACATAAAATTACAGACACTAAATGAAAAAATATACCTAAAGTCCACCTAGGTTTTCCTATTCTTAAAAGCAACACCCTAAATCTCTAACGAGTAGCTAAATTATAGCTAAACCAACACTATGTACAACAAACAATGTATTAATGGATTTCCTCAGATTTTTACAACCGCTAACGTTGCTCGGTATAAAACGGCTTATGAAAAACCAAACATCGTAAATGTCTGCGCTGAAACGACGCCAGTAAACGTCTTGTGCAAACCATAAACTTCTATTTATACCTACGTTCACCCATTGTTTTCTCAGTGACGACTAGCGAATCAAATTATTGGCTACATCACACCAAAGGAAAAACGCCCGTATTTCCAAGAGCTATAAGGTTATAATCGCGTGAAAATGGATAGAGCCGCGCAGAAGTGGGGATAACAATTGTCTATTGTGTTGGCTATCTCTTTTGCGCATCGCGGCGGCGACTTTGTGTGAGCAGGACAGGTGTATAGTGCTGTTGCCTTCTCACACAATGCTCGGTGGAAATGGGCACGCCTTTGTGGCGAGGATTTTCTTCTATTCGTCCGTTTACACCGGTTTAGTGATGTGTTATAAAATATTGTGCGCATGTCTATTTGGTTATGATTTCACGGTGTAATGCTGAAGGATTCTGCTTCGTGATTGTGGGCGGGTAACAATAGATTATGTACCTACATAACAATATAATAGGTGTACGTAAAATCTTATGATTCAATATTAAATGCAGTAGCAATGGTTCTGTTAAGTATATCCTGTCAAAAAATTCATGAAAAATCATGAATCCGTCATTTTCAGTATGAATTTTGGTTAACACAGGTTTTTAAAAGCAAATAATTTATAAGTAAAATCGTGAGGAAACCGGCATGCTTGAGAGATATTTCTCGACGGCATGTGAAGCCAAGTCAGAGGCCCTTGGGCGGCATAAAAACTCTGACACCAGGTTAGTCACTAAACACACGAAAAAGAAGAAGACGTAAAATAACCGAATATACAGTATTACCAGTTCTTTTATAAAGATACAACTCCATGGATTGGTATACACAACACACTTTAACAAAAAATATTATAAAAAGTAATAAACACATATTTAAAAGTAAGAATACGAGAAACGTAAAACGTCACCATTTTCATATTGGTTATAACAATTTTCCGCAAAACCGGATTCGGTCGGAAGCCGCGACAAATTCCGCAATATGTTCCTTGATTTTATAAGTGCGCTGTGCCCAGCCCTATTGGTAGAGATGTGGTTAGACAGGGTGGCAGAGACATCGACGGGAAAACTGATACCATGGATTCAGTACATGATTCTGAACACCCATGCGTTGAAATTTTTCGTCGGTTATTTATAAAAATATCTGCTGTTCCATACATTTTGACCGCGTAGGTACGTTTCTATGAATAGAATAGAATATACTTTATTTGCTTTGAATGCAGGTACATACAAATAGGATCGTAAATAACATAATAAAGAACCGTGTACATTCTGCCTTGTTGGCATGCAAACACAATAATTATTATACAAGTTATCAAAATAGGTTATTAAGATGTATCATTTAGGAAATCCTGAACAGAATAATAACATTTATCTACAAGTAATTCAGTAAAACATTTTTTAAATTTCATCAAGGGCAAGGTGAAAATCTTATGAAACAGCAGTTTTTTTTAATAACTTACGTATAATTTCAACGGTTCCGTGTGGTGCCGGACGTAAAGAAATAGCAATAACCCATTTCTTCCCGTGGGTGTCGTAAAAGGCGACTAAGGGACTCACTAGAGAATCGGCAGCAGCGTTCTCTATGCATTTGAAAATCTATGAAAATCTTATGCAGCCCTACACTGATATTTACTAGGTATGTGATTATAAAATAGAAACTATGCCCATGAAGAATTCTAGATAACGACAAAGCAAAAACACTACGAGCAAGATCGTAAAAAATGCACAGGTTTTTATGTTGTTGACAAACTATTAAATTGCTGCAATAAATCGATTAAAACCACAAAGTACATTTAGTAATTTTAGTACCAGCGTTAGGCAACCTCTAAGCTATTAAAATTCTACTTAAGATAACTGAAGTCGTGTTTCTAATTTGTGTGAAACATGTAAGCGCTTAAAATACTTAAATAATGTACTACGTGATGTATGGTGTGGTTCAGAGGAACAAATAGGGGTGATGGCGGATGCCAATCATAAATCGTTTCTCGATGACTAATCGTTCTGTCAGTAAACTAATCGATAAACTGTACATCAAGTGCGTGATGTTCTGTTTCGAAACTTTAAAGCTGGCTGTCGAAGTACCCAGTGCTCTAAAAAAAAAAACAAAATTTGTAAAAAAAAAAAATGAATGACGGAATTTTGAAAATAGAATTCATTTTTGCCCGCCGGACAGGCTGCGTTATTTTTGGGCACTGTAAAAACTCTTAATACAATACAGGAACATAAAAAAAGTATCGAAATATAAAAAAAATGTTTGCAGTTTACCTACTGTCGATACTAAAACCGAGCTGAAATAAAACCATTTCGCTTCGGCTGTCGGTTAAAAAGGCACGCCACTAACCACGTTAAAGAGCGAGTTACCACCAACTTTTAATATTATCTTTTTAAAGTTTTTTAATCAAAAACGTTGTCAACACATGTCTGTCCGTCACTCCTGTAGTTTTCTTTCAGAAACTAATTGGTCTGACACGGTTTAACCCCTCGAATGTGGAGGGATATATATATTTTTTAATTTGAAATATATTTTTTAAAAGAGCAACTTGTTGACTCGCTTTACCGGTCGCAGTTGACTGTTAATGGGAAATGACACCTTTTAAAAATGTTTCTGTTTTAGTTTTGATGCGTCAGTTAATTCTTTGATATTATTTAAAAAAAATAAGCTTTCATATTTTAATTTAGTTTAGTAGTTGTTGTTGTACCTACCCGTATTTACCGTATTTACCCGGTAATAACTAGCACCGGGTGATGAGATCATCGGTTGACAAGACCCAAGTCTTGTGGTGTGAGTATCCTAATACTCAGTGATGTTTATAACGCGTATTTTACCCACTTATTATGTACTTACGTAGGTAAAATAGACTTTGCATTTTTTTTAACTTTTATTGCACACCGCGAAGTTATTAAAACTTGTACTTACCTTCCTACCTACATGCTAAATACAACATGAGATGATTTATTATTTCCTACATAGTTATGCTTATGTAGGCACAGAGTTGTATCATCCCTCATCCCCCCATCACTCGCAACACAAATAACGGACACACAAAGATGGCCACCCTACTAATTTATTTGTTTTTAATTTTTTTAAACAGAACGAGGAAGCGGACCAATGAGACGCGTCCTCCGACTGATTGTCAATTAGCGACATCAAACGGGCTTTTTGCGAATTAAGCGGTCGTTTGTGTTCATTTTTTGTCCGGTAGCCGTCGCGCACTGGCGTTTGATGCGTTTTTCCGTTTATACGTTTCATTTTCATATTTCCGTTTGTCTGGCCCTATGGGGAGGGCACAATATAGGGTGTTTGCGTGCATATGCCGATGCTTTCCATTTATTTCGATGATATTTTAATTCGAGTGAGTGCCCTCGTAGACGGATATTGTTTTTTGGATGTTTGTTATTTTTTTACCTAGTCAGTAGAGGGAGGGTTATTAGATAGGGTGGAGATTTGTTTACGGGTTTTAGTCTGGGGAATACCTGATGAAGTAATTATGCACGTCACGCGTTTATTCCTCAAAACAAACTCACGACTCGCCCATATTAAGGAGTATGTATTCCACCTATTATGGTAAAAATGATGACTTAGTTTTGAATTAATTAAAAGGAAAAATCAATTACCTCTGCGTGATACCTACTAATAATTTACCTACTTATCACCTTATTCAATATTATGCATGATTTAATTTGACTTGAAATCGTGCGTAATGGCACGTAAGTACTTAATTTTTTCGTCATACTTTTATGACTAGTATTTCCTTATTTTCAGCAAATGATTTGTAATCTCGGCCGGGCCATCCGCCAAAATGAAACACCAACGGACAAAACAAAACAGTCTGGCGTTCTAAAGACAAAACATAAAAAAGTTCATGAATCGAACGCGCCGTATCGAACGCTATTCCGAATGCATCCAGCATAGTCAACAAAGGGACGTTCTGAAAAAAACGCGCGAATACGAACGCGGCCCACCATTAGCCGCTCCCATTTGCACCGCTATAGACGGGCCTCTTCAATCTATACCGTCAACAATTGTAGGGCTGCTGCCTGTGTTAGGCGAATTACGCAGGTTTTTTAGGGCCTAGCACTCCTAGGAAGATATCTTATTGTTGATGTAAAGTCCGTACTTTTAGATTGAAACTAAAAAAAGTGTATTCTCTTGATCAATTAACTACGACAGCGTCTGTCCAATACTACAATAGATAATCTCATTGTATGTTAGACGAGTTAGATATTTCAAATTATTTAGTGAAAAGATAATTGAAATAATTTTGTTATTGTTTTTCCTGAAACCGGACCTTTCCCATCGTCAAAATTACATGGATCTCCAATGAACTCACGGAATTTAAATAAAGCTTCAGAAAAATAAAATAGATTATTTTTCCTGGCAACCCTACACAGAGGGCATGTGATCGAGTGTTGTTCGAGTTTTTATCGCTGATTCATTAGTATGAGAGTGTCTTTGTTGCCGACTGCACGGGCGCCGGCCCAGCACAATATGCATTCAACATGAAAATTGATTCGAAATGAAAGGATACACGCCATTGTATACATTGCTAATTGAAAATGAATGCGAGCCCAGTAATTAGGGGCTATGTAGCATTCGATGTAATCTATCTATTGTTGTAGCTTTTGTGAAGTTTCGTTTGATAAATACTGAAATTAATGTTGAACAAAACGTTTATTTGATTCGTAAATAGATCGGGTTTACCAATCATAATAATAAATAATGTAGGGCTAAACTTAATTAACATAATATCAGAAAAACATAAATGTTTCTGTAAGTATTATCGTAGGTGTAATGAATACTTACATACTATACATTACCACAATAACAACTAATTTATTCTTTCAAAGATTGAGCTAAATAAAAATAAAAACAAAAAGGACAATGCTACTTGACAGCCTCGTCTAAATAACAAAGTCTTTTAAAAGAACCACGGGCCCGGAACAAACCTAATTTGTAAAAAGGGTAAACAAAAAGTTGGAGTTGAGGGAGGAATTACAATGAAAAAGAAGCCTGACCCTACATCGGCCCTTTTAAGATCAAAACCAGTTAATAAAGATTACAATATTGACAGCAGTATTGAATTTTTTGATCCAGGAAGAATCAGAAGAAAACTAGTAAAATCCGGTGTTTTGAAAACATGAATAAATAGGGATTCTGTATAAAAAAAATAAAAATACTTTATTTCAGACCTTTCCGTCCATATGATGTTAGTAATACACACTACTTAAAAGCTATGTTAGTAACAAATGTAATACTAAATTTTAATTCATGAAACGGTTGCACTCACCTGACGCACCTGCAATGGTACATGCACCCAGTACGCCACAATGGCGCAAGACGGCTTATCACTAATGACCCTCAGAATGCCGTTGACGTTCCTACGCAATCTGCGCATCATGGACGCAATCCTTTTTCTTATGATGGCACTGAAGCCATCAGTATGTGCTTCAGCAAACATTCCTGATGCACTGCAGTAACGTGGAAGCCCCAACAACATTCTGAAGGCATTGTTATATTGAACTCTGAGGGCGTTGTATGCCCTTTGCGTATATCGAACACACAGAGTGCACGTGTACAACGATTGGCAAAAAGCCTTGAAAAGAGTTAATTTTACTTCTGGTGTGCAACGTATTGAAACCCGCCAAAATTCTTCTTATAATTAAAATTTCACGTCTTTAGGACCAACCGTTGCAGTTAAGCCTAGACACTGAAATTTTCATAGTTTTACCTTTCATATAATTAAGTACAAAGGACCGTACTTAACGAACCACGATGCATCATCCATACATTAAGTTTAACTACGCTAAAAGACAAAACGCCTTCATAGGAAAGAAATTCCGCAATATCCCATAACAATTATCAATAGCATTGTAGAAAATTTATGTTATGATGTACAGTTGAACGTTGTAAGTAAAACGACCATTTAAACGACACCGTGGACTGTGGAGCTGTCAACTCCATAAAGGTGCATGAAATGGAACAATAACCACGAGTTTACGAACTGAACGTAAAGTTCCTAAACAGGAATAAACCTTCATTCCTTAGCCCTTTTCAATTCGTGACCTAGCATGCAAAACAGATGTCTGGGGCTAGATAAAAGCCTTTGAAAACAAAGTATTACCACTCGTTCTTAAGTGGGGTGGAGAGGTCAAACACAATCGTGGACCTCTATTTTAGTATTCTTGTCTAATTAGTGGATAATGTGATTGGCTTTGCGTTCGGTCTTTACAAAAATCTGGCACTTAGTTCGGGCGTCAATAACCTGGAGGTTATTACGTTTTTGTCCCTGTTTAAAATAACTTGAGCATATGATTTATCTACAAGGAAAGATATTTATAAAAAAATGCCGCTAAATTACTATAAGGTACTACTTGCAGAAATCCCAATAAATGATTAACTAGATGTAGAGTATTTCGTTTAATAGCCGACCAATTATATATTGATTGCATACTTTTCAGACGGTTGATAAATTAGTACTAGTTTAATGTACAAAAAGTTTAATTTGAATCGCAAGTACATAACGTATGGACACTTTGTTGCGTAACAAGTAAGTCGAGCCACTCTTAAATCAAATGAACAAAAAATGCATAAACGTAACATCCACCCACAGAATAAAATGTCATGCGGGATCCGTGCGAGTAACACTGGCCAAGATGTTCGAAATTCGAATTGAAAATCCCTTTGCCGCGGAAACAGAAGAAGACGGAATAATCCTGCACCTATTTATCTCGCGCGATGTTAATCCGACAAACTTCATTACAACAAGTTGGCAGCTGCAAACGAGGTCATCTATGTACTTTATTTTTAATACAAAATATGAAATCAGATAGTATTGAAGACGTGACAAAAATTGGTATCAGCCATTTTTCTAGTAGATCAAACGCGTCAACTGTATTCAGATCAATTTTTTATTCGTAAGCTGAAACTGATGTGATATATTTGATTGTTATTAATATCAGAAATTATTGGGTCACCTAAAATTATGAATATGTTGAAATGTAGCAAATTCTTAGACTGTCTGCTTGTTCATTCCCAATTCGATTTTTAGCTTTGCAATGGCATTGGTAACAGAAAATCTACCCAACTCTTCACTGTATTCAATGTCTTAAGTATTTGTTACCACTTGGCATATCTCACAATTCATAATTCACTATCCTTACCTTAGCGTGTTCTTGCTGCGCCAATAGTTGCTCCCTCACCATCTGCAGTTGCAAGATCATCTCCGACAGCTGCCGTTCCTTCTCCAGCACACTCTCACCAGCCAGTGCTTGCAGGGCTGCTGCGTCTAGTACTGCTCGTCGCTCGCTGTGGACAAAGAGTTAGGCTTTAGTTAGTTTGTATTTAATTTTAATATTACTCGGAAGAGGCTCAGGTTATCTAAATCATCTGCTTCATGTGTCAGTTCTAGATCGGTATCTATTGCAATCTCGTCTGCTTCAACTTTTTCTTGCAACTGAAATGTTGTCAGATGAAAGCTTTTAATAATACTGAAAATTATGGATGAATTATGGATATTTGAAAAAGTTAGGAAAGAGTAATTGTGCGCTGCCAGTACATACATATTCAATAACCATTTACTAAGAAAACAACAGTCCCAAATTACACACAATTCTCAAATTAGAATGGCAAGCAAAAACTCACATATAAACAAGCGTTTGATGATCCTTGCACATAAAGTTTAATGCAATTTCGTAAACTAACATTCCGTGTTAATTTGACGGTTTGGAATACAAAATGTACGAGTATAACATTATGTAACTTTGTATCGCAGACGAATTCGCGTGAATAATTCATGGTGGCGTTAGGATGCTAGTGCTGTATGATATCAACAACAAAGATTGGACGATGGCACGTTCGTGCGCTGCTACTTTTAGAACTCGATAAATGATGAAAACATGTTTTGGATCTTGGAAAATGCTTCCAAGTTTAGAACGGACGGGAATTATTTTACTGTCTTTTTTATACTATTGGCATCTTTGATACTGTGGACTATGTCGTGTTTAGTGATCATAATACTTATGTTATGCTTTTAAATTGTTTCATCACTATTTTGACCCTAATTTAATTGAGTTTAGTCTTTAAATCTTCCAGCTAAGTATTTCCTCTTCAATGCTTTTCTCTCAATACCATTACGTTTTTAAACTTTCAAGTCTTTCTTCCTACTTCAATCTGAGTTCCGTAGTAGAGGCACGTTACTTCGGAATCGCAAACAAATGCATCAGAGGACGTCTCTGAATTATTAATGCTGTGGTCTGAACCAACCTCCTCTCTTTCAAGAGGTTATGATGTAACCTCTTAGTCTTCCGCTATGAATTCTATTGGCTTACATTTTTTTACATTTATTATACTGTAATGTGGAACTTTGAAGTTTTCTTTAATAGAAGTAGGGTTTGCGTTACGTTTGTGATGAAGATTCTCGTTATTGACTGTGTAATGTGGGTGACAATTTTTATATTTGGGATAAAAAGTATGATCAAAGAACTTAAAAGGAAATTAAGTTACTGTTTACTTATCTTCATAAGGATAATCAATTCAAATTGATTCATGATCATGCAAATATTACAAAGAAGCTTGGTTTTAATATTAACTGATTCAGCAATTTAAGAGAAATGATCAGTGAGCCTCTTAATTGCAAAAACTTGAAGGCATACAATTGTTTCTCGCTTGTCAGAATATTTCACAGCCTTTTTATTTTCACGATACAAAAGATTGGACCACTTTCTCAAAGAAAGGGCTCATTGTGAAACCAGTTCGGTGGAATAATAAATTAACGGTACCTAATTAAAGATCTCATTTTTTACTATGAACCAATTTATAATTCTTGAGAATTATGTTTGAGTAAAATTTTTGGGTTAACAGTGAAAATTGTGGAATAAATTTATCAGTATTAAGTTTTTAGATTTATTGGCTTTACAAAGTAATCAATCAATTGAAAATAAAATTCAGAAAATATTAATCGACCTTTGAAACAATTTTTTGCTAAATGGACAGAAAAAGAAGAAGAAACTAAATCGTACTAATAAAGATTATTTGATGACGAGCTGCGCCCCACGGTTTCACCCGCATAAGTCTCGATCCCGTGGGAACATCGGAATAAAAAGTATCCTATGTCCTATCATCATATCAGGTCATGGTCTACCCATATGCCAAATTACATCCAAATTCGGTCAGCCGTTTTAGCGTGAAAGCGTAACAAACAAACAAACTTACTTTCGAATTTATAATATTAGTTAAGATGCCTGCGCGAAAAAAAACAAAAAAAATATGATGGACAAAATCTTGGCTGCAATCGTCAATCCTTTAGGTATTTACGATGATCCGATGGTCGTTAAATTATTTAAGATAACTTATGACGAACAGAACGTTGGTTTTTTAAAACAGGAGCAATGTGGTAGCTCCTGTTTTAAAAAGCGACGTTCTGTACCTGTCCTGAACCTTTCCTATCTGAAAACCAGAGTATTATGAAAACCAACAAAAGCTCGTATAAAATAAGAACAGTATCGATCACACGATTCAATTCGTGCACTACACGGAACGTACTACACGTACAATACACGGAAATGCGTTTTATTTTCCTGTTCAGTGGAACGCCACTTATGATTTATTGTGTTTGTTTCTCTACTTGTAACCCCATAGAAATAAAACTACGATACGTTTGTGGGAAAAACACCATGTTGGTAAGGGATTGGGTTTTAATTGTTTTAGAAGTGGTTTCGTAATTTTTTTGAGTAGGTATTTAGTTTTTGGGAGCTAATTTTATTTGAGGACAGACATAAATCTACTTTACCTTACTTAATTTATAAATCCTTAACTTATTAATTTATATATTGTTTCTCAATTTAATTTTAGTTTTATTATACCTACGCCACAGACAAAACATAGAGTCAACTGAATTGTTACTGAAAACCAAATGTTTCTGTGTTTAACAAATAATGTTTTCATTCATTCATTCAGTGTTCCAGAAGCTGGGAACATAGCAACACGATTATTATGCTAGGTCTTAAAAATCTTCCATGGTATGAGTATCAGAAATATGAAATCGGAGGACGATAATGCTGTATAGTTACATTTTAAATATCTGCAATGGCAAAAAAGTTGAACCCAGGTAATTTACAAAAAAAAAATAGATCAACGTACACTAAAAGCCAAAAACAATACACTCAGTAGTAACTAAATTAGAGGGGACTCGTAACTAAACTAGGGTGACCTAATAGACCAATTCACTACCACTCGATGTTTCGTTTCGATAGAATCGATTCGATTATTCCGATTCGTAGCGCACTGCCTGCGTTAATTTACTGTTTATCGATGTTTGTTTTTGGAAGCTCTATTTATTTTTCTTTTTTGTGTGACATGATAGTTTTTATTTTTAGATTGATGCCAGTTTTATTTAAAAAAATTAATACACATTTAATTGACGGCTGTCAATTAAGTTGGATTTTATTTTTCTATAGGCAGCCCTGATCTGTATAAACTTCGATGAGACTGTCAATCCAAAGCATTACTTGGAATGACATCTCACTTCAAACACACTTCACCTAACTTTTCACGGAATAAGAAGATTTTTACAGAATAGTCCGACTACTTCCATGTTTACGTTAGCTATGCAAATAACTGCGATTACAGTTGGTAAAAATTATCATAGATTGTTTGTACAAATACACATTTCTCTCCCATCCTAGGCCAAGGTTTTACAGACAACATCGTGGTCTGCTAATAGCTTTGTTTGTATCAAAACAAAAGGTAAAGAGGTGTCTTGAAAATCTCAAGGGTTGCGCCGGGAACAGGGGTGACGTCATTAAAATGGATGCAAGGGGACGCGATGAATTTTGACATTATACAGTGGGCTCTTTTTATGTTTGCGTGTAACAGAATGCAAGAATTCTGTGGTTAGGAATCCTATTGTCATTTGACTATGAGCAGTTATCTGTTTTTCAGGAAAAATCCGGAGTCCAGGTGAAGGCCGGAAGGTCCGTTTTTATATTTATTCATAAATTAGATAACCAATTTTAAAACATTATTTAGCCTTTCCGTAATTATAATTCTTGTAAACATTATGATACCGTATATTTCCTATTTTCCCTATGAAAATGTCAGAATCTCATTAAAATAGAAGATGACGCGTCGATCATTTTTGACCTTTATAAAACTTGGCCAATTACAGCCAAAGGAAATCGGAGCACTCTATATAATCGAAGTCGGACTTTTAAAAGAAAGTCGTTAAAAAAGCCGATCCGATATTACGGCTTGTCACTCCCACCTGTCGATGGCGTGATTGTAAAAATATTTTTGCTGCGTACAAGAATAATGTCATAAGTGGCAGGTTTAATATCGTATTTAAAGTTGGCGAAAAACAGCTGCAGCTTTGGGTTAAGAAGGCAGCGTTTATCTTTTGTTTTGCTTGGTTTTTTTTGAGAAAATATGTAAATTGTATAAAATTAAGTAGTTAACGAAATCGAATGTTTTGTCACTGTCTAATCTTGATTTGAAATGCCCGATTTTGTTTTTGCAAAAAGCTTCCTCTTACGTCATTTTTCTTATAAACACTGTTACAATTTTATAAAATCATTCTTTAAAAAAAATCTTTGATTTCATCCCTACTTGGATTTCGATCAAAATTCTCAGCATCAAAGCTGCGAGAGAAAAGGAAGCAAATGAGATAATAATTGCTTTCCGTATTATTTGCAGACGTTTCCTTTGAGGGGCATTACCTATTGACTTGAAACCGTATCTGTGCGATAATTGTACATTAATTAGCTATCGATTTGAGGGTACCTATTTAGAAACTTTTTTCTGAGATCTTTTGGGGTCGTTCTAATTAATTTCGGAATCATCCTGTTTTTTATGATGCGAGTTTGAGTCAGTTTTGAATGCGAATACAAAATGTGGTTTTTATCATTGTTGGATCTTTTGAATTAAATAAATGTGACCAGTAATGATCTGTTTTTGAATACCCTATGAATCGACTCATAAATTGTGAAATAAATTGTGAACTTTTTTGAACTTGTATTCAATCAGGTTACGTAATAGTATACATACAATTGTATACACAAAAACAAAATAATATTGAATGGGATATAATTTATTAGTTAACACATACATGACATTATTAAACTGGTTTGCAATGTACACAGTTTACGAGCATAGTATAAACAAAAATACCCTTGGTAGATTTCATTATTGCCTTTTCCCAAATATGATGGGGTTAGCTTTCAGTCTAACCGGACGCAGCTGAATACCAGTGTTTAACATGGAGCAATTTCATATCTGACCTCCTTAACCCAGTTACTGGGTAACACGATACCCCTTGGTAAGACTGGTTGAAAGACTTTTTGGGCTACTGACTGATCCGTAACGACTGTCAAAGATTTACGAATGACAGCCATTATTAGGTACGTTTCGAAAAAACACACAAAAAATAAAGTAGATAGGCAACTTATTTATTAAACGACAGATTATCACCAATTCCTAGACAAAGCAACTTCACTCCCAGTCTCATCTCCGACAATAAAGCGCGATTCATTTGTTTTTCACCGTCAGTCAACACGCAGCACATAAAGTATGCAACGCTAGGGTTGACGGCGAACAGTTTGTGGGCAACAATAAAAAATCCCTTAACGCGAGACAACGGTGGCTGTAGGGTTATCCGTCTTGTTTGCCCCTCGCGACAGACATGGCGAAGTAGTGTGGATGTGTCTTTTTAGTTAAGTACTAACAGTTTATGGAGATAAAAGCGGTCCACTGTTGCAGAGGGCAAGCGTGGTGATTAATGTTCGGTCCTTTCTGTCATGGGATGAAATTTTGCCCTGCAGCAAGATACCTTTTCGGAGGCTAAGTATAACACTAGCCAGTCAAGTCACAAGTCAAAGACAGACACGTATAGCTGAGGAGTTTGTGCGTACTTTAGGTACAAGGTCAGATTTTGAATTCCGTTTTTCAGTTGTGATCTGAAGTTGTCAGTCAAATTAACGTGTATACAGGGTGTTAGGTAAAGGACTGATACAATTTTTTGACGGACATAATTTTCTAAAACCAATAATATATTAAATGTGCATTGCAAATATAACACCGAAAGTTATTAGATACGTTTTAATACAACCAATCAAAAACAAAAAGTTATGACGACATGAAGAAAAATATATCTAAATTACCGGGGCCACTTAAAATATACTTTCTATGGGAAAACCTATATCATATGAGGAGTCAGTTATGCTATAAGTTTTCGTTTCGTTTTGTTTTTTTTAAAGACCGACACAATTTTCTTAGAAATAGGGGGAGCTCTATTCCTAAGAAAGATTCTACCAAACACCTTGTATATCCAACTAGTTTCCTCTCAAAGTTACTGAAAGTCTAAAAGGTATCGATGCTTTTCCGAACCTATGCTGATCGCAGTTTTCATTCACCTAAGACGAGAAAAACGCATCCATCCTAATCTTTCCCCCAACAATACACTCATTACGAATTTAACAACTTGCTACCGACATACTCAGTCATGTAGCCCGTTTTTATTGAGTTCGTCATTGCTCGGCACCGCTCGGCAATGCTCGGGCCTCCTCGACGCGGTACGGTACCGACTAGGGGGACTGATAGCATTTTAAATCAGGTTAAGGTCAACAACAACCGGATTCGAACTCTGCGCACCTTGATTCGTAAAAAACTGGCAAAAGCGGATACTTTTAGATTTAGACCTTGTTTAGATGTCAAAGTTAGGCTCTGATATGTATGGTAGTGGATATGCATGGCAGGAAAGTGTTTGGACTCGGAAACTGTACTATTTCCTGTGAGGATCGTTGTCAAAGCTGGCGACGACGACTATCTGTAGAATAGCCAAAAGTATGTATATCTGGCATTGTTTATTCTGTAAATACTCGTAGGATATCGGAATCACTTTTACAAGTCATATAAAAAATATGAAAAATAAGCTAGGTGAGGTCGGTGTTTCTTATCTGACTACTCTGAGAAGAAAAGCCGAAACAAACTCAGAGGTCACAGTCTCTTTTAAAGTCCAGACATAATCTTGGTCAAGCCATGTGAGGACCATGTAGATTAGTGTCTGAAATGGTCTTTTGAGGAAAGAACCACCCAGATTTGAGTGGACCTGTCCAGTCAGTGCAAGCATTTGTCAGTAATCGTGGAGCTCAACTCGACGAACAATACCAAGGAAAGGATATTTGGATAGGCCGCATCAACTACTCAAACTGGCAGACCATCATTAAAACTGAGAAAGAAAAAATAAATGAAAAAGAAAAAATACCTATATATTAATAAAAAAATATCCACATTGTCCTCACATTCACAATAAATAAAATAATATAATACTTAAATAGTAATAGTTAAATAATAATAAAATTAATAAATAATTTAGAGACTGCAAAAAAAATAAAAAAATATATATAATACTTTACAAAGTAATCATCCTTAGTCACAGACAGTCTCTGAGACTAAGGAAAATGAATTGGAAAATATAGTTTTCTGAAGAAATTACAGGCCGAGATTATTGAAAACGAAAAGAATATATCTACTGAAGAGTCAGGCTATTTATTATTTTTAAGAAACCGAAAAGTTAAGAGCACCACAATTTTGTTTGCAGATTTGTCAATCTGTCTTAAATCAGAAGTCAATTTGATATCACCTACATAGATTCATCAAAACATCGAATATAAATTAAGCATTGCTTAACAAATAGAAGATCCAATTAAGGCTCCCACAGATAAGCGCGAGGCGACGGCGCTACGCCTTTCTGGTGGAACATTTTCTATGAAAACTTCACGGGAATTGTTCTACCGGTGTCCCATCGCGCCTGTCGGCGGGAGCCTTTACGTATGATAGCAATAGCAATCATCAAATTACGTCTCGATTGTAAATTGAAATAATGTTATTCTCCGACCATTTGTATAAAACCGGAATGTATACCGTTTAGTTTATTGATCCTGGTACTAATTACGGTAGTTAGATAATTGCAGAGGCTAATATTAAATGATAGTTTTTTTATTTATTTTCTTAAGATGTAATGGCGTTTGTGATGTACGCTGTGGTTGCTAATAGTCCTGTTTCATTGACTAAGTGATACTGCTGAGACTGAAGCTATCGTTCGGAGTAGTTTTAGAATCCAAAAAAAATCCGAACGGTAACTAAAACTGTACCAAAGCTAGCTCAGCCTCATCTACGTATTTATTGATTTTACCTAATAAATATCCTGAAAGTGTTTAATCACTTGATGTGATAATGTACTGTGTCGTTACATTAATCAGTTGGCACTCTAAAAAAAACAAGTTAGTTCTAGTGCTTATCAACTTTAAACGTCCGTTTCCCTCCACTTATATCTTTTTATAAATTCCTATTTGATTCAGACCTTTCCTGTTTCGATCATTGCTTTCACCAATTTACGATAATACCTCCGTTTCAACAAAGACGGTCGGCTATTTTTCTATCCCCTCATACAAACCAGTTTTATTTATACGAAATAGTTTCGCCAAAATCACTGCATAAACCACCGCTCAATAAATAAAATGGACCAAACCTGTCCGATTCAGCGTCAATAAAAACACATCCCAAATGTAAACGAGAACGATGCATGAATTCTTCATTTCAAATTGTATGGCCATGTTAGGGCATTATCATTTTTAGTGCTTGCCACACTGGTATATTCAGATGGAATTTTTGATGCACTGGCGACACAGCCGCACTGCGATTGGCCGCCCTGAATATTGTATGAACCAATCACCGCGTTGCGCTTAACGTTGCATTCCAATTTGAAATCGTGAAGGCGGGAAACAGCGACAAAGTTGTGTGTTTTGCAATGGCGTGCAATAGGCATAATTTGTTGTTACACAATCAAATTGGTTTTCCAAACAGGTATGTGGTGGCATAGCGCTGGACATAATTGGAAGGCCGATTATTGGGACGCGGTAAGAGAATTTCCTGCGTTTTATTAGTATTGTGAGTACATTAATGTCTTCTAACCAGTCAGCGCCCAGGTTAATAGTAAATTATAGTGTAGTGGTAATTATCAATTACAAAACTCATGCTATTTCTCTGTATTGTAACACCATGGAGTTAAAAACAACATAACACTAAAGGATATATAATAGATGAGCTGTTTGAAATTGTGGTTAAGAACAGAAATATAGTGTAGCATTAGGACGATACTATTGTCGTTATGCAGAAACGGCGGATTGCGTATTGCTGCAGTGGTTTTACCGACTAAAGTCGCGAACCTGCCGCAATGTAACAAATTCACGCCTCAAGGCCGGAAAAGCGCGAAATAAAATGGCTGCTTTCTAACAACTCGATGCTGTAGATAACCAAATTCGCACGTACGAAATATCTATTTTTTCCCAGTAACTATGTTATTGTTATAATTAATAATATCCCTCGAACAGTGCACTAATTGTTGTGTTATTTATTAGCGGGCCAGCCGGCAAGATAACCTCTGCCACAACCGAAATTATTGTTCCTATATTTTGTGAATCGCTATCTGTTATATTGTTATTGTCTCCATTCGTAATTGGGGCGTGTGCCCGGTGGGAAGTTATTAAAAAAATGCAGTCCTTTTTAGCTTGAGATTATAGTTCAACGGTTATTAGTTGATAAGCTGATGATGACATGATTATTAAAAGATACAGAGGCGCCACTTCTTACTCGGGATCCTTACGCATATGTGGAAGCTTTAGCCAGCGCTGCGTTAGGAATATTGTGGCTAAGATTTTGTGTCGCATCTTTGTTTTACCCTGGCGTAAGATTTATAGGAATGACCTTGAAAATGACTGTTGAGAGTTTTACTCTATTGAAATTTAACCGTCTTAACGTTAGAACAAGCAGCAAACACACAATGATAACAAAAGTATCATGATGTAATCTTTAATTGTAAATGTTTTTGTCATTTTTGGGACACAAAACACAATCACTTACAAGTGACACAGTGAACTGCCTATCAAGACACATAAAAATTTAGTGGTCTGGTAACATTCCAAGACCAAACTTGGAATAATTATTTTAATTAATTGACAACTGCTCTCTACCGTAGGTTATAAATCAGGAATTGTGGGTTATTATAGGACAGGACCACATTTAACTGAAGAAGAGGAAAACCTAGTTTCTCTCAAAGTTGATTTAGCAATAACACGCCTTGCGCATGCTATTTCAAAAATAGACATGACATGACATTCCTAACAAATTGTCACACAAAACATTAAGATTACTAACATTCCAACAATGAAAACAATTTCAATTTGCACAATTGTAGTGTTCATGTAACAAACGAACAATTCAGTGAACAACGTGAGTTCTGTGTTCCTATGTGTGGGGCAAATCTTTGCAAAAGGCGACTTTGTGAATACTATAAAGAGTTATTGTGGTACACAAAGGAGTATTGTGCTAGCCTTGTTGATTGTCTCTGCTCTCGTGACAGAGACATGTTAGGTGTAGTTTACCTTGAAAATCTGTTTTGCTCAAGTATTGATTCGTTTGAGTGATGGGATGTCTTGGAAGTATAGCGAGTTTAGACCGGGTTCTACTTAATTTACATTTCGATACTTGTAGCTTCTTAAAAGACGAAAATGATCGCCTTATCATCTAATTTTCACCGAACCTAGTTCAATTATTGAGCGTGTGCATCGGTACGTTAATCCTATACCTTTTGGTTATTATGGTATTCTAAATTACCATCAAAACATCAACTTTGAAATAAAATTAAAACACCATAAAATACATAACTTATTTTGTCATTCCCATCATTATTCGTGTGTTAAAACATTTCTCATGGTATAAGAACAAAAACGGTCGGAACGCCCCCAGGCCTCCATCATCGGGTTTATAAATAAGATATTCATATTAACTAATGTTACGTCTTCTGTAATCTGTAACATTATATTGTGCTTTCTGGTTATATATCACTGTACAAATTATGACTTTGTCTATTGTTAACGTTTTGTTGACTGATGTGGCACAAGTTGTGAGCTTTTAGCAGATGGAACTGTATACTGAAACAGCGGTAGATGCTCGTAAAAATGATATATAGCGAGAAACCGTGGGAAATATTGATTTTCATGGATAATTTTGTTCGAACGTATTTCCGAGAAATCTCCAAAATTGTAGCTTTTAAGATAATCTCCTTGTTTTGTATAACGTTGACTTTGACGATATTATGGATATAATGATGGAGGATGGAGTAATAGGACTTCCAAATTGTAGGTGTTAGCTAACAGAACGTTGTTAATAACTTTGTGTTATTAAACCTCATCTATTCGTAGATGTACCCAATGAGACACCACTGTAAAGAATCCTAAGGCCTTTCTCATCCAGCTTCTATCAGCCAATTTGTGAGTATCTTTCTTATTACATTCATTAACAAACCCGCTGATCTCTTAAACCTTATCCCATAACCCTAACCTAAAGCCAGCATAACGGAGATGGATTGTAGCACATTACGGACTCACGTCTTAATCTCGTCGGCGGCTATTACGGTGCGTTTAATTAGTGCAGACAATAGCCCGCGCCGGCCTTAATAATACGCCAAAAGTGGCCCTTATTGTCTCTTTTATGACTTATTTATGTGTTAGGATTACAATTGTTTAACGTGTTCTATAATTGACGGTGAAATAATAATTATTGTTGTTGGAATTATGTATTGTGATTGATTGATTTCTTCTGTTGTTTCTTGTTTGTAATTAGCTATCTCAAGCAGACTTGTATCTGACTCACCTTTTCCGATTAGAGAGAGATTATTACATTTGTACCCATTATCTGTATAAGGTCAGTATTATTGAAAATAACCTAGCTTTTATCTGCATTATGAGGATTGTTTTCAGTATTACTCGAAGCGACTAGTATAGGTCTTTGCATTCGCAAAGATGTACAATTTTGTAGTTTACTTACATGATGACAATGAATTAAAGAAATATTTCATTCAGTATTTTCCTTTCCTTTATCACAAATGTTTATATCTCGATTAAAAACACTTACGACAATGTTTCTCCTGGCAACGAACAACATATCCGCGACTACAATCATAGTTATCAACAAAAGCTATTAATTACTGATAACAGCACTGATAAGGTTGGCACGTAAATATTGACATAGATCACGCTTGACACCGCCTTAACCTTTGTTATAATTATCTCTATTATTGAACATAATCTATAACTATTTAAATCTGTTAGTAGTTTGTGCATCGTTTTATCTACCCACAAACTGGGCCTATTCTTTCCATCATATTATCCAGTTGTGAGGGGATAAAGATCCTTTTAAACATCACCAACTTGCTAAATTGCTGCAGCATAATATTGTAACCAACACAGATGACTATGTTGTCCAACCTCATGAGAAATATGGCTACCTACCTACACTATCCTTATGCAATGTATTGATTCTACTCGCAGCGAGGGCGCGTCGTAAGATACAGACATCTTACGCTATACCAGGTGAGAAGTAGAATCTGGAATTCTAGACAGATAGCAATTTTCTTAAAGTTATCAACATTTATTATGTTCTTGAAAATGTCACAGATTTAGATGAAAATCGTCAAGGATAGTAGGAATCTATCGTGATTTCGTTCAGCCAATAGATTGCATGTCCATCGAACTTTGCTACTAAGGACCTCAAGATACACATACACGATTTACATTTAATTGCCCAAGATTGCAAAAAAACACGCGAGCAAATCTAGTCTGTATCAGATTTGACAGTAGAACCTACCTGGAACCCTGATAGTTCTGCATTTATCTTCTATAATAGTTCTATTTATATTGGCACCACTAATGTCTCTGGGTTGTTGATTAATCTACGGACTTTGATACCATGCTGAATTCCGGGCAGGTTTATCATATAACTAATTGCACAGAGTAATAATAGCAGATAGAAAGGCCAATAAAAAACTAGTTTCCGATCGTTATCCAGACGTTTTATCTCAATTATACTTCGGTTTATAAAGCTTTGATAATAAAATCATATTTTAGTAAGACGACGAGACGAGTAGTCTATCTATGTTAATCAATAAAATTGGAATAAAACATGGCGGATAAAATGGCGCTGGCGCTGTCAATATTGAATTTGATAAAACCATTAATAATATTGATGATGACTGATACAATACTGGGATATTTAATAAAGTTGTTTAAGCCATTCGATTAGGCAAATATGGCTATATAATGGAAAAGTGTGTAGGCATGTCAAGAGCTTTTGTAGGAACATTATTTTAATGACTAGAATATTTTAACAATAACCACCTATTCTGTAGAGTCTAAAATAAAAATTATGTGGCGTAATTCTGACCTTATTCAACTATTACGTAAAATTCTAAAGTACGTTAAGCAAATGATCTTCAGGTTTTCATTTCGCTGGTGGTATAGACTGGCTGGTTAAAGAAGCCATAATCTTTTCTATGCGCTGTTACTCAGCCCATAACGTGCCAATACTTACAGTATCTTAGCATTTATGCAGACTGAAAGTCGAGCTTATCATAAAATGCCAGAATATAGTGCTGGAGATAGTCTTGTTTTAAATCACTGTAAACTCAATCTTAATTTCAAAGTTGAAGATAAGTTTTTGATTAAGTATGATCAGAATAATGCAACATTTCTTGAACTCAACAAAGACACACAATTTCTCAAAGCGAACAATACTTACTAAAAAGAGACTGAAACACAACGCTTGACGAACATTTAACAGCAACGAGCATAATTAGTCCGGTGATAATCACACGCTTAGCCGTTGTCTTAACGCATTAGCATCTTGCCGACAATAAACGGTGGAATTGTCGCATTACACATTCGTTGAGCGCTAAATGACGACTTCTAAGGAAATGTGGCACATACAGCCGCAGGTTGAAATAATTAGATCTTGTAATACATCATTACTATCAACATCTACCGCTAAATCCGACCCTGCCTTCATATTTATTTATCTTTAGTCAAATCAAGATTAAGTTTGTAAAAATGTACTCCTATCGCAATAATGTTTTTCTTGTCAGTAGCCCCGGGTGAGACTTTATTGAAACAAAGTTGTCCTATTTCACTTAATCATGTTCACACTTAACGTTAATATATAAAAAAATTACGATAATGATTTTCTTACTTCAATGAAGCTGTAAACCGAATAATTAATATTCATATTTATCGTCGACCGTATCACATTTTTTTAAGTCCTTTACCATCTTCGGTCGTACTTTTAACAAGCATATTTAAATTCAAGCATATTGGTTTAATTACTACTTATGCTATTCTCCATTAAAGTTATTGGCTGTAAATAATTCAGCGACCACTTAAACTGGCGTAAAATTATAATAGTATTAGCTATGAAACTGGTAAGCAAACGTGCTGTAGTTTTATAAATAACTTGTTTTAGATGACCTTTTTATGGTGGCTATTGAACTATGTCATGATGGTACTAAAAGGTTAACTGTTGTTTACAAGAATTGTGGTTTTTAAACTGTCGATTTTTTATTCAGGTGAATCATTAATTAGGTTAGCTTGAATAGACTTATTGAATTGTATCTCAAAATTTGTTCACAATTCCTTTTTTTGTTCGTTATTCTATTATGAATAAAATAAAGTATAATTTCCAAAAGTATTCAAAGTAGGTCTATCCGAGCTAGCTTTAAGCCTAACCAGACTTTGTACAATTTCAGTTTTTTCTTCAACAATATTACATTTCCATAGCAGGTCACCTCTTAGGTACAGTAGCTCCTTTAATAATGCCTCAAAATCTACCAAGGCAAATAAAATCAAAAAACTTCCCAGGCAAACCCGCTGAGCGCATCATACTAACGTCCTTTACGATTTCCGTCACCCGAACTCAGTGGACATACTTTAACGTCGGAATATCTATAAAAGCCTAGTAAAACATGCGTTTAACGCTTTTATAGTAAACTTGCGGTGGTCCTAACATTGTTTTTAATGTGCAGTAATATGGCTAATTAAATTCTGGTAAACGACTAACTTGAAATGGTGTAAGTGTCTCCGTTTTATTTTAGTAGTCGGCGGCACTGCTTGTTAGAGTAATGAAAACGGGTAGTGTGTTGCGTCACTGCTTTGTGGAGGAAACAAAGGGTACTTATAGAGAAATAGGCGTAATGTTTATTGGAAATATTGATTAAGTAGGCCAGTCATACATTGTAACAGCCAATCAATTTGCACGCCTCCCCCTCAAGACGTAGGCCAATTTTTTTTTGATATTTGGATAGCTCATGACCTAAAGAGGTGCCATATAGAATATGAATTTAAAATATTAACAAAAAAAAAGTATATCCGCGAAATTTCGCCGGTTTAAAACGTCGTACATAAGGTCGTAAAAAATGGCACTTTATTGATTTTGAATTATATTTTGGATGTTGTTAGAATCTACTAATAGTATAAAACCAAGTTTGCAACTTCAAAAACCTATGCTAGAAATCCGAAAATTCCAAGCACCACCAGGCTTGGAATTTTCGGATTTCTTTCAGTTTCAGGCTAATATTTTTGTTCAAGTGATCATTCGCTACAATTTTAGCGCAACCGTAGCTCTGTAGGTACAATTGACCCCAGGATACAGCACTTCAAATATATGGCCATCCAGGCCATCCCGAAATCAGTACAGTGCAAGTTTTTGCGACCTAACGCGATGTTTGTGTCTTCGGTGACTGCCCTTTAAGGTATTCGATATACGAAGTTTTGCATAAGATAAGTAAATACGTAAGTTAACGTTAAAGTTTTGTATAAGTTTGTAACTGCGGCTAAAGATGCTGATTTCCACGATCACCATAATGAAAACCCCTTTCAATAATAGAAAATAACCTTAAGCTTGATTAATATGCAATAAACAATAAGTTAATCAAAATTTAACATTAATTTTCATATAGAGAGTCGTTAAGTTGTAAAACCGTTTTAGATTGGTCAAAATCATTCAACCATGCGCTTACTAGCAATTTTATGGGATAATTCTATCAATATTTAATACGAAAGGGAATAAAAAAAACGAGCGAGCCTTACATTAGCCGCATATGATCTGTAACATCTGACATCTCACCTTGGTAATAAGCAACATTAAAGGGGCGGGGCCTCGTCAAGGTCGTTTCTGTCGGCCAAAACATGCACTGCGCGCGCTCATTGGTCAAATCAAATAGCGCGCGCTTCCCCGGCTTGTTGTTACACACTTCCGTCCCTTTTCACGAAATTACTCCCACAGATTTTTAGGGTAGTTATATATTATGTTCTGTGCACAGATTGCAGGAAAGCGAGAGGGAAGATGATGAACATCAAAAACATTACCCTTCCTGTTGGGTTCGCCGATAGTTCGGGCAATAATCAGTTACGCAATGGAAAGCTTACCGGACCTAGGAAACTAACCCTAATTTCACATTAACACATTATCACTAACGAGATGAATAATAAATTATAGTATAATAATGATTTCCGTATCTCTTTGTAAACAGACTGTAACAAAACATTTGATAAATGTATGTCGGAAACTATGTATATTATTGGAACTAGGGAGAAGGTGACAAGATCAATTAGATGATAGCAATGTAATGTCCGCCATGTTAATGAGGTAGTGAACAATGATACACAGAGGACAAGCAATTGTTACGTATGTGTCTATTAATGTAATTGATAGGCAATGATGCGGTTAATTTATTGTTGCCTAATGACTTTATTGAAGCTGAGGAGAAATAGTATGTTTCTGACGAATTAATGAAATGCACCGATCCCAGCGTGGTTTAACCAGACTCGATCAATCGAATAAATCCCAAGATTTGCACTAGCCCTTGGAGCCTTATGTTTCATGGTGTTACAGGGGCCATTGCATATCAGGGGGTAGACCGGGTGGCGCGATAATGGTAGGGAAGACGTGTCCTCAGGTTAAGGAAGGATTTGCAAGCCATGCCGGATATGCATCCTTGAGCAGGCAAAGGACTAGTTTAGAGACGGCTGATATTTATCAATGGATGGTTTTTACGACGTCGCTGCAAGTTGCTTCAGTCAATCTTAGCCTGTGAATCCTTTGGCAGAGTTACACTGCTTTCTAAGCTCTTTTCTATCTCACTTATAATTATATGTGTAATTATATGTTTCTGAGGAAATTATATATTACATTGTAACTGTTCTTATAAAAACTTAAAGAAATCATCAAGATCATTTTCCACAAATCGATAAGGTCGATTTATGGAAAATGATCTAATTTGAATAATAACTTCCTCGGTGTGGCGATACTTGGGGGAGGCCCTATGTCCTAGCGTACAGCGTGAACGTCTTTTGGCTATAATTTTAACGATAGTGATATACGAGTATATATAATTTGATATCAATCTATGTAGTCTCTTCTAAAATACGGGTTCAAATAACGAACTATTATGATCTCTAAATAAATAAAAAAATTACTTACTTGTTCTTATTAATAGGCGTGGTCGACGGGGTTGGCCTCTTCTCTTCCTTAATCGTACTATTGTTCATTTTCGACGTTAACCTCTTCAAGACGTCGTCCATAGAACGCTTATGAGGATTACTCAATGACAGAGCGCTGTTGTGATTCAGCAGTGAATTGTTATTATTACACAGTCCCAAAACCTTCGCCTCAGCCCCAGGACTACTGCATTCTGAGGAACCTCTCCTTCGAGCCTGCAGGTCGTTCACTTGATGAAGACTTAAGAAAGATGATGGGACTAGAAGATTATTTGTCATGTCTAATGTTTGCTCGAATCGTTGCTTCTTTGACGGTCGTTCGTCTTCGTAGTTCGTATCCTCTTCGCTTATAGAACTCCTTGTAGAGCAACTGGGCGAGAACTTGTAGTAGCTATGCTGCTCGTTGTCATCTGACTCCTGGTGGTCAGCGAAGTCCAGGTTGGCTGGGCCGGCTTCCTGCTTCTCTGTGTCGGCGGCACCTTCTTGCAATTTCGACGGTGGTGACTTTCGTTTAGATGACATGTTTCTGGAAAAGAAAGCGACGATTAGGAACTGAGTTATATTGAAGAGCAATCACAGGCTAACGGGAAACATGTGACATTTATTAAGTCTGCTAGATATACTAAGTGCTGTCGAGACTCAGGACTGGTTAATAGCCAGTCAGTGACGTCAAGTTTAGAGATGTCCTAATTATCCAGCTCTATTCGTTAGCATGACTGTGCTCGTACAAATACTTGTTAAATGTAAAATACAAACACGGGTTACAAACAGTATCACTGTTTGATCGAGATCTCGGGTCAGACGTCAAACGTAGTATTTGTCACCTAAACTCCCCCGACTAGTTACGAAACTCGCTTCGTTAAAGCACCTAATTGGGCTCTACTAATTGTACTAATTGCAGTTACTGCCTCCTTTGGACTTAAGGTGTCCGTCGGTCCATGTAATACCAACCATTCGAGATAGAGCTTTAAATACAAGTTCAATTTCATTGGTAACACCCATTTTCTTAAGCAATTAGAAGGGCGGGGAGGGTCTTGTTATATTCGTTGATTTTGTATATGTGTGGGTGTTAGGTTATACTGGATTGGCCGATATCGTGTGTGGTACTCGAGATATTGCGAGTGTGTGTATGATTATAGACTAACATGTGTACTTTGATGCTGATTTGAGTTGGAAACGTCTTCATTGATTGTGTTAACAAACAGTTCCTTTGCGCATAGTGTCTGGCGGCTCTGCTTTGATGTTTGTCTACGTATCTGCTGTAAGTATTGATGTGATTATTTTGAAACGTTTACGCGGTGTCATCCTTTTGCCGGAATGTTTCATCCTTTGAACTTCAGTGACAAATGAGGTAAACAGATTTAGAGGATATCCATCGTTAGGCATAGAGCTGTTTAGTCTATTTTGGCATGGTCGCAATCTCTTTGTTAATGCAGGCACAGTAGTAGGATTATATTAATTCATTAACATTTTCTCATAACCCATAATTAGGAATACCTAATTCGGAAGTTTTCAAATAGCTACTACAAAACTTCTGCCATCTTAAATAACAGTCGCAAAATTTTGAGCACTCTCCCGAAAGCATAAAATCAATCTTAACATACCTAATAGAAATTATTATTTCAGTAGTAACAGTTACAGTAGTTATGACCTAACGTCCTTTAACACTAAATACTAAGAAACTAGACTAAATCCATTAACAATTATTTACACACAGAACATTGCTTATGTTCACAAGTTTACCCAAAGTCTGCGAAGTTGGGACAGATCTGACAAGTAAATGAAAAATCAACATTAAAATTTTATGGTATACGAAGCGTTTATTTTAGTCAAAGTATATTATAATTGAAATAGTTTTGATTGACGTAATTTTGTTATTGAAATATTATAACAAGTTTTAATAGATTTGGTGTTAGCTTAAGATTTTATTAGTGACACTGAAATTATGAGGTTACTTGTAAAGGAATAATTTAACTTGCTTAAAAATATTTCTAAACAAAAGTAGGTAATGTTATTTTATAACAGACGATATAAAGAAAGGAAAAATAATAATTTCCAAAAAAAAAAAATACACATCTAAACCAACCAACCTACACTATCGATTTATTACCAAAAAGGTGTCAAATCGATATTCACGTTAAAATGCTTGTTAGCACACTGGCACAACAAATTGTGTTAGTGCCTTTGAGACAAAAGGGGGTGATGGTACAAAACGGGAAGTTAGGAAACAAAATGGAACAAGCCATTGAGAAATTAATAAAAACGAATTCATAGAGAAATTAGTACGAGTACTATCAAAAATAATTATTGGAATACACTTTTTAGGAATCAACTCTCATCTACGGTGGCCTATAGTTTGACCGAGACCTGATAGCGCGGCGAGGGGGGACGAATGAGTGGCAAGACGCCGTGAGTGTTGACAAATGAGCGGCCTGCACTGCACCTAAGGCGCGGTACAGTGGTCTCGGTCAAACTTTCAATATTATTATGATATTCACTTACTGCAGTCATCATAGGAAAACCTTAAAGCCAATTTTCCACTGCTGTCTAATTTATTGGTGAAAAATTGAACCTGCAACTTACCGCCACATTGCTTATCAAGCCTTGACTAATGATACAGTATTAATTATCTATGGTTGCGCGACCATATCAATATGTAAAGAATAGAATTTCAAAAAATGCTGTTCCTTTTTAACTTTAGAACCGAAATTTTTCCTTTTATTTAAATGAACCATTTTATTTTGTCACCAGCTTGTTCTTAGCTCAGTGGCAATAATTCAATTTGATACGGCAGCGCTTCTGCGCGGCTGTCGTGATAAAATGCAACAATCAATTGAGGTAGGTACTGTAAACGTTGTCTGCAAAAGGGAAACAAAACCTTACATCATGCAGGCTGGAAGGAAACCTACTTAGTTTTCTGCAATAAACTCTGTTTGCTCTAGCCATTTTAAATGTATGGGGTAGAAAACTTGATTCATCTGGATTATTTTTAGGTTCGATGCAACAACAACTACTGAACATTTTTTTTCTTTTCTTTATTGCGTCGAAGAAAATAAGAATTAACCATCACAATTTGTCAACAGTACAGGCAGAAATATCAATCAAGACTTGACAATTGATCTTTACAATCTAATTTCCGACTATACACACGTCACTATTATTGAATAGTTCCACTCCTTGCAAAGTTATGTTTCCCTAACATAATGGAATACCACTCTTATTTACATGACTTCAAGATTCATGACAAAAGAATTGAATAAATATGTCAATTGTAACTACTAATTTCCTTTTCATTACTGTCACAATGACGTCATGCGGTGGCGCGAACAATATGGCGAATTGGCGGGAAATATGACAGGTCAATATTGCGTTCGGAAATGTTTATTTCTCTTCATTTCTTATTTGCGTTTATGATAATGTTAGTCATCATTTCTGGTGATTGACATTTACAAATATCTGTATTATATATAGCAGGAAATTCGCGTCAAATTAAATACACATTATTTTTTAAATAATGTCAAAGCTCATAGCATAAATCATGCTTTAATGTAATGTTGACTGAAATATATTTTCGAACGAATTTACAATTTAATTTTTGAATTTATTTTGTTTTGAGCCTGTAAGAACTTCCTCAATTGAAATGTTTCAGTTATATTTATTAACTACGAGCAATCTTATCAGAAGTTGCAACAGTTATTGATAAAATGAAGTACAATAAAAAACAATAACTCGAAGCTTCAATGGTGCAACTCATTCAATTTGCAGTGGGGTGACGTCACAATGACGTCAGAGAATTGCTAGCAAATTGTTTTTGTAAACGCCTCCCCTTGTTAAATGGTTTGCTGGCGTTGATAAAAGGGTTATTTTTATGTTACGGTATTTTTTTATAAACGTGAACGTAATTAATTACCTATTAGGTACCTTATTAAAAAGTAATTAATACCTATGCAGTGAATACTAGTTATCATAGTAGGTAAGAATTACTATAAAATTAACAGATTCCTAGATCTACTCTTTAATTTTCTTAACAACCCTGAAACATGAATATATTCCAGTATAGAATCGTGGTGGTCGTATCATATCGCATGCTGTTATGGAATTAACGGTCGTATTTATGTACCTAAGTCCCTGTGTGGAAGCCCTTCCGTTCAGAATTCATGATACGAATTCCATTGCCATTCGTACCTACACCGTATCCTCAATTACATCATATCATCATCCACCAAAACGCATTCCTCTACCAATAAATCAACCTAAGCTAAACAAGTCGCACCAACATATCACACTTGGAACCGACTTCTAATTTATACGAGATATTAACATGTGCATCCGTTTAGAAATTAATCAGCGAACGACGGACGAACGGACGGGCCTTTAAGTAAAGGTAACGAGTGCCTAGCCCCCAATCTATCTGACGTAGGAAATTGCCGACTCCCGTCTTAGATAAACGGCTAGGCTAAGGTTTCCTACCCGCTCTATGTATGTAGGTAGGATACCTACCTATTAGAGTGTCATCTGGCGTAACTAAGTTGTTGGAACTCGCTCTTAAATCTTGTAGATTTGTTGATTGAGTGATTTATTGGATTGCTTTGGCTTGTGTGGAAAGGTTAAATGTGACTTTGAAAGTGGAGACGATTTGAATGTGTGCAACTTATGTGGATGGTTTATTGTTAGTGTGATCTTCAAAAGATTCTAACAGTTTTTGATAAAAGAATCTCGGTGGTGAATTTGCATTTTGTTTTTATTGCTAGGCTATATTGTGTCCTTCGGTTTAGCTTTCCCTTCTTCCTCCCGTACCCTTCTATTTTATGCGATCTCTGGTCATCTTGGCCCCGCCAACATGATTAAATCGTCACACCATCTTCGCCGCACTCTACCTCGAAAGCGATGTGAGGACATCGCTGTCGAGATAGACTGCGAAAGGTCGTCACTGACTGCACTCCTGAGTGAGGACTCAGGAGTGCAGTCAGTGACGACCTTTGCCCATCCCAAATTCTAAGCTGTAAAAAGTTCCAATAAACTTTCCAGCGTTTACGAGAAAAAATGACATCAACGTAGCCAATGAAAACACTTCGAAAAGAAACGTCATAATAAAAAAAAACAGCTCAAATCAAATAAGCGAATAAAAGTCCCGGAGAGTCGGCCGAGTACAATGAAAATAAAAATTAAATAGAAAAATATTGTGAAGCGTCAGTAATTGAATGAGGAACGAGAAACATTTTCTTTCCTTTTGGCGAGAAAAGAAGAAAAATCTTCGGAAGAAATCTTCCCGTAACAGAATTATTCCTATTCTATAATAAGTTTATTCACAATAAGGTGGAATAAAATGTTTGTAGCGTTCCTTCAAATTAGGTTTTGATGTGCCTATTTTCTTGTTTGTTTTTCAGCATTCCAATTTGCTTCGAGAATTTGTTTAAATTTTATTGGTTTCCTTCTAGTGAAGTACCTACATTAGTAGTGTAGCATTTCAGAGTTCCAACAATAACTAACAATTTTTGGAATTCTCAAACAATAAACAGTTGATTTTTTATAAGAAAATTTAAAAGAAAATGCTATAATAAATACAGTATAGATAGGTAGGTTTTGTAGCGGTATCAGTCGCATAATAACCTTTTGCATCCACGTGTATCCCAAACAAACATTTTCCTAATGACACATTTATTTCTTAGAAAAATCAAACATAACTTCATATTTTCTCAATAGCAGCCCCGATGAATGCCAATAATTTGCCAGTAAAAGTTATTTCAAAGAAAAACACAAAATGACATGTCAAAACAAGCGCTGCATCGCACGATTGGCTTCTATTGAGTGAAGCCAAGGGAGGTGAAATTATCGACGGAAAATTACAAGAGTCCTCCCTCGCACAGAAACCCGAAACAAAATGTAGTTACAAGTGTAACAGTCGACAAATGTTAGCGCTACTAGATGTGGCTTCACAATTCCAAGAAATTAGAAAACTTACTAAATGTTTCGTAATGAAACTGTGAATATTGCTTTGGTTTGTGTGTCACGTTTCAAAATAGGAAACCATTTCTTTTATCCCATTCTAAAATAAACATGACCTGAACTGGCAACTGGAAAGCAATAAACTCACAAATACTTTTTATTTTATATAGTTTTTCCGGACAATCAATAACAATTGAATATTGTTTAGTTTCTCTAACCGCAGATAAAGAAGAAAAACCATCAGCTAAGCCAAAAGTCGTTAAATCTTAGTTTATAATGTGTTTGAAAAGGTTCCAGAAAGCACGCATAAATAATATAATTAAAAAAATATAAGTGTAAATAGTGGATAAACATGTGGACGAAGTCAAAACATCCATTCCATTCTGAAATGCTTATATAATTTGTCATGTGTAATATCCAGAAACCAAAACTATGTCTATATTTTGTACCACACCACTTACTGAACCTTTTGATGTCCAATAAACTAAATTTCTTTTCGAAATCGAAATATTACTTCGTACTAAATTGTTTCTATAAAACGATTACTGTGAGGAGAATTGAAATAGTATACCTACGTAGCTAATTTACTTTCCCTTGCTAACAGAATATTATATTTTTGTAAAGAAAAATGCAACATTTCAGTTTTATTGATACTTTTCTTCACACCTACATACCTACTTCTATTATTTAATACTTTCTTTGTTGCCAATGTGAACAGGTGTATTGTATGAAATATAATGTACTGAAATTCTTTGGAATTTTTGTGGGTTTTGCAAAAAATATCTTATTGTATTTTGTTTTTTTTTTAGTACGGTTTTAATTTATCCAATATATTTTTGGGTTAGTAGGCGATGTCGCTTCTAGCGAAACACATATTGTTGCGAACATTTTCTTGCGCCTGACAATGGGGGAAATTACCCATCGGGTGCGCGACAACGCGAGTCGAGTGGGCGAACCGGCTCGCTAGTATGGAGTCCACTCATTTATATTTAAATATGATCGTTTATGTGTTTTATGTTAATGGCTATTTAGCCGTTAATAAGCATACTTAATAATGATATTGTAACACAATATCCGTGAAAAATTAGGAACTTCTGTCTTTCTGGTATCAAAGTAGGTAGTGGTTTGTGAAAACCTTTTTTTTTTCCGATGTAGTTAATATGTAGGGTGAATTTTCACTGTTTTTGGTTAGTGATTTAACCATGAAAAAGATAGACCCGGTACCTATTTGTTTCTAAAGATAATCTGCTATGACGGATTGTAGATAAAACTCATGTTATATGTAGTAATCGTTTGCTTGAATTTTTTTGATGAGTTTTTTCCTTTCGTCCTAAAATAAACTGTTTTGCAAGCAGAACCCGTCTCCACACTAACTCCCGACCCTCCGAGGGCACTGAGACGCTTTATGATTACTCGGTGACAAACAATGCAGTTAATACGACACAATGCCCAATCACCGGGCACCATTGTTCAGCACAGGTTCTTACTTTGTGCCTTTAATCACGGCTTAGGCATTTTTCATGGCAATTGATTTTGGGTAAGCAGAAAAGCCTCTGTTAGGACTTGCGAGGAGGGAAATTGTATTGAAATATTTTTCTTCAGTTCACAAATTAATGCTCCATTTTCTTTGTCATTTATACTATTTTGCAAATTTTACTTTCAGGTGCTGCGAACAGGCGAAAAGGTAAAGAAAACAGTAACTACTGTACTTTGCAAGACCAAGCTGCTTTGCTATCTTGAGTCTTACCTTTCATCCAGTATTTTTATGTCAAATTGAGATGCACAAAATGAGCCTCCACGCGTGATTTCCTGGATAGTCAGCCCTGCTTCCTTGCTAACTAATATTGTTACGACCACTTGACCGAGGATCGCGTAAATGACAAGCGAAGATTCTCCTGAACGGCACTAGACCACAGACTAATAGAGATGGGACACTCAGCAAAATCATTTAAATAAAAAGCGACTCTTGCTACGACCCAATAAAGTGCAATTCAGGTCGCACAGCGCTAATCACCTACAGTTATATTCACCTAAAAGTTGCCTCTCTCTCTCTATTGCGTGACTCTCTAGATCTTCTGACTACGTTACACTCACTGAATTGACCCGACAAGACGGGCCCGCCGCGTACTTGTAGCTTCATACCTAAACTGGGGAGTGTCCCATCTATATTCATCTGGTCGATGTTTTGTGGTATATAGTCACCACAAAACATCGACCTCCACCTCATCACTCCAGTCCTCGCAGAGCACCAATATAAGATATAATATCAACAATTAAGGCGTATACAGACGGCACGACACGGCCCGGCGATTTTCCCTAAACAAGCCCGTCTGATGAGTGTCATTGTGTTCCTTAGGTCACTGCGAAATGAATTGCTAGCGAAACGAACGAAATGAGAATGTAGTGCAGCTAAACGCTATTCAACTTGCTCGCTTGTCTCTTTTTGCAATTTTTCATAATGTTGGTTGTCTTTTCATGATGTTACGTCATTTTTAGGGCATAGTTTTCCGAGTAAAAAAGTGCTGTGATTCGGTTGTTACAAGATAGTTGTGTGTTTATTATGGTTAAAAGGTTTAGGTATGATATTTGGTGGAGGCGGGCGAGTAATACTTAGTAGTACAAGAAAATTTCTAAGATGCTGTGAAAATCATAGTTTTGATATATGAATGGACAGATAAATACTTCGTTAATTTAATCAGCTTACTACTAAATATAACTCGAAAATTAATTATCATTAATGATTTTATGAAACTTTGTAAAAAAGCCAGCTGCACCAAAGCTCAAGTCTGAACAACACACTTTTGAAATTCCACACATTGCCAGTTTAAAAAACACAGATTTTAATATACCAAAAAAAAAACCTACCTGCAAATCGATTGAAAATAAAACCGTTTTCCATCAACTTAAACACAAAACCCGTAAAAGGGAACAGTGGATACAAAATGGCGAAGTAGAAAAATAGTTCAACATAAATGAGTGGTGCTTTCGAGTCAAGATGTGCTCCAGAGTTTCGCAAAGGAACGCTCTGTACTGAGGAATTTGGTTCCCGAGAACTACTTCAGCTTCCTCGATCCTTTGTACAGATGAATAAGTTTGATTGTTCAGCGATGTGGCTGAAGTTGGGGAAATAAGAGGCTTGGTGGCGTATACTTTGCATATAAAGGATAAATGGAAATGTCATTATAAGTTGATGCACGGCTTTACGACTATAACGTTTAAACGAGGCAGCTCAGATGTGACTTATACAACTAGCTTAATAAATGTGTGGTAACTTCGACTTTCGATTTACGGCGAAGTAAAACATCTTGAAGAAATCTGGACGAAATTCAGCACTGGTACCTACGCAGTGTGCATGTAAAAAATATTCCTCCAGCAGTGGTGACATTACAGCCCAGTGTTTTAAGATATCGGTGGCTTTTTCAACCTATTCAAAGGTCGTTTGATTAATAAAATAGTACATTACTGCCGCGGCCTGCAACAGGGGCATCGATGGACGTTCGTGAAAATGTGACCCGAGGCTAAGCCGAGGCACACCTATGTGAGTCCATCAATGCCTGGTTGCGGTCAAGGCTTCTAAGTAGCAGCTTTTAAAACGTTATTGCCTGACCAAAAAAGTAATGACATGTAAGTCACCGATTGTCATTCAGCTACTATAAATATCACTTTGTTTATACTACTCGTCTCATCTCCCTCCCCTTTGGATAAAATAAACAAGTGCACATCCTTTGACAGTGCAACACAAACAATTGTCCAAATCATAAACAATGGTTCACATCGCAAATATAACCCGAGTACCGCACAAAGTATCCCTATGTATAATGAACCATTCATTCTGCCAAACAAACTCCAACCAACCATATGCAATAATTCCATACAGGACGGGCCAATACGATAAAGCTGTAACCCCCTATCATGTTACAAAGGATTCTAAATCGAAAATAGATGGCAGTAAAACCGAGAATTAAATGACTAACGTAATAGATGTAAATCCTTGGTTCGCTGACAAAGAACAGAAGCGATTTCACGACATCAAAGTGGAACACGACATATTACGCTACAAAATAAACACCAGAATAAATACATCGAAATGTTTGTTCGGAAATATTCGGCAATGGGGTGATCATATTCTAAATTATCTGTTAACCGAGGGTAGTTTCACAACCCTTTTGACGGCAGGATTAATTTGCTGTTTGTGTACGTTTGGTTGTCTCTGTGATCGGATTTGCAATTAATAAGACTATCTATATTAACCTACATCTGTTTGTTCATTTGTATCTACATACCTTCCTACATATTGTGGATCAGACATCTCTTTCCACAAACATGAGCAATGAGCATACAATAATAGCAGTATTAAAACTTTTTCTAACGAACCGAGATTGTTCGCGGGGCGTCTGCGTTGAAATCCGAGCAAGCTCAAAAATGGTAGGCTATAATTTGCACATAAAACGTATCCTAATGGCAACGTACGTGATCACTTATTCGGTGGACTCACAAAGCGGGACATCTTCATCTGAAAGCAGACTCTGATTTAAATACATTATTCTTGTAATAACAGTCGCGCACCGGACGGAGGGAGCCCTATTGAAGTCGTAGAATACATTATTTTAATTCGTACCACCTCTTTGTGACCCCATCAGGGAATTAATGGATTCAAAGCCTTCTCTTCCGTTCGACAAAGAATAATTTACTAAGTAAATGAATGGACAGACAATCGCGTTAGAACTCGAGTTTTGTTTCGATTGTAGATTAAAGAGTGGCGAATCTGTGAAAGGGGCACCTTTCAATCTGAGCCTTTGTACGCGTTATCTCTGTTAATTTTGGAAGGTCAATGAGCAAAATACACAGTAGGATTTCATTATTCATCTCCAAGCTTTGATTACGTTTAACATTCAGTAAATAAAGGTTATTTTTTCGTGTGTGAGCGTTTCAATAAATGCTGATTGAAGTTTGTGTGGGGTTCTATTAAGATATTGCATCGTGAACAGCGAAGCAATAATCTAAATTGAAATAGGTTGTGTCTAAGATGTACGGAGTTGGTCTCAATTCAGTATTCATTGGGAGCGGTAGAATAGAGGAGCTATCGAGAATTATTGTCGAATCTCAGGGGCAATGGGACCCGGTCGGAGAGACTCGGCTAGGAAGGGGCATTATTGATGTTTCAGAATAGTGGTATTTGCTTAAGTGCAATAGTTTTACACATCTCAAAGGAATTTGATCCGACGGCTCTTACGATATTATGACACTAATAATTACATTGACATTAATACTTGATAGTGATTATTTCGCATGGATTTTCCTCAATTATATTTTGTGTGTAAAAAAAACGAAATTCCAGTGTTAATCAATTATATTATGAAAAAAAAATACGATTTTCGTGTGAACAAGAAAATTGACACACCTACTAAAACAATAATTTACATATAAAAGCTTACCAGTTAACATTAAACTAGATTTTTTATTAATAAAATATTTAACTCTTAAGGCCACTCCGCCCCTTCTCTTCAAACCGCGAGACGTCGGCTAAGGGGTAGCGCAGACGATCGAGTTAACCCCTGGGGTCAGTTATTGTGTCATCACAGACTGACATCTTGCCTTAGTGGTACTTAAACTGAATGATCTATATTATTTAAGTGATGGGAATATTAGAAAGAAAAAAAGAAAGAAGAAATTTTATTTCGGAATAATAACAAAAGCTATTGAGGGTTCACTTGCAAACAATGACTATTAATAGGGAAAATATACAACTGTAAAGTGCTATGCGAAGCGATATTACAATAATATCTCTAATATTAGTTTATTACCTGCTAGCTTCGCAGCTTCGTCCGCGGAAAATGTAACTTCCCATTAGTCAATCAATTTTCAATTTTTTGGATCAGTAGTTCCGAAGATTGATACATACAAACTCACAAATTTTACCTCTTTTAATATTACTAGCTGCGCCCCGCGGTTTCACCCGCATAAGTCTCGATCCCGTGGAAATATCGGGATAAAAACTATCCTATGTCCAAAACCAGGTCATGGCCTAGCCATGTGCCAAATTTAATCCAAATCCGTTTAGCCTTTTTAGCGTGGCAGCAAAACAAAAAAACAAACAAGACAATTTTTTTTATCTTTTCTCTTTATTTATAATAGGTAATATTAGTTTAGATTATATTATTATAGTACAAAATACAATTTAAAAAAAATTATAAGTACAACATACCTACTAGATTTACATCAGCGAATATTTAAATAAAGTACTTTAAAAAGATTTAGGGAAACATAGGTTTGAAATTAGTCACAAAACGTTATGTGATAATAATATGATTCAGCTGAGCTAAGAGGTAAATAAATTGTATTGTAATGAATCATTTAAATACCTTCTCATTAATTATCAATGCATTATAACCACATTCATTAAATAATTAATGTAAACTTTATCAGCCCGAAAAAATTACGTCAGTATATATTTTAGGCTTTTTCCTAAACCATTTAACACTCATTCTTTTATTAAGGTTAATTTCCGGATTCTGAATTGAGACATCTAAAGTTGACTTGTCAAAATCTACTTTAGTATTACGTTGAATCACCATAAGTAATTGTCAATTCGAAGTATCGGATAATAGTTTTATTTTCTTGTCATAATTGATAAACGAAGGAGCTCGTGGCTAAGTAATAACGGGGGGGTTGGTCTGTGGGTGGGTGACCATCTTTACATACCGAGACTTCCCCGTGCCTCGAAAAGCACGTTAAGCCGTTGGTCCCGGCTGTCATTCGAGGATCTTTGGCAGTCGTTACGGGTCGTCATAAGCCCGAAAGTCTGACAACCAGTCTTACCAAGGGGTATCGTATTACCCAGTGTGTACTGAGTTTGTTTCGGCCTTTCTTCTCAGAGTAGTCGGATAGGAAACGCCGAACTCATCTAGCAAATTTTAATTATATTTTTTTTTTTTATATGACGTGTAAAAGTGATTCCTATATCCTATTTACAGAATAAACAATTTCATTTCCAGTTATTGGGTTGTGGAGGTCAGATAGGCAGTCGCTCCATGTAAAATACTGGTATTCAGCTGCATCCGGTTAGACTGGAAGCCGACCCCAACATAGTTAAGAAAAGGCTAGGCAGATTGATTGCATTGATAAACAAAGAATGGCGTTGAGACGTACTGGGAATTTGAGAAAATGTATTAATTCCATGCAGTTCTTCATTAATTCATACCGTATGTAAATAGTTCCCACAAAGATCTGGACGTTCATAATTCCTAATATTTTACTGAATAGATAAGACATGTAAGGAAAAATAAGTACACTTTACATAACTTAGTACCTATCGCGACGGAGTATGAAAAAAAAAAACGCTCCTACCAAAAACCACAAATTCTGTTTATCACGAAAACACATAGGGAAACGTGGAAAGTTTGCATCAAATAATATCGAATGATTTATATATTATTCATCCGGTTGGTTCGGGGAAGCCACTACACCTTTGTGAATAATTTAGGCCACAGACACATATTATTTTTGCAGGGGCCGGCCGCCCGGCCGCTCGGCGTTTGTCCTATAAAATATTATCATTTGAGGACAACCGGGGGGTTGAAATCCTTGAGGTTAATCTATGAAGGACAAGATGGGGTGGACGTGTGGCTCTTGACAAAATATGAATATCTAAATGTTTTTTTTTATATTTTACGTTTGTGGGATGGAAAAAGGAGTTTCTGTTTTTCATTTGAGTACAGAATATTTTTATTTTAAGAGTTTTATAAAAACTGATCTCACCGAAGCGAAATCATCTTTCGATTCCACGCATCTTATTAATTATTATTTCGTTTATTCATTTATAAATATTTTTATAAAAATCATTTAAAATTATAAAAAATAATGGTCCGTCGGGAGCAGGGTTAAAGCTACCGGTGGTTAGGGCTGCAGAGAGAGGAACCTCCTCACAATGCGAGCCGTATCGAGGAGTACTGTCTTCTGAATCAGGCCCTTGATCCAACCGCCAATTATTATTATTATTATTCCAAGACTGTAACGTCCCCCTGCAGGGCAAATGCCTTCCACCTCACTCTAATTCACCTCAAGATTTCTCGTTATCTATACACGGTGATTTTAGTACACTCATTCACGGGTTCGCCCAATGCGGATTTAAGTTGGTCAGTCCATCTCATGGGTGAGCGTCCACGTGGTCTAGTGCCCTCCACTCTACCCTGCAGGGCAAGGTGCTTTATAGAGTCACCCGCACGCCTCGAGACGTGTCCGAAGTATTTGAGGATGCGCGTTAGGACCAGAACAGAAAGCATCATACATCGTTTTAAAATTCATAATAGTTAATGTGAATTTCAGAAAGACAATACTAATTCTCTAACCCAATTGTAGTTTCCATTCAATACCAGTGCACTCAACAAGTAATTAATAACCAAACAATAGACTAAACTAACTGCTTGTTTGGCAGAGACGCAAACTACACCGTACGCGTCCAAATGACATGGAATCAATCTGCCGACACAATGGCTCAATCTGCAGACGCTTCTAACCGAATTACTTCAGAAACCTACGAGTTACGACTTACGACTAAAACCATTATTAACCCCTTTCAAGTCACAATCGCAATTTGCGGTTATTTGTCAACCCGTTAATGCAAAGTAAACGAATTTGTTTAATATTTCGGCTTTATTTTGTAATGTTAACGTTAAATGTTACGTTTGGTTGCGGTTAGTGATTGCTTGAAAAATGCTTGTTTGCGGTTAACGCATATTGTGATGGGGTTTTTATGTTCTTGTAATGTTGGTTAGTGTAAGCGGCCGTTTTGAAGATCTTGTGTGTAAATGTTTTGTAATGGAACGTCTGAATGCACTTTAATTTGATGTCGAATGTTTAGACGAGATGGGAAGGTGACGTTAATCTTTTCTCGTAAAGCTACGCACGAACTATACCTATGAGAATAGGTCAACCGTGGGGAAAATATTGGGACAGTCAGCAAAGTGGTAAGCCCCGCGCTTACTCCCCAAGATGCAGGACGTCATTTTAGTATCGCCGTGGATGCTTTATAAGCCTCAGACCAAATAAAAAACCAAGACATAGCGCTGTCAACAGTGAAGTGAAGCCGGTTCCGTAAACATGTGGTCACTTTGTGTGGTGTAGTTTGATTGTAGTGTCATTGTAAAAAGATGTTAATGTGTGCGTGTGAGCGTGTTAGCACAGAGCGGCGGTGTAGTTTTGGCATGCTTCACTGTATTGTTCGCAACGCTCTGTCTTGGTCTTTTATTTGGTTTGGTTTTAGTATTGACAGAGGTACTAGCATGAAAATATCACGGAATGTGTTTTTCAGGAATACTACGCCAAATTAGAAATATCAAAACAATAACATTGATATACCAGGACTATTTCACCACAATGCTTTGAGCAGCTTGCCGTAATGACCGTCGCATACAAATGAATTAGTCCCTGAACACGTCAGCGGCAAACTGTCTCCAACATTAACAATTGTATGGAACAATACGCTTTCGCTGAACTTCAGAACAATAACAATACATTATTGAAATGAATAGAACCACACAATATGTTGAAACGAAGCGAAACTACACGAACTCAGGAATTTCCAGAGAAGTCAGGTTAGAAATTGTAAGGTTATATTCAATAGTTAGGGCAGTATATGGAGACTTAGCGCCTGCTTCTGAAGAATAGTAATGAACGTTAGTAGTTAACTAATAATGCTATAGTATTTAAACTCTATTGCAATCCTCAAGAAATAATGAGTGATGAAAGATATATAATCTAAGCAACTGTTTCATAATACCAGATTTCAAAAAGAGAAATACATAAATTCGATTTCAATTAAAATACAAACAATAATGCTTCTAATGGTGATTATAAAAAATCTCAAAAATGTATTTCAATTATACTATTTACAGGCACTTTTGAATTGTCAAGAAGTCAGTCGGTCAGGAAGATGAAGCTATTTGCTAAAGATTCCGTTACTGAATTACTTATAATTATAAGAAACTTTATTGAAGTACCTACAACAGGATAGAATGCACCCAACTATAGTCAAATCGAATAATTACATAATTATCTTGATAATCGTGTGACCAATGCCTTCGCAATAGACTTGTTTGAACCCAATAAGAGTGAGATGAAGTGGAATAATCGATCCGACAAACAAGAGGGCTCCGCGGTGCGTCGATACATCGGTATTCGATTCGATACAGACGTTCGAATTAGAATCGATTTCCGTGATGTGTTCACTTTGGCTTGTTATGTTGTTAGGAAGAAAGGCTGTCGCTGTTGTTATTTGTTTTTTTAAGAGATTGGAATTTGATAAAGCTTGCCTAGTTGAGTTTACGTCAATAACTTACTTTTTTGCTTTAATTCAAATCGTCATGTGTGGTGGATGATACATGCTATTCAGCAAAGTTGAGGTGCCTTAAATGGAATTGTTTTCCAGCATAAAATTAGACCATACATCAATTCATGTCACACCCATCATCAACGAGTAAAAAATCATGTTATTACATATTTTTTCAGTAAACCAGTTTTTTTTTTTTTGCTTTTGCCCGTATCGTGTAGTTACGACTGTTACAGTCGCCTGAAAGATAAATAACCATTCAAATTCCTGAAATCAGTCCCATATGTTAAAGTGCACATTACAGAAAGAACAGTTTTTATGCTTGTTCTATACGTCTGCAATAAAATCCAGCATTGATTGTTGACATTTACAATTTTGACACAAAAATTTTGTTTCCCGCACGGAACGACATTAGGTAATTTTTTTTATATCTTCCTTTACCTAGATTTTAATGAAAATATCGGACATTATCAACATCCAATGTCTGGGAAACATTACGACTGCCATCGGCTTTTAGACATCAAAAATAATGTTTCTATCGATAACCATTGATTAGACCCTCTTGTCACATCAAAGACGAGAGAGTCTATTGTGTGACCTCCAATAATATTTCCAACAATTTTTCTCAAAGAATTTCTATAGCACGTTTCTTATACAATAATAGGATCAAACACGAAACCTCTCTGATTGTAATTGAATGGACAAATCGTAATGATATTGACGTGTAGAGTGATAACATGTTTAATGGTGACTTTGACGATCTGGTGATAAATGATGTGAATTAGTTGGACACATACCAAGTGTTACAGCCTCTTAAAATTATATATGATATACAAAGTAACTTTTGTAATAACACCGGACACATAAGTAATGCTGATGAATTTAAAAAAAGGCCAAGATTGGCATAATAAACATTAAATCTTTGCTAATGGCACATTAACGTATTATGTATTGTCATTTATATTCTTTGCGAAGTGAATAACACTCCTGAAAATTGTCTGAGTTCGTTTGAAGTCGTGCAGCATGATGCTGAACACATTGTTAGTTTATTGCACAAGACAACGTTTTATGCACCTTGAATCTTCGTGTTAACTTCTGAACCATCCATTATTCTTCGGAAACTGCGTGACTGTTTCACAAAAGTATCGTTCGATATGTTATAATAAGCACTATTGTTTTTGGCACTGCCGCCATGTCATCACTGGTCACTTGTCACGTTGTTCCACACTAATAAATATCCTTCACTCCTAAATGGGTTCGAAGAAAATAATAAATAATTACCATTGACTCTTGCAGTTTTTTACAAATTTAATGTTTTAGACATCAAAGGGGCCTGAGTGGTGTGTGCAATAATTGGTCAATGTTAGGAGGCAACGACGCATGGCCTGCGCACACGCAGTGCCAAATTGAAAATGGCGACAAAAAGAACATTGTTTATGTGACGCCTTATTAACGAGAGATTTATCGTTGACGTTCCTCTTAAAAGTTTTCTGTTGTTATTTTTTTGACGTTTTAGTTCTAAACCAGATGTTATCTTAGAGATTTTGGTTATTAAAAAAAAAATTAAGAATATTATTTTTACAAAGAATAAATTCTACCACAAAATACATTAACATGAAAACGGCGTCTAATAAAATAATGAGCTCAGCAGACCGTTGTGAACACAATCGGTCAATGTTTTAAATACAATTTTTTACTTTGACAAATTAAAATTACCCAAACCACGTCTCATGCGACTTTTACAATGACACATGAGCCATGCAACCAACTAGCTGTCACCTCCACCAATATTAAGAGCCCCCTAAAATACAGGATGTGTCTATATTAACTAGAGAATTTGACAGCAATAGAATTACGAGCAAAACAGCAATTTTTATTTCATTAAGTCGATATATCACGGAAGATATTCACGAACAAATAGAATGTGATGTTGGCACAAACCTCACACAACAAAGAGAGAGATAAATAAAATTATAGTACGGTGACAGGGATGTCAGTAACAGGAAAGATTTCGACGCAATCTTCATTAATATTGTTACACCTTGACGAATTAATTTTTCTGCCGTTGGAACAATGGATGAAATCCTAAATAAGCAACAATGCAATTATTATGATAACAGTAGCTCCTTATTCGGATTTAGTGGTATTTAATGAATAATTTCATATGAGGTGTCCCGCAGATAAGAAGCTTTATTAAGAGACAATTACCTAATTAAATTGATTTTGCAAAACCGATCACAATGAGGAAACAGGACTACATAATACACATTTCTACTATGATGGCAGCTAACTCACCAGCCTGTTACTGTCCCACTGCAGGTTAAAGGCCTCTTCTCATACAGAGAAGGTACGAGCATTGTTCACCACGCTTGCTCAAGACGGGGTGGTGATTTCAGACTTATATTAAGTATAAGTCCAGTTTTTCTCACGGTTTTTTCCGTTACCGATGTCAGTAATGTCCAAGATAAACTCAGAAAGTACATATGAATTGAAAAAGTCACATTGGTACTTGTCCGAATTTGAACCCACAACCTCGTACATGAGAGGCGAGGCCTTAACCACTTGGCCATCACGACATTACAAATTAATAATACTAATATAAAAACTGTCATGCTTTGACCTATTAATAAAGATGTTTTGATGTGTAACATCTTTAAAGCCTCTCGCTTTTCTGCAATCTGAGGGAGTGATTTCATGAAAAGGGACGGAAGTGTGTAACAGGAAGCGCGCGCTATTTGATTTGACCAATGTGCGCACGCGCTGCTAGAGTTGGCCGTCAGATGTTACCATTCCATTTTCCGAGAGATTGGTACTGTCAGCCTTGGCTTGGCTTTACAGTAGTCGCTTATGGTGTGTAACATCTGAAATCTTGCGCTCGTTTTTTAAAGTGACAGTGTTGTAATTACGGCCAGTGCCAACCCTAACGAAAACAACTGACATTTTCTCAAACATTGTATGAATATCGGTGCCATATGCATTGGCCTAATATCACGACCGGCCATTGATATAGTTAGTCCTTTTAGTATGGCGATAATTAACATATTACCCGCTTCTGAGATATAACATGACTTGCTCAGTAATAATACTGCCAGTGTGCGTGATTTCATAGTAAAATTGCAATAATGAGATCATTGTGTGTGTATGTAGATCAATTATTGTAATTGATTATTATTTCTTGGAGAACATTGGTAGTCTTCGCATACCGATTCAGTTTATCGTTTAGTATAAAATATGCAGTTACTGTTAAATATGTAAAACTTTATTTTTTTCCAGACTTTTATACATTGTGTAACTAGTATCTTCTTCTTGATCGCGTACTTCATTACTGAAGGACGTGTCGCTGAAAAGCCTTCGTTGTGTGTACTCGTATGATATTCTTCTACTTGGTTCCATGGTCTAATAAAACAAGGTCTGGCATTCCGGGACTAATACATGCTTACGTCACTATCCAGTTGCCACTCTATTGCAACAAAACACGATTAAGGAAAGATTTTCAGAAACCAAAGCTTTTAAATTGTCGTTTCGTGTGTCTAATCAAACGAAACAATTCAATTTAAACATAAACCAACGTAATTGTTAATTAAAACCTCATTGTTTTATCGGATTCACACAGGTAATAAAGGTGGTTGGGGAGTTATTATTACAAACTTCTGGTAACACAGATGTGATATGACGTAAACTTGTGTTGCCCACGTGACCATTGTGTTTCGGAATGCCATACCTGGCGAAGTATATTATTATAACATGCTTGGTTCGAGCCTCGGCTTCTTTCAGGGCGATGGTGACAGAGTCCAGTGAGAGCGGTTACTTGGTCTGACCAGCGGTTAGGTGTTATTAGTATATAGTTATTTCTTATTAAATAGAGACAAAAAAAACCTATGTTCTTTGTACCCACATAACTAGCTAGAGATAATGAATGTGGTTTCAATAATGTTAAGATGACACAAAGCAAAAACATTGGATAAAATCTGAAGATCGATTTAACGTTACCTACCGATAGCTTATATTTAAACACTTTGTTTAATTGAAAATAAATCTTGTTAGTCATCCACTAGTAAAAAATATTGCTGACAAGATAGATTCTGTTATTAAGAATAACAAAAAAAGCATATAGGAAACGGATGTTGTTATATTTGACTTTGTGTCTGCATATCTGTTTAGTTTTCAATAAAAAAATCACCAGACGTACATTAGTTTTCAAAAATAATATTCTTCTGTTCGAATAAATCGTAAAACTGTTAGTTCATGGATTTTATTAATATCTGTTGATTTTAAAATTGTATGTACTGTATGTATCATTGGTTGCCTGAATCAACTTCTGTTATTAGTTTCATTGCTGTTTTAAACATACATAATGAAAAGTATTACAGTAGGCAGTATTCTTAATAACAGAGTTATAAACAACTGATTGTATCTACAAATTCTGTAGCATCATTTTTTATGCTAAATAGTAGGAGGACCAAAGAAACGATGGATGGACTGTGTGAAAGAAGATATGGATAGGAAGGGGGTGACCACCGAGATGATGACTGACAGAGAAGTATGGTTAATGAAGACATGTTGCGCTGACACCAAATAAATTGAGGTGAAAAAGAATGATGATGAGTCTTTATTGTCTACAAATATTTACGATATAAATTCACAGGAATAAAAATTTATCAATGCACCTACGTTAAATATTTTCGCATCGTCTCTCTTAACATTTACTGTAGATTTGGCAGAATAAATTTTCCTTTCTGTTACGTAATTATCTCTCATTATTTCTGGAACTGTTTCCAGTTACTACGAACCGTGAAAATTTAATGCCAAACAATTACAGTTTTCAAGGAATTTTATGAATACTTTTCTAGTAAGGGGTGAAGCCGAAGCTTACGAATTGATCAATGAAGTAAAAAAAATATAAAAACGGAATAAGGATGAAGAACTACTGAACTACCACCAATACTCCACTATATACTGACACTTGAACTTACTCCTGCCCCCGGCTTCTTGACTTTACTTCTTCTACTGATACTTGAATTTAAAAACCTGATAATAACGATCGCAATAATATCGACAAACCAGGAACAAAAAAACAACATATTAAATGCAAATTCATTACCTAACAATAAGATAATAACGAACAATAAGTTTACAAACAAAACAGAAAAATATTTGATAAAAATGTGCCTACCGATAACCTTACTTATAGCTGTTGTTTTATGGTAAATAGGAAAATACCGCGCTCTTAGATAACCTAGAAAGGTAACACTGGGTTATTGTTCGTTTTTGAACTAACATTGGTACTGGCTTTGAAAAACAGGATAATTCAATTGTTATTGCAATTTTAATATTGTTAGAGTTACAACTTACAAATAGTGAGTCATCACTTAAATATTTCTAAACAACCTGCCACCATACGCAAACGAAAAGTATAAAAGTAAACATGTACCTATTCATGATCTTCATGCCCCAGATAACCCAAAAGTTTAAGATCAGTTCGATTTAAGAGGTGACAAAGTATACTCGTATATAGATTTCCTTAACAACCAAATAATAATGATTATAATAGCTACCACTGATATCTACTAACCTAAATTGACAGACATAATTTAATTGATAAACCAGACGAAATGGGAAACAATAAAACATTTAAACTACAAAAAAATATAATAATCTTTGGGTCACCGGTCGGCTGACCCATATTTTGGACATTCTGTAGACATCTAAAGTTCATATATATTATGGATTCTTTCATAATAATTTACTATTGCAACTGATTAGTCTCGCTCGACTTGCGGCAAATGATAATAAAACACTTGAATACTGCAGGTTTCTTTGAATTTAATATTTTAATTAATACAAGGTCAACATTTTATCTAAAATATCAAAACAAGTAATAAGATTGATTGCGGTTGGTAAGACCCGCGAATTCAGAGATAAACTAACCTTGAACCTAACAAAGGCAGGCATACTTTATATATAAACCAATGTTGCTGGACCAGATTTTACCTTAGGAAATACCCGCCAAACTACCTAGGTACATAAAGGATCATCTACAGAGATTAATCATTCAATTGAATCAGACAAGCAACAACACAACGGAACGGACAAACGGAATGATCCAACAAGACAGCTTACGTAGAAGAATTAAATAAAACCAAATCGGTCACTTGAACTTGCCCAGCAGTGGACCCACAAAAGCATTGTGAGGAAGATGTAGCATTAGCTTTTGTTCACACCCCAGCACGTGTGATCCGACTACCGTCCCTCAAAACGTCATTATTTGCATACCAACTGGTTCCGTCTATACGATATTAATCAAAGGTTTTATTAGTGAACATCAAAGAATAAGCACAATGCTAAGATCTCTTATAAGGTACCCTCAATACTATTGTTACTTTTGTCTGAAGTTGATTTATGAGCGGCCACTGTTGTTGGCCCAACGTATTGTGATGTCAGTTTTTGTTCGCCCGCCGACATTGTACTACCCCTTCGACGGTCCAGCGCGGATGCCTTTATTCAGGTTGATCTCACTTTGATGCTTCTAACTCGGTACAATGCCCTGTGTGAGTCACAACAGATTTTACATGTATGGAATTTGCATAATTCAAGATGTCCATGCTCGCGTCCATAGTAACCGTTCTAATGGATTTTATTTTTGCTTTTGACGAGAGATTTTATAGGATTCGTTGTATTTCTGACAACACTGGTTATTTATTCCAAGAGTGTCTTGGTAAAACTGTTAGTTGCTTCAGAATATAAAATATCTTAGTAATTTGGAAAAAATATAATATCTCTATCCCCCGCCCTAACCCTTGATAGTTTTCAATATCATACATAATCACATCATCAAAAATTCATAAGTAACACCGATTTTAATTTTACCTTCCCATCTTATAACCTTTTGTCCTTCATCAAGTCCTTGACCGTCCATTGTGAGCATTGTGCAACACAAAAGAGCGGCTGCGATTGAGCCCCGCATGTAATTTTCATGGTTCGCTCCTCACATTCACGCTTCTACATCCACTCGCTTCCAAATCATTACGTTCCTTACCTTTGTGTCTGCCTTCCCCGTCTTTATTACGCGGTAATACTTCATTGTACACATCTTATTCTTTATTAGACATAGCATTGTGAGCACTCTCTTGATTGGCTCTCAGTTTTTTTTCAACACTGTTTTGAGTAACGTTTGCGTCATCAATACTAATGATTGCAACCGGTAGCACAATACTTATTGTTGTGCCGGTTTTTATTTTGTCTGTACAACTTTTTTCTACGTCTTCAGAATTTACATCGTCATTACATTTAGTTGGATTTTTATTACTATAGTTTAGTAACAATAAAATATTGTTGAGATCAAACAAGAGTCGGTGGGTTGCGGTGCGGGCCTTACCGACTGATCAATAAATATGTCAAACTGATAAACAGTTTGCATAGATTATGATATCCCAATTATACGACGTGATTTATTCGTGAGTATTGACTTCATTATGTAATCTATTCTAATTTTGGTGATAGCTTGTGAATACGCGAATAGGTAGTATTAATAGGAGTATACTAATACATTAATGTAATTGTTTTTGGTTAGGGAAATACTGGCATACAATTTGCGACTATAGCAACCTTCAATTTAATTCCAAAAGTTGCAGCTGTATACGCAAATAGCACACGAAAGCGTGCTATCATACATTTATAAGAAATAAACCATCAATACAATAGATAAAATTTTATGGCTCAAACTACATATATAAAACACATATAAACAAACGTGTAAGAGATCTTTGTCCGGGCAAAGTTTTGTTCATAACGAAAATTGAAGTCATAAAAGTTTCATTATAATCTCAAAGATAGCAGAGCAGTCGTATGATTGAACACCGAGCAAGAAGTGCGCACGACCATCTCCGGACGTAAGGGGGACTATACACGCGCGACCCAACAGCTGTTTGAGACTGGACAAATATAAATGTCCTTGGTACATGAAATTTTGTAGACCAGATGTTTGTCATTTCATTTGATTATTAATAGAAAGAAGATTTTAAAATTAGGATTTGATTAAATTAGTTTTATTATCGACACTTTTGATTTTCACATTTAAGACCTTATTTATTCACATGAATTTTATCGTTGATAAATTCAACAAATTATTTCGAAAGCAATGAAACAGAAGTTTTATGTAATCCTTTATAATAACTGAAATTATTATCTAACTGCGATTTCCATTAACAAATTTACAGTAAATAAGGCTTTAAGTTAAATTGACTAGTCGTTTTAATTCTCTATCCTCGTGTTAGATTCTATAATGATCGTCATTCATAAAATGTGTAAGTTTAAGCTAAGCTTATTGAAAGATTGAAGACCGTTGAATTAAAATTGTGGGTGAGATTATAGTTATATCTTATTTTCTGTTCTTTATTTGCTATACAAAAATGTATAATTAGTGTGAGTCTTGACGTTGTCGATTGCATTATTTTATTTTACTATCCTCCTGTCTTTATCCCATTTGGGGTCGGCAGAGAACTTCTTTTTCTTTCTTACATCTCCATCGGTCGTCAGCTCAATGTTCACTTCCGTTCTAGTCATATCATCATTCGATTGGATTTTTCTATCAGATTTTGTTTTCCAAGTTAAATTTTCACCAGAAACGCAGCGACGTTACCAGTCGCCGTGTGTAGAGTTCTTAACAATCTAAATCTGGACACAATCCAGTCATAAAATATTGGCTCCAACAATAAAACAGAAGTGGTCCGTACTACTTCAACACTGGCAAAAGTGCTCTATATTCTTAGAAGGATGAACTTTTTATTACCATGCACTGTTTAATTTCTTCTAATCCAACAGATTATGGTATATTTTTGTTAGGAGTTTATATCTACAATGTTTTTGTTTTACATTTTATTCGTGCTATATTTTATATTGTTATCTTTCTGATCATTAATATGCGTAGTAATAACTTTGACTATTTTTGGTGATTTTGTATTTATGTTTATTCAGATTTTTGCAAAGATTACGCGGTAGATGTTTTTGCAACTTGGTAGTTTGGTTTTGATGGAAAATTATAAGACTTCGGAAAGAGTACCTAGGTGACAGATGTTAGCGATTAAGATAAACAAAGTTTTATAAAAAAGTGCATATATCTTGAGTTTTCTATTCAATTAATCTAGAATTATAGGCATTAAGTCGTTCTCATAATATTTTTAACTGTAAATACATTTTCCTCTGAACGCGTCTACAAAAAACTGCCAGTGTACCTAAAGCTAAATCTGAACAACAAAGCACCTACATAAATACCTAAACATTTATATAAGCTTCCATTTAACTAAGAACAAAGTGCTACGTCACTGCAGCCAGCCACTAAATAAATCAGACGAGAACAATATTACCCCTTTATTATTATTTTTTATGAATTATCGCCTACATCTGATCTCTTTTTATTTTCTTTTGTGTAGCCACCGGTAGCATTCATCATGTTAGCATGTTATTGTTACACTCTTTGTAGTGACGCCCCTAGATGTGACTCGAATTATTTTTGGGTTTCAGTTTTATCGATACTTTCAGTTGTTTCAGTATGATAGTTATTTCTTTATTTTTCATGTGAATAGAATGTTCTTCTATAGGATTTAAGTTTTTTTTAAATTCTAGTTTTCTATAAACACAATTATCCAGTCCAGCCAAGTGTATAAGATTTAGAAACAGAGATTTTTTGATGCACTGTATTTCTAGTGTCGACAGTATCTTTTTGTGATTCTAGTTACACTTGAAATCGCACTAATTCAAATTGACTTAACTCGTCTACAATCGGGTCCAAATATCGAATGATCCCATCCCTATTCGACATTAGTCATAAGAATTCGTTTTGTTCAACCGGCACGGCTCGTTTGTGCGGATTAAGACACCCTTGATAATATCCAAAATGGATTCTGGATTCCAACACATTCTTTCTATATCCCAGAGATTTGTAGGATCTTAGGAGTATTAGAATGCAAATGTGTCTTGTTATGTGTAGCAATGCATATTAATGTCAACAATTATTATTGTAAATGTGTGTAATTTGTTTCTTGTTATTTTTGTTTGTTTATGTAAGTGTTGTGGCGGTTTGTCGTTCTGCAGTTGAGGATGAAATGATTACTCTTTTGCTAATTGAACCAGCATCATTATTTTCTACCTTCTTTTTTTTTACTTCTTAATTGGAAAGCTACGTGTAAAAAGCTTTTCATTAGCTAACAATTTCAGCAAAACAATCTAGCATTAAGATACCTTCATCTCAAATTCTCACCGTTTCGTGAACTTCGACCCCAACATCCAACAATTATAATCACAATAATTAACAACCATAAAGATGACGAAATGAATTTCTCCGACATAAAAAATAATAATTTTACTCGTCTCTGAGCAAAGCTATGAAACAACCAGTTTGTTTATTACGAAACAGTTTCATAAAGTGTTAATAACAACAAACTAGTAGTTAGAGTTAAAGTAATTAACGCTAACCTTACATTATCTGCTATTAACAATAAACGTGGACATGCTGTTAACACACATATCGAGAACGCCAGCGTTATGGATTTTCTAATAGCGGCCGTGAACGTATGAATCCAATTATATTCTGTAGTTGAATTTCCTTTATGAACTAAATCAAAGAAAAAGAAAGTAGTTCACAAAGATGATCAAGATAATATAATTGATATGAAATTTCCATTAGTAGAATCTATTATAAATATAGTTACTGTATCATTTGATAAAAAATCTGAAGGTAAGACAGGTATTTTTCTCTCCGAACGATCGTATAACCGTTGTCAGTACAGAAATCGTCCACACAGTCATGAATGAACGTTTATAATATGTTATATTCGCGTTCACAAACTGAAATAAACGAGCGAACGGAAACGGCCGTAATATTAATAGATACGACAATTCTATTATTTTTATTCGTAACATATCTTGGTAGATTTATACGTGAATCTGGCTCGGCTCGGTATGGTAATGATTCCTAGAAGCTATGGCGTTTTACACTTAATTGAAATTCTTTAATGAGATCATTCATGAAATACGTTTTGTTTGTTTTGTGGGATATGATTATGAGATGCGTTTGGGAAGTTTTAATGTGTTGGTTCAGTTTCAGATATAAAAATTTAGGTGGACTATTTTTGCTTTAGGTGCATAATTTCGTTATTAATCAAAAGTTCATATAACAATTTGTATCCGCGTAAATTTTGAAATCTATTGTATTGATCATAATATCGCTAAATCATCGCCGTCAATTAGGCATGCACATTATAAAGTGCTAATCCGCATAGTTTTTTTGTCATTTCACTGCCCGCAAGCAAACTTTTTATAAATATCACGCGAAAATAAAAACTTTTGCAATTATAGGTGCCATTAACTTTAAATATAAATACCGCGCTCCAAGGTCTTCCAGTTTCGAATATTTTGGCGCCGAAAAAACTGACATGGCGCATGCCGGTAGAATTTATTGAAAAGAAGTCTTGTATCGCTTTGAACTATATGTAAATCATAATAAAAACCTATGGATCCCTGAATATCATCAAACATGTGAAAGAAAATAATTTATAGGTGATGGGAACATTTTGTGTTCTTATTTTTGGTCGGCAAATGTCATATGTATGACTGGGAGCATCTTTCATGTGGATCGCCACGCATTATTTATAAGAAACACTGTTCTGTTCATTGTTTCATAATAAAACATTAATTTTGTCAACAGCCACGGCTGAACGCACCGCGACAATATTAGAACTTCCGTTCGAGAAAAAAACTTTCGAGATTCGATAAAATGTAAGCGAATGTGACCGCTGAAGTATTTTATTATCATACTGAATTGTTCTATCATACTGAATAATGTGATTATGTCTGTATGGTTAAATTATGTTTATTTTCCAAGCTCACATTGAGGAACATAAACTTACGAATAATCCTGACAGAAAAGAAAGACATTTCCGTCTAGATTTTGCATTCCTCAATTTTTTTTACACCGTTATAATAAAATGCTGTGAAGGTAGATAATGTTTTGAAATAAAAAATCTTTTTAACAATAAAAAAGACAGAAAAGACACTTAAAAACTCCCAAGATTGCGGTCTCACTTGAAAATTCGATGGGAACCGACGCAAATGTCGTGTTCGATTCAAAAAGTCACCCAAACGGTTTCGCACACATGCAAATCTTGTACAACTCCCAACAAAAACAAAAAGCTCTTCAGAGGGACTCCGACAAAAACAAAACTACACGTGCAACTAAAATGGAAGCAAAAAAGGTCAACAATATGCCTAATCTACAATCCGTGTCACAGGCTAAAGGTTACGGAAGGTTGTACAAAAAACCACCACAAAACAAACCATGTTCAGACGAAATCGACCGTAAGTCACTCATCAGAGATTCGATTTTATATTCTATTTCATTCGTTTTAGGGTTTAAATTAATTATGATTTCAGGGCCAGGATCTGAGTGGCATTGTTCGTACCTTAGGGAGTAGTGACAACAGATTTTTGTCTTTTTTTCACTCATTTCACATGTGGCATCGCAATCCTGGACGATATGTGACACATGTGGCGGTTTTAAGTTACTTCACAATAATGACTGGCTCTTCAGTTTCTCATGCTTTGGATCTTGGAGCGTCCATTACGAGATTTCGGTTGAGTCTAATTCCAACTGGTGTCAATGTACCTTTCTTTTTGATGTTCACCTTTTACAGTTTTTAGTGGAATATGATAGCTCTGACCATCATTCAACAGGTGATGTTTATTTTGCTATTCGTGACAATTCGTATTCTTTCCAGAATCTTATTAATACGTAGGTCTACCAATAAGTGTTTTTGTTTCTGTTTCATAATATTCTGCTTTATTCATATCAAGCATTTCTAGCTCTTCAACGTCATCAGACACTTTTTCACTGGGTAAATTCAAAAGAATATCTTAAAGTTTAAAATGACATGAATGATGAGCCAAAATAGCCAGAGCGCTCCCTACGCTACGCTTCATCCAATACTTTAACGACACAAAACATAACATAATAACCATTGCACAGTAGTAACAACTACCGTAACATATCTGGACAATAAATTCAGATGCAGCCATAAATAGACCAATAAAAATTATTTTACGATACACGAGTGAGTTACATTAAGACAATGTTGAGGGTACATTACACAATGAAAACATTATGGTTTAATTGATTTGGCCACAATGCTCTTTATGTGAACACTGTGCGTAACAAAGATGTTATTGTCTATCAAGCAGACGTCTGGAAATACTTGACCGAAGACAAAATGGCTTTGTACCGATGGCAGGCGCCAACGGTAATTTAATATGGATTCTAATTAATCAGGTTTGATTCTGGTGTTGTGTTTGGGCAGCGTGGGATACATTGAGGGGTTTAATTTTTTGATTGGTTGTTAGATTAAAATATTGCTTAGTTTAAAGTAGAAGAAAAATCATCTTTAAACAGAAGTTACATGCACAATATATTATGAATTGCATTCCTTAATGTGAAATAAGATGGAAGATTTACAAAGACAATCATGATCACTGTGGAGACCCTTTTTTTTTTTGACGGTGGGAAATTATCAAATAACTTCTCCCGCTTTAGGCGGAGTGGGAGGGCGTGTCAGACTTTTACTGACTAAAACCCACCCGTGTTCCTTCCGTTGCCTGTGTGCCGGGGCCGCGATATCCCTTTCGGACCAACTCGCAACCCTGGCAGGACTGTGGAGACCCTGTCTGGCACAGTAATGTAGGTGAGAGGAAAAAGGCTTTAATTTGACAAGTTTATCGAAATACGAACCGTCTACTTGCCTCAGACTAAATAAAAAACCAAGACGAAGCGTTGTCAACAGTGACGTGAGGCCGGTTTCGTAAACATGTGTGCACTTAGTGAGGTGTAGTTTGATTGTAAATGTGTGCGTGTGAGCGTGTATGCACAGAGCGGCGGTGTAGTTTTGGCATGCTTCACTGTATTGTTCGCAGCGCTATGTCATGGTTTTTTATTTAGTCCGTATTTTTTTAGAGCTAGCAGGCCAGAACGGCTGGAATAAAGGTGCTAATTCGTGTTTCCGTCATCAACTGTACCTACCTAAGAATCCATCTTCTATTGTTTCCGTGAATTAGGAAAATGTGGTATTTTGCTATACAAACGACATCTTTAAGTCTATCTATGTGGTATAATTGTGCTATACAAACCACACCTTTTAGATTATTTACCTATTAAAATCGTATATCACTCATATTAAATAAATATTTTTGAACACTTACATCTGAAAAGCGTAGGTACTTCTAATTATATTTGACTGCTTTAGCACTAAATTTACGATTTACAGTTACTATTGGTTAGTAGGTAGCTCATTTGCTGGCATTATTGACGTACTGTTTGTTCAAATCCTACGTGGCGTTGAAAAACTGATCAGACCGCAGGACCGCAGACAGAAACTATGCTATATTGTATTAGGGCTCCTATTGTATTGTACCTATTGTATTGTAGGAAATAAACACTTACCACACATTAGTACCAGGTTATTCTAGTAAAGATTCCTATGAGGATGTTATTTACCTGAAACAAAAATATTAATATTTATTATTGATCAGTGAATAACTTATTACATCCTATTAGTAACGTTATAGGTACGATAATTTTCGACAACAGTTTTATTTAGGTATCAAATGTTTTTCCTTTTCCACATTTTATAACAATGAGAGATGACTGAGAAAAATCTGTAAAGAAACTGACCACTTTCAGTAACCTTATAGGGTTTTAGGGTTGTTCTTAGTGAAACCCTATGTGCAAGTTGCTAAAAGTGAAACAATTTTTAAATGAATATGTTCTCATTTAATAAATCCTTGTGCACGGAAACACTTAACAATAAAATCAATACATTTACTCAATAAATCTTAAATAAATTAACAAAGCACCCACATGGGTCTCATAAAAAATGGCAAACGCAGGATTCGAATAGAAATTCGATATTATTTTTTCCCAATACGCGATGTGTCCAGATGTGTTAATGCACTACATGTGTTCAGTTTATCTCCAGTACAATACGGTTGGATGCCTGCTCATGCCTTGTCTTGCTCGAATTATTTATAGATACCATTCCATCTTTTGTTTAATTATAATATGAATCAATTTTTTCCACTGGGATCGTAGACTGGTACGCTTATGTAGCTGTGCCTGATCGGTGACTCACCGTTTTTATCATGGATTTTTTAGGTTTATGTTTTGGGTTATACAAACCTGCCTATTGATACATTATTTTGGGATCTTCCCTGATCTTCTGCTAATATAGAAAAGGTTCCAAGGTTGCCTGGAAGAGATCGCAGAAAGCGATAAGGCCGCCCATTGTATGTTTTGTAGTGTTAAATTTATTATTTACTATGTAGTTTCTGGTGTACAATAAAGTATATATAAATAAATAAATATAGTAGGGTAAATCTCTAAATAACATCAGAATAATGAGGAAATGCTTACCCAAATTGAATATACAAATATGTCGATAATTAGGTACAGGCGTCCGTTTATGTAACAAATATTTGCCGTCAGCGAAAACAAAAATGAAATAGGAGTAAATGGAACTCAATATCCAAGACTTGAAGAACTTGCAACAAACAACGATGATCTAGCCGTATCATCGTTGTTTGTTGTAAGTATATTATATTTGGGTTAGCATTTCCTCATTATTCTGATGTTATTTAACTACATAACGTTTGTACTACATAACTTAACACTGACTATATTAATACCAAATCTTTCACTCCCTTAACAGTTCCTCTTAATGGACTTAATATAAACATCATTACTCAGCCCTTATTTCATCCCCATCTTAAATCAGCAGATGTCAATGATCAGCATCGTTAAGTACGCACGACGAAGGATGAAGCTACGCATTTCCATTATAACCTGACCTCTCCTTGTAGAAAAAGCCTGTATTAATGCGAGGTCATGTTATACTGGAATAGTATAGCTTGATATGTCGGCCAAGAGACATTCTAAACAATAGTTTTAGTGAGTGTAAAATGAGCCGATACTTGATAGTTTCTGTAGAGCCCATAAAATCTGTCATTAGTTCCATAAAAGGGAAGAACCGTGTGGAAGGAGTTATGTTCAGGAAATGAAGGCAAAGGGCTCTTTATGAACTGTTTGTTAGGTTATGTCAAAATTGGAGTGTCCCTTTTGGCCTGTAAGTAGGAGTCGTAGATAACGGTTTGGAATGAAAATGTGAGGAACGTGCAAGAAAATGAATTGCAGCATTTGCACTCACTGGTGGCAGCTTATATGTATAAGCTAGAACATTAACGTGTCTTATTTTTTAAGATAATTTGAAAATAATCAGTAAAGAGATAATATGTAGACTGGATCATTTTCTCATCAGCGATGAATCTGAGTACTATACATAGTGATGGACTTGCCATTTCTTGTCCATTTGGAGGTTAATTAAATAGGAGTATAAAAACTCAATTTTATCATTGATCGTCGGAATTAAACTACGAACTCGAAAATGCAGTTTTTGTTGCATATGTACATTTTTTACTTATACTTATATCTATGCCAAATGCTACGCAAAAGCTTTATGAAGTTTTTTTTATAAAAAAAAAATGTGGAAGTAGTTTCTAGACAAAGATAATATTATATGATATGAAGGAATACGGTATAACAAATACTGGAACATAATTTGCAGCACCTATTTTAAGAGTATACTACTGAAAAAAACCCTGTCAGACGCAAGTCTGTGAACGGAAGTTCTATAACAAACGCCTTGGATTATTATGATAACATTTTTGACCATAAAATTGAAACTATAACGTACATAGACGCATAATAAAGAGTTTTACGATCTAACATCGAACACAAACTAAATATCTACAGGATGCAGGATTATCAAACAATGTATGTATGGCTTTAATCTAAGAAGCAGTTAAAATATTATAGCGTTTTTATTATAATAGATTTTGTGGGGAATTGATATCAAGGTTCTTTAAAGCATATATCGAGATTTTCCGAGGATGATATAAATTGGTATGGGACACTATTTTCAACTAGTCAAATTTTTCGGTATACAAGTATGTAGAAGGATGGAAAAAGCCTTTGGCATTGTTCTATATAGACTTAGCAGTGGGATGTTACAGCCTTTTTTTTTTTTTTTTTTGGATTGGAAATCATCAAATGACTCCTCCCGCTCTGGGCGGAGCGAGAGGGAGTGTCAGACTTTTACTGACTAAAACCCACCCGTGTTCCTTCCGTTGCCTGTGTGCCGGGGTCGCGATATCCCTTTCGGACAAACTCGCAACCCTGGCAGGCATTGGCCCTTACGGACCCCGTCAGTTGGTGCTAACATCTCTTTGAGGCGCGCCGTCGACCCGGGCCTGGACCTAATCGGACGGCGAGCTACCCATTGCCCACCGTCCGCAAGCCCGCGCCTACGGTGGCCGGAAGTCGGCTCGCGACTCCCGACGCCCGGGGCGTCTCCTGCGGGGGATGTTACAGCCTAGAATAAATCTAATATTGGTAGGCACCAGTCTGATGTTTGCAATGGTCAAAGATAATAAAGTACCAAATGTAGCAGAAGAAAGTGTCAAAAGCAGAGATGATACCCATCATAGTTTGCAAATGATAATTTTGGATATAAAGACAGGGTACCTACTACTATCATTAATTGGACATGAAAGATTTTACTAATGATCTAGGTAAGGATGGTTTCATACCGATCGCTATTTGATACGCGACGATAATTTTCATTTAATGCTCATAAAATGATAGTAATTTATGTCACATAATTGGCGCTTAAACACTATTCTTAAGTACACATCAGTATGCAAATTAAATTATAGGGTCATAAATTACTACCCCTAGTTCTTATAAACATGACTTCGTTAAACGTTTAATAAATCTTTGCTGTTAATATTACAAAGGGACATTGCGATCGTTTTTGTCGTGTTTTCTGGTGATCTGCTATACAGGTATTCCTAGTGCAGATACCACACTCACAAACTTTGTCATGTAATTTTTAAGCTTGTTTTAAATAATTTATCATGTCATTGTTTGTGAAGAGAAAATAAATTATTTGAATTTTTATTTGTTTTTAAGGTAGAATCACGTAAGTGTCAACCACTCCTGAATACCGTATATCTGTGAATGTTTTATTTTGTGCTACTCTTAAGCAATCATGTTCAACATATCGTACTTTTCCAATCTTTCTGCTTTCTACAATGTTACTGGGCTGCTTATTTGTCTATAGCAGTAACTGTGAAAACCATGATTCCTCTTTCCTTGCCAAGCCTTCTGCCCACCAACAAAATTCTTACATATGTCTTCGAGAAATGCTATTAATAGAACCTACCTACATTGAAGTCTATAATAATAAAGTCATAATTTCCCATCTGCCCAATAATATTTTCATAATAAGCAAAACTGAATTAACCTTTCTACTAAACAAACACGTGCAGCCGGATTTTCCTCCTGCTTTTTCCAGAGCCAACGATATAATTATTCGATTCTAAATAAATCTCTATACAATAAATGAGCAATATGTCAATCGATTTTGTTCCGACAGGCATTTTTCTCTCGTTCAAACAAACAGATGTCGGTTCGATAGTAACATGTTTACTTTCAAACGTCACTTTAGCTATAAATTATAGGGAAATCACATTAATCTTTGTTTGACTCAATTTTGGAGCGGTTCGGACTATCTTGCGTTACTGAGAAGTTTGAGAATGACAATACTAAAATATTATGAGGATTTTCTTGGAACGCGTTGGGATGAAAATATATCATCGGGTTTATGTAGGTACGTACCACTTTAATATTAGAAGATTATAATGAATCTATTGATACTGTTTTCCATGTAAGTTGTGCACAAGTTTTAGCAGGTGTGTGATATATTCACAAAAATAGAAATGTCGAATCACGTCTGTCACTCCAATCGATTTCTAAGTCCCAGATATCGATCCCACAAATATTAGGACAGTCATTAATAATAAGATCAAACTTGACTTGAAACTCGAACAAGACCCTGTTTCACACGTGTCCCATAAAGGTATTTCTTTAGAACAGGGTCGAATGTCCCTCGACAATTGTACAGGAAACTCTTTATTTTCTATATCCACGCAGGAGAAGAGACGGCACGTAGAAGACATGCATTGTGAGCTCAATATGGGGATGAACAATGGAAATTATATGGTTCGTATTGATAACACTGCCAAGTTATATAGGTAAATTCAACAGAATATTATGCCCTACGTATAATTGTTGTACTATTTTGGAATATCCATGTCGGAGCTCTCTCAACTGACTGCGGTCCTCAATGTTTAAAAGTAAACGCTGTGAATCCGCGACGGTTTCGTCGCGGATTCACAGCGTTCGAATTTCGAAGTTATGTTTGGAGAATAATCTAATATGGTTATTCTCCAAACACTAATTAGTATGATGTATAGGACAGAATCATTGTGTCCTTACCTATTACTCTAGTTTCTCTTCAATTTCTATCGCTCTATTTGAGAGTACTATCAAATATTATATGTCTTGTATTGAAACTTTTACTCATTTGGCAGTCACCCCATTCTTGTTATTTGAACAGTCTTCGGGTATTATTTCTACGCGTGCGAAACGCTGACAAGCAGATGCGATGGATATACACGGAAATCGTAATTAGTTGTAAGTTCATTGAACCTTCCAAAATACTACTGGCTATTAGTGGCTATCTACCATAGAATAATTATATTTATTATGAATAAAATAAATACATCAATTTAATATTAACAATATTGAAGCAAAGATCCAATAGCTAGGAAATCCTATGTAGTTTAAATAGCTCAGGTACGGGTAGATCAGTTTGGCAATAATAAAAATGCCCTACACCAACCGGGGGTTGACCTTGGGTGGACATGCATAGTGCATACAGGGATAATCGTCGGTTGGTGCCTCATTTCATTAAAACGCCTAACGGGCCTCTGCGAGTTGGCTTCGGCCCCTCGTACGCCTTCCAAAGGTCCGGGACCCCAGGGTTCCGAGAAATGTCAAAGACACAATAATAATGCTAAGAATAATAAGCAAAACGATTCTTAAAGGACGTAGCAACAAGCCATCCCGACAAACACATGAGAATTCAACCAAGATCTCCGATTTGCCTGCCACAAAAAGCATGTTCCACTTGGCACCGTCAATTCTTTCCCCACCGACAATGGCACTTCCTTAGCATTCTGTAGTCGCCCTTCAATAATTGCGCAATAACTACACAATAAAACACGTGCTAGCAAACAGAAGGGTTCCGTACAACAAATAATAGGGACACCTAAAATGCACACCTACTGGGGATTCTTTCGTTTGGCTGGGAACGGTACAAGTGATAAGCTGAAGCGGAATTTTAGGAGCATGTGAACTTACGGCATCGGTATCTATAGGAAAAAATACCTACTGGCCATTGTAAAGATTTAGAATAAAGAGGTTTACCGGTTTAATAGAATAGTCCTCCAGACCGGCGGCCAATCTCAACGGTGACTAGCCTTTCGCGCGGGAGATATTACAGTGCAGGTGCACACGCAGACACAGTCTTCCCTCACTCTCATATCCGATGGGACGGCACGCAATCCGACACGATCGGAGAGACATCAGGTGCAGGACCAACGGCTTCTCGTGCTTTACGAAGCACGGGGGTATCATACCGCCAACTTCCAGATCCCGGGCTGTGGCAAAACCCAATAACACTTAGCCCGACTGATGAGCGTAGGGTCCCCTACGCTCAGCAGACGCGCTTGCAACGACGAGACCAATGGGGCTGTTAAAACTGCACGGTTACCGGTTTAAAACTAAATGGGATCCTCCCGATGGATACCTTGTGGTTGGAAAAACTGCGACGTAACGCAGGGATTTTTGTTTGAGCTTCCCAGTCCGCTGCGCAAACTTGTTTAGAGTGTTTTAAATTGTGACACAATTGATTCAGCTCTGTCGTGATTTGGGACCACTACTAACAGTAAAGGCTCCTCTAGACAGGCGCAAAGCGACGGCACGACGCGACAATTTCCTTGAAAATTTCACGGAAATTGTTCCATCGGTGTCGCATCGCGCCTGGTCGCGAGAGCCTTTACGTCCGAAGTGTCAATTAACCGTTTTCATTCGAAAAAACAGTTCTTTCAATTTATAAATGCTAGCTGCTACTCTGAATATTACTTATTCCTTCTAAGCAAGCTAAATATTTATATAGTAGTGGATCAACTCTACTCGAACGAATGTTCACGCTTCAGGGGGAATAATCACTATGTATGAAATCCGTATTTTATGCCGAAGTTACGGGCGCTTCCTACTGCGTAATCACTTACGGACATAAGATTAGTTCAGGGCCCGAACTAAGAGTAAATGACAGTACGATTTGATAGTTGTCCCGTCCCTATTATAATCTCGATGTGTTTTTGCTGGTCCGAAAAATTTTATTTGTCACTTGTTTAGACGGATTCGGAACTACCTTTCGGACAGGTTCGTATCTTCGTTGACGGACTTAGAGAGTTGACCCCCAGGTCAATGTTGCTATTGGGGTCTAAACCTGCGACTAGCCTCTTCAGTCTGACATTACGCTGCTGAGAACTGTTTTATAAACTCGCGCATCTTTTGTAACTTAAAAACCAATTCCTCTTTGTCCTTTTCTAAGACCCAATGAAAGAAACGGAAGGCGTTGTCTACGGGAATTGTGGAATTATTTGAGGGTTAACTCGAGGGCGCTATCCATTGTGGGGCCGTCAATGAAATTTATTTAGCATAAAATTCTGTTCAAATAAATTTTAAAGAGGTGTTAATGCGTTTGGTGAAGTATGCTAGTAATGTTTGTTGTTGGAGTAAGTAAGTTGAGTTATATGAAAAAAACTTATTGCAATTATTGCGAAGTTGAGAAAAGGGGTTGATTTCTAAAGTAAAGTTTGGGTCGATAACAGAATAGTAACTTTTATTGTAACAATAATCTACGATTTTTGAAACAAACGTTGCTTAAAATTAAGTAATGATTAGCGACTGTTTAACCATACATTTTTGACGTTTGAACGTCACTCAACTTTAACAAGTTCAGTGCCGAGACTGCCGGGAGCCCTTCTGGAGGGTTCACTCAAGTCGCATTTGGGATGCCGGGAGCCCTCGCGGAGGGCTCATTTTAAATGTAGGTTTTCTTAGCAAACTCGGCATTATAAACTGTGAAAATAAAAGCAGTTGTATATTTTAACAAGATTTCAAACCGGCATAACGGTGACACTCCTCGGGGGTTAACTTTAGCGCAAACGTGATGCCGGTGACCCTCCTGGAGTCAACTTGCAATATGTATGGCAGCATGGCGTGTGAGCTTTATGAAAAATGGATGGAGTCGAAAGTGTTAAGCAACGTTTGTAAATAAACCCCTAGATGAATATTATAGTTATATGATCCTTTAATCGTCCACCTAGCATACAGGGTGTATCAGAAAGGTATGGTCAAATTTAAGGGTGTTACAGAGTCCGGTCACCGTAGGCGCGGGCTTGCGGACGGTGAACAATGTGTAGCTCGCCGTCCGATAAGGACCAGGCCCGGGTCGACGGCGCGTTGTGTTCCACGCGCGCCTCAAAGAGATGTCAGCACCAACTGACGGGGTCCGTAAGGGCCAATACCGGCCAGGGTTGCGAGTTTGTCCGAAAGGAATATCGCGGCCCCGGCACACAGGCAACGGAAGGAACACGGGTGGGTTTTAGTCAGTAAAAGTCTGACACACCCTCCCGTTCCGCCCAGAGCGGGAGAAGTTATTTGATTATATCCGAAACTCAAAAAAAAAAAAAATTTGTTACAGAGTTACAGACGATCAAACTAAACAACTTTCTCCATGCTACTATCATCGTAATCAAGAAAAAAATATCAACTTACTGTCCCGTACAAAGCTTCAATACATATCTACTCCACCCAAACGTATGGGAGGGCTGATAACTTTATCTCGATGTTTACATACATCTCATCCGTGCTTCGGAAAGCACGTTAAGCCGTTGGTCCCGGCTGTCATTCGTGGATCTTTGACAGTCGTTACGGGTCGTCAGAAGCCCGAAAGTCTGACAGCCAGTCTTACCAAGGGGTATCGTATTACCCAGTTACTGGGTTGTGGAGGTCAGATAGGCCGTCGCTCCATGTAAAATACTGGTTAATAGCTGCATCCGGTTAGACTGGAAGCCGCCCCAATATAGTTGGGAAAAGGCTAGGCAGATAAATTTTTCGATTTTGGTCCTATGGAGAAAGTTGTTTCTGATATACGAAATAGGACCAATCACCAATCTGTTAATAGGTACTCGTTGCAGACGGGATAAGTACCGTTCTCGAAACTTGACGCTATGCTATCCTCAACACTGTGATGAATAACTGTTCTTGGTCTTTTGTTTCATCATGAGTCAGTAAGATGACTGTTTCAGTCAACTGGTATACCTACCTATTACAACTCTTAAGAAATATCCTTATTCTCCTCCTTTTCATCAGGTAAGTACCTAAAAGGTAGGTACCTCAAAAAAAGCCTCAGACGTCATACCTAAATGTATTATTCACACCGCACAGTGATCCAAATCGACAAAGCTAAGGACAAAATACGAAAATTTCATTCAATAAGCATACTACGTATTTCTATTACACATGGTATTCACAATGGGACGAACAAAGCGGAGACGTGGAGGGAATTAATAAAAAAAAATCGAGGGCAAAGGTAGGGTGGCGGTAATGCTGCCAGTTTGAGTCAACCGAATGTCACAATGGTGACATGAGACGTGACCTACCTACGTGATTTGGCCGGGTAGTCCCAAGTATTTGTCTTGTAAATCGGATGGGTGTGGCGGATAAGAATCCTAATAATAGGGTTATGGTGTCTTTTTCTTTTACGGATTTTTCAGCTGGGAAAGTTTTTTGGAAGAGTGTGTCTTGGGATTTGAATTTAGATTATTTTAGCAGTTTGAACTAGTGCCTGGTTTATACGATGGCAGTGACATTTTTTTTTGTGTTTGGCGTTGGGAAATTATCAAATAACTTCTCCCGCTCTGGGCGGAGTGGGCGGGTGTGTCACTTTTACTGACTAAAACCCCCCCGTGTTCCTTCCGTAGCCTGTGTGCCGGGGCCGCGATATCCCTTTCGGACAAATCTGCAACCCCGGCAGGTATTGGTCCTTACGGACCCCGTCAGTTGGTGCTGACATCTCTTTGAGGCGCGCGTGGAACATAACACGCCGTCGACCCGGGCCTGGTCCTTATCGGAGGGCGAACTACCCATTGCTCACCGTCCGCAAGCCCGCGCACGATGGCAGTGACTGGGCCCAGAATTTCGGACCCAGTCAGTGTGTTCATGCAGACGAAATAGGCAGTAAGTCAGGCGGGTGATGCTACTGGGCCCGAAAATAGACGGGTAGGTTAGTCAACTGGACTTACTTGAGGGCGCGAGATCGGCACTGGACCCGGTTGAAACTATTGTCTACACGAGCCCAATTGTAAGTCAACCCTGGACTGATTTACTGAAGGTACTGGCACATTAGTGGGGTTGTATAAACCTGCCTTAAGTATTGTGTTCTTAACGAATTTGAAAAACGAAGTACAATATTGTGAGGACTCATAGTTTGAAGGAACGTCATTGCCCCGTACTAGAGGATAACACAAAAAAAAAAAAAAAAAAAGACACAAATCTATAAAACTGCATCATTTCTATCTCAGAAATGATTAATTACCAACATTTTTTTTCACTGTTAATTAATATGTATCTAATTACCGGTTGTATAATCAACATGAGAAGGACCTCATAATATGATCATTAGCGAATATTAGCCAATTTGTTGCAATGTAACAAATGTACTCAAATTAAACATGATTGCCTGAGATTACGACATTGCTGCTTAGAAATTATAAACCTACTAACCCATTGACAAGATTTATCATACATGACATAGCAATAAGTATATAGTAACATAACATAACATCACGACTGTAATATCGAAGGGTTGGGCAGAGGTGTACTTATAGTAGGCACACTCACATTTCGCCAGCTATGTTTAAGTCCCATGTAATAGGTGGCGAGAATATTGCCATCAACTGGGCACAAATCCAGACCCCGGGCTAAAATTCTTGATGGAAAAACCCGATAACACTTAGTACCTATAATAAGTAGATAAGTAACTTTTTTTTTTTTTTTGTGGGTGGCAAATTATCAAATAACTTCTACCGCTCTGGCCGCTGGGAGGGTGTGTCAGACTTTTACTGACTTAAACCCACCCGTGTTCCTTCCGTTGCCTGTGTGCCGGGGCCGCGATATCCCTTTGGGACAAACCCGCAACCCCGGCAGGAAGTAGGTACATAGTACCTAATGTAACATTTATTTATCGTAGTGTTGTTATTTTTAAAGTATATTTAATTAATTTTAAACTTTTTTAAACTGCTTTGTTGAGACTTATAATTTTGGTAAGTAAACGCGTATTTACCAAAATTATAAGTCTTATGAAAGCAGTATTATTGAACACGAATAAGGAAAATGAATTATTAGTTATAGGTAATCAGACACAAACATTATGTAAGAACTATGCAAAAAAAAACATTAATAATAAATGTAGGTAAGTATTGGCACATCAAACAAAAATAATTACGTTTGTAGAACGTGTAACGAAATCAAAATACTTTCGAAAAGCATTTCGGTCAAAACCAAAGGTTGTTTATTAAAATCTAAACGAAAAACCCACTCAAAAACACATTACAGGCAGCACCCGTTAACTTTGAAAAGTCATAAACATTAAAAGTCGCACCGTGACCACAGTGTTTGATTTAAAACATCTGAGGACAAAAACCACATCCTATCGATTTTATAAAAAATATTAAAAACTAATAAATCGGTTATTAAAATCAACCGCAACTTCGATTTTATGAACTTTTCGACGTTGCCCATTTAGTGTCTATGGTTAAATAGATCTATGGTTACTTTTTTTTTAATATTCCTCGCATCCGGTGCATGCAAAGGTTTATATTCGATTGGATTTACGACTGTTTTCATTGCGTGGTGTTTTAATATAAATACGTTGCCCGTTTCCTGTTGGTTAATAACAAAAATAATATTTATTAAAAACAATTGTTGTAGTTATCCTAGTTACTGGAACTGGTACGCGTTTATTATTGTAATGTTTTAGGTTTGTGGGTATACGTAGGCTTCCTGATGTGCTTTGACGGTTGTAAAGTTTCTAACAACTGAGTGTCTAAATGAAAATGGAAGGAAAATAATGAAAGTTCTGAAGTGCCGTGTCCGTATTGTACTTATTTAGGTATGTCCCTAGTAATTTCTTAAATAAGATCTATTAAAAAACTAAATTACATTACAATCTAACCTAAAAATTATTGTTTTTACGTTGTGGCCAAAGTGAATAACTATTTGTAATCCATTGGCAATAAAAAAAACTTTGGATAAAATAGTTACACAAATTTGCAAAATTAATATCCACAGTGGTTAAAACAGTTACTAAATTAACATCCTAAATAATTTTCCGCGAAATTTTCAATATTGAAAGCGGAAACTTAGAAGATAACACGGTTTCCTCGAATCCTCATCTTTCATCTACTTACTTTCATATTATTTATTAAGTGTTGATAGTAGCCATCATATTTTAATGTTTTACCTACATCCACTGAACTGTAACACTACCATTAAATTCTACTGCTCATTTCCGAAACAGAAAAAAGTCAATAAAAAAACAATGTCATTGACACTGTATTTTCTCTAAAGTGGACACAGTGTAAAAATTATAGATCAACAAAAAATATGTTTCAGTAAAATGAAGTTCAATCTGCCTAGCCTTTTTCCCAACTATGTTGGGGTCGGCTTCCAGTCTAACCGGATGCAGCTGAATACCAGTATTTTACATGGAGCGACTGCCTATCTGACCTCCACAACCCAGTAACTGGGTAATACGATACCCCTTGGTAAGACTGGTGTCAGACTTTCGGGCTTCTGACGACTCGTAACGAATGTCAAAGATCCACGAATGACAGCCGGGACCAACGGCTTAACGTGCTTTCCGAGGCACGGAGTAATATGAAGTAAGTACATAATATATCGAAGAGTATGCTATGTATGTTTGTCAGTGTGTATGTGACTCGTAAAACGGAGGCGCTAATTGATAAGTGTCGTGGCGAGCGGTGATACGCCCTGCGTTTGACAGCCCGACAACTGAACGAATTTCCTATACTAATGCTGGTCACAGAAATAGCTTAGAACATTCCTAGCACTCATTACCATCAAAAATACACGATACGAATTTGTATGGAATATTTTGCCATTTTTTCAAGCACTGTGGTCTTTTTTCGGGTAAGTTTTTGAACAAAACAGAAGGATATTTTTCAATTATGTTTTTTTTTAACTAATTTCCTTGTTTTAATTCATTGCCCTGTGATTTAATCCCCTTGTTCTATAATTTTTCTATGTATTATAGATAGATCTATGCAAGAGGAAATGATGTCAAAGAATAGTGCTTAAGATGACGGTGGTTGAAAATTACCGTAGTTCAAACTGCAAAAGTCGATCAAAATACGATAATAACTAACCAATAAGAAAATTTCTTTTTAAATTGTTATTGTATTATGTACCTATATTCTTATTTATTTTTAGAATATTATATAAATAAACATCCAATGGTAAGCGCATCACTTGAGAACAGCTGGGCCGATTTGGCTATTTTTTATGCTAAAATGTTCATGATAATCTGAATTCGATTTTTATGGAAATAGATTAGGATTAGAGTTGCTTGCAAAAATTAGATAACTAGGGACAAAATTAAAGTATGTACTTTTTTCTAAAGATTGAATATTTGACAGTACGTCTGTCAGATCAGCTAGTAAAATATAATTACATAATAATTTACCTAAAGATGGCGTATGGCGTTAAAATATGCACAGTAAATAAGTATACAAGTTCTTTAAATCATTTTCTGCAATCGATTCATTAAGCCTGCATACAAAGTTCAATAAATTAATTTCTCAAACATTCCCTCCCTCATTAAGACAAAAAGTCCCAATTAAATAGTCCCAAATGCGTGCATACTTTATTTCAAGCGACCAATCGTATTTCTCGAAACCTCACTGTCGTTAACAAATTGACACGTTTTTATTACTAAAAAACTGGGGATCATTAAATGAAATTTAAGAACGGAATAAACAGTGTTCCGAACGCCGAACGATTTCGACAAACAACAGATCAATTCCCGTTAATTTACCGCCTACTTAATTTTTAAATTTAATTGCGGTAATTTCGAAGTCAATTTACCTCGACAACAATGCTGTAGCAGTAAAATTTTACCATTGTGGCGGTCATTGTAAAAGTTTTACCGTTTGTTACCGCTTGTTACGTAAAGAGCTATACTACCAATTAAGGAGTGTCACTTGAATTGAAATTCGTCGTAGGTAAATGAGACTGAGACTGAGTGAATACTCAGTGTTGAGTACAACCTACTTGAACATAATTTAGTAAACTATTTGAATCTTGCAAGCCACTTTATTTGTCTGTGTATTTTTTTTCCTTTAGAATGAGTAAGTAGGTAGTATGTTGTGCTCCAGTTACTAATTAAATAAATTAGTTATTTTAACATTTTTAACAACATTTTTTTTATTTCCAACAATCAACCTTTGATTTATCTTAGACTGTCAAGTCACTAGAAATATTTGAGTAGGTAACAACAGGTGTTGGTGAATTACAGAATTAATTGATAATAAGTTTTATTAAAATGTTCGTAATGAAATAGTTATGCAGACATGTAATTAAAGAGATAGTGAAGCAATTTAATATTTTATTGAAATAAGTTAGGTACTCCAAGTGATAATCTTTTCCTAATATTATTTAGTTTATTAAGTTACGTATGGTAAAAACACACCGTACCATAATGTAAGTAGCTACTTAAACTACAGTTGTACGGTAAGTATGACTACCTATATCATAATTTCTAAGTAAATTGGGTAGGTAAGTGAGGTTTGTAATAGGTATGCAAGTTAGTAAATATTCGCGAGTTTCGGTTTATGTTGTAACAAGTAAAATAATTACGTAAATTACGAAGGACCTATTTGCTAGAAGACGAGGTACGCACCTGGTCTCATTCATTGAAAATTTCCATAGTCTGCAAATAATTGTGAATAAAAATCTAAATTTACATTAAAATTATATTTCTAAAAAAATAATGCCGTAAATATTTACCTAATGCATAATTAAGTCCAAAAAAAACGTAGGTACAAAAAAACCTTTGTAATGATTCAGGCAAGCGAATAATCTATTGTATCTTAAATAAACACATTTGAACATGTCAAATGTCAAATGACATGTCCAGTAATGCAAACAGGTTTCTATACAAATGTACACAATAGTATTGCACAGTAGGTATTTCATTTATAAAACATGTCGCCACAAGAAGATTTCTTATAACGAATTAATAAGATAAAAGAAAATGCTAACGTTTTTTTTGTCCACAATTTTTGACCGTTGGCCCACTGTGCAAGTTGTAACTTGTGAAAGAAATTGTAAAATATTATGTAACTTTTATTTTTAATCTATTGTGAGTTTAAAATAAATTACTTTATGAAGTCATTATTAGATCAATTGTTTATTCAAATCGTACTTATAAAATTTTATTTTGACGGGTGTAGATACGTACCTAGTAGGTAAATCTACAAACGTTAAAGTTATTGCCATTCACAAAATGATAACCCTATTTATAGCAGCACAGAAAATAACTAAGAACCAAAATTTGTACACCGTAAACTTAAACACTTTACATTTAAAAAAATTAAACAAGTAATTTACCAACCTTCAGGTGCAATACCATCGTTCCTCTTGCTTTTCCAGACATCAGAAAAAAATAAAGTGCGACGAAAACTTATAAAATATAAATAAAAAATGTAACAAAACTAATACAACACGTTAAATTGTCCGATCACACCGTTTCTTTGGCATTATTTTCACAATCATAATTATCTAGTTCTAACTGTTAAAGTCACAAACTAAAAAATAACACACAAGCAAAAAAATAACACAAATAAAAACAATAGTCCAACACAAAATATTCGCAGTAACGTTCGAATAAAGAGTTCGTGCGACCGCTCCGCGATCGAACGCGTTCGAAAATTTTAAATAGGAACGTGATACACGTCTTGTGAACGCGCGGCGCCGATACACAATGCTGGCAGATCGAAGCGGGTCGACAATACGCGCGCGCTACAATACCGCCCCCCGCCCCCCGCCCCGCTCCCACGTGCGACAAGGACGCACCGACCTAATGTCACTGCCCTATGAACAATGCCGTCCTTCGGAGCCCTGTTCTCACTGAAAATGAATCAAACCTCAAATTTTGACCATGAAATCTCAATAAGCACACTGGGAACTTTCAGCCTGGAAGAAAATTCGGTGCAGTTCTATTCATGACAACGCTTACAATCAATTGTCTATGCGGAATAACAGCTTTCATCCCGCGGAATCTATACAAAGCCGTTCAGCCCATCCTTTTCTAGCGGCCAATGTGTGCGTGTCGGACGGTCGCGCTCTCTCCCGCTCGAGCGCGCGCGGCCGGCTAGGCGAGGTTTCATCTCGCTCTAAGCTCCGCCCTGCGAACGTCTTTGAGTGTGGCGATCCCGCACAGTGTGCGTACCGCGGTGAATAGCCGGGCATTGTGAAACCATTTTCGCACACCACAATGAAACTCAGGTGGGTGTGCGCTCTATGAGGGCGTTTAAAAAGTCAATACAATCTCCGTTACGTTTGTATTTGTGGAGAAAATTTTCTTTATTCACGAATGTTGGAGGATCTAACTGGGCGTGTTATTGTGCCATTGTGTCGTGAGGCGTGGCCACAGGAAAACGTTCTATTGTGTGCTGCTCCGATTGTGCTATTGGCGAGCTCTATTGTTGTGCGCCACAAGGATTTCCCACCAAACCTGTAATGTGACGCCGAAATGAACCGAATATTTTGATGTCACCGACTCTTTTTATATTTGCATACACAGCTATTAATCATCAACGATTTCATTCAGGAAAGAGAAGAAGGATTCGGTATTGAATTACAATAAGATAAAGATATGCATAAAATGGAAAAAAAAGGAAAAATTTAAATTTATTTTGAATGTCAATGTCGAGTTCTATTTATAACGGGCCACGATTTTAGAGTAACTGTAACTGGGACGTCGTACGACGTAATCCCTGAAGATCTCGCCCAATTTACGGTTTCTAAACAATTTGAAACCAGCATTTAATTACTTACTCTGCTGATTTGGCTGATTTTATGAGTGAAATCGAATGAAAATCAAGAGGTTTTGGTACTACCTACTGTGTCATCGTGCTCACAGTGACTTTACTATAATATAACTACAGAAAATAACATAATAGATACCTACCTAGTAATTTCATGGAAATGTTTGCCAACTATGAATCTTGTACCTTTACCTACATACAGTAGGTACATGTCAATAAAACAGTTACTCATAGTGCCTTAAATTCATGAATATTCAGTAATAAACTTGATAGCATAATTTCTCTCGACTGCGGCATTTCCACGTGCAACTTTTGAAACGTTATCTCTTTAATTATCACTTTTATAGTTATTTGGCTCTTATTTTATATTAAAACTAGCTTTTGCCCGTGGCTTCGCCCGCGTGGATGTCGCAAATGATCCCACAGAAACGTTTTACCGGGATAAAAAGTATCTTATGTCCTAACTGAGGTCATGGTTTTCCTGTGTGCCAAATTTCATCCAAATCCGTTCAGCCATTTTTACGTGATTGAGTATCAAACATCCAAACGCAGAAACTTTCAAATTATTAACATTATAGTAAGAGGATTGACTCCTTATTTAAGTTCAAAGACAGTAGTGGCTCACTTTACGACACATAGATTTTTTATTATACGATTTAAATGTAATAAAATAAAGATTAGGTCGATAAAACGTAAGCAAGTCTTCAAAAAGCAAGTTATTTTTGTATATAATGTTAATATCTTAGAAATTAATGAATCGGTGTGTATGTTTAGCTAATTAGTGTGTTAATTGACATATTCCCATGATTATTTAAATAGAAAATTCAAATGTTCATTGGATTAATTAAATTCTTTGGAGTAATTTGTATTTTTTTGGCGACGGGCGTACCGTATTCGAACCACTGTGTATGTTTTTATTTGCCTTTTGCACTTAAAATTAACGGAATATTTATATTAACTTGATTTAGGTATAGTAAACTATTAAATTAATCGGATAAACCCTACCTACTAAGTAGGTAAAAATATTTGTTTTACCACGTTAAAATAAATATCGATGCAAAATGTCTCTCTTTGGTTTAGTGGTTACATTACAAGTGTAATTGTCTTGTTAAGGTCATGGATTCAAAGTTAGACTCTTTTATAGATTTTCTGTTTGTTCTGCAGATTTTAGTCAGATAATAATAGCTTTGGGTGGGTTTTGTTTCAAGATAAGAATCTATACATTAGTAGGTACCTACATACAAATAAATTACATTGAAGTGTTTGTTTGTAATGACAAAATAACAGCTTTTTACCAAATGCATTATAAATTAAAGTAGGCACACTTAGCTAATTTAGGACGTAAAAAAACTTTTTTATTTTTATTTTTATTTTTGTCTAACTGTCTGTTTGTTCCGGATAATCTCCGAAACGGCTAGACCGTTTTATTTTGGATAAATACTTGGGGTCTACACGGGGAAGCCGCGGGCAGCAACTACTATAACTAACTAATAATAATGAATGGACATACATACTACCAGTTATCAGTATCTACTTTAATGCTAAATCCAAATCAAATTATAAATCATCTGTTCTTCTTTTCGTGTGGTTAGTGACTAACCTGGTGTCAGAGTTTTAAAGCCACCTCTGACTTGCCTTCACATGCCGTCAGAGAGAGAGAAATACCTCTCAGGCATCCCGGTTTCCTCACGATGTTTTCCTTCACCGTTTTTGAAGCAAGTGATACTTATACAATACGCACATGTATCCGAAAAGTCAGAGGTGCGTGCCTTGGATTCGAACTCGAGACCTATGACTTGGCAGTCCGACGGTCACACCACTAGGCTATCACTGCTATATTATATCATTTATTCCTTTGAAAACATACATAGGTACCTCGTAAAACATGCCTATGAGACCTTTTCTACCCAAAAACATACATAACATCCATCCTTTGTACTGAAAGGACAAGAAATCTTCCTTTGAGGACAATGTGACCCACATAGACGCGCACGCGTGTAAGAATGTGTGTCTCGGGGGTGCCCCCCAGTCCCCCATCCCCCATGTGTGGGGTATTATCTGCCGGGGTTGGGGGGACTGTGTTCCAAGCTTTTATTAGCCTCCGTACAGGAGTAAATTACTTTTTGTTTGATGGTTTGTAATGAGGATTTGTGTGTTGTGATGTATGGATGGAGGTTTTAATTTTTTTCTTATACCTGATAAAGCTGAAGGATTTGTTTGTTTTAACGTGCTAATCTATTTTTTTTTCTAATCTGAACTCCCAGTCATATTTGAAAAAAAAAAATATTGATAGCCCAAGTTATGAGGAAGTTATTGTTAGTAATAGTTTTTTTTGTAAGATTTTTCTAAATAATAAAAAAAAAATGCTTATCAAGGATGGTAGTGGATGTAATATTTAATTTTGTTATATTATTAGAATACCTATACATTATTTTTTTTACCTTATTGAAAAAAGCTAATAAAAAGGAAATATTTTTTCCTCATTAGGTACCTACATGTTTTGTTATTAAATTTACACAATGTCCCCCATTAGTCACACGGTTCCCCTTAGTCATATTTACCGTATTGTACCTAAACCGTACCTACCTACTTTGGTTTGAGAAATTCTCACGCCAAGCCACAAACAATCATACCTAAGCCACAAAACCACAAACTTAACAAATTCTACGTAAGTTATTTTAAACAAAAGTCTCAATTAATAAATAAACAAATCGAAATTAAAGAAAGTACCCAAGTTCCAGGTAAAATTCCCCCTTTGTCCCCCCTTTGTACCACTAATGAAGATTATCGACTAAGGAACCAACCGAAACCGGGGCCAAGGCAATTACTTGATTGGCTTCTGGTGTTTTGTTTATTCCCCCTTCTCCCCCAGAGAGTGGGTCTGTTTGAACCGACCCCACCCCTTTATAAGTTCGTCAGTTTCAAAGATTATTTGCGCGTAAAGAGATTTCTGAATTTTGATAATGTTTTCTTTACCTAAGTCTCTGTTTTGATTATGGACGTTCTAATTATTTTGTTTTCTGATAAATATTGGGATTATTTTGTGGTTTTAGATTATGGAACTGGTTTTAAGACTTATTTATTATTAAGTAGGTTGAGTCAAATTATAGATTTCAAACTTTATTGTTTTTAATAAAAAAAATAAGTAGGTAAGTACCTACTTACCTACGAGATACAGACTCCATTCAAAAGATGAAATAAAATGATCGTAAAATCAGAGCATTTAAATGACAATTAAAATAAAGATCAAACTATCCGTCTTATAGCTAAATGAATGAGAAAATGTATGCAATTAAATTTATTTAAAATTATTTAAATGTCGCAAATTGGGGTATGCAATCTTCTCTAAAATCAGGCTGTTATTTTATTTTTATAGGTTTAATTTAAATATTTATTATAAGACGAATTTAATTTTCAATAAAAATACTACCACAAAACAGAACACGGTATGCACCATATTTTTTTAACAAATTTTTTATACTTATAGTACTTGTTCCGTGCAAATACCGAATTCACCCGAACACCGAAAATTTAAAACTGGAAGCCGCTTCACCTTAACCGATGTCAAGAGAGGGCGCGCTGGCTAATTGGCGTCACTTAGCGCGTCCGCGGCCTATCTATTTAAAGATCTTTGCCTCGCTTTGAATCTAATCCGCGCGAGTCCATGTCTCATTGTGGCATTTCCGCCTCTGTTGCGCTCAATGGTGGCTGTTTTTTTGTTTAATTAGGACTTGAGACTGGTAGCTGATTTAAAGGTATTGTCCGTTTTTTTGTCCGGTAATTCTGTTGGGAATTTACTTGGATGGTTAGGTTTAAGAACTAACTTGTATTGTCTGTACTTTAGTGGGATAATTTGTAATTTGTTTTGCTAGATTAAAGGTTTACCATAGAAAAAAACTACAGTTTATTAAGGCACATTATACAAGGTGTTTTTTTATATCCCGTAACTTTATGGTATGAGTTAGACCATAACAAAGAGTCAATAATAAACAAAATATACAGAAAATATGACAACGTATTTTCTTAGCTTTAAATATGAATGATTGGTTTGAATGAAAATTATTACTTGTACTTATCAATTAAACTTAGAAACACACATCGAGTCTAGTGGTAATTTATCTTAAAAAAAAGAAACATAATTTATATTAGGTATGCTAGTTGACTTTTTGACATGGTCTCATTAATACCCTAGAATTATGGGATATCGAAATGAACACGTTAGAGTGAGAGTGAGTGCAGAGTAGTTAAGTATAAAGACAGCTTTGTACTGTCTACAGACCAGTCCTATCAGTATGTAAGTGTTTAGATTTGCTGACTGTAGACTTACTTACTTTATAATGTGCGATCGCCTTAAGAAACCGTAGGTTTTCCATAGTAAACCTTACAACACGTAATAACAGGTCTACACAATTTAGTACTCATATACGAGTATAACATGTAATATAATTACGTTGTACGGTAGTATCTAATCTTAGAAAGTTAAGTCATGCAGGTAATTTACCTAGTCGTGCTTAGTTAAGTATAAACAGGTACCAAGTTAAGTATTTGCCATATCTATAATTAGCAGACTTATGTGTTAAGTGTCTTAAAGATAAGTTAATTTTATTAATTAAAACGGTAACTTATTTATAAATAAGAATGAATTATCATGAGACAGCAGAATACTTTTCATCGGTGACTTTATCTGGGAATATTATTTCTTGTTCTGTCTCTCTAGGTTCCTTGGCTATAACTTGTCTGTCTATATTAAACTTTAATTCACCCCTTCAAATTATACACAACACATCAGTTGATATCAACCCCTCCTTATTTTCCACATAACGGGTTCATTTTCACCCTTCCGTCCCCATAACACAAAGTTAGTTTGACGGGAAACTTACTCCTCTCTGAAGGGTTTTCCATGCGGTTTACTTTTATGATGGTATTAGGTAAGGAATTAGATGAATTGTGCCAGGGTTTATTAGCACCCTTTTGATCTAGGGGCGGAATACCAGTTGTGTCACGATTTAGTTTTGGAGTCATTAGAAGGTCGTTCTAAAACGATTAGATCATCAATATATCAGTATCAGAAATGTCTGTTCCAAAATTCAAGTCAATACTCAACAGCGTGTGACCTGAATTTTGTTACAGGCTCTGTAACAGAATCAGCACCCTGATTGCGTAACAGTGTCAATCACAATCCGAAAGTTGAAGGATATTTATTGCTAAACCATTGTTTCATATGTTTGAAAAATTAGTTTGCTCAACAACGTAGTGGATGACCTGTCGAAGTGAAACCCATTGCGACTAATTGTCATTTTATGTGTATTACGCATTTACCCCGTAGATTAGATGTAAAAAATAATTCTATTTTAAAGTAAATAATTTCAATCTTCAAATTCAATCCTAAGTAACTTTGAAATAGAAAATTCGATGTTCTTATATGAGGTGATGAGAAACATATAAATAGGTAAGTAAGTACCTATAGCTACTGAGGTAGGTACTGACACACACATTGACGAATATGTAGCTATGCCTACATGAAAACATATATGAAGAACCTTTTATGAAACATAAGGCTTTGATGTTTCACTGCCGCCTTTATAATTAGCTCGTTATTAAATTCCTTGAAAGATTGTTTATCTATATATTTGATACTTAGATAGTACGTGATGTTGCTATATATTTTAGTAATTAGAAGACTAGTGGTGGGTTGGTAAGAGACATGACATGTGACATTAAGATATATGATGATGAAAAAAAACACTAGTGATTAATTTATATTGGAGGCGCCACCTGGCTTGTCAACCATGAGTTAAACAGTGTCATTGTTTATTGGAATTCTGAAGGGTTCTTGAAATTGCAAGATACCAGATGGGACATTTTTTCTTGTCCTAATTATCTCTAGATTCTCTCATCATCATTTTTTCAGCGGAAAGACGTCCCCTGCTGGATATTGGGCTCCCCAATTTGGACAGGGACCTACATTATCTGTTGCAATTTCTCATTACTTCCATTGATATCCTGATAGAATAGAAGTCTGAATCATTCATTCAGACTTATAGGTATATTCTCACTTGTTTCAGTAAAATCATGATTAACATTCTACGCGTCAAAAACCAAGTCCATAGTCACATTTGAGCCAACATCACAAACCAATATTGGCCCAACATCTGCATCTGTTTAACTGCAAGCAACTGGTTAATTAGGTACTGCGTGTCCACTTTATTAATTATCTTATGTGTCATCAACCACCAACCAGGTATCGTTGACCTTTTCTGTCGATTCATTACTTTGGCTAGAGAGACCAACACCACTGGTTCCCATGACCCTATATTGACCTTACAAAACGGTTAGTTAATTTATTGAAAAATTAATTCTGTTTGTAGTAAAATGAAAGTGGATGTTTATTTTATTGTTTCCAGCAGTGAAAGTTGCTTTAAGCGGTACTTAACGGAAAATGTATGCTGTCTTGAACCCTTTGCCCGGGACTTATGAACCTATTAGTGGTATCTGACTAACGTCCTTCAGTCTTCATTTGCCTAGTATTTTCTCAACTGTGTTGAGGTCGGCTTCCAGTTTTACCAGATGCAGTTGAATACCAATATTTTACATGGGGCGACTGCCTATCTGAGCACAACCCAGTTACTGGGTAATACCCGCCCTTGGTAAGACTGGTTGACAGACTTTCGAACTTCTGTAACGACAGTCAAAGATCCAAGAATGACCAACGGCTTAACGTACTTTCCGAGGCACGGAGGGGACTCGGTATGTAAAGATGGTCACCCATCCACAGACCAACCGCGGCAAGCATAGCTTAACCTGATCGATCGATCGTGCAGCTGTTACTACTTAGCCACGAGCCCTTCAGTCCTAGTAGTCATCCTTTAGTACCTTAACTTATTGTAATGTAGAAGATTTACTCGGAACCTTCTTTTCTTTTTCGTGTCGTTAGTGACTAACCTGATGTCAGAGTTTTAAAGCCACCCATGGGCCTCTGACTTGGCTTCACATGCCGTCGAGAAATATCTCTCAGGCATGCCGGTTTTCTCACGATGTTTTCCTTCACCATTTTTTTTTACAATACGCACATGAATCCGAAAAGTCAGAGATGCGTGCCTTGGGTTCGTACTCGAGACCTATGATTTGGACGGTCTCACCACTAGGCTATCACTGCCACCAAAACCTCGGATCCTGATTTTCACTCAGCAGCGTATGAGCATGACCAGATATAGGTAAGTATGAACGTAAACGAAGCAAAAGGAGTAGTACCATGTAAGGATCGTAGCATTTGGTGTTCTGTAGTTTATATAAATTTTGTTTTCTCAGATGATTTACATAATATCGTCTACACAGAAATTCTAAAATTGAATGACGTTCCGGACAAAAATCTCCTACCTAGTAGGTACCTACTTAAGAGAAAATATGTAAGAATTAAATCACTTAAGTAAACTTAAAGGCCTAAAAATAAAACAACACACATTAACTTAAAACCTTCTCGATCATGTCATGAGTGACAATAATAGATTATCACATAAACTTCAAAGCAAAACAATATCAACAGAATAAATCTATTGAAAGCTTACATCAATCCCCAAACGTTTTACGTACATTTGACGTAAAAAGTAGGTACTAACACGTCGAAATGGCACCATTAGCCGTACTAATCTCTATTTGTGGACCCTCTGCAACATTACCGCTGTTTCGGTCAACGTTTTGCCTAAATCCGGGGTACCGTAAGGGATGTTACTTATTTCTTTAAGGCTGGTTAGGAGAAGTCAGTTTTAAGATTTGGACTGGAGATGATTAAAATTAAATAGTTTGTCCTCATCATCGTCATTTCAGCCGAAAGACGTCCATTGCTGGACATAGGCCTCCCCCAAGCATCGCCTCTTCGATTTTCAAGCACAGAACCGTGCTTGAAAATAAGGGATTTCGCGCACTAGGCGGCCACAACTCTAGCCAGTCGTGGCTGTCTAGTAGTATTGTTTGGTGTGTGGCTTACACCTACACGATTCGTATCAGCTTCTATAGTTTACCAGCTATCTAATTACGTAACATATTTTCGTAAACGATTACGACTAATCTGTTTCATTTTGACAGTTCAACTACGAGTACATACATTGCGTTATTTACGTTGTTAAGCAGATTTTTTTTCGAACTTATGAAGCAATGGATTGATCGTGTATAACGCAATTAGGGTACTGGTCGCGGTCGTGGGTCGTGACCGTCTTGTGCGCAAGATCCCTTAAGCAATATTTGTGTTATGCCGGAAATACTTAACTAAAACCTCTCCCACCTAAGTTTATTGTGAGATATGTAATCTGGATATTTTTTTAAATATTAGTAGATCTATAAGACCCCAACATTGATAGCCTGCTCTGTAAAGGATTCGGTGTAACAAAAGACGATATCAAAAGACTTTGTTATATTCCTGAATAATAACCGGTTTCAGCTACGGAACCATACGCCCTTATTGACCGACACTCAGCTGACCAAGTTTTAAACGATGCTTTTACGGAAAAAATAAGTAGCTGCCATTTCCATTTGGGGCGCTTAAGTGGGCGCGATCTTTTTTTTAATTTATTGCCAGTTTACTTTCTGTTTTAATGTGTTTTTGGCTTTTAAAAATCGTCTCTTTCCCGATTTGATTTTGTTATATGTTTACTATTAAAATTGTATTTTCCGACGCTCATATCTCTCTTTGAGTTTTAATGCTTACGTTTTTTGTAGATTAACTACAAAAAATTGGATGAGTTTATCGAAAAAGCTTCCAAATATTTCATCTTAAACGACTAGCATAATTTGTTTAACGAGCATTTTAACTTACTGACATAATTTATTGACTATCTAAATATGAATATATCGACTAAACAGAAATTTCCTTAGCAGCAATAGGTATACACTACTAAATAATAATACACCCAAGAATCCAAATAAAATCTAATATTCTATAAAAAAATATAAGAACTGTTGGGCGGTGCGTCCCGCCACGACAATAGGGCATTGTGTGGTGGGCGTGGCCCATTGTGCCAGCCAGCCAATCAGGGCGTCGTATTCAACAATAGCGCACCGAATTGGAATGCCGCGTCACTTCTATTGTCGGATTGGCGATGTGCGAGTATTGTTCCGCGTTTAAATTTTTTGATTTGGCATTTACCGTGTTCTATTTCTGTGTAGATGTTATGTACTTCGTAATTGAGAATCGTTTTGTTTAATTTTAGATATTTTTAGGAGATTCAAAGGAATACTTACATAGAAAATTGATTACGTGTGCTATTTTGCATGTTATTGCTTAAATTATTTAGATCTGTCGAACTTTCAAAATGCTCATTTTACATTTTCATAGAAACGTAGGTACTTACCTAGGTATGCATATTCCTTACAATTGTATAAAAAAAACATTAAGTTTGGTGTTGGTGCTGAATGAATGAATCATCTACTTGTAGCTACCTACCTAACCTACCTCTAATATAAGGGCATTAAAAACGATACCACATTACAAATAAGTATAGGTAAGAGAATATAAGACTACTTAGTAGAAAAGTATGTGAGAAAGAAATTGGGATACCTAAGGGCAGGAGATTATTAGGTACAAATAAGTATGGTACTATTGTAGTAGGAGCTAGGTAGGTAATCTGCGTTCGGAATCAATTTGCCAAACATGTAAACAAACACGAGTTTTAGAAAAACCAACTGTAATGCCTACACATAAGGTTCAATTTACGCTACAACTTAAAAAAATATGACTTTTTCAACAATACTAATCGGTCTAAAATCAACTTTATTTATACTAGCTTCAAGTTGATGTTTGTCTTAGTGGAAAACTCGTGTTTGGCAAATAAATACCTACCTAATCTGCGTGCCTAACCTATTATGAAAGTCTTCTCAACGAGCTTACTTGACAGGTAGTCCCTACATGACATCACGACTCAACAGTCGTACATACACCTACATAGACACACTTTATACAAACATAATCTAGAATTCCTCTAAACAAATAAAGAAAAGAAAATGACAATCGCTTCCAAGCCATTCAAGTCGAACGAGACAGAAATTCCTCGCAAAAACAGAAACAAACTAAAAACACTCATTGATAACATCAACACAGTATAAAAAGTCCTAATAATAGTAGAGTACATCACTATTCACAGCACTTAACGCTGCTGTCCTTTAACTAGTTTTAAATAGAACCTCTATTTATAGAACCGACATAGAAACACGCCTAATATGTTCACCGCTTTACAAGACAATAACCCGGAGTTAACTTAGCGCGTTTAAGTTACGTCATCTTAAATTTTTTTGTGCGATGTTAACGTAAACGTGAGTATTGTGCTAAATTAAATAAAGACTCATAGCTACACACGCGTTAAGTCGTGATAGATTCTTTATTTAAATTTACACAAAACGATAATGCGCATCTAAGTTGCAGACTACGTTAAAGTTACGCAGCACAACAATTTTTATCCCAAAACGTACCAAAACGCAAACGGTAAAAGCGATCCGCAAAACGGACTTCAACTTCGAACACGGTTGACTGCGTTAACGTTACGCGATCCAACGATTTTCCTCACAGGCCGAACTTAAACGCGTCAGTTGGAGCATATTGCCGTCTGTAGTAACGAGAGCACTCATTACGAAGTGCAATAGGCATAGTATCTGTGACCGGATGTTCGGAACAGGTGTCGCTGACTGCCCGACCTGTACCACGAGAGAGAACGATAGGCGATCGATGGAATCTTTCCTTGAAATGCTTTTTTGATGTCGTGGTACGGGGTCAGCATTATTAAGCTTGCTGTTTTTATAGTTTTCATGAACCGTAGTTACAGTGACATTGTAAGTTGAGTTTGGTTAAGGATTCAGGACTCTACGTACTTTTGCATATTATCTGCTTATGTCAATTCAAAGTAGATGAAAGATACCCTACATTATTTTGATAGTAGGACAAAAAGCCAAAGGTTTGCCATAAAGGCATTGTATAAAAAAAAATATGAAGAGGAAAATTCATGAATATTCAGAAAAATACGGGCGGTCACATGAGACATTGTACCTATACCTTTTAATTGACTTTTACGACACCACTTAAAATATGACTTCATTGATATTTCCATGTCATTCCTTGGCAAACAATTTTATTGTAGGCTATATTGCCCTTTTGTCTAAAATGAATGGCAGTTTAATCTGTTTTTGGTTTCATGCAGAGTGTCTGCGATCAATTCATTTGAAACTCCTTTTCCATCTGATATTATCTCCTAGTCACGTTCTGCATTGGCTACAGGAATTGCAGGGGTGGTGAAATCTTTGCTCGAGACCACACAGACGGAAAAACTTTTACTTACTTTACCAATCCTTCTTTTATCCACAAAAGATACAAGTTATCTTTCCTGCACTAGTCATGTAAACGGACTTTACAATTCGCTCTACTAAGTAAAACGTTAAGAAACATTACATGAATATTTCAAACGCAACTTCAACAGAATTCCCCAGTTTTCTAGAACAGCAAGAATACCGCATACAAAGAAGAATACATTCCTTCTGTATTCTGCAGCTTTGCTTCATTTCAAATAAACTCCACACACACAGGCAGCTGTTAAAAACCTTATTAACCAGTTACATTTGACCTCCACTTGCCCCTGATACCGCACAGAAAATGGAGGACAGCGGGGTAAAGTAATGCATTTTCATGGCTCTTCCTTAAATGGACATTGTGTTGGGAAACACCAACTTTACACTGCCGTTCTATTCAACCTTATTCCATCATCGTAAGGTTGATTGTCATCAATTTTTTTGTCGACATAACTTTGTGCTACGTTTCGTGGTACATGTGCCACCTCCTCACACTCCTGGGCAGGGTGCCCACCCCCCAAGCAACGTCTTGGAAATGTTTAGTCTTGCCTTCATACATGTTTTGTTTGCCTTTTATTCTCCGGCTCTTTTATGTAGGAACAGATAGATAGCCACGTTTTGTGTGGTTGTGTCAACGTTCTGAAGGTTTTGTTCAAGAAATGTTCGGGGAACCTTTTCAGAGGTTTCGGTTTGACGGGAAGGTTGGGAGAATTATTACTGAGATTGGGTGGTAAAGAAAGTAACATAGTAACATGAGTATTGGGTCTTTGATAAAAAATATACAGCCTTTTTTGAAGCCACACCTTTGTCTTATAGTGTAGTTAAAAGTACAGAAAGTGCCAAGTACCTAATTACTAAGTTAGTGTAATATGTATCTAAGGATAAGCTTCTTTTATCCATACATATGTTTACTAAATAGTACGAAATGGTAACCTCTATATTACTTACTCTATTGGGACAAAAATCGCGTCGTTAACCATTTCCCAATAGTTTTGTATTTACAAATTAAATTAACACTTCAGAACTCGTAGCGCCACCTGTCAACGTATGCATGAACTACAAATGTAGACCAAACATGTTACATATACGTTTGTAATGAATGGATCATGATTTTACCACTCATAATGATTAGTAGGTAGCTATACATACGTACCAATTATTTTGTTTGCGAATTCTTTCAACTGAAAAACCTTTTATTCGTGATTATCGATGCCCTCATCTTAAAGTAAGAAAATACCTCAAATTAATTATTTCTTAAATTTTCTCGAAAACATTCCTATAAAATACTAAAAAGCGCAGGCCTTACTCTGGAAAATTGCTGCTAACATAACACAAAAATAGAAACAAGAGTTAGTAAATACAAAACGAGGACAAAAATTCCATCGCATGGTTGGACAGAGGACAGAGGACATGGGGGAGGCAAGAGGGACCAAAAAGTAAAAAGTGGAAGGAAGAAGTGAAAAAGAGCAGCCGCGCCTTTGTGTGGCACCCTCCCAGGGTAGGGTCAGCGAAAGAAGCGGAATGAAATGTATTATTAATGCATGGTTTGACGTTGGGTATCTAAACCTACTCGCATTATAAATCACTAAAAATATCGCTCTGTTTCTGTCAATCGTTAGAAGATGACCAAGAGAGACTGAAGTTTTAAATAATGCTTCGAAAAACTTTTATCTATAAAAATGATACTGGCCTAATATTATTCCACTCCAGAGTATAAGGCAGTTTACATACAGAGAAGAATCTCTAAGAATACTTAGAAACCTTTAAAATTGGAAGGTAATATCTAAAGTTACGCAATATGCGTAGTTTATGATTTCGGTAGAACGGTAGGACGCCCTCAGGTTAGGTGGAGCGACGATCTTCGCAAGGTGGCTGGTAGCAGCTGGGTGAGAAATGCCTAGAATCGAGTTAAATGGCGTGCAAATTTAGAGGCCTATGTCCAGTAGTGACCTGCTGCAGGCTGATGATGATGATGAATATGCGTATTTCGACGTATTCATTTCCTGAGATAAGGTGGGGTTTAATTATAATAGATCTTAATCTTGAATCTTGACAAAAGTAAAAATATGATCTATCTGGGCCCAACAAAAGTTAAAGACTGATCAAGAAATGACAGTCTTCTATTTCACTTTTACAATTCCAATTAAGTTAACAAGATTTTATTATCATTTCGATTAGCAATTAAGTAAAATGTTTGACCGTTATTCCAATTTTCCCGTTGTAAAATAAGGAAAATAAAGTCTCAACAAAAATAAATTGAATAACCTATGTATGTTTATTAAATTGAACACGTCGAAACGTGTTTTTTCCCACTTATGTCAATATTACAACTATTTGGAAATTATGTAAAATAAATTGATTTAATTGAGAAAAGTGATTAATAATTGTGCTAAATGCCTCAATCGTATGGGGCGTTAATTATTTTATGGTAAAACAAAATTGCTTAACGCAAGAAATGGCCGGTTTTTATTGAATACGAGTATAAAGAGTTATTTACATTCGTTTTCACGCTGGGGAGGTGGTGATAATTTGCAGTGAATGTTTTATAATTTTATGTGTACTTTTTATAGTGTTTACTTATTACAGCGTAAGTGAGAAGGCTTTTTGTGTCTTACATAATAAAATTTGTAGGCTAAAGTAATACAGAAGCTGCGAGGAAAGTTACGACCATTTGATCTCTTAATAACTTTAACCTACAAAGGTCATTTTACACTTTATTTTATTTCTGCAGATCTATAACAAAAATAGATCTACAAATTCTTAAGAAAAATTCACCAAAAAAAAACTTAGATTTTTTCTACTATCGCTACATCACAGATACAACTTTGTAAAGACCGACTGTGGGGGAGGCGAAATTAAGAGACACTTTGTGTCGATTCATAAAGGAATGTTTACATACATACCTACATAGCGACATAATTAACTTTCTAATTATACTTATGTATATCTAGCTCAGTTTTAAGTAGCTTGGCTTCTTCGAAATTGTGATGAGATTTTAAGAACTTCAGTTCCTACGAAACTTGTACTTAATGCAGAAAAACTGGAAAAGTATTCGTTGATGATGTCTTTTTCGTGAAACTATGAAAATATGATACGTACCTACCTACCTTTTATTTATTATTAAGGTACGTTCGTACCTTCGGATCGGTCTCCCTAGCGGCGTCAGCGTAGTCTGCTACGCTGACGACACGCTGGTCCAGGCGCAGGGGAGGTCGCATGAGGCACCGGCCGAACTGGCGACACGCTGGGTTGCAATAATCGTAGATAGGATCCGGCAATTGGGACTCGAGGTGGCCTTGCACAAGTCCGAGGCCATATGTTTTTATGGTCCTTGGAACGCGCCACTGTCGGGTTCCCAGATAACGGTAGGAGGGGTTCACATCGGTGTCGAGTCGACGATGAAGTACGTTCGTACCTTAAGTAAGTAATTACAGTAAATGATAGATTCATAGCTACCTATTCGTATTCATATTTATTTAATTGTTCGGTATTTAAAGTAACTTATAATCATCCTCAACTGAGGATAGGCTTACTCAAGAGCGTTTATTCTGAAAGTGGCCGACGGTCGCAAATAGATGTCAAATATTTCGCTGTTTTGATTAATTTGGAAATATTACTGTATGGAAAATGTGGCTAACTAGCGAATTAGAATATTGATTATAAAATGGAATGATTAATATAGTAATATCAGATATTTAGTATTAGATGTAAAAAAAAGGAATTTGGAAATTTTCTAAATGCCTTTTTTACACCTAAAACGGGTACAACAACAAATTAAATGCTATAATTGCAATTCATTATTAATATTCTAGTTCGCTAGTTAGCCAAATGTCTTATTTCCATACAGTAATATTGCCAAATTAATTAAAACAGGTAAATTTTTGACAGCTATTTGCGACGTTGCTAACTTTTAGGATAAACGTTTACGTACGTAGGTACGTAACGACAGACTGGAAAAATTCATCATCTGCATAATTATGCATGGACTTTTCACCACAACGAAGCTCATTACACCTGCAAATCTGCCCCGCAAATTACCACCTTCAAGCCGTTCGTCAGCGCCAAGAGAAATCAAAGAGGTCGCCAAAGCAAATAAAGGAGCCATGATAAATGGAAAGGCGGCCGAAGTGACGCGATTCGACTGTATACATCATAATATCATTGGCAGCCGCGTTTAATGTGCGCCTAATCTATTGTTATTTATAGGAAAATGGGGTAGTATATGGAGAATTTGGAGAAGCGATAGGAAATAAAGAAGGAATGAATGGGAAAAAAGAAAAGAATGGCTGATGTTTTATTTGGTATTTGCATATTCCACATTTATTTATATTTATATTGTTATTTCGTCTATTACTAACTCACAAAAATATATAAAAAACTGATATACCTAATATAGATACAGACAGAAATAAAAAAAATAATGAAATATTATTTTTTACCTAATCTTTATTGAATCTTATAGTTTTATGACACTAGGCTAAGTGCTTCTGTCAACTTTACTCACTCTTTATAAAGATCCTGTATTCATGTAACACAATTTCATTCTTTTCCGGGTGATGATTTCCATCAAACCAAACGACCGCTCTGATCAGAACCTTGCAACGACTGCAGCATTAACAATGGCTTTGCCCAGTTCTAATGAAACTGAATTTCAGTTTCAATTGCAGAATAATGATAATGGACCTGAGCAAGCTTTACCTTTTACCTTCTACATAATTTTAATTCATTCATCTGAAAACCTTCCATATACTACACGCCGCGTTTGAAGACAAAACGTGGTCGCTTATGAATGAAACAAAAGTGTTCCGGTCCATCGCAAATGTCACGTGGAGCTTCAGGAATATATTATTATGAACAATAATAACGGCAGCGCTAATGTTTATTGTTATTTTCGTCATTATTTGTTTCTATTGTATAATAAACACTGGCTAGCATTATAATTGGCTTGCAAATAGGTTGTATAATTTAATTATTTAGGTTGGGACTGGAATTGTGTCTATTCTAATCTGGTATGTGCATTTTAACATTGTTCATACTAGTCCAAATTATTTGTAATAAATATTTTAACGAGTAATTCAAGGTAGTTTTTTGACAGCCACCGCTGTCTGTTCCTAATGTTCTTATATCGCTGTCTGATAGATAATACGACAAGATTTTATAAGGTGATCTTTCTTTCTTTTTCGTGTGGTTAGTAAGTAACCTGATATAAAGTGTTCAAAAATTAACTTTTCGAACTTATATATAATATACAATGTGACCAATTTGGAAAACGGGAAAAAAAAAAGTCCCATACAGTGTAAGCGGTGCGAGTCACTGGTGCGCAGGGTGCGCAGCAGCCCCAACAGCGTGCTGATGATGATAGCTGACATTCTCGACTGTCCTTACATACGACGCTGCAGTGACTTGCACGTCACCTACAGTCGTCGGCCATTAGTGGTGTGTTAGTGTAAGTGTTGAATATACTGTGGTTTTTTTATTGTATTGTATTGTGTAATGTAATGTAATGTATTGTTTGGCGTATGTGTGTTGTATTGAATATTGTATGAGTCATTGTAACTTGAATTAATAAATGAATAAAAATAGTAATAAAATTTTAGTATGGAATTCGATGGTCTAGAGCACCTCTTAAAATTTATCAAGTAAATTTTTTAACACCTTTTTTATATAATTGTAATAGGGCAAGGGGGTAGTGCACTGCATACACATAGAACTTGTTTGCCCTCATTTTGGAGACTACAGTAGGTGTCTAAGCTGTAGATTCATTTATGTGGTTTTCAGTTCCTAAAATTATAATTCCTGGGCAAGTAGTTACATGAAATGTAATCACTTGATCAGTGCTGTAAACAACAGATATTATAGACCATAATGTAAAGCAACCGAAACACAAGGATAACTAGTTTTACGATTCCAGTTTAACGACACAAAATAAATGGCACGACTCGTAATTTTATTACTATAATAGTCACAGCACATCGCATTGTTTATTACAAAAACAATAATTGTTAAATTAATAATGGCGTTTAAAATAAAATTCGAAGTTTACGATTAAACATAAATATGTAATTATGGAAAAAATATGTTGCTTTAATAAATCTTTAGTACAATAATAATAATAAATATACGGTGGCCAAAATACATGTGGCATTAACATTTGACACCGGAGTTTAAGTGCGTCTTCGTCGCCTAATTGGTCATAAATTATTATAATTTGCTGTGCTGCCCACCCCTGGGAGTTTAGAGCGCCGTGAATGTGATTATTAGATGGGCTAGCGAAAAAAAATATGTGTATGATTTATAGACCGAAAGTTTATTTAGAATTTTGACATTTCCTGGTTGTAGTTTTTTAGGTTAGCCTACACTGTCCCACTGCTGAGCAAAGGCTTCTCCAAATCCTTCCAGGCATCCTTTTCTAGAGCCACCTCGATCCAACCCTTACGCCCTTTAACGCGTTACGCGTCTAGGTTGTCCCGCCACACCGGTTGTGGGCTACGCTAAAAATAAGCTCACAAAGAACAGACTTACCTACTCCTAGACTAATTTGAAACTTGAAACCTTTGTCTATTGTTTTTGTTCGATGGTAAGAATCAGCTGAATATTACACCCAGATTCAGGTTAAGACTAATTATAAACGGACGACGTACGAGTATACTCTATTCCAGCCGGCGTCATATCACGCATTGCTTTGTAATGCATCCGCAAGCTCTCCCAATAAATAGAAACTCCATTACGCCCAAGAGAGACAATGCAAATACCAACCACGTGAATGCAATAATTAATACCTGCCCTAGAATTCTGAAGCACTCCAATAATAACCTCGATGTTATTACAATAAACACAAGTGATGCCAACAATGAGAGGTGCTTTGACAGCGGCATCCGTTTCATGTGTGACTTACGGTCGTCGAGTCAATTGTCTGTGCTAAATCTGTGTTCAAATAAAACCACGGTTTGGTCTTACATTGTAGGGTAAGCGAGGCGAGTAATATTGGTATGGTGGATGTCTGAGTCACAACTGCCAGATGTGTATTGTGTGAGATTTTTAGGGTTTGGTGCACTGAAAGACGTTCTCCTTCACGACTACTGCGATGACTGCGCGTCATGTCCAAATACTTCTCGGTGTGCCAATATTGTAAATCAACAGGCGAGAAAACTCAACTGCCAATACCGCCAAATACGATTGGCTGCTTATCAAGCAAGATATCCGAAAGTACCTGATGTCATTTGATCACGTGCTGTCATAATGATCATGAGAGTTTTCCATTTTCAGAGGCTGATTTGGTTATCTTACTAAAAAAACACTGCTAAAGTAATTCATAGGTCACATTGTAGGGTTGGTCCATTTTATCGGTCTTTCAAGACCCTTAAATGTTCAGAAGAAGACCCAGTTTCATATTATAATTATTTCCATAGTATAGCCATCGCGCATCTCCAATTGCTTCCCTAATCAAAGTTAGCCGAAGACTGAAGAGAGCTTAGTTCAAGGTAGGACACTTGTTTTATTCATTAACTCTTATATTGTCGTTTTTGGTTGACACCAGATGACAGGCCAGTAGGGTTTTATGTGCTTTGGTGAAACGGTTGGTAAACATTCAGTTGAGTAAATCATATGTGAAGACTTTTTGGTTACGGTAGAACGAGCTGAAGAGAGAAATGACATTGTTTCTGTTAGGGGTATTGTTGAGGGTAGTTACTATTACCTGATAGGAATGATGACGGTGAAGAATCTAATAATTATAAGGTTTCTTATGTAATAATCTAAGTAGAATTAATATTAGTATAATTCTAATAGAAAACTAGTTAGAACTGTGAATGTTTACGTGCGTATAGATCTAACATTAACTTAACAGGTGAGAAGAAGATCCGGATAACGAAATGACCAACACTCAAAAGATTTCAATGATTTCAATGGACATAGTACAGAAGTTTTCAGAAAAACATATATTCGACTGTGAAGGTAAGGTTTTCTAAAATAGTGATTTGCTTTGATCCTCTGCACAACTCCTTCAAGAATTGACACTCCCGTACAGATCAAGTACTAAAAAAAACAAAAGGTCCATCCACCTAAAATAGTCATAACAAGTATTGTAAGGCGTACGACACTGCATCGACATCCGCGTTTATTACTGACCATCATTCTCAGAACCAGACGAGCGACAACAATGCTAGCCTGTTTGACGACTTGTCGCAACGCTTTTATTGGACTCTCCACTGTTTGAACTCTCCTCCAGTTACTGTCTTACTACCAAGTCTTATGTCTCACTGATGTCTTCATTTGCAGTCTTTTTAGATTTCTTGGTATGACTATAAACTTGCTTTAGCCTTATATGACAACAATGAGGTATTGTGTCTCTTTGTACATGGTCGCTTGGAGAGGCAATAAAATTCATCTGGAAAATTATTTTATTAAAAGATTGGATGGTAGGTGCTACAATGAAAATAATTATGTTCCCATGAAATATGCTAGCGTATTTCCTACGGTAGGTGATAGTGTCCTTCTCTCTGTTGGTAACAGTATACTGACATTACTTATCAATCTATCTCACGTGGTCAATATATGGCAATGATCTTTCTTCATTATTTAAATTCTAGTGGTTTATTGTAAAGCCTACGCCTAATTGAAGACGATTAAAATACTATATTTGTATTATTATAATATAAATAATAATACAAATCGTTTATTTTCTCTCCACAATATAACAAAAAAAGGGCAATCACAGTATAAATACATATTTGTTATTTAATATTGTGGGAGACTGGTGCCTAAACTAGGCCCGAGTTCTGTATTTCAGGACACCAGGATCTCCGCCATTTACATATAATAATAATAATAATGTTTATTTGCCAAAAACAGTGATTACATTTCCTTATAGTCTATATTAATAGCTAGGTTTACAAAAACAAAATAAGATGCAAAGGAAGCATTTTGCTTATGAACTCCACACTAGGTCGAGCCTGTCTCGTGGAGTCAATGGGTGGTATTACCATATAGTGAAAATGCGCATTACATTGATACATAATTATGAAAAACGTTAATTTTTAGGGAATTAAAACATTGTTTAGGTTTAAAAATGCAATTAAAACAGTAAAAAAAAAAGAAAGATTAAAACAAAAAGTAGGTTAACAGAATATTATGGCATTTATTCATATTTTTTATATTAACACTATATATCATGGCAGGAAAAAGAATTTATAATGATGATGTACCAAAATTATTGTTTTCCAAGAACTGTTTTACTCCAGGAACATTACTCTGATTCTGGCTCAAAAGCAAATTTTACCAATCTTTTTTCCTATAGGCACTTATCTCGTGTGGTCTCTACGTTATTTGGAAAGGAACTGTATTCTGAGATTCAGGTCGACAGCCAAAATCGCAAAGAATTTATCTTATACGAGTATCATAATTATCGTCAAATTATTATATTTCTATGAGCGGACCACCAACACTTTATCAGCTGTTAAGGATTAGTATAAATATTTCACTTACAATACATTCATCGTTGTCACAGTCCATATATAGTTTAGTTAGTGGAGCATACGCCCGCGACTCCTGCGCATCGTTTCCGCTTATTATTGCACCACGCACCGCCGTGCACTGCTTTGTTTGAATATCATACTCATGCTGCTGTGGATTGGCTAGTTTACTATTTAAATTTATTGCGTTACTCAGTTTTTCTATTATTATGGGTGTGCTCTTGAGGTTAACCATATTGTACTCTTATAAGGCGCAGGACAATATTAGATTAAAAAAATATTACCTTCATATGGTAGTCGAGAAAAAAATAAAGTGTTATTTTATATTTTATCATGTGCAAGGCCTGTCTGTAACCTTAACTTGTACTGGTCATTAAGTTCTCTGCAAAAGATTAGTTTGGGCTTCAGAGCGTTTCATATTCCCAAATGATGAAATTTTGATTTAAGAGAATTGCAGAATTCGTTAATGCGATAAAATCAGACTTGGTAGCAGTTTCTTTCAAATCGATAATGTAGAAGAATTTATACTAAGCACTCAATCTGTTGTGAAGTCAGTACTTAATAAAACAATACTATGCAAAACATAAAATAAAATTCACCAACTGAACATTACTATCGATAACGACCATTTTCCTGTCCGCTCAAAATTCACCAACCCTACACTCCCATTATGATTCTCATACGTTGTCATACCAATATGACCGATCAATGCTACAGTATTATCACCGCTTGCGCATAACATTTATGAATTATTGTGCTCTATTTCTGGGCCGGTGCGCGCTTAAGAATGGTCGGTGCGGTCGTTCAGATCGTCTCGTGTTTTGTGTTGCCCAAGTGTATTGACACTGCAGTTTCTGTGTTGTGATTTGATTTGTTTCTTTTACAATTTCAGGATTATAGATTTTGATTGCTTTATGAACCTTGTGGTTGTTTCTAAAATTACTTTTCTTATTAATATTTGATACTTATTCTGTTTTAGCCAACTGACCACGTTGATTAATTATTTTGTTTCGAGTGATTAATATAATTATGTAATTTAATCCTCTGTTGAAAAAAGAAAAGTTTAGTTACCTATTCTCTGTTTAGTAAGTAGGTAAGTCAGCACTTAAGATGCCAAGTATTCAAACGAACTTACCAGCAAAGGTAATAAAAAATACAAAAAAGACAGTTGCCATAAAATAACGATGAAACAATACAAACAAACTGGTCGGTACTTATTCAAACCGGCTGAATGGACATTTCATTTTAATATTAATCAGCGGGCAGTCCCAGCGCCATATTTCATGCGCCGCATGCAATATTTTTTCAGCACTAATGGCGGATGTTTTGGCGCGAACCGTCCGCGCTTCCGCTGCGTCGCAACTCGCGCGCACAATCACCGCATCCTGCGTACGCGCAGGTTACGTCGCTTCTTTTAACAGGTCGTTTAATCTTCATTTGTTTTTGTGGTGCAGTGAAATTCATTTTGTTTGCGTGGAGTTTTAGAAGGGTTAAATATCGTGTATGGTTTGGAAGTGGAAGTTGCTTGATTTCCGAGTGTGGAATGTTATTTTATGTAAACAGTAAATTAATTAGACTGATTTTCCTTTTTTATCGTCTTGCGTTAAATGTTGATACTTGCAATGATTGGGAAATTAATAACACGAAAATATCGTTTTATGACCGTTTTCTATGGGCTGTGTGTATAAATTTTTTTTTAAAGATGACGTTTGTTCTTTTCTTATTTTTCTCAGTAAATTAGTTGTATCAGTGACTTAAGTCAGCAAAATATACAGCCCACCACATCTTCCACTACACCGATGTAATATAAAAGTAACATTAATTTCTTGTTTTAGTTTCTTATTTGAAAAGGTGATTCAGTTTTTTCTTTCAGAAAACTTCGAGTGCAGAAACAATAAATCGATGTAAAATGGAAACACTACGGAATTACCATAATCCCCTCGGCTAACCTGTTGAACGCGATGTATCCACCGCCGATCAACAAGACAAATGTTTGCGAGTTCCAACCCCTATTATTTAAGGGTGCATTGTTTATAGGGTTGACAGTTCTTAAGGGGAATTGATATATTTTAAATCGTTGTATAAAAGTGACCTTTCAGATAATATCGTATTGTCCATTCTGACCTGTGAGGTGTGGTGGTATATATAAGACTTTACTACTTACAGTCTGGAATAGATCATAATCAACATAGATGCTCTAATTCGCTAAATAGATTTCATACTAGTTTTCTATTTCACCAGTTATGTTTATGGACTGTTGGTGTACTGGCAAAATGTGGGTGTACTATACCTCTGCAACTATGTATGTTTCAACTATTTTCTTGTATAAGGCAGCAGCATCGACTAATACTGTGATGGCGTTTTACTGTACGACTTATTTTTATTGCTGTTTGCTTTAATTTATTGTTCTGCTTTGCATTTTACCAACCTACCTGATTTTATGTTCTGTAAAAAAATAAAAAATAAACACAAAATGTCATGCAATACTTTACCGGGCCAAACAGGGGCAGCCCTAGCAACAAGCGATGACTTCCACTTGTTGCTCCCCCAACAATAAGTTAGGTCAGTTTAATGGCACTCAGGGCTGCCACACGTAACGTGGAGTTGTCACGCGATGCTCTTACCTGCAACAAGGCAATTGTTTGATTAGATGGTGTTTAGTATTACTGCGGGCTTGGGAGTTAGTTAGAGGATGTTTAGTGATGTACAACGTATTAGATATTTATTGTAAGTAAGATCCCATTAGTGACAAATTTCAATGGCTGATAATGCAGCATTAGGAAAACTTCGAAATCAAGGATTTAACGGATAGTAAAAGAAAGTCTTTAAACAATTAAAATGATTTAATCCTCCTTCATTGCTCACGCAAACAAATCTATATTTTTTTGTAAATCACAAAGCCCTCTTTCATTTTCATGAGCATTAGTTATTGAAGTGCCGCTTATCTCAATCAAGCACACGGAACTCAAGTCCTGGCAAAATGGTAAATCGCGACATGTGTCACAGAGATGTCTACACCAGCCGATATATTCTCTAAGTTAAAGCAACGAAAGTACTAACAACACTGTATAGTTAAACAATTTCTCACGCGAATATTTTATCGTTAGTCGCATTAACTTTATCGCCGTGTTCAATAGGTATAATGCTGTGAACATATTTGGGAATACAATCTAGTTTACGATAACACGGCACACAACACGGTTCGACAAGCGATTGAGTTGTTCCGCCCACGCTTCGCATTGTATGCTAGTCCAAACATGCTTCGAATAATGTTTTGCTTGCATGCGAAAAATTATTCGAAGCGTATTTTATGAGCGACTTTTAGGATGTTTAGAGTATTATACGATGTGTTTGTTGGGATGTGTGTGTTTGTGAGATGCTTGAGAAAATAGCATTCGTATTGGAAACAATCCTATTTTTTAAAATATTATAAATGTGGAAGTTTGTATGTTTGTGTGTTTGTTACTCAATTACGCAAAAACGGCTGAACGGATTTGGATTAAATTTGGCTCACAACCAATTTGGCTTTTGGTTTATAACCTGGATTAACATATTATAGGATACTTTATATTTCGGTAGTATGTTCCCGTGGGATAATTTCCGACATCCACGCGGGCGAAAGCTTGTAACTTTCATATAAGTTACTAAAGTTAGGTTTTGTTTTCAGATGAAAACGTGCCTATTTAAAGTTTTTGTTAATATTTTATTTTGGGATAGGACAATATGTCTTACACAAAAGTGGACTAATATTCATTTAGAAATTTTTACCGAAAAATCTGCAACATCTATCGAGCCTTATAACCAAAGATTCCTAAACCTCTCCATGGGGCGGTCTGCTAAGATTTAATAGTTGTAACACTCGGCAATTGTCGTGTCAACTTCGGTCGAGATCGGCTTTACTAGGTTTTATGGTTGTCGTGCGCACACGCCGCTGTTCGCGTTTACTTGGGGATAATATAATTGTCTCTGTCCATAGATATTTATTAGATTGGCGTGCCGTGAATGGGCTGTTTATGTGTCGATTAGTGAAAACGATGTAATTAGACAAGAATTTATTTATGTTTTATTGGATGTGAAGTTTGTTGAATGTAGGTGTTACAGCGAAATTATGGAGAAAAGTATCTCGTTAACGTAGGTTTTGCTTTAGAAACTGTGCAGAACTTCCTATGTGTGCGCATTGATGCATACCCATCGATTGTTATAATTAGTTTTTTTGTTTGAAAAAACAAGCATTATAACAATCAGTAGCAACTAGCAACAGTGATGGAAAACAAACATTTTAATACCCTTTTTTTTTTTTTTGAGGGTGGGAAATTATCAAATAACTTCTCCCGCTCTGGGCGGAGCGGGTGGGTGTGTCAGACTTTTACTGACTAAAACCCACCCGTGTTCCTTCCATTGCCTGTGTGCCGGGGCCGCGATAACCCTTTCGGACAGACTCGCAACACTGGCAGGCATTGACCCTTACGGACCCCTTCAGATTTTAATACCCCTTTTTTTTTTTTTTTGTGTGGGAAATCATCAAATGACTCCTCCCGCTCTGGGCGGAGCGAGAGGGAGTGTCAGACTTTTACTGACTAAAACCCACCCGTGTTCCTTCCGTTGCCTGTGTGCCGGGGCCGCGATATCCCTTTCGGACAAACTCGCAACCCTGGCAGGCATTGGCCCTTACGGACCCTGTCAGTTGGTGCTGACATCTCTTTGAGGCGCGCGTGGAACACAACGCGCCGTCGACCCGGGCCTGGTCCTAATCGGACGGCGAGCTACCCATTGCCCACCGTCCGCAAGCCCGCGCCTGCGGTGGCCGGAAGTCGGCTCGCGACTCCCGACGCCCGGGGCGTCTCCTGCGGCGACTAGGAGCGCGAGGGCGCGCATCTTGCATTTCCCTCGCGCGCTCCGCCTTCTCCTTCGCGAGCATTACTGCTTCGCAGAAGGAAGTGACGGCTTCCCATGCACTCTCGCTCCGGACCATGACCTAAACCAGGGCCGGACGCGAGAGATCGCCGCTGCCGATCGCCTCCGTGAGGACACGGCGGTGCCCCGCCCAAGCCGGGCAGACCTCCACCGTATACTCCACCGTGTCCTCCGGGCGATCCACACAATGGTAACACCCGGGCGTTTCCTCCCGCTTTATCCGGAACAGGAACCTCCCGAAACAACCGTGTCCGGTGAGGACCTGCGTCAGGCGGAAGGTGAGGACGCCGTGGCGCCTCTCTAGCCACTCCTCAAAGAGGGGCCTTACCGCCGCAATTGTGGCGTGCCCGATTTTAATACCCCTAACGTTACAATTATTGCAGATACAGGATAAAGGTAGTTTTTAAGTTTCTGTAAAGTAGAACAATAATAATAATAATCATGGAGATATGATACTATAACCAGGCTCTCCACAGCAATATCTACCGTACACTCACAATATCTCTTCCACCAACAATCTCAACAAAACCCAATACTCATTTCAAGCACTTAAAACACAGCAATAACACCATAACAGGCCCTAACGTTACATGCAACATATACTACAATAGTTCCCTCCAGCATATGACAGATAATGGGTTCATAAAGTAAAACAAACGTGAAACCTTGTTTGGAGAATCTCTTTGCTAATCTGGATTGTTTATTGCTCGTCTGTTTGCATAAAGACCAATTTAACAATAAAAGTATTTAAGAGGGTTTATCCTAAAAGTTGGCAACGTCGCAAATAACTGTCAAATATTTACCTGTTTTGATTCTTATAGAAATATTACTGAATAGAAATAAGAAATGTGGCTAACTAGCGAACTAGAATATTAATAATGAATTGCAATTATAACATTGAATTTGATGTTCTACCCATATTAGGTGTAAAAAACGCATTTGGAAAGTTTCCAAATAGTTTTTTTACATCTAAAACTAAACATTCGGTGTTACGATATTAATTATTGCATTTCATAATCAATATTCTAGTTCGCTAGATATCCACATTTTTTATTTCCATACAGTAATATTACTAAGTTAATCAAAACAGCGAAATATTTGACATCTATTTGCGACGTTTCCCACATTCAGAATAAACGCTCTTAAGTTACATACGATAGCTTGTTCAGTTCTATAACTTAGTGGAGGCAAAATTGCTTAATATGGTGGAGGACTTTATGAATAATTTTTAGTGTTACGTCTTGAAGTACCGACGGTTTTTTGTGGTAAATTTTAAACAATGTGAGACAAAGCGGTTGTTAAAATGCATTTTTGCTGACTTTGAAATGAAGATATTGATGGACTAGGGCTGTTTCCATCTGTTCCTTTAATTGTTGTGGTCTTAACAATGCGTTGTTATCCTGCTGTGGAGCAGAGGTTATATTATACAGAGAAAGGATAAGCATTACCTACCCCACCAATAATGTACCATCACATTTACCTTTACAAGTCCTTGTTCAGCAACTTTTATATACAGGGTGACTGGATCTGGACCCGCCATAGCAAATTCGCATATAGAGGAGGTCATTTACTAATTATTGAACCTTACTTTCCCGAGTTAAAGTTTTATAGTTTGAGAGATATGTCAATTTTTATACTAAAAAATAAACTTTTTATTATTTATTAAATGGCAGCCGGGATCAACGGCTTAACGTGCTTTCCGAGGCACGGATTTAATGGATGGTCACCCATCCACGGACCGACCTCGGCAAGCGTTTCTTAACCTTGAAGATCGGCCCGTGCGGCTGTTATTATTTAGCCAAGATGGATATTATCATAAATTGTAAATGTTTAAAGTGCATTACATTAGTCATACCGTATTTCTGGATTCCTATAGTCAATCTTAACAAGACTCAAGTATTTTTAATGATTTAAAAACCTTTTAACAATAAAGTGAAGTACGTGTAAACAAGTTTATTATCACGGCGGTAAGGGAGATGAGAGCGGCAGGATGACTGGGCCAAAGTTACGTGGATATCTGAATGAATCGCACTTTCATTGATGGAGATCCAGAAATATACTGCGCGTGAGTCGGTGCCCGCTACTGACTGTAGATTTATGAATGCGATAGAGGGTCCCGAAACCAGTTTCGGTCGTAGTTTCGGCACGTTTGCCGCCTAAACCGAAACTAAACCGTAACCCGTATTTTTGCCGAAACTCATCCGAAACCGAACTTGCGGTCGCACACTACAACATATATTACGATTGAAGAAGCTACTTAGACGCCCATATAAATCCTACCTTAAATGCGAAAGTGACATTGTTTGTTTGTTACGCTTTCACGCTGAAACGGCTGAACAGATTTGGATGAAATTTGGCAGATGGGTAAACCATGACCTGGATTAGGACATAGGATACATTTATTCCCGATACTCCCACAGGATCGAGACTTATGCGGGTGAAACCGCGGGGCGCAGCTAGTCAATTAATAAATTATAGCAGACTTTTCTAACCGTTCTTCAGCCTACTCTGTCAGAAGATGAAGTGCGATGATTATCTGAGGGTATTTCCTACCGATGTCTTATTGTTTGTGTTTCAACAATGCGCCGAACAGACAATGAACATTGTCTTTTACTTTAGGATTCTGATGTTCTGTAGAACAAATTTTAATGTTGTGATTTGTACAACACGTAATTACCTACTAAGTATTGTTTTATAAACTAATTTGAAATTTAAAAAAATATATAAATGCCTTTGTCACACTGTGAAGACTATCTAATTCTGAAGCATCAGACTTTTTTAAATTTTATCCTACTTAAAAAAATTAGACACAAGTTATTTTTTATTTTTTTTACATTACTGGCGAAATTTGCGTGTACTTACTAACTTATCTGCCTAACCATTCGGGAAATGCAGGCATTATGTTATGTGTGTGTGTTAAAAAAATTAAATAACTATCTAATCCTCCATAATTTTGATCAATTAAACTTCATTAATCCATAACCGTATCCTTTAGATACTGTTCAGTTAAAGCTCTCGTGGTCTCCGTTAAAACAATTTAAATTTTCCAATAAATACCTACTATCATACTTATCCAATAACACTTAGGTAGGCACACTTACTTAGATCTATTTCGTGTACAATCCATTCCGTTTTATATAACAAATAGCAGTTAGTAATATCCGCACTTGAGAATAGAAATGCAAATGGAAACTCGTAACTGAGAAGTGACAATAACAGATATTGTTCTATCAGATCTTCCGGGTTGCTAACCATCGCCCATTTGAAGTGATAGCGCATAAAATCTTCAGTTTATTACAAGAGAAATTGTTTATTAAAATAACAGTTCTTATTGCTAAGTTAGAAGACGAGGAAGACATCTTTCGTTCGTCTAATGACACGCAAGAATTACATGATGCTAATTTTCAAAGACCTATTTTCGCAATGAACATTAAAGTTGATGAAAGTGCTGAAGAAAATATATCACGCAATAGAAGAAAACATAGTGTAAATGACACAAAAAGATCATGAAGAATGATTGCAGCAGCTGTACTGTCACACCTGGCTACCAGATATTTATGTAAATAGTTCAACCCTGATTAATAGCTAAGAAAATGGGCCAAACGTTGACTGGCCTCTACTAAGTAACTTCCGCTGAAATTAAGAGCCCTCATTACCACATACTTGAGGACTGACGAAATTATATTCACTCACTAGTTGGCCGAAGATACAACGGTATTGCAAAACGATGAAAAGGACCTTTCATTCAGGGAATTCTGTTCGAAAGACAGAGATGCAGATATAGATGATTCGAAAGAGAAAAGGGGATAGTAGATGTCCTTAACTCGATTCTTGGCAATTGTCCACCGGAAGGCGGCTTTTAGCAATAAGACAGCTTTGAATATGAAACTGAAATACAAAGCCGGTCCATTCAGTTGGTTGACGAGCACTGTATGTAATTGGCTCGGAAAGGTCAATCCATTGCGTTCAATACAAGGGTTGATCTTTCTATTTGTAGGATTACAGCACGTAATATCTAGTAAGACTTGTTTGTGGTTCCTAGTTGGCTGGTTCTGTTCAAATTTGACTGTGAAGTGTGAATGAGAATTTTTCAAAGATTTTGTGGGTATACGAATATGATTGAAACTTTTCACATTCCTCTCCTCACTGTACTCAAATATATGTGAGATGTCAAAACTTGTGTGGCAAACCGATTTAATTTTATCAAATCTCGTCGTTTCTGTTTACGTTTTAGGAATAAAAACGTTGCAATATCGTTTTCTTGTAAACTTGATTTATAATGAGCGAAAGTCACAGCTAAAGTGCTACCTACTACAAAGATGTTTTCACATCAAACGCTTATAAAGTTGTTTTTATAACATTGCGTGCTACTACCAAATACATTTTACGTCGCAATCAATCAGGCTTTGTCTGACTCCTCTATGGAATTTTAAATTGGATTCCTGTTAACAATACAAGGATTAGTAAGTCCGTACTTTTGTCCGCCATTGTACGTCTAAAACTGATGTTCCCCATGCGTGTTACAACGGCATCGATTAGTTTCATAACCAACGCTGGTTTTATTCAAACGATTATTTGACAATGTCAAACAGTATAAGTAATGTAAGTTGTATTTATGGGACTTATCGTTTTGTTATAGGATGTTATAATACCAGAAACAGTATTTTACAGTGCCGATCGCTAGCATCAATGGTGTTTAGGATTATATGTTATTTATGGGGATTTTGTAGATGAGTCGGTAACGTTTTGTAGTTCAAAACATGTTTCCTATAGGGGACAGATAAAGTCGGAACCATTTCGTTGACAGATTGATAATATAAATTGAATTTTGAAAGATACGTAAGTGTCTTCACTATAATAGATGTGGTGCATCTAATTTAGGATTTATGGAGGAATTAGTGGAAGTAGTCAGATTTTTGTGAGTCAAAATAATTGAAAACAGCTGCAGAAGCTTACTGGAGACCTAGGTGTCATTGCGCCAGTTTTCTACATAAGTATTATGATAAATCTTGTATATTATATTGCTAGATTATTATGTTGAGTAAATGAACTGCATTATGAATATCAAAGCATCAAAACAATTGATACTTGCTATAACACTGTTATTTAATCGATTTCAGTTCAAATTAGGCACAGTGATTTTTTTTTTAAATTATGATACCATCGTCATACCAGAGCTGTTCATTGCTAGTCATACGACACTTCGCCCTTCCTTGAACTCGACCAGCACTCAGCAACTAGTTTCATACATTTACGACGAGCCACCTTGCAAATATCATTGCTCGACCTAGCCTTCTACTCTGACTACCAGATCAAGATAAAATGTCTAATCCCATCAAAAAGCCAATACCTAGTAGGCCTCCAATTCAGTTTCCTGCTCATTGACATATCTATATAAACCACCCGATACGAAAAGTGAGCAATAACTAAAAAAGTAGCAGCAACATCAAGGCTTTCCTGCAAAAGCTTTTACCGAAGAAGTCGTAGTAAAATATTATGATGCACATAAAGAGTGTACAATAAGTTACAGCACTCGCTCGATTATCTCTTATTTGTTTGTGTTTTATAGCGGTACTGCTCTCCGTTTTATAGCTTTTCGATATTATTTCGCGTATTTTTTTTCCAATGGGCTACTGCGACGTTGGAACTCTATATGGACAGAATATCATGGATAAGACGCCGAACGATGACGGAGCGGCTCGTGGCTAAATAGCCACACGGGTCGATCCTCGGTTTTGAGGTATGATTACAGAGGTCGGTCCATGGATGGGTGACCATCCATTTATTACGTATCGAGATTCCTCTGTGCCTCGGAAAGCACGTTAAGAGCGTGCATTCTGAAAGTGGGCAACGTCGCAAATAGATGTCAAATATTTCGCTGTTTTGATTAATTTGACAATATTACTGTATGGAAATAAGAAATGTGGCTAACTAGCGAGCTAGCGAGATTATGAAATGCAATAATTAATATCTTAACACCGAATATTTAGTTTTAGATGTAAAAAAAGTATTTGGAAACTTTCCAAATGCCTTTTTTACACCTAAAACGGGTACAACATCAAATTCAATGCAATTCATTATTAATATTATAGTTTCGTTAAATAGCCACATTTCTTATTTCCATACAGTAATATTGCCAAATTAATCAAAACAGGTAAATTTTTGACAGGCATTTGTGACGTTGCCAACTTTTAGGATAAACGCTCTTGAACCGCTCGTTCCGGCTATCTTGTACGAGTATGTATAGATCTTTGACAGTCGTTACGGGTAATCAGAAGCCCGAAATTCTAACAACCAGTCTACCTACCAAGGGGTATAGTAATACCCAGTAACTGGGTTGTGGATGGCAGTCATTTCATCCAGGCATCATCCAGGCGTCATTTCATTCATGAAAAATACTGGTATTTAGCTGCATCCAGTTAGACTGGAAGCCGACCCCAACATAGATGGAAAAAGGCGAGGTAGATGATGACCATGGATAAGACGGTAAACTAACCAATAAAATGGACAATTGAACGTCGTCTTTAAGTACTATGTGACCGTTTTGGATAAAGTTACTAGGTTATATCTAAAATGGCGGTGTTTATAGCTGGTGGTGTAATGTTGACTTTATCGCTAGCGAATAATTGTTTATTGTTTTAGTTTTATAGTGTCATATTATTGTGTTGTTTATAGGCCAAGATGCCCGCTTCGGCTGTAGTTATTTCAAGATGGTTAGCAAGTTATTTTTTAATATTTGAATTTACATACCTAAATTAAATGATAATTCAATCAACAGAGTTGTACACACGGCTACACAGCTAAACATCAAGCTATACATTTCCAGTATAAGCTGATCTCGCATTGAACGGAAATCCTATACTTTCCGTACAGTGAGAGGTCAGCTTATATTGGATTTGTTTAGCTTGATATGTAGCCGTGTGTACTAGCAGAGCTTTCCAGTCACTCGATGAGTGAATTACATCTAAGTTATTGCAAAATGGCTACCCTTTTTTTCTAAAACGACCAGTTTTTATTGAATTTTTAAGTTGAATATACTCCTCTTTTGTTAAAACATTTAATCTGCAAGTAGCTAATGCCTAGCGAAAAGATTTGCTAGTAAGAAAAGTTCTAGTTAAGTTAACAGCGCTGTGCACTTGAAGACTTTGAAGACATAAACAAAATGGCGACTTATCCCCCCAAAAACCATTTTCAGCCGAAATAAAACTGATCATCAAAAAGTCGTATCTTCAAATTTCGAACGTCACAACGCACTGTCCTCTCCACAATACCACTTGGGCCTATCGGGCATTTGAAAAAAAAAATTTAAAATCACCCCTCGGCCATAGAGTGCCATAAACTAGTCGGGCTCGCGCGCCAATTAAATATGAATGTGCTGGCCCACTCTCATTACCACGTAAAATTTTTAGTTGAATCTACCCTCTTTTTTGATATTGTGTTATACGATATTGGATAGGTCAGTTGTGTAAATTATTGAGTTGAGATATTGGTGGAGTTACGATTTAATTTGAGGAGAATGGGATTGAAGAAAAGAATGGGTCTTTTATGACGTTTTTTAAGCGAGGGTAGTTTGTTGTTTTGTTAAATTTCAAAGGATTTGCCTTTTGCTCAAAAATAAATAAAAATATAATTATTAAAAAAAAAAATGTGAAAAGGTGTACTTTGTTAAACAGGCACAGTGCAAGAGCAACTAAACAAAAAAAAATACAATATGGTATAATAACTAATGAGTACTTTTTGCTTAACATAACAGGTAAATACGAATTCTTTTAATTATCTTCATGGAGACAGTAGACACCTCTATAATAGATTTTTACTCGAAAACACCACCTCTACATAGCAAGTGTTCTTAATACGTATAAACTACCAAACTACATTTGCTTACAATTCAACAAAAAATCGACCTTATTACATCAAAGAAAGTCCTATCTACTTTTTCAAGAACCGCACAAGTAAAGTATGTCGAGATATACAGGGGGTGTGATAATTACGAAGTGAGACAAAGTCGCTTCAAAGGCATTGTGGAAGTTGTATAGACTTTACAGGCCCTTAAACATTGGAGTTGATGTCAACCACACTTTGTCGTGCCGTAATTATGATGCGCCTCTCAATGGGACACCCTGTATACGTACAATGCGTCTTACAAAACGACGAATTAATGAGGACTTTTTTGCGACAGTTGTTTTTATTTTAAAAAGTATCGGTAGTACAATACTTGGTTTTTAAATAATGTATGTATTTAGTACCTCATTACACTTCTTTTAACTTTCCTGGTTTTCTTAATGACTGATTGTTCTTGCGTTAATTACGTGTTTTTTGACCTTCGTCTTCATGGTAATGCTTTGGAGGGGTATTCTTAATAGGACTTGTCATAAATTTTCTGGGTTTTTTTTTTCTTTTTTCATAATTACCTATTTACAAGGTATAAAATGGGTCTTTTATGGTTGATAAAGAGACCCATTATTGATACATAATAAGTAACTGTCAACTTATTATAACGTCGTAGAAAACGTCAATTGTGTCAGGAAACACTTGGTTACTACATTAGTAATGTAAAAACATTAAAAACTCAAGCCATTTTAAAACGTATTTATAGTATGGTTCCCTATTCCTTTTCTGTACATAATATAAATGAAAATCGCTTTTCGTGTCTGTCTCTGTGTGCCTGCTTCTGTTCTTTTAAAACACGCAACCGATTTTGATGCGGTTTTCACCATTATTAAGAGAATTTATTCCGAAAAGTTTTTTTTTTTTTTTACATTAAAATCACACTGGCATAATACGAGTATATTAAAGAAATCTCAATGTTTTGTCAAGTTGTAAAAACCTTACGGTTGCCCTAAGTGTAATCTAGTTACGAACCTACCTAGATACCTCTAGTACTTACTAGCCACATCATCGCTTTATTGGTTGATTCGCACGGAGGTATTTACTCTTCAAAAACGGGCCGGTCAACACTTTTAAATATTATTATTTTTCTTGAGCAGACTCACAAGAAGTTAATTTATTTGTGGGCGAAACTCCAGAAATGCATATTAGGCAATTGATAAATTTTAAGTTTGAAAAAAAAATATGATTCAAAAGGGCCGATTTGCCCGTTTTGGGCGAGTAATTTCTGGCGAATCAATCAATAAGCCTCCAATATTTACTATCCACATCATCTTACGCAAACTGTCATGTCGCAACAACACTTACCTACACATTCAAATAAAGGCGTCAACACACCCAACTAATTACAAATCAATACAAAGTAAGGTTAGATTGTATCGTTATAATCTGACGAAGCTCGGCGACTGTCAAGATCTCAACAAAACCGAAGTCAGTGGTATAAAAGTGAATGATTAATGGCCTCTCACATTAGGTTGCGGATACACCCTCGTTCGGGTGTGGGGATGTGGTGGTACGTGTGGAGACTTTGAATCAGCGGAAAGTAAAAAGCAAGATGTTTTTGCGAAATATAACATAGTTCCACAGTGATAGGATAACACTACAAAATATAATAACTCAATCTGCCTAGCCTTTTTCTAACTACGTTGGGTTCGGTTTTCAGTCTAACCGGATGCAGCTTTAGGCAGAGAGCGACTACCTATCTGACTTCCACGACTCAGTTACTTGGTAACACGATACCCCTTTAAATATAACACTTATATAAAACTTTAATCTGATTTCTGCAAGTTCTTTAGGACACTCGAAACTTTGAAAGTACGACGCGCGCTTTACTTGTGGTAACCAAGTCTACAAACACGCTGTGCATGTGTGCGTAGCGTCAGCACATAACACACAAACGCACACACACAGACTTTCAGCTTCGCCATTGTCTCGGACGGTACTGAGAGCTCCTGCTTACGTACACACACATTAACAGCGTGTTTGTACACTTGGTAACCACAGGGAAAGCGCGCGTCCCTTCATGAGATAAAAATACTGTACTATTACGTTTATTTGCGGTAAACATGACGCAAAGAAAGAACACAAAAGAAAAAGAACAAGTTCAGGGTACTACTCGTCATCGTTCGTACTTTTCAGTCTAAGAACGAAAAGTAGATTTTTTGAAGAGAGATCAAGTTAATCATTTTCTTCAGATCGCTAGTTTAGCGGCCAACTTTCTTTAACACGTCAATCGATTTGAGAGTGTAAACAGCAGTCGCCCTTTGTGCCTACCTCCTTCTCTCTACAGCTTGAAACCAGCTGTATACAAGCTGTATCAGTTGCTAGCCTGCTGTTTGTTGCTAAGCTGTGTGTTTGTTTATGCTTGCATAGATGTCTTAGATTGGGGCCAGATTAATACAGGGCGAGTACTATGGAAGACAATAATAATTTACAAGTCGAGAATTTGTCAAATTCTACTTTTATACAAGTTCTCAACTTCAAATTCTCAATTATTTACTTCCCGCAGTTTTTGAGATGCGTTTTTTTAAGCTCAGACTCAAATATACCCAAATACAGTTTTCATCCAGAATTTTATATTATTATGCTTAGGTAATGATAAGCGCTATTATAAAAACAAGAGATCAAAAGTACATTACACAGCAGCTATTTAAGAAAAATAATAAATATAAAAAATTTAATATTATTAATATAGTTATTGTAATAGGTTCAGAAATACATGTTGCACGAGGATACTTTGTCATACTAGTGTCATAATGGATTTAAACATAATCGGTTTGTTTAAATTATTTGTTTTCTACGTGACTTTTTGTTAATGTCTGTTCTTGCTTAGGTATATGATATATTCAATATTCTATTGATATATATTTTTCGTCCTCGAGGTCATTTTAACTTTATATAAATCATGAAATTTATTATTCCTGTTGTAGGTTTTTAATTTATTACTGTAAAAAATGAATTATGTATGCTACTTTTAATTCTTTGGTGATTAATAGAAACTAATAAAGTGTAGTTTATTTGTGGTATTCGAAATATTTTCGTAAAACTGTGCCGTTAATAATGCTGAAATTAATAGTGTGGAATCGACATCGGTATGCGAGTATTTTGAGACTAGGAATCATCGTATTATTACACGCAATAAGTATTTAAATAATGTGATCAAACTTTCTTTTAAATAAATAAGATTGAGTTAAAAAGATATAAGCTAACTCATAATTAGTATGATAGCATATTTCCGGTTAAGGAGTGATTTCCCACTCCATAAAAAAGTAGTTGTAAGTAATTGGAGAATAAATAGCCTAAGTTTGCTAATTTATGTGTTCCATATAATTATACTACTATTCTACATATTATTCGAATACTAGGTACATATTTGAATGAATATGATTGTATTTCCAATTAATCTGCGACATTCTATAGCTCATCTTTAACTCGTTATTAATTATTTTGCATGCAATTGATACAATATTCTGTATAGCTAAACATGTGGACATTATATCAAAACCAGACTGTAACAACTTTACGTATATATTATGTTTAAAGCAAATAAGGATTTATCTTATCTTATATAAATATCAAATAATAAAAAAAAAGTATACGCCCTGTATACAACTGTTTTTTTATTGTGTGTCAGTATGAATTTCAACAAAGAATCTTTTGCACAAAGTATATTAGGAATGTGACCTACTTCTAAATAACAGCATCATTTACGACGTCTCTGAACAATCTAAACAACACAAATCTTTCTCCTTACGGGAAGCTCATCTCATGAAAGTCACTACGCAAGCCAGGTGACCGCTAGGTCAGGAGCTAGGCAATAAATCCGAGAACTTAATCATTGACAGCAGATAATATTATTATCGTAAGTCATAAATATACGCGCTAATTGAGTGTCAAGGTGAATAAATATGACGATAAAATTTATATGAAATTGTGTTAACGTTATTGTGAATTTTAGAAGTATACCTACCTATTTAAATATGTTCAAAATCTAGTATTTTCATTAGAACATTCAAGATAAAATTTGAATGACGTTAAACCATTAGTAAGTCATTTCAATGTAACTCTTATCTCATCGTAATAAAGTATAAGTTAGAATGATTGGAGTGAGTTTGATAAAACTCTCAGCAATCATTCAGGTTTTTACCTTACCGAGATAAGAGTTTTATACTTTTGTGGCAATGACTTACTATGTTCTTAAATGTCCTACCATCTTCGAAAAGGAGGATCTCAAATCGTCTGTACCTATATTTTTATGTAGCATTATCATTAATCAGCCTATATTGTTCCCACTGCTGGGACTCAGGCCTCCTCTCTGTGAGAGGGAGTGGGCCGTAATCCACCACGGGGGCCCAGTGCGGGTTGGTAGATGTCACATGTCATATAATTTTTGGTTCTAGAACATGCCAGTTTCTTAAAGATGTTTATTCCTCCACCGTTTTGAGAGCAGTGGTGATTAAATAATTTACACAAAATAAAGCGCCTGCTATGGTTCGAACCTACGACCTACAACTCATAATTCCACTGGGTCACCACTGTTTTATTTTTTGTGTAATTTAAAAGGTTGTTTATGTGGGTTTACTATAGGTACACCTGTGCCTAACCTTTTTGGGATTACAAGCGTGATGTTTAGGTATTTTTCATTTACTAGATAATACATGATGCGCATTTATTGCAACATTGGGCATCTGGTGTCATATTTTTTTATAGATTTAGCTGAGTGACTTTTCACTGGGCTTGCATGTGCGTTAAGTGGTGCTTGAAAGTGTAATAAAAATACGCTTCGCATTTTTCAAAAATATGAATGAGCACACAGGGATGATAGTCACGATCGAGGATGGCATTTTTTTGACGTGTACAATAAAAAAGATAAAACCGTATTATCAGCTAGCTCTGTGCCTACAATTAACGATAAAAACCCAATTTTATCTTTGGAAAATTTAGAAAACTATTTAAACCTTTTCATTATTCTATGCAAATAATTAATATAAATACCGATCAAAAGCACAGATTCTGTATCAAATATCAAATTGTAACTCGATAGTCGATACATAAACCTAATAGTTCTACAATAACCTATAGCATATAAATAATTATTAGCATCATCATCTGCTCAGCCTTTTCCCAACTATGTTGGGGTCGGCTTCCAGTCTAACCGGATGCAGCTGAATACCAGTATTTTATATGGAGCGACTGCCTATCTGACCTCTACAAGCTAGTTACTAAGTAACACGATAGCCCTAGGTAAGACTGGTTGTCAATCCTTGTGTGCTTCTAAATACCCGTAACTACTGTCAAAGATCTACAAATGACACACGGGACCAACGGCTTAACGTGCTTTCCGAGGCAAGGAGGGGTCTTGGTATGTAAAGATGGTTACCCATCCACGGACCAACCGCGGGAAGCGTAGCTTAACCTGATCTATTGACCCGTGCGGCTGTTATTAGTTAGCCACAAGTCCCACACAATAATTTCATTTAATAATTATTAGCATATATTATACTAAAGGTAGCCTCTGTCCGTGACTTCGTACGCGAGATTTTTTTCAAAACATTTTTTTTTTTCCTTTTTTTTTTCTCTGGTAGATAGAGGTAATATGTGTCTTGTAAAAGAATATTTCTGTAAATAAACTTTTTAACATTTCGAATTTTTTTTTTTACATAAAAATTGTAGCCAATAACTACGCCCTGTTACTTCTTTTTCGCTTAGCGTTCTTTCTTTCTTTCCTTTCTGCTTGGCTTCTAAGGATTCATAGCGTGATGTTAAATAGTCAAAATCTCTCTCAAGAATTTTTCAAATCTGACTGGTAGTTTCAGAGATTAGCGCGTTCAAACAAACAAACTCTTCAGCATTATTATATTAGTATACGTAGATATTGATATAAGCTTTGATTGTTAACCCGTCCCGTGGTCACGACGGTCGTTGCGACCCGGTGTTACAATTACAATAAATTAATGCGGGACGTTTTGTTAACAGCCGTTTTAGTGCCGGCGTTAGGATCATTCTAGTACCGGTGACAAGAAGACCGCACATCTAAACCTGGATTTATACTCGCTTTTGTAGAAATACGGACGTTTTGTTTTTATGAATGGGACTGCGAAGGGATCCTTTTATGAATGTAGAAAAAAAAACTATTTGAATTTTACTTAGGTATTTGAAAAAACACATCTTTAAACGTAGTAGTATGGGTTCCGTCGTGCTTATTACAATAATTAGGTATCCAATAATATTTTAAATAATAATAACCCCACCGCCGTATCTCTACGTTGACGTCGTGGTGGGGCTTGCGCGCTCCAAACTCTAGGTCAGTGCCGGTAGAGTTAACTTTACCGGAACAGGTTTATGATGAGGAGCCAAACCAAAAGAGATACAGAACAGCAGGCAGCATGTGGCGAGCTGTTGGGCAGTAGCGACCCCACGGACCCTATCTCTCGGGAGAAATCTTGTTCCTCATAGAGATGAGGAACAAGATTATTGGCCAGCTGGAATGGACACTGACGAGGAATAGAGCTCCCACCTCATTCTTGCCTTAATTGGCCGGCTTGAGTGGAAATTCGCAAGAGCAGATGTACTCGGAGGAAGGAAGTATTCCAGTAAGTGCTCGTAGGGATCTTGACCATCTTCCGGGCTCTGAGATTGTTCTGAAACCCGTGGAATGCCTCTCCACTCCTCAAGCACCTCAGGACAGGTTGCCCCCTTGTCGCTACGTCACTATGTGCTAGCGAAAGTTTTCGGGGGCCCATTATTGAGTGTGCAAGTCACCCCCTGCCATTTTATCCTTGTATCCCATAACATTGATCAGGCAGGGGACATAGACCTTCCATAGTTTTAGGTAACCCATCCACTATAGCCACCCAAACCCATAGCCCATTTTTTTTTTTTTTTTCCATTTTCTGCAATAGTCCTGCACCAACCGGGGGTTGTCCTTGGGTGCACTTGCACAGTGCTTATAGGGATAATCGTCGGTTGGTGCCTCATTCGATTTAAAATTGTCTAAGAGGCCTCTGCGAGTTGGCTTCGGCCCCTCGTACGCCTTCGAAAGGACCGGGACAGCATGCTCCCGAGATACATAACACAAAATAATAATAATGATTTTCTAAATTATTAATGCATTCATTCTTCCAGTTTATCATAGGTATCTAATCATTTAAGACTACAGGTGACAGTTCCCACAGCTTTAAAGTAAAAATAAACTTTATTTTTACCCCATCTCATTATCCACCACAACTAATTTAATTCCCACGCGGAACCACAAAGTTTCACAAATATTTGGCCGCACAACGTCACAGTCGCAATCAATTGTCCTTGCGACGGCTGCATAAATTTCGCGGTACTAAGCGCGCCTCTAATTAACCCTAAACAGACGCTGTGCCTCGACCGAGGACGTAAATCACGCGGCAACACAGAATGCCTCGTTGTCTTTAATTGAGCACTGAACTTTATTTACGCACTTTTGTTTGTTTGCGCTGCTTTCTCAAGTTTATTGACATCATAGAAAAAGTATGCTCCGAGAAAATTTCATGTATGAATTGACATGCGACATTAATATAGAAATTGTAAATTGAGTATGCTATGACTAATTATTACATGGCAGCGCATAAATTATTTATAAGCTGTTATTAATTTACATGACTGCATATGAAATATTAATTTATTGAAATATATTAATTTCTCATTTATCGTTTTGTGTGTTTTTGTCTGCTGACAAATCTTGTAAAGATCATAGAGCAATAAATACTCAGTCGTTGTAACAAATACCTGTAGGCAGCGATTTTTTTTTTAAATAATCTAAATGGAATGACTCACGATTTAAATAATTTTGCGTTTTATAAATAAAAAACACAACAATTGATCCAATAAACCACTCGATTTAAATTAACCCACTAACAAGGAGCGACGTAATGAAACGCGAACGCTAGTAAATTTCCTTATTTCACTGGGAAAAAATTCAAACGCAAAAGTTCACAAGGATTTGTTTTGAGCGGGCAAATTTGTAGCTTAAAAACGTCCGCAGTACTTTATTGTTATAATAAAATTTCGCGAAATTATTTGGCACTTGTTCCGGACCTGATTTACGCGTGGCTTGCCGCGGCGCCTCATTATACGCCGCATTTTAAGGGTTATTTAGTTGCAGCAACATAATGCAAACAGGTGCCATTGTTTTTATTTTGTTATTGTTGTTTCTTACATGTGTTTGTGGTAATTCGACGTAGTAATTACTGTATTTTCATTTTATAGGGTGTTTTCGAGTAGTCATTAAGTTTTTGATAATTGTATCGACATCGTGTGCGTCGTGAAAGGTTACACTCTTCAACAAAAGGTTACACCTTTCATTATTACTTGTTACATTGTTTTATCTATTTTATCACTCATTATTTCTAAGTTTTTTGTCACGGGTGATATTTCTGGTAACATTTGACGCGAAATACGTAAACATTGCTCGGCTTATGTCACTTTTTGATTAGGTCATCCTTGCTAAACGTGTTCGATTTGACAGATCTTAAGTGCACGAAACAATTTTTTTTTTACCATACAGACAATAAAGTAAAAAATGACAAGAAACAGTTTTGTCAAAGTCATGGTTTGTTTGCGTCGGAACGGAAAGGGTTAAGTGTCGAAAGTAACCTTAAAACTAATTCTGTTCAAGTTTTTGGCAAGTCACTCATTCGGCACAATTGCTTTTGAGATATATTTCTTTACTATTTACTGTTTTAACGTGGAACTAGGAGCTTCGAAACTTTGGAGCTGACAAGTTTGTCTCTAAATTTGTTTTCGTAAATTACTTTGATGGTTAAAATCACTTGACATAAAAATATATACCGTAACTTGAATTCGCTAAAAACAGCGTTCTTCCTGAAACTGGACAAAAGGCAGTATAGACCGGTAAGTAATCTCCAAGACTCAGACCAAATTAAAAACCAAGGCAGAGCGCTGTCAACAGTGAAGTGAAGCCGGTTCCGTAAACATGTGTGCACTTTGTGTGGTGTAGTTGTAAAAGGTTGTAAATGTGTGCGTGTGAGCGTGTATGCACAGAGCGGCTATGTAGTTTTACTGTAGTTTTCGCAGCGCTCTGTCTTGGTTTTTTATTTGGTTTGAGGTCCAAGATCACCAATATTTTTTCTTTAAAACTTCTCTAAATGTAGTTTCAAGTTTAACTCATTCACATTGTAAACAGGTAGCTAAAACAGTTGTTTTTTTTAATGAAGGTAAAGACATCAGCACTTTACACAAAAGCATTTTAAATTTCCACTTTACTCAATAACCCTTAATATTCTACACACTTAAAAATTATAACAAAAAATAACAAATAATACGAACATAGCTCGTTTTTACACCTCCAAGCAACGTATTATCTAAGTAACTTTCAAACTTAACCTATTAACTATGTTTTTAGAAGGTCTTCGCGTCTGACTATGATTTTGCAAATCATTGAGCCTAATTAAACGGCTTATTGCATTCTGTTAACCGACTGTGAATAGTTAAGTAATGGTTTAGAATAGCTTTGAAGTAACAAAGGTGATGGCAATTAGGAATTATTGTATAGAATTGCAGTTTTTTTTTGTTTAGGTTTTTTTTTTTTTTTAATTTTTAGTAGTTAAATAAATGTTGATTCTGTAAAACATGTTTTATTATTTTCTTAAAATCAACATATACCTAATTAATAGATTAAAAGCTTCTGGAGTATCGAGTAGCTGTGCGCATATATGTATCCTGTGCAGGCGCACCCGACTCATGGTAGCAGAAAGAAAACCATGGGGTTTTGTTAATAGAACTTCGACACAGCCCTCCGTTTCTCCGACGGAGCCCATCAATGAGATTTTCTCCACGATAAATTTAATTATTTAATTATAATATAGATCGATACAACAGAGACTTTTTTTTATTCTCGTAAATTCTTTCGAAAAGAATATTCTCGAGAACTTAGCAGCGAAGTTCTCACTAGGAGAATATTCTCGGGAATTTATCATCACTATATAGCCACATTGTAGGTACATATTTATCTAATAGATGTAAGTCATTTCATAATCTTTATTCACGTTAATGTTTTCTCTTAGTAATTAAATAAATTGAAGAGTACCAATAAACGTAGATATCAGGTAGCTATAGCAATAAAAATACTAAAGAAACCACTTAATTTTACAACTGTGACAATGTACGGCAGTATGGGTGGGCCGATTGTCTATTTTAAGAGAGAAGATACACGAAACCAAGATGGTAACATAAATAACAAGTTTTTGGACAATTAATATCGGATGTTCCCTTGATCTATCGTTAGATTGCTTTTTATATTTAGATTTAGTGCAGTCTTATGCTTGTTTTAGATTGCGTAACACTTTCCATACCAGCTGTTTTCCTGGTACTTTTGCCGACGCCCGGTTTCCCTTCACAAATTGGTGGTGGTTTATTTATTTATTTACTAGCCGACCCTGCGAACTGTGTTCAGCAATCAATCAAATATAAAAAACCCTACCTACCCTAGCTACGCTACCTACCCTACCTACCCTGCCTACCCTACCTACCCTAAATACCTACCCTACCCTACCTACCCTACCTACCTACCCTACCTACCCTACCTACCCTACCTACCCTACCTACCCTACCTACCCTACCTACCCTAACTACCCTACCTACCTCATCAGTTTTTAATTTACCATACAAACTTTCACCCCCCTTTTCACCCCTTTAGAGGGTGGTTTCCGGGATAAAAAGTTATATCCTATGTTAGACTCCTGGTTCTAAGCTACCTCTCCACCAATTTTCAGCTAAATCGGTTCAGCCGTTCTTGAGTTATAAATAGTGTAACTAACACGAGTTTCTTTCATATATATATATATAGATTTATCATAAGCACACCGACAGCACAGTCACTTACAATTCAAATTAAATAACATCTAAAATTAACATTTCAGTAACCATGCAAATGACAGGAAAATTAGAGACAAAAGAGAACAATATAAAATTTGTCTAGTAGACATAAATCTACAACACTACAAAACAATCCAATTTGAGCTAGATAGACGGGCACTCATTACACCGTTTAAATAGGGAGCGCCTGTATGAAGCGAAAGTCATGGAGAAAATATCAATAGGGTAATCCGTCAAATTAGACCTTTCATTATATTGCCTTGCCATACGTGTAAGAGCCTAAGATTAACTCCAAAATACCTTAAAAACATAACATTACATAACGTAACGCCTGTAATACACGAAGGGTTATGTAGAGGTGTACCATCGAAGAACTTCATAATTACACACCGTAAGGACTATTTCTGCTTGCAACGCTCGGCGGCTATAGAACCGGGGCGGTAACAGATATGGTCATCGTGTGCACGGGATTTTCTTTTCAAACTGATGTTCTTCAATTACGTATAGTAACGGCCACATATGCCAGTTATGTTTAAGTCCTATGTGTAGGAGGCAAGCCTATTGCCATGAACCGGACACAAATCTAAACTCCGTGGTGCTACTGAGAAATTTCTGATGGAAAACCCAATAACACTTTGCCCGACCTAGAAATCACCTTAAAAACAAAGCTGAAAGTATTATCTGCCTGTAGTTATAAACCTAGATTCCATAGAAATGGAAACTTTCGGAAAATTTATGTAATTAATTTCAGTGACACTTAAATAACAGATTGAATTAAAATAATTATGTAAACGCATTAAAAAGCAAAAGCAGACGTAAAATTAATATTTTCACATAGATATTCTGATGCCATTAATTTCTTTCATAAATAAAAAAAACTCGAAACGAATGCGTCTATATCTGTTATTCGGCGATCTCTTTTCCGTTGACATAAGGTTGATTTTAGTGTGTCATAAATCCTAAGCCGCCCAAGAAGAAAAGTTTGACGTTTTCCGTGACAAAATAAGGCAAATTGTTATTATATTATTGATAGGCTTCCGTCCACTAGAGTCAACGAGAAATTTATTATAACACAGGAAATGCTTATAATTTGACGTCGTATGCATGAAAAATTATATCTTTTGTCACATAACAAATACGTTGTATTAATGATTTGAAAAATTTGTGTCTAAACTAATTTATAATTTTGGTCCATATTTTTAGGTGTTAGGTACGACTCTAGTTTGATGTTACAAGGCAGGTCAAAATGCTGTAACTATGATGAGGAATGATTTCATAAAAACTGCTAAGTATGCATTTTCTTTACTGGAAAGATTTAGGGAAACTAAAAAATAATATTGAAATGCAAACATTGCGCCTGGCAGAAACATGGTAAGATTATTTTTTTGTGAACTTTTTTTGTATCCCACTACTGGGCAAAGGCCTATACCCTTTTTCGTTCCATTTCTCTTTATTTAGTGCGCTCTGTGACCATGATAAGATGAAACACCTAAATACATTGGCAGTTCTGATAAGATGTTTTTTTTAACACGCTTTTATTAGGTCAACCTGTATGTAACTAACTATGTAATGGAATCTTAGGTAACTAATTTAACCATCTTCCAAGGGTCGTAGCGTAATGAAAATTGGCAGCTGTAAGTAGTTCTGATGACAATACAATAATATGGTACTGTCGAACTGATCTGATGTCGAGGAACTTCATGATGGAAAATCGTATCATAGCAGATTTTTTGTTTTTACGTGCATTTATAAAAGCGTGTTTGTTCTAGAGTTTTTTAAACTATTCATTTATTCTTTATTTAGGCAACCAACAGCGATACCTACATATAGTATGTTGAGTATGTATATTATAGTATTGTATGGCTAATTTTGAATGAATGAGATTCTGCGATGGTCCTAAATAGTACTTGCATTCTCCTTAAAATAACTGGTGAATTGAATTTCTTGATGATGAACTTGATGGTCATCAGTCACACGGTTGTTATGAAAACTTTAACATCTAATGCATAAACATTACGAAACATTTCACCATTTGTCATAAGAACACAGTGGAAAATACATAATGTCATTCACACTACGTTATTGGTATGTGAAGTGATAAATCCAATAAATACAAGTTATTTCCGTTTAAACTGTTATTGCTTGCAATATTAGATTTTAAATATATGGGTTTATTCATGTGATATTTATAATAGCTTCATAACGAGTAATGCAAACGATAATTTTGTCGAAACTTTGGACATTTACCCAGTTTCTGCTTGATATATTGGTGAAGTAATATCAAAATTATATCTCGCGTTCTGCTTCTAATTATTATTATTTATTATTATATTCATTAATGTTTGAATACATTTTGATTGTCATTTATATGAAAAAAAAAAATTGTAATAATTTGTTACTTAAAAATGAAACTATGAAAGTGTCAGTAAAGTAAAACTCATTCCAATTGTGCCTCTTAACAAATTTTCACAAAAGTTTACCTTTAAAAAAGAATTAGGTCAAGTAACTTGATTGCAGGTTGTTTACAGCTGTATAAAAACAACACTTATAAGCTAGCTGTGTGATCCGTACTAACCGCAAGAGTTACTCAAAACACATAGTATGAAAGACAAAACTTGGAAACGAAATCACAAATGAAAAAATACTTAAATATTATTTTAGCATTAGCAAAGCAACTTCTGACAACCGAGAAACTGACAGTTCTAAGGTAACAAAACAACACATTACAACAGTTGAAGTATTGTGTGTCCAATTAGTAAAAGAACGGACCAAAAGCGGGCCTTGTCTAAAAATATATAAAAACACTCTGTTACCATTTGTCACGGAACGCCTTATATTTATCAAGATACCGTTCCGCATCCGACGTACAGGGTGATCAGTACTGGTGATCGTGAATTTGATACAGAAATAACAGCTGATAGTAGTGTTTTCACCCATGAATGATATCAAAGACAAGGGAGTGAAATATACCGTGACGGGTGATAGGGGGACAATGGAAGAAGAAAACTCGTTGCACCGACTCCAAGTAACATGGGACAAGGGCAGGCTTATGATGAGCAGTGTTTTGTTAAAGGTGATATTAGAAGCTACAAGGCAGATTATAGAAAACGCTGAAGAATAAATAAATAAAAACAATGCAACTGCAATAGCAGATATGATCAGGACTACAAGTTGTAAATATGGTATAAAGATACCAGTAAATAGTACCTAATGTTTGTGATGTAGAAGCGAATGCGAAAGACATGAAAAGAGAATATGAAAAGGAGATAGGGGGTAATTTCATGATCTGTATTAGATAAGTCGTAAAACTCGTAGATAAAATAATGTGGTAGAGAATTACCCGCAAAACAAATGCAGTTTGTAGCAAAGCTGATTTAAAAGTAATTGAAAAGATGAAGGCTAACGTGATAAAGATGGAAAAAGCGGAAATGTAGAAGATGTTTTGATGATCAGTCTTGTAAATCGTAAACAAGGCGCAAAAATACCAGCTACCAGCAAAAATAGTTGTTTTGTTAAAGGTGATGAACCTACTAGGGAGATTACGTATAGAAAATGCTGAATAATGAATAAACAGAGACAGTAAATATGATCAGTACTACAACTTGTTTTGGGTTAGAAATTCCAGTACATTGTAATTAATGTAAGTTGATAAAAATAAGAAAAGGTGAGATGTAAGGCTGCTTTTAGTGATCGCTGATCAGCATTGTAAATAGTTAATATGGCACCAAATTACCAGCTGAGTTTTATATAAGAGGTAATAATGGAAGGGTTATGGAAGATGGTAATGAAGATGGTAATGAAGAAAATAAAGGATGTCTTGGTGAGCAGTAGGTAATATGTAGGTGATATGGTAAAAAATATATTATAACAACAATACCAACCTTAATGAAATTCAGGAGCGCATTTTATCATCATCGTTAATATACCCAGATTCCAAATCATCACAAAAGTTAAGAAGAATGTTTCCCCAAAAAAAAAAACTCATGTCTCCGTCCCTGTATCAACCAGACCAAGCACAGGAATAAACACGGTTAACATTCCTATAAACAAGATTGTTGCAGCTCTGCGCTGATTGATGGATGCGCCCGCGCAGTCGCTATTAGTGACGGTTTATGGGAAAAATAGTTTGAAAAAAGAATGTAAAAAAGTAAATTCCGTTTTAGGAACATTGTGTTTTTAATTAGGTGATGTCGTTGAGTTGTATTGATTGATAGTTTTCCATTTTTGAATTTTTATGAATGACAAATTTGTTTTGAATTTAGAGCAGTAAAGTTACGATGTTGGCCGAAATTTTAGGTATGATGAAATGATGATATCTGTACTTACGTGAAACTAAAATATTCTAAAAGAACAAAACTGAACTGACAGCCATCAAAAACTAAAACCCAAACAAAAAACATAATTTTTATCATGAAAACAGCGGAACTATTTAAAACGACATTATCTAATATCTTTATTTCAATGGCGCGCATCGTGCATCCAATATATCAACGTGTGAATCCCACAAATGTACCGCGGAAGCGACGCACGCGCGGCTTATGATAATTTGTATTTTGGGAGCTCGTAATGTTTGCTTTTTTCTTTATTTTTTGTGTTAGTGCATCTCTCGGAGCATGTTTCTGGTTGAAAACACCTACTACAAGTTTTTTCAAATGGTAAGGCCTATAATTTATTTTTCAGTTTGTAAGAAAATTTAAATGGTGTTACAATATTTTCATCATCCATAGTAGGTACGGTTTGTGTCTAGTATTCATGGATCTGGCTGAACCTAGAAATTAAATAGGTACTTAAACCATGCAGTGTAGGTTTTAACTTATTTTCAAGTACAAGTATGCAATTGTGTACCTGAAAAACAAAATATTGGTATTCAACTGCATCCGGATAGACTGGAAGCCGACCCCAACATATTTGGGAAAGGCTAGGCAGATTAATTGAATATTTATATTCTTCTTTACAGCCACTTAGATATCAATGTGAAACAGCACGCTTAACATAACCACAATAGAAATGGGTTTTGTCGACGGAAGAATAGACAAAATGACAGATAAATAATCACAATCTGTCATTTTATCTATTCTTCCGTTGACAAAACCCGTAGAAAACTCGTTTCTATGGTAGTCACGCTACGCGTGCAGTTCCTCAATTCTACCAACAAGTGCTATGGCATATAAGTCCTGTATCCTGAAACGATGTTCAAACTTGAATATAATCGATTCAAATCTAACAGACTCCACATCGAACTTGAATCACATCTAATTTCAAATTGAAATGCATACTGATCCATCATTCTAGAATAAGACACTTCACGGTTCAATTCACTTCTCATTCGTTCTCATAACCAAAAACAATAAACTATCAGTATCTCTAATGCAATTAGCGACTGCAGTGTTGCGTCAGAGACAATCGTAGCAACAGTCGGGCCACAAATAGTTGCGAGTGGGCGACGAACGTGCCACGCTCGACCGGGAGTGGTGACACGGTAAATATTAATATGTTATAATTGTGCATTAATTATAACAGCATATGAGCTGTGAAATGTTGGTTTTTGAAGCGGGAAGCTGCTGACCGAGACATTGGGTTACGTTAATAAGTAGATAGGTACCTAACTATAGGCACCTAGTACAACTTTCATAGTTCATTGAAAAAACGTTTCTTTTATTGAGAAATTACCAAGTTAGGTGTTATAAAAAATACAATAGACCACGTATATTTAGAGTATATATTGAGTCCACAGAGAGAGCAGAGAGGCAGAGAGAACTCTGCTCTCGACGCTTTACGTGTCAACACGTCGGGTCCGTGTTCGCAACAAGTCAATCGTCATCCTGAGGATGCCTCGTTGGGAGGTGAAACATGTGTCGATTTCTTACAGGGTTCTTTATGAGTCTTTAAGAACAGTTAAGCGGATTAGGTTACTAAATATACGTCGTCTATTGTTTTTTATAATGGATTTCCGCAATGTCACACCTAAATCAATTAGTTAAGTTACGTGTTGTCTGACAGTGCACTCGACATTTCAGTATATTAAGTTTTCAGTGTAGAGATAAGAAGATAGTAGTCAATATTCACAAGCTTGGTATGAAAATGTGATTTTCGCACGGGGAAATTAAATTGTGTTACCAGCTATTTTTATGTAAATTCTAGAAACATTGCACGAGGGAAATGAATTAGTTCTAGTGTGTAAAATGACGCAGTGACGGCTATCCATCTTAAACGCATGTTAATTTGTGAATTCTTCATGAACATTTCGTATACTTTGCAAGACACGCGGAAGACTTGCACTGTTTCATTTTGCAAAGATTTTTTTTGTTAGTCTTATTTCAAATTATAACCCCCACACTACACTTTGTTAGTTATGCGACCGTGCATTCAAATTTCAAAGAAACTTTCGAACTAATAACTCGTTGTAACAGCCACACAGTGCCAACAATACTAGTGGCATACAGCTCGATTTACGCGACGTCGCCTGCATTCACAAAATACTAGAATCATAAGAAATGAAGCAACAAATTGGACGGTAGCATACTGGCCTACTTATCGAGTGTTTGTCGACGCGTCTTATTCTCTCATACGATGTTTGACGTGTATTTTTCAACGCTCTTCAATATTTTTGAACGGCTATTTTTGTTCCAAGACCGCCTCCTTCATTCGTGCAAAGGTTAGAATATTGTTGTGAACAGAATCGACATTGTTGTTTTTACCGGTGTTCTTTCTTTTTATTAAACTATGAGAAATCAAATAGCAAGTAGAATTTTTTAAACAGTAGGTACAGACCTAATCTTCTTTTCGTGTGATTAGTAACTAACCTGGTGTCAGAGTTTTAAAGTCGCCCATGGACCTCTGACTTGGCTTCACATGCCGTCAAGAAATATCTCTCAGGCATGCCGGTTTCCTCACGATGTTTTCCTTCACCGTTTTTGAAGCAAGTGATAAATATACAATACGCACTTAAATCCGAAAAGTCAGAGGTGCGTGCCTTGGGTTCGAACTCGAGACCTATGACTTGGCAGTCCGACGGTCACACCACTAGGCTATCACTGCTCTACACCACACCTAACACACACACTACAGACCTAATTTAATAAATACCTTTTAAGAAAAAAATACTTAATTTTATTTTCACTTGCAACTTACCTACTGATATGAAATACGAGTAGGTAAGCTTTGCAGTATTATAAGACAAACACATAAAAACTGTCAAAGTTTGAAAGATAGCCAGAGATAGAGATAGCCAGTTCATACGTGGTTGAGGATTCCGGGTGGAGCTCGCTTCCAAATCCACTTACCATCAGGTCAGATGCAGGCCAAGACTTTCCCCGTTGTGGATAAAAATAAAAATAAAGTGTGTTGTGTTTGTTATGATTAGGTGCACTTCCTAATCATACAAAAACACACCACAGCGTTGGATGCCAAAGAAAAGAAATGGGTGAGTGGGTGGCAACAACCACAGAAAATAGTGTTATTACAATAACCAATTTTATTTGGTAAGCTAACACCCTGATAACAACACAAAGTAAAGCAGACTGTGCCAATAATCAAGACACAATCATTAACTAATTTTACGTTTACGTTACTAGATTTACGTATTTTTGGGAGTTTTTGCAGTAATTTTCCTAACGGGAGTTTTTCTACCAGTCGATAACAATCTGTTCAAATCATTATTAAATCTATACTACATTTGAAATAAGATTACACAATAAACCATTTTTTTAGTTCAACAGGATTTGAGTTCTATTGCGTTGGTGGCATGACAAATGGCAGCTGCAGTAACTAGTTGGTTTTGGAACCACTTTTCTGCTTTTAGTGCCATCCTTTATGCCTACGGTATAGAACTCAAAATCGGTAGAACAGACTGTAAAAAAAGGTTTATTTAAATGTCTTATCTTATTTCAAATGGAGTAGGTATGTTTAATAAACACCACACGTTTTCTGCCTACGCGATCATCTACACCTAATATTACTATCTACATTTTCACACGTCAGTCAGAGTGTCGTTCTGTGGGCTATTCTACAGCTCTTTATTGTCGCTAGCCCATTGTTTATTTAAACAATAACTGGACACTTTATGGCGCCGACGGTTTTTACGATTATAAACTATGCCTACATGTCATCTAGTTTTTTTCTTCCTAAATATTTTATTTTTATTGTCCCAAAAGCAAGTGAAACGTGACCACATGATATAATAAATTCACTTTTTTAGTGATGTAAATCGTAAATAACGTTGAAATTATGGCTGTGTTTAGTAATAATAAAGAAAAAGTTTTCCTCCGAGAATGCGGTATTTGATTTAGTGTTGAGTTCCCCCTCGTATTTTTGTTAATGTGTAGTTTATTATTAGTACATTGTTAATGGCAATTAATGGTGCATCGCAAGGCAATAAAAATATAGTATGTGTTTAAAAAAGTAGGTCTAGGATCTTCCGAGAGTGAAAATATTGACGGGACATTCGATAAAGATTTCTATTTTGAAAAGAAAAATCATAATTAATAACAACAGTTTTGTTTTATCCTACTTACAAAATTTTTCTCGCATAAATTAATAGAAGGAATTCAAATAACAGACATGCAACTATTTGTAAGATTATTAGCGACTAGCAAAAGAGAATAACAAAAGCCATTTCTTCTATTTAACCCCGTTGTTTTGACGTGCCGCTCTATTCTGGTATTTGAAGAATCACTAACAAATCAGCACCTGTCACTTTTGTTAACGTATCCACGAATATCCAAGCCATTGTTTTAAAAGTAGAAAACAATTCAATCTTCACTTTAAAAAAATCTTGTGTTATTTTTGTTAGTCTTTTTAATGGCTCCGCGTATTTTGTTTTAGAATAACTCACGTGAACGACATAGATTAGGAACTTTAAGAAGAGTCACATAAGATTCAAATTGGATGTTTTTCTTGTTGGGATGTCAGATTTTTTGTTTTTTTTTAAATTGTGTTGGAAACATTGTTGTCGCCTCTACAATAGGCCTGCATGCGTTGACAGTTGATAATCGAAGACAGGCTTAACGAAGACAATGGAATTTTCAGTATTGTTTCAACTGAGTGACAAATTGCCGTAACGTGAATTTTTTTATTCATTTTTCTTGGCACATTGTTCCTTTTCGTTATGAATAATAAAAATAAACAGACCTTTCTTTTTTCTTTTCTTTTATTCGTTATTTACGGTCGGTGTTAATGTTAATATGATATATGGGATTATTACTTTAGAATAATTTGTACGCCTCCGTGGACTAAAGTGACTTTTAATTTTATTATTTACTGCTTTTGTCTTGTGTGTGAGCTTAACCGTTGTTTTAAGTTGAAAGTTTTACTTGCAGTAATATTTTATCTTGTAATCACAATATTTTTGGCAGATCATTTTTGGGAAATATTTTACAAAGATGAAAAGTCTCGTTTTGCAAAAAGAATGATGTTCATGAACTTCTTTAACTTCTTGACTCATTTTGTCTTGCGGTAAGCTAATCCCAAATATAAATAATATACATTTACGAGTATTCTGTTTTTTTTTTGTTTTGGTCCATTAGTTTTCTAAACACAGTTAGGTACTTTATTATCATACCTACTTCACGATTGCCGTCGTATCGTGTTACCTTCATTTCTTTGCAGAACGTGAGTGAATTAAGAACTAACATTTCTTAAATATACGGACAATAAAAAATACAGCATACGTGCAGATTTGCGAGTTGAGCATACACAGATCTTTCTAACATCCACGGAATTCCGCTGTATCGATACAAAAACATAAAATATCTATCCACTTTGTCATTCCATGAAATATCTGATGCTGAGCACATTGTTTTCCTATTCGGACAATGACTTATTCGCCGCTTACGAGAATCGTCTATCGTTTAGTACGTTAATCTCGGAGATTACTGCGTCAAGGCGGATGTCACATAAAGTACACTTTGACACATCTCGAAATACGTGCCGCGGGTGTTTACACTAGGACATCACTAGTCGAAAAAAATTACTACTCATTTTCAAACGATATTGAACTTTATTTGGCAAAGTTACGGTTGGAATTCAATTGTGTGATTTTTTGTTTATCTTTGCATCAACTGATAGGATTGTCATAATGTTCGAATTTTAAATAATGAGTAATAAGTCTTTGTTTTTTTTTAACTAAAATAAAGTTTTTCTGTTGATACTGAAATAGAAATTGATGATGCAATTGGTTACTTAAACTTAAATAAACATTATTTTTGGTACATTGTCCGATTCATTTGACATTTTGCTGATTTTTCCTAATTTTGTAATACTTGTTGGAAAAATAAAAACCGTAACAAGATTATGTTTAATCATTACCGTAAAGTACATTTATAATTGATTATTGAAGCAATTTAATTTTGTATTGCTTGACTTTGATATTATTTGTTACTCGTACTTTAATAAGCCAGCTTCTTTTTTTTTACGTTTTTACAATTTTTCTAACGACACTTTGCTGGTAAAGTGTGAAGTGCCAACATAAAATATTGATCATACGGTTATTATAATAATTGCTTGTCTCGTATAAAATAAATGACTTATATTTAATAAAACCCCTTGAACTTCAATGGAATTAAGGCCAGAAAAATGGCCCGAAATGGGCGAATCGACACTTTTAAATAATATTATTTTTCTTTAGCCGATTCGCATGAAGTTAATTTATTTGTACTTATGTGTAAAACGAATTTACTGGCCTGAAATGGGTGAATCGACACTTTTAAATAATATTATTTTTTCTTTAGCCGATTCGCACGGAGTTAATTTATTTGTAGGTAAATCGACAACTCCAGAAATTTATTCGCCTACAAAAAATGAGCTTTGTGCGAATCGGCTCAAGATTTTTTTTATTATTTAAAGTGTCGATTCGCCCATTTCAGGCCAGTAAATTCGTTTTGGGCGAGAAAGTTCGGGCGAATCATCAATAAGCGAAGCTTGTATACTTCAGTAGTTCTATAAATCAATGTCAACCGTTACAAAAAAAAAAATAACATAACATCACCCCCATTATTCCCGAAGGGTTAGTAGGCAGAGGTGCCCCCCTATCGATCACCCACATTTCGCCAGTTATGTTTAAGTCCCATGTATTATGGGGCGAGTCTATTGCTGTCAAATAATTATTATATTTACATACCTAATTTAGAATAAATTTAAGAAAAAAAAAAAAAAAAAAAATTAAATCTAAAAATAGTTACCTAAGTACCTACAAACTGGAAAAAAATACAAAACATTTTACAATTAGAATATAGGGCAAGCGCACACAGGAAAATTTAACGTCATAGAGAAATAAAACGTAATAGAGAAGTGAAACGGGCAATCAATCGTTGTGTAGGAGCAATTAATAAATGGCTCACAGCCATACATTTTAGCGGTCCGTTGACGTCAAACAAATGTTCTAGGATTTTTTTGTAACAAGTCTTTAGCTTCATAATTCTTGTCTAATGTGACACACTGATTTGTGTTAAGGCGAAGTTGTAGCTGCCTTTATAATTAAACTAGTGACCAGACCCTGCTTCGCACGGATTTGACGACTTGACAAAACATCAAAATTCTTTTTTTATATGTTAGCTTATTATTCATGTTTTTTTTTATTATTATTATAAATTTTACTCCGGAAGGTTTACGGTTTTCTTTTTAAATACATTTTTTTAATGATGATGAAAACCGCATAAAAATCTGTTGCGTAGTTCAGAAGAACAACGCGGTCACTCAGACAGACAAGAAAACTTTAATTTATATTATAATATGTATAATAATGTAATAGAAGTTGGATTAATCAATTGGGGCAATAGATTGTATTTGTGGAGTTAATAAATATGAGTAGGTAGTAAGGTTCGTTTGAAAAAAAAGTTATTATGAAAACAAGATACGTGTATTAAAATTTTATGAAAACAAATTACTCATTATAAATATTATTGAACTATAAGTAAGTTTTTGTATAAAAAAATTAACCACTTTGTTTTTAAAACAAAAATTTAAGTTTCACTCTGAATATTAATAAATGTTTAGCATATTTTTCGAATAAAATCTTTGAATCTTTTATTTTTCGATTCCGGAACGGATACGAAAAATACAAGAATAAAGTTTCTATATCTGTCTTACAATAACAACAGTATATTATTAAACTTATGTAAATATTTGTTTAGAACACTAAATAGTATTTAATTGGTAATTTGTCTGTAAACTATCCACTTTAACACTAATGAAATCATTTTAAATGATTCACGAGAACAATGTTCTATTAAATGTAAGTTACTTAGAAATCATTGTTTGTCTAATAAATCGTAAAAAAATACATTTATTTTTCACAAAAAAAATCTTAATCCTAAACGTTTTTCGACCCAGTGGGTGCCAACGGAACCCTATTACTAAGGCTCCGCTGTCTCTTCGTCCATCCGTCCGTCCGGCAGGGACGTATCTTTTGAACCGTATCTAATACGTAGACACTTGAAATTTTTACTGAATTTCTACAACTATGACCGCTATAACAACAAATACTTAATAAAAATTAAATTAAATAAAACATTGAACATTCCCATACAATTCATGCGTTTTTTTTTTTAAACTAAAGTATAAAAAATGTAGTGAAAATATTTCAAATACTAAATTTTTATAAAATACTAAATTTATTGGAAATGTTCAACATTTTACTTTATTTTATTTTTACGGTATGGTATTTTAATTAGCACCGTAAATAATAAACAATAGTATGGTTGTATGGAACCCTTCGTATGGAAGTCTAACTCGCATTTGGCCGCTTTTTTTCTTTTATTGTAATCTCAAACTAAACGAAATTCCTCAAGGCTTGTGCAGACCAGCGCGACTTGTCGCGCGACGCGACACGAACAATACAATTTCTAAGAAAACTTCACAGTATAACAATAACCGGTGTCGCGTCGCGCGACAAGTCGCGCTAGTCTGCACAAGCCTTTAAGGTAGTAGTACAGTCAGCAAAAAATTACATGCAGATTAATGAAACTAAAAACGTTGAATTTATTAAATATACGGTTTATGACGCATCATAATACCCGAGTGCTAATTTTACTCTCACAAATTGGATATTCAGTTACGATATATGGCCAATTTTATGTTACGCGCGCAAATTTCGATTAAGACGTGTCGCTTTTATGTTTTATTAAATGTAGTTTATGGAGCTGACTGTACCGTCAGTGCAAAAAATCGCCTTTGATTTGGAATTTCTCTGTATTTTTTATGATGTGTTGTATTTTATTACAATTGGATTACATTTGTACTGCATTTTGATTATATTTTTGTGTTTTTGTACTTTTTTCTATGGTTCAGGTATAATTCTTAGGTCTTTGAATATAATTTCTGTCATCGGTAGTCTCGGCATAATATGTATGTACCACATAATCTCAAAAAAGTAAAGTGCTTGATACTCTTTTCATATGGTAAATAGACTAAGAAACATATAACATCACGCTTGTAATCCTCAAAGGGGTAGGCACAAGCATAGATATCCGTGGGCACAGGTGTATCCTATTTGTACAGTCACATTTCGCCAGTTATGTTTAAATCCCATGTAATAGGGGGCGAGCCTATTGCCATCTACCGCTGCTACTAAGAAATTCCTGGTGGAAACATCCGACAACACTTCGCCCGACCCGGGAATCGAATCTCGGACCTCATGCTCAGCAGTCGTACTTCCGACCACTAGACCAACGAGGCACTTAGAAAAATTCGTAATGAATCTAAGGTAATCAACAAAAACCAGAACCAAACAGATCTTAGTCCAAGAAAGTATTTTTTTATACGAGTAACCACCCAAAAATTTTATAAGAAAACGATAAATTCGCACCAAAACAAAACAACAATACCCACGTAACCCGCTATTTAAGGATCGCATCAATAACGGGTCCTCGCTTTGCACCCCTCCCCCCACTTCCGACAAATTACACCCCCTTTCACCCCCAAACGCGTCAAGTATGACGCAATTATTGGCGCGATCCATCATCGGAGACGTGTAACACAACTAAATAATTTTCGGGTTAAATATTTAATTCTGTGGGGTAAAACAACGTCGCATTCATAGGGTTGATGAATGAGTGTATTAGCGGCTTTATATTATGTTAAAGTTGTGTTTACACTCACTTTATGATATCGAGTTCGGAGCACTGAAATTGCCAAATTAGGCATGTTATACACAAGTGTTGGTTGACAACGGGCGTCAATGCGTTCAAATGAATTAAATAGCTAAAATATAGAACTGTGTAATATTTTTTTAAAAGACTTATTCCAATCATTTAGTTTTTATCCACGCAAAAACAAGGGCGCGTACTAATCGAAACTAAAATTATACCTAGGTACCTAATGAATTTTTGGTGTATCCGTACACATCCCATTTTCAGCAGAAATATGCGATAGGCTGATTTGATTGTCGGAAATTAAAGTTATAGGTACTTTATTATTTTCTTGTCGCGGTCTTGTGCTTAGCGTATTTCCTACATTCTACATCCATGCCTTGACATGACCACTTTCTATTTTTACCGGGATCTTCTGACCCACGTAACCCTGACGGACGGAAATCTGACTTTATTACGTATATCATTACCTGTGTCAACATCCTACCCTAAGAAATGGGTACTCTTTTTGATGAGTAAGGCGTTTGTCAGAATTTCTTAATGAATGTTCCTTTTTTGTAATTCAAAAGTACAAGCCAAAACAAAACGTTTATCCAACTTTATTACGAAATGAAAACCTTTCGAAAAACAAATTATCCCAGCTACACAATAGGCTTTTCTAATATCGGGGCGAACAAAGCGTCCTTTTGGTTCGCCCTATTCAGTTGGCGGCAATCCGTCAAGAGATGGCGCCACAATAGAGGATTAGCTGCCGTTATTACATCACCTTTGTGGCTGAAGTCCGTGTTATGATCGAGAGCTCAATATTAGGGATTATCACGGCTTCCCCATTTTCTTTGGGGGTGGGAGTGGGTTTAAAGTTCGTGTTTGGGGTGTTTTGATTATGGTGGTATGGTATTCGCGAAATACTTGAGCCTTTGCATACTTTTTTTTAATGAAAACGAAACAGAACCATCACAAAAACCTCAATAGGGTTGTCCGGATGTTGAGACACTTATGAGCAATCTAAGTAGTAACAAAATAATTCAAATAACGATGATTGTTTGACCCATTAAATTCCAGGGAAAATGCTGGGTGACATTAACAAGATCATGGTATGGAATAGTGACATGTTATGTTGTTGTGTTGATGTTGTGTGTTATGTTATGTGTGTATTGTAAGCTTCTAAATCACCTTCTGCTAACCGAACTATTCAGCAAATTGGTAGGTCAGAATAAAGCTGTACACACACTTCAAATCATAAGAAGAAAAGCTCACAAAAGTTATGCAACAAAAATATTCATTCGATAATACGACATAAGTACAACCTACTTATAATATGAGGGTAGATTGCAGGGGGTGTAATAATGCCCGGCTTATAACGGTATTACCATTGCGGAAGACGACTAATATTTGTATGGCTTAGGATCAGTGCACAATGGACAAAGATGTTGACGGTTTTGATAACATTGGCAAAATGTGTTGAATATTGTGGGAGATGGTGGTAGAAAGAATCATGTGATATCTATTAACGTATTAATAATGATTAGATATGTGAATTTCAAACTTGGTCCTTCTTTTTATATCTTAAGCATGGCGTTAGTTCTAGACAATAATTTAGAATTAACCGTGTAAGCACCCTCAGTTTCAAAGATCTTTATTATTCGCCCCTTAAATTTTGCAAAGACCAAAATCAATCAAATTAGACATACCTACTTTTGAGAACCTCCTCCGCTCCTTTTTTGAAGTCGGCTAAACATTAAATTTGTTAAAGTGACTATCAAATATAAAAAAAGTACGTCAAATGACGTAATTATTTTTAATTTGATAGTCACGTCACGTGACGTTTGATAGGCAAATTAATTGCCTTAAGTAAATACTTAAAACAAATAATTTGACTGGATAACCTTTACTTTACCAAATTACCCCATAATATCCCAGTGTAACCTCACCTCGATAGCAATCACTCTTAACGACACAATACGCACGACGTTCACCCCGCGTTTGATTAACACACGGCCATGTTAAGGCTTCTGTCTCATCGTGTGTACCATGCCTTATACCCTGCTGTGTTCGCAGCCATCTTGTCTCATATGAGGAATGGAGAAAAGACAAACAGGAATACGTAATGAGAATACATTATTGAAGACACAGTTTAATAAAATTGCAAACTTTTGCATGCTATGCAAGTGTTTGGACAACATAATACAACATCACGCCTGTGTTCCCCGATGGGGGAGGCAGAGGGACATCTTTTATAGTACATCTACCTACATTTCGCCAGTTACGTTATTCAAAGTCATTTATTCAAACTAGGCTGAGAATCAGCACTTTTCGAACGTCAAAATTACATAAGACAGTCCCCCAAAACGCCCACCCTTCACCACTTCCTAGTGCGTTAGCTGGGAAGAAGAAGTGGCGCAACAAACTCCCCAGCAGCACAGCTGTCTGTTCAGTTAGAAGAACAAAAAATGATTCTATATAAAAGTATGCAAAATAATTTACATTTATTTATTTTATTTTTAGCCTGTGTTGTCCCACTGCAGGGCAAAGGCCTCCCTTTCTTCTTTCCACTCTTCTCTGTCTTGAGCTAGTGTGGACCAATCCTGTTTGTAGGCGTCAAGCTCGTCTCGCCATCTTCTCTTGGGTCTACCTCGATGTCGACGGACGTTTTTTGGGACCCACATCGTGGTAGTTTTGGCCCATGACTCATTCGACATGCGGCAGACGTGTCCGGCCCAGTTACATTACGCAACACAAAACATAATTTAAATTATTAGCCATATATTATAAAGCTAGCACGTTTAAGACCGGGTACAGATATCAGCATGATGATGGGCGGTGATAGGCATTTTTTTTTTTTTTTTGGGTGGGAAATCATCAAATGACTCCTCCCGCTCTGGGCGGAGCGAGAGGGAGTGTCAGACTTTTACTGACTCAAACCCACCCGTGCCTGTGTGCCGGGGCCGCGATATCCCTTTCGGACAAACTCGCAACCCTGGCAGGCATTGGCCCTTACGGACCCCGTCAGTTGGTGCTGACATCTCTTTGAGGACCTGCGTCAGGCGGAAGGTGAGGACGCCGTGGCGCTTCTCTAGCCACTCCTCAAAGAGGGAACTTATCGCCATAATTGTGGTGTGCCCAAAACCGGCATGCCTGAGAGATATTTCTCGACGGTATGTGGAGACCAATCAGAGGTCCATGGGCGGCTTTAAAACTCTGGCACCAGGTTAGTCACTAACCACACGAAAAGAAGAAGATCGGGCACAATTTCAGACTAAAGAAAACCTCAATAACACTTTGCACGACCCGGGAATCGAACCCAGGACCTCATGCTCAGCAGTAGCGATTGCGACCACTTGACCAAAGCTGCGAACAGATTTTATTGATAAAAGTGACTTAAAAGTATTTTGATGAGATTAGGGAAACTCATACCTATCATTTGACTCAGCATTATAAAATTATGAGTAGGTATCTTGTGAGAGATATTTTGTGTTATGCGGATATTTCATTCCATAAACTATTTTTTCCATCTACCCACATCGAAAACATAAAGTGCGCATTAAAATACCCCAGAAGTCGTAATTTCTCTTGTACGCACAACTTGGATTAGGATGCACCGAAAAATATCTTAACTGATCCGAAGTTATAAGACAAAAACGTCAAAAAAATCATTAAATCATAACGAAAATCTGATTCAGCTGTCATGTTATGTAAACACACGTGTTTCTGTCTTTTACGTATGACAAAATTATATTATTTACGACATATCATATACAGAAAATTTTGTTTATAATATAGTAACGGAGAGAAAATTATAAAAGTATTATTTAGTGTCGGGGTAAACATAACAATCGTATATAAACTAATAAAACGTGTCAGCGGCGAAATAATTGGGCCAGAAAATTATTATAATATTATAAATAGTGTAGTCTGGGTGTAATTTTGTACACTGTCGTACGGGAACAGACCGCGGTCGTAATTCATAATTCTGTTTATAGCGTCGGAGCATCCTTGATACTTGCATGCGTTGTATTGTTGTGAGTTTTAGGATGGAAATGCAAATAACAGTGAACAAAATGTCCAAAAAGCCTGTTTATTTATTAATTTCATTGCTCTCAGAGTTGTGTGCAAAGGAGGAAGAAATAATTATAAAATAACGGAATACACAGGAGAGTAAATAAGGACATACATATTAATAACAATAAAAAACAATGTGATGTGCAGTTTTATACACTATTACAACTTATAGATCGCTGTAATAATAATGAGACTTGTCAAAAACTCACTACGCCACATAAGTTTTTGTTCTTCAAATTGTTTTGGTTGTCTAGCAGTACAAGATAGATTTTTTGGATTTTGAGATCGTATCTCCGTCTGGGTTCAAAATGAGGTACAAAAAACTTTACAATAGACTGTACTCTTAGCGCGCCAGTTATTGTGTGAACATACATTACATATGTATTTAATAACAAAAAAATAGACAGTTATCTCCCAGATAAGTGCTACTAATGAACATTTGTCGATGCACACTGTGGCTACGCTAAAGATGTTATCGTACCTGTCAATTTTTGAGATGCATATCGCATTCTTGATTGCCACTGAAAGGCTTATTAAGTGAAAATGTTTAAATGCATAGTGAGATAACAAAGAAATATTATAACAAAGACGTTAACTATAATGAAATATCAATCTAAAATATTTTGGTGCAGTAGTAACGGCATTGGCGTTGTCACCTTAATAATAATTGTCGACTACTATTGATGCACAGGGAGAATAAAAACATCTAGTAGAATCTAATAAAATCGGCCAAGTCCTTATCAAACTCGTACTCAAATTCTACTATACAATATTTAACAAAAAACGCTGAAAAACACACGTTTCTTGCGCGCCCCCTATATGTTTAACTTTATTTTATTTTTATTATTTGTTGTTATAGCAATAGAAATACACAATCTATAAAAATATCAACTGTCTACTCATTACGGTTCATGAGATACAGTCCGCTGACAGACAGATGGATGGACGGACGGACACTGACGGGTACGGAACCCTAACAAAAATGGTGACTTAATATATGATATGGGTCTATCTATTCTATGTCGTTATTGAATTCCACAGAGGAAGACTACCTCTACGATGACCTAATACAAATGGTTTTATTTTTTGTTGCTAATGTAATTTTTATCCGTTTTACAACTCTTTCTTTTTTTTCCTATGCGAATTAGTTACTCATTTTTATCACAATAATTATTAGTAGGTAACAATAAAAAAACAGGGCTAGGCCAGATAATTAAAATATCAAAATCACTCCATCCAAGCACAAATAGACAAAGATTTTATTGTACTTAATAATAAAATAATTCATATAAATAAAAAGTTCTTGTTTATTTCGACAGAACCAAAACTTGATGACGTGACATGCAATAATTTGATAGTTTTATTGGTTAGTGCTGAGAAAATATCATGAAAACGCGGTCTGTTTTACGATTTATTGTTTATTTTATATTTTGTTTCCGTCTTTAATAAATTACGATTTTTTTTCTTGTCATTAGCAGCTGATTCTTTCGTATTCTTTTGATCTCGCCAGTTAAATTGGTCCGTTAATTTCTAGTAGATTTTTATTAAAATGTTTTTAGTGTTAATATTAAATAATGCCCAATTACTGTCAACACTAAAGAGTTGGAGGTCGCAAGTGTTACACACAGTATAAGCAGGAAACATAGATAATAATGTAAAAGAAAATTATGAACAGTTACTGCTAAGGAAATACGCTTCAGTTACAGAGACGAAAAGACTTGGTCTAATAATAATATGTGTAGTGATGTTTGTTTTTTTATGAATACTAACAATGATGTAGGTTGATTAATAAAAAATACTTTAGTGGTTGGGTCGAGTCCATTATAAAAACTGAGGTGTCACCTAGTTTCTTGCGAAAAGATGCAGATACGTTTTTTGGCTCACATTAACAGCTATGCTTATTAAATACGCTTTACTTCGAGTTCTTGTAGTGTTACGTTTTTTATTGTCTATTTCGAATTACACTTTTTTTGTTCTCTTAACTTTTTTTTCTATCTCATTATGATAAAGATGAGATAGGACATTTTTACGTTTTATTTTTAGTTGTGTAGGTAAGTACCGTTACTATTAATTTCCCGTTATAAAATGATGGGAAGTCAGCTGTTTATTCTTTTTTATTATTAAATATAAAATAAATATAAAACAATAGAATACCTTCCTAATTGCAAAAAATAATAACCACAAAATAAAATTGCCTATTAGAGGTTACAGATTAAACTAGCAACTCTCTCCTATTTCGCACGACTTATACGACTTGACAATACATTGAGATTTCTTTATTTTATATTAGTTTAATATTAATGTATTTTACACATAAACCTTCCGGAATAAAGTCTCTAAATGATGGTGAAAACCGCATCAAAATCCATTTCGTCGTTTAGAAGCAAATCGCAGTCTCACAAACAGAGACCAGAAGCAACTTTACTTTATATTATGTTTAGATAAAATAAAAACCCGTCTCAAAACTTACACGAAACCGATCACCATTAACAACAAAACCCTCTACCGCTCGCCCAGTTAATAACAAATTAACAAAATATAGCTATCCAATCAGCAAGTTCAATTCAAGTTAATAAGTTTTGTCTGTGAGTTAATCTTCCGGTCAGTAGCAGTGTGTCCTACGGATTACATTGGCAATCTAATCAAACTTGCTAGACTGTTCCAGGGTTTATGAGCCAGTGGATTAGGGGTGTTATTATTGTGTTGTAGATATAGTTGTTACGGGATATACGGAAGAGGGAGTTGTTATTATTTTGCAGTTTGTGGAAAAAGAAGGGTACAAATTGAAGTTGTAATTTTTTTGCGAGTGAAAGAGCAAAATATTCATGGTCGGAATTTGGCATTTTTTTATAAGTTTAAATTGTATTTTTTTAGGAAGGTCCGCGTGTTTAAAAAAATATGAAATTGCCATACCTATTATGAATTTGTACGAATCGAGAAAAATCACCCTAATTTTTTGTAAAATTCAAAACATAAAATTAGAAAAAAAAAGCCGTAACTATAATATAAATCAGGTAAATCTTCAATGCTTGCCACATGTTTATATACAAGAAGTACGAAACTGTCTCTAAACAATCTATAATTACAGTCAAAAAAACATCTTGCACTTTGATGATGTCTCGCGGGATTTTACCCCTTCTGCAATCGTAAAAATAAAGTTCATAAAATACGAATTACCGTCAACCCTTAGTCTTCAGAGGCCATTAGAATTCATAAATAAGTCCAACAAAAATAAATGGAACAAAAAACACCCCAACAATTAACAAATTGCTGGCAGTTTAGGGTTAATTTTAACCGCTTCCTACTGTTGTAATTTGAGTGGTCGTTCTTTTTTTAAATTTACTGCGGTAATTCGAATCTTGAAACAATAAATAGTGACAATTATATTCAAAATATAGGTGGGTTATATTTAGAGCCCCTTTGATGCAGCAGAATTTTAAAACAAATAATATATTTTGGACAAAATGTCACCTGCTGCATTTATTTCTGACACAGGATGTCAATAGTTTTTTTTTAAACAAAGCTGATAATATTTTTTGCAGTTATTTCTGACACAGGATGTCAATATAGTTTAAACAAAGTTGATATTTTGTTTTTTTTTCCCATGAATTTTTAGATTTTTTAGTTTTTTTTTTTTTTTTTAGATTTTTTTTCGAAACTACTAGATATACTTTGAAAACACGTCGTCATAGATCGAATAAAGATTAAATAAAAACAAATAAACTGGACATTTCAAAAATAAATAGTAGAACATTTGAATTGAGCAATGTACTAGAAGTGTTATTAAAAATATTGAAACACAAAATGTCAACACCTCTGTCATATCCTGTGTTGAGTAATTCTAGTTTTGTCGTTGATAAAGGTGATTATTGATTTTGCAAATACTTGATAAATTAAAAACTTCATTAATTAATAATCGAACTGCTTAGCATTTTCCCAACTATGTTGGGGTGGGCTTCTAGTCTAACCGGATGCAACTGAATAGCAGAATTTTACGATGGAACGACTTCCTGTCTGACCTCCACAACCCTGGGCAACACGATACCCCTTGGTAAGACTGGTTGTCAGACTATTTGGGCTTCTGACTACCCGTGACTAATGACAGCCAGTACCAACAGCTTAACGTGCATGCGATGGATGGTCACCCATCCACGAACCGACCGCGACAAGCGTAGCTTAACCTTTGATTTTGATTCGAGCCATAAATACCGTAAGTAATTTAGAAATTGTCTGCCATGAGCAAGATTCTGGGTTCAATTCAAAGTTCTATCAAAATTGTTACATAGTTTTTTTTGCTTATGAAAGCTATACTCAGCATTTGCAGACTGTACTTTGGGGTTTTGTCCAGTAAACTGTTATGACCAGGTTATTAATGACTCGAATGCAGTGCTAAATTAAAATTTGCAACAATTACCTACCTACATCCTACGGTACGCAAAATACGCGCAAAGAAGTGGGATTGCGGATACTAACCCGATTTTGTATCGTGCACTGGATTTTCAACCCACTGCTTAGCGCCAAGAGTTGAAAATTCAACAGTGTATTTATTTTACGAGATGGGAAGAACTCTGTTGGATTCTCAATGCTCGGCTCGACTCTCTCAACTCACGGTGACTTTAAAATCCAGTGTGACATAATAAATCGCGTAAAAAAATCGCCAGTGCTTATACAATACAATAGCTACATCCCAGTCTATTCCTAAGAGGAATACAGGCATAACCGTAATTCCTGTACAATTAATACTTCCACCGACTCATTCCCATACTTCAAACCCTTCCTCGCAACTTATTTTTTACAAAGCAAACATCTGTTTGTTCTTCCATCTATTTTGGGCCATCTCCTGTCATTGTCCCTCAATTAAGGCGCATACATACATTTTAACTGCCGGTCATATATCTATCTATGTACCAATCATTTTTATGCGATGTTTTTTGCCGTAATTAGGCATTTAATGGAGTAATTTATTGGTGTGTAGTAAGCTTTATAGCTTGTTATGGGCCGCACGCACGGCTAAGATTTTTATTTAGAAATTCTTGGTTGTTCCGTGTGGTGCCGGACGTAAAGAATAGTGCCAACACATTTCTTCTCGTGGGTGTCTTAGAAGGCGACTAAGGGACTCACTAGAGAATGGGCAGCAGCGTTCTCTATGCATTTTAACACCATACTGCGATCGCCAACCCGCCTGCCAAGCGTGGCGATTATGGCAAACCCCCCCATTTGGGGGAGGCCTATGTCCAGCAGTGGACGTCTTTCGGCTGAAATGATGAATGTGAAAGTTTGTATGTTTGTTAACGTTTTTATTACGGCAAAACTTACGTCTCGAGTTCCTACCCAAGGCACGCACCTCTGACTTTTCGGATTCATGTGCGTAATGTATAATTATCACTTGCTTCAGAAACGGTGAAGGGAAACATCGTGAGGAAACCGGCATGCTTGAAAGATATTTCTCGACGGCATGTGAAGCCAAGTCAGAGGCCCATGGGCGGCTTTAAAACTCTGACACCAGGTTAGTCACTAACCTCACGAAAAGAAGAAGATGGCTTAACTACTAAACCAATTTCGATGAGTTTTTGTAGATTTGTAACTTGCATTATGAAGGGTTTTGGACAATAAATCGCGGATTTTTTTTAGTATGAGGAACCTACTTTATTTGTGGACGGAATAGGGACGGAACCAGTATTTTATAAAAGTCGTTTGAGATTGTGATTTTGTATATTGCTTTTCCTAATGTGGAATTTAAGTCAATCAATAAGCTAACTTTAATTTATTGCTTCGCCTGATTAGTCTACTATATTGCATTAGTAGAGTGATTAATTGTGAATTTATAGTTAGTCTTGTTTGAGTAAGATTTTCTGTTTAAAAACTTGAGCTGATTACTGATTTAGGTATGTACATACATACCTATAAATAATTATTTATTTTATTCTGTTGGTATAGTAACCCTTTTTCAGCAAACACCTGCAATATATGCTTTCAATGAAGCACTTATTAGCAGTAATAGCCTAGTGGTGTGACTGCCAAGTCATAGGTCTCGAGTTCGAACCCAAGGCACGCACCTCTGACTTGCTACAATAACGGTGAAGGAAAACATCGTGAGGAAACCGGTATGCCAGAGAGATATTTCTCTATGGCATGTGAAGCCAAGTCAGAGGCCCTTGGGCGGCATAAAAACTCTAACACCAGGTTAGTAAATAACCACAAGAAAAAAAGAAAAACGAAACACCTAGATATTACCCATACTGATACACCTCGAAAGTTTTTACTTATTTTGCCCCGTTGGTCCAGTGGTCGACAGCGCTACTGCTGAGTATGAGGTTCTGGGTTCGGTGGTTTGGGGGTATTATGTGGTTTTTCCACCTGTAATTTGTGAGTAGGAGCTCGGGGCTGGGTTGTGGAGGTCAGATAGGCAGTCGCTCCATATAAAATACTAGTATTCAGCTACATCCGGTTAGACTGGAAGCCGACCCCAACATAGTTGGGAAAAGGCTAGGCAGATTGATTTCCACCTGCAATTTGTCAGTAGCAGCCTTCAAGGCTGGATTTGTGCCCGGTTGATGGCAATAGGCTCGCCTCCTATTACATGGCACTTAAACATAACTGGCGAAATGTGGGTGTACTATTAGGTACACCTCTGCCTAACCCTAACGGAAATACAGGCGTAATCTTATGATATTCTACCAGCTAGAATATGTAGAAAGAAAATGCCACCATGTTAGGCATCTCCTTCTAGCTCAAAGTAAAAGTAGGTATCTACTTCAGCAATTTTCTCAATGTTCCTCCCAAACTTTTAATACTCATACAGCGTAAAAGCTTCCAATACTTTAATATCTGCAGACTGACCTACATCGGAGATAAGCGCCGGTCGTGTGCACTGGGGTTTAAGACGGCCGACATTGCATCTCAAGTGTTATTTCCCTTAGAATTTACGTTAGTGTATGTAAGGCTTTATGTTCATATTTGCTGTGGTTTATTATTTTATGCTTATTTTGGTTTGAATTTTGAAGTTGGTCGTGTGGAACAAAGTTATGATGAATAATATTAGATGTCGTAAAACGATCTCAAACTTCCGCCCCCATAGGATTTAAAAACGTTGTTTAAAGTTAAGTAATGATTAGCGTCTACTTTAACATAAATCTTTGACGTTTGAACGTCTCTTAAAAAGCAACGTTTATAAATAAGGGGTTAATGAATTGTCTGAAAACGTATCCTGCTAAGTGCTAATTCTCTGTTTATTGTCTTATGTTCTCATGTGGAATTTTCTGATTCTGAATGTTTCGATATAAACCGTCACGATGTTTTCACATAAACATCTACAGCGCAGAATTAATGTGGAGGTATTTAATAGGGGTCTACTAGAAAAGGGTTCGAATCAGAAATGAAGAGATCCGCAGGAGAACCATGGTAACCGAGATAAAAGAATTGGCAAACTTAAGTGGCAGTGGGCAGGGCACATTTTTGGCAGAACAGATGGGCGATGGGGCCAAAAGGTTCTGGAGTAGCAACCGCGTACCAGAGGACGTAGCGTGGAAAGGCCTCCTGTGAAGACCGCAGGAATATTCTGGATTTGAGAAGGACAGAACCAGTCGAAGTGGCTTGGGGGAGGCATATGTCCAGCAATGGACTTTCGGCTGAATCGATGATGATGATAAAATCTAAGAGATGGAGTTGGCTCCGTCTGCGGCCGAAGGTCTGTACAACATTGACGAATCGTCTGTTATACTAGATCCTCCTCTTACTATGGCCAGTGTCTTCTTCTTTTGTTGCTTCTTCACTTTGGGGGTCTGACCTTTGACGTTACCAGCAAGATTCAAGGATCGGTGCACTTTACCACCGAACAGAGGCACAGTTTGGTCAAGCTCGTTGGATGAGAGCTCTGATACCAGGCAGGCATCTTTAATGGGGGCACCGCTGAGAGAAAGAGACACCTCCTCAGCACCGACCTCGGCAAGGGCGCGGATGCGCTCCTTGATCTGGCCAATGGTTTCCTATCCATTGACGTCTAAGACGTGCGTCGACTTTCCTCTGATGTGCAGCTGCATTTTGAGGCCTCTTATCAGCCAAGTCTGACAAGCGAAAGGGGTACCTATACTGCTTAGAAACACTATTAGATACCTGACGACAGATTTTATAAACTTTTGACATCTCGAATTAAAAAAGTCATCAATCAAAAATAATAAAATCACTCCACAAAAGATACTCTCACCTCTCACTAACGCTTTCCCAATACTAAGAAAAAAGAAAAAAAAAAAAGAAAAACATAACCCGTTGACTAAACCGTCGCCCCAAAAATAGTTAAAACAATAAATATATTTCACGTCACTCACATGTCTCAAAGACCAGACAAGACAAAATGAAGCGAAATATGGTTATTGTCATATTATGTCGTATGACAGACGAAAATGATTTTAATACGGTCCTGAAATAACCCTGAAAGCTTCAGACAGCTGAATTGGATACGTTAGGTGTCAAGTTGCTTTAGCAAATAAATTTTAGTTACATTATTATGATTTTAAACAAAGGGAGAGTGTTTCTTTATGATGTCGTGTTTTACGATGATCCATTTGACAGGTTAAGATGACGAAGTATAAATGGAAATCGTCATTTTTAAATGAACATGGCGTAAGTTACTAATTAGAAAATGGGACTTGCAGCATTGTTGGACATCACAACGGATACCTTCATATCAATAGAGGTAGTAGTAAAAATCGCTTCTTTTTCAAATCAATCTGTCTAGCCTTTTACCAACTATATTGGGGTCAGCTGCCAGTCTAACCGGATGCAGCTGAATACCAGTATTTTACATGGAGCGACTGCCTATCTGACCTCCACAACCCAGTAACTAGGTAATACGATACCCCTTGGTAAGGCTGGTTGTCAGACTTTCGGGCTTCTGACGACCCGTAACGACTGTCAAAGATCCACGAATGACAGCCGGGCCCAACGGCTTAACGTGCTTACGAGGCACGGAGAGGTCTTGGTACGTAAACATGGTCACCCATCCACGGACCAACCCCGGTAAGCGTAGCTTAACCTAATGGATCGACCCATGCGGCTTTTATAAATTAACCACGAGCTCCACAAAATAAAAAAACGTGTCTTTTTAGTATGGTCTATGACTCTTGGTTTATTGGTAAATATTATTAATAGCTTTGCCCGCGGCTTCGCCTGCCAGGAGATCAGAAAATATCCCACAGGAACTTATCACCAGGATCAAAAATTAGTATCCTATGTCCTAACATAGCTTAGGCCATAATACGTTCAGACGTCTAAAGGTAACAAACAGACAGAGTAGTGAGGTTTACGGTGTTTACGACACCTACTCGTACTTCATTTGTTTTATTTATTTATTTCCTTTATTGGCCGTTTACATTGTAAATACTTGCACTAATATCTACCAACATCTAAGGTTACTGTAATAATTTCTTACAGGTTAGCACCGCATGCCCCATAAACATATTAGGTGTGCCACAAGCACTAAACTATAAAATTAATATTATACGAGTATAATAACCAACATTTTGATTTAAGTTTGTATATATAATATAAAACTAATATAAACAGCAAAAGTAAAATTCAATAGAACCAAACAAACAGACACTACAAAATTGTATCATTGTAAAGGTGTGTCCTAACATTGAGCGGCATGAGCGCGGCAGCAACACGCGGGGTTTGCGGGACACATTTCTGCCGCGCTCTAGTTAGGACCAAACCGACGAATGTTTGCGTTTAACAAAAGCGTTCGCGCGCGGCAGTCTTCCAATCGCAGCGCGACAGGCGCGCACTATTGCCGCTTTATGTTTGGACTCACCTTAATACCGAAAAAAAGGGTTACCAAAAAATTCTCATTTTCATTCAACTTTGTATCATCTCTATACAGGGTGGCAGGGACATCGACGCGAAAACTGATACCATGGATTCAGTAATTTTAATAACCGACGAAAAATTTCAACGCAGTAGGGTTCAGAATCATATACTGAATCCATGGTATCACTTTTCGCGTTGATGTCCCTGCCACCCTGTATACTTCTCAACCCAAACCACATCAACAGACACTGTAAACCAAGCTTTAAGAACTTAATTGGTGTGTACAAATGCAAATGTCAGCTTAATGAAGCTCGTTGACAAATCAATGTCTTTTTCTTCTAAACTAAAGCTTCATCTCGTGAATTTAGATATCCTTAGACGCTAAGGGTGCTTGCATAAAGATTCCCAGGTTCCCGATAAGGCCAAGTCAGTACAAATCGTTAGCGACCAATGCGTAAAAATAGTCAACATAGGGCACGTAATGATTGAAACCTGTCGGTACCGACTACCTATTTTTCTTCATACTCGTGGGTCATATAGGATCAGTACCTATCACTACATTGTAACGACAAATCGGTACCGGAAAACCTGCGTCTTTATGCAAGCACCCTAATACTAGAGGCAGTATTCAGTAAAACATATAAGGTAGCTATAGGTGCGCGCGCGCAGGCTAGACCCCCGTGGCGCGGCGCATCTTGATGCGGCTAACGAGCGCCCGAACAATGTCTCTATTAGCTTATTCTGGAGTTTTAGATCAAGACTGCAGAAACTGTGGAGCATGTTGTCGTGTTATTTTTTTGCAGTGATTTAGTAAATTACTTTTAATGCAAATGCGGGAATGAGAACATCTACTGAAAAACACGATGGCTTCGTTTTAAGAAATTGTGATAATTAAAAGTTTGACAAATGTGCGGCTGTATTTCTAGAGTTCAGTTCTTATTTATTAATAAACTGAGTATCATTATTTTAATTTAAGCTATTAATTTTTATCTAACTCGGATTGTTCGTTCTCATAAATAATAAATATGAACCTTTTTTTCTATAATAAACTTATACATAGTAAAGAATAGGAACAACCTTAAATGGAAAACAATACTAATTGTGAATATAACAAGTCATAAAATAGCTAGAAGCATAGATTTATGAGTCACTGTATATTTTATCATACATTTAAACTTATTACTATGAAGTCATTAACATTGTTTATGATACACAATAATAGTTAATGAGAAACAGCTGATTTCGCATCTTGCATCACGTATTATTCTCAAATAATAATAATTTTAAAAGGTTTTTCTTTTTCCATAAGGTTGTAACGTATTAAATACGCAGTATTTTTAATTACTAATAGACTTTTGTGTAATAAAATAATAAAATTTGTAGTGTAATAAAACATCCTACTGCGTAAAGTAGGTACTTGCTAGTTTTAATTAGCCAACTAATTGAATAGTAAGTTATGTACTACACTTTACTTTTATTTTTATTTTGAAAATATCTACTTACAATTATTTTTCTCTGTGTCAAAATAGTCATTCGGTTTCATCTGCCGTTAGTTTAAAAAATACTGAATTCTACTATTGATTGCGATTTTACGACTCTGTATTAGAGCTAAAGAGAACTGAAATTTATATCACGAAGAATAAAAAAAACGACTCCACATATTTCCCTGTCCGATGAAACAAGACCCGATCCCCTTACTCTACTATGCAAATAAAGTTAGTAGCAAAAACAAAGCGAAACACGGTAATTACACTTGGTGGAAAATTAACTGACATCGATACGGCGTACATGCTCTAGCCTGCACGGTATGGACGTAATGAGTCGAGATATCGAGCCTTAGTGCACGCCAGTGTATTTAAATAAACATTTTTTTTGCACTGAAGTACATTTTAATGAGAACAATTAAACGATTTTAGTTGGAATGAGTGTTAGGTGTTTTTTTGCACGACAGTAGTTGTAGAGCCATTTTGTATGACTATTACGTAGTGTAGGGAAAATTATTGCAACATTGCGGTTATATGAAAATAGTACAACCAATCGAATATTTATTTTGGTTTTCCTCCTGCACCAAAAAAAACACGTCTCTCAAATAAAATCGACGTACCAAAGGGCACAAAAAACGCAGTCTATATTCGTCTGCCATTTATAAAATAAAGAAACGCGATCTTTTCTGCATTTGAGGGTTAAGTTAACCCTGCGATCGCCACATAAATCTGCTGCAAAAGGGTTGTAAATCCAGCCAACCCCTTCCAAGAGTAGTGATGGACGACCACCAGTTTATTTCGACCCCTCTCCCCTATCTTCCACTTAATAATGTGGGATGAAAAGGTGGTATTGCATGGAGGGCCAGGGGTCGAACATAACTGGTCGATATGTATAAATACGAATAAAAATTTCAAGGAGAACCGAAGATATGTTTCGTTTCACCCTTTCTAGTCTATTTTGTAAATTGATATTGGTTTTTGGTACCGTTTATCTTTCGGGGTGTAAAATTTTAATTTGGTTTCAATATAATTGCCTTTCGAGAACGTTTTAAAAATATCAATAGGTATGGTAGAACTCAATCCGGCAGATAATTAATATGTATTGTTCAGGATAGGTAAATAATAACAGCCACACGGGTCGATCGATTATTACACTTAAGAAGAAGAAAAAAAAAGTTTGTTTGCGATACACACAACGCAAGGAAATAACATAACACGAAAATAACAATTTGGGGAAAAATATGCGTCACATCCACGCAAAACGGCCATCGCTCTGCTGAGCGATAATGCTGCGACCCTATGCGAGACAGAGCCCCAGCGCTATTCAGCGACAGCCGGCGTTGACGTGATGACTCCAACCGGTACAGTCAAATAACAAAATAAGACAAAAATAAAATAAGTACAATACTTAGTCCTAATTGTTAATATAAAATATAATATTTAAAATGGCAACATTTCGTACTGTCGGCGACACATGCGCCGCAGACTTATGCAATCTTAGCGCGCAGCTGTCATAAAAACTATTTGTTGCTTGCCACGTTCGGTTCATGGATGGGTACACATCGAGATCTTCGACAGTCATAACGGGTAATCAGAAGCCCAAAAAGTCTGACAATCAGTCTTACCAAGGGGTATCGTGTTACCCAGTAACGGGGTTGTAGAGGTCAGATAGGCAGTCGCTCCATGTAAAATACTGGTCCATCCGCATCCGGTTAGGCTGGAAGCCGATCCCAACGTAGTTGGGAAAAGGCAGATTGATTGCTCATCACACTCACACTCATCACTTACATACTACACTCATCACATACTCACATACATTTGGTCAGCTTGAAGGCCTTTTTTTTTTGAGTTTGGTAATTATCAAATAACTTCTCCCGCTCTGGGAGGGCGTGTCTGACTACCCTGTCTGAAAACCCATCCGTGTTCCTTCAGTTGCCTGTACGTTGCCAGAGACCACGGTATCCCTTTCGGACTTTCCCGCGACCCCGGCAGGCATCGGTCCTAGCGGACCCCTTCCGTTGTGCTGACATCTCTTTGAGGCGCGCGTGGCACACTACGCGCCGTCGACCCGGGCCTGGTCCTTATCGGACGGCGAGCTACCGATTGCTCACCGTCCGCAAGCCCGCGCCTACGGTGGCCGGGAATCGGCCTGCGATTCCCGAAGCTTTAAGGCCTAAGTTTGATTTATTATTATCTTACTGAAACCGGTGCATTTGTTAAACTATCTATAAAATTCTTATTATCTGTCGAAAGAGACTGGATCCTGCGACACAGGGTATCCTAGTGCGGGATCCAGTGTCATACCTAAATATTGTAACACTTGTTTGTTTATGAATCAATAAAAGTTTATATTATTTATTATTTTTATTATCCTTTATTCCATTGTAAATACTTATAAATTATATTTTTAAATATTAGAATATAAAAAATTTAAACATTTAAAAATATAAATTTATTTTTTATTATTAAAATTTTATATAAATTTATTATATAAATTTTATTATTTTTATAATTGATAAAGCTGGTAGAGATCGTTTACTTTATAATCGCACGCCCCTCCACCGGTTGAATACACATTTAAATTTTTTTGTAATTTTGGAAATGTTACTGGAGGAGCGTGCAGTTTTAAATTAAAATATCTCCACGGACATGTTTATTGATGCTAGGGCACCATTGATTAATATTAGTCTAACGAATCGCAATTTTGCATTTAGATATTATTTTCATTATATGACTAAGCAAACCACAACAATTTGGTTACAATAGAAGTGTTAGTAGAAACAAAAATCCAAAAATGTATTAGTTCCGTCATATTTTTACTGATAGGTACTGAAATTTGAAAAAAAAAAACAAACGTTGCACAACTATTTTAATCTCAGCAACACAAACACAATATTCACAACTAGAAATTTAAAAAAAAAATACAAGCGAATATTTCAATCCAATCGGTTTCTATTCCCTTGCCCGTAGGCAATTTTTTACTATTTTTTAGAGTTCCGCAGGTGGAAACACGGCTCACCATTAAGGTATTGACGCGGGTAGTCCGCTCCTTTACGGAACCCGCAATAATTCACAAAGAAAGCCTACCGACTGTGTATGGGAGCCGTGTTTGGGCACAGAGTAGCTAAAGGACACAGAGTAGTCGCTTTATATGGACTTTAATAGTGTATCTACTGTTAAAATAAAAAAGACTACCTATTTTTGTACAGATTAGGTGGATTCGGTGTGGCATTGTTAAGTCATACAAGGGATGATTGAAAAATCTGTGCGATTATTTTCAATGAAAGAATACTCGGTAATAAAAAATACCGGTTTACAAAGACAAAATAACGTAGATGATGTTGAAATATAAAATATTTAAAAGCTAGTTATAAAAGTCCTATTGAAAACATTGAAATATTGACCCGGCGATATTCGGAGAACAAAACATTTTTAACCGACTTCCAAAAAGGAGGAGGTTATATGTTCGTCGCGTATGTATGTTTTTTTTTTATAACGAAAATTCAAAACCAAAGGCACCGACTTCCGAAATTAAAGTTATTTTTCACTTAGTAGCGTTTTTTTATGGAAGTCAATTTGTTTTTTTTTTTAAGTTTATTTTTATTTTAGTTATAGGTACCATTACCAACCAACCAGCACCATCACTGAATAAGTAAATTATGATCACTAAAAGTATATAATGATGCCTATTTAAATGAAAAGAGTTTATTTATTATGTTTCAATCATTTCTACGAAATAATTTTCAATCGAATTTCAATAAATTAGAATAAATTACACGTTTTAACGCATTTATTGTTCGCTATAATAAATCCCACTTGATTGTGGCTTGTCTATCAAAGTTTTTATGTTTTTTTTTACTAATAGATGCTCAAATTTTTATACCAACGAACGGTATAGGTACTGATAAGTACAAAAAAAGTACCTAATGAAACTATTTTCTTCTTTTCTTGTTGTCACATGTATTTTTTACAATAATATTATGGTTCAAGAGCCAGCTGTCATAATATTTTCTATAATTTTACTTATTACATAGACTAGTAATATTATAAAGAGATAAATTTCGTTTGTTTGGTTGATTGTTTGCAAGTTTGTATGTAGGGGGTAATCTCAACTACCAGTCAGATTTGAAAAAATATTTTTGTATTAGATAGACCAATTCTTGAGGAAGGTTATAGGCTATGTAACATCACGCTACCATATTTAGGAGCCGAGCAAAAGGAAAAAAGGTCAGAAAGAACGCTAAGCGAAGTAGTAACGTGGGAGGGTGATGGGATGCAACGCGGTTGGTCGGGTGCCGAAATTTCAAGCGAACGAAATCGTGGGCAGAAGCTAGTCATCATTTAAAAAGAGTTAAGAATACTCTACATTCCATTTTAACACTTCTCTCCTTCGTCGTATCATGTTTTTTTTATGTATGCCATTTCGCTGGTCAACCTAGAAAGTCGTAGGCTCCTTAACCGGGATATACGATCTGTGGATGCCTTATTAATAAAGTCTCCAGGGAGAACAGGCTACTAGCTAGGGCAGTCGTATCGATGATGCCATTTCCATGTTTAAGAATTTTAACGCACATAATAATTATTATGTTTCAGTTTGTCTCTGTCGCAATCTACTCTGTGGACATCAAAGACGCCGGCAGTTGGCATAATTCAGCGCATACAGTATGCACTGATCGGCATTTTATCGGCGACGTCGGGGGTGCCCGCTGGTTTATGTAACCGATATTCTCTATTGAGACGTTTCTGCAATATGTTGCGTTGTTAGTACAAATGAAAACTTGCTGTTTTATTTTGTAATTATTTGAGAATTTTAAAATTGTGTTTTGTTTTGAAAGGAAGAGACACATTCTCTTCTTTTTTACTCGTCGAAGCCAAAGCGAAGATAATCTAACGTAATCTGGACCTTTTATGCCTTAATTATATGACAGTACTGATATGTGACTTCGGCTATACGAAAACCGAAAATAATCGATATTGATGTCTTGTTTCTACCTTTTTAGTTGGCATTTTTGTCGTAGTTGGGTCTTTAATTTTTTTTACAGTTGCTTTTTTGTTTACAGAAGAAAATAATCAGTGTGTGTTTTCCACGGATGCAGGCATAAACTATACTCGTAGATACTTAACCGAATTGTATCATCATTCTTCCATTATCTACTTTTTCATTCGTAGTGAAGGGTGATAAACAGTAAACTATTAAGATTAAAATATTTACTGAAAAAAATAATACATAGTGTTTTTTTTATTATTTTGCTTCTATTTTCTCACGTTTGACGTCAAAGTTATAATAATAGTTTAATTTACAACATTATAAAGCAGTAAAATATGTCACATACACAAATATAAAAACGTAGGCAGGTGTCATAAAAATATGTTTAGTATTGTAATGTAATACTTTTTGAAATGGGACTATTATATTTGCTAATTATTATTATTTATGATAGTTGTAAATTATGTTGTATGTAGACAAGATTTTTATGAAGCGTTTACTCTTCTTCTATTAATAAATTACATTCTAGTAAAATAGCGGAAAATAAGCATTATTTGTTTCAAACTTTTTGACTGTGTTGGTTTTTAATTTTTGTATAAAATAGTTCTCAATATTTTTGTAGACTTGGCCCGTTATTAAAAGTTGTTCATGAATACATTCACCCCTGAAATATTTCCTATGAATTTAAATTTAGCCTGTATAATTAATACCAAAACGAAACTATTTAAGTTTGTTATAAACATTTAGAATTTGTAATGGATTTTTGTATCTCATTTTATTCACTAACTACACGAAAAAGCAAAAAGAAGATCTCATTTTATGCTGCACCGGTTGAAATCATCACGTCAACCGTCTATCGCCGAAATCCAGTGCTCTGTCTCTGTTTCACTTAGGGTCTCAGCATTATGCTGAATGATTGTCGTTTTGCGTGAATGTGTTACATATTTTCGCCCAATTTGTTATTTATTACGTTTGTGTTTTTTCTCTGCGTCGTGTTTTGCCGCAAAAAAATAGGTTTTGTGGTTTTTAATAAACATCTCATGCGTACCTAAAGTAAAAATAGCATATAACTAGCAAATATTTCACAATAAGAATATGTAAATAAGGATCCATTCACAATAATTTTCATTCAAATACGTAACTCGTCTAAAACAGACAATATGGCGCATGAATATTATACCGTATCACCCAAACGCCAATTAGGTATTTATACCTATACAATTTAGAATAAAGAAAAAATAATCCATTCCATTGTGATGAATGCTATCTTAAATATTTCTAAACAATTCTCCGTTAGAATTATCTAAATTATATATTAACATACGTATAGGTTAATTATAATAATATTGTACCAGAACCGTGGTATTTTGATTTTGTCAAAGATTGTGTCAACACTTCTTTTTATTTTTAATTTGTAGTTGTGGTAAGGAAAATATATTTTTTATTTTAAGAACTAATTTTATTATTTTTGCTGAGCCCTACAGGGTCTGTAATTGTAACTTAGGCCATTGTAACACCTTTATAAAGTGTGGAATGCAAATAAAGATATGAATATTAATAATATGAAACAATAAAGTAAATATAAATAAAAAAGGAAATAAATTCTTCTTTTAAAAAGTAAGTCCTTGTAATGACTTATTAAAAATCGACTTGTAAATTGGACTTAATTACAGGAATAGGTCAAGAAAGAAAGAAAAAGATTTTTTCCTAACTCTCTATAAATCATAATATTTTTTATTACCTGGTCGATGAAGAAATAAATAAATGGCGGGTATTGTGATGAAGGTATAAATAATATTATAACCTACTTAACATAATCTTCTGTGGGAAAAACTGAAACTAAATAAAAACACATTAACTGAGAGTGTGTTGTCCGGAAATTTTAGAATATTAAAAGCGTTAAAACCTGTCATTGTATATCATTAAGGCCTACAATCATTTATTAAGCGAATCATAATAATATATTAAGACTACGCTTTCCAGCTTTCTTTTCATTAAAGTTAATTGAATCAAAGTTTCTTCATATATATTGGGGCCCATCTTAGATGCAGTAAAATCGATACCGATAGTATTATTGTTATTAAATAAAAGACCCCAGATCTTTCTAAAAAAAAAACCAGTACATAATCATTGGTATTATTTTACTGCATACCTAATTAATTAAAAAAACTGGAAGCAAGAGAATAATTAACATAAAAATCGCTTAAAAGCTTTGAAAACATGACGTAACAGATCACGCAAATCACATCTACCTAACCTATTTTACCTCAAAAACAAAAGAGTGCCTATAAATTAAAAAAAAAACAACAAGCAGCTACTTAACCCCTACGATTCAGAAAGCCGATGTAAAAGGCCGTTTGGACACTACTCGTAAATTTATGAAGGTGAAACACGATTATGTTAATACAACTTGTATGTTCGACATATTTGTGATTTTCTCACGAATACGGCGACATTTGGTCTGCCTATAATGTCATTGAACTCGGTGAAATTCGTCGTTGACTCTAGAAATGATAATAAATATAGGTACTTTTTTTGTAAATGAAACAAAAAAAAACAAGCCGTTTGTTTTTCGTTATTTTTGCAGTATGTTTTCTAAATCGGATTGTTTTTATTAGATTTTTATCTGTGGTGGTATCTGAGTCGGGGTTAGGGAATAAAGCTAAACTTGTCTGATTTTCCTCTTGAAAGCTTTTTGTATAATTATATGATGACATCTACTATACATTTCATTAGAATGGCGCCACTTTTTTCTCATTGATATTATATTGTTAAGGCGACGGTAACCGACTTAATGATTTTATACTGAAGATCACGTCTAAACGAGTAGTTTTAATAATTCGGAAAAAAAAATATGTTAAATTAAAGCATTTTTTTAATAACTTAATATAGGAATACTTTAGATTATGTTTATATTACATACTGAAATTAATTTGTAAAGTTATTTCCAACGCGGTAAAAAAACTGAGAATCACACAAAATCTATCAAGCGTATTTTTCTGAAACCTTCACCGTTTTAAAGATAATTTGATTATTGATTTTTTTGTGTACCTACGTGTTTTATTAAAATACGTCTAATTTGGGACAGCGCTCCTTGATGGGCGAGTTCTATTACTGGCTGGACGTTCGACGCGTTGCGTGAGCTAATCACTCAAGGTCACTGGCATATATCTGCGTCTTAATCTAATCTAGACTGGTTTTAAAAATAACACTGTATAAATAATTTTGGTGCATACCTATTATTATTTTTTCGATATTTAAAACCTGAAAGCTCTGTAATAGTACCTACCTACGTTTTTCCCCACAACTTTTTCCTAGAAACTTCGGCTTTTTTCTCATTGGACGAAACCGACACTTTTTTGTAAGTCTGCCATTAGATAGGAAACCCACAAAGGCGCGTGCGGTATAGTAATTAGCAAATGGCCAAAGATCGGGTACCGATACCAATACCCTTTTTTATTTCCCATTTCCCCTCACTATTCGGTTAGATCCTTTGGTTTTAGGAAAAATGTAAAAGTGAACGGCGTGTGTATACCGGTTACAGCTCAGGAATTTACTAGATACTGATTAGACTAGATGAATAGGGATGTGGACTGGGGAAAACAAAACAAAACTATTTAGTCCGTCAGTCAGATAATGAAAAAATATTAGACACGTATTTTTTGCTTTATCAAATTAGTAAAAAATGGTTTAGATAAAACGTATTAAAGTTGGGGAGTGGGGGCTCGCTACGTCACAAGTCAGTATAAAATCTACCGGCCAGTGACGTCATGCTAGATTTTAACGCATTGCCTACTCAATGTATTGCCGTAATCTTTTGATTACGTAAAAAAAGAAAAAATACGTGTCAATTTTTTTTTTATTATCTACCTGAAGGACAATTTTTTTTTTGCAACATCCCGTTTAGTTATATGACTTTGTATTTGTTTTTCCTTAATTAAAAAAATTATAAAAAAAAAAAAAAAAATTATATACCAGCGTAAGTTGAAAAAAAAACTGTTGTACAGATTTTTTTTACAAATTATTATTATTACTGAAAAAAGAAAAGCATTGTAATATTGTATCAACCGTTTAATTTTTTAACCTATTCACTGTTTATGCTTCCTTGAGTAACACATGTAAGTTTCGAGTATTAGTAGCATTAACAATGCTGTGGTGTACGTATAAGTTAACTTATTATAACACATGAACAAAGTATTTTTATCAATAGTGAAAGTGCTAAGACCCTAAGAAAGTGCTACGGACTTGTGTAAATGGACAATATTCTTAGTTATAACATAAGTGTGTTTGTTATAACTAAGAAAACAATATTCAAAATGTTAATAATAATATTCGTAGATAAAACTAAAGTATGTTGTAACTAAGAATATTGTTACTTATTATTTTGTTTTGTTCACTTATTATTTTACGTGATAGAGTAGTAGGAGTAAGTGCTCTATAAATAAATAAATAAAATAAAAATAAAAATCGTTTATTTTCAGGCGTCGACGGCCCATAGCGTGTTAGTAATCAGTACAAACTTAAAAACTATGTTAGTAGTAACACTTAAAATATCTATTACGTAAAATAATAAGTTATAGTTAAATTGCTTATTTAGTCTTTTGGGGTCGATTGTAATTAACAATTAGAACTTTTGTTCTTACAAATGCATAGGGTAAATAATATATTTCGAGATATAATAATTGTCTTTGTTTATAACTTTTAAAGCATCAAACCGTTACGATCATTATAAATAAGTGCTTTTCGTTAGTAATTTAGCTTATTTCTAAGCAGTTTGAATACTAAGTGCACAGGCCCATAGAGGTACATAAAGTGGGCTTATGCGGTCAAAGGGTCACAGTTATGCATAAGTAGTGATAGGTACTGGCCCATGAACCCTCTAGGAGGCTACTTTCTTTACAGGTACGAGAACAGTTTAACATAGTTATATAGTATATTTTTAATCATCTGTCAGATGATTAAAAATATACAGGCTGATCTAAAGGCATCTTGCATACAATTTTAAATTGCCGCGATTTAACGGTACGTTAGACGTTATCATCTTGATGACTAACTTAAATCCTTAGTTTTTACCACCACAAGTTTTCTAAGATAACTAAGAAAAGGTGATTATCTAAAATAAGCTTACCAACTATTAATTACCAAATTAAGCTATTTCTTCTTTGCAGCAGATCACGATAAAAATAATTGTTGAAAGTGCGATTGTAGATGTATTGATTGCCCGATATCACAATGAACTAAAAAAAGACGTTTATGGTTTTTAAATTACTTCTTTAACTTCTAATCTAGCTCTATTTCCACGATGAATTTAACGACCAATAAAATAAATTAAAAAAAAGGTAAGTTTAGTAGATTCTAAATAAGGCAGTCGTGCAAAAATAACCGTACTATGGAACTATAAAACATTACTTTGTACTTCATGAATTTAAATGGTTTTTTTTTTATTGTTTACCCAAATTTAACAACGGTTTAATCGACGGCTTAATTCTGGCTTCCATGGTAAGTAAACTCCGGTACACGATTGACCTTAATAATTGCTCGATTTGCTTACAAATTAAAATCGTGTCTTTGATAATGAAAGCTTATTCGAAATTATAGATTTTCTTATTGAGGATAATTTGCGATTTTCAACCAAAATAAAACCACAACAGTCTTTACCGATTTTGTTTTTAATTATACGATAAAAGTATTTTTTTGAAACTCACTTTATATTATCCATCTGTTATTTAGCATTGATAAATAATTTATCTGTTATAAATAATCAATAATTTGATACTTTAACCAAACCAATATTATACAAAAATATTTATTTTAGTATTTTAGCAAACACATCAAATACATTCTGTTTTATACTGAACTATCAAAATAACATAGCTACATAACAGTACATTTATTTTACGATATACCTATTTAAAATCAATTATCGATGTCTGAGATCGCATCACTATCGTAAATATCTTATTAAGACATAAACACCACTAAGTTATTGATCCCATAAGGTCCAAACTAGTATAACGTGAAGTTTTGTATCTTATTGTTAGTTGTCACGCGAGATTTTTTGATTCTTATTTTAGAAGAAAAATTTAATATGAAGGACTATAAAGAAATAAGCAATCTGATGGATGGCAATCAACTTTGTTGTTAGATCAACGATCAAGCGCGAGTTTTGGTGTGTATTAAAATATTTTGTAAAAGAAAATAAGGCATCAGTCACACCGCCGACGAGGAAGCGAGTATTTATCAAACATCGTCTCGCTCAAAAAACGCATAAAAGATTATAGCTCCCGTGTAAGTAAAAGAGATACATATATTAATAGTTTATCGTACTTTTGTAGCAAACAAACCACAATAACAAGAACAATTAAGCCATGCGTCGCATTTGTGCAAGAACAGGTCGTTGCTCAGTAAAATTCCGTGACTTCAGACGAACCTATCGTCAACAGCGCTGATTTTCAGCAACTCGAGTGACATAATGACGTCCCCATGTGACATAATATTTCGGGTAATTACAGTTTTACAAGTACAAGAGCTATTAAAGAGAGCACTCGCTCAACGACGCTCGCTTGGCGAGCAAAACACTATATGCGCATACCAGCGTGTAATCGCTCGTCGCCGTCGCACACTCGCTGCTCGTTGCTCTCCAACTCGTTTTTATTTGCTAGCTCTACTCGCTTTTCCTTAATCGTGGTGGTGGGACAGATGCCTAGCTATCAAGCGATGTACTATTCTGTGTAAAAAGTATCGGGAAGTTATCGGTGTAGTGCATTACGAATTTCTTCCAGAGGGACAAACGGTTAATAAAGAGTATTATTTAGGCGTCATGAGGCGTTTGCGAGAACGGAAACGAATCCGCCGAAAACGGCCAGATTTGTGGAACGAAAATTCATAGAGTTTGCACCATCGCACAACGCCATCATAGTGCAAGAGTTTTTAGCCAAAAACTCGACGGATACCATCGATCAAGCACCGTACTCTGCTGATATGGCTCCGTCTGACCTTTTCCTCTTCCCGGGGCTAAAATTACCATTTCGAGGAAGACGTTTCGAGTCTATTGAAGGTATAAAAGAAAAGTCGCTGAAGGAGTTGAAAACTATACCTCAATTACCTTACCAAAAATGTATAGAGGACTGGTTCAAGCGCTGGCGTAGCTGTGTTGCAAGCGAAGTGGCTTACTTTGAAGGCGATCAAATAAATTTTGAGGAATAAATTACTTTCCCGGTACTTTTCACACAGAAGTATAGTGAGAATGTACAACTGCAATGCACAAATGTTCTTTTCATTTAGAGAAAAGACGAACTTTGATCATCCTGCTGGAGATAACAGTGCATGTCAAGTTGGCTATTTCCAATGTATTATTTCCCTCACGATTATAATTGATCAACGAAATTCACTTGGTAAAGGTACCTCGATGCAATAAGTAAACATGAAAAGCCTTCTTTGTTTTTTCCCTGCAGTGAGATAATTAGGTTAGTAAGTACAGGAAAATTATTATAATAAATTATGTATGTATCTATGTTGTCTCCTAGACATAAGAAATAATTTACTAAAGACTAATAAACTGAATGGACTAAAGTGATGACTGGCCAACACTAGCAAAAGAAAGAATTTTGTGGAAAATGGAGAGGGAGGCCTTTGTCCTGCAGTGGACATTCCAGGCTAGTTGGATACACTTTAGGTACTTTTAGCCTAAGATTCCATTCATCACCTGCGGATTTCCAAATCTAACGGTTAGGCTTTTACATAGAGAACTATTTATTTAATTTATTCAACTGGTTTTATGTTTTTATAGTCAATTAACGAAGTAATTGTTAGAGTTATATTTAGTTGGCGTGTTTTATTCGTCTCGAACAACAATTCATTAATTTATTAGAGGCAATCAAGGTAATTATGAACCTACCACATACAATGGGAATGGATTCGAATAAAATTCTTGATTTCGATGTTTCTGTCTAAATTGGCAGGCGCCGTTCATTGATATAGGTGAATTAGCCTAGACGCATGTTAGACGGAATGCATGGTTTTATGGTTTCTAAATTGCTTGACTAACAGAATGTTTATTAAGTTACCAAATATTTCATACTGATCACCACACCATTCCATAATAACAGTTTTGAGCACAAGCGTGGTGATCCAGCTCGTACAGAAATCTACTCGTACCTTTTGGAAGGGTTGACTAGAATCAAATCTAATTTTGACGTTCAAAAGTGCCTTTGTGCCTATTTGAAATTAATAATTAGACTTTGATTTTTCTTTGACTTACCTTCTCTTTAAGAGCAGAGGCCTTTGCCCTGCACTAGTACAATTATAGGCTGGTATTATGTCAAAAACCTTACCTTTTTCTAACTCATCCCGAAGATCTTGAAATGAATTACACTTCGCGATTGTATCTGAAATTGAAAACATTATTATTAGTTAAGAAATACGCACTAATGACATAATCATCTGGTCCACCCTTAATGCAGGTCAATGGTGGCAGAAACTGGCCAATGAAGACTCTTAAAACCTTCCTGAATGGAACTAGACGGGTCACATCATAAAGTGATAGCCTAGAGTGGTGTCACCGTCGAACTGCCAAGTCATAGGTCTCGAATTCGAATCCAAGGCACCCACCTCTGACTCTTCGGATTCATGTGCGTAGTCATTGTAATTATCACTCGCTTCAAAAACGGTGAAAGAAAACATCGTGAGGAAACCGGCATGCCTGAGAGATATTTCTCGACGGCATGTGAAGCCAAGTCAGTGGCCCATTGGTGGCTTTAAAACTCTGACACCAGGTAAGTCACTAACCACACGAAAAGAAGAAGAAGATCACAGATAGTCTTAAAAAATATCAACCTCTATTGATAAACTCAAACTCAAAACATTCATTTCAATTAAAACAATTACAGGCACTTTTGAATAATGAAGGAGTTGGTCAGTCAGAAACATGAAGCTAGTTGCCCATTCCAAAGCGTAGTAGGTACCTATGGAGAAGAACGGGCAAGAAACTCCATGGACTGTATAACCAATAAAAAACAATATTTCTTTATACCTACTGTCAATGATTGTCAGTAGGTACCTACCTATTTCAACCGTATCTAAGTATAAAAATACATACCCGTGAAATACATTAGCTACGCAAGTTTTCAATGAAATCATTCTTTCTAAGACAATCAAAACAAATATAATTGGTAGAGCCAATATTTAAACTGACCAATCACTGAAGTTTGCTGATGATACCGTGAAAATTGTGATCACGCGCATGCCGTCATACATTCCTTCGGAATAGAATACTAAAGATGTTTCACAATGTTAGTCAGGTATAACTATCATCTTTCTTTTATGACAAATGTACAATGCAAAAAAAATAAGTGAAAATTTAGATCATTCTTCGAATTTTTGAGGTATTGGGAGGTGTAAAAGTAAGACTTATAATATAATCCTTCTGTATTATCATAAACATAATATTAGGTATCATTCCAGAGTAGGTATCTACTGGTTTGCAAGTGTGAAATCAATTGCCAGGCATTAGAGTATTATGAGAGTATATGGAGACGCCCTGGGTGTCGGGAATCGCAGGCCGATTCCCGGTCACCGTAGGCGCGGGCTTGCGGACGGTGAGCAATGGGTAGCTCGCCGTCCGATACGGACCAGGCGTGGGTTGACTAAAAGAGATGTCAGCACAACTGACGGGGTACGCTAGGACCGATGCCTGCCGAGGTCGCGGGAAAGTCCGAAAGGGATACCGTGGCCCCTTTGCAACGTACAGGCAACTGAGGGAACACGGATGGGTTTTAATCAGTAAGAGTCTGACACGCCCTTCCGCTCCGCCTAGAGTGGTAGAAGTTATTTGATAATTTCCCACCCAAAAAAAAAAAGGTTTTGGAGTATATTTTAATTTTAAAGGCCCACAGTCCACATACTTAGTTCTTGAGCTCCGATATTTGTAGCATCCCTGAACGGATTTCTACCCTAATGTGCGCTTTTATAATTTTTATCGTGACGGTATCATTGTGGACGTCCACGACCACGTCACGGCATCACGATATAACACAGGGAAGTAATTTGTATAGAAATATATGAAGACGCTTTTACGACAACATTCGAACGTGCACGTATTTCCATAAATTTTATGGACGCGGCAATCAGCAACAATATCGTCACGTTAGAAATTATAAAACGGACAATAACTAAGCTGCTTAAACGAAGGAAGAAAATTCTTCCCTTTAGTCACATAAACAACAAAACAAACACACTTACAGGTAATATCTATCAACAAATCAACAAAAAGCTACATTTAAATCGCGGAGCAATCACTCTCCTTTGAGAAGTACCGTGTGAATTCTGTTCGAGCCGCGGTTGCCGCAATCGATTCTTAAGACGATAATTTTAAAAAGTGATTTTGAAAAAATGCAAGAACAAAAGTGCCGCCTGTCTTTCGAAATTCGCAGATTACAGCGGCATCTGATAAACCAATAGTCGTGTAGTCATGCAGGTGTAGATTGGCCAGTGATTAGGTATTTTTTTTATTCATAATTGGTTGGAAGATACTGGTTTTGTTTCTGAAATGCTATGGTCTAGATATTGGTACGTGGTGGAAAATTTTGGATGTTGAATGTATTGCGTTGTTTCATTTATTTTTGGAGGATCGCAGGAATTATATTTGACGTAGGTAGGAGGTATTTTTTATTAGAAAGGCTATCGGGAAACAGCTGATGTTGTTTTAGTTTCTATTTTTACCACAAATTACAACGGTTTTTAGTTAATTAAATTACATAAATACATTTAACAAATACACGTACTATAACATCACATCTGTAATCCCCGGAAGATTAAGAGAGGTTTACCTATGGCTTACCCACATTTCGTTAGTTATGTTTAAGTAATATTCCAATTATAACCAATAAAAACACTGGAGCATGCTAAAAATCTCCCTAATATCACGTAGGAACACAAAATGACCATTTATTTTTTGCAGAATTAATCACCGACCATGTTTACAAATTCCGTCATTCAATCAAACGTTATCAGTCCCAAAAAAGGCCCTCCAGAAACACAACGAAAACATTTAAATAATTACGAATATCTCGGGTCCAATTATCGGCGTCCCGCGCCAATGCTCTGCGGGCGGACTACAGGAGACAAAGTGTCGAGATGAAAGGCACCGCCGCCGATTGTCGCGGCATTGTATCCTCACTCGTTAGTCCGGCATTATCGTATCAAGATTTATTTTAACGATTAAGTTTGTGGTGCAAGGGAGGAGTCGAGAGCGATTCGTTTTATTCAATATTCAAAACAGAAATGGCATAGGTAAAGTTTTCTTCAAAGTTGTGTCGCAGAGTGACTTTTATTATGATAAATTATCTATTTTTGTTAGCTAAAGCCGTAGTAGTAGTATTATTATTAAAAAGATTGAACGAATGAACGAATGCATGAATGAAAACGTTTATTTGGAAACAGTTCGTGAAACACAAAATACAAACAAACTAAAAGTGAAACTAATCTTAAAAAACTTAATCGTAATGTTTAAAAGCTTAAAATAAAACCTCAATCTAAGTGAGATTTTCTTATATTATCTAAGAACCTTCCAGAAAATCATCAATCTACCCGCACTGGGCCCGCGTAGTGGATTATGGTTCACTACCTTTCACAGAGAGGAGACCTAGTCCCCCCAGTGGGGAAGTTATTGGCTGATTGTGCAGAAAATCAGGTATTCGCTGTATCAAAAAAGTCATTTGCTGCCCATATTAGAATATGCGCTATAATGGCACAGTCTAACAAATATACATATTCCCACATAAACCTATCAGGAATTACACTTTCACTCTCACACATAAAAATGACAGCAACTCCCTCCAATATCGCTCCCGCTGCCGCCTATAGCATGGAACCGCCTTAAATTCGACGATTAACGCTTATAGCTTCAGTCATTAAGCCACAATTGGGCTGTGTGCACCTTCACAATTATAGAACGACGGCCATTGTATTACATGAAACAATATGCCTGTTTTGTAGACTATTGGCCATTTCAATGGAAATAATTCCGATTGAAATCAAGGATTGCGGATTTGTACAGAAATTATAATAGTTTGAGGATTAATCATGGTCGTTAATTGAAAAGCCTTAGCCAGGTACCCACACTTACACACTACCTACTTATATATAGTTGAGCATGGCAATTGGCGGTCATTGACCCACCTACATTTTCTAACATATTTATTTCAAAAACTGAAATAAAGTTCGTTAATGACCTGACCTATCGTGATCTTCAACATGTTCCAATAACGAAAAACTATGTACATAGTTTATTGTTTAGGTTCGTATGGAGATATTAGGGAAAGGGCAATGACCGCTAATGCTATGCTAAAACGCAACAACTATAGTGAATGTATCCATATAAAAGGCTGGTTTCACAGCTGTCCGGGCGACCGGCCTCCCGGAATGGAGACACACGTGAGGCGCTTGGACATTGTTTCACAGCGACGCGGATTGATCCGTACGCGACCAGCTCCGGGTAGAGCCCATACAACGTATCATACTACTCCCATGTTTCAGAGCACTGCGTACGGGTCTCACGTGTACGGACGGCCCGTATGTTTCTCCCAGCCAGCTGTGAAACCAGCCTTAGGTACCTATATGTACCATCAAAGAAGTTCATATCTATACACCGTAAGGACTATTTCTGCTTGCAGCGCTCGGCCGCCATTTGAACCAGGGCGGTAACACATGTGGTCATCGCGTTCACGGGATTTTGTTTGCAAACTACTTAGATATGAAGTTCTTCGATAGTACTTTGACATATTTTTTGCCAGTGCATCTTCATAGCTCCTGACATTTCAGGAGCTATGTAAATGAACTGGCTAAAATTGTAGCCATTGCTACGTATGTGTGAAAGCTTGTACAATGTTATAATAAGATTCCTATGTTACAGAATGAATACTTTTCTTCCTCTTGCAACCAACACCTACCTTTTAAAGTAAATATCCATTATTTTCAAAAGGACTATATACAACTGTGTTTTCAAAGTCAAAGTCAAATAATTTATTTCAATTAGGCACTTATGAACACATGTTTACATAAAAAAAAATAGAATTGATTCTAGTCACCCCTTCCAAAAGGTAGTTTTCGTATGGAGAAGAATGGTCAAGAAACCACAGTTAATCTTTTTTAAAAAAATCACAATATTTTGCATACTAATTCTATAATTATATGAGAAGACGATGCAAATGGAATAAGATTACTATACCACGATAGGTAAAAAGAATAAAAATTGACATACAATAGACGACGTATATTTAGTAACCTAATCCGCTTAAACCTGCCTGACTAAAAACTTAATCTGACTAACTGAGTTAAGCGGATTAGGTTACTAAATATACGTCGTCTATTTTATAATGGATTTCCGCAAAGTCACGCCTGAATCAATTAACTATAAAAAATGACATATAAATTAATAATGTAATAGATACATGGTGGTCACATATTTACAAACATTGTAAAATTATACGATATTCCTAGCATTTTAACAAGTAAGTTTAGTAGTGTTAATTACAGTTAGTACAACTAAACTTACTTTTGCTTGTAATCTGAAATCATCACGATAATATTCATTCACAATTCAATAAACAAGCAACATTGTATCAAAATGCGGACTCCTCAGTAACATCCTATCAAAAACCGATACAGTACATTTTATTACCCCCGACTTTCTTTAAAATTTAACCATTAATTCGTCATCCACTCTGTCACTGACTTATACCACCATTGTCTCATATAAGGAACGATATTTCACGATACAACATAGCAAATTGCTTCATTTATAACGGAAAGGTACCAAAAAAGTGCTCGCGGTACTTTTTGACGGTACACCAAGTATTTAGGTTAAAAGGTATTGTAAAATTTTATATGTGTAATGATTTTTAATGAACATTTTCAAGGTCTTCATTTTGTCAAGAAAATGTACTGTTAACATTGTTTGGATGAGTATCAGAAATTATGTCTTCTTTAATATTTTTATTTTTATCTGGGGAAAAAATTATACCATCGGTGGATTCACAACTTGGCTGGACATGTTGCTTACTTCAACATTGAGATCTAAATATGCAAGTCATACCTAGGTATACTTTATTCCATTTCAAATATGAATTTAAATAAACCTTTTTTACAGTCCGTTCAACCGATTTTGACTTCTATTGCGTTGGTGCATAACAAATGGCAGCTGCAGTAAGAAGTTGGTATCGTAACCACTTTTTTGCTTTTAATGCCATTATTATACTTACGGTATACAAGTCAAAATCGGTTGAACGGACTGAAAAAAAGTTTTATTTAAATGTCTAATGTTATTTCAAACGGAGTATAGTAAATTATGATTTTTATAACCACCCTTTATATTTTGATCTGTGGCTAAATAATAACAGCTGCACAGGTCGATCGTAGGTTAAGCAACGCTTGCCGCGGTCGGTTCGTGGATGGGTGACCAGCCATTACATATCGACATCCATCCGTGGCTCGGAAAGCACGTTAAGCCGTTGGTCCCGGCTGGCATTCGTAGATCTTTTACAGTCGTTACGAGTAGTCAGAAGCCCGAAAGTCTGACAACCAGTGTTATCCAAAGGGTATTGTGTTACCTAGTAGTGTTGTGGAGGACAGATAGGCAGTCACTCCATGCACATTACTGGTATTCAGCTGCATCAGATTAGACTGGAAGCCGACCTCAACATAGTTGGGAAAAGGCTAAGCAGATCGGTATATGTATACAGGGTGGCAGGGACATCGACGCGAAAACTGATACCATGGATTCAGTACACGATTCTGAACCCCCGTGCAGTGAACCGATGTGTGAGTGTGATTATTTTTTAAATAACCGACGAAAAATTTCAACGCGGGGCTGTTCAGAATCATGTACTAAATCCATGGTATCAGTATTCGCGTCGATAATGCCACCCTGTTTACTGATGATCTTTATCTTGAATAAATAAAAAAACTGACATCGAAAAAAGTCTAAATTAAACCCAACTTGTAATTAACATACTCGTAACAGTTTCATATCCCATTCAAAATTCAATTTATAACCTAAAAATATTTATAACTCGTTTATTCCCTATCTAATTTCATATTACCAGGGCCACCATAGCTCAAAACTATAAACATTAGTTAGAACAATTTGTATGGTAAACCACACATCTGATTGCTTATGTAAAGTAAAGAAATTATTTAATTAAACCTCGTATAGACTGTGTTTATTATTCATTTGTTTGTTACAACATTTTGACCAATATAAAGTGGCCTTTACAACCAAATACCTGTGGGTATTTTTGGAATTATTGAAGGTAGATTTACATTGGGCGTTAAAACCGTTCGTCATAGGACATAATGTGGTATAATTTGTTGTCTTTCTCACATACGCTGTCGTATCAACGGGTGGCATCTCTAGCGGGTGTGCGGCGCGGCGCTTCGAATCCAATAATTGGTTGTAGCTCGAATATTTAAAAGTACTGAATAGTTTTGGTTAGATTACTTAACATTTAGTTTTGTTTTAACGATGTTATTAAGTCTGTTTGAATGTGGGTCGGGAAATTGTGGGTACATGTTACTTCGCGGGGTGTCGGGCTTAAAATAAGGTTGTTTAAGCTTTTATTAGGATATTAAAGTCTTTTAATGATACCTTGTTCGCTTAATGAGTTTTATTACCTGTTTTGTATTGAATTTTCGTTTTGTTGGTTTGGTATACCTACAGGATAGCACGGACATCGTCGCGAAAACTGTTACCATGGATTCAGCACATTCTTCTGAACACCCCTGCGTTTAAATTTTTCGTGAAGTATTTTTTAAAAAAAATTGCTGTTCCATACATTTTGACCGCGTAGGTATTGCACTGTTCTATGAAACAGCAGATTTTTTTATGGTATCAGTTTTTGTGTCGATGACCCTGCCATCCTGTGTATCATAATGGAATTTGTTTAATTAAAATGATTTTATTTTATTGAAAAACCTTAATTATTCATAATTATACTAAGGTGATCACTTCTTATTTACTTAAAAATAGTTTTAATAACACCTTCCTGCAAGCAAATAAAAAATAAACTAGGTCCCAAAACAAAACAACCCCATCCCAATCACGACACAACACGAAAATTCGTCAAAAACAATTCCGTTTTCGACCCTTTCAATTAGCAACATAATGTCTTCAGGATAATAACAGGGTGTGCCCACCGGAACTATGTCCAGACGGGAAATAGATTTTTGAAAGCTCCCCATCAATGGAAAAATCAGATTTTCCTTGCATGTTGCAGGGTTATTGCGTACTGTCCTGGATAGTTGTTCTTATATTGAGTACCTAGATTGTATGCTTTTTTGTTTGCAGGTTTTCGTGGAGTTTTTAGTCCATTCTTCTCTATACGAAACTACTTTTTTCAACTAGAATCAATTATATTTTCTTGTAAATTTTGATGTTCAAAAGTGCCTTTTATTCTTCTAATTGAAATAAATGCTTCAACTTTGACTAATCAAGTAACTTTTAATCAAGCAAAAAGATTTATATATAAAATTTAAGGTACTACTTTACAAAACTTATAAATAAAAAAAATTGTAACTAAGATAAAATCTCTTTTGTCTTACTCAGGTACGCCTAACCCACTTATTATGAAAAGCCATAATTTATATAGGTATCTGAATTAAAAACGTTAAAATTAAAAGTATTCATGAATCAAATTAACTTTTCCATGGTGTGAAAGCAATTTGTATGACTTATCAATAATATTTTTTGAATTTTCAAAATCATTTAAATTCGTCTATGTATTGGTATTGTGAGTCACGCGATTAGTGAGCCAAACCATCTAAAAAGTTTGCACAAAACCGTTAATTCCACAAAGTGTCAGCGACATATTATTGAAAATCAACATTGATCAATCAACCAACCGAAATAGTACCTAATTTATTAATGAATAAAATATATTCCAACATCACCACTTACTTAAGATTTCCCATTCATCTTCGAATTCAGACTGCAGTCGCATTCCTTTGGCCTTGTCAATATAAATTTACCGTTACGAAAATCTAGATCTTAGAAAACAAAAATGCTGTTTAAAAACAAGTTCAAACAGCATTTTTATATAAAAATTTAAATATTTCCAAAGTCCCGTATTCATTGGGAAACAAAGTTGCGCAATATTTATTATTTACTAACTGACCCGACAGACGTTTTCCTGTCAAAATTTTAATCTATGGAATAAATAACTTTGTTTTTCCTGAATTCGAAAATTTTCTGTGAAACTTTTCCAAATTTATTTCCGTAAGAACCTGATTCGGACAATTTCAAACATTTTAAAACAAAATATTGCCAAATAGGTCCAGCCGTTCTTAAGTTAAGCGCATCTAAAGAACATCAAAATCAAAAATTAAAATAAAAAATCATTTATTAAAACTAGGCTGAGAATCAGCACTTTTCGAACGTCAAAATAACATAAGACAGTCCCCCAAAAACGCCCACCCTTCACCACTTCCTAGTGCTTAAGCTGGGAAGAAGAAGTGGCGCAACAATCCCCAGCAGCACAGCTGTCTGTTCAGTTGGAAAACTTGATTCTATGTAATAGTGCTCATTGCACTTTTATTATGATAGATTTATTTATTTCTATAATCTAGCCACATTAGAAAATTGGGAAAACCTCTCAGGGTTTTCCAGTGTGATAGTGAGCTATTCATTTCAATCTTAAAAAAACATTGATGATTACTACAATGATATTTATTGGTAAAATAAGGTAAGGAAACGTTTGATATGTACTTATAACTTTCCGAACTCGTTTTTTGTACCTACTTATATTTTTCAGAAATCGTTTGCAAGTCTTAAAGAGGTACTTACTAAGGTTTCATTTACATGTTTTCTGTTGCAGGAAACATGTTTGCTGGTAACATACAATGTTTAAGTGTTGTATGTATTCGTTTGGTATGGTAAACATGTGTTGTCTATCAATGTTGCCAGCAATATCTGAGGAAAAATTTGTGAATTTGTATGTAGGGGGACTACATACAAATTCTACGGAACTACTGATCCGATCACGAAAGTTCTATCACTAATGGGAAGCTACAGTATTGCCAAAAATCATAGGAAACATATTTTATGTTAAAACAAGAAACTTCACACCGACGAAGTCGCCGGCAGAAGCTACAGAGTTTCCAATAAATACACGGCTTTAAACGACAAAAGTTTGTTCATTCTTTACACAATTCAATGAACTTTAAATTCCAATTTGATCTTTAACCCCACCGAGAAAGATCATTATTTTCTCCGTGTTCTTTCCTAGTTACAATAAATATAAGAATAAGTCTCATTCCTATTAATTAAACTAACACTCTATCACTGGCATTTAATCCTATGTAAATTGGGTGTAAAGAAGAATAAAGTATTGTCAATTATAAAATTTATTGTAGGTCTTAAGTTTTTTTATTGTTTAAATGATGCTTCCAAAAAGTTTTGTTAGACTTATTTATTTTGGGAGTAAAATCGAGTGCTTTTTTATCTTGCATAGGAGTAAGTAAGCTGTCAGCTAGCGGTCTATAACTTAACTCGACAATTAACACGCTCAGGAGAAAATGCATATTAATAATGGACTACTAACAGTAGTTACAGGTTGTCACTGATACCCTGCGTCCTAACCAAAAGCGATCGTCGGCGCGACCACGCGTGTCTATTCACGGAACAAAAAGTGACATATAAACGCAACGATCGCGTATTGTCGCGAAGATTGCTTTCGGTAAGGACGCGGCCTGAAGGGATATCATATTGCAAGATCTGCAAGCCTTCTAAAATTTGGAAGTTACGGTGTTTTATTTATAGCAAATTTATTCAGCAGAGCAGCTGCTGAACATTTCTTGCTGTCGGCTGTCGGCTGTCGCAATAATAGTGAGTCTTCTAACATACTTATACCAAAGCACACGTGACATATATGTTAATATAAATTTATAAAAATTAACACACGAACGTTACTTATTAAAAATATATTATTATATCATAAAAATTAAAATTACAACATAGACCACAAAACAAGCGTCGCTCCCAACCATAGATACTGTTATTTATATTTCTATGCTCCTAACACTATTATAAATTACCCACAAGTTTATCAAGCGGTTAAAATTAACCTCTCCACCGTTTATAGAACCATACTTTCTTCAATATTACCATTATTAATTTAAATTAATTTATTGATATCATAAACGCATGGAATAATTAGATGCTTATAATTTTGTCATAAAATTATGACTGGCTACTAAAATGTCAGTAGGAGAGTGGCTATAGTGGCTAATATATTGCTAAATGATGGCCATATTAAAGTCTGTGGTGATGCTGTGAGGCACCCACTGTTTTATGACGACAAACGGCATTTTGACCGTCTTCTGGAATATGCTAGGGTTATTAATGGGTAATTTTGTTAATATTATAGTTTATTACTTGCAAATAAACTGCCCTTTGCATTTCATAAGTCTATTTAAGTAAGGCCTACCACGGACGAAGCCTCATCTCCGGGTCTGCTTGCAGAGCTTATTGAACTTTTAAAGACCGGTGATAGTAAGTACAATCCAACTGATGATATAATCGTGGACGTCCACGTCCACATTACGGCATCACGATAACACAGGGAAGTAAAATGTATGGAATTATATGAAGACGCTTTTAAATTTCCGTCCACGATAACGTTATAACGTGCACGTAATCCATACATTTTATGGACGTGAATTCTGATAAACTTTATCACTAAAGATTCATTGAAGAGCCACTATTTAATCTATCCTAATATACGAGTATAATATTATAAACGTGAAAGTTTGTGACGATGGATAGATGGATGTTTGTTACTCTTTCACGCAAAATTTACTGAACGGATTTGGATGAAATTTGGCACACAGATAGTTTATAACCTGGATTAACACATAGAATACTTTTTATCCCGATATTCCCACGGAATCGAGACTTATGAGGGTAAAACCGCGGGGCGTTGCTAGTCTCTCATAAAAATCTAAGCTCCTATCTTGTATTTCTCTTGCATAACATTTACTTCTTTAATATAGTGAATATTAATAAGTTGTAAATGTCTTTTCCAGTCTTGTTTTTTGCTTTAATCTAATCTATTAAATACATACCTACAACCTAATCCAGTGATGACTAACACCTTTCTCATCACAATCATCACCCAAAATAGTGCAACAAAAAAAGTGCCATAAACTTAAAACCATCCAGAATATTAATAGCTCTACACAAACTTTTTAAATGTATGACAAATTAATACTTATCTATACCGAAACGGCCCAAAATCAATTTCTCAAGGGTCACTGCTCCTTGCTATCTGAGGTCACGTGAGCTATGCATAAATACATTTTAAAGTAGCAATCATTTGAAAAGTTTTCTTGACTCAAACAACTTTAATTTTACATTCTTATAAGTCTTTCTTTTAATGAACATAGGGGTTATTTTCCAGTGTGTTGTGGTGATGATAGTGTGGTGGTAACACGGTTATAGGTAGACAGACGGGCGCGGAATGAGTTTGTGAATATTTCAAATGCAATCTTAAGTCGTTGCCCACTATAGTTTCTATTGTTCTCGCAGGTGGTTATGTGCGAAAGTTGCTCTACTTTGGGTGCCAGAATTCTTTGTTTTTAGATTATTTTTATGGCCATCATATCATTTGCCTTGTAGTTTTAATATTGATGGTCAAACTAGGTGTCAAAACCTTGTACTAAAGTAGGTAGTCCTAAAAATATTACATGTGTCATAATAGGTTTGTGCTTTCTAAACCCTTGGCACGTGCTTGGCCCGTGACATAGCATGCTAGCACTTATTAATGTTTTTCGATTAGAATATTATCACTACAATTTATTACTAGACCATGTTTGTCTGTTTTTTTCTATACGTTGTCTATAATTATGAGTTTTTATTAAATTTCTATCAGCACAATTTTTTATAGTTACAAGACGATTATGAAATAGGATCGTGCATGCAAAAACCTAAGTGAAACTTACATAACGTGTAAGTAATAAATAGTTAATCCCTAACAGTGCATTTTTGAATACAAACAAAAAGTTACTCAAACTACTTTCATTAATCATGGATCATAAGATCATGACAATCCAAAATTGTTTAAACTAATTTAAAAAAAAGCTAAGTTTTATTAAATTGATTAACCTCTATTACAGAATAATATACAAAAACGTCAATTTATACAGCGTGTATCAGAAAGGTGTGGTCAAATTTAAGGACCTGACCACTACTGAATTTTACAGACCAACAAATTCAACTCCATGGTACCAATATCGGAATCCAGAATAATAATCAGCCGTTCCATACATTTGGGTCGAGTAGGTATTGAAGTTTTGTATGGGGCAGTTGATTCACGATTACGATATTGGTGGCATGGAGAAAATAGTTCAGTTTGATGGTATTAGAAATGTGTGGTCAAATTTAAGGGTGCGGTAGAGACCACACCCTTAAATTTGACCACACATGACGTATAAACGGAGGTAATTTTACCTGCCCTCTTTAATCTGTGTTTTTCTTTAACAAGACAGTAAATATGTAGAAGTTGTATGCAAACGTCAAGATTTATGTCTCGCTGTTGTGCGAACATTGATTAACATTAAAATATTTAAAACGATGTAATCATTCAATACGATAAGCTTTCTACTGGAACAGTGCATTTCGTAGCTGGGCTGACAGCTCAAGGTGTGCCACTTAACGATTGTCATTTGATGTTGATTGATTGCAATTTTAGACGAAACATTATTTTATTTGTTATTTTTACCACGAGGTATCGCGTTACCCAGTAACTGGGCTGTGGAGGTCAGATCGTAAATCCTGAGTCGTTCCATGTAAAATACTGGTATTTAGCTGTATCCGGTAAGACTGGAAGCCGACACCAAAATAGTTGGGAAAGGTTATGCACATCGTGATTTTCTATTATGCATTATTATTATGCTTCCAAATGTGCATGGTTTAAAAAATAATTGAAAGATGTGCAACTAAATAGACAAAGCGCATTATACAAATAACTAAAACATGATTTATTCATCTTAATAATATTTTTTTCGGTAACACTTTACAACCATTTTGGATATTATGTGACATGATATTATAGTCTTTAACCCGAGGAACAACATGACGCTTCCAACGATACCTCGTTTGACAAAATAGGACGAGTAGTTTAGAAGTTATGCGGGAGAACCGATGAAAATTAGTGTGGGGCAAGGTGTTAAAAAAAAAAAAAAAAAAAAACATACACACATAGTCAGTTAAAATCATAAATAACCCTCCTTTGGCTTTGCGTAGTCGAGTAAAAACGGGCATAACTCTAACTACGAAAATTCCTATTTCAACAGACAGAACTAGTCCAAGATTTCCTACAACTACAAATAAATCTCTCACTACAATACCAACAGAAATAAAACACATCAACAGTACAAAGCAATGAGTTATAAGTCAATGTGGAACCAGCAACGCAATCAACAACCAGTTGCTGGCACAATGCTGTGCCGAAGGGCCATACATAAGCCTGTCGAACCCTATCCATGTTTATTCTAACATGATTTGCTTGATCTGGAAGTCGATCTGCATCTAATCAGCCGTTTAACTTGCATTTAATTCAGTTTATACTTTAATCGTTGGTTAAATAAACGACAGATCTTATCCGCTTAAAATCAAGGCTGAAAATAGCCTGGCACCTTCCAGCTTGAGCGTTAAATTAGCAACAGCGATGGTGTTAATTTTGTATTGATAAAACCTACAGATGTAAGTTATGAAGTCGGTTTAGTAATTCTGTTTATTTTGAGACGAATCGTTAGGTTACAGGTACAGTTAAGATTATGAAATTGAAAATTATTGTTAGGTATGGTATTTAAATGGGTTCGTTAATGTTAAGAGACTCTTATGGAATTGTATAAAATATGACTATATGTTCCTATTTAATTATTATGCTTTATACAATGTAATTATTACACAACTAACTATTTACACTACATAATGACTAACTATACAAAAACAAACAGACACTTAGGCGTGGAAGTAATTATAAAATTAATAACCTTTGAGAAAACAATACTAAAATGCCCTAATATTGCCAAAATAATGCAAAATCACATGTCACTTTTTTCTAATATTTTTAATAAAAATAAAGTAGAGCAACTTTCATACCGTCACAGCCTCCCAAGTCAACAAGTTGTCACCGCATTGCGTTGTGGTTTGCTAAAAACAAACAACAATAGAGAGGCACTCTCCATACAATATCCTTTGTCAACCTTTTTATCAGGCCGACGGAAGAGCGACAACCGTGGAGACGTTATTAATATGTTTTTTTATATTGACAGATGTCCTTTTTTTTTTGTAAAAGTACAATAATTAATTATGATTTGTAATAAAGATTCTGTTTTCTAATACTGACAAAACCACTATTACAAACCATAATAAATTACAATTAAACTTTTGTGAGTTACACAGGGTGTTAAAATTAGCACATACCTACTGCATTTTCTTGTAATAATTTTAGCTCTCAATGACTTATCGTATCATCTGGTTACTATGGAACAAAAAACTGTCGTCACCTTAAAGGCAAACAATTTTCATCTACAACAAATAAAAATAAAATAAATAACACAGGCATAAAATAAAATAGTTTTTCTTCATAATGATTATCATATTTTGCAGACAAAGACATTAGCTGATACATATCTGTTTTGTCTGCCAGTCGCTTCAAATCAGTGCAAATATACATTCGTACAAAAGACTTCTAAAAGCAGGCTTGTATCGATCCATCAATCAAATAAACAAATGAAGGCTACATTAACTTATTTTCCTTGTTGAAACAAAGGCAAGTGAAGGCTCGATACCTACATACATATAAAACACTTTTATGACTGACTGACAGAAAGGAAAACGTTCTATCATAACCTTGATGTACAAACTTACAAATGATGTTATTTACAGAGTTTAAAAAGTAGGAAAGAAATTTTGAAACTAGAAAGGAATGGGTATATCCTACAGGTGGTACGAGGACTAAAACACCGGTAACTTGACAATAGTGGACCGTAAATTACGAAGATTTAAAAAGGAAAACAAACGGTTAACAATTTGAACGGTCTTTGTTGAGAGTGATTAAGCGAATACGTTCAGTGGCAGTCGAAGACGTAGTGGCGAGCCGGCCGGTGAGCGTGCGCTGCTCGAGCGCCCCCTCCGCGACTGCAGCTCCAGCCCGCGGTCACCCGGTGCGGCGTGATATTCTCGACAGAAACATCTCCTTTTTATTACGCGTCAAAATCCTCATGGATGCCCTGGGGTCTGTCAGACTACCACACAAACCAACGGACGAAAAATTACGCGGCGTATTCGCTGCGATAGCATCGCGTGGAATTTATTGATTGTATTGAAACATTCACGCAACGTTAGCGTCGAGTTACCGCAGCATAAACGTTTGAAAAACGCCTACGAAAGATACGAAGGGTGCATTAGTGGATGCCCTGGGGTCTGTTAGACTACCACACAAACCACTGGTGTTCCTTCTATCCTCCTAAACCCTGGGTCTCCGCAATGGACGAAAAATTACGCGGCGTATTCGCTGCGATAGCATCGCGTGGAATTTATTGATTGTATTGAAACATTCACGCAGGATTAGCGTCGAGTTACCGCAGCATAAACGTTTGAAAAACGCCTACGAAAGATACGAAGGGTGGATTAGCGGATCAAATGAAGTTTCCAAGTACGTAATGCCCAAGCTTAATAAAATTAATGCCTGAGCAGATCAAAGGAGGTATCGAAGTTTGTAAGTATGCAAACAAAGTCGCGGGGAGACAGCTAGTTACTTCACGAGTACAAAACAAAACGAACAAATTACATAATACATTTAATATCATGTCAAGGTCTTATAGGCATTCAACCTATACGTGATACACTGTCTGCGATGATTTGCATAATCTTTATTTAATTGTTTTATTCTGTACATATATGAGTACGGTATCAATTGAGGTTGATTTCTTAAGTGATAGGCTAGCATTTATGTTTGTCTATGTGTGAGTTGACTGGTCTATTTGTTATCTGATCTGTTTAAGTATTGGTTGGTGTATTAAGTAGTGTTATGTGTTGTACTATAGTTTGACCGAGACCGTTATACAGCTTTGACGTATGAGCGGCGGGACGTCGTAAGCGTTGACGAATGAGCGGCCTGCACTGCCCCCCTCTCGCCGCGCACAAACCTAAGGCGTGGTACAGCGGTGACGGTCAAACTACCTAGCGACCTAACTACCTAGCGACCCGCCCCCGCTTCGCAAGGTTTTTACTACTTGATAAAACATCGAGATTTCTTTAATATGTGTGTCAGTTTAATGTTTATGTAATTATATCCATAAACCTTCCAAAAAAATCAATCATTCAATCTTCGAAATAAATTCTCTGAAAACGCACCAAAATCCGTTGCATAGTTTAGAAGAACAACGCGGACAAACAGACAGACATGAAAAACGACTTTAATTTATAATAATATATATGTATAGTATTATAAATAGTAGTATTATTATAAATGTGAATTAACTGCTCTACTTGTTATCTGATCTGTGTTTAAGTACTGGCCGGGTATTAAATAGTGTTATATGTCGTATTCAGTAATAAGCGTTATTATTGATCTTGTAATTGTTTTAGTCACACCGGAATGGCAGCGGCCGGCAGCGGTCGGCCGCTGCCGGCCTAGCAGGCCTAGTCTCCTCTTGACTTGTTTAGTTTCTACATTACATACGCGCGGCCGACCGCGGTGCCGCGAGCGGCCCCGAGTCGCCGCTGGCAGCCGCGGGCAGAACCACCGCCACCGCTAAGATGCGCGAGTCGCGCGGCCGCTCGCGTCACGGACGGAAGGCGGCCTCGCGACCTTTTCAAGCTTCTTCGCGGCCTTTTTAAGTATGTAGATAAAGTTTAAAATAAAAAATATTAAATAAAAAATTAAAATATGCTGATTGTGCGGTAAACATTGCTTGCGCGATGCAGGATTTTGCATGATGCGTAGTACGTATGTGGCGATGTAGATACCGCCACAGCTATCCTAGAAAATACTCCTAACAACATAAATAAACTTTTCTAATATCATGTTTTTTAAATAAATTGAACATATAAAATAAATCATCACACAATAGCACGTCATTGGTTTTAGTCCAGCACTTCGCTTCAAATCTGGCGCAAGCATTCAAGCTTCGCGAGTGGACGCAAGTGCACATTGTTACCTTCCACACCAAGAATAACGTCCTATGTGCACTCTGTATAACATCAGAGTTAGACTTTGTGTGTTTAGGAATAGGGTTGAGTTTTAAATGGTGGGTGGATGGTAGTTACGATACATTGTATAAATCAATAAAATTCTATCTGCAAATCTTACAGCAATCGATTTGATGTCTTATGATGTAACTTTAAAGATCACTATTTGGTTGTTTTCTGGTATGTAGTTAAGGCTTTTCGTAGAAAATCGTAGGCTATTGTTGCGAAAAATTGATTTACGTACAACATCTGTTAAAAGCGTAGCTGTAACGTTATTTTATATTGTTGTTTAACTTATGTTAGTATGTAGGTCGTGTGCAGGTGCTTAGCCAAAAGTTTTGTAAGTACGGTAATGTTTGCTGTTGTTTATTACTTAGATAACTCACTGAGAAACATAGCGAATGGTACAACAGTGTTGTTTTGAAACTAGATTTAAATCTTTAAGCTCATTTAATGGGAACTTAATTTTAAGTGCCTGATAACTTTGATACGACGACAATAATAGAAATGAGCTGTTTAAATAATGATGTTGTAATCATTTCGTTTTCCGATTATTATGTTAATCCCTTGATAAAATATTTGAACTAGGTAAAGGATTGGGAGGGATCAGTTAGTACCTATTCTGCTGCGTTTTCATAATTGACCTAAAGGTAAGGGCGGATTGGATACTGAAGACTGAAAACTGTGTGCTATGTAGTCTTCTACTTATTTTATTGTGGTTAGTGACTAACCTGGTGTCAGAGTTTTAAAGCCGCCCATGGGCCTCTGGCTTGGCTTCACATGCCGTCGAAAAATATATCTCAGGCATGCCGGTTTCCTCACGATGTTTTCCTTTACCGTTTTTGAAGCAAGTGATAATTATACAATACGCACATGAATCCGAAAAGTCAGAGGTGCGTGCCTTGGGTTCGAACTCAAGACCTATGACTTGGCAGTCTGACGGTCACATTACCAGGCTATCGCAGCTGTAGTGCAACGTAGGGAAGGAAACTATTCATAAAAGGTAACTTTTTACAAACAGAATGTCTTTTGAAAGTCTTTTGGTAAGGATCTAATTTGCCGTCATCGGATTTTAGGGAGTAACTTTAGGTACTATGTAGGGATACATGCCACCAAGTACAGAAGCATAATCACATTGTCTCATTTAAACGTAAAGAAACAGTTTCAAGAACGTAAAGCCAAAGGCCTTTTTTACACACACGTTTTTCTTGCCGTGAAAAACTACGCCTTAAGGCTTGTGCAGACCAGCGCGACACCGGTTATTGTTATACTGTGAAGTTTTCTTAGAAATTGTATTGTTCGTGTCGCGTCGCGCGACAAGTCGCGCTGGTCTGCACAAGTCTTTATTCGTCGTCTGTTGGCACGGTCGTCCGTGTTACACGGATCATGGAAGTTTGTTGACGGACACGTTTTTTTTTTTTCTGCGGCGCGGTTTATAGGACGTAAAGAAACGCCTCACAAAACAGGTTCTCCGACTAACGAAACAACAGCTACGTACAGTTACAGCAGCAGTAACTGGCCATGGGTCATTTAATAAACAGCTGTTTGTCAAAGAAGTCACAGACAGTCCGCTGTGCAGAGCCTGCTCATGTGCTGTTAAACTGCCCGGTGGTTGCCACGTACAGGGCTAAGTACTTTTTGAGATTGTCAGAAACACTAAGGCGTTGCTGGCCTTCTTTGAGGAGCTGGGGTGGATCGATTAACTGATTTTCCCACCCGTAAGCAAAATACACGCTTTGACGTGGAGTTGCGGATACCAGCCCGCATTACCCTATTATCGCAAAGAAACCGTGCCGTGTACCTACAAAGAACCTAAATCAATGATGATGAAATCATGTAAATTTCCAGTACGTATGTTAGTCGTTATTTTTTCCACAACAATCAAGAATAACCTTTACAAAACAATATTAATCAAAAGGTTGTATTACACACCGCTACAAACCGCGCGTTGACTGCGTCTCGTTGGTCTAGTGGTGGCAAGCGCTATCGCTGACAACGAGGTCCTGGGTTCGATTCCCAGGTCGGGCAAAGTGTTATTAGATATTTCTATCTGGAATTTCTCAATAGCAGCCCGGAATCTGGAATTGTGCCCGGTTGATGACAATAGGCTCGCCCCGCATTACAATCAATCTGCCTAGCCTTTTCCCAACTATGTTGGGGTCGGCTTCCAGTCTAACCGGATGCAACTGAATACCAGTATTTTACATGGAGCGACTGCCTTTCTGACGTCCACAACCCAGTAACAGGGTAATACGATACTCCTTAGTAAGACTGGTTATCAGACTTTCGGGCTTCTGACGACAAGTAACGACTGTCAAAGCCACCCCCTATTACATGGGACTTAAAACATAATAGGTGAATGTACAGCTCTCTGCCCAACTGTCGGGTAAACAAGGCGTGATGTTATGTGTTGTATTACAAAAGCAGTAACAAACCAGTCTTAAAGAAATCAACGTCCGTTCCACTAACACAACCAAGCCTCCTTTGCATAATTAAATTTTCTTAAGCTCTTAAATATGTCACGCTTATAACCGTTAGAGATACGGAAAATAACATAAGATTACTTGTATCTAGTCTAGTTTGTTATCTAGTTTGACTTCAGGTTAAGTTATGCAGTTCAAATCTATATGGTATTGTTTTAAGCGCGCGAAATAGAGGAGTTGATTCGGAGCTTTAAGTTTTGTTTAACACTAAAATTTATAATGTGCAAGTAAACAAAGGAAAAAAATAAGGGAAGAGGTGGGCATCAAAAAATCTGTCAGTGGGATAAGTGTCCTAAAGGCTGACAGCATGGCCACGTTGGATGGCAATGCTGATTCATTGAACTATAAATAGGCCAGCCCTCTCGTCACATGAAGAGTCCGACCAACCGCTTGACGATGTCCTGAAATACTCAATCAGCAGTCGGACCCCACGGCCCTAGTGTTTCAACCCCAAACGGCTTAAACATATATAACTACCAATAAGGTTGTTAGGCGCCGTTAGAGGTTTTCTGCAACTGCAGCAGCCGCCCCAGAACAGCCTGCCGTGCTAGGAAGAAGGGATGGCTTGAGGGTGTCGACACAGGTTGCATCCCACACCGAAGGCCTACCCAGTTTTGTTTGCTATAGATATGTTTGCGGAACAAGATGACATAATAGGCATCAGCCATCATCTCATTTTACGATAAGATAAGTTAAGATCATTTATTTGTCTAACACTTGAGTAAACACCAATGGATACACACACATGGCGTGCAAGATATTAAATTAAATTATACCACAGTCATGTTTTGCCATAGCGGAGTACAAATATACTCGTAAATGGGCGACCAAGCTCTGCTCGGGTGAAAATAGAGCAAACGAATTTTCCCAGATATTTATGATATATTGCAACTTTCATCAAAATCGTAAGAGCCGTTTTCGAGAACGTGATTATAAATAAAGAAATATTGCTCATTTAATAGTATAGGAATTTATAGGATAGGAAGGATATTTTTTTTCCTTTTCTTTTTCTTGATTGACTAATTGTTGAATGAGACAACACAATGACCTGAACCATGCCACAACATAAAAAAGATTTATGGAAAGCTTCATGGAAGCTAGCTTGCAAACCCACCCTTGCTTGATTACCTTGTTGTTACTCAAACAGAAATTTTGAAAATCCAGTTGTTCTTGACTAGCAATAGATTACAAATTTTGAAAATTAATGTGCTAAAACTATAAAATAATATATACCTGCATAGAAATAAAAACTTGAGAGGTGTCAAGGGACACCCGGATGGAACGAAGTTTCTCTTTCTATGAGAGAGAGAGAGAGAGAGAGAGACAGACAGAGAAACACGCGCACGCCGCACGGCTTACAACTAAGTATAGCAAAAAGTGTTGTTAAAACTTTTGGTCTCGAAGTATAAGTATATAAGTATAAGTCTCTTGACTCGTGTCGACTTATACATTCGCTCACTTCGACTCCGACTTCGACATCGACTCCGACTTCGACTTCGACTCCGACTTCGACTTCGACTTCGAATCCGACTCCGATTTCGACTCCAACTTTGACTCCGACTCCGACTCCGACTCCGACTCCGACTTCGACTCCGACTTCGACTTCGACTTCGACTCCGACTCCGACTTCGACTTCGTCTTCGACTCCGACTCCGACTTCGACTCCAACTTTGACTCCGACTCCGACTCCGACTTCGACTCCGACTCCGATTTCGACTTCAACTTTGAGAGAGAGACAGACAGAGAAACACGCGCACGCCGCTCGCCTTACAACTATAGCAAAAAGTGTCGTTACAACTTTCGATCCTAATTTTTTCCGTCTAGCCCCCTTTCGCAACGCGCGATAAGGAACTTCGTTCCAAAACCAGTTTCCTCACTGGGGAAACACCGAGATAAAGAAAAGATATTATCTGTATACATAACATTCACTTCATAATTTATCATACAATACTCACTTTTACAATAATTCGTAACATTATGTCAAATAACAATACAGCCACTTTTCCTCTCAAATGTCAAAGCTATTGACTAACATGATGAATTCATCGAAAAATCGTCGAGACAAATGAACAAACAACAATTACAACACAACGAGCGATTGTACTCTGTTCGTACCGAATACCGATTAATTTATCGATTCCCCGCCGTATCGGAGAGGCGACAAGTAATCGATCATGATCGAGAAAGGCGGCAAATTGATCGATTGTTTTATAAGCTGTGAATAAATTAAAAATCGGATTGTTATCGTGGATAATGATGTATAAGCTTGTTTGATGGGAATTCTTGAACAAAAGGAGTTCATGGGGTGATGGCGCCATCGGTATGATCATTTGTATGTTACAGTTTCGTTTTGTTTATAGAGCACCCTTTAATCATCGATTGGACGGGTTAAACTTCTTTTTTTACCACATGTTTTAGGTAGATTTGCATTTCTTCATTATTGGTTTCTCCAAGAAAGTATGTTTACTTATGTTTGTAGTGGGTCGAAAGTAAGTACGTATCTAAGTTCATTGTTCGTTCTGTCACTTTAAAGCTACCAGTATAGTAGCTAGTACAGCAATGATAGCCTACTTGTGTGACCGTCGGACCTCTGACTTTTCTGATTCATGTTTCTATTGTATAATTATCACCTGCTTCAAAAACGGTGAAGGAAAATATCGTGAGGAAATGCTTGAGATATATTTCTCGACGGCATGTGAAGCCAAGTCAGAGGCCCATGGGCGGCATAAAAACTCTGACACCAGGTTAGTCACTAACCACACGAAAATGAAGAAGAAGAAGCTACTGTTTCCTAAAAGGGCGGTGGCCACCATATAGCGTATGCAATTTACCGGCGAATGACGTCACTGAGACGTAATTTATGAAATGAAGTGGGTGTTTTCCTTGAGAGCGTTTTGCGACACAGTAAAGTCTGACCCCACTGCCATAATTTTCATAACGGCCGTCACTGCGGCCGGCTGTTATTTGGCGGCTGTTATTTGGCGGCCGTTATATGGCGGCCGTTATTTAGCGGCCATTATGTTTCGGCCGCCGCTCTTCTCTTAACCGTTGAACTATTGCCGCTTCTTTGCGTAGGTATTGTTTTGAGATGGATTTAAAACTGTTTTTTATTACGTGCAAAGTCACTTAGAAATATAACAGCTGCTTGGCAGAAGCCATAGCCTACGGCTGTGGAAATAGTCGCAAGTTAATATAATACAAACCTAATTTAAATTAGGTCAAGTCTTTAAAGTCGTTAATCCTACCCGGGCTTTAGTAATGTACTGAATTTCATTATAACCCAATCAATCTGCCTAGCCTTTTCCCAACTATGTTGGGGTCGGCTTCCAGTCTAACCGGATGCAGCTAACGCGGATCAAGGTAATACGATACCCCTTGGTAAGACTGGTGTCAGACTTTCGGGCTTCTGACGACTCGTAACGACTGTCAAAGATCCACGAATGACAGCCGAGACCAACGGCTTAACGTGCTTTCCGAGGCACGGATAGGTCTCGGTATGTAAAGATGGTCACCCATCCACTGACCAACCCCGGCAAGCGTAGCTTAACCTGATGGATCGAACAGTGCGGCTGTTGTTACTTAGCCACGAGCTCCTCTAATTTCATTATAACCCATACGTCAATAATATTATTTGAATTTGTAACGTCAACCAAAAAGTTCGTATGAAAATTTTACCAAAAAGAAAACTTATTAATCAGTCACTGTGTAAATCAATCTACACACATGAATTACATCATCCCTAAATTTACAACAGAGATTAATCCTCTCTTTATTTCGTAACTAAATTCGTTCTCACAAAGTTTCATAAGATTCAATATTAACTTTTAATGAGACAACTACCGTGCTCAGTAAATCAAATGTGATCATAAAATATTTTGTCTATTAAAAAACTACCTATATTACAGCCTGTTTGAATGTTATATTACCTATGTATTAACTAATTATTGCGCAATGTAAATAAAGTTTAGGAGTTCAAAAGTGCTCGTCATTATTTTGTTGAACGGTTGATTAGTAATATTTTGACGGACAATTTAGACTGTAAGGCTTTTCACACGAGCTCTTACAGACGAACCGCATTTTGTCGACGACAGATGTAACTGCAGGCGTTGTTACTTGTCGGCGGCTGCAGTACACGCGCCAGCGACTGCCATTGACGCGTCGGTGGCTGCAGTACACGCGCCAGCGACTGCCGTTGACGCGTCGGCGGCTGAAGTAGTTACGTAGGGAACTGTAGTCCAGTTAGCTTCAAGCGACGCTATTGGTCAGCGGCAGCTGCCGATGCGATGACGGCAGCCAACGACGCATCAAGGGCAGCGGCCGACAGATGGCGATGGCTGCAGTTATCTCAGTTGCCAGCAAGATGCCGCTCGTCTGCAAGGAGCCGGTAAACAGATTCGCTTTTGAGAGCAAAGAGACCTCATAAAACATCAACTAGGTACATATATCATAAGCTACTCGGATGCCAAGCAATAGTTACTAAAACTGAAAATGACTGGAACTTGTACTAACATTCCTTATTTAATAAGAACCTGTGTTATTTTTATTTTATTTTATTAGGATCTCCAAAAAATAATACACATTACATGCTATAATACAAAGACAAGAACCACAATCTATGTGCTCCCTCAATTATAGGAGACCACATCATGCAATAAAGACAAGCAAACAGTACATTAAATGGAAGCAGCCCTGAAAGTTAAAAGTTATAGCAGTAGGTATCAAAAGGCCAACTTTATCGTTGCACAGATCATTTTGCACAGATAACAATTTTGAAATGCTAATAAAATTGTTTAAAGGTGTGTATAGACTAGAGCATTTACTTGTAACAGAACATCGAGCATTCCCCGTTTATCGAAATGCTTTAGTGTATACTCACCTTTGTGCCTAAAATTTCGTTCAGCGGAACTACATCACGAAATATTTCAGAGAGAAATCTGCAGACTGATCTTTGACAACGCAATACCTTGTGTGGTTGGGTGCGCGTCAATTGTTTTTATCCCCCCCCCCCCCTTGACCATGGGAATGTCACCAACGAAATTGTCAGCATTGGCTACTATAAAGTAGCTCTATTAAAATGCCATAAAAACACGTTTGAACTAATGTACTCTTTTTCCAAAATGATCAAAGGTAATTAAAACGGCATTCAGTTATTTATTGACACAAAAAATGTACGTCCAACCAAGGCCGTTACCTCCATTGGTTCCGTTACACTTTAGTTTATATAACACAAAATAAATATTTATTTACACAATTAATAACCAGATTATAAAGGATATAATTATCGTGAGAAAATCCAAAATCAAATAATAAATTTTAAAGCATTTGTAATAGTGTGATAGGTCACGCCACCTGTCGTAGATACGAGAACTACCGTTTTGAGGTTAATAGACTTAAAACCTTATGATAATGATGAATGGGTCTTAATTGGCGTGTGATCATAGTTTAGAATTATAGCTTTGGCTTTTCCTGTGAGTCAGTTTAGATAAAGAGTCAAATATTGGAACAAAATACCAATTCCTTTGATTGTAGAGTTTGATCTTGGTCAGCAATTTTTTTTATTAAAAGTTTAATAAAAGATCTTGAAGATTGACCAAATCGAGCTAACTTATTATCCCTTGCAATTTCTGCACTATATTTCTTAAATTTAGTTTTGTCATTGCAGTCCCATCACAAGAATTCACCCTGTATATAAAAGTCAATCTACTTTTTAGGTGACAATACGATTGCACACTCCGACACCCTTTCGAGGATTAATGTCACAACCGCTATCCGATGATATGTTATTAAAATAACAAGTAATGCTACGAGCAGTAAAAAAACTAGTTTCACACTATTGACTAATTTATTACCTAACCACGCGAGGTTTATTTTTATTAGAATAGCTTTGGCTTAGTAAGCACCTGTTAAGTGAAGTTATAGCGATGAAATCCGGCCAAAGCCTGGGGGCACGGCTAATATTTATATTATATTTGTGTTACCCAATGATCGGTTTTACGGTTCCACGGGCTTCTACTATTGATTTCTCACAATAAATTATACTAAGCGCAAAGTAGAGCAACTTGTCTTGCGTACTAGCACTAGGTCTCGTATCTACAGTGTGTTTCAATTATAACTGGGAGACAATATAATTACCTTGTTCCAAAAATTAATTGGTGAGATAAAGATCTATTATTGGGTAGATTGTTAGTGAGGAAATTAGGTGTCACATAGGTGACAAACAATTTCAACACTAATAATTGCTAATCATTGGCCTGATTTTGGTTAACGCTTGCTGAAATGATTAACAGTAAATGTTGCTCTACGTATTTGCAATATTATTATTTTAATGGTGTACCTAGTAAGGCAATTCAAATGTAAAAAAATGTGAATAATTCGTAAGTACCTCTGACTCTGTTATATAATTTAATAGTAAAGAATTCTGCGTTTTTTCTTTATTTTCTTTCTTTTTAATAAATAGTAGTATTCATGCCTATGTCTGGGTTTTTTGTGTTTTAGTTAGTACTGACCACTTACAGGAAAAATCTGAATGGCCGTTTAGATTTCACCGATTCACTTTCTATTTTAATTTATTGCCTTGTTTTTGTCACATTATGTAGTACGCTAATATGCAATTAAATTATCTAATACTCGCTACTACATTTTTGAACTCGTCTTTTTTGATTGTGTAAGTAAAATAATATTTAAAAAAAAACAAAATGTAGTCAAAACCGTTACGTTATAGCGTTAGTCCAACCAGTTACTCACATCAACATTTTACCACCCGGTTATCTGCATTCAGAACCCAACTGACTCCCGATTTTAATCATCAGTTAATCCAGACTCATCATCGTCAGTCTGGATTTACTATGGTTTGATGTCCAGAAGACATCTCTTCTTGACATCATGGGCCCATGAAAAATATTACAAAATTCCTAATACTTATTGGCCAAATAAAAAAAAATACAATGTCATCATTTTCGGTTTATCGTATTCCTTTATTGATTGTACAGTAATGTTTAAAGGTCTCTCACATACCGAACATACATTTTCACACACTCTATACATACACACATGCGCGCCCACATCCCGCGTCAGAAAGTGGACGCTCCTCGTTGCGCAAACGCAAAACAATCGAGAGTTGCGAACATATTAGATAACTGGTTTTTTGTTGGATGCACAGAGCTAGTAATGTGTAGAGTAGGATAGATATTGAAACAAATAGTTTGTAAGATTCATCTTCTTTTGTTAGGGATATTATAGGCAGTCATCAAGTCAGGCAGTCAGCAAGGGGCAGTCGAGCTGACTACCAAAAGACAGGCGATGAAGACAATGACGATTTAAGGTTAAAAAAGGTAATTATAGAAGCCAAAAAAACAATGTATGCAAAATAATATTACATATTTGGTTCAAATAAGACAAGACATATTTATGTAATGTTTTACGTTTATGTTCTGTGTAAGAGTAAAAGTTAAGACTATTTGCAAGCTTCTCATTTACCGCCACCGTATTTACTCTCAAAGCTTAAATAGCTTTCATGTTCCTTGAATAACATAAGTATACTTGGCACATGAGACATTCTGAGGCACATTTTGATTTTGTGTAACCTCAACGCATATCGAGGAGGTTTAGGTACTACTGCGAAATATTTCCACAGATATGTCTGTAATGAAGTCATCGAAATGATTCCTCATAGTGAGATCATCATTTTGAATGCCTCATCTAGCTGATTCCTAGCTCTACAATCCCAAACAGAAAGTGTACCACTCCAATCTATCGCAATCTGCCTAATTGATTGTTATGATTACTTATATTTATTGGTCTAGCATTATATGAAGTTATATTATACGTGTCGATGGTTATAGCAACATTACTAACACCACTTTGTATGTACCCATATATTATAATCTGAACTTAATACGTTTGATATTTTTAAAAGTCATTTGATAACGAAATGTTGAAGAATCAATCTGCTGATATTTATGACTTCATTTTAAAATGGGTGTGAAGTGAAATTGTTTTTCGAAATCTTCATATTAATCGATTATTTGTTTGATATGACCTAAAACAAATGAAGAGTTTATTTAAACTTAAAGTTTTGGATTGCATATTTTGTTTTTTGTTGTAACCCTGTCGTACTAAGGAAAAAAATGAAAATGCTTGTAGATTGCAAAAACAGTTGGGAATCGAATTCACTAACACTAAGCGATACCTAAATTAATGCCTAAATATTTGCGCGCTCTTAGATTTTTAACGCTAGGTTCAGCGCCGAAAGTTGTAAATGCAACGTCTTGCCTCGTGTTTGTGAAAACAGGCATTAGTTCTTTCTTTTTAGGTCGCGCCTTGAATGTTAGGTTCCTTACAGCCGCTTTAATTTTGCATCTTATTCAAACAAAATCGTGATTCTAAACTTGTTAGCTGTCTAGAATATTTTAGTACGTGCAGAGTATCAATATGATTAGTCATAAAAGATAAGTGCAAGCAATCCTAATTAAACCCAGCTCACAATGCATGCACCAACACTTCATTATCCACTCGTGACCACTCGTCATGACTAATAAAAATCTTAAACAATAATGGGTACCTAATATTTACCTGTTTACAGTACTTATACTTATAATAAGTAATACGTGAGGCCAATATCAAATAATAATGATCAACCTCTGATCCAGGATGCTAAGGTTTTACATCAAATCTTAGTTTGATAATATAAAAAGTTTGATTTGGGTACGTAAAATGCTGCAAATTCGTTTTTGAAAAAAAAAGGTCTCATCGCAGTTACTAATGCTCGGTTCCTATGTACAAAAAGAATCGTTTTACTTATCAATGGTAGCATTTTTATTGCCAAACTGGGCATATAAATAGATTCGTAAGCTAATTTTACCTGTGATAGCTACTTCCATAAGGAAGGGTCTATGTCTATGCAAAGCTATGAGGTCTTTGCTTCATTATTGGTAAAGATATAAAGATAGTAGTCTTAATTATAACCAATAACGATCCGTAAATTATAGGAATCGGCTACAAGGCTGATATCCATAAGCGTTACTATAGTTACCAATTCACGATCAAATTTGAATGACGTAAACCTATTTAATAAGTCATTGCAATGTAACTTTTATCTCCTTAAGGTAAGGCATAAATTAGAATGATTGCCGAGACGTTTATCAAAGACATGGCAATAATTCTAATCTAAACTTTATTACACTGAGATAAGAGTTATATTGCAACGGCCTACAAATGGTTTAACGTCGTCGATCGTTAATGTTCTACCTTACCACGTGCTTTGAATTTTTCCGTCTCAGTTTTGCACTTTTACTTTGACAATGACAATGAGTGTTAGGAATATAGCTCAAGTACGAACTCACGTTTGAAGATCTCAGCCTAAGACTTTAAGTGTAGACTTGCTGCAGAGGACCAATGCCAATCTATCATTTAACTTAGCCCTATTCCATTACAATAGTGGTTAGATTAGCAATTTACTACTTTGGCTCAACAACACAATGGCTGAAGAAGAAAAATCTCGCAGATGACTTTTTAACCAAATTAAAGAAGGATGAGTGTTACTTTTTTATTTTTTTATCAGTTGTATATAATATTTAATTAAAATAACTAATATTTACAACTATCTCGGTCCTTTACTGTTCCGCTTATATTAATGTTTAGGGCTTGTAATGTTTTAATAGTGCTAAGCAGCATCTTAAGTACCCGAAAAAGTAACAATAAGTTTCAAATGTTATTATGATTAGCTGTTAATTAATTATAATTTAACGCATCAGCTAATTTAACAATACTTGTCAAAACTTTTAATATAAAGTAACTAACGTGAATTAATGAACAAATAAAAAGAATATCCTGTATTATTCTTTTTGTTCACGAAAAAAAATAAAATAGATATGCATTGCATTAAAGTATGTGTATTTTCAAAGTCTCCCTTTTGGCTTTTTGGCGGTTTAGATGTATGTAGATACCTACCAGTTCATGACGAAACAAGTAGATCATACTTATATTACCTACCAACCATGTTTTAATAAAAATATACTTATTCTTACATAAATAATTTAGGTTTAGGAGTTGTAGGATACAGTCGCACAATCAAGTTTTTAGGCTTGTCTAGAATCAGAACTGTTCGATGTCGCACCTCTAGACCGCAAAAATAAAAAATAAATATTATGTCACAGTTGCGGCGTTGTGTGTGTGCGAGGTTGTGGGTTCAAATCCGGGCAAGTACCAATGTGACATTTTCAATTCATACGTACCTACTTTCTGAGTTTATCTTGGACATTACTGACATCGGTGAAGGAAAACATGTTTTTTTTATTTTATATAGGGCATCTCGCAGTTGACCTCTGAGGAGGTCGTAGTTGCTTAACCGGACTTTCCTGTGGCTGCCTTAAGCTAAAAAAGCTACACTTAAAGCCTCCAGCCAGGGGAAGGAAGGAAAACATCGTGAGGAAACCTGGACTTATAGTGAATAAAAGTCTGAAATCACCAACCCGTCTTGAGCAAGCGTGGTGATCAATGCTCGTGCCTTCTCTCTATGAGAAGAGGCCTTTGCCCTGCAGTGGGACAATAACAGTAACAGGTTGGTATTATTATTATTTATTAAGACAGTCTAACCCAAGTTTAAGTTTTTAGGCGGCAGTCTGTCTGCACTTTCTTCCGCAAGTAACAGTTACTTTGAAGCTTCTACAATAACGGTTCTAGCTAAATTTTTTATGTTTTTATTTTGAAATATTTTCGACTATCTATCTGATTAGATGACCATTTAAAATCGGAGACTGATAAATGACTTCGTTTTAAGAAATAAAAGCTTTTAAGATAATATATGATCCAGATACTCAATGAGCTAAAATGTATGAAGATATAAATACTTTTAGAAAAAGTCAACTAGAGAAATTACCAATATAGTATTTTTTTTGTACTATGTAATTGATTCAATATTAAATCATGAAAATCCAAGAGAAAGCCTATAGTTTATGGCATTTTAGATTATTTACTAGGTACCTACCATGTTCGTTTTTGCTCACGATGTGAGTAACCCTGCAAATGGCGCCAATCAAAACTACATGTAGCAATATGTGGGGGGTTAAAGATCAGGACAGTGAATAGGTGATGGGGTTTAACGGGCTATCGAATACAATATCTGATGGACAATAAAATGAAAGTCTTATTTTCTTAGCAAGACAGACAGATACAGGCAGTCAATAAAGATATTAATAGGCACCTCAAAAGTAAAAATCAGGCAAAGATTGAAGGTAATTTATCGAATAAGATGTGATTCAATCCTTTTAAAAATAACGATGCGTCAATTTGCTTACCTACAGTTCCAGGACTAACTTAGAGCCTTGAAAAAAAACTTGAGCGATTAAAAGCATTTTAAGATTGTTACAACTTTTTCTAAAATCTGGTTGATTTGAAAGTAGCCAGAGGCACCAAGCGCTTTTTCCCAAAGCCAAATAGAGACGTTCAGAAAAACGTGGGAAAAATACTACAGGAATCTTCTCTCATAGCCATTTTAGCTCTTCATTCCCAGACAGGTGCAAAACGAGGATATTACAATGTAAAATTAAAGTCAAAACACTGTACAAACTCATCATATAAGCAATCGAGCGCACATTAATTCTTCATTTATGATTGACAGCTGATGTTTCTATACTCTCCTATGTCAGCGCATAAATATTAATCGTTCATCGATATTGTACCAACCATGAATATTATTTCCATCTACAACTAATAAATTAGCTTTACCGCCTATTTTTTAGCTCAAATTGAGATGTTACTTAGTAATAAATCGTCTTTTACGTGCAGAAAAAAAAAATAGCTTCCATTATATTTGTAGTGTCTCAAAATATAGCTTTAATGTCAGTAATTATGATAAGTGATACAAACTTATTTACAAGCAGCTTGTGCTCGCGGATTCGCCTTACGTGGATGTCGGAAAATATCCCACGGGAATGTACTACCGGAGTTAAAAGTACCCTAAGTGTTAATCCAGGGTATAAACTATCTGTGTGCCAAATTTCATTCAAATCTGTTCAGCCGTTTTTGCATTATTGAGTTAAAAAAAACTGTATTTTCGGTATCAGACGTTCCCGGGGACACGTGGCAGCAATACCTTTTTTCCAAAAATATTCAATGTACTTAAAGTTTTGACTTTGTTACGATTTTAATATATGTATACAAGACTGGCTTCAAATCTTCGGTCTTTAAATCTATTATCATCAAATTAGAAGGGAAAATTAACGTAACTGTATCTAAAAACGTCGATGCTTATTTTAAACTTCACGCTCTCATAACACAAAGACTTGAAAAAACAGTAAAGCAAACATTTGAAGCGCTTCGGAATATTAACAAGAGTTGTCGAGCTCTTGACCTCTGCGAAATATTTCATATTGTAATCATTGTGCACCTGATTGAAGAGATACTTGTAATAAATTAGAGACTTGTTGATGTCAACGACAATTTTGAAGTAGCGCTCATTAGAATGGTAGCGTTGTGTAACCTGAAATTAGTGAGTAGTTCAGTGAACCATATTTGAGAAAGAAAGTAGGCAATAGTATAGACTAGCTGACCAAGAGCCGTTGAGCTTAGAGCAATCAAAATCATAAGAAAATCTTAGATTTCAAAGTCAATAACGGCACTGATGGTTCACTCCGCATTTTAGGTATGACATACGCAGCGGGCTCGACTTGTTGGGCCAATTCAGTGAGTGTAACGTCGTCAGAAGATCTAAGGCCCATATTACAGAACCACACTCAAGACTCAAGCGTTACTTAAAACTAGTTTCAACCAATCAAAAGGCTTTAAAGGGATTTTAAGTAATGCTTGAGTTTTGAGTAAGGTTCTGTAATACGGGCCTAAGAGTTACGCGATAGTAAAAGAGGCAATTTCTAGGTGAATATAACTGTAATTAGCGCTGTGCGAACTGAATTGCACTTTATTGTGTCGAAGCAAGAGTCGCTTATTATGTAAATTATTTTGCGGAATTTTATTAATTAACCATCTGTATTAATCTATGGCAACGGATGAAATTTAGAAAAAATATTATTAACTGTAAATAACAGGAACATTGAAGAACAGAATATCGTTTTGTGAATTTTAGCAAACATGCTGTTTAAGAATATTGACCCTACATTTCCTGCCAAAGAAACAACAAAACTATCATTGCAAACACAAATCACTTCATAAAGATTTTTCACACCATCATACATCCCACAAACTAATCACATATACATATCTGGTGGTATGTAGGAGGCATTAGAAATAGTGTACATTCTGTACATGTTAAGTAAAGTTCGTACTTGACAATGCGCCTGAGTGCTCTTGACAATCGGTCCGAATTACGACACGAATGAGCTTCGGACAAACAAAATTTTAGGACCGTTTGGAAGTAAAAAGTACAGTTGAATAAATATTGGCTTGGAACATCTGTCGTTTGAATGAAATTAGAAATTGGCTAAGAACAATAGTTCTGTTTACTGATTACCATTCGAGGTAAGCTAATAAGTTGGTTTGAAGATGCAAATTAATGTTAAGTGGTTAGTGAGATAACAATAGAAAAGGGTTTTTAGTTTTTTGTTGTTTTACGCAAATTCTTATTGTATTTGAAGGAAAATGGTCATCTCTAGACGTAAGAAAGTTGAATGACTGTGCGTTTGACGGAAAAAAAGAGTTTTGTTTGAAAAGCGAGACCATTATTTCGTCTAGTATGTCATTTCCTCTTGGTCTGTCACAACAAACGTTAAAAATGCACAAGTAGCCAAATACACTATCCATGACACTCAACATTGAAATACGAAATGAATATTCGTCGTAGGGTAAACACACCAACTACGGACGCTAATCAAACAAGAAAACTTGGTGTGTGTCCGAACTATCGTTACGGTGGTCCAACAATTGTGTGGACCACCTCAGTTGTCGCGTATTGTGCGCAAGAGTTTGTTTTCTTTTGTTTAAGCAACTTTCACAATTAACCTGTACATGCGAAAGGTATGTCACAAAAGGCCTACTTGGACATAGACAAAGCTGTTGACTATACTTTTCGTTTGTCAAACCCTTTTATGGTAGCTATTTCAACTCCATGAGCTCGATTAATTTTAAGTGAAATCGTGAAAGTGGATAAGGGATCGCGCATTATTGTTGTTGCAACAAGAAGTAAAGGAAAACCTGTTGAAATGATTCATTCAAATGAAAACTGTCTTTCTAGGTAACTTGAGACTCGCGACAATATGTGAGAACATGAAAGTGTTGTTTGTGAGAGAATCAAGTAAAGATACTCGTACAGTAGCAATGTAAAACCTTTATTGTAATAAAATGGTGAATAATTTTAATTGTGTTAGCGGAGACTTGAAGGGTTGTACGTATTTAAAACGTTTATACAATTACCTACTTACTTAGTTAAATCTATGTAGCTTGAAGAAAACCATCACATTTTCCGTCAGCTACTAGTAAATTCTGATATCTATGAAATGTGTCGTGTTTGCAACGGTTTTACGTCTCTTGCAAGAGATTGTTCTGTTTCATCGGATTCAGGGGATTAAATTCGTGGTTCGATTAATCTATAAACACTTCGGCCATAACACATCCTCATAGCCTTATCCTAGTTTATTTGGGATTAACACAGCATGACTTTTTTAAATCATGATATTCATCATCAACATCATCTGTCTTTCCTTTTATTATTGTTATGAAAGTATTAGCTTCTATAATTACTTTTATATTATACAAATATTTATCCATAACCCTTTCGTCATCGATAGTACGCATCTAACAACTAACATGTCGAATCTTCTCTCGCGTTAGACAATGACGGAAACCATCTATAAACTCAACTGGAATTTGAACCTCGACCTTTGACTGAGAAAGCAAAACTACTGATGGGGCCAAAGAGTCATATTACTTAACAATAGAATTAAGTGTGGGGAATATATCTTATTGGAGACGTCTTATATTGTTACGTTACGTCATGAGGTTAAGCAACATGGCTTGCGGTTTGGAAGATGATGATGATGATACATGATACAGATGTACTGTAGTAAATTTGTCGTTTTATTTTATAGTAGGAGCTGCAACTATTTATTCCTAGAAATCATTCATTTATATGACCATAACGTATAGAATGCAGAATTTCGAATGTCCATGTTCATTGATCTAAAAGTGCATTGCAGTGATAGCCTAGTGGTGTGACCATCGGATTTCCACGGTCCAAACCCAAGGCACGCACCTCTGACTTTTCGTTTGCATTCTTATGCGTAATATATCACTTGCTACAAAAACGGTGAAGGAAAACATCGTGAGGAAACCAGCATGCCTGAGAGATATTTCTCGACAGCATGTGAAGCCAAGTCAGAAGCCCATGAGTGGCTTTAAAACTCTGACACTAGGTTAGTCACTAACCAAACGAAAATGGAGAAGAAGATTGATCTAGAGAAAACGCATGGGACTAAAAGAGTGACGAATATAAATGTTGATGAATGGAGAAGGAGAGGAAGGCCAAAGAAAAAATGGATGGATTGTGTGAGGAATGATATGAAAGAGAATGGAATGTTAACGTGAACAGTTGACAGGGGAGAATGGAAGAAGAAAAAGTGTTGCACCGACCCCAAGTAACTTGGAACAAGGGCAGGAAGATGGTGATAATGGTGATGTAGGCATTCAATTCTCAATTCTCAATTCTTTATTGCGTACCATGATGTATAAAGTTGGTAGGTAAATAGTAATATTAGTCCCAATTAGGGACCCTGTCGGGCACAGCATAGATCAAGTAGGAGAGAGGAAGAAGAGCACTGGGTGTTTAATGTGATACATTTTATTATTCGTTAAATATTAGTAAGTTATACTCTTTTATTAAAACAGAATTTAATTTAAGAATTATAATTATTGTTTTATAAATTACTTATATACGTTTGTTTATTTAGTAACGTTGTAAAACCCATTTATTTTTAATATTATTAATTATTATTATTATTTTGATTTATTACGTAATTAATATTTATTATCCCAAGGTAAATTATTTTGGATTTATCATTCGATGTAAAGTTTCCCGTATATTTTGTCTGAGGAAATATTCGTTTTTTTTACTATTTCTAATACTACCAAATATGTATAGGTATGTCATTAGTTTATGGTATGTGTGATGGTGTGAAACACCTTTATGATGTAATTGTGTTAGCAATGATCGTTTTGTTGTTTCTTTGGCAGGAAATGTACGGAAACCAATATAGTTAAACAGCATAATTGCTAAAATTGTCAAAACGAAATTCTTTTCTTCAATGTTACTGTTATTTACAGTCAAATAGATTGTTTGCTTAAGGAGAAAACAACTATTTTAAAGGCGAGAGTGTTTATTTGACCTACGTCAGTCGAGCTTAAAATAGTGTTGCTCCCGAGGTGGACACAATACTTTTTATCACCGAGAAAATAAGTAAGTGCAACTTATGACTAATAGTATTAATTATTATTATAATTTTAATGTAAAGCTGGATTATCTACGAGGTGTTGCATTAAGTAACATTAATCTTTTTGCGAACGATTATACGGAGTTGAAATTAAAGTTTATACGGGATTAAAATCAAGTTTTGGATGTCCAAAATCTTCTGCACATTAATTTAATTTGTTTGCTTTTTTATTTAGCGAAGATCATACATGTTTTATTTCTTTATGCCATAAATTGTTAAAAATATCTTTTATCACGTCTGTCTCGCTTTCTTATCCTTTTTATTACAATAAGATTTGTTGAAAAAAATAGTGATTAATTGAGATTCTATGATTGCATTCTACTGTTGTCTACCGTCTAAGCAAATCTATAAAAAAATATGAGATCATCCATCCCAAAGCCATATGAATAGTGAAGCTCGTAAAAAGAATTAATCGATTCATATTATTCAACATCGATAACTATCTTTAGGTATCGATAACTGTGTTAGCGTAAAGATTAAAATCGATATGAGATGTTCGATGAAGGTAAATTGATAGTAAAAGAGATTATTGATATTATCTATAAATTATGCCTACTTTACGTCTTGAATTTATAATGAAGATGAATCGATACACGTTTTACATTATTTATCAAACGCGACGAAAAACAATGTAGATATCTCACCAAAGACAGAACCTAAAACCTCTAAAATAAATAGTTATAAATCAAAGTCGATATTTTATCGAGCATCACTGATTTATTACATAGGCAGGTAAATGAACGTCATTAGGTATGCACCTATAAAGAAACTCAGCATAAGGTCATGATCTTATGTTTATCTATCGAGTAAAAACCTATGATAACTGATCACTCCAACACTCTAGTTAAAATACTTGACTCGTTAAGTCGAATGACATCAGGGTTATTTATCAAAGTTTAGTTTAGGAACTCATTCATAAGTATCAGGAATCGATTAGGTACTAAACGATGGCAAAAATATCGATTCTTCTGCGTTACCATAATACCTATTACTGTCCCTCTGCAGGGCAAAAGCCCCTTCTCATACAGAGAAGGTACGAGCGTTGATCACGACGCTTGGCATTTTGAAAAAAAAAACTATCTAAAAATACCCCATGCATTAATCGATACAAAATTAAATAGATAAATCAAAACCGATTCTCCTCAACACTAGTGATGTACATAGACATACAAAAATAAACAACAATAATTCAAAGGCACTCAGCGAGTTGAGGTCATGCGCCATTGTCTGATAGGTAAAAAAGTTCAAGTGACGACCAGACCAGCGTAAGTAGACACGTAGTTATGACGTAGTCTTTCAAACACTTCTAATGCGGATTTAAACCTTTTTTGTTAGAGAAATTCTAGTGTTATTATTCGGGTTTTTGTCTACAATTGTGTGGCTGAAAAAGTGAAGAAGACACCTGCTGTCATCTTCTTGGAACATTTTAAAACAAAAAAATGTAGGCACTTTTAATCAGACACCAATGTTAACAGTAATAAGCAGTTTTACCAATGTGGCATGGAAAACGACTTTTTTCGTTATATTTGGACTGGTGATAAACAAATTAATGTGGTAACGTAAAAAATAGATCATCTCCATTCGTAAAATTTTACTTTGTGATCAGGTGAATAAATTCATTATCTAATATACGAGTATATTGACAGTTCCAATTAGAGGTCAATCATTCCAGCCTGCAGTAAAATATTACTGACTCCAATGATGTGACAGATGCTCTTGAAGGTCGGGCGTTTAGGGGGACTATCTCATATACGTAATTTGGACCAAAAAGTTCTGTTTCTCACCCTAGTTTCAATAAATGACATTTGATTTTATTTGATTTCCTAACGAAACTAGATCGTCAGATAACATTATCAAACTAACTTAATACACTGATCTTAAATAGAATACAAAACAAAGATGCCTGTTATAATAAGTGTAGAAACTTTAAAATGCATGTCAGAGGTCAAGCATTATTTTATGTTAATGCATAGTCCGCCTCGGCGTAAATCAATTATACTGCGTGACCCGTAGAGGTCGCCGGTTCGATTCCCGAGCAAGTTGCGCTTTTACACCTATTAGTGTTGTGTAAGATTAGAATGCGAAATTATTTTCGCTGTGAACGGGTAATGACCGTAATGAGCGTCTGTGCTTTCATTATCGGGTTTTAGAAAGGTCATTTTATGGGCTAGTTTATGGGGTCTGGTTGCGCAGGTCTGGGGTTTTATTAGTATGAGGATATAATGTACCTAACTATACATAGGTTCAGGTAGTTAAATAATGGGTAAACAGATCGTAAAAAGGGTTTTTATACATTATATTTTCGTGTTTAAAAATATGTACGTGATTTTTACAATAGTTTCCTCTTTTATTAATGTATGTTAAACTTTATCATTTATTCTTCAACTACTCTCCGTAGATGTAACTGCTTGAGCACAATTTTTTTGTTAGATTTATAAAAATAATATATAATTTTGTAATCTGTCTATTGTAAAGAGCCCAAACTCTAAACGTCAACGAATTATAACGTTGCTAAATTGAAGAGTACAACTGTGACGTAGCATGACAACTGAAGTGACAGGTATTACGTTTAGTCGGTTATTTGACAGCTGTCTCGTGACGTGGATTTTTTTGTTTACCTCTATTTACCTATCTAAACCTATGGAGTATAGGTAGGTAGCTAATGTTTAGTTAAGGCGAAAAGGATAGGGTGGCCCGCGAAATACAAATTTTCTTTCGTCTTTTGCAATTTGCAGGTCAGTATCAGGTTTTTTCTTCATCAAAGTATGATTCGCGACCATAACAAGTATGTATTTACAGAATTATAATAATTAAAATTATCAAATACAACTCTCTATGTTCAAATTACCCTACTGAATGACTAATTAATGAAATCACGACATTTGAGGTCAACTCTAACTGAGAGAGTTGTATTAATGATTTGAATGATTATAATTATGTAAATAACCCGTTGTTGTTGTCGCGAATCATATTTTGAATGAAAATATAACCTGACACTGACTTGCAAATTGATTGAGGAGCTCGTGGCTAAGTAATAACAGCCGCATGGCTCGATCCATCAGGTTAAGCTACGCTTGCCAGGATTGGTCTGTGGATAGGTGACCATCTTTACATACTGAGACTCCTCCGTACCTCGGAAAGCACGTTAAATAAGCCGTTGGTCCCGGCTGTCATACGTGGATCTTTGACAGTCGTTACGGGTTGTCAGAACCCCGAAAGTCTGACAACCAGTCTTACCAAGGGGTATCGTCTTACCCAGTTACTGGGTTGTGGAGGTCAGATAGGCAGTCGCTCCATATAAAACACTGGTATTCAGCTGCATCTGGTAAGCCTGGAAGCCGACCCCAACATATTCGGGAAAAGGCTAGGTTGATGATGAAGATGACCTACAAAAAAAAAACCGTGAGCCATAATGAGCACAATATCTATATCAGAAAACAAGTTAATGTATCAGCTTCTCAATTTCGCAAGGCAGCGCGCCTTTAAGAGCGTTTATTCTGAAAGTTGGCAAAGTCGCAAATAAATGTCAAATATTTCGCTGTTTCGATTAATTTGACAATATTACTGTATGGAAATAAGAAATGCGGCTAACTAGGGAACTAGAATATTGATTATGAAATGCAATAAATAATATCGTAACACTTAATATTTAGTTTTAGATGTAAAAAATGTATTTGGAAACTTTCCAAATACCTTTTTTACACCTAAAACGGGTACAACATGAAATTCAATGTTATAATTACAATTCATTATAAATATTCTAGTTCATTAGTTAGCCACATTTCTTATTTCCTTATAGTAATATTGCTAAATTAATCAAAACAGGTAAATTTTTGATAGCTATTTGCGACGTTGCCAACTTTTAGGATAAACGCTCTTAAGATGGTCAAGCGACAAACGTGTTACCATGATTACTATTTGTTAGTAACCTGCAACCAGACTGGAGTTAATTAAATTATGAGGTTAGAATAGAAACTTATGTGCTACCTACTTTTGATTGGATGCGAATAATTTATGTATGAGAGGAAATGGTTATTACGGTATTAAGGTTTCCTCAGATAGGCGCGACGCGACTCTGGTGGAACAATTTCTATGACTATTTCACAGAAATTTTTCTACAGGTGTCACGTCGCACCATCGCGTCGCGCCTGTCTGCGGGATCCAATATAATTACCTTTGCCAATTTCTTTTATTTTATACCAACAATTTTTTTTATTTAATCAACTAGCTCTAGTTTATTACTTTACTTTATTATTTGTTTAACCTGTGTAAGTACATAAACCTGACTTGGTTTCCGTAAGTCGTTTTCGGGTGACCACTGAAAATCAGCGCTGTGCTGTGGGTCCCGTAGCACAGCATCATGCTGAGTGGAAGCCTTCTTGTCGCAGTCACGACGAGCAGCTGCCGACTATTCCTGTTCTGTGCTCGTAACTATGACTTGTAATGTTGTAGGTATTAAGTATAATTTATTCTAGCTAATTTATCTTAAATATGTGCACGTGTTTCTGTGGCAATAAACCAATTTTTCATTCTTTCTACGTTTTTGTCTGCTGCAAAGATGCAATTATTTGCTGTCATGTTGTCTTTTACTGTGAAAATTTGTAAATTAAAGCCACTTTTTTACGACAATTCACAATATTTCTAACAGTTTTGTAACTCTTATCAGTACTTGGCAAATAATATGAACCTGTTAATTAACCTGCTCTAGGACAAAGGTCCTTTCACAATCGCTAATTGGTTAAGGGGAATGCGCTAAGGTACACCGCCAAATTCATTTTCTTACGTTTTTTTTGCAATTTGCAAGTCAGTGAATCAATCTGTCTAGCCTTTTCTCAATTATGTTGGGGTCGGATTCCAATCTAACGGGATGCAGCTGAATACCTGTATTTACATGGAGCGACTGCCTATCTGACCTCCACATCCCAGTTACTGGGTAATACGATACCCCTTGGTAAGACTGGTTGTCAGACTTTCGGGCTTCTGACGACCCGTAACGAGATCTTTACGTACGAATGACAGCTGGGACCAACGGCTTTCTTTACGTGGTTTCCGAGGCACAGAGGGTCCTGGGTATGTAAAGTTGTTCACCTATCCACGGACCAACCCCGGCAAGCGTAGTTTAACCTTATCGATCGACCCGTGCGGCTGTTATTATTTAGCATCAAGCACTTTAGTTAGTTTGTTTAGCTTAGTTTTTTTTTCTAGGTACTATTCCTTATTTTAATGCCAAGAATAGCCATTACTGACTATACCATAATTATGAAGAAATATGGACACCGACAAACTGAGGAAGACGGAGAACCAGGTACTATGGCAAAACTTACAAGAGGTATATGCAGTAAATTGATCTCAACTGAACATTGCAGAAGTGCAGTGAGTTAAAACACATATTAAAGCCTGCGCAGACAGTCGAAAAAACCTCGAGTAAATATTTACAAAAAAATATCGCTTTAATAATGCTTGCCAAATGAATAGAGATGATCACAGTATGTTGTTAGCATTTCATTGTTAGTGTTAAAAAGCCAATAAATGCAAGGTCATCTTGTTGTTACATACCTACAAACATTTTTAATAAGACATTTCAAAACAGTACAGAACATGTTCAAAAGGAAAATTCTTGTAATTGCATATAACCTACAATATTAATACACGAACTACAAAGGAGGCACGCTTTATTCCAATGACTATGGTATTTTGAATGCCTACTGTACGGTCAACAAAACAGTGAGGCTACCGATTCACAAAAGGAATTTTTATTGCTGTACCGTGCGCAACAACAATGGACTCGTGATGACTGAGCAGTTTATGGTTGATAATCTAATTGTCAGATTGTATTCTGATTTGTTGATTGTATCGACGCTAGTTTTTATTGTAGCGTCATCAGAAAAAGTTTTGGAAATATTTAGTGAAAAAATAAAAGTGAAAATCATAAACTGATTGTTGTGTTTTATAGTTTGTGAATTATCTTTTTATTTAAAAACAAGCAGAGCGATCGCCCAATAATCTTTCCCATAGGCAAAAATTTCAAAATTCCATACAATCTTTTATCAAATTTTTAACCTCTCTAGGGAAATCAATAATCTTTTCTTAGTGCTCACTTTCATTGCAAAATAAACTCTTCTGCTAAACTTTATGCTTCTAGATCCACCGGCTTAGCCTGTGTGTTTTCAGTCAGTAAATATAAGAATTTTATTAAGTACATAAATGTAAAGCATTGTTTTCCTTTTTTTTTATAGGCACCGTTACTAAAAATCGCCTCTGGTTATTTAAAACAAAAACGGAATCTACCTAATTAAATCCACTTTTAACGCAATATTATACGAAAATTTCAATATCTTAACTCTTAATGATTCAATTAAAGCCTTTGTAGGTGTTACTAATGAAGAATAATAACATACTCAAGTTTTCTGAGCGTTTTTGTATCACTACAATGGTTGTGTGGGTAGATAAGTATAGTTTAACATACCGATTACTGGCCGCTAGAACCTTTTATGGATAACGAAAACAATTTCTTTTGCAATAGCGAGAGAGTGGTTTTTTGTAAGGCCGAATCTTGCATTGTTGTTTAAGCCAATAGAGCTTTCATTTTGATTCCATGGTGAATGTATTTAAATGCTAAAGATGAAATAAAATAATAAAGTAGTAGTAGTAAAGTATTTTTTTAGTTATACACTAAAAATATTTGAAAAAAATTGTGTACCAATTTTTTATGGATATTTTCAATAAATTGTGATACTGATTTAGATAAAGGGACCTTTTTTTTGTTTTTTTTTATTGTTTTTTTTGTGTTTTTGTTTGCGAACGCTACATCATCTATGAATGATTACTCAGTTCTAAGACATCAACGCATCAAATGTTTAACAAAACAAGAATAAGTTATCGGTAATAACGTATTATTTGCTATCAAACACGTCGACCTTATAATAATATTGTCATTAGCACACTAACAAAGTGGAATCCCAAGTTTTTTACTTCTAATCCTTTGTACAATACGTTGTAACCTTTTTTTCAGAATCATTAATGTACATTTAATATTGAAAGGTCGATGAACTTTTTACAATGTCGACTTTTGTTGTAGAGTAACGATATTTTGATGGTTATTGTGTTATTGCGAAGTCTGTTTGTATTGAGGTTTTACTATGGAAGAAGAGAGAATCTTGAGTTTTTTGTGTGACTTTAAAGTTAATATTAGGGTATCTATTCACCTGCATGTATGGTACGCATATGAAGTTCTGGGAGTAAATACGAGTATTATCACTGTTTGTTTTCGCACTTCTGTGTAAACCTTTCGACCGGCTAGCAAGAAGTCTAAATACAGCAAACTCTTTGAAAAATATTGACATCAATCCGCCAGCCTATTTGGCTCTTAAAGTGGCTCCTAGTAGTCTTAAAAAACTTACAATCAACCTAGAGAGTACTCCGAAGCAAGACTCACTAAATATTTTCGCACTAAACTTCAAGCAACTCTTTAAAAATCCTCCATGACACTTACCTTTCTCTACGCGCAAAAAATGCATCTTCAAAAAATATTTCTAATAATCATTCTCTTTACATTCTCATACATGTTATCATATAAGAGAACAATGATTATAAACCTACCAAATTAAATACTGCTTTATTTAAAGATAACACTTTATTTCGTGAAGGATTTTGTAAATTACCAGCATTTTGCAACAGTTTTATGTTACCCGATAAGATATGGTATGTGCTTTAGTTGAATATTAAAGTTTATACGCGTATGATTTTCAATTTGTTAGCTCAGCTATGTTTGATTTCACACTGTTGCCGCGCCGGTAACGTTTGTGGTGCATGTTATGAGAAAAGGCGATTTAAGAAAAAGTTGCGGTTACTAGAGAAGCCTTAGATACTCGTATAGGTCGATTTTTTTAATTTTTATTGCATTATATTAACAAAGGGTTGTTAAAAGAATTATTACTCACTTTATATGCTACTGCCTAGCTTTTGCTTCTTGAAGTTAATGATTGTTGTCATTCTGGTATCTAACTATTCTTGTTTTCTATCGAAAAACTGCGTTGTTGTCGCTGCTATTATGTTCAATTGCAATTTACCCGTCATTAACTAAAACTCAATATAATTTATAGACTTTCGCTTTCCGCTTCTAACTTGCACGCACATCACTCTGACAGGTGCTCAGTGGGTCCGTACATCAATCACGGATGAAACAATCGTGCGGGGTCAGCAGTTATATCGATGACAGATTGTCAGTAACCGCGGCATCCGATGTAATGCTTGGTAATTCCACATGTCATGCTCACTCGTTTTAGTTCCGCCACAAAAAAGGCATGTTACTGTGTTTTAACGTTTGTTACTATGACCTCTGTTTGTTGTCGGTGCGAAGGAAAGCTGGATTTTGTGTGTGAGAACCGTGGCTGGGTTTTATAGCTGGAGTTTCTTGCCCGTTCTTCTCCACTCTATTCTTTTATATATTATTTCTGAACTTACTACGCTTTGGAATGGGCAACTAGCTACATCTTTCTGACTGACAGACCCCTTGACAATTCAAAAGTGCCTGTAATTGGTTGATTTGAAATAAATGCTTTGAGTTTGAATTAAACACTATGGGGCTGATATTTTCATCTTTTGTCCGTAAAATAAAATTGACGTCTGACTGTTTTTGATGGGAAATCTGACAAAAATACAACATTAGTCCTTGGATTCTTCGGAGATATCTGTTGTTGGAAAATTCAGCCCTTGGTATACTTATTACTGTGACATTGATAGTTTTAAGTGTAAGCACGTAGGTATTTAGGGACCTCGTGCACTAGATGGCCACGACCACGACTAGTGGTCGCAGCGACCAGGTAAACTATAGAAACTGATACGCCGCGCACTTGGTCGGCTAGTTGGCCGTTACGACCAAGTGCACGATTCTGGTCGTAGTCGTGGCCTTCTAGTGCATGAGATTCTTTACCAGTTAGTGTATCGTTGGGCTAATGGTCGCAAGCGCTACTGACTGGCATGAGGTTCAATTCCCGGGTCGGGTAAGTGTTATTGGGTTTTTCCATCTGAAATTTTTCCGTAGCAGCCCGAACTTACCCTAGCGTTAAGCCATTGTGTGTATGTATATGTATTGTATTGTTTCAAATACCAATTTTATTACATTCGTTAAAATAAACTGACCCTAGCTAGGCTACAGCTATTATCCTAAGTTTTTGCAACCACATCGATAATAAAAGATCTTTGATTACGCTAGCTCCGTGTTATAATTGTACGTCGAACATGATTAATAGTTATAACCAACAAACAATGGATTGCTGACCAGGGCACCTTGAAATGCATACAATATTGAACGTAGGTATTTTGCATATAAAAGGTTATAGAGTAGGTAACAATAACAAATTGGATTTGTACATATATACGTTTATGCTTATTTATTATAAGTGTTTTGAATGAGCAAAAGGATGTACCTACGGGTTTGTTTAAAATTACGCAGTCATGGTTGTTGTGAGTGTAATAGATTTTGTAAATTTTATAAATGTTTAAATACAGGTTTATTGGCTATATGTCGGCAATCCGTTAAGGGGATCTAGGAGAGGTCATTTACAACCAAATGGCCCCTTTTGACTCCTATGCAAATGTCAAAAAAAATCTAGTTATTTGACATTTTTATTTCACACATTTTATGTACCTAACCTACTGTAATCTGACAGCACTATAAAATTTTTAAAATGTCAAATTTCTCGAAAATGGTTGTCATTTGCATAGGGGTCAAAAGGGGCCATTTGGTTGTAAATGACCTCTCCTACATCCCCTTAACGGATTGCCGACATCTAACCAATAACCATGTTTATCATGTTAAATGTACAATATCAGCGAGCTGTGGTGGCCCAGTGGTAACGTGACTTAGGAGTTGAAGATCGTAGATTCGAACCCTGACGTTCGAAACTACGACCTACAACCTCGTAAGGCGCTTTACTTTGTGTAAATTATTTTATCACCACTGCTCTCAAAACGGTAAAGGAAGGAAACCAAGCATGTCCTAGAACCAAAAGTTCGAAGACATTGTGATATCTACCAATCCGAACTGCGATGTGGATTACAGCCCACTCCCCCTCTCTTAGAGGGGAGGCGTGTCCCAGCAGTGAGAACATTATAGGATTATTATACTAATTATCAGCACATGTTGCTTTTGACGTTTATAGTGCTGTCAGATTACAGTAGGTTAGGTACATAACCCTTTCTCGAAAATGTCATAAACTCATGACATTTGCAAGAAAACTAAAATTATAATTATAAATTGTGATGAGAAATTTAACCAAAACGTGACGCTTCTATATCTACACATCGTGTCTGTCTGTGTGACCGCGTTATTCTAATCTATGCACCAGATTTTAATGCGGTTTTCACCATCGTTTAGAGAATTTATTTCGGAAGGTTTATGTGTATAATAAAATTAAATGAAACTTACATGATACCTAATAATAAAGAAATCTCGATGTTTTGTCAAGTCATAAAAACCATGCGAACCAAGGCCCGGCCTCTAGTAATATATTTACTATCATTTGTCAATCATTAGACAGGAGAACAAAATGAGAAAAAAAAAACGAAATTTAATTAATTGATTAGATAATATTATTACATTTTAGACGTGTAAGTTAAATCAAATCTGCAGCATCGATTAACTGAATTAGATTTTATGATAGATGACCTTTCACGTTTCGGCTGGTCATCATCATGTGATACCTAGGAGAGAGTGATAGGTGATTGAAATAATCAATCATTTCTAACCTATACGTATCAACATGTCTTAATAAAATCGTTACCAAACTTTGTGTACATGTCAGGTTTTTTTGACGTTGCCCAACACTAGTATATCTAGTTCTTATGTCTGTGGTTGTGGTTATAGATGTATAACTAACTTAACAGAGAGCTGTCTGCTGCTTGGGAGTTTGTTGCGCCACTTCTTCTTCCCAGCTAAAGCACTAGGAAGTAGTGATGGGTGGACGTTTTGGGGGAACGTCTTATACGTAACTTAGTCGATCAATTTTTTTTTCTAATTTCGAATAAATGACATTTTTTTTTTTTTTTTTTGGTTCAACGCAAATAATTCTGTTTTCCGTTAAGAAATTTTTTAAAGAGCTGTCATGTCAAAGAAAGAATATAGCTAAGTTTTTTTATAATTTTATTCTGTTTTAGAAGCTTTTATTTAAGCAATTAAATAAGCGTTAGAGCACTAAATCTTATCAAAACATGTCTTTAAATTGTTAAATTGATCCTCGATTCGCACCTACCGTTTCACAATATTCAGATCAGAAAATCTTTAACATAAATAATTTAGATAACAAATTTTATTTTCTTTAAATACTTTGCATACATAGGAATCTAGAAACCATAAAACGAACTTAATAGGTATATAAAATATCGATGACAATTTACAACTTTCTCGATATTCGAAATATATTCTGAAGGTGAGGTCAAGGCCGAAAAGAGGTTTTAAATAGTTTTAAATAATTTAAAATTCTTTAAATGGCGACCTACCGTCTAACGGTTTCTTTGAGTTATTTATATGAGAAGGTGAATCGTTCATGTTTTATATGATCATGGAACATTTTACAGGTGTTGGTGAGAAATAAATGGCTAATACATATTTTATTATGTTTTTTTATTGAGTGGTGTATGGTAAATAGTTTTGTGATAGCTTTCCCTTCTACATCTATAACTATACCTACATATTATAAAACAAAGTCGTTTTACGCGTTTGTCTGTATGTCCGCATTGTTCTTCTAAAATCATCGTCATCATCATTTCACTCGAAAGACGTCCACTGCTGGACATCGGCCTCCCCCAAATGGGGGGGGGGGTTTGCCATAATCGCCACGCTTGGCAGGCGGGTCGGCGATCGCAGTATGGTGTTAAAAATGCATAGAGAACGCTGCTGCCCATTCTCTAGCGAGTCCCTTAGTCGCTTTTACGACACCCACGGGCGGAAATGGGATGGTACTATTCTTTACGTCCGGCACCATACGGCACTAAAATACAAATACGCAACGGATTTTGATGAGGTTTTCAACACAATTTAGAGAGTGTATTCCGGAAGGTTTATGTGTACCTATAATACAATAATAAGTTAATTATGAAATCTCGATGTTTTGTCAAAGCAGGGGCGGGCACTAGTGTGTAAGATGTTAATAATGGTAACGGGACTTTAAAAAGATTACCAAACTTTGAAGAAAAGCAAAAATACCACTATTGCCCATAATTTTATTAGCACATTTTTGTAACTAAGTAGTTAGTTATAGCATTTCCCTTAGGTAGACAGTAGGTAGGTATCTATTATCATATTTTTTTATTTATTATTATATTAAACGCAGCCATTAAAAGGTGCGATCCGCGTAAAAAACAAATAATTCCCACACATTATTTTGTATAAACACACAATTTAAATTAATAAATAATCAATTTTATAATGTTATAGCTTCGTCATTTTGACGTTTTTTGCTACTAACGACCGATTCAAAGGGCGAACGGTTTAACCTCTGACCAATTTATGTCATAAGCGTGTGCCACCTATAAATTTAATATTAAATATGACACTTTATTTTATTATAAACAGCTTTGAAGTTAGAAAGCATGACCCCTAACAATTTATAGGAATGCCCCTTCAAATACGCTTAAAATTAAACGAAACGTAGGTACTCATTGTAATTTATTCAATATACGAAGTGTAAAGTCAATGGTAATTAATTATCTTTTAACAACTTTCAAGAGTTTGTACTACGCTTTTAGGAGAAATAAAAAGATGAGGTAGTCAATAGAGTAGGTACTTATAGAGTAAAAGTAGAGAAGTGATTCTCAAATAAAACGTACTGTCAACTTCATAGTGTGTGTAAAAGCTAAGAGGATATCGCGGCATCTACATCAAAGACCTGACGTCACACAAAATCCTGACGTCACAATAATCCTGCATCGCGCAATTAGAGTTTACCGCGCGGACGACATTTAAAAGACTATCCGACATCAATCGTTGGGCAGTTGCCCGCTAGACACGATACCCGTCTGATCGGAGGATCCTCCCCTTTTTAAGAGGATGAGTGAACTGTACACCCTGTTCCTCATACCTCTAAAGGGGTGACCATCAAGATGACGAATAGTAAAGTATGGAAGAAAAATATATGTTGCGCCCGCGCCAACCCCATCTTTATGGGTATAAAAGCAAAATAATAATTACGATGATGAGTGTGTTGTGTGTAGAAGCATGGTATGACATGGACTCGTTTGCAGACGTAGGTATAAACCAAGGAATGAAGTGAATTAGTACAAAGTAATTTGATCACAAAGGACAGAACAGGAACAGATCCAATTCCAAACTAGACAAACTGATTCACTTACTAATAAAACTTTTTCCAGCAACAAATCGCTAAACAGTTCAATAATATCTCTTCGTTTAAATCTCAAATATATAATAATATTCACAGCTCATGACACACTCTATCATGACAAAATTACCATAATTTTTCCAACATGACTCATACAACATTTAGCTTACCTAATAAAAGGTAAAAGTTACAACGACCCAATCTCAGCCACATTATTTAAAGCTTCTCAGTTGGCAATCTCCTGCGTGCCATAATAACGACAATATACTACAAGATACAATGTTAACTATGGCTAAACAGTTACATCCTTAATCTTCGGTATATCTGCTTACAGGTAACTGTAAAAGGAGGTACGAGTAACTACATGTGTGCAACTTATTAACGTGGGACTGGATGTGGTTAGTGAGGTTATAGTTGGATGGGAGTCTTCTTGAGCGTGGTTTAGAAGATGGAGATGGGTTAACTAAATGTCGTAAAGTTCCAGTTTGTCATATAATGTGCTTTTCGTGCAAGAAAGGGAAAATAAATATAATTATAGTAAACTATCTTCCAGGCTTTGTCCTGCTTAGGTTACGCAATGATAAATTATATATATAATTATACCATTCTACTGGTGAAATATTTTTTTAAATCGGTCCAATACTTTTTGAGTTTATTCATTACAAAATAAAAATACAAATAATTTATCTTTATAATATTTGTGTAGATTATACTAAGTCATGACGATTCAGCTAGGAAATAAGAAGCTGATTACTTGGAATCTACGAATTATTAGAACATAAACTACTACAATAATAATGATGTTGAAGATCGCCATTTCAATAGTCTATTATTAAAAGCAGTTTTTCTTTATTAAAAACCACACTCTACCTAAACTGTACAGGGTATAAACCAACGCGATAAATTCGCAGTCCACAACAAATAAACATCAACCACTTTCTTCCTCAAACCGCGCTCCACTCAAGTAAAACTGCAAGTCTCATCTAGCTACCTCTTTACCAGTGCCTCTTTCACACAGCCACCTAATCAACGAACCGGGCACACTTGTGTGCGTTGTCATTCTACTTTCTACATAATTTTTTACACTGCCAAGTCTATAGTGCAGCTTCTAATATTAATTTATAGTTTTAACATTGTTTTCTATAAGCTGAGATGGGAGACTTTTTTGGCCTCCTAATTTTTTTTTTTAGTTTTTTATATTGTTGCTCTGATATTTTTTTATGTGTTAATTTTCTTCTTCCTGTGTTTAAATCCTGTATAAATACTTTTTCTGTTCTTTCGTACGTTCTTCTCGCATCTGATGGTTTGTTTTTTTGTTTAGATTCGATCGTAAAAATATTTCTGTTTGTGAATATAAATTGATAATTAATTTTGCTAGTAGCGGTTGTAGTTTGATTAATGGAATAATTATATGTTTTGTGAATTTTAATTTTGTGGAGTAGGAGATAGTTTCTAAAAAAAATCTATAAAAACTACTATTAACGATTTTTATGATAAACATTATAATGAACTAAATAATTGTCTTACGGTGTACAGTTACGTATTTTCCTATGCGTATTAAGTGTAATCGGTTCATTGGTATACAATAAAATAAAAAAATATAAAAGCTTACTTTATTTGCCTTAATGATTCTTTTTTATTAACATTCCAATTATTCTCCTTATTATTTATAGATTTTAGAGCACAAGAAAATTTTACATCTTCTAAATTTTTTTAATTATAATTCATAGTCAGGGCTATGAATAAATGTCACATATACAGGTCTGGTCATCCGCACCATGTTTGCTTTGTAGTCCTACTGAGATAGCATCTCGAGATACGTCTCAAGATAAATCGACTATTGTAATCGCTTATTAACCTGTAACTTTGAGTATTGTAACATAATTAGTTTTAAGTAGCGCTGCCGGTATTTTGATACAATGATAAGCATGTCTTAGTAAAGACGAGATCAATACAATGTTGATGGCTAGATCACCTGGTGTTTTAAATAGTTTTATAATTAATAAGTATGAAGCTGGTACAGTTGCTTAATATTGCTCTAGGTGTAGGCAATCGGGTTTTAAATACTATGCAGAAACTGCTATTAATTATAGAAAAAACGTCATTAAATTCAATCCAGTCGTTTTTGTGATTATCCTGCACAGACACACGAAATCGGGAAAATTATGATTAAAATTAATTATGATGACGTGATGAAGCCATTACATTTTACTACTCCCAAATAGGCCGTAGAGTCGTGAGAAAACTTTTGAATTCCATTTTTATAATCCAAAAATGCCATTCTCAGATCAATGTTAGATTAGAGATTACTGATTAGTAAAATATTTATATTCAATATAAAATCTTCCATAAATCGGAGCTTAATTACACAAACAGCAATAATAAAACTCTTTTATTATGAGAAGAAACTAAACGGAAGTTGATGATGACATAAAGATTATAATCACCAGTCTCACTTGACACTTTGACTAAACATACCCAAATTATATTTGCTGTATTCACAACGCTTTTCCAACCACCTACATATTTATTTTAATAGCAACACTAAAACCGCTCAAAGGGCCCGCAACACAGATCCATACGACAATTAATTAGTTCGTAAATTAATATGCAAATAAAAACATTTAAAAAAATCGACGTCGCGATAGGGAAGGGAAAGACATCGTAACTAGTTACGTACCTACTTTGAGCAAGTAGTACGATAAATATCGATGGTCAATAACTCATTTTAATTGAATCATTCCGGCTAATAGTGCTTTCTAGACGTTTGACAGCACCGTCATTAGAGACATGATAGAGACAGAAGACTGAATCTCGATTAATAAGTACGTCGTTTAAGTTTTAAATTCGATATACGTTTTATTGAAATGTTTATCTTTTTAATGATACAAAGATTTTTATTGTCGAGATAGACGATTTTTAATGAAGTTGTAATGTCAAAGATTTTATTCGAGTAAAAGTTGTTAATCCATCGTATATTAGAAACTTTCTATCTTATCTTCTTGTATACTAGACATGTTAAATTACTCCAAACGTTTTTGCATTTCTAATCCTGATATCGATAAAACAAAAAATTACAACAAAAACTGTGCACCTCTCTTTTAATTTACTTTCAAAAACAAAAAAATGGGCAACACGTTTTCGCTTCGCCATAGTTTAAAAAACGAAAACGTAGAATTGAAATACGGCCTCGTTTTAATTTCTGGTCAGTTCGCGGCGAGCGACAAATAAAGTGGCGATCCCGAGATGGTTATCTGCGGACAAATCGTCGTGTGTGTTGCGTACGCGCAGCGGTGAGAACCTAACGCACCTGTACCGGTCGGCGAGCCGCTAGGGATTGCCGAGTGTCGATAGATTTTGTGTTGTTTATTTAATTACATATTTTTTTGTGTTAAAAGTAAGTACCCATGTGGATATAATGTGTATCATATTATTTGATTGTAGTTATGGGTTGTCGAAAATGAAAAAGCAATCATTGAGCATCTTAAACTACAATAGGTAAAGAAAAAAAAATGCTTTTTTATAATAGGTAACATTGTTTTGTAAACGCTATGACCTAATAATATCTTTGTATATCCCGTTATAACAATAAAATACTAAAACCTGTCTCACCTTTATAAAATAACAACAAATAAAACCAGAAAAGACACAATCACAAACCTATCAAAATCTAATCTCCCATTTATCGACATCCAATCCGCTACCGCGTTATCGATAACTGATCAACTATCGATATCTATCGGCACTACCCCTAGATCTCACGCAGCGCCGTCCCGGTCCATCGGGCCCGTTCGTTGCGAGTCACATCATAAATCACGCACTAATAGCCGGTAAACTCATTCGCTAATCCGAATCGAACAACTGCGGGACGACCACGGGCATTGCGCGAACGCAACTCGATGTTTTTTCCATTGGACGCTTCGGTATAATTATTTCAACGGAATAATTAGTTGGTATTAAGGAGATGTGGCTTTGTGTTCGAAATAATTGAAATTACATCCACATGAAAAAAGTTTTATTTACATAATGAAACTTTTTTCGTTTTAACGTTTTCCTTGTATGTTATAACACCGGTATCTCTAGTTGCAGGGGTCAAACAACAGTCGTTTCGTGTAAAATACAGATACTGTATGACAAGCTGTATCGATGCTGGGTTATTTCCAGTGTAACCAGATAGTTAGAAGCAACTGGAAGTAATTCACTTGAGAAATGACTAAGGAGGTGATGATGCCTAAGTTTTATATGAGGTGAGAAAACTTTCAATAGTGATGGGACTATCCGTACTTGTTCATATAAAACCGGTAACGATTGCAGGTTTATATAGAAAGTAACAGTATTCGTCGCGTATTCTCTTTAATGAATAGCACAAGTTACTCAAGCGCCTAAGATATTTCATTCAGATCTTTGTTTATGTCAAATTATGGTAATTGATTTAATTAATTGGAAGCTGTACTTTAGTCGTATACGTAATTTTGTAATCTGTTTTAATAGTGGCATTGTGAAAACTAAGACTGATTTCTATACTGGAAGTTTTTTGTTATAGAGCATTCATGTAAATAATATTTAGCAGCGTGTTTTTTGGAGATTGTACATCAGCTTAGACAGCCATAATGGTCTATTGGTTGCAAGCGCTACTGCTGAGCATTCGGTCCCGGGTTCGATTCCCAGGTCGGTCAAAGTGTAATTGAGTTTTTCCATCAGGAATTTCTCAGTTGCCAGCCCGGAGTTTGGATTTATGGCTGGCTAATGGCAATAGGCTGGCCCGACTTGACTTATACATAACTAGCGATTTGGATTTGATAGTCATCAGAGAGCTGACGAAAGGAAGGAATAGGGATGTTGACTGGGAAAAAAAAAACTATTTAGTCCGTCAGTCAGATAATAAAAAAATATTGGACAAGTATTTTTTTTCTTTATCATATTAATAAAAAATGGGTTAGATAAAACGCATTAAAGTTGGGGAGTGGGGGCTCGTTACGTCACAAGTCAGTATAAAATCTACCAGTCAGTGACGTCATGCCACCATGTATCAATCAATGTATCTTTTTTTTGGGGTTTGGTTTCCGCACTTAGTCCTTCAGTGGACCATTGTGCGTGGGCCATAGCGGCCGTTGGTGGTTATTCCAACCAGCCCACCTCCCTCCAGAAGTTAATTAAATCTCCTGTCCCGGTGTCCCGAGGGTCTGTGTTCTAATCTGGGTGACGCCTGTGCATTCAAAAAGCACGTGCGTGACGGTTTCCTCAGCCTCCATGCACGCCCTGCACAGAGGACTGTCCGTTATGCCTATTGTGTGAAAGTGTTTGTTCAGCGAGCAGTGGCCCGTGATGGTCCCCGCCACCAGGCGCAGGCCATTCCTATCCAGGCGTAGTAAACGCCGGGTTAGCCCGGTATCCAAAGTATCAATCAATGTATTGCCGTAATCTTTTGACAACGTAAAAAAAGAAAAAATACGTGTCATATATTTTTTTATAATCTACAAGACGGACAAAAACATTTTTTTTGTTACCTGTACCTGTACCTCTATTAGTCTGGGTCGCTGTCACCATTTTATATTGTGCAGAACAAACTATTTTTCTTTCTTCATTTTAACAAAACTTAACATTACGCCTAATACAGGCGTGATGTTATGTTCCCCCGACGGGTTAGGCAGAGGTGCACGTATAGTTCATTGGCCGCATAATAGGGTCGAGCCTATCGCCATCAACCGGGCACACATCCAGACTCCGGGCTGCTACTGAGAAATTCCAGATGGAAAACCCAATAACATTTTGCCCGACCCGAGTCTATCCCAGGACCATCATCAGGATCATCATTTCTTCATTTTCTTTCTAATTCGATTTTTTTATTATTTTTTGTTTAACACTCAATAAAGCTAGCACTCAATATATAATGAAGCTCAACTTTATTGTTACCTTCTTTCGATTCCCTAGTGTTGTGTAAAGTTATATGTATTACACAACATTATCTAAACCGAGTTCAAGAGCTGTCAGTGTCAATATTCCAAAGAAAATAATGACACTGACAGCTCTTAAACGTGGTTTAAGTACTGATCGCGTTCAGTTTTATTGTGTGTCAAAGCTCTACTTACTTGAAGAAACCATGTTGAACACAAATGTGTGTGGGTGGTAGGTTGATAAACTGCTCCGCGTAATGACAGGTTATTATCGCCTATCTCTTGGTACCTAGCTTTCCTACCAACACGGTGGAATCCCTAGAAAATCTACATTACCAATTTAATAGTGAGAATAGAATGGAAGTCGTATTCTCATTATCACCAACCCGGACTAGGCCCGCGTGGTGGATTACGGCCGTCTCCCTCTCACAGAAAGGAGGCCTGGGTCCCAACAGTAGGAACATTATAGACTGATTATAATTATGTTTCTCATTATATACAATTGGTGAATCTTTCAATGATATACATTGACAGATCATCAACAACGTCTGTATTTTTTCTTAATTTTTCTGAATGTTTTCTGAGAAATTGGTTGGCTGGTTGGTTGATAAGTATTAATCGGTGGTAAATCGTAATTTGTCTTAGATAGATTTATATCATCATCTTCTGTTTACTTACCTTTTTCACAATTTCGGGTGTTTCATCCTGCATTGTTGCAAATAATTATACCTAGTAGCCTTAACCATTCATATTCATTCAAAGCTTGTTTTCTTCCTCTACGGCAGTTTCAATTAATATTAAAACAACTCCAACTAGTTACCTCTTGATGCGATATAAACCACGTACCTGAAACAATTAAGTATGGACGTTAGAAAACGGACGATCACTTTAGAAACCTGATTTCTTCAACTGACTTAGGACAAGCCTTCGATTGAGTAAAACTCGGTTGCGTCAATGGCGCAATGGTTATTAAAGGCAGAATTACCTACAGATAAATTGAGCCTATGTAGGTAGGTACTCTCAAAGTCTGAAAGTACGATTTTAACTGGATTCCTTGGACGTGTTTCATGAATTTGGTCTAAATAGTAGCTACTCTTGAGATAATTACATAATAACATGATGTCATTGATAATTACAGTTTGGTAGAATACATGGCTTTGTAGTGAATACTTTCAGAAAAACAAATATCTTTAATGATAGATGGATTGTAATATTTTAAATTCAATCGGTTTATAGTGAATTAATTCGCTGTAATTAACAAAATACTACCTTTAATGCAAGACCACACAGGCCCACATCTAACATAAAATAAATTCCCATTAATTACTCTACGCAATAAAAGCAGTGACAAATTGCAAACGTAACGCCTTTGAAGAAAGACAGCCATCCGTTTTTCCCGACTTTTACGACTCAAAAGGCTTATTTCCCTTCGCCGCAGAAATAAATTTAAAAGCTCGTCCTTTAAATTATCGTATTGCCAGTCTCCTTTTGAATTCTAAATATACTTTGCGCAACAACAATTCTAGTTTTCAAATCGGTGTAGAGATAAGAGGACGTCCTACGCTGTTAGATGGACAGTAACCGGTCGAGTCTGATTGTGAAGTATAATGAAAAATACCGCTTGATCTGCGGCTACGCTTAGACATCGGTAACAGGTATGTTTCTCGTTGTGAGAGAGGAATTATAAGTAATTAGTGTGGGGATTTGTAACTTTATTGATTTTGTTTTGTGTCTCCTGTAGTAGCTGGTTGTTAAGAGCCTTCACTAGGGATGATATTATCGAAGAACGTTGGGCACCTTTCGACTGGATTTTATTTTATTTTGTAAGGGTAAAGAAACAGTAGTGTATCAAAAATAAACGGATAATAATACTACTATAATAATAAATAATGCTAACACTAGAATTTGTAGTACAATACGATCCGTGATCATCTGAATATAATTATGTTCATGTCCCAAAAAAAACACCTACGTATTTGCGTCATTTTCGGAGCATATTTAAGTTTTAAGCTAAATAAGTGTAGATAAAATCATCCTTAAACTGCTACTTTTTTCGATAAACACTTCATACACCTTTCACTTTTGATACCAACCATGGCAATCTATTTCGCATTCCCAAACACGTATCATTCTCAATCAAACCCCTCTTTTGCCGCGTCGTTAAAAAACCCGGTTTTTTCCAACAAAAAGTTAAAAACCAACCCAAAAAATCCCATCACAATCGTGACGTATTAAAACGGACACGTTCAAATCGGGCATGAAAATAATAACCCACGAATCGCTCCTGATTATAATTGGTGGGTGCTCTTGCGCCGGTCCGCACGCGTACAGTTACGCTATAAACTATCATTAGGGCGATGCGCACTTTGTGAGGAAATTACCGCGGTTTTATTTGTTAGGTTTGTGAAATTGAGCATTGCAGGGTTGGCTGTATTTTATATTCATGTTGGTTTGGAGGTAGATGTGAGGATATAAGTTTAATGTCCTTTTTGAAAGATTTATAGTTGTGAGACAGCTTGTCTTTTAAGAACTGAAGGACTTCTTTGAATGTTGAATTTACTATTTGGCTTAAAGCTCTTAAAGCTAACTTTAAGAGCGTTAAGCCAACTTAAAGTAAATTCATAGAATTGAGCCTTGTCAGTGTAAGTTTATCTTTTGTTGTTGTTTATTTGTTGTTGTGTTGTTTCCTCCGATTCCATGAATTCAGCCTAATCGGAAATATGAGTGAAAATCTATTTCTACATATAATTTCATTGCTCTCCAAAAAGTTACCACAGTTTTTAGGTGCTCTAAATGTTTGTCTTTTTTGTGCTAAAAGCATAGAAAAGGCTTTCGGTTTTATATAAAGCACATACCTTTTTTTTTTTTTTCACTTTTTCCTTAAATAAATAAACTATAATATAATCCATAAATCACAAAAAAAAACAATAAATCAGGATGATCGGTTGGTTGGTTCGATTGTTTTTTTTTTTTAAATTTGTTATTATATTATAGTTTATACATATATTATAATAATTATTATTATTCAAATAATAAATCTGAATACATAAATTTTAAAACTATTACTTTGATAAATATTATAAAATATTTCTTTAAAATTTTTACTATGCCGAATCCTCTATAAAACTCTCTTTACTAGAGCTACTGCTATTGTTACTCAAATTAGTTTTGATTCTGGCAGCGGTTTCTTCAGAGGTATATTCTTTCCTTAAAGCCCATCAATCACCAGCATCCTTCGAAACAATACTGGCAACCCTGTCACACAAGTCCATACATTTTTATGAAGGTAGTTTGCGATTTTCCATAGTCAATAAACAGTTTAGGTTGATTGTTTGATTTCGACCGATCGATCAAGTTGAATATCTAATTCGTTGTTGATTGAACCTCTATTGTGATTTGAAGCAGGCTACGGGATTGAAAAGATTGTAATTGGTATTATTGGAATATTGGCTAACGTTAAAATTGCCAGCCTTTAGGAGAACTTGATTGTAATGCTTAATCAAAACGCCCAAACGTTTTGATTTTAAGGATTATTTCACCGGTATATTGTCATTCATCTTTTCCTTTTTTTCATATGGATGGTTTGAAAATGCTATGCATTAATATTCTTGCATTCTTTTAAAATTTCTTGAGTCAGCTTTGCCTCTTCCATTGTTTCGTATACCATTGCCATTTTTCTGAATAACCCTTTTTGTTTGTATTTTTTGTGGGTTAAAAGTTCGTTAACTTAATGAGAATCTTTAAGAAAATAAGGAAGTTACAGAGATTCCTACAGTGTTTCTTATTATTCTCAACTGCATAGAAAGTTTTACGTATTGGGGCTTCCTAATAAATTTTAACTGAAGATACTCCTGGATTTGCCAAAGATACATAATGACTCTTTGTTGTTGATTGTAACTCTACCTATTGTTAATCGAATCAGGCTACGGGATGGAAAAGTACAATTGGAATAACAGGTAATATTTTAATATTGCGTTAAAATTGCCAGCCTTAGGTAGGTTTAGGTAAAGTTGATTGAGCGGTTGAGTTTTGAAATGCTTAATTTGGGCGTTTTGATGTTTTGAGGGGCCGGATTTTGCTAGTTCTGGTAATGGTGAAGATGAGTAATTAATTTGTTTTTTGTTTGCGTGTGAAAACTCAATCAACACATAGTGCAACATATAGAAGGTATATGGCAAGGATACCGGCACTCTGGACAGACACTCCTCTTGATGACTGATGTTTTATCACGGCATGGGTAAAGAATAGAGGTTTTCTGATAGGGTTTAACTGAAAGTATTCCAGAACTTTGTGTAAAGATATTATCCAAACCTACTATACTCCCCACCGCTATCACAACATTCTTAATACAATTTCCCTCTCAAGTACCGTCAAGATAATTTGTATAACATTCAATTTTCTACATAGTAACAAAATGGTACTACTTTAAGACAATTGGTCATTCATCTGTCTGGTCTCTTTGGATATATTAATACTCAGTTCTTATTTCCTGGTCTGATAATGGGTATAATAGTATTATTTAAGATACTTTCTGATGATTTGTTGTTTTGACTTCAGAGTGGTTGCATATTCAAATGTGGACTGTGATGGCTCGGATATTGATTGATCTAAAGAGGTCACTTTGAGCTTGCTTTGCAATTTAATTTTATTTCCGGATCCATCTTTTTTAAATTATTTGTTAGACTCTTTTTGGCACACAGGGAGTTCTAAGGCGGTTTATTGGAAATACCAAATTTATCACGAAACTTGTTTTGTTTGAATTAATCATATAATTCATTTCTGTAATCAAAACAAAATAAGCATAATATGACATATAAATGGCCATTATTTTATCAAAACCACAAATCAATTAAGGAAATATAAAGCTGCCGAGTACCAGGCTCACATAAATCCACCGGGCTACACAACGAGCAGGCGGCCACATTGTGAGGTGACGGAATGGCTTGCACGCTAACATTGGTTTTACGACACGTGTGCACTTGAAACTTGTGTGGCATTGCTGAGCTAAAGATTTTAGAAGTGACTTGACATTTAGAATTGCCACAAAGGCTGAAAAGCCGCAACATCTTCTTGAAGTGTGTCCTCCCACTCACTGGTGAACGGTCTAAGGAAAGGCTAAAGCTATGGCGCGACAGTGCTTCCCGACCGAACCCATTGGTTCCACCTGCTGAAAATCTCCCACCTGGACGTGAGTTGCCTTGAGTAACCTGCTCAGGTGGAGATTCACACATGACTCCGCCCTGGAGTGTAAATGTGTTAGTGTCCCACAAACAATGGGGCACTTATATCGTGTCCAGCGTGTCCTGTTGCCTGCACGATGCAGGAGCTGATGATGCTACTGAAGGTGTCAAACTCGTGGCCAAATTCTGAGCTGACTCTATATAAATTACTATCGACACGCTAAAGAGAAGATAGAATATGTATATAGAATTGAATATACAGGCTGTTTAGGTGAACAAAAGCGGTACCTACTGATTGAGTAGTAACCAAAATCGACTAATTCGGGAATAGAATTGAATTCTCTTTATCTCTGCTAAGGTCAGATGACCTATACTACTATATGGCGATCACAATATAATATATGTAGATACCTCACAGTAGCACATTGGCTACAAAAGTCAAACAAAGCATAGCGATTCCATGGGCTGGTGAAGAAGACTCTTTGTTACTCTTTACTTAGGACAGCAACATAATATTAGAATAGCATAGACAAGTAAGTTAACCGACGTACACGTTTAGAGACGAAAACTGCTGCTCATTTTGGTAACAAAAATGATGGTAAAATTTATTGAACACATATACGACAAAGCACAGCAACAAAGTTAGCTAATAATTTATTCACAAGTCACTTCCATAAAATCTATATTTCTGCGCAAATCCTTGTACTCGTACGCGGCCCTTCTATGACATCACGCTATTGTCCAGCGGTAGTGGGCAGACAAAAGCTTGCATGTGTGCGTACGACCTGCGCGTGAGTGCGTTGAGAAAGACGGCCCGTTCAGATGTGGCAAATAGCATTGTTGTTATTCTACGGAAAGCTGTTTGAGTATTATGGTTAGATATTATTGAATTTTGAGTACTTTGTTGATTGGTATTTCCTTTAGTTGTTGTTCACTGGTAGTACCTGAGTACCTGTTCAAAAGTAGGTAACGCTTATAATCTCTGAGAATTTATTTGTAGAGTTACGTAACAGAAACTTTAATGCCTAACCTTTGTTTATGTAAATGATTTCCTTTAAATTGGTATAATGAAATATGGCAGGAAAAACGAATTCGATAAAATCTAAGGCTTCTAATATTACGGTTTTTGCTTTGTCGTTGCCTTGATTTCGTGGTTAGAGTCAGGCAAATCTCTGGTTCAGTACATGACCAGAGATTTATGCTCTTAAATAAACCCATCTTCTCTTTAGAACTACAGTTCGAAGACTGGTCGAGTATTTGTATAACCACTGAATGTTAGCAATATGAGAGTGCGTTGATCCTTCTCTCTTTGTAGTTTTGCTGATAAAAGATATTTTATGAGGTGAATTTGAAAGAATAGCTTCCTATAGAATTTGTTATGGTACAAGCAATGGAATTTGTTAATTTTAAGGGTACTACAATATCGCATTGGGTCTAGCCTGTAAGGATATTTGTATGTTTGGAGTGAATAAATAAATAAGTTTACAAATCAATTGTTTTATAGATTAGATATACAGCCTTATAAAATCAGCTTTTCAACAATCAACGCCTATAAAATCAGCCTCAAACTTCAATGCAGAGCTTCGTAAGCTGCCGTCCATCATATCCATCCCACGTTGTTTGTCTACAGACAAACAATGGGAGCTGACAGACTATAGTGTTTGTTGAGCTCTATTTGTTGAGACTAAACGTTGCGGCAGGTAGGCGGTTACGCAAGTATTGTGGGTTAGCGACGATATTGGTATGGGGGTGGGCAGATTGAGGAGACAGATTTAGTGTGAAGTCGATTGTTTTTGGAAAATGTCATTAGCATTATCAGCTTATTGTGTTTGAGAGGCTCGCTAGGGGCGATGGTGCACACTTAAAAACCAAGAATTCTATCAAGACTTAAAGATTTCAAAGTTACTATTAAAAATAAAAATTCCACATTATCTGTATATTACATTACGAGTATAAGCAAATTAATGATTTCTATTTCTATTTACAGTTTTTGGTAAACACGGATTCTGGCAAGGAGTACTAATTTTCTACATTCTTCTATGCTTTTCATTATTCCAGTTCCTGGACACTGCAGAAAGTATGATAGGAAACCATAGAAAACGAATAGTCACAATGAAAACTACGTTTTTATTTCTTTTGCTTGAATGTATATGAGAAAAGCTCACCATATTTTAGCCAGTGGTATCGGCCTTTTAGCTAATTTGGCTGTCTAAAGTAGCGTTATTGAATTCGGAGTCAATACTCAATCGCTCATGGATGACTGAATCCTCATATTTATTTCTCACTAAAACATAAGTCACCGTATCTTAAACAAACATCGAACAATAAACAAAACTAATTGAAGGTCAAGTTTAAACACTCGACATGCACATCACATACAACTCATATATTCATACAACTTCTCATATACCTATAGGTAACATATCTCACACCATACATTTTATTACATACATTGTTGTAAGTGTAATTTCCGCTTAACTAACACGTAATTACTATATTTATTTAAACGAATACTTACAACACTTATTTGGTTTATTAGTCACAATTTTTAAATGCATTTCATGTGAGGATTTTTTTGGGCTGGCAACAGCTGCCATCACCTTCATTTTTCGCTCGATTCAAGGCGATTGTTTTAAGACTATAAAGCGCTGGCCACACTGAGAACGAAGTTAAGTTCGTTTAGCTTCCCTCTTACTGTGCGTTTGCACTGGCGAAACATTCACAATAAAACATGTTGGAATCTCTATTTTCTGTCAAGATTCCATACCATGTTTGTGACAGGAACTAGAGATTTCAACATGTTTTGTTGCGATGTTTCGCCAGTGCAAACGCACAGTTATAGCGACCGCGTTGAGCAGCTCGTGGCTAAGTAATAATACCCGCACGGGTCGATCCATCAGGTTAAACTACGCTTGCCGAGGTTGGTCCGTGGATGGGTGACCATCTTTACATACCGAGACTCCTCCGTGCTTGGGAAAGCACGTTAAGCCGTTGGTCCCGGTTGTCATAAGTGGATTTTCGGAGTCAGATAGGCAATCGCTCTTTGTAAAATACTGGTATTTAGCTACATCCGGTTAGACTGGAAGCCGACTCCAACATATTTGGGAAAAGGCTAGGCAGATGGATGTAGCTACCGCGTCTTTTCATATTTCGCGGTGTAAACCGAAGTATGCAAGCACGCGGTAGCTACATAAGCGAAGCTAAAAAAACTTGTTTTTCATTCCCAGTGTGGCCTTCGCTTTACGCCTGTTTGGTGGACAGTAAATGTGTTGATATTGTAAACCACGGTGGTTTTGACGCTTTTATCTATACAAATCTATGTTATGTTGGCTTACACACACCGACTTGCAACGTACCTATCTATTTTGTGCAACATTTTTTTTGTTGCCCAATGAGCTCATGCCCTTTTTTTATATATTTGTACTTAATATTATATACTTTTTAATAGTTAAATACAATACAAAAGCTTTTATATATCGTATTTAAGTATATTTCACTATAAATAAGTAAACAAAAACAGTATACAACGAAAACAAAAATTGTTTCTAGTCTGATAATGTGTAATGTCTACCAATAAATACCACAAACGCATAAAAGCTCGGGAACCTGCAGACAGGCGCGACGCGACTGCTAAAATAATTTCCGTGAAATTAAACATAGAGTCGCGTTTACTACTAAAGTAGTCGCCCTGTCACGTCGCGCCTGTCTGCTAGACTTTAAGTGTTCATAATAATTTGTGTTAAACCCATCATCAATATCAATGATTATCGCAATCCAATCTCGACATAGGCATCTCCCAAAGCATATTTACGGCAAGCGACGAAAACATAACAGCTACTTACTACCTACCATCCGTAGGCGTCCCAAACTACCATCAGTACCGTCCATACTAATTTATCACTAAATACCACCATTACCGACCAAAACATCATAAACAAAAAATATCGTAAAATACATGAATACAAACAATTAATAGTAACCCGATCTCCGAGATTTCATTAGGTAATAACTATCAGAGAATCGAGATAACAATGGAACGCTTGGACACAGAATATATACACCACAGAAGGTCGGTTCCATACTACGAGTGGAAACGCACGCACACATAGACGCCTACTTGCGGAGATCTCAACTGTCTCAAGATCGATTTATGCCCAACGATCGATAATTTAGATTCAGAACAAAAGTATCAAGCATTATTTCCTCGTATTTCTTAATATTTTAGCCTGGAACTACGAAAGCTTGATCTTTCCCTGTTTACACAAAGCGAATTGGACAGAGTGGGGATAGAATGTGCATTCACTCCCTTGGTCCAAACCCCCTTTGAAACGAATGCCAGTCACGAGTGCGTTGCACCCGCTATAAGTGAAGTGTGTCTATGAGTGCGTGCGTATTCGAGGATTGTATTAAGCCGATCTTCTGTACCTATCTATTCTGTGGACTGGACCAGCGATCGTCAACATTCCTCGAATGAATGGAGCATTAATAAATCGAGAGGTCCCATTAACATCTAAGCGTAGATGTTGATCAAGATTTATGATAATGCTCGCGACAAGATTGAGACACACTTGCTTGTGTGGTTATGTAACGTTTAGATATTGTTTTCTAATGTACGTAAGTGTGTGTCCTGTGTTACGCAGTTTTGTATGGGACCGGATTTGAAGACATAGGCCTAAGTCTAATTTAATATCCTGTCTACGGTTGATCTGGTTATTGCATTATTTAAAGCAGACTAGCAGCACCCCGCGGTTTTTCCCGCATAAGTCTCGATCCCGTGGGAATATCGAGATAAAAGTATCTTATGTGTTAATTCAGGTTATAAACTATCAGTGTGCCAAATTTCATTCAAATCTGTTCAGTAGTTTTTGCATGAAAGGGTAACAAACATCCATCCATCTATCCTCACAAACTTTCGCGTTTATAATATCCGTTGGATGCCCCATCCATTGATGAAACTCCATATTATCCAGATGATATAAGATGCCTGACCTGACTGCCACGAAGGCCTTTTGGCTTTCACGACATTACCATCTTTGAGGGTAACATTTTTTTGTTATAACTTTTTAGGTGAAATGAGCACCAAGAAGTGATGATGGCGCACTCAGGCAGTCACACTACTAAACTTGCTGACTAAAGGTTCCCGCTCTAGGCACGACGCAGCGGCGCGGTGCGACTCTGGTGAAACAATTTCTATGAAAACTTCACGGAAATTATTCTACAGCTGTCGCGTCGCGCCTGTCCGCGGGAACCTTAGCTAACCATTTTTTTTTATTTTTTTTTTAAACTTTGCCCCACACTAAGAATTTCTTCTTGTATCGTGGGTGCGTTTACACACATAGCAACTCACATACACTAACACCCAGACCCGAAACAACTACTTGCAGATCATACAAATATTTGTTCCGTGATCGAACCCGTGACACGTTGCGCAGTAGTCGATCGCTCAGCCACTGCGCCAACCGTGTCGTGTGGTGGTGTCATTATTTTTGACACCACCTAATTTCTTAAAGTTCTTGTCAAACCCAGAAAATAAAGTATCGATAATATAGGTATTTTCTTACTGTAAGTAATTCCAAATCAGGTAGCAGTACCTCAGTCAAGATTATAAAACCTCCTTCATAAAAGATTAGTTTTTAATTTCACAGGCATTAATAAAGCTTAGAAGGCATTGAATATGTTTTAATTGTCCATAATACCACATCCGGCGGTGAACTGTAAATCAAAAGTGAAGGTGTATTAATACTGGCCACCTGTACTAGTTTAATTAAAAGGAATTGTTGTAATTACAGTAGTAATCTTGTTGTTCTATTCAGACCGTCTTTTGATTTAATTTCAACTAACGCAGAGATAAAAGCGGTATCGCAAAACTTCTTTGGCATAACTTAGAGTTAAACCAAAAACTGTATGCGCTTCGGTATTCTTCGTTTCGTAAGGTAAAATGTGTCGGTACTATTATCATAAAAAATCCGTCTTTTATGTATATAATTATTTCTAGTCCTCTTTTTCCGAATAGGGATGATGTCTGGGAAAAATAATGAAATTCTAATTAGTCCGTCAGTCACATAATTAAATAAGGGTTCGTGCTAATAAAAATGGTGACAAAAAAAATTTTTAAGTCCGTCTTTGAGATTTAAAAAAATATTAGACACGTATTTTTTGCTTTATCATATTATTAAAAAAATACTTAGATAAACCGCATTTTAAGTTGGGGAGTGAGGGTCGCTACGCCACTAGTGTGTATAAAATCTACATACTCGTGACGTAATGGCACATTTTTACCTCAATGCATCGCCGTAATCTTTAGACAACAAAAAAAAAATACGTGTCCAATATTTTTTATAATCTCAAAGACAGACTACAATTTTTTTTTGTCATTATTCCTATTATCACGAACCCTTTTTTCCGAAGAAAGCCGATGATTCCCGAAGCGCAAAATTTCTTGGGATATGTCTGCTGTTCATAAGTATATGCATAATCAGCCTGTAATGTTTCCTCTGGTGGGACTCAGGCCTTCTCTTTGTGAGAAGGTACATAACATAACATAGAATTACGCCTGTATTCTCCAAGAAGTAGACAGAGTGTACCTTTCGACAGTTATCTTTAATAACAGTGACATGTAATAACTAACAGGGCTGCCGAGTCTATGGCCATCAACCGAGCACGAAACAGGCACCTCTAACTACTAAGAAATTCCTAACGAATACCATTAAATCATCAAACTTTACGGCAATTGCTCAATTCTTGTTCAATTAAATCAGATCGTATCTAATTTCATCATTCTATGATTTATGGGACTAACAAAGTGACTTTAATTGACTGTCACCCATAAACCAGTTGTCTAGCCTACACTTACCTTTCAAATAAAATCTATTGTATGTAGCCTTGGAGATGTAATAGCTAAGAACGCTAGATTAACATTGCGCTCGTTACCTTTTTAGGGTCGTCAGAATTGTAAGAAGCTATAGAAATATATTCGTGAGAACTGGACTTCTTACGCATGACCTCGATGTTCAGAAATTAATGGTTTTATTTACTAATATACGTATAATTATATCTTTTATTGATATTCCAAATCTGGAAATTGCAGAGAAAAGGTGCGACACGACGCTGGTAATTGTTCTACCGTGATGTTTTCTTATAAAATGTTTTATTAGAGTTGCGTCGCGCCTGTTTGCAGGAGCCTTAATATATTGATGTAAGAGACAGTTATGTTACGTAAGAAAAGATTCAGACCTAAGAAAAAATGGGTGGATTGCGTGAAAGATGATGATTCGTAAAACTACTGAGATGACAGCTAACAGGGATGTTCGGCAGAAAAGACATGTCGTGCCACCTCTATATAAAATGGAAAATCGACATGAGAATGATGGGATATATCCCGTATATGTAACTTAATCATAACGCTGTACCACCATAGTAGAAACAAGAACAATCATCATTGAAAATTCCTCCCCTCTAAATCAATCTGCCTAGCCTTTTCCCAACTATGTTGGGGTCGGCTTCCAGTCTAACCAGATGCAGCTGAATACCAATATTTGACATAGAGCGACTGCCTATCTGACCTCCACAACCCAGTAACTGGGTAATAGATACCTCTTGATAAGACTGGTTGTCAGACTTTCGGGCTTCTGATGACTATAACTACTGTCTAAGATCCACGAATGACAGCCGAGACCAGCGGCTTAACGTGCTTTACGAGCCACACAGATGTCTCGGTATGTAAAGATGGTCACCCATCCACGGACCAACCCCGGCAAGCGTAGCATAACCTGTTGGATCGACCGGTGCGGCTGTTATTACTTAGCCACGAGCTAGCGAGCGAGCGTAGAAACAAGAACATAATCTCGAATCAGAAATACACAAATATACAACAAAATTCAAACTAGATGTGCCTACAACGACCGGCGACATCATAATCCTACATCTAAACTATACTATCAAACCTATCAATACGGGTACATCTACTGCGCTTGAATTAATGTGCGTCAAACTGACTACTGATATAGGAACAGGTGCGCTCATTGTTAATGATCTGATGCTTAGATCCGATCTGATTTGGATGACGTTTAGTTCGGAATAGAGTCGCCAGGTGCGTTGTTTTTGTTAGGATATTAGTGACGTTTAGCTGAAGTAGCAAGCTGTGTTTACTGTTAATACAGGTTGGTGTTTCGAAGTAAAAAGTTGATGTATGGAAAGAAGCGTTAATAAGAACAGCAGATGATTAGTTTTTTTTTTTTTGTCGGGTTTTTGTGACTTTTAACAGTACTTAGACTACGTTGCACAACTTTAATGTCTTTACTAAGGTTTACTAATGTTTGCCATAATTTAAAATACAATAATTTTATATACCATACTTGTATTTGCCATAATTTCATTAGAAATAACGCTTCAGTTACTTCAGTCTAGTGTTTAGGCTAGTTGTCTCAGACCCAGAGGTCCTGGATTCGATTCCCAGTGGGGACGAAACTTTCTGTTCGGTTTAGTTGGTGATGGGGCTTGTGCTAAGTCCACCTGGCTAGCTACCACCATATTATTTAAGTCTGTAGCCGTAAGAACAATATTAACAGCATCGTTGTTTTTCGGCAGTTAGAGGTAAGATAGAAGTTCCTCTGTGGTTGAGGATTCCGGGTGAAGCTCGGTTCTAATTTTGTCCTGATCATCACTTACCATCAGGTAATATGCAGGCCAAGAGATACCGGTTGAGGAAAAAAAAAACATCAGGAAATCAAAGATATTTCATCCTTTACAATCATTTTCTTTTATTCGATATAGTGTTTTTGCTACCTTTCAAAATAAACTTAATCTTCTTAGGTATAAATTTTCTTTATACACTTTTTTTTATAGAACGTTTATTTACAATCTAGACATACGAGTTCCCTGCCAGGGTTGCGAGTCTGTCCGAAAGGGATATCGTGGCCCCGGCACACAGGCAAAGGAAGGAACACGGGTGGGTTTTAGTCAGTAAAAGTCTGACACACCCTCCCGCTCCGCCCAGAGAGGGAGAAGTTATTTGATAATTTCCCACCCTCAAAAAAAAAAAAAAAGACTTGTTCTATTGCAAATTATTATTTACGCTTTTGCTAATCATTGTCCTACTTCCTAAGTTCCTACCTAAATCCTGGTCACACTACCCCGACCTCCTTATAGTAAGCTTTATCTCTTGTCCAAGAACAATGCAATAGTACATAACGTAGTATATATCGTCGCATTGTCTGAATTATGTTTTAATAAGCTACGTGCTCGGATTAAAGCGTACGGATGTAAATTGCCCTTAATATACTGCTGTTAAATGGCAGTTGGTCATTGTAAAGGTTGCAGTGTAATGCAGTAGCGGTTTAGGGAAATAGTTTATTAGCATGTGTTAAGGTGACAATACTTGTATTAATGATTGATTTTGTCATAATGTTTTATTACTTTACTAGCTACCCGCCCCGGCTTCGCACGGGTAGCACGATGTACTTATCTACGGCGCACCTACCTACCCTACCTACCTACCTTACCCACCCTATCCACCTACCTACCCTTCCTACCTACATACCTACCCTACCTACCTACGTACCTACATACATACCTATCTACCTACCTACCTACCCTCTTACCCTACCTACCTACCTATCCTACCTACCTACATACCTATCAACCTACCCTACCTCTGCTAAATTCACATTCATCACGCGCGAAGTTACAATAGTCGTTAAACATTACGTATACAATAGTCGATGTTTTGTGAACACACTTTTTTTTTTTGCGTCCGTACTAAAATTCTTTGATTAAGTAATTTGAAATTGTATGTGGTACGTACAGGTAATTTTTTAACGATAACTTTAGGCCTTTCGTAAAAATACTGTTATCTGAATTCAATTGAACAATTAAAAACAACCTCACGTTAGTAATTAAATCAACGAACACTTCTGAACAATAAAACGTTATTCTTAATCCAAATTCGGAATACCACTACCGAATTTAAAATTTCACGACTTCTGTTACGTAAATCGATTTGAACGCACTAAATACGAATCGATTGCTGAATCGAATCGTAATCGTAAATCGAATGAGAGTAGCTACCAAAGTGTAATGTCTGTTAATCAAGGTACAATGCTGCTTTCTAGCGATGTGGACAAAAGTAATTTCACTCGGATTGGGTTATTTATACGTATAGGCCGGTCGAACAGGTGTTCTTGTCGATATACAAGGTGTTGACTTTGTGTCATTATTTTTTATGGATAGATAAAAGTTAGTTTTGTTAAGTTACTGTCAATCTAATAGGCTTTATGCAGGACAGGGTAAACCTAGTGCAGAAGGTATGGAATTACTCGTGTTAATTTCTAAGAAAAGCTAAATGTTTTAGCTGTAATAAATAATCTGTAACCGTCGTATTTCTTTTAAAAAAACTTTTGTTTTTGCAATGGCTAATCTATCATTAGATGATTAATCTATCACTATTCTATCATTTTAATTTAAAACAATATCTTGTTTTAAATTTGGTTTAATAAGTAGGCACCTAAAAGAGTTATTAATTTAACAAACGCTTAGCTTATTTTAACAAAAACAACTGTTTAAAAAAACCTGCTATACTATTCATAAAAAGCTTTTATTCATTTAACCTATTTTTTTAAATAAATCTAAGCAGGCTGAGCAATAATAGCAGTTTCAGAGTGCTGCATTCTTCACGAAACCGTATTCTTTATTAAACCGCATTTTTTGTTAAATAGGTACTTTCTTAACAAATTTAAGCCATTTTAATGCTTAATCAGTGGAATTTTTTCAACATTCCGATGCCAAAAACACGAGAAACCTAATAACATACATAGATACGTGTTCCTTATAAAGAGTGTAATTATGTAAAATATTTCCAATGCATCTGTTTTGTACATATGTTTTAATTGGGTAGGTAGTGCACACAATTCCAAAATGCCTGTAATTGGTTTATTTGAAATAAATGCTTTGAGTTTGAGTTTTGCATGGAATATTTTTTATTTCAATAATTAAAATTGACCCTAACATAAAGTTATTTAATTCACGACCTCTTTTTCCCTTTAAAGGTTTTAGACTGCATTATTATTTATTAAAAGTTATAATAACAATGGATAATAAAACCCGCAAGAAAACATCAACCTGTATTCTGAACTTAGAAGACGCTCTCCGAAGCCCAGGGAATAGTTATTAATTTGGAATTTGTTACAGCCTATACTTAAGCCACTAGATACCGCAGTTAAGACTCTTGCGCATAAATATGAATACATCACACAATCGCCGAACGCATTATGTAGGTATAGGTACTTACTAAACTATACAGAGGTAATATGGAGGTAGTTTGGTAAAGATTACATTAAGTAGGTGTAAATCTGTGAACTTTGAGTAAATGTGGTCGTTTAAGTTTTTGGAGGTTTTTCTTTTTTTATTGTAATCTATAGGTACTGTCGAAGAAGTTCATATCAAACCACCGTAAGGACTATTCTTGCTTGCAGCGCTCGGCGGCTATAGAACCGGGCCGGTAACAGACGTGGTCATCGTGTTCAAGGGATATGGTACATATTTACAATATGTATACGTTTCCAGCGATGTGGACGAATACTTCGACGCCTAAGTGTACTTTTTTAGTTAGTAGTAGAGCATTCGTAGTGCAGTGATAGCCTAGTGGTGTGACCGTCGGACTGCCAAGTCATAGGTCTCGATTTCGAACCCAAGGCACGCACCTCTGACTTTTCGGATTCATGAGCGTATTGTATAATTATCACTTGCTTCAAAAACGGTGAAGGAAAACATCGTTAGGAAACCAGCATGCCTGAGAGATATTTCTCGACGGCATGTGAAGCCAAGTCAGAGGTCCATGGGCGGCTTTAAAACTCTGACACCAGGTTAGTCACTAACCACACGAAAAGAAGAAGTTAGTTAGTCTTTTAATTTAGTACCTATTGTAAATTGTTAGCTGTGTAAAAAATTGGAAAGTTATATTACGTGCAATACATATACATAATTAAAATTTAAATGTATGTTTGTAATGTCAAAATAACAGTTTTTTTTACTAAATACATATGAAAGTATACACGATACTTATAACAATTTTTTTCTGTCTGTCTGTTTGTGTCGGCTAATCTCTGAAACGGCTGGGCTGATCTTGACTTTCACTGGCGCATAGCTGATGTTATAAGGAGTAAGTTAGGCAACTTTTAATTTAGAAAAAGTAATAGGGGGTGAGCTTATTGCCACAAATACAGACTCCGGGCTGCTACCTGCGAATTTGAATTTAATTTATTGTAAAATTAAATTAAATTCTAATCAGTATGACATAATCTACCAAAAAGTAGCTAATTAATCAAAAACCAGTGTATTTAGTCTGCTTTCGATTCTGAAGAAACTAGTTTCAGGCTTTGAGTTATTATAATTACGCCTTGTAAAATGTAAAATGAATGGAAAAATAAGTTACCAAATAAATATAATTGATTGGCAAAAGTTGATTGGTGGTGATTGGTACCTATATGAATAATTCGAACATGATTTTTTCTTATCATATCTTTAGGACATTACCTACATATTAATAACACTCGTATAAATCTATTCTTAGCAGTTTAAGTTTTAGGCAAAAATATTCACAAGACAGAAAGAAGGATGAAATTAAAAGAATTTTAATTAAACCGCATAAACGATTAGGAATCTAAAATATTACCTTGATAATAGTTACCACTTAATCCTTTATAGTTTTCAAGAATCACCACTCAATATACAATGACCCCTGACTGTGAGTAATGTCTTGGTCAGCTCAGCTTTACTAAAAATGGTCATGGTATAAAATTCCGGTTCACACTCGGCGAGTTTTTTTAATTTATTTTTTATCTTAGACAATAGGTTTTTGTTTTACGAGGTCGATGGTCAGCTGTATGTTTAGAAGGAAAACGATAGTAAAATATCATAGCGGTTACTGAGAAACAAGTGTGACTAACGAGATCCAGTCATTGTTGCGGTCTCCGTAATGGACCAAATTCTTGAGAAATTTTTCTTCCTCCTACTTAAAATGTCTCGGAATTTTAGGTGATTGAGTTGAAGATCATAATGTCATGCGAAATTTGAAATTCCCAAATTGGTTGACAGTGGTGTAACGTATAGGTACAAGCAAAGAAGTTCATAATTAACCACCGGTAAGGCTTATTCTTGCTTGCAGCGCTCGGCGGCTATAGAACCGGGCCGGTAACAGATGTGGTCATCGTGTTCACAGGATTTTGTTTTCAAACTGGTAAGATACTTCTTCGATGGTGCATACACAACATCATGCCTTGTTTCCCCGAAGGGTTGGGCAGAGCTGTATCTTAGTAAACCCACATTTCGCCAGTTAAGTTTAAGTCGAGTCGGGCGAGCCTACTGCCATCAGCCGGGCACAAATCCAGACTCCGGGCTGCTACTTAGAAATTCCAGAAAAAAAAACTCAATTAAAATTACGAGTATCAGCAGTAGCGCTCGCGACCGCTGGACCAACGAGGCAGTCCTATTGGTATAGTGTTCCTATATTCCGCCAGTTATTTTAAAATTCTTGCCTGATCCTATTGCAATTGGCACAAATTAATACAGATGGTACACTCCGCAAAATCATTCAAATAAAAAGCCGCCAAGTGCGAGTCGGACTCGCCCATGAAGGGTTCCGTAGCAGCAAGTGTAAATTGCGGTTTACGATTTATGACGTTTAAAAAAAAACACTTCCTAGATCTCGTTCAAACCAATTTTCGGTGGAAGTTTACATGGTAATGTACATCATATATTTTTTTTTAGTTTTATCATTCTCTTATTTTAGAAGTTACAGGGGGGGGGTACACATTTTACCACTTTGGAGGTGTCTCTCGCGCAAACTATTCAGTTTAGAAAAAAATGATATTAGAAACCTCGATATCATTTTTGAAGACCTATCTATAGATACACCACACGTATGTATGGGTTTAAAAAAAAATTGAGTTTCAGTTCTAAGTATGGGGGACCCCCAAAATTTATTGTCTTTTTTCTATTTTTGTGTGAAAATCTTAATGCGGTTCACAGAATACATCTACTTACCAAGTTTCAACAGTATAGCTCTTATAGTTTCGGAAAAAAAAAAGCTGTGACATACGGACGGACAGACAGACATGACGAATCCATGAGGGTTCCGTTTTTTGCCATTTGGCTACGGAACCCTAAAAATCGACTCTTGACACGACACAATAAAGTGCAATTCAGGTTGCACAGCGCTAATTACCTATAGTTATATGAACCTAGAAGTTGCCTCTCTTTTTACAAGCCCTTGCCCAACAAGACTAGCCTGCCGCGTACTTGCAGCTTCGTGCGCCTTCTGTGCCATTCTGTAGCTTTACTGAGAATTTAGTAGCGAGAAAACCCAAGAATAACTTTTTATCTTTCTAAACATCTTTGAATATTGTTTTCAAAAGTACCAATATATCCATAAAAGGTACTGCTATAAATGCAACGTCAGTAATCTTGCACACTTCACACATATCCGGCACTACGTTATGCAGGCATACTACTAATTACCGAGGCGTTCGCGCGATGGGATAACAGCCTGTCTTCTCAGACACTTTAACCATGTTTGCACTTTTTAAACTTGTCTTGTTAACTCTGTAGTAGCGAGCTTCGAATGCTACAAGAAAATTTTCTATCAAGCCGTAAAAGTTTAGGTAATCAAAAGGGAAATCCATTTCATTATGTTGTCAATAACCATCATTAGAATTGCGAAAAACCTATTTATTTTAATGATTGATTAGTATTTTCCGATTACTTGCACTAATTGCCCTATTTATAGAAAAAAACACACAGGATACGTCACATAGTCAGTAATTACAATCATTACAAAACGAACAAAAAGCTAAATAATTTTCCTTTTACCCAACACTTTCCCCAAGACGTAATTCTCCATGAATCATAACGATAATTAACTGACTACCTGTGTTAGAAAATCCACAAAGATTCCAGTTGCGTACCTACTGGTTTGCTTGAGAAAAATCTTGCTCCACGCAGTGTCGTAATCACAAAGGAAATGGTCTAAGCCTGACTTGCGCAAGCGCGTAACTCGGATGTTGACGATTACTGCACTGCCGCGGGTGTTTGCAAGTCTAGTTACTGGAGTGTTTGAACGGGGCATTGTTGGGCTGATTTACGAGGTTGTTGCGAAATTGTTTTGTAACAAAAAATTCTAAAAATATACTGTCAAGTGTTATTGTATTAAAATTTAACATTGCTAATATTTTTTTAACAACGATTTGGGGATTATTTTTTAGAAGAATAAAACATTAATAAACGAAAACATCACTTTGTTTTTCTGTACTTTACCATTATTATCTAAATACCTTTCAGATCGTCACATTACGTTGCCGTCCAAGAAATAAGGGAGTAAACAAGACCTAATGTGTCGCAATCTAACAACCTAACACAACTTTGTATAATTGCAAGAGGCATTTTGAGCTCTACATATCATTGGAGTTGCAAATATTCCTAGCTCGTAAAGGTAAACGAGCTTGAAGTTAAGCTCTATAAGTCGAAATTACGAAAATCCACAGAGCCCGGTTTTAAAACTCAATCCGAGCGAAACACGCCGTTAAATTTAGATTAAACCATTAACTTCTTCACGGTAATATGTGAGAGAACTAGACACGCCTTATGTCACAAACTGGGGACATTCACAAACGAGCTAACTCTGTAAGCTATGAATAAAATTCTAATTAATTCATTATACCGTCTTTAAATACGAGTCACAGATAATGACGTGTTTCAATCGTGATCCACTACAATGTAAGTGCCGTTGAGGCGAGTGGTCAAGCGAGTTAACTGGAACGGTGTGAACGAGGCTCTGTGAAAGTGGACAGGGGAGTAGCACGGATAATTTCTATGAAAATGTGTTCTTAGGCCGCACAATTGATAGAAAATTGCTGGTAAGAGTTGCTTGTATGCGGCAGTTGCTCGTAGGTGACAGTTACCGTTTTTTACCTGGAACAAAGGAGGAAAACGGGAATTAGTGTTGTCATTACGCTTAGCAATTAGGATATACCGTTATTGTTGGATACAAAAGGAAAATTAAGTACTATGGTTGGAACAGGGTGTACTTTCCTTCTTGTTCTAAACATATTTGCAGTAGCGATGTCAAGACAGAGAAGATTGGCATCGTAATCCCAGTTTAACTATGTGTCATTTCTATTTAGACAAGCTTTTTATACAGATTAATTTAGTACCAGTCTAAAAGCTATTCAAACTAACGCTAACCACAGATTAATACCTACAGATGGTTCACTCCGCAAAACCATTTAAATAAAAATCGACTCTTGCTACGACCCAATAAAGTGCAATTCAGGTCGCACAGCGCTAATTACCCACAGTTATATTCACCTAGAAGTGGCCTCTCTTTCTATCCCGGAACTCTACTTCTGACTGCGTTAGCCCAGGTTCGCACGGGTTATTTTTCGTGCACTGGATTTTCAAAGTTCTGCTCAGCGCCGAGAGTTGAAAACCCAACAGTGTGTTTTTTCAAAGTGCTGGGACGTGTGTGCATCCCAGCGCATTGGATTCTCAACGGTCGGCGCAACAACGTAAAATCCCGTCGCGATATTTTACGTCCATGTGAACGTGGGCTTACGCTCACTGAATTGGCCCGACAAGACGAGCGCGCCGTGTACTTGTAGCTTCATACCTAAAATGCTGAGTGCGTCTTCTGTTCTATTCTGTGCGCTAACTAATTTCCTAATGTCGTCTTGAAGTAGGTGACTAAAGTATTACAATAAAAAAGTTCAGACGATTTCACATGCCGATACCATTTCTTGCCTATAGTTAATTCATTACATATGACAATAAAAAGACAAAAAGCGGGCCAAGTCCCGGCCATTCAAGTGTCGTAAAAAAAACATTATAAAGTATTATATATATAAAAAAGTTAGCGGTAGATTGACATCTGTCCGTCCGGGCTGCCTCATACGCTCGGTTGGGCAAAATCGAGTATTACAATTAAATTAAAAATCACTCACGTGTACCACTGATAAGTTTTGTAGCGACAGCAAAAAAAATGTCAACCAGCAAGTTTTTGAATTGTTTGTTTTTCGAAGCTCGTTTGCGGGGGGGGACTTGACAAAAGAATTTGTTACCTATATTATTTTTCCAGTGCTAATTACCATTTATTTGTTATTTTTAAATTAAACAAGTTGGTAGGTTATATTGTAAGTGATTTAATAAAGATTATCAGCTTCTAAAGATTGTTGTACCTACAAGGTTTAAATGTTGTAAAATTATACAAAATCTGTAATCCGACTCCCACTTGCCACGTTCCACTTATTACAATGTTTGCACGACAATTTTACGCATTCCGTCATCGAGCTGTCAAATCGTTTCCCGCCATTTTTATTTTAAGTTTTATGGCCTTTTGCTACTTAAATGTAGTCATAAATCAAATGTGATTTTTATGGTGATTAATGTTGTTCTAAAGCTTTCTGGCCTATTTTCGTTTAACAGCTGTGTTTGGTATCTTAGGGGACATCTTTATAAATAATAGGATTAAATACCGTTTCAATTAGGGTTTTAGGCATAGGATTTTCCGCTTTAGATCAACTTTTAATGTGTTTATTGTGACGAATAAGGAGTGTAACGTATAATCCTTATGTTTTGTATTATTTAAGGTTGGCTTATTTAAATAAGACACTTTGAAAATTAATATTTTGGACAAAAGCTTCTCATAAATGTTTATTTTGGAAGGCGTCTGTCTAACCGTGTAAATTAAATCATTACTTTTTATATTACCTAGTGCGCTAATTTATTTTTTCTGGTTGTTAAACGAGCCTTATGAGAAAAATAAAGACGGTAATAAAATGATAAATGATATTTACTCATTTCTGTAAATTGGTTTAAAAAAAAAAAACACTTATTTTAAAACCGTGTTTGAAGAATAATATTTTATTTTTATTTTACCCGGCTAATAGGTATTTTATTTTTATTTATTTTATTTTATAAACTTCCTCTGCTAACCCTACTTAAGCAACATAATTAATGGTAGAATGATTCAATTGAATCCGCGGTATGCGTGAGTTTCCACTCATTGTGGCTTTGCTTTCTACACACCTCCACGACTATAGCAAGGTGTCACATTGCCCACCATTGCCCAACTAAGTCCAACGCTGGTATTGATAGATAGTGACAGACGAACTGGAATGCCGAAGGCTATATTGTTTTAATTTATATTGTTAATTAGATTTTTGAAGATAGATGGCATTTTTTGATTAGTTTAATTTTTGTTGATAGTTTTTTGATCAGTCGGTAGTCAATATGACTGTGTGTGTTAATCCACAAAACTGGTGAGGTCCAGCCGGGGTACCTACATGACATTTTTGCTGGGTAAAACGTTTCCTGGTGGCCGTCTTCAGGGAATGTGGAATAGCTCAGGAATCTCCATTGGAAAGCTTTGCCCATGATGACCAATGCTTACCTACATAGTAAATATTAGGTCTTACCTTGCTGGCCGATGTTCTTTTCCGGCCCTAAACACCTCTAGGATAGTGAATTGTCAAAGAATGGCTGTAGATTAAGAAGTAGATAGGTACTATCTCGGACTCTCCCGCCTGACCACTTTTCGACCTTATTGGCTAAGCAATAAGGTCGAAAAGTGGTCAGACGCCAGTGTCCGCGATGGTAAGTACCTAGCACTAGTAGTTTATACTAAACGAGCTTGTTCCGCGAAATTTCGCGGAGTCGAGATTTTTTATTAATATTTAGTTCATTAAATATCCGTCCTATTTTGTGATCATACCTTTGTCACATCTTTTGCAAGAAGATTTGAAACGGCTATTACTTTGCCAGAAACTTCAAAGTAACCTGCACTTAATAAGAAACTTATAGACAGAGGAACTTGCCTCAACTTATGAGCAATAGACGAGCAACAGGCTACATAGTAATTATCCATCATTATACTTTTACTAGTGGCTATACTCTGAATACAGCTTGCACTATAAAACGGTAAGGAAAAGCAGTTGATACGTTATTATAGTAGGTTCCACTTTTTCTTGGGTAAATTGGAAAAGCTAGACTTGTTAGCCAAGCCTTTAGGCAAATACAGGGTTGGATAATATTTTCCTCTATTATTAACTAGCAGCACCCCGCGGTTTCACCCGCATAAGTCTCAATCCCGTGGGAATATCGGGATAAAAATTATCCTATGTCCTAACCCAGGCCATGGTCTACCCATGTGCCAAATTCTATCCAAATCCGTTCAGCTGTTTTAGCGTGAAAGGGTAACAAACAAACATCACTTTTGCATTTATAATATTAAGTTTAGTTTATGATTCTCGAGCAAGCGTGGTGATCAATGCTCGTGCCTTCTCTGTACGAGAAGAGGCCTTTGCCCTGCAGTGGGACGGTAACGGTCTGGTATTATTAGGATTCTCCGAGCTATTTCTTGGCAGAGAAGAACAACGGCATGTCCCAGAACCAAAAATTCTAAATCTTGGTGGATTACAGCCCACTCCCTCTCGAAGAGAGGAGGCCTATGTCAACCTGGAAACATGATTGTGCATGATACGCCTTGGAAATACTAGTTTTCAGGCTTTCGGGCTTCCGAGATTCTTTGAAAAGTGATGATTCACTATTCAGTCAAATAACAGATTTAAAACAAAATCAGAAGTGTGCAACCCTACCTACTGTTTTAATCACAATTTCGTGAAAGTTAGATTCTCAAATATATCTATTTTTAGAAAGATCGAATGCTCATCAAGATCTATCTGAATATTTTTAACCAACCAGTTTTGAATCTTGGTCTATATGCAACTCAAACTCAAACTCAAAACTCAAAGCATTTATTTCAATTAAACCATTTACAGGCACTTTTGAATTGTCAAGGAATCGGTCAGTCAGAAATATGAAGCTAGTTGCCTAAGCTTAAACCTTAAAGATGTGTCCAAACATTGAACGGCAATCGTGCGCGGCTGCCGCGCTGTGTTTGGACGATGCCGCGCGCGAACAATTTTAGGAAACATTCGTTACTAATTGTGTCTGGACGTATTTCTCCGGACATATTAAAGGCTAGGCAGATTGATATTGCGAACTGAAATGCGCAGCGTGTCTCGGATGTGCCGCGATATACTGCCCCGCAAACATTTGTCGGTTTGGTCCTAACTAGAGCGCGGCAGAAATGTGTCCTGCAAACGCCGCGTGTTGCTGTTCTTGCCGCTCAATATTTGGACACACCTTAACAAAATAGGCAAAAATTTTTTTCCCAATATTTACGACTTAACAGTAACCGGTAGCAGACATTCTTTCTCACGCAAATTATGTAAAATAAATTCAATAAATGTTTCGTAACATCAACTTAATTAACGTAGATGAAGTTCCAATCAACAACGTTTTTTTATGGGTACGAGAAAAATTTGTTACACCATAAACATTGTTCACTTTTTAATTTTATTACTATGTGCTCTGTCAATCATGTGGAGCCATTAAACCGATATACTATGTAGTCTTAGTTATTAAAATACTTTCAACAAAATCATTCCCGAAGGCGAAACGGCAATGTAGTGTAATAGTGATGGTCGATGAGTTAGTTGAATGTGTGCTTGCTTGCTTCGTCGATTTGTTTTAGTTATTAGACGAGACAATTTGGACGTTTAATGCGTCTATTTTTGAGATCGCTGAATTATTTTTTACTAGCTGCGCCCCGCGATTTCATCCGCATCTCGATCCCGTGGGAATATCGGGATAAAAAGTGTCATATGTCCTAACCCAGGTCATGGACTACCCATGTGCCAAATTTCATCCAAATCCGTTCAGCCGTTTTAGCGTGAAAGCGTAACAAACAATTTTTTTTTTCGCATTATAACATTATATAGTTAGGATTCAGAATAATTACTAATCTTTTCTCTTCTAACTAACCAGCAGTTCACTGCTGGACATAGGCCGCTCCCAAGCTGCACCACCACACCCTGTCCTCCACCTTCTGCATCCAGTCTGTTCCAACCACCTTTTTAAGGTGGGTGCCCGGTTCATTTAGCTGGGGGTCGTCCCACACTATGCTACGCTACTTAATTTTAGATCTAAATAATCTTAAAACTATATACACATATATAATAATAGACACGGACGAACGGATCGGAACGGTGAAGGAAAACATCGTGAGGAAACCGGATGCCTGAGAGATATTTCTTGACGGCATGTGAAGCCAAGTCAGAGGCCCATGGGCGGCTTTAAAACTCTGACACCAGGTTAGTTACTAACCACACGAAAAGAAGAAGAAGATTATAGACACAATAATGATTCTTTCAATCACAAAAGACTTCTATCAACCCATAAAAACTGCAATCAACAGAACATTCGATAAAATCGATCCTTATTCGATAGTATCAAACAAAAGCCGACTATCGACCAGTAGGCGGCACAACACTAATGAAAGCCGTTATACTATCTAATCACTAACGCTGTAAAAGCTATAATTTTGCAAATTGCCGCCACACATTGACGAAATAACTTTATAGGTAGCGAACATTATGAAAGTAATTACACTTGTATACTACATACGGGTTGCTGTACATGTACGTATAGATAGATACTAGATAGTAAACTTCAGCACATATGTAGTTATTATCTTCGTAATTATAAATCTGAAGAGATCCTTTTTGAGTGTCGTGTTTAAAAGAGCTCAAAAGAATTAATTTGTAAACTGAAGGTGCTGACTGATAACTTTTGAATCCGTCTTTCCTAAACTATACTGACTGATTGATTTTTCCAGACCCTCCAGCGTAAATATTTTCCGCCTGTTATTAAAAAAAATCATACAAAAGTTGAAACACTAGGGCCATGGGGTCCGAGTGCCCACTTAGTATTTCAAGACATCGCAAAGCGGTTGGTCGACTCTTCATGTGACCAGAAGGCTGGCCTATTCTTCGACCAGAGAATCAGCATTGCCATACAACGTGGCAATGCTGCCAGCCTTTTGGGTACTTTTCCTGTTGACAACGATGCGGACGAATTTTTTGATGCCCTATTATTGTTCCCCCCCCCACCCCCCACCCCTTTCTTATATACTTGTACAAAAGTGGAATACTTACACGGTCAAAATGTATGGAACAGCAGTTTTTTTTTGTAATAACCGATGGAAATTTTCTACGCTGCTGTTCTAGAATCTTATTGTGCTGAATTTATGATACAAGTCTTAGCTTCGATGTCCCTTAAAACCGTGTATAACATCTAATTCACACTTCGTTCTAGAGATATTATTGTTAATCTTGAGTTCTGTCTTACCAATGAAAAGTTATATGCTATAAAGGTCAACTGTTTGGAGGCTGTTGGAACCTCAGCTACTGTTTGGAGGCTGTCGCAACCACATGCTATGAAGTTTCGAGATCTCTAGTGGAAAGTACGGTCAGTAAATATACCTACTGTTCATATTACTTGATCTGTACTGTGGCACCACACTTTACATTACCTACCAATTTGCAGCTAGCAAAGAGACAATGCGTTGATGCAATCTAAGCATTAGTTTCTTTTTATCTTCAAGACACATCAAACAAAACGGTTCATTGGTATTGATTACGTATGGCGAGCATTTTGGTGAATGCTCACCACAGTATTAATTTCGCGACGGTAGTTCGAATCAAACTGTGTTACACGCTATCAAGTTACATCCTCCATTCACACATAATCGAAGAATCCAGATGCTGCTTACATAAAAAGTTTTATATGTTTGCTAATTTATAATTACAGTAACAGAGGTCAACGAAAGTACCGTAGAGTTATTAACACAACTAAAATTCAAATCGAAAACTAAAATAATCGTTCGCGTTACACCGTATAGGCGGGTCGAAGAGCCAAGCAACGATGCTTCGGGGGCCACGCTTATTGATATTTTGATATAAATTACCTATACAATAGAAAGTTATCTTAAATCATAACTGCGATATAGTAATTTGGGCGTCCCAAGAATACATTTAATTCTCCATTTCTAATTGAAACAATACGAATGGTGGTCATAAATTGTAAAAACTGTCTGATAGTATAATTGACCTGCCTAGGACCGCGTTGGTGGTCAAAATGATAGATGATAATGTTGTGATACGATTATACTAAACAGTTTTAATTTCTATTACATGTGTATCAGTTGGTATGATCTGATGATGAAATGATATACATCTGATGATGGTAACTTTCACTTCGCCTGTTGATTAGGTAATATTTGAATATTCGATCAATAAAGTTTACTTCCCCAATTTTGTTGGTATTTTCATCACAGTATCGTAAAAGCTTCAGTGAAACAACAGGCTTGTATTTATAATGGAACAGCTGAGGCATTACCTGCACAGACACAAAGCTTGAAAATGCAAACGTATTATGAGTTTATGACACAGTATAGGAATTTTCTGGTAGAAGCAGAATCTTTTTTCTATCAAAAACAACTAAGTACATAAAAACCTAAGTACTTAAGTAGGTAGAGTCTGCTTAAACTTGAGACATCTAGAACAAACCGTCTGACAAACTTCCGTTCAACCTTTTGTCTCCCACACTTTCATAAAACCTCATCAATCAACCTAAATACACACACACACACTCACACACAAACACACTACACAATTAACTTTTTCGAAATGTCAATAACTGTTACTGTATACAATAGTAAGCCGTCAAAGACCATCGAATTAATCCCTGACTACCTGCAGAACTACCAATTTGTAACCATGATTGATAGTAATCCCTTAATCCGAGTGTCTGTCTGTCCTAAAAACTTACTGTTCTGGCTTGTGACGGTGATTTGACGCCTTGATTGGCCGCAAGTCGTTAATTGAAGATATGTTTGAATAAGTGGTAGGGAGAAATGTATGTCTTTATTGTGCTTGACTTCTGAAGTGCTGGGGAGATTATGCACTGTGCTTTGGTCGACAAAAAAGAAGGCTGTTTTTTGTTCCAACTTGCACAATGGCACGTAGAAAAGTTGTATCGTCAATTATTAAACCGTAAATTGAATCGAAGTAATAGGTAATCTTAAAACGGCTGTCAATCTTGCAGAAGTTTGCCTCTTAGTTGCAAAAGTAAGTTAAAAAGAGTGTACTTCTTAAGGGCAGTTATGGTACACCCCTAAAGGAGTTCACTCCTTAAAAAGGGTCTCCGATACTTTCAATTGCAATCGCAATCTATTGCAATTGTAGTGATACATATTGTCAATCGCTTCAATTGCATTTGGTAGACGATCAATGTGTGTCACAACCACGTAAAAATGGATAGTTGCAATTGATCGTTTCGGGTACCCTTAAAAGGTGGGACCTTTTAGGTATTCTTTTAAGATTTTAGAACAAAAACTCTAAGAAACCACCGTCATATTAACAAACATTTCTACGGAATCTCTTTTCATCTAAACGTTTTCCAACCTCAACGCTCATCCACAATCATTATACACATCGGAATACTAATTAATAACTCGTAAGACAGGTGTATCTTAAACTCAAATAAACTTCTCCAATAACAAAAAATATAATTTGCGATTATGTTACAGCGCTTACTACTTTTATTTATTAACATTTTTTAGTATTATAATTTTAATACTCAACAGTTGGCGTAAAAAACGATTTTTAGACCGTCTAGACAAAAATGACAGGTTATTACATGAATTACAACTATGATCATGTGCATATGCGGTCATAAATAATTATTAACGGTAATATTAAGTGTGGTTGAACTAAATTTTATTACTTTAAGTAATTGCTGCGAATAAAACCACTGTTAGTAGCGAACTAGCGATACGTTTTGTACGTTTTTAATGTTAAAAAATAAATATTATAATCTTTATCTTCGTAGGTTTACAATAAATGGAGTTCCGATGACATAGATACTTAAGTTATAAATGCTAACTGCTAATGCAGTCAGAAACGGATATTTTTTACAATTTATTGTGTCTGATAATTACTGAAATGATTTGATCCAAGCTGAATTAGGAACCGTTTACGAAGGTATAAATAAAACAGTTTTCTATATCTAGGCAGGGAAGTATATTATAAGCTAATAGGTTACAATATTTTGATGTAGCATAAATTTGAAAATTTTCATTCATTCATTTCAATTTTACGAATGTATTTGGTTATATGACTTTACAAGTTATTGCATTTTCGTAAAGTTAATTTTCACCTAAAACAGTAATAAAGAATGTCGATTTTGAAGGCGCACTCAGTTCGGATGGGGATCGGTTTTACGAATTTTGCCGATGCTACTTCTAAGTTGAGTCTTACTGTATCTAAACGAAAAGTTTGCGAAGACCAGATGTTGCGAAAGTGTATTTGGAAAAGACATAAAAGTATCTGTTCCTTTTTTTAGTTATCTTTGAGTCATTCATACCCTGAACAGCAGGCTATTTCGAAGATAAAATAATAACGGTTACTTTCTAGTTAGTCATTGGATCCCAGCTACGCAAGCATACAATAAATGATTCATGTTCTTTGGTTTGTTTTTGATACAAACCACTTTAAAGTAAAACGTATATAGTTTTAAAATTAAAACAGTTCAAACTCCCATGATAATTAATTGTATTCATTTTAAAACACTTTCACGTCCACCGTTAAAACTCTATTTGCGCGTTGATCAATAACGCAGTGACCATCGCACTCAATGCAATATTTACTCATGTAAACTTACACCGTAATGTAAACAAAACCTCGACATCATACTTTAAAATATTCGAATAATTTAATCGTTCGCTTGTCAATTAAAAAGCCTTAAGCATCGATCTTTAAATCGATACACGTAGGAATCGATGTATCGAGTCGAAGGCCCCATGCATCTTTCTAAAGTGTCATTTGATTTTTATCGGCAGAGATAAGGTTGATGACATTATTTTTTTAACGTTAACAGTGACATTTGACCTGAGATGCGTGTGAGTCTTTGTTTGAGGGACTGTGTCTGTTTTTGTTTTGTTTATTTTTTAAGAATATCTTTTGTTGAAGTTGATTTTGGAAAGGTGAGGTTATTACACGTCTTTTCTTTTAATTTTTAAAGAAAAGTTGAAAGCTATTATTTTGTGTAAGTAGGTATCATACTCGTATTTTAGAGGGGCTTAACAGTCGCACGAGTCAATCATCTTAATAAGCAACGCTTGCCGAGGTCGGTCTGTGGATGGGTGAGCTGTCGTCTTCGTTTTCGTTTCTGGAGCGTTCAGCTGTATCTGGTTAGACTGGAAGCCGACCCCAACATACTTGGGACAATGTTATCATATTTTACATTCATCACTTATGTTAAGATTAAAACTAATGAAATTCTGACTGTCGGGGTCTAAAATACACTATTTCAACTACCAATAAAACAATCTAATAAAACTCAGCCTAATATTGTTTATAACAAAACCCACTGTTAAAAAACATTTTCATTTCACAAAACATTTTCTTTCCATTATTTTAAATCATATTAACAGGATGTTACACATATAAATTACATGTTTTTAATAAAACTAATCGAGTTTGTCATTGTGTGACGTTGATATTTCCCGGATGCGAGACTTGCGTAATTGTTACAATCTGTGTGTAATAAAGTGATGAAAAATTTTGTGCTAAACGATTATAAATATGACATTATTTTTTAAAGAAATATAAATAATGTGACAGTTTTTTATACAGGGTATAATACAACTACAATAACTGTTTGGAACTTCTCGCATGTTATACTCCACACACTTGGCGAATGAGAGCTAGACCGAAAAAAGTGTAACATGACACCTTTGTAACGTAACAAAAGTGTCGTGATGGTCAAAATTTCCTTTCGCATTTGCACAGTGTGTAACACACTGTGCAAATGCGAAAGGAAATTCGTTCCGGGTATCCCACGACTTCTCTCGACTGTTTTAATTCAACTTTATCAAAAGAATAATCTTCATGACGAAGATTATTCGAGATTCATGATGATAAGAGCCTGTGAAACTGAGCTGGCGCTGTCTTTCAAACTGGTACGAAATTAAAGTAACAGGATTGTAAAAGCTTGCTTCTTTGAAAAAAAAACAACCTGTATCACGTATATAAAAAAAAAACGCTCTGTAAGAAAACATAATAATAAAGAAGCAAATCAACAGTCAAGATTATTCCAATAATCTTGTTAAATCGTTCACAACGTATAAAAAAATCTAACATTTATACAACATTTTATATTTATTTCAATTTCCCGAAAACTTGGCTACAAATGGTTATAAATATCTAAAATATGGCCGATTATGTAGAGAAGGTGCTTTTCAACAATGTAGCGAGCGAATAGAGTCATCTCTACATTTATTTCGGTTACGGTTTTGAATAAATTAAAGTCTTTTTTTTTAATAAATATTTTCCCACAAAGTGTCGTGGAATGTGTATAAGTAATGCGTATTGTTCTGAATCTAGAGTTACGTTTAGTAGAGTCTGGTAGAGCTGTTAGTCAAGATGACTTGTGTGAGTAAATTGTAGAGAAAGTTCGATACCCAGAATATTAAATGTTAAAATATCTGTATTTGTTGTAAAGAGTAAGCTTTGTAGAGACATTCAAAGTTGACTTCAAATTGTGATTTCACAAGCTTATTGTAGAGCTCGTGGCTAAGTAACAACAGCCGCACTGGTCGATCCATCAGGTTAAGCTACGCTTGCCGGGGTTGGTCAGTGGATGGGTGACCATCTTTACATACCGAGTCTCCTCCGTGCCTCGGAAAGCACGTTAAGCCGTTGGTCCCGGCTGTCATTCGTGGATCTTTGACAGTCGTTACGAGTCGTCAGAAGCCCGAAAGTCTGACACCAGTCTTACCAAGGGGTATCGTATTACCCAGTTACTGGGTTGTGGAGGTCAGATAGGCAGTCGTTCCATGTAAAATACTGTAATACTAATATTATTGGGAAAAGGCTAGGCAGATTGATGATTGTACATTTCTGCCTAGTACCTTTTACATTGTTAGTTCTATGAACCTCTTGACTACATAACAGTATTCTATTGAGCTTTCCTATAGAGCTTTTTAACTATGACTAAAATTATTCCATTAATTCCCTAACCGTATTTCATCAGTTTCTTTACGAGGCTCTAAGAATGTGTTGACGATGGCATTGTATTCAAAAGATCCTTCGTTGTTTAGGTAGCCAATGTGAAGATTGTAAAGTCTATGGATAAACCCAGCAATTTTGATGCCATAGCACAAAATAAATTTCTTACTAAAACATTGATTAAATGCAAGAATGAACAATAACAGTAATTAAAGTTACTAGGCCTTGAAAGATGTGATATTAAAACAAAAGTCGATCGAGGCCAAAATATAATGGGAGGTTGTTCATTGTCAACCAGTCCAAATAATAAGTAGGTGATGAAACCCTTACACACTAAGTACATGAATAGTATAATTTTAACTACTAAAATCAACGCCGCCTTGATTTACGGTCAATTTTAGACAGGCACTATAACTCTGTTATTAAAAGTTAACAAGAGAAACTAGAATCCCATACAGTTACAATACAAGCTAAGACCAAACCAGTGTAAGCTGAGCGGCATTATAAAGAATATGAAAGGACTTTGTAGGTCAAAAGTGCGTGGTCATAATTCTTTAGCCACCGGTATAAATTGATCTCCAGCGTAGATATCATTGTATGTTAGGAAGAGGTCTCAGTTAAATTGTAGGTGTACCGCAAGGAGTAATGTTATGCGGTAATGTTAAATCTAAGTTTATAACTGAATCTTCATTTACAGTGAGCTCCGGATGGCATAAAGGTACTTCGCTCTATGGAGATGGCATTATTTTATGATGCTTAATTAATATCATTATGGCCAATTATCGTTTTGTAGTTAATGAGATAATTTTATTGAGGCTTTTTAATTAGTGCACAATTCTGTACATTTTATGGTATTGCTTTTCTCGTTAATTGATTCAATAAATGATAATTGGTGAAAATTACTTGGTTACCAACTTATGTAGTCTGGTTGATAAAAATGTAAATTATCCTAATTATGATGCAACAGATGATCACATGCCAATTAGCTTCTGCCTAATTTAATATGCCAATATTAAATTAGGAAGAAGCTAATTTATTTGACAGTATAGAAATCTATGATGAAATTATTGTCAAAGTCCGCCATCAATATAGAAATATTCATAGGAAAGATGGAAGGTTTAACAATAACAGTACCACAAAACATCTGTCATACCTTCACGACAATTTCAGAATTGAAGTTCATCCTAATGAAGCCCACACGCCACATCCATCATAATCAAATCAAGTTATCAACCACCAACTAGAGAAACAATTTGTGCACAGCAAATGTTCCAAATTGGCTTGTTGGCTAGTTGAGAAACAGGTGGCTGCCGTGGTCCATTACCATTGTAAATGTTACTGCAATTTTCTTGCTTCCTTGTCCATCAGAAAACTTATTACGTCTGTGATTCTGTGCTTTGAGTATGTTAGAAAACTTACTGTAATTTCTTGCGTTGGAATTCTGTGCTTTCTTGAAAAGTAGGATTGTATTAATTTTGATGGTAGTTTCATAGGGGTCATTATTGTTGGGAGATTGTTCATTGTTGATAACATTACGATGATCTAATTCGGCTATTATAACTTTAATATGTTTTGCATTAACAGACAGTGCCAGATTACACATACCAACAATTTCTTTTTACTAGTGTTCCCCCACAGATTTCTTTCCTTGCTTTCCTCAATGAGTTTTATGATTAACATGTGTTTTCCCGGATCCTTCACTTACAATAAATTCTTCAAATATTGCTTTGTCATTTGAAGTTGTTTTTATATCTGGTTCTGTTGCAAAGTCGCACTGCGCTTCCAGTCTAACCCCTGCCTTACAGTCAACTTGGTTTGGATCGTAATCAATATTTCTATTACCTGTATCCGCTTGTTAGGATCCTCTTCATTTAGCTCACATCCGCCGCTTACTTTATACTTCTACTATTGTATCTCATAACTTTTGTTTGTAATGAGCGCTAATATGAGCTTTCGTTAGGGGAAGATATTTTAGAATTTTTATGTTATTGATTTACGTAGGTAGATAAGCCATTAAGGTTTTAGAAATGTCGATTGTATGAAAGTAAAAAAACCCCATTTAAAATCTTACTTAGTATGCCTTGAAGAACTATATTGCCGTCAAGTTACCTTAGACCATTGTCCATTGTTAGGAGAGGTCTGATCAGCATTTGACGATTAAGGCTGTTTTGAGATGATGTCTATTGACGGATGCCTGTGTTATTATGATCAATTTGCTATAGTACTAAGTAGAGCATATGGAGAAGTATCTATAGCTAGATGTATATAATAGTCGCCTACTCTCTTTACGTCAGAAAGATTGTTATCAAGAACAGAATCTCAAGTAATGAGACACAGACGTGGGCGAACCTACATTTAACTTTTCTTATTTAAGCTATTTTCATTACTTTTTAGTCATCATTATTCTCATCAGCAGGTGTTTATCCACTACTGGATTTAATCCTTAATACTAACCGTTACTGTCCAATTACATTTCATTCAAAAAGAGAACAAACAAATCATAAAAAAGAGAAAACCGAACCCCACAAATTGACATGTCACACTATGACGTCACAAACCCGAACAAAATATCAAAAAGTATTATTACACTGTCACTTGCTAAGTGGCGTAAAAAAACGAACGAAATCTTTAACAAACGACTGTCAAACTAGCTGCGTAGGAGTTTAAGAGACACCGCGCGGGGCTTTTTAACTTATTTGTCAATGTTGTCGATCCGACAGATGCGGTGTTGTGAAAGGGCCCTAGGTTACTTTTATTTGGTGGGAATGTGAGACTGTTAGTAGCTGTTTGTCCTTGTTTGTCGGTAATACTGTAAGGATGTGTAGTAAAAGTTGATCAAGCACTTAAGTTAGAAATTGCACCTTGTTTAAGTCAAGAGATTTAGGCAAAGATAACCTGACATGTGACATCTACCAACCCGCACTGGGCCGGCATGGTAGTTAACAGCCCACTCCCTCCTGTAGGAGGCCAGCAGCGGGAACATTATAGGCTGATTATGCTATGCCTATGCTAACCTGAACTGTTGAGGAAACAAGAAGAAGCAATTTATAAAGGTTATATTTTATTTTATATCTTTCGTTAATTTGCTGATTGTACTTTGATTTTATGGGTTGACATCAAATATAAAAGTATCTAAGCGTTTTGCCCATCTCAGTAAAGGCAGAAACTACAGAGTGCTAGATACTACGATCCTTTTCTTTTTTTTTGAGGGTGGGAAATTATCAAATAACTTCTCCCGCTCTGGGTGGAGCGGGAGGGCGTGTCAGACTTTTACTGACTAAAACCCACCCGTGTTCCTTCCGTTGCCTGTGTGCCGGGGCCGCGATATCCTTTCCGAACAAACTCGCAACCCTGGCAGGATCTTGGAATAGTTGTTTTCGCTTCGTACTCGGAATAGGTACCTATGTACCAGCTAGAACTTGATGTCGCAATAGGGAAAGATTCAGTAGGTCAGGCAAATATATACGGGGCCATATATGCAAATGATGGCCCCGACTCCTTTCCTATAAGGAAAATATTTTCCATTCAACATTGAATAGTGAAAATTCGCTTGCAACAAAACTCCACTTAGGTGGTTCCGTTGGCTCTCAAAAACAGTAAATTCTATTATTCCATCATGGTTGGTTTATTTAATTTCGATTATTTCTGAACGCTGATTGGTTAAAACTGTGTTAAGAATTTAAATGTTAATTTAATGACTAACTGACAGCGACCACTTTGTTTTTATAATGTGGTATTAGTTTCGAGAAATGAGTATTGTGGAAAAAGTTTTAAGATTATAATTATGATCGTGGGAAATAACTTTAAGATGACGTTAGTTGGTAGTTCATAGTTGATAGATATGATGAGTGTTTATGTACTTCTGGTAAACAATATTTTAATGTTAGGAACGGCCTGTTTCTCGAACGAAAATTATCGTAAAATGAATATGAAAAATTGTTAAGTGCGCGTAAATTGCTGCAAATGGCTGTTGATTTATTCAACCAAATGCCCTATAATTAAGCTTCCCTGAATCGGGTTTTTTTTTTGTTGTACAATAGAAATTAGAACCTGTACACCAATTTTTTTTTTTAATTTTGATGTCCAGCTTGAAGAGATTTAGCCAGTCGTTTTATTATACGCATTTGTCATTCGCAGCCAAAACATGAATTTACTCATTTACATTTTTAACGACCTACCGCTGTTCAACCAAAATATTGTTGGTGTATCTCCCATGCACAAGAAGACAAACTGCTGACTTTTGACATGATTATTTTATACCCAAAATCAACATGGATATTAACAAAATATTTATTTACTGTTGGAGTTCAAGAGAGGCTAAATCTATTACAGTACCATACCTTTTCACATTTTTAAGCCACATATCATTTAAAATAAACTGTAATACCCAATAAAATGTAGATTTATATTTTATAACTAATTCAATGGTGCTATATTAAACAATTTATGAACAATTTATGCACATAAATAATAGGAGGCACTTTACGCAATGCCAGAAAAGGGCTTCTTAAGAACATTTCTTGATTCTCTGAACATGTCCAGTGATTGAATTGTTGGTTTTTATCGAGCAAGTTATCTATACAGGGTGTACAAAAACGGGAAATATTAAACTGATCCTCTAAAAAGGCATTGCCCTTCTAATGATGGACCCTTTTTAAAAATGAATGAACCTCTTAAAACTTTCTGCACATCTAATGATGCACACTTTTGAGCCTTTTTTTCCATTTTCTGGCCATATCTCAAAGTTCGTCGCAGTAACAAAGCTAAGATTACAAGACCAAACGGGTTAGGTTAGGTTGGAACTGTGACCAACCACGCGCGAGTCGAATTGGTCTACTGCTAAACCAATTCGACTCGCGCGTGGTTGGTCACAACTAAGCTAGGGCTCCCCGATCATATGGATTACTTGACTGTTTGGTATTTTTAGGACCCCAAAATAGGAAGGCAATAGGAATGTCGACAAATTTTTTTTTGTTTTTTTTATTTTTATTTTTTATTATAAAAATATTGGACACGTTTTATTTTTTATTTTTAACTTATCAAAAGGTAACGGCAATACATTGAGTTATAATGTAGCATGACGTCACTCCCCAGTAGATTTAATACTGACTTGTGACGTAGCGAGACCCCACTCCCCAACTTTAATTCGTTTTATCTACACCATTTTTTATTATTGATAAAGCATTTTTATTACCTGACTGACGGACTAAATAGTTTTTTTTTGTTTTTTTCTCCAGTCAACATCGCTATTATTTGACGTTCACAAAAAGAGGCGCAATCATTGTATTAGAATGTTCAATAATGTTTAGGCGCAATCATTAATTAGAGTTTTCAATAATATTTAGGAGCATAAAATGGAAATTATTAGAGGTTGGCTTGCTTGATGCTTCAAGATGCAGTAAGTAGTAATATTTGTTTAAAGTCATCTTAAGAAATCCGAATTTCTTTCTCAGCCAGATCAAAAAATCTGATCGAAAAACCCATTGATACAATATTTATTGCTATATCAATGTCTACTGTTTTAGATTACATAGCTAACGTTTTAACTGTTTTAAGTATCAGAGTACTAGGTACTTCCCGACTTTTACGACTTGCCAGTAGATAAACAAGCAATAATTTTAACTTTTATTCCCAATTCGGTATTTAAATTTTGAAATTTTATAGCCTTAAGAGAATAAAAGTAAATATCTGATGGATTTTTAATGAGCAAAAATCACCAGTGTGCGGTTTTAAAGTTCCATGGAAAAATGAAAACATCTAGGATTTAAATCTGACTAATATTATTAATTATTATCATTAATTATTGTGAGAGAACTCCGACTGTTACGTTGTCACAGGTAAACTCATGAATCGATTTTCATTAAACTCTGAATCGTAGGTTTATACAATGGGAGTGACTGGACCCAGTGCCCCAGAATTTCGGACCCAATCAGTGGATTCATGTAGACGACATCGGCAGTAAATCAGTAAGTAAGCGCGGAAGGTACTGGGTCCGAAAATAGACGGGTAGGTTAGTCAACTGGCCTGACTTGAGGGCGCAAAGTCAGCACTGGTCACACGAGCCAACTGGGCTCGTCCGCGGCAAGTCAGCGCTGGACTGATTTACTGTACTGTCTCATTACTGGGTTCATACTCGTATAAACCTGCCATTAAGGAATGAAAAATCACACTTTAAAAAAAACTCCTTATATGGGGTGGAAAGGTTTAAGTTTATATCGGTAACTCAAAATCCTAGCGGACAAAGTCACGGGTAAAGGCTTGTAATTGAATAAACAAGTAAATGGGCACTTGACTTAGTTGTCTTATAAAATTGAGGCACAGATTTCACCCACGCTGTATATAATCTGATTTGTTTCCGAGAACAATAGTTTTAAGTGCAGTTACGGCACCTGACATTTGTGTACCAAGTAAGACATTCGGCCTACACAGTATTTTTGTGTTTGTATACAAGTTTTGTTACGACGTGATTGTCCGGTTATTTGCATGTTTACTGTATCGGTAACACGTATGGACATGAGTATGCTGTATGCGTTGGGTGAATGTAAGAGGTTCGTGGTAGAAAAAACTTTGTCAATAATATAGAAGTATGAGGAACAGGGTATAAAGATTACTCAACCTCCATAGAAAAGAGAGGATCCTCCGACCAGATGGGTGTTGTGTCTGGTGGGCTACTGCCCGACGATATGCCAGTCGCGCGGTAAACCCTGCTTGCGCGATGTAGGATTTTACGTGACGTCAGTGAGATGCGTAGTTCGCATGTGGCGATGTAGATACCACCTCAGTATGGTATAAACAGCAACTCAACTTACAAAATGATTATTATTCATGGACACCACAGCCAATTTTTTTTTTTTTAAATAAAATGCAAGCTAACGAGGAAAAATTTGTTATTCAACTTCAACTATGCTCTTTCTACATTTTGTAGACTTCAACTTCCGTCGATACTAGATGTTGCAAGAAAACTAATTAAAAGTAAATCTTTCAGTTTTCTTCGCATATGTAGAATTATGAAAGTTCACTGAAAAAAAAAATGATTTACATTGTATAAACGGCAGTAGGTAAATCATACTTGAAATGTATATACGTTATATAATTTCTAGGTATAATTTTTTTTATACTTGAATATAGGTAATATAAATCATTTTTACGCTTCTACGCGTTACGTATGTATATATACGAGTAGATAGGTATGTTAGATAAACTACAAAAAAAAAAGTAATTGTAAATTACTGCTGAACAAAAACTCGTTCAAGAAATGTAAGTTTTCTTCAACATAGGTTTTAACGAGACGTTATAGTAAATTTTTTGTTAATCATTATTTTAATCACCATATTTTTAAGGTTTTTGTTATACCTAGATATAAAAAAATATGCTAAAAACATGGCTTACCAGTAAGCCTTAAAAAGAGAAATACCAGTTAAACTAAAACTATATAGTTTTTATTACTATTCAATTATTTTAACAGGTATTTTTTAATGACCGTTACCTTTTAAATTAACACTGTCATAAAAACGTACCTTTAATGAAAGGTCAAATTGCTATTTTAATAATAAACATACTTTCATTACTTATCCTTTGGTTAATTGAAAAAACATTGTGTTAGTTGAGAAAGAAGTTGCTGGAAAAACAGTGAAAATTCAAAGATTCATTTTCAGTAAAAAAAAAAAATACGAGCCTTACAGAAGTCGCATATGATGTGTAACATCTAACATCTGACCTTGGTAATAATAATTTGATAATAAGCAACATTAAAGGGGCGGGGCCTCGTCAAGGTCGGTTCTGGCAGCCAGCTGTAGCACCGCGCGCGCTCATTGGTCAAATCAAATAGTGCGTGCTTCCCTAGCTTCCTGTTACACACTTCCGTCACTTTTTATGAAATAACTCCCACAAATTAGATTACTTAGACTTTTTTAGATTTAGATTTTGATCGCAGAAAATCGAGAGGAAAGATACTACATATCAATAATATTAATAATTAACTAAATCAGCGTCAACTGCTAGAAATAGGATTTTTTTACGCAACCCGCTTAGTTTTATCCAAAGCCTTTCGCGTTCAGCTGGTACGACACTGCGAAATTCATCAATCTCTACAGCTTGAAAGCGTCACTACATTCTCTGTCATAGAAATGACGTCTAGGTAACACAACATCCACAAAACAATTAGTAACAGTACCTAAAACCAACACTTTTAAATAACTATTCAAATTCAAAAGTCATTTATTAAAATTAGGCTGAGAATCAATACTTTCCGAACGTCAAAATTACCTATGACAGTCCCCAAAAAACGCCCGCCCTTCACCACTTCCTAGTGCTTTAGCTGGGAAGAAGAAGTGGTGCAACAAACTCCCCAGAAGTCTAACAGCAGTATTTACGGTCAAATTAAAATTACCCATCACCCCAATGTGGTGTGCTCTTAAGTTTTCACCTATTAATTTAATTTGATCGTACATCACTATGTCAATGCTACAAGAATAATAATGAATGATGAAATTAGACCAATACAAATTTCTATTTTATTTCAAACTCCAATATTTGTTCCACAATATTCCATTTATTGCTTATTGTTGCTCCACCATTTAAGTATCGTCGAAGTTATAAGTACTTGAGAGCAGTATTGTTATCTTCCTACGCATTGCCCTTTATTGGTAAATGGTCAACACTAATTTTATCTGAATCTTAAGTAGGTATACTTTTTCGCCGTATTAAAGTCAAAGTCAAATAATTAATTACAAATAGGCACTTATGTGGCACTTTTGAACAAAGTTGAAAATTTACAACAAAAACAAATTGTTTAATGGTTGCTTTAGTATTGCCAAAATCTGTGAAGCAGTTAAAATTTATGAAATCTTCTGATTATGAATTTATTTATAATGGGATTGCTCAAATACTTGGAAAAAAAAAGCTTCAAAATGTTAGAATTTCAAGGAGGTAGAAAAAATGGCATACTGTCACACACCTTCAATGTACAGTGTACACATAGGTTCCAACAAAATCACACATGTATATCTCGTCAAGATATTTTTTGACTCACAATCACCCAAGTCCAATCCTCCTGTCAAGTCTTCACTTTCAGACTAATTGATAATAAAGTAATTAATTCAAAAAACTCTAAAACTTTGTTTAAATCGAACCGTATGTCATGTATCATAATGTTGATTTTTAAATAACATATTTACAACCCAATTAATCATACAATTAAAATGATTTGACATGTAATTCGTCACCCGTAGGCGCGTACCGAAATTTCTCTAATAATAAAAAGCTTTAAAGCTTTTTAAAGAACAGACGAGCAACAGTTTGACCACTAATAATTAACTTTTTAGCAGCAGGATAGCAAAAAAAAAAGAATAAGATACATAAGTATTGTGTTATTATTTTTGTTACATAAAGGTTCAATCATAAACGTAATAATTTGAGTGATTTATAATGCAAATTTTACAGAACTGCATAACTTAACAATTTATTACATATACAAAACCACTTACATCTATGGAATCAGTAGATTTAGCATAGAAATCGCATAGATTATGTAAATGATTTATCAAAACATGTATCTAAGCATCTAAAGACAGCAACATTGTAACAACATGAATGCAACCTGATCTTAAGTCTGGATGTCTGCTCAGTCGTTTAAGGCTTGTTTTACAAAATACAGGCAACTGTTTAGTAGCCACACTGTTGCTATAAAGTAGCCCGTCTGCTTCCAAACTAAACTTGATTATGCAGTACGACAATAAAATAAGTCGGTCATTTCCACCCACGGTTTCTCTTATTGGCTAAGACATTGTATCGATGTTTCTGCTTAAAATGCGTAAATAATGTTATAAAATATAGAAATTAATGTGTTTCTTATGTATCATCTGTGGATCTCACGCTTTTGTGAATACTCGTACTAGGCATAGTTTTAGTGACAATAATATAAGTGTGTGATATTTTAAGTTTACGAGTTGCTTCGTTTTGTTACGCATTTTAGATTAAGTTTCTAAGTAAGTTTATGTTGATGATTTTTGAGTTTAATCTTAGCTCTATAGTGTAGAATTATAGCTGTACTAGCTTATGCCCGCGGCTTCGCCCGCGTGGAGGTCGTAAATTATCCCACGGAAATGTACTACTGTAATCTACGTCTATCGTGACAAAGCAATGCGTGCCGAAGCTTCGTATGTTTTGCTCGCTTAAAAGTTATCGCGCTAATGCGGTGGTCACATTAGCGGCTTCGTCACGATTATTATGGACAGCAACCCGGGCGATAAGTGGTACGCAGCCCGAACTATCGCGACGCTCACCGATAATGGTTGGTCATATCTGCGTGTATCGTATCACTGTACGAAGCTTCGTCACGATAGACGCTGATGCGGCCGCAGTATAACACGCATACCAGTAAAGCATGAAAACATCCCAGTCGGCATGATTTTTCCTTTATCTTCAACAGTCATCATCATATTTCAGCCAATTTACACAAAACCTTAATGAATTATACACTTAAACCTTTCTCATGAATCACCCCGTCTATTGGTGTCAACCGTATGAAAATCCGTTTGGTAGTTTTTGAGTTTATCGCGTTCAGACAGCCAGTCAGGCGCGGTGGCGGGGGTAACTTTGTTTTATAATATGTAGCAATGTAGTGATAATGTAATTCTGTTCGGCCAAGGCATGTTTTGTTGACAATACCTGCCACAAAGGCCTGTCATATTTCTATTAAATGTGATACCCATTAATAATTCAATTTCTAGTGTCAGTGTTAATATTTTAATCAAGAATCAAGCCTGACGTTGTAAATGAACTTATAAGTTTATGTGTTGTAATTGAGGTTATGATATCAATATGGATTATCCGTTTCTGACCATAAGTTGCGTCTCCCACGATATCGTTAGTCATTATTGTCACAATCACCACGGTAGCTGCCCATTGGCTATTATGATAGCCAGTGCAATGATCAGCAAATGTTTTGACGATCTAGAATATTGTTTTGAAAATGGAACAGCTTGTTTGAACCAAAACGGATTAATTTGTTTCTCTGGTTATCTGATACCTCAGGGATGTGCTTGTTCGGGTCGGCACAACAAAGCTGACCCGAAGCAATTACTACACATAATCGGTTTTCATGTGATTAGTCCCGACCGGCAAACTCCGTTCGGAATCTATCATCGCTGAATCATGTTTGGGTCGGCTCGGCACAATCCGAGCAGATTTTTCACAAACATATATCTGCATAAATATAATAATTATATTATGTGTGTTCGAATTTTCCACTCGGCTGTGCCGAATCATCCGGACCCGACCAAACGTGTAGCACATCTCATGTTTTGCAGCAAGTGGTCAGGCGCCTGTGTCCTCGATAGTACCTATTTATTACCTTACCTTAGAAAAGATTTTTATTGATTAATTAATTAATTTACATACCGAAATATTGTGTATTGTTTCTTAAAGTGGTGTAATACTTCTATAACCATAGTGTTATGTCATCACAGAACAGGTGGACTTCTAAAACTATAACCTGTTATGGAAAGTTTGCTTTGATTTATATTTGTTTATCTGAACTGCTAAGATTTTAGATATTAGCTTTATTACATAATTATTTAACTTCTTGTTTTCTTTCTAACATAACATAACATCACGGCTGTGATCCACAAAGGGCTAGGCAGAGGTGTACCTATAGGTACCATCGAAAAAGGTAAGGCAAGGTTGCCTGGAAGAGATCGCAGAAAGCGATAAGGCCGCCCATTGTATGTTTTGTAGTGTTAAATTTATTATTTACTATGTATTTTCTGGTGTACAATAAAGTATATATAAATAAATAAATAAGAAGTACATATCTAACCAGTTTGAAAACAAAATACTGTGAACACGATGACCACCTGTTACCGGTCCGGTTCTATGGACGCCGAGCGCTGCAAGCAAGAATAGTCCTTACGGTGGTTAGTTATGAACTTCTTTGGTGGTACACCTCTGCCTAACCGTAACACATTAATCCAGCAATTTTTAAGTCCCATGTAATACGGGACCTATTGCTAGCAACCGGGCACTAATCCAGACTCCACGCTACCGAGAAGTTCTTGATGGGAAACCCAATAACACTTTGCCCGACCTGGGAATCGAACCCAGGACCTCATGCTCAGCAGCTCAGCAGTAGCAGTTGCGACCACTAGCCCAACGAGGCTTTATTTCTATATCTTACTTACATTATTGTCTAATTCTTTTCTCATCTTATTATCTTCTAACTTAAATTGCTTTAATACTTAGGTAATAGTAGGTGATACAGAGAACAGCACCCTAATAAACACATTTTCAATCACAACCCTTGGATTGTGATTGAAAATGTGTTTATTAAGTAAATTCCTAATCCATTGCTGCATTGGTTTAAAAAATTCGTCCGCTCAACAACGTAAATAACGCAATGAACATGCTTGAAATGTCAGATTGCGATCAATTGTACTTTTATTTATTACGGTATTAATGCTTGTACCTATTTCAAGTCAGTAATAAATGTTTTGACGGTCTAGAATATTGTTTTGAATGGAACAGCTTGTTTGAACCAAAACGGATTCATTTGTTTCTCATTTCAAGTCAGTAAATTTGAAAACGTTTAGGGGTCCAGACATTATCAGTAATAATGACATCAATATTACTGTCATTCCTTTCAATAGTGACGTAAAACGATTAAAATATTTAGATGACATCATCATTCTAACCACCACACTGTCAGTAGTAATACAATACTTGAATTTAATGTATTTTTTACTGATAGTGTCTGAACCCTATTTAATTCTGATCTTATAATTATTTTCTCTCAATTGTTTCGTTTTGTTTTCGATTGTTCTTTTTTATATTTTTATCAAATTACGCAAATTGATTTGTTTTTAACCACAATTTCCAAAAGTAGTTACGAAAATCGGTCATCATCATTGAACAAAGCTTTTAATAAACAAAATAATAATGCCAATTTTAATTTATCACGTCTAATAACGTGCCTCAGATGATCGTAAGTGTTGAGACGCCATAACCACTGACATTATGACGGACAGATGGGCTGGGGGCACTACTATGGATACTCGATTGCTATTCACTTAATAATATCTGACAATGTCGAAATTAGCTCTTGGAAAAGTGACTTTATGAAGCTTAATAAAGTACTATAATAGTTTAAATATAATGGGTTTTTTATCATGTATTAACCAGGAAGGGTTAAGGCATGTTTCAAATTGTAGTAACTAGTTATGGGCAATATCTGCCTACTAGAAAAAATCAAGAATGAAGCAGATTTTTTATTAAGTTATCTGCCAGATATTGAAGTAAACTGGAACTTATTCAAAGGTAGTAAAAGAAACCGCAGAAAGTCGTTAATTTTGATTATGTTTTGACTTATTGTTTATGTTAATATTCTGATTTCCGGATCCGACGTGAATAAATTAATTTATGTTGAACCGCGCGGATTGTTTCCTAATCTAACAATCAATGAGAACTAAATAGCAACATTAATAAACATAAAAAGTGTTTATCTAAAACACTTTCACATTTTGAATTTAATCCCCGATTCGAAAGTAACTATTTTAATTTCGCCGAACACTCTTACTTCATTTAAACTGTATAATTTATTTCGTTTATTATACAAATTATTGGCAAATGATTTAGTTTATTTAACTTTTTTTTTTTTTGGTAATAACTACCGGGTGTAAGCATTATTTAGTTATTGATTTTCAAAATGCAGCATATACCTAATGGCCGAGATTATGATGACATTTCAAATTATTTTTCGATATCAGATTTTTTTGTCCGACTCTCTGTAATAATATCTGGAATTATTCCTTAGGCAAAAAACATTATTTATACAAAAAATTAGACCATGAAAATTATATTAGCTTCCATGAACAATTTGTTAATATCTACGAGTGGTTTTATAACTTCTTAATTATTTTTTTAATATCTTTGCTCAGATTATGAAAAACGGAGAACTTATCTGAACTTCTGCAATAAAAATCATTATATTTTGGTCATAATTACATGTACGATTTTAGAAGAGACCATAAAAAATATATTATGGATCATTCCAACATCATCTTTTAAAAATTCACTCCCAAACCTAATCCTTTGTCCACAACACTTAGTAGCCCCCATTATCACGACAAGCTCAACTTAGACCGACAGGTGCACGCATATAACTATGATTGAGCTATTGTTTCCCACGACTATGATTACTGCCCGAATGCCCGGGCAACGCGGGGCAGTGGGGGGCAATGCGGGGCAAAGAATGCTCGTGGCAGTTATTTTGAATTAAATTTAGATGAAGTGAGCACTTTAGTAATGATAGTTTGTTTGTTCTGTGGTTGATGAGTTATGGGTAATTGTTTTGTTGATAATTAGGGTAAGAGGTAATTGTTTTATGTTCATTCATTAAGAAGAAATCGCTCACCTTTAAGTTTTGTGAAGTGCATTTTAGATACTGTACCATAAGAGCGTTTATTCTGAAGGTGGGCAACGTCGCAAATAGATGTCAAATATTTCACTCACTCAATATTACTGTGTGGAAATAAAAAATCTAGCTAACTAGCGCACTAGAGTATTGATTATGAAATGCAATAATTAATATCGTAACACCGAATGTTTAGTTTTAGATGTAAAAAATCTATTTGGAAACCTTCCAAATGCTTTTTTTACACCTAAAATGGGTACAACATCAAATTCAATGTTATAATTGCAATTCACTATTAATATTCTAGTTCTCTAGTTAGCCACATTTCTTATTTCTATTCAGTAATATTACTATAAGAATCAAAACAGGTAAATATTTGACAGTTATTTGCGACGTTGCCAACTTTTAGGATAAACCCTCTTAAGTTTTGTGAAGTGCATTTCAGATACTGTATGTATGTCAAATTATGGACAGTGGCGTCTTATAGTGCACTAATTAATAACATTCACGTAACATCACGCTAATAATCCCCAAAGGCCTAGGCAGAGGTGTCTATAGTACACCCACATTTCGCCAGTTATGTTTAAGTCTCATGTAATAGGGGGCAAGCCTATTGCCATCAACCGGGCTCAAATCTAGACTCCGGGCTGCTATTGAGAAATTCCAGATGGAAAAACTCAATAACACTTTGGACCTTATGCTCAGCAGTAGCACTTGCGACCACAAGACCAATTTAAACGGTCAGGTTACTAAATATACGTCATCTATTGTATTTTATAATGGATTTTCGCAAAATCACGCCTAAGTCAATTAATTATAGGAAATGAGCATAGATAGTAGGCCCCCTGAGCCGTCAGTTTGCATGTCATTGATGTCGTAGTAACAAACGGTGACACTAATGGTTTGCATGGAAAGTGTAGAAAATGAGTAGCAGTGGCCGTTGAGCCATCCCGTGCTTGTTTGGTAATCATAAAACCACATTTTCGCAAATAAAGGCCAAGGACCAACCGCCTCTGCGGTCTGGTGGTTAGACCACATGTCTTAGACCCAGAGGTCCCGAGTTCCCATGGCAGTGGGGGAATGTTTTTCTGCTAGGTTTGGTTGGTGAGAGAGCTTGTTCTAAGTCCACCTGATGTGTGATATTGAGCGATGGCGGTTTTTTCGTGGATGGTACGCATATTTTCCCTCAAATTCTTTTTTAATTCTTTTTTTGCGTCGTGTTTACAGCAAATAAACGTATTTTCGTTCTTTTCTTTTCTTTCCTTTCTTTCTTTTCTTTATTCCTTTTCCTTTCTTTCTTTCTTTTCTTTCCTTTCCTTACTTTCTTTATTTTCTTTCTTTTCTTTCTTTTCGTTCTTTCTTTTTTTCCCCTGACTAGCTACCACCATCTTATTTAATTCTGTCGCCGTAACAACAATGTTAACAGCATTGTTGGGTTTTTGGTAGTTGAGGTCTTAATAGCCAGTTAGTCTCTGGTTGAGGATTTTGGGTGAAGCTTGCTCCCACCTTCAGCCTGATCACCACTTACCATCAGGTGAGTGAGATTAGGCCAAGAGGTTCACCAATGTGGTGAAAAAAAGAAAGTTAATTTACATTTTTTTTTTTGAGGGCGGGAATGTAACAAATAACTTCTCCCGCTCTGGGCGGAGCGGGAGGGCGTGTCAGACTTTTACTGACTAAAACCCACCCGTGTTCCTTCCGTTGCCTGTGTGCCGGGGCTGCCATATCCCTTTCGGACAAACTCGCAACCCTGGCAGGAAGTCAATTTACCCCGTAATTATATAAATTATTAAGTTTTCATTAATTTTAACACATAAAAATACCTGCGTTACAACAAGAACCGTTAAAATAAAAGCTAGATAAAAAATAACCTCGTCTGGAGTGCAAAGTTCGTCCATCACTGACAAACTGTCCGACATTGTATTTACACGCAGTAGGGCGCCCTCGCAACAATTAACGTTACACCGTGTAATGATCCACTGTCTGTAACATACAATCATTCCAAATGATGAGTAGGTAGTAGACAGAAGTCTTCTGTACCTACCTTCTTTTAAAATGATTAAAATACTTCAAACCGTGAGTATTGTTGACCAATGATGTTACGTTGTTGTAAAACAAGCAAGGAATCCACACAGTCTTCATGACTGATCTTCATTTGTTCTCCCAATTTAGGTTGGTAGATAGATAACAGGGCACTTGGAGTACTTAAAAGGTACTTGGATAAAAGTTTATTACGGTCAGTATCTACGGCAGGCTGAAATAATGGAAAAGTGCTCTAAAATCACGTATTCTCAAACTGAACACTCGCTTGTTTCATCATAACTAATATTATAAATGCGAAAGTGAGTTTGTTTGTTTATTACACTTTCATGCTAAAACGGCTAAACGAATTTAGATGAAATTTGGCATATAGGTAGACCATGATCTGGAGAAGAACATGGGATACTTTTTATACCGATATTCCCACGGGATCGAGACTTATGCGGGTGAAACCACGGGGCGCAGCTAGTAACCTATAATTCGAGTCCCCATAATGTTTTTTGCAATATTTTTTCTTGCAAGAAATACTTAATTCATTTGCAGCACAACAATACAACATTTTCTAATAACACAATAACAAAAAAAAACAAACAATAGTGAAACTGCGCAGCACAAACCGATCACTCACTGACACTACCACATTGCAAATTCACACAAGTAACCTTTTACGTAACATATAAATAATATAAATACAAAGATTGTTGATATGGCGTAGATAATCACAATGTTTCCCCAGTCATACACAATGGCCCATTATGAACGATTACAAACGTAATCTTTATACCAATAGGTATGCGATGAATATTTACAATAGATTTAGTCACGAGTTCGAGTTAGTTATTCAATAATAACGTAAATAAATTTTACTCCGGGAAGGATATTCTTGAAGAAAATTGTTTGCCTCGTAGTGAGTAATACTTATAATGAAACAATGAATAGTACTAAGTAATTCATTTACTCATAAAACCAAGAATCAATTCAGCTTCGGCATCAGCAGAAAACGCAATCGAAATACTATCAATACAATACAACGATTATCATCATCTCATTGATTTCGGATCGACGCAGCATCTTTTCCTTTCACACGGTCCTATCAGTTATTATTCCAGTGTTTACTCCATTATCTACCAATACCATTGACACAAACCATCCATCTTTGGTTTACGTCATCAACATTAACATTTACAAAATATATTAATAAATCACTATCACCATTTCTATCTTCACTGCATGTCGATAAATAGTATAAATAAATGCTTTTACTTCTAAGGCACTACGCGTAACTGCCTCATTTTGAGCAATAACATTGCCTTGAAGGTAGTAGAAAATGTTTATGTCTGCCTCTGACCTGACCTCGGCCTTGTAATAAGTAACTTTTGTCGTACCTTTATCGTAGTACTTTATGATTTTTCTATGCTAATCGTAAAGAGTATTTTTGAATGCTACTTGGGGAATACCGACAATGGAGCGTGTTGGACCGTTCAACTTGTAGGCTGGTGCAATCAGTTTCCATAAAATTTAATGCCTGCGGAAGTGAAGATCTTGGAAAAGTCCATTGGATACCAGCGGCACAGAACAGACCTATGAATTTCTATTGGCCTTTGCACTAAATTGGACGACCAGCGGCTGATACCTTTGCAATTGAAATTTGCAATAATCCTTCTTAAGGAACTTCCTGCGGGAAGACCCAGGCAGTTTAATCTATGCATTGTCTGTTGGTGAATTTAATTTTTTTATTGTAGAGAACTACTCTCTACAATAAAAATCTAGGAGAGTAGTTAGAGATTTTAGTTAGAGTAGATTGTCGTCTGAGAAAAACTTGTGATAGCTATTTAGCGATTACAAGTTTTTATACGAAGACATTTTATTGTTTGATTTGGACTCGTTCCATCCCAAAATAATAATTCTGAATCTAGATTTTACATATTCTTATTTATTACAGTCGCTTAACATAAAATAATGTTTTATTCGATTAAATCGATTTAATAATAAATCCTTAGAAATCAGATGAGGAAAATCGATTACCTATACATACCTACTTGATAATTTATTTTATATTTCAATACAACAATCTACGGAATACCGTGGTCCTGACTTCATCAAAATATCAAGTTACATACAGTCTTGTTGCTGTTATTATTCTCTACCATATTATACTAAAGAAATCGTACTAAAATTACAATATAATGAAAATTGAACAATACTAGAATACAATGAGGATGTTAAATCGTTTGGTACACGGTTCTATAATTTTTATGGATAGGTGTTGAGATCGACGAGTCAGTCAAAACCAAAGAAAAAGTTCGTATGTTTCTTTTTTTTAATTTAAAAAAAGGAAAATGCTCCTTGCAGGTCGCATCTTAGAAATCTCCTTAAATCTCCTCCCCACTCAACCGACTTCTACTCCTACTCCTTCAGCGTGCACGCGGTTCGGTTGTGGAATTCACTTCCGCCTGACATTAGGGACTGCCTAACTGTTGCAATTTTTAAAAGAAGAGTGAAAGAAGAGTGAAAGAACACTATCTGTCCACTTCGTCATAGTTGCATATTTTGTATTTATTATTTTATGCTACATTATATTTAAGTATATTTATTTTAGTGATATTTAGTTTAGAAGTATTTATGTTAGTTTATTCTCATATTGTATGTTTATGGTTAAATTAGTGAATAATTAAGTGTTTTTATTTTATGTAAATTATTTTCTCTTCTAATCTTACACACGTTGTCTACATCTCTTTAACTACTTTCCTATCGCAGGTATGCTGGAAGAGATTTCTTTAGAAATAAGCATCACCTTTGTACGTATTTTTCTGTTCCTTTCTTCTTGTCTATTTATATGTGTGTACATAAACTGTTAAATAAAAAAAATAAAAAAAATAGAAAATGGGAATATATATAACATCAGCCTGAATCTGTTCTAATGCAGAGCAAAAACCTATTTTTGAACAGTAGCAAATTAATAAAGAATAATAGTTTATATTTATATATACTTTATTGTACACCCCAAAAATACGTTACAAAAAAACAATAATTAAACACTACAAAATATACAATGGGCCGCCGGCCGGTGGGTATAATTTTGATGAATTATTAAGAACTTACTAAAGTATATTTTTAACCTGTTAGTTGGCTTCAATTATATAGAGACGAATTAACATTTCTAGATTTCGTATCAAGTTACGCCATGTTTTTATAATTCAAAGATAAGCCTACAAAGAAAAAAAAACTATCATATGATGAAAATCAAATGATGGATCATAAAAATCGTAAAACCCGTAAAAAATCTAGATTAATTAATATTTTATATTTTCTACTGCCACTTCCAACACGTTATAATTTAAGAAGCTCGTAACTCATATTAATCATAGCTATTAAAATTATATTTTCCAGATAAACAACAGGACTTTGACCCCTACACTCACTACCTAAACTATATCCTACGTTACCACCAACTTTTTTCTTTGCTATATTTATCCCAGACATCATTAAAAAACGGATGAAGTAGTTATACACGAGTATTAAGATTTTACTTCTTAATATGTGGACGTACCTACATAAATAAATAATTATAAGTAAGAAACGGCACGCGACGAATAACACCATCAATTTAGTAGCGTTGATCGGTTATAGAAAAAAAAACACATAGCTAGTTTCTTCTCAAAACTCTCTCAAGTCATGGTTTACACAATTTAACCAGAAAAAAAAAATCTAAACATTAAAAAAAAATTGTTTCACAAAATAAGTCATACAAATTTAGTCCGTATTTTTTCCGACACCGCGTCACTCGACGGTCAAGGTAGGTTTTGCAAACTACTCATAAAAACAGAAGAAGTACTTACCTATTATTACTTTTAATTTATACAATGTGGACTCAAATGAGCGACACGAGCGACGCGACGCCACACTCCATCGCTTTCATTAGTGTTTTAAAGCGATTAAAGAAAAAAAAGTTACTTAGCTACTTTTTCCTCAATACCAAGCCATGTTTTACACAATTAAATCAGCAAAAAAAACACCTAAACACGAACAAAAAAAGCTGTCTCACAAAATAAGTCATACAAATTCAGTCCGCACTCGCCTACCCTGCACTAAGCCATCCGACTCGTAAGTTACAGTCGACACCGCGTCACTCGACGATCAAGGTAGGTTTTGCAAGAAATCCGAAGTGGACGCACTGCCTTATACGGCTAGGTAGACGATCTAAAAAGTGGAACGCAGCCTGTCTAAGATCGTACTATTGTGAGAATATTTATTGTCTTGATGATAATTGTTTTTAGCTTCGAAAGTTGCGGTAACTGGATAAATGTTGGAGTTGGAAGCTTCTTGTTATAAGTGCGTGCGGTTTACTTGGAGAGAGTTTTTAGAAGTTATAAATCTTAAGTACCTTTTAAATAAGTATGTATCTGTTATTAATAAACCATCAGGTATATATTAGGGATGATACAAAATACGACCACATTAGCGATATGGCGGAATCTATTTAAAGAACTTTAAAGTAACATAACATGTGTATGAAAATTAAGTTACCTACTAAGTATCTATTTGTTTTCCGCTACACCACATCTCAAAAGGTACCTGAAGAAGACTACAGTTATATTTAGCGTTAAAGCAAGTATCCTATCTGTTCCCAGCCTACTTGTATGCACTTATATACGACATGCAATTCAGAAAAATACAGACATATTAAGACTGAGCCGTAAAAATTGTAATATAAAACCCTGGATCACGACAGGTCTTATTCGTTGTATGAAACATAGAGATAAACTGCACATGAAGGCCAAATCTCATCCAGATAATGCAATACTGCAACTATCGTACAAAAGGTATCGTAATTTCTGTAATGATCTCCTTAAAAAGGTTAAAAGCAACTACGATAAAACTGCACTGGAAAAGGCTGGAACAAATAGTAAACAGATCTGGAAATATATTAAAAATGTAACTTATACCTCGAAACAAAATGAGTCATCTTCAGGTTTATTAAAAGCGCACTCGACACCGCTGACATCTGCTAACTTAGTAAATAATTTCTTCGTTAACGTCGGAAAGAATCTGGCAGAAAGAAATATGGTTCAATCACACTATAAAACAAGCCCGCCTTTTGCATGTAACCCCACCTTAACATCCTTCGCCCTGCTAGATACTGACGAAACTGAAGTAGAAAGAATAATCATGAATTTGAAAGACGACTGTGCAGTTGGTTGGGATAATATATCAAATAAAATCATCAAGCAATTCAAGAATATTTTGGTACCGCCACTGACTTATATTTTCCGAATGTGCCTGTCTTCGGGTCTTTTTCCCGAGTGCCTCAAAAAAGCAGTTATTGTCCCTGTATACAAAACAGGCAGTAAACAGCAAGTAACAAATTATAGACCAATTTCTTTGCTGCCATCTATGTCAAAAATTTTGGAAAAAATCATAAATAATAGATTGTTTAAATATCTGGAAGATAAATCAATTTTGTCGGGGCGTCAATATGGATTTAGACCTAAAGTTTCAACTGCCGATGCCGTACATCATCTGACTGACTATCTAGCCCAAGAACTTGACAAGGGTAACCACACAGTAGGTGTTTTTCTGGACCTCGCCAAGGCTTTTGACACAGTCTCCATTCCTATTCTGTTGCGCAAGCTTGAGACAGTGGGCATAAGAGGAATTCAACTGAAACTTCTCAAAAGTTACCTAGAAGACCGATCTCAGTGTGTTAAGATTGGCAATGTTCTTAGCGCAGACGAAAAAAACACGTCCTTCGGTGTGCCCCAAGGAAGTATTTTAGGGCCTACTCTGTTTTTGATATACATAAATGACCTTTGTAATCTAAACCTAGAGCATGGCACTATAATATCTTACGCTGACGACACTGCCCTCCTTTTTTCTGCTGAATCGGAACATGAAGTCTACAGGTTTGCGCAACACGGTTTTAATATTGTAAATAAGTGGCTTCAACATAACTCACTAACACTAAATACGGCTAAGACAAATTATATTAAGTTTTCAATGCGCAAGCAAACATCGGTTTTGCCCTCAACGATGTATGCTCACTGTTGTATGGTCCCTACAGATTGCCTGCTTACGTGTCCTAATATTAATATAACGCATGAAATAAAATATCTGGGAATTATAATAGATGAAACCTTATCTTTTAAACCACACATAGAAGCTTTAAATAATAGAATGCGTAAACTAATATTTATCTTCAAAAAACTACGTTATATTGCAGACCCAACATTAATTAGGCGAGTTTACTTTGCTCTCTGCCAGTCAATTTTGACTTACTGCATTACCTCTTGGGGTGGAGCAGGTAAAAGTTTGCTACTACCTATCGAGAGAGCTCAAAGAGCGATTCTCAAGGTTTCTACGTGCCGCCCTTTCCTTTTTCCCACTAACCTACTCTATAAATCCTGTGAAGTACTAACAGCTCGACAGTTATTCATAATGAGCATCGTATTAAAACAACACGCAGCCCTCCCATATAGCACTGAATTTACTAAAATGAGACGGAAAGACATAGTTTGCCCTACAAAAAGTACAAAACATGCTTTCGCAGCCAAATTTTTTGTCTTCCTAGGACCATTACTTTATAACAGACTAAATGCGAGAGCCAAAATGTATTCTCTTAATTATAATAATTGCAAAAGAACTCTCAAGGAAGCTCTTCAAAGTATGTCATACGAAGATACAGAGAAATTATTAGTTGTACTTAAATGAAAATTGTATTTGTATTAATTAAGTTTAGCTAAATAAGGTTAGGTTTAGGTTAGGTAATAAGATTTTAGCAAGTAGGATTTATTGTACTATTTACACCTTTTTACATACCAATTTGATGACTAGATTTGTATAATTAATGTGATTATTTAGAAATATTATACCTTGCCTCGCCTGAAATACAGGATTACCTAGTTCAGGCACATAACTTAATAGAATTTTTCGTAGATTTAAGTAAATTTGTATTTAGTATTTTACCTTTTTACATGAATAAACTTTTATTATATATATTATTATTATTATTATATTATACTTCACCTGGCAATGCAGAACCTCTCACTTAAAAGCTAATAACGATAAATAATACAACAAAAACTCTAAGAAATGACAGTAACAATAATAGATTGAAAATACCTCCATTAAAAGCAACTATAAACCTACAAATGACTGCACAGATCTTGAAATTCACATCTTGTCTATAATTCACAATAATACATTTGCGGTAGTTAAAAAACGCCATTATGAACCATCAATGAGCGGGTAAAACAGGAGAATAGACTTATACTGCAGTGCAATAATAACTGACACACAGTGATCCAGGACAAAAAGTTAATGAGTTGAGGTGATCCATCATACAAGGCGGGGCGATGGAGAGGCGAGGAGAGACGCTATCTTTGAAGCTGTCAAATGTCAGATTTGAAAACAGAATGGAGACAATCGTATTCGTTTGTTTGTATGTATTTATCTGCATTGCAAATAAGATATGTTATTTATGGTAGGATATTGATTATAATATACATTTCTTAAAACCTTAATCTGTTCTCAACGGTCTACCTAAATATTGACTGAAGACTTCACTTCACTACATTTTAGTACCTGGGCGACAAGAAAGTTGATACTAATTCCATGCTGCCATGATATTATGTGCTATGTAGGTATACATAGCACATAATATCATGGCAGCATAGAATAGTAAGTAGGTACCTACTAAGGTACTTACTATTCTATGCTGCCATGATTGGAGGTTCTTACTAATTCAATGCTGCCACGATAGTAGGTTCTTACTAATTCAATGCTGCCACGATAGTAGGTTCTTACTAATTCAATGCTGCCACGATAGTAGGTTCTTACTGATTCAATGCTGCCATGATAGTAGGTTCTTACTAATTCAATGCTGCCACGATAGTAGGTTCTTACTAATTCAATACTGCTATGATAGTAGGTTCTTACTAATTCAATGCTGCCACGATAGTAGGTTCTTACTAATTCAATGCTGCCATGTCCTTATTCTAAGGCTATCTTGTTCTAAACTTTGGGCGACCGAACTCTGCTCGGCCGAAAATATGAAGGAAACGAATTTTCTTAGATATGAGCCCTAACTAGATTTACTTTTCGCCCCCGTAAACCCCTATATATTGCAACTTTCATAGAAATCGTTAGGGCCGTTTTCGAGAACGTGATTACAAATATATATATACACACAAATATTGCTCGTTTAATAGTATAGGATATAGTAAGGATCCTCATTGTCATCATAACAATAACACCTCATAAGTTAAAAAATGGGCCTAGTAATGAAAAATTAATATCGTAGACGCTTCAATAATAATTTAAAAAAGGACATACAAATTCAGTTCGTATTGGTTAGGTTAGGTTAGTTATTAGTTAACACTAACTTACATAAGACAAGCATTGTGTCCTAACTAAATGAATGGTTAAGTACCTATTTACTAAGATATATTACAAAGATAAAATAGTTACGAGCTATAAATTACAGCTCCTTCAGTAGTGGACGGTCAGCATTAGGTCGCAGATGACACACACACATTAAAGTCTTGATAGAGGGAAATGAGAAACAACGCGTCAGGTGAAAGGTTTGCTAGGAAACAATATTGCAAATACAATTTATTATAATAGGATTTATACAGCGATTTATGTACTGTAAACTAGATTTTAGTGAGCTTTGTCTGTGGGAACTTTATTTGCTGTGATGTAACGGAGTTAAATGGAGATACGTAATTTGAATGTACGTGTGCGTAATCAATTTATAGTCCCCCTTTTGCTACATGTTACATTCTTTACTATCCATTAAAATATTTCGTTTTTAGGGTTCCGTATGAACGAATGAAAAAACGGAACCCTTATAGGATCACTCCTGGTGTGTCAGTCCATCTGCTTAAGCTAATTTTTTTAAATCGATTCCCGTAATTTTGCCCGCATGCGTAGTATAACCACGGAAAATATGAAAACAGAATCAACGAAAGACACAATGACAGATTGTAAAAAAAATTCTTCGGCGCGATGTCAAAATGAAGAAAATAAATGTCACTTTGAATAGAAAGATATATTATGTCTAGATTCTTCATAAAGTTGTGATAGAAATCAGTCACGTGCTCATCATGCCTGGCATTGATATTGATATAAAAATCTTTAATATCAATATCCATGATTTTAGTGACAAATAATAATAACTTTTTCATTAAAAACTTACCACAAAATCATTAACGCAAAATTAATACACTCGAAACAAAAGCACAACACTACAAAACAACTAAAAACAGCAGAAAATAAACACAAATAAGCTAAAAAACATTGAACAGGAGCGGTGTTGCGTGCGCGCCGCGTTCCGTTTCGCACGAGAGGGGCCTCAACTTTTTGTAGCATCCCATAATCGAAGCAGTAAATTGAAACCTCCGTTCGATAATACACAGATTACAGTGTATTATTTGTAATCTATATTTATATAACGTGTAATTTCTCAATTTTATTCGTTTAGTTAGGATTTATTTGCGTTTTGAGTGGTGAAAGATATGGCCAGAAAATTAACACAGGTGTTGTGGTAAATTAAAATTAAATATATTTTTAAGTAACAGGAAATTGTTGGAAATATATCATTTAAAAGATTCGGAAATATAAACTTAATGACAAACTAATTAAAAACCAGTACCTACCTTCTAAATAGAGGAATATCTAAGTAGCTAAACAAGATAGGTCACTATGTATTATTATTATTATTATTAGCCGTTTGTTACCCACGGCAGGGCAAAGGCCTTCCTTCCCTCCTTATCCCTATCATTGCTGTTTGTGGCTACTCCGACTACTACTCGAATACATGCTGCCATCTTCTCCTGTACGCGTATCATGACACCCATAGAAACGGGTTTTCTACGGGTTTTGTCGACGGAAGAATAGAGAAATGACAGGTTGTGATTATTTATCTGTCATTTTGTCTATTCTTCCGTAGACACTATTGTGATCATGCTAAGCGTGCTAGGTAGGCCTGATGGGCAACTATAAATTCCTTAGTTTTCATAATACGATACCAAAGTTACAAAAGCATTTAACTAAACACATATAACACATCTCCGTGCTAAATATAAATTATCCACCTGCCAACATAGCTATGGAGTTAGTTCGTTTTCCCCCAGGCTTCTAGGATATTTTGATAAAGCAATCTTTAAGGGGTCAGTTAATACCTAAGGAAATACAAACATGATTTGTGCGTCTATAATAATTGAATATTATACTCATAAATCATTTTACTAAATAGATTGAAATTAACGACTATCTTTGACTAAAGTACCTAGAATATATATTCTGAATGAAATCTAGATAATTATTTAGTAATATTATTGTGTGTAGCATTGTAAAAAGGAAAGGAAAACATTAAACTAGTTGGTTGCTCAACGTCCTGCGCATTCATGTCAGATTGTCGGCCAATCGAAGATATACTACGCATAACTGAGCTGTCCTGCCAAGTGAAATGGCGTAAGTCTGTTTTTGTAGTTACTTAGCGATTTAATTTGTGTTCTCTATCTTACGTGGCTCAGGCTCTTAATAGCCGCAGAAGTTTTCCTGCTCTTTCCTAAACTTTTTTTTTTGTTTTGTGGCTCCATTCGCAGTGAGAAGAAGGATTTTTCATTTAGAAAATGAGTCAATTTTGAAATTTGTTTAAATATTTTTATTTATTTGATATCGAGTATTTTAGCTATTAAAGGTCATGTGTGTGGCTTTTGAGATATCGATAAACCTACAAGGTATAAGTTTATTCTTATGAAACCAGAACGGTAAGCGACGGATCACAAATTATACACTCAGCTTAAAAAATAACAACAAAATCTGATCGGAATCAATTATTCTGACAGTATCCAAATGTTGTGGAATGTAGAACATCGTGCAGCCCAAAGTAACAAAATTTTATTAGTTAAAGTAATGTGATCGAAATTTAGTAGGTAATCCATAACATATAATTTACATAATTAATTGAAATCAGTTCATAAATTTTGCATTAAATTCATATTAAAGTGAAGAGACACACATAAATTTTCTAATAATCGCCAAAGAATAATTGAAAGCAAACTGTCAGGCCCATTAAATTAAACAATATCAGTAGAGTTATTGAGCTAAAAGGCGGAAGTTTCTTGTTCACCCTACTTAATCGTAAGATAGGTTACTACAGTTAAGGTTCATTTTGTTACAAATTTAATGATTTTTATCGGACAAAACGAATCTTTGGAATTAACACCTTTGTGAACAATATGTTGTATAGTTATTTTTGTATTTATTTGCATAGTTACTTAGTTAGTCATTTAATTTAGTACTTAGTTTAAATAGTTAGTTGTGGTTAATATTGTAAAAAAAAAGTTTATGAAATGACATAATAAATGTGTACGTATTATAAAATCACCTAAAAAGCCTTATTCAAAATTCAAAATATTTTATTTCACCTAAACCTACATGGGCACTTATGAAATGTCAGAAGCTAGGTGGAGATTTACAATTGGTCGTTTTCTATGAAGAAGAGCCGGCAAGAAACTCCACGGTTACTCTTTTAAAAATAATTGACCTTTACAATATTTTCAAATAACAGTATTATTAGGTATGGGAGGATAGTGCAGGTCTTTCAACAAGTGCCAGGTACTTAACAAAATAGAAGATGGTCAATAAATCTACAGTCCGCTAAGCCTACAGCGTTCTCACATTCACAAAATTAAAACCTACTCGTATTTTAAACGAAATGACATGATTGCTATTACAACTGTAACAAATCTGAAAAATTATCATGTACACAAAAGCCACTAATAAAATGTTGAATTTATATTGCAGGGATTCCTTTTTTTTTTCTTTTTGTTTTTATTTATTCTTATTTAAAAAAAAAAAAAAAAATGTTTATTTGTTTATTTCAATTTCAAAGGGCATTACGATACATTATTATTGGAGATCACGTTGGGTTGCTTGTGTTAGGAGACTCCAAAATTAACATTCGCACTGTTTCTTTATGTTTAACTAGGTATTGACATCAAAATGTTCTATTCATGAAAAGGTTCTTCCTTTTCCCTCACATTATGTTAATCCTATACATAAAACATTTTATATATTTATCAAAATGCTTAAAATAAACATAACAATTATTGCCAATAATTGAAAATACTTTGCAACGTGTGAAATAGGCATGCGGTGTCCATTATGCTTATGTTTAAAATAAAGAAACTTAAAAGTAAAGCTACACCTGTTGGTTGCGTTCCATTCTGCAATACTTAGAGAGAATTAAGACCGTTTCACACGGTACTTATTTTGCGAGGTAAGCGTTGATACAGTATTTTTTTGGTTAAAAAATATTTTCTTGCTGACGGCACTGATAATATATTTCATTATAAAAGTATGATACGGGCTGTTGTTTTTCATGATAGTTGTTACTACGAGTATAATGGTGTTGGTAATTATGGCCAAGGACAAAGCTCAATTATTGAGTTATTGCTTTATGCACAAATAAAAACTGCGCAAAGGCGAACTGAGTGCCATCGATAAAGGGTGAAATACAGACAAAAATACTAACATTCATCACAGTATGTAAGTTGTGAAAAGATCAGTAGATACCAAATTGAAATCCACGAGGTGACATTAATAGTGAACAATGGCGATCTATTTCATAATATCAAGAATTAAGTGGCTTGTGTGATACTTACAATTTTCTTACAACATCGAATTCCAGCAAACTTGGCTACCTAGCATAGGAATAAGTATTATGTGTGCAGGGTTTTATTTTCAAGATAACAGAAGTATGTGAATCAATACAGGTTGCTGCAGACACCTACGAGAAATGCTACGGGCTAAAATTACTTAGTTCTCCCGCTGCCGTAATAAATGTTTACAAATTAATAGATATTTTAATGATTGAATTATTAAATTTAAAAAGAACGCTAATTTTTACCGTTTCTTTTGGGATTTTTTTTCAAAGAATCTTAAATTTCTCAAAAACGAAACGAGACAACGAAAAAAAAAAACTAGGGAATTTAAAGGGCTTCAAAATGATACCATTCTGGTTTCGATAGGATTATAATTAAGGATGGATATTTACCCCTTTAACTCCTGTGATTTTTAATATTGTTAATTTATTTTGTAACTGTAACAATTACCTGATGACTAAAAGATAAGATTTCTTCATACCAATCTAGCTCGAAAGGTGCTAATACAATCCAGGTTTCATAGCACTCGGTTCTCACGTTTTTCCACCAGCAAAAAATATTAAATCATACATATTTCAAACACAGATAAGAAATAAAACTATGAAACCGTTTTCTTACATTTAAAAACAAAATAAATGATCCAATAAAAAATAACATCGAAAACTTTTCATCGAAAATCGAACTCGTTTATGGAACAAATCATTGGATTTGCATTATTTACAGAAAGTAATAACGTTATCAATATTTACTGCTTATGTTTTATGTATGGAACGGATAAATGTACTTGTTGTATATAAAATGGAGTAAAAAAAAGTCTTGGTAGTTAGTTGGTAGCGAGTTTAGCTGCGCATGCGACAACGGACGCGGACGGCTTAATCAACGTTCTTAGGAAAGACTTCAACGAGATGTAAGGTGCAGGATTCTATTTACGAATTTCTTTTGTAAGAAACGGTTTAAAAAAAAAAAAAATGAGTAAAAAGTTTGTGTGATTGGAATTATAGTGAAAAAATATCAAAACTGACTTAATAATTTGTGAGCAAAAAAATCTTGCCTTTCTGTTGTTTATTTTTGTAATATTATTAAAAACGGTTCGGTTATTGAGCAAATTAATGATCTAATAAGTAGGTATATTTAATTACCCAGCGTGGGTACAGTCGTGAGAAGTAATTTACATTCAACGTAAAATCCGATGACTGCTCAGGAGAACGGAAAAACCTAACGTTTATTTTAGTTTTGATACTAATCAATGAAATATTTATATCGATAGGTACCGAAGTAAAACGTTCAGTTATTTTCCTAAAAACGTTAACATACAACATGTTTCCGAACGATAAATCGAAAATCTTCTAGTTCTAGTTTAGTTTTTATTAATTGCATTGAATTGAAATAGATTCTATCGTTTCTTATGCAAATAAAATTAATTGAGTATTTACGAGTATACCTGATATCGATATTATATTCTAAATTAGTATTTTATTTAACCGTTATTTGTCTGAGTTAGTTGAATTGCAACCTGCATTTTTTTTTTGTGCATCTTTCTTTCGCGGAATCTATTTTGCATTTGTTAAAAGAAGATATAAGGTTTATGTCACAGCCAGGTCTATAAATTTCAGTTAAATGTTGTCAATTTATCTTTAATTTAAAAGTTTGAATTAGAATTACCTAGCGGCAGTTTTAATAAAAAAAAATTAATTAATTAAAGTTTTAGTTTTAAAAACTAAAAAAAGAGAAAAGTTAACAATAGAAATATAATTAATTACTTATTTAATTATTTAAGGTTTCATATTTCAAGAAAAAATTATAATTTAACAATAAAGTAAGTACCTAATCTACAAGTTAAAAATGATCGAAAATATTTAAAACTCTTTTTCTTCAAGATTGATCGCAAGAATAGAAACACTATTTACCTAAATTACACAAATTCAATCAGACACCACTCTCTCTCTCTCCTCTAATTACAACTACACACATTTCAACAACAAAAACCTATGTCAGAAAATTATCCGCGCTACTTGACGTTAGCTTTCATCTGACACCTTTGTATCGGTTGCCATGGTTACCAAACAGTCTCGGTCCAGTGCCAGTCAACAGGTTGTAACAAAAGATCACTTTATATCTATTTGTTTGTGCATGTGTGAAGGAAAAGTGATACTTGTTCCTCGTTGATTATTGATGTAGTGAGAATGTTGAATTTCACATGTATGTATTTATTTTGCGTTAGAGTGAAAAACATCAGCCTGTATGCTTAGAATAACTAGCAGCGAAAACCAAGTCATCTGTAAATCTCTTATGTCATTAATGACAATTGGATTCTAATTCAAATTCAACATATTTTACTTCACCTAAATCGGCACGGTTCCAATTGGTCGTTTACTGGGGAAGAAGAGCCGGCAAGTTACTCCACGGTTACTCTTTTAATGTTGTAATTTTGAGGTTAAAGGTTTATTTAAAACCTAACCATTAAAGTCTAACGTTATAACCAATGTAACCAATGCGGCGGCTCTTGAGATCTTTCTGTTAGCCTATTGACATTCGCGGAGATCATTCTTAATCTAAAAACGATGCTGCTGAAAAATTTATTAAGTATTCTCACTAACGGTAACCTACGAAGCAATCAAACAATTCATTATAAGTTATAGCAGTCATAATTTCTCTTATTGATTAACGGTTCAACGACGCCGAAGTGAGGAGCTTATTGAAACTTTGAGTAATAAATACCGGCAATACTCCGTATCATAGAAATCCCCCAAGATTTAAAATGGAATTGACCACAAAATCGATTTGCTCAAATTCATAATTTATTGTCTTCGTCTAGCGGTATAAGTGTTTATGGAGAGTTGTTCAAAGTTACCAGTGGCAGTGGCGGGAAACATGACTGAGGATGTTAAACTTTCGCCGTTAGATCACGTTAATTGACTTTAACGAGAAGAAACATAATTATTAGTATTGTTTTATTTACCTAGATAATATGAAATCGTCAACCCGTCTCGAGCAAACGTGGTGCTTTTTATTGGTTTCTTGCAGGTAAACCTAGGTGGTTGTCAGTTGCTTAACCGGAGTTTCCTGTGGCTGCCTCAATAAATTAAGGCCCCCAGGCCCCCAGTCAGGGCATAAAACTAAGAAACTAAGCGACTACACGCTAAGGGCACCCCCTGTGGGGTACGGACCTCGGCTTAGGGCGTCGCTGGGGGAGGACAACAAGGGAGAGGCTGGATTGGATTTGCGTAGTGATCAATGCTCGTGACTTCTTTTTATGAGAAGAGGCCCTTGCCCTGCCGTGGGACAATTATAGGCTGATATTATTATTAGACCATTTACTTATCATTTAAACTTTTCTCTTTAGAAGTAGAGCAGTATTCCTAGGACACGGAATCAAAATCAACCATCGACTTTCCTCAAGAAATCAGATCGTTAACAGAAGTCAAGCTTGATATAAGCTTCACGAGTTTTAGTGATAAATATAAAAGGCTTCTCTCTTTAACTGGGCATATTTTTGTAAGTACCTAAGTATAGTTATTAGCAAACTGTCAAAATGGGCATTCTGTTCCTGCCAAAGTTTGTTGGTAGCTTCGTTATATCGCGTCAGTACATAATCAGCCTATAATATTTACTGATGGGACACAGGCCTCGTCTCTGTGAGAGGGAGTGGGCCGTAATCCACCACGCGGGCCCAGTGCGGGTTGGTAGATGTCACATGTCTTCGAATTTTTGGTTCTAGGACATGCCGGTTTCCTCACGATGTTTTCCTTCACCATTTTGAGAGTCTGTGGTGGTGATGAAATTATTTCCACAAAATAAAGCGTCTGTCAGGGCTCGTGTCATCGCGTCAGCAAAAGGTCATAATCTTCTTTTGATTATTATCTTATAAGCGATGTTATGTATATAATGTGTTTTCTATTTAATTATTAACATTAATGAGGTACAATTTAATTAAGTTTAGTATCACTTAACTTTTAATACAAGTTATAACTTGTAATGTAACTTCTAATGAGTGGCGGTTTTATAACTAATAACTTATTGAATAGGGTACGTAGGTTCCGATCAATAAGTTTGATCATTTTAAAACTCCGCAATTAATTGAAAATAACGGATTTAATTGCTAAAAGTTATTAAAAGCTTTTACGCTTCCTGTTTTTCTAATCTTATGGTAAAAAAACGTTCTTATTGGGATTGCGATTACATCTGCCGGTATATAAAAGAAACAATGCAGATTTATACTAAAATATTTCTTCTATTTAAAACCTTTCAATAAATAAAGGCTCATAGCAGTTACAAATGCAACATAAACTAGTGTTTACGTTACCGACAAAAGGTGCACATACCTTATAGTCCTCAGTTAAAAGGCTAATTACACTTCACTAGAAGTTATTTCACAAGTCACATCAGGTTACATACACTCGGACACTCTCACAGATCTAGGTTTTACAATATGTCAACATAGTCCACTTTACCTAAACAATACAAAACAATGTTACATTACGTTTATAATCTTTTTTTTTTACACCAAGTCTCTATGCAAAATACAGGTGTAACGTGAACGCACGTGTTACAGCCATACCTTACCTAAACATCCGAAAAAAATGTTTTTCGAATCGTAACATTCCGCGTTTCATTTTCCGATCGCGACGCCGTATAAGGGCGCGTCAAAAACGCGGCTGTGTGCGTAACAACCTGACCATAAGCTTGCGTAGTCGCAACTGAAATCACCTTGCAAGGCCCACTATACCTCTCTCGCTCTAAACATGTTTCTGTTTCTTTCTAGCGGGCATTGTGCTCGGTCCAGCGAGTGGTACGCAACTTGACAATAAATTACGTATAGGAATCTAATCAGTTTAATAGATGTGTGATTTTTTTTTTATAAAGTCTGACCGTTCGTAATGGTTGGACGATGGTCGTTGAAGAACAAGGATTACGGTGAAAACGTAGTGTTTACTTAGATAGTGCGGTTAGGAAACAAGGCTCTTTAAAAGTGCCGTGACTGACTGAGGCCGGTTCGCGCTTATTTTTTTGCAAGTTCATATTACAATATATATATGGAGATTGAATTTTTCTTGTTGACCATATCATTAGGCCTGGGTTTCATCTAATATTTCGACGCTATCACAGTTAAAAATTTAACCAAACAGAACACCTTTGAATCAATAACACAGAATTCGACCAAAATAATGAAAATCCTCTTTAATTAAAAGATAAAATTCTTAAAACAGAATCCAATCCAAGTTATTTCTGTTTCTCACAATGCAAACGCTTAAGATTGGCCATTAAGTTGCAAATTAGAAAGGATTACGACTCAGCATTCTTATATTACATTTAGTTCTAATGGAAGAATCCTGGCTAGAAGATAATGATCTGTTGTTTGAACAGATCAGCTTACATTCAACTAGCAGGATTACTTTTATTTTTTATTCTTACAAGCTTTTGTCCGTGGTTTTACTCAAACTACAGGCACTTTTGAATTGTCAAGGGGTTGATCAGTCAGAAAGATGAAGGTAGTTACCCATTCCAAACCGTAGTACGTACCTATGGAGAAGAACGGGTAAGAAACTCCACGGACACTCTTTTAAATCAAGGTATGGTTACAAAATATTGGTTACATCATTCATGTTGAATACATGTGAGAACGATGCAAAACGTTAAAAGCGTCCGTAATAGAAATAAAATAAAAAAGAAATGAAACATTAAATTACTCACATGTTTGAGGAGCTTTTTCATTCATCGGAATTAAAAGTAGGAACCAATCCTATCTGGTAATCCAGGAAATAGTAGAAGTATACAAGAGATATATCTTAATCCATTAAACGTTCGTAAATGCATGAAAGAACCAGAGTTACGGACCTAGCTTGTAGAGTAAGCAAGCTAAATTAGCAATGGGCTGGCCATGGTTGTCGAAGGACCGAAGGCCAGTGGACCAGACGAGTCCTGGAGTGAAGACCACGTATTGGCAGGGATAGTTTGGGACGCTAGATGAACTGACGACCTTAAAAGATAACTGGGATAGACAGGATGCGGAAGGCGGATGACAGGGTTGTGGCGCTGCCTGGGAGAGGCCTATATACAGGAGTGGAAGGCGATAGGGTGAGTTGATTGAAATGCATGATCAATAACATCAACAACATCTAAACATCAGACACTTAAAAGTTTATAAATAATTTCAAGCTCAAATAGATATTTTTTACTTTTACTAAGCTTTCAATTTTCTATTAACGGACCCTTTATTAAATAGAGAAAGCATCTGTCATCAATTTCCCTGACTTATAACAATGGTTTTCTAAGTACAAAAACACTTTGCTCTGAAACCCTTCCATTTTCATTTATATAAGACAAAATCTACCTAGCCCTATCTCAACTATGTTGGGGTCGGCTTCCAGTCTTACCGGATATAGCTGAACTCCAGTATTTATCATGGAGCGACTGCCTAACCTCCACAACCCAGTTACTGGGTAACACGATACCCCTTGGTTAGACTGGTTTGTCAGAATTTTGGCTACTGACTAACGATAAAAAATCAAAAATCAAATGAGATGTCAAAGATCTACGTACGTGCTTTTCGAGGCACGGAGAGGCCCATTTTTATTTATAGGAGATTTAATTAAAGATTGCCAATTACTATCGATTTTACAATGACTATAAACATAATGGATAGGTACTAAAAGTTCTATTATCTGCTAGTTTAAATACTTATGAAGTAACATTTCAGCAGTCACATTAATCGTAAACAATAAACCATAATATCTAATCAAGTAATGCTTACATTAAGTTACAAAGCTAGTAATTGGCGTTAAGCAACAAATCGCAAGGGTTCACGTTCGATTCCCGGGTCAAACAGCCGGAGATTTAACGATATACCTACTCATTAAGTATTCAAATGCGATTTTCTTGTTAAAATAGAAACTTTATGTAAGATTTGAAGAATAATTATAGAAAAGGTAGCTCATTATGTTGTTAATAATTATAATTATGTAATTTATTAAAATGTCAATAAAATTCCTCGTTGGTCTAGTGGTCGCAAGCGCTACTGCTAAGCATGAGGTCATGAGTTCGATTCCCAGGTCGGGCAAAGTGTTGTTAATTATTGGGTTTTTCCATAACGAATTTCTCAGTAGTAGCCCGAAGCCAGAATTTGTGCCCGGTTGATGGCAATAGGTTCGCTCCCTATTACATGGGACTTAGACATAACTGGCGAAATGTGGAACTGCCTTACCCTTTGGGGATTACAGACGTAATGTTAGGTTATTTAAATTATTGTACTATTATTTACCTACTACTGTAGTTATTATGAGCTATTTTACATTATGGACAAATTTGTATGTAATAATCAAACGTCAATGTTTACAAAATCAAGAGAAACTATTAATTCTACAATAATTTCTTAATTAAGCATAAAAAACTCTTTAATTTAAAAATAAGTTAATCTAATGGAAAATTTGTGGATCATTTTCTCAAAATAAAGGATTTGTCATGGTCAAATACCTCCAACAATTAAGTAGGTACCTACCTACTTAACAAATTTGAAGAAGTTTTTTTCCTATACATCGTTTTATGCTCAACGAAAACTAAGACATAGAGCTCTGCTTATACCTACTAGCAAGCCGAACCTGCAGGAGCAATCGTCTGATATGGCGACATGTCAAAACATCGAGATTTTTGTGCTTTATGTAACATAAATAAATACTTAAAAAACTTCCGGAATAAATTCTATAAATGATGGCGAAAACTGCATAATAATCCATTGTGTAGTTCAGAAGAACTAAGCGGTCACACAGACAGACATGCGACATTGTATAGATTGTGCGCGATAAATACGGAAAAACAAAGAAGCGATCATCGCTGTGGTCTGACGACACCACACTGTGGTGAACGTTAGGAAAATTGCAATAATAAGCTCCACAATGCAATATCTTTGTGGAAATATTTGAAGCGGTTTCTTGTTACTTTGTGTAACTAGAATAACGATAGAGAATTAGTTTTAGTAAATTAAGGATCTGCTAAGGCAGCAGGATAAAAAAAATTGGCCAAAAAAGGTTTAATTGGGGTCATGGGGAAAGTGTCTGGGAGTCATCGAAGCGATGGCATCAAAATCATCAGGGTGGAGGAGAGGTCGAACAAGTGTCGTCCTCTGGTGGTGGCTCTGGAACTATTCCAGGCGGGATGCTTGGCGTTGAGATCACCCGCTATGGTAACGGAGTCACTTAGGCCAAGTAGAACAAAGAGATCGTCGGAGAGGAGTTGGAAGATCTTCGAAGCGTGTTGTGGGGGAGGTAGACCGATACTAGTGATCGGTTGCTGGCCAGACATGCCAAAGCGGCAGACTGAAACTTCTAATCGTGAGAGAGGGTGGAAATATTTGGTTTAACTATAATAAATATAGAGAATTAGTTTTGTAAATAGAGGATCTGCTAAGGCAGCAGGATCAAAATGTTAGGCCAGTTATGAGATGAAAGAAAACTAAAATGAGAATGATAAGAGGGATTTGTGGTATTACGCGAAAGGATATAATAAGAAATGAGTATACAAGAGGGAGTTTGAATGAAAAGTTGTATGGACGGAGGAATGAAGATAATGTCGTGAGGAAAGTTTTGAGTATAAACGTATATGTGTATGACTATAAGAGTAGGTAGGAAAATACCAAAGAAATGATTGATGGACGGTGTGAAAGATGATATGGCTAGAAAGAGTGTGACTACTGAGATGTTGACTCCGACCCCAAATAAATTAGGATAAGGGGAAGAGAATGATGAACCGATGATGAGTGAATGATGGTCCATTGTGTCACCCTATGTAAAATTTCTACATTTATATCTGCAGTTTTTATGGTGTACGTACTGAAGAATATTTTATCTATCTATATTCTATCTAAAGGTAGAGAATTCGTTGTTAGAGGTGCCTTTAAACAGATTCAGTCTACAGACAACATAGGACTAGTCGTTAGCACATTCATCGGGAAAGCCTGTGGCCAGCAGTGTCCGTCTTTCGACTGAGAGGAATCTATTATCACTGAAGTTATTATACAGGATCTTCAAACGCACCCTAGTCAGTCGGTCTTACTATGAACCTGCCTGGCTATTCTTTTTGCTACGACTTAAACTATCATTGCAAGTCATACCAACATGAAGATATATAGAAGACGAGCTGTAGGGAATGCATTATAGACAACATTGCATTACATTGCTTTGTGCATTATTTTATTATTATTATTGTTGGTTTTATTCTTCTCCCCTTTCTGTTTTTTGATGAAAACTTTCTTGACAGCTTCACACACCCTTATTTTTATTATCATTTTAAAAACGGTATTCTTAATACAATACTGTAATTCACATTTCCAAACATGCGACATAAATTCCAGATTTAAAAAAGGAACTTCGAGTAACGCATTTATTATACAAAGTACGTATAATATCATTAGTGACAGTAAATACCTAATTACCTGACCTTTAAACAAACAAGCTCCATACAGGGGGAATATTACAATTTGTAATACAATGCGCCCGCGCACTGTCGTTGGACAAAAAGTGGACGCTCCCCAAACAGACGGTAGTCAGTCGAGTGCTCGCCTTACACGTCGCCGATGTCGTTACTAGTGTTTTGTTGCAAAGAATAAGTTTGTATAGAAGATTCTTATGTTTGTTGGACTACGATGTTCTCTGTAGAAAATTCATTAGGTTGGTATCAAAGGTCTTATAATGAAAAGAGGATCAGCTGGAGCCTGCACCTCCAATGCTTGATGTAGATCTCTTATCTACATTTAAATTTTACCACGACCTTCCATGAACATTAATTAGAGTATTCCATGAAAAGGCCCTGATTATTATTAGCAAATTGCCTTTGCAAAGATTGAGCTGTTCACTTTTCCAGCTGATGGTAAGTGAGGATGCAAAGCGACGATGGTGCACGCATGCCAAAAGTTATTGCTCAAGGGTTGGGGGTCAAGGTTATTGCTTAGGGTGTAGGCTGTAGAATTCAGGGGTATAACAAAATATTCAAAACCCCGAAACTTAACAGCCTTTCTTGTTTCAGTAGTTGCGGTAGTCGTGCGTTGGCGGGCTAGAGACTGTGGAAGCGAGTGCCTGCACAACTTGAAAGCAACAATATTTGGCAGCATTTCGCTGCCAAATATTGTTGCTTCCGAGTTCTGAGTTATTCCTACAGGGATTGCTGGTTATAGCATGGAATTACCACTTCTATCCTAAATATTCACAAAAAATATTATATTGATACGTAAAAGAAACACTCTGTACATGTAGTACTTGTCGCACTTGTCTTTCCACGTTGAAAGACAAGTGCGCGTGTACAGAGTGTTTAAATTTTATTATATTAAAAAAGAACGAGCTTAACAATAGTCGCATACTATGTGTAACTTCTGACATCTTGGCTGACAGTACCAACCTCTAGGAAAATGGGTTGGTACCACCTGATGACCGACTCTAGCACCGCGCGTGCTTATTGGTCAAATCAAATAGCGCGCGCTTCCCTAGCTTCTTGTTACACATTTCCGTCCCTTTTCACGAAATCACTCCCACAGATTGGAGGAAAGCGAGAGGGAAGATGTTACACATTTATATAAAAAAATATAAAAAATGGTTATATATTTTTTGCATGTATGGACGCTATTCTATTGCGGGTTAACGGGAACGCCTACTGTTTTATCTGCATCAGCTGGATCTTTTCACAAGGAGTGACACTTCTGCAATCTTTCTTCGATCTTTGTCGACTTAGTATAACAGGAGATTTTTTGTTTAACACTTATGGCAAATACGGAACATTTGCAGGGGAGGCGCGGCAGTATTCTACATGAGTACTGTGGTAAATGGTAATGGTTGTCATTTGTGCCCATGCTGATTTTAGAGTTAAAAGAAAAAAATGGGTGTCGGGAACAGGACGTAAAGAGTGTACTAGAACCTTTTGTAATGCGGTGTTGTTTTATTTATGGTGTATCGTTTATAAGATACTAGCTGATGCCCGTGCTTCGCCCACCTGGGGTCCAAGTTAATTATTTTTGTAAAATAAAAGTAGCCTTACTTACTCCTTAAAACATAAGCTATCTGTCAGTGAATCGCTCCAGCCGTTTTGGCGATTAGCTGGAACAGACAGATATACAGACATTTTTGTTTTTTGTTATGTGTACTGTATATAGTTTAATATGCATATTTTTTTTTTTTTTAAAAACGTTGCCCCACACTGAGAATTTCTTCCTGCATCGTGGGTGCGTTTACAAACATAGAAACTCACATACACTAACACCCAGACCCGGAACAACTACTTGCAGATCATACAAATATTTGTTCCGTGCGGGGATCGAACCCGCGACACGTTGCGCAGCAGTCGATCGCTCAGCCACTGCGCCAACCGTGTCGTCCATTTAGTTGACATTACAAACAGACACTTCAATTTAATTAATTTATATAGATACATGTGTGGGAATCGCTTACTTTCTACTATGTTGATCAAAAGCATTACTGACTAACGGTGATATTCTTACCAAACCTGTTCACGTGCAGTATAGAACAAGCATGGTCATCGATATTTTTCTTCTATTCTAATTGAGAAGAACACTTTATCCTGGTCTTGGCCTGGCGTTGTTGGTGAGCTGAGCTCACTTTGCATGACTTTCTGGTTTCGATTTCCGTGTTGGACAAAGTGTTATTGGGCTTTTCAATCTGGAATTTCTTAGTAGCAGCCCTAAGTCTGGGTTTGTGCCCGGTTGATGGCAATTACATGGAACTTAAACGTAACTGGAGAAATTTGGGTGTGTAGGTACACCTCTGGCTAAGGCTGCCAGAGGTGTACCTACTTCTCCTCTGCTTCACTGGAGCGAAGAGGAGAGGAGCGGAGTTGTGGTGTGCCAATAGTAACCAATGAAATTGCATAAAACCTCCGGTCTGCTTCAGTGAACAGGTATTTGCGAACTATTTTAAAAATTCATACAAAACCGCGAAGCGGAGCGGAGAAGCGGAGAGGGGAAGCGGACCGGGGAACCGGAGCGGGAAATTATTACTCGTCCCGTGAACTCGGTCTAGCTCCGCACAGCCCGCAACACCGCTCTGCTATCTCGCTCCGCACAATCTGTAACTCCGCTCCGCTACCTCGCTGCGCATCAATGGACAGACACTGTCCGCAACTCCGCTCCACTCCGCTGCCAATCTCCTCACCGCTGCCTCGCTCCGCTTCAATGGACGGCAGCCTAACCCTTTGGAAATACAGGTACTATTATGCTATGTGTGTGCTGTGAGACAGTTCCAGACAAGGACAGAATAAAGGGCGGTTTATATTGATAATGCCGGTATCCCGTGGTACTCGTAACTTCACCTTATATTATGTAAGCATGAAGTTATAATTTCACCTTAAAATCAAGTTGACATAATCATAATATTATTTTCCAACTTAATTTACAATAAAATCCCTAACTTAGTATTACAGTTAGTAATAACTAACGCTTAATGTTATAATATTTTGTGATTACTAACTAAATTATTCGCCTATTAGCTTAAATTAAATTTTATTTCTTTACTAACGATTCGACCGAACATGTCACACACATTTGTAAATAGATTAAGAGAAAATGATGTCATGGGTATAAAAAATGTGATAGGTTTGAATAATGGGACGTTTTTGTAAATAATTATGGATATAAATATCTAAGTTTTTCTTAGAATATAATATACCTCATCGATGTCCACTGAAATGACGAGTGAAAAATACATTGTTATTATATTATATTATTTTTGATTATGGCATCTCGCCAGTCATCCTTAATAAATTAAATATTACCTGTCTCTGTACTAATACGGATATTTGTAGGTACGAGTATAACTTGGGACAACAGAAATAATCTTAATTACTTTTTGGTGGTTTTGGAAAGTTTCAAGGATTAAAGTGGATAAAAGGCAGTGCTATAGTGCAGAACTAATCTGAGTTCGCAATGTATTTGCCAAACATGTAAACAAACAAGAGTTACTTAAACGAACATCAACTCTATACAAGTGTAAATAAAGTTGATTTTAGACTGACTAGTACTGTTTAAAAGTCATAAAAAATATGAAGTTGTAGCGCAAAGTGAACCTTATGTGTAGGCATTACAGTTGTTTTTCCAAAAAAACTCGTGTTTGTTTACATGTTTGGCACATGAATTGTGAACGCAGAAAAGCTAAGAATTTTTCAAAACAAAAACCTTTTCGGCATTGTTTTGGCTGAAATCTATCTATTTATAAAAATTAATTGCCGTGTGTTAGTCAAACAGCTACACCGATTTCTTTTTGTTTTGTTCGCCTTAATAGTGGGGTGGTTTAGAAAAAAAGAAAATTAATAAAAACTCAAAGGAATGCCGAAAAATAAAAAAAAAACTAAATTTTGTCTCACGTGGTTTGAACTTCACTGGGTCATCTAGTTAGTATTAAAATTCAGAGCTTGGAAGCTGCGCTGGCGATTACTAAATCAATGGGGAGGTACCATACATTTATCTTGTCCAATCATCTTTTGTGCAATCCATTTTTAATATGACAGCCAATATTTTCCCGATAAAATAATTACAAAAAGTCACCCACGATGACCAAAGTTAACAGCACCAGGATACCGTTAACTGTTACCGAAACAATAAAATTGCCACGCCCCGCCCAACGGCGCAAGCGCATAAATCAATACAAAACACAATTATAAGAAATTACACCAGCTGTTATAATTAAAAATGGTTGTATTTCATGAATGTGTCAATTATTATCAAATATAGGGGACCACCGGCTTGGAGCTTTTATGGCGGTACTGTCAGATTGGAAAATATAAAATTATTGCTGACATTTTTCTTTGTACCACCGCGGCCTATTGCGATCGCAATCGTCGCGCGAAAAAACGATCGTTCGAACTTTTTGTTCGGTGAAACTGAATGCGTGGTCGCGCCGACAGAGGGCGCTATCCGATTTTCCGATATAAGCACGTGACCGATCGCGTATTCCTGACTCCTGACATAAGGTTCACCTATTTCAGGAGTCAGAAGTTTAATACAAGTTTCTGTAACCTATTATGTCAATAAAGAATATTTGATTTGCGTGACGATAGTTTTTATTTAAAGGACGCGGTTTTACAGCATCTGCTGATATCTTACAGCCGATGTGGAAAAGTCGCAACCTTATCAGTTGACTTCGAGAACTTTCTTAAAGCTGATCTTTTCTGAAACAAGAAATAGCATTTGAGACTTCTAAGGTGGAGTTTCCCTACGTGATCGAATCAGAAATGAAGAGATCCGTAGGAGAACCAAGGTAACCAAAGAATTGCCAAATTTAAGTGGCAATGGGCAGGGCACATTGCTTGCAGAACAGATGGTCGACGGCGTCGAAAGGTTGTGGAGTGGCGACTGTGTACTGGAAGACGTAGTGTTGAAAGGCCTCCCACAAGGTGGAAGGATGACTTTGTGGAGACCGCAGGAATTCGTTTGATGCAGGAAGCACAAAAGCGGTCGAAGTGGCGATGCTTGGGGGAGGCCTATGATGAAATGATGATGATGATGACTCCTGAGATCGATAAAGGTAAGAAGGGAATTTATGATGGTAATTATTTAAATACATAAATATTAATATTCGACATTGTATTTACACGTCACGTCCAACAACTTATAACGAAGAAAAGTCATGAATATATGAATATCATCTGTAATTTTATATTTTTAAACATAACCTAACATCACGCCTTCTTGACTCGAAGGGGTAGGTAGAGGTGCCGTAATTGGGGGATAGTAATACCCACATTTCGCCAGTTATGTTTAAGTCCTAGGTCATAGGGGGCGAGCATATTATCCCATACTCTGGGCTTCTACTGAGAAATTACAAATAGAAAAACCCAATAACACTTTGTGCAACCCGGGAATCGAACCAAAGACCTCATGCTCAGCAGTAGCGCTTGCAACCACTTGACCAACGAGGCAGTTAAATTTTTATTAAGTAGATTTTTTTTACACATCATGTAAAACATACTTTACCTATCACCTCCACATAATTGATTTCTACATTATTGTATAAGTAAATATAAATAATGATATCAAATAGGTATGAAATGATCAATGATAAAATTATGATGATTAATTAATAATCAGAAGCGTTTTTAAACAAAAATATAATTACTGGCCATCAAAATGAAAAGTTTAAATCGTTAATAACTATTTCTCTATGTAAGTAGGTATTAATTTAGGTTTCCGTTACAAAAACTCTTTGGGGTTTGGCCGATAATTATTTTATTTGACCTCTGATGTATCGACAAGTGATTAAATGTATCTATTTATTTTATTTAAGTTGTTTGTAGACTGACGAAGAAGTTAAAATGATAATGACTTGATTTTTTCCAGTAGATTTAACCGTTACTTTTAACGGCTATTTGGAACTAAGTTGGGAGTCGATGTTTTTTGGTATTAGGTATGTCAATGTCTTACATATTTTTCTACAAACAACTCAGCCTACCGCAGTCCACTGCCATACATAGGCCTCTCACAGGCGACCCACAACACCCAGTCCTCCGCGTTTCTCATCCAGCCTGTCCCAGCCACCTCTTTAAGACGTAGATATATGCCAGTGACCTTGAGTGGTTACCTTGCGTATTCTGTACTGAGCTCACGCAATATAGCCAGTAATAGGACTCGCCCATCAAGGAGCACTGTCCCCAATTTGACGCATTATTAATGTATTATATGTACATAAAAAAAAGGTATTTAAATAAAACACGTATACGAAAAGATCAATAATTAAATTATCTTTAAAATGGTAAAGGTTTCAGAAAGATACACTTGATAAATTTTGCGTGATTTTCGTTTTTTATCCGCGTTAGACATAACTTAACAAATTAATTTCACTATGTAATATAAACATAATCTAAAATATTCATATATTAAGTTATGAAAAAAATTCTTTAATTTAACGTATATTTTCTTCAAATCATTAACACTACTCGTTTAGACGTGATCTTGAGTAAAAAAAACATTAAAAGTCGGTTATCGGTGCCTAAAGGTCGTCGGTCCATTTAACGTCCCACTACACTTACCGATACGCGGTCTCCACTCCAGCCCACATCTCCTCCACCGGCCATTGGTCCTTCGACAAACGTGGCCAGCCCCTGCCACTTCAGCTTTCTTACTATGCTGGTTCTTTCCCGAATAATTTCTGATTTTATCCTTCAAAGAGACTCCAAACATAGCCCGCTTCATAGCGCTCTGAGCGATCTTGAATTTGTAGACCAACCTAACTGTTGGGGTCCATGTTTTGGCACCGTATGTCTTAACGGACAGGACGTACTGGTTGAAGAGAGTCTTCAAACACTGCGGGATAGACGACTATATCGAAGTCTTCTCATATTTCTCTTGGTATTCAACAAAATAAGATACATTTTTAAAGTATCTGTTCCTTTCGAAACGGCAGGTTTAATTAAATAAGGAAAAGTAAAATTGGCCTTGTCACATCATTACTTCATACAAAACTCTCAACAAACTCGAAATTCTCATTTTAGATCAGCTGTTTAATAATAAAAGGTAAATAAAGTTGTCTCCCAATAACGGGGAGCAATATCAAAGTTTTATGATATTTTTATTGGTAAATTTTACAGTACCGATAAAAGAAATCTGCCGGCCGCTTTGACAACAAGTAAAACACAGCTTTTTACTGGACAACTTACATTTATATACGTTTATAACTTAAGAAGTAAATACAGGTCCACTTATTAATCTAAATTAGAAGTTTCTAGTCGCTAGCAGCCAGTAGATTGTACCAAAGTGGCTTAACAGTAAACATAGAGATTTAAAAAAGCCGCGGCGTCCGAAACTCAATTATCTATACGACCAATTGTCCGAAGCCCGGCCCAATAAAATTAATCTGAACACAACCAACGCCATTACATACGGGACCGTATTAATCTCAAAGCGTTGATTAGTAAAACTATAAAAGCGGAAGTATCACAAGAATGCGGTTAATGAGAGACTGAAACCCGATTTTATGGTTGATCGTTAAAATGGCCGACAATTGTCTAATTGTTGCCTACTAAACAACTAACATCGTGGGAAGACGATGCCTCACTGACGGTGAAAGTCAAAAACTTGACGGTTTTATAGCGTCACCCGAATTCGAAATTCGAATTGTAATCGAAACAACGAATCGCTTTTAGGTTCTTATTTAAAAAAATCAATTTGTTTTTTATTTTATTAAAAAGGTTTTATTGGCTTTTTAGTTAGATTAGAAACTTTAATGTTTAAAACAGTGGCTTTTAAGTATAAAAGCTTGTGTCGGGGTTTATTTATTATTTTTAAGTGATGAGATCACGACCTTGTGTAAATCCGTCATTAGGTCATCATGATTATAAAAGTAGGCAGTTGCTGTTAATAACTAAAAGGGCAGTCGTACAATTGATTAATCATGCCTGTAATTAATGGAATAATAAATCACTCACACATTATCTTCTTGTGTTGTAGAAAAATACCAGTTATATTGTTGTTATTTTAAAACCTTCGAAACATTGTTATCGTAAGAAATATGTTTTAACAGATACACCATTTTTTTTAATTTACATTCATTCTCACATAAAACAAAATTATTTTCTTATTTTATCCATCAATTTTAATTTATTTACAGCTACATATAGCTCCTGCCTGCGACTCCACCCACGTGGAGCCAACTACGTATTACCATCAGATACATCCTATGGCACATCCAATAGTTTCGCTTTCTACCAGTGATTTTTTCGGCGATTACCTCATATATTCAAGCTTACAAACTTTACCTTTTCATAATATTATAATTATAGTGAAGAAAAAAGAGCAGTGATGGCCCAGTGAGAGTAGTGGTGGCCCAGTGATAGCAGTGGTGGCCCAGTGAGAGTAGTGGTGGACCAGTGATAGCAGTGGTGATCCAGCGAAAGTCGTGGTGGCCCAGTGATAGCAGTGATGACCCAGTGATAGCAGTGGTGGCCCAGTGAGAGTAGTGATGGCCCAGTGAGACTAGTGGTGGCCCAGTGATAGCAGTGGTGGCCCAGTGAGAGTAGTGGTGGCCCAGTAATAGCAGTGGTGGCCCAGTGAGAGTAGTGGTGGTCTAGTGAGAGTAGTGGTGGCCCAGGAGGCCTGTGTCCTAGCAGTGGAAACATTACAGGCTGATTATGCTAGAAAAAGCAAAACACTAACAGTCCCTCATTTAGATGCAACAACTATCAAATGGAAGCTAATGAATAACCATTCAATTATAAAAATCGAATCTCAATCTAACCACACAAGTACACAAATTATACATATAACTAAACAAAGTACACACAACTACACAACTTCGCATAAAAACACCAACTAAAGACAGGCTCTATTCAAACGCGCCGACATTTTTCCATCGCGTTTTTCCTCGACAAGTCGCAAGCGCAACATTGAATGCGACGCGACAATACGTCGGCGACACGTTGTTGACAAGTCGCGTTGTCGGATGCCACTTTAACGTTAATTGGATGTGTTTCGATCATTGATTTGTTGGTAGTAGTTGCTACTACTATCTACTATATGGTTTGGTCATGAGAACTTTGTGTTGAAAAGAATATCCAGTGGAAATTAATACGTTTCTAATAACAAGTCATTTAATATACATAACATCACGTCTGTTCTTCCGAAGAGTTGGGCAGAGGTGTGTCTATAGTACACCTGCTTTTCGCCAGTTATGTATAAGGGGCATGCGCTAAGGTAGCCCGCGAAATTCAAATTTTCTTTAGTTCTTTAAATTTTGCTGGTCAGTGTGAGGTTTTATGTTGATTAAATTATGATTCGCGACCGTAACAAATATGGATTTATATAATTATAATCATTACAATCAGCAATACAACTCCGTAAGTAATCACAATCGCCAAATGTCATGATTTCATGAAATAGTCATTCAATGCGAGTATATGAACTTAGAGAGTTTTATTGATCATTTTTAAGATTTTAATTCTATAAATAAACATTTGATACGGCCGCGAATTATATTTAGATCAACATATAACTTGATGCTGACCTGTAAATTGCAAAAAGCGTAAGAAAATTAGAATTTCGCGGGCTACCTTGACGCTTTCGCCTTAAGTCTCATGTAATAGGGGGCGAGCCTATTGCCATCAACCGGGCACAAATCCAGACTCCGGGCAGCTACTGTGAAATTACTGATGGAAAAACCCAATAACACTTTGCCCGACCTGGAAATCTGACCTCACACTCAGTACTAGCGCTACACAATGAGGCAGTCAGTTAAGTTAATTAATTAATCATGATGAAATGACACCAATTTAGTTTTGATATTGTTACCTCAAATTGGCTCTAGAGTTGTGGTGGCCCAGTGATTACGGCCTCGAGTTGTAGGTCGTACCCCTTTTCTTTTTTTTTTTTGATGGTGGGAAATTATCAAATAACTTCTCCGGCTCTGGGCGGAGCGGGAGGGCGTGTCAGACTTTTACTGACTAAAACCCACCCGTGTTCCTTCCGTTGCCTGTGTGCCGGGGCCGCGATATCCCTTTCGGACAAACTCGCAACCCTGGCAGGTATTGGCCCTTACGGACCCCGTCAGTTGGTGCTCACATCTCTTTGAGGCGCGTGTGGAACACAACGAGCCGTGAGGACACGGCGGTGCTCCGCCCAAGGTAGGTCGTACCCTGACAGGTGCTTTACTCTGTGTAAATTATTTCACCATCACTGCTCTCCAAATGGTGAAAGGAATACATCGTGGGGAAAAGGAAAAGACATATCCTAGAACCAAAGTTCGAAGACATGTGACATCTACTAACCCGCACTGGGCCCGCGTGGTGGATTACAGCCCACTCCCTCTCACAGAGTGGAGGGCTGAGTGCCAGCAGTGAGAACATGCTGATTATGCTAAGTTGGTTTTATAAGAGCTTTAGCAAAGAGTAGGTAGATTAGGTAGACAGGTACGGAAAATTGGAAAACCAGATTATAATTGCAGCAGGCTGTTTTTTCATATTTTATTATATTTTCTACTATCTGCTCCTTTCGATTTAACAGCTAAGTTACTGCTTATTTATTTAAAAAAATCCGAGTTTTTACCCTTCATTACCAAACATGGCAATAGGGATGATGCCTGAAAAAAAATAAATTCTAATTAGTACGTCGGTCAGATAGTAAAAAAAATATTAGACACGTATTTTTTGCTTTATTAATTAATAAAAAATTACTTAGATAAAACGCATTTTAAGTTAGGGAGTGCCCCCACTCCCCAACTTAAAATGCGTTTTATCTAAGTAATTTTTAGATTTGTATTGTTGTTTGTATTTTTTTTTTTTTTTTGTAGGTAGATTTTATACTTACTTATGACGTAGGGACCCCTCCCTACGTCACAAGTAAGTATAAAATCTACCTACTCGTGACGTCATGGCACATTTTAACGTATCGCCGTAATCTTTAGATCACGTAAAAAATAAAAAATACGTGTCTTATTTTTTTTAATAATCTCTATGACGGACTAAAAAAAAATTTTAGTCATCATCCCTATTATAAAAAAAATAGATAAAGGCTTCGGTAAATCTGCAATAATGAAGCCTGACGAAGTGGCACAGAGTCAAACAATGATAACCCATCATCCATCACACATAACAGCAATTTAATGCACATAACTAACTTCAACAACAGCAACACAATAAATAATCCCAACTAATTATATTTACACGTCATGCTCACTAACCTTAACACACATAAAAACATCATACTATACTAATTACATTACAAACGTTTATCAACAAAACGTGTCGCCGATTAAACGAGCCACTTAGATAAAATCAGTCATATATTAAAAATGTAAAAACCTTCAGAGCGTGACAACACAATGGTTATATTGGTATAAACACGCGAACAAACACACCCAGTTTTTGTTTGACCAATCAACAATAATCATCACGCGATTACATGCCCTGTTAACCCTGTAATTGTTGTAATAAAAAATACTTACCGCGTGCATTACGTGCAATCTCGCACTATATTCTTACCAACTTACATCTACCGCTACAAGACTAACACCCACACAATTTTACACCTTACGGTTCTTTAAATAAGGGTGTTGCGTGGTTTTCGAACCGGTAAAATCGCATGTGCATCGAAGCGTTAAGCCTCTGATTTTGGTATGGAATGTCTAAGGGCGTCGCTCTAATTGAACTGATTTTTGTTTTATACAATTTACACCTAATTTTCTTGTGTTTTATCACTTTTTTCTGAATGTGTGTGTCCTTTAGTTTGAGGTACGATTTAGTTGATGTTGTTATTGCAGCGATGTGCACAATTATTTGTAGGTAGGTAATTGTGTCAAGTTTTTTAATTGAAATGGTTTTAAAGGTTATTTATAATTAGGTTTAAAATAATTGATATGAACTTGTTAGACTTGTTACATGTCTAGAGGTTAGTTTTTACTCACATACATTTTAGTAACCTATAATTATGAATATTGAATTATAATGGTGTTTTTGTATTTTTATTGTTTTGACAATTACTTATAAGGAAACATGCAGACCACCAAGCAACATCAAAACAATATTTCGAACAATTCAATAAAAATTCCGAACATCCAAACCAATATCGTAAAAAATATTGTAAATCTTAATGTTTACCATTAACTTGCGTCTATTGTGCCGAATGTACATTACAATTATAAATAATTGATAAGTGCCATGTTATTACTAGCTGTAAAAGTAATGGCGGGCACGCGTTTGAGGGTTATACTGTGTAATTACGAATGATAGTAGAGTATCATGTATGGCGAAGATAGGTGTTTGATTTCATATTACTTTGGGGCCTCAGGCTTTGGCGAGATATTTTAGGGTTCAATTGAGAAAAAATAGAACTTACTGTGAAATTGTGTGAAGATTCACAATAAAGTGATTGTCGTCAAGCTCACGTCAGATGAAAAGGAAAATTCATCTGCTTCCATTGATCTATAATTCTGTAGGTACATAGGTCAATCAATCTGCCTAGCCATTTCCGAAATATTTTGGGGTCGGCTTCCAGTCTATCTGGGTGCAGCTGAATACCAGTATTTTATATGGAGCAACTGCCTATCTGACCTCCATAACCCAGTTACTGGGTAATACGATACTCCTTGGTAAGACTGGTTGTCCGACTTTCGACTGACGACCCGTAACGACTGTCAATGATCCACAAATGACAGCCGGGACCAACGGCTTGAAATGCTTTCCGAAGCATGGCGGAGTCTCGGTATGTCAAGATGGTCACCCATCCACGGACCAACCCCGGAGAGCGTAGCTTAACCTGGTGGATCAACCCGTGCGGTACTTAACCACGAGATCCTTTTCCTGCCACGAGTTCTGTACATAGGTACTTTATGTAAATACTGTTTCACGTAAGAACCTATAATAGGTCAAACTTAAAATAACTTTAATACCAAATGTATTAAAGTTAACGAAAGTTTTACCTATTGGTTAACTGGAAATATTTTTGCGATTTTTTTTCACAGTTTATTTATCTTACGTCCGTACCGTACGGTAGGAGCGGAACCTGTAGTCCTTAAAAACTGTTCTAGCTTGACCAATTTTTGACCGTACCCATTGCTCAACTATCACCGTGTGCAACCATTTAAATGATATTATTTCAGATTTTATGGTCCATTTTATTTATTGCTTTTTTTTTCAGATTGTGTATTGAGAAGAACGTTATTGTTCGATATTAGAAACAGTTTTTGCTATACCCGTGTTTTTGTCTCACAATTTAAATCATGACTTTGCTTCGTCTGCTCATAAAATAAAAAGTTATTAAGACTAGTTTTTGCCCTCAAAAATAATTTGAATCATTAACTTGATTTAATAGGTGGGATAATTAAATTATTTTGTGAAATCTATTGAAAAAGCTCATACACATAGTGCCGCTGGCTTTTGCCGAGCGGCACGTGCCACCGGCTTTTGCGCCTCCATTTCCTTTGCAATCCTTGGTGCGGCTTTGTGCGGCAGGGCCGGGCGCGCCGTGGCTTGCCCAGCGGCAAGACCGGCGGCAGAGCCGGCGGCCATGCCGGCATTGTGTGTAGAAGCCATAAAACACATTTAATTGCCGGTAATGATGTTTTTATTTTGCCTACTTTTTGTGTAATTATCCACTCCTAATTTAATAAATTGGTTTAAGCAGCAGACATTGTAAAAACTGCTCACTTCAATTATATTGGAATATAATACATAGAAAAGCTTTAATTCAGAATAGAACGTTAGCCTATCTTAGAAATACGAATAACAATTTAAATCACAAACGGAAACAAATTGTTGTGTTGGAAATGACCAAAGATATATGCCCAAGTGCCAAAACTAACAGGTTTACCACCTCTGCATTTGCTGGATGAGGAACACTCACCGCTGAATCAAGTTACCGAGCCACCCAACTATTTTTACCGAAGAATCCTAAAGAAAAATGGATTCGAACACCAATTAGTAAGTGACCATCGTATACATGACAGGACAACTAACCTTAGAATTGAATTCCGATGTCCGGCGGCCATTTGTACGTTTTCACGGCTCAGCTAGTTAGGGGCAGCCATTGATCCGTCCGTCTGTACACGTACAATGGCGCGGTTGGCGCCTAAGACCATTTAGCAGTCGTGTTTCAAGAGTTGGGTGATAGATGATTTTTGTAATGGTATTTACACTATTATTTCGTTTTGCAAACACTTGTTATTCAGGTTGTTTTGTTGCGGCTGTATTAACATCGGGTGGTAGAATTGTTGTATCTGGTATTGCGTTAAATTGAGCAATTTCATGTAAACCTTAAGTTGGGAAGCAAATTCCTTAGGCTCTTTGCACTCACACGTGTTTTTGGACGTGAAAAACTACGGTTTATTCGCCGTGTGTAGGCACGGTCGTCAGTTTTGTATGGATCAGTATGGAAGTTTGTTGACAGACACGTTTTCTCTACGGCGTGGTTTATACGCCGTGTGTAGGCACGGTGGTAAGTGTTGTATGGATAACTAAGGAAGTTTGTTGACAGACACGTTTTCTCTACGGCGTGTGTAGGCACGGGCGTCACAACCATTACAACACTGACGACCGTGCCTACTCACGGTGTATTACCCGCGCCGTAGAGAAGACGTGTCTTTTCGACGGCGCGGTTTATACACCGTACCGTAAAGAAACCGTGCCGTGTACAAAGGGCCTTAAGGTGTCATGTTTTAAAATTTTGTTAAGGCTCTGTTGTAACCTATTACCATAAAATACAGTCGGCAATCGATAACTTGATTGCTACTGAGAATTCCCCAGCAGAAAAACCGAGTAACTGCAGGCTCTCAGGACCGGGCTTGCGACATTATTTTGTACAATAAGTAAAACTTCTCAGCTCTACAAGATGTACGACGAGCTTTATGTAATTAAAACCATCGAAATAGGACGTCTTCCATGGGCAGGACATGTCATAAGAATGGACGAGACCAGAGCACCCAAACGTTTACTGGATAGTAAACCGGATGGCCGGAGAAGTCGAGGGCGGCCCAAGCTCAGATGGTTTAATGGCGTAGACCAAGATTTAAGAACTGTTGGAGTGAGAAATTGGAGAGAAAAAGCCGGAAATAGGTCACGTTGGAGAAATATACTTGACCAGGCTTAGGCCCACCCACAGCTGTAAAGTCTTAGATGATGATGATGTAAAACTTCAAATTAACGAAATTTCAGCTTCTGTTGTGACATTGCAGGACAATACTGGGATTAATACTCTCCTTCTAAAAAAGACATGATCTTTGAACTTCCACAGCAGATGTTAGGTTCCACAATTTGATGACAAGGCGGTGACCGCAGGAAATTCTGACGATCGCGCGATCGTCGCGATGTAAAGTAGTCTATAAAAAGTCTCCATAACCAGCAGTGCACGTCGTAGGTAATACTTATTAATCTCAGATATTAAGACACAGTAAAGTGCATCAAAAATGTTTAATGGAAAATTCTCAAAGAAATATTGCATAAAAATCGTATAAAAGCTGTAAATGTTGGTCCATCCATTAAATATATATTTAGTCCGAGCGTCTATCCGAGCTACGTATTATAATATATGCCTGTACGCACGTTAATGTGTTTCTTTTTGTTTATCAATTTGTATTTGTCCCCATATTATCGGCAACACGCCGGTCGGCTTACTTCACAAGGTTTAAGGCGTGTATAGAGCCGATGATACTCAGGTGTGACAAGTTGATTTGGTGTGTTATCTGAGTAAGGGCTAAACGAAGCGTTTACTTTAGATTTGTTTAAATCGACTGTTTTCGAAGAAAAACTTGCTTTGTATTTAATCAAAGCTACTTTGCTAAACACCATTATTGCAATTATTATACAGTTTCAGATACAATTTTTTTTTTTACATTTCGATTAGAACTTTAATGAGCCCATTTTTGTTTCAGCTATATCATCCGCACACTGTACAATAACAATGTATTTGTGCGAGTGGGTTTGGTAACTACAGTCCGGCTGTCGAAAGAATGCGTTCTTGACATCTGTCAGTTTCATACTAACGAATATTTGTGTTTTGCTAATTTGATCCTTAGAGTTACTACAAATTGTCCAACTGTCAGGTGTCAGGAACGTATTCTCTCGACGGCCGGACTGTACCTCTGCAGAGGTACGGTATCAAACTCGCTGCGCAGTACCCCAACTCTCACCCCGCGCTGACACATAAATTTGTTACTGCGCAACGACTCGCCTCATGTTCCCAGCCGCCATGAAGTTTGCATCGGGCTGTACCTATCTATAGAAACCACATGGCTTTTTATGGCTAAAAAGTTTGGTCCAGTACCTTACCCTTATCTTTTATTTGGGACTAGCTGTTGCCAGCGATTTCGTCTGCGATCCAGAATAAAAAGTAACAAACAGACAAACACACTCACTTTCGCATTCATAATAATATGTATATTAGCTGCGCCCCGCGGTTTCACCCGCATTAATCTCGATCCCGCGGGAATATTGGGATAAAAAGTATTTTGTCCTTTTCCAGGTCAAGGTCCACTCCTGTGCCAAATTTTATCCAAATCCGTTCAGCCGTTTTAGTGTGAAAGCGAAACAAACAAACAAACTCACTTTCACATTTATCATATTAGTTAGGGTTTATTGATTAACTAGCGTCCGCTTGCGGCTTCCCCCGCGTGATATGTCGATAAAAAGTAGCCTATTTTCTTCTTCAGGGTTCAAAGTATCTCCCTACCGAATTTCATCACAAACGGGTAAGCCGTTAAGCCGTTAAAGCGTAATTATACAAACAAACAATCAGACTCACATTCGCATTTATAATATTACGAGTATATTTATATATCTTATTAATTAGGATTTTATGTTTATTCTACTATCCGTAATATCAACATTCATGTCTTTCTTATTCATTTTCTCGACGGTCAGCATGGTCCTCTTTAGAAATATCCTCTGTATGGTATCATCATCTCCATAAACTTCCTTGAACGCGTCGACATTTCTCATATACGTTACTACCGACTCGGTTCATCGCTCCGTTTATTGGACGACGTTTGTTACCGAGATAAACCTTTGTATTAGCTTTTATAATACTATCTTTGGACTATATATTGTGGCTGGTAACCACTTTAATGATTAAAACACGAATTTATTTATGATGCCGTAAAATTGTTCTTGATTTTTTATTGGTTCAATTATTAATATTGAAATGCATTTATGAGAAAGTAATTGCATTTTAGTTGGACTCCTGTAGTATTTTCATGTCCTTTGCTTATTACATGTCGGCAATGTGTAAGAGACAATTACTTATTGAGTATGCCTCTACTTAATGAGTCATAGTTGGTTTATTTTTATTCTAAACTTGGAGTCGGGCTTTCAGTCATGATTTCTTGTAGCCACGATTGAGATTTGAAATGACCTTTTTGAGTCCACCTCAATAATGAATGCAGTCTCGAACTCTCGATGCTAGTGAGTTTCTAGAAGAGAATTTTGTATGCCTTATTAATCTGCATCGTGTTCAGGATTATCGTTTTCTGTTTCAAGCTGAACCAATCGCCTGGAGAGAATCTTTCTCAAATGTGGTTTAGGGATTAACATTTGGTCATTGCAATGAGCGCTGAGCTACGTCTTATAATTGTCATACCTAAGGTCAATCTACCGGACGGTGAGCGATGTGTAGCTCGCCGTCCGATAAGGACCAGGCCCGGGTCGACGGCGCGTTGTGTTCCACGCGCACCTCAAAGGGATGTCAGCACCAACTGACGGGGTCCGGAAGGACCAACGCCTGCTGGGGTTGCAGGTTTGTCTGAAAGGGATATCGCGGCCCCGGCACACAGGCAACGGAAGGAACACGGGTGGGTTTTAGTCAGTAAAAGTCTGACACTCCCTCTCGCTCCGCCCAGAGCGGGAGGAGTCATTTGATGAATTACAACCCAAAAAAAAAAAAAAGTCAATCTACCTAGCCTTTTCAAAAGTATGTTAGGGTCGGCTGAGCACTCGTATTTTACATGAAGCAACTGCCTATCTGACCACAACCCAGTTACTGAGTAACACGATACCCCTTGGTAAGGCTGGGTTGATAGACTTTTGGCCTTCTGACTACTCGTATGGACTGTCAAAGATCTACGAATAAGCTGGGACCAACGACGCATCTTGAATAAAAACAACACAATATGATGAAAATATGAGACGCAAAATTTTCACATAAGGTTCAGTTTGCGCCTGATTCATATTTTTTATGACTTATTCAACAGTACTAGTCGGTCTAAAATCAACTTTATTTACACTATCATAAAGTTGATGTTTGTCTAAGTGGAAAATTTGTGTTTGTTTACATGTTTGGCAATCAAATTGCGAACGCAGAGTAAGTGTGGTGTTGAAAAATGTCCGCATCAATTCTACTTATTAACTCAATCACACCTTATTACATATATGTATCTTCCAGCCTAGGTATAAGCAGAATATCGCCTACCTATCCAGCAATAGCCTTTTGTTAAAAGATAACGCCAACACAAACGAGCCACGATAAGACCTTATTAGTACTAGTATACGTTTTTCAATTGTATTAAGTTACATACAAAGATAGAATGCAATCAGGGACGTGGTATATGTTATTACTAAAGATATTTGCATACAAGCAATAACATTGTTTTGGTCTTATGTGGATCTGTAGGGTTTAATAGTTAATGTCGATTGAAATAAGGCGCAATACACAAAGAGCGGACGGGTGAAATAAGGTGTGGTCCGCACAGGGCGGATGGGACAAGATGTGTTGCGGATATGAAAGATAAGCTTTTCTATCCCCGTATAGATTGCGGATAAATGTGATGGTGCTGTATAGGAGGTCCTATTTCAAATCCAAGGCAATCTTACTATCTTACTAATATTATAAACGTGAAAGTTTGTGAGGATGGATGGATGGATGGATGTTTGTTGTTCTTCTAACTGAACAGACAGCTGTGGTGCTGGGGAGTTTGTTGCGCCATTTCTTCTTCCCAGCTAATGCACTAGGAAGTGGTGAAGGGTGGGCGTTTTGGGGGACTGTCTTATGTAATTTTGACGTTCGAAAAGTGCTGATTCTCAGCCTAGTTTGAATAAATGACTTTTGAATTTTGAATTTGAATTTTGAATTTTGTTACTCTTTCACGCAAAAACTTGTGAATGAGACAATATATACCTGGATTAACACTTAAGATACTTTTTATCCTGATATTCCCACGGGATCGAGACTTATGCGGTTGAAACCGCGGGGCCCTGCTAGTTTACTTTTGATAATAAAAATACAAATGGGTGACTTTTAGTGGAAACCACATTTAATGAACCGCTGTATGCGTAAAAGTAAACGTAAACCTATTAAAAAGTCATGATTCCCGTAACAAAATTAACCAATGAACATCCCTGCTACTAAATTTGCGTTCTTGTCTACTGTCCAGTATCCAAGATACGTGAATTTTATATATATATATTTATTTCACTATTTCAACTTTAAAATAAACTCATACCACAAGGAGTTGATGCCAATAGAATATATTATTTCTTTAAGTAATTCTTTTGTTAGAGTGAGAGTATAATTTATTGTATTTTCATCAAAATTGCTTAACGAGATTGAGTTAGATCAGTTACTGGTATCAGCCTAGATTTTTATCCAATGTCCAGTGATGTAAAATATTATATTTTTCAAGGTTTTAGTTGTCTTGTTGTTTCCAAAATTTAATAAAGGCAGACAGTTTTTTTTTAAGGAGATGCCTGTATAATTATTATAATTTTAATTCTTAAAATAGACTCCTTTGTAAAACTTCGAGCCCCGCCATCTCAATTCCCCGTCCGCCATTTTGCCACAGGTTCACATTATCATCGTCCACAGATAATCAACTATGAATGAATGGAATATCCATCTAAGTCGACACAATAAAAATACTCAATGAGCATTGACATACAAAAACGTCTCCAGTCTTAATGAGTTGCCAGAGATAAAAAACGCCGCGGCGGCACCACAAAGGATGGCAGAGCAAATAAAAGATCACAGTCAATGTAAAAGGTTTGCGTATTGTTTTATATTAAAGTGAAATAACAATAGGTAGCCCTTTCAATGGATAATGCCGCCACAATGAGAGGGGATAAGCTTGGTTTGTATGGTGGTGAGAATGGTTCGTTGGTCACATTTAGTTGATAGTGCTTCATGGTTGTCTCAGACTTTCATGGTATACAGGTACTATCTACAATCTATGGTGGAAATTCGTCGTCTTCCACTGTGGAATCTTCAGAATTTCGAAAATGTTTTATCGTCTGAATACTGCTGAACTTGTTAGGACTCGTATTGTCAACAGGCTAATTGGGGAAGCGGACCAAAAGGGGTCAAGATGCCCATACTAGCAAACGCTCCAGAAACAAAACCTTATACACAATTGTAGAATAACTATATGGGATCTTCTTTTATGACATCAATAGTAGGATCGACTGCACTTACGAAGAGAAGAATTATGCGATAAAAGACACTTGAAACAGGATCTCACATCACACAACTCTGATCGAGAGATCATCTGCCTATATATCCGTTATTCAACTATTTTCGGGTCGGCTTCCAGTCGAACCAGATGCATCTGAATAAGTATTTTCGATGGAGCGACTGTCTATTTGACCTCCGCAACACAGGTACTGGGTAACACGATACCCCTTGGTCAGACTGGTTGTCAGACTTTCGACTGACTATGCGTAACGACTGTCATACCCCATTTACACTCCTCGGACCTCGCGGCTCGTCTAGTGTCTCGGCCACAGCTCGCTCGCTCGTCAAGTTAATCAATTTATGTTCATACTCTCGCGGCGCGTTCAGTTGTTTTCGAACTATCAACTATGGATGACGTGACATGTGCCCAAAAAACCGTTTCCGACACGAGGGCTGCAAATGGCGAGACAAGCTGCGAGGCGAGCCACGGGTGCGCCTCGTGGTTTGCCTCGCGGCTCGTGCGAGAGTGTAAATCATGGTCTAATAAAACAAGGTCTGGCATTCCGGGACTAACACATGCTTACGCCACTATCCAGTTGCCACTCTATTGCAACAAAACACGATTAAGGAAAGATTTTCAGAAATCAAAGCTTTTAAATTGTCGTTTCGTGAAACAATTCAATTTAAACATAAACCAACATAATTTTTAATTAAAACGTCATTGTTTTATCGGATTCACACAGGTAATAAAGGTGGTTGGGGAGTTATTATTACAAACTTCTTGTAACACAGATGTGATGCAGTAGACTTGTGTTGCCCACGTGACCACTGTGTTTCGGAATGCCATACCTGGCGAAGTATATTATTATACCATGGTGTAAATGAGGCATCAAAGGTCTTTAAATGACAGATCGCTCTGACCAAGTATCCAACGAATTAATTGCACAATTTTTTTGCCCACCAACTAAAATATGTACCCCATAGAAACCAGCCCTACCCCGATGCGAACATAAGTGGACACCGTAGAGCCTTGTGAACATAATGTAGTAGTGAAATACAACATCACATTGTTCCGTCACCTGCACACGTCACCGCGCATTCGCTTACACTTCTTGTTATCTGAACTCATCACGCTTTTGTTTCTGCGAGGGTCAGTACACTACGTAGTGTTGAAGAAATTTTTCGCAGATTTTTATCACATTTTAGTTTGGGACTAAATGAAAAACATAATATTATGCCTTACAAATTGACGTGCGATATATTGGCGATTATTATCTGAACACCGTACTTAATAATTTTTTTTTTGTAACAGACATTACTCCAAGTAGTTGAAGTAATTTGCTTTGTAGTTTTGGAATATCTTTCATTTCGCCAGAAATAAGGCTAGAAAACAAAAGCAAATCTTTAATATAAAATTAAAATAAAAACAATAATTGATAAATTGGAAAGTACGTATTTACTGCCACATATGGAAAATCTCAGCCTCATAAGTTTATTATTCGATTTATAGACCAAATTGACATCCATCTATCGATGACTGTTACTAGTATCAGGGGGCCTACCACCACTAAAGCAGTATTATTTTAGTATTACTTTAGTGTGGGAAAGAGATGAAGCTCTACAGAACGTATAGCTCCATCTTTTCCCCCCACTGATGTAATATTAAAATAATACTGCTTGAGAGGTGGTGGTCTAAGTATCAGGGTGCCCCGTGAAACCCTCAAACTGAAGCATTGTCAGTCTAGTAATGCTGTCCAAATTACAAATACAATGATCTCTTGTAGGTGCTTGAGTTAGATTTTTAATATGTTTTCTGCGCGTTTCTTAATGTGCTGAGTTCATAATTACATCATTATCCATACATACCATTTGCTTCAGTGTGACTTCTGTAATTGCAATCAAACAGTTTGTATTTATTAGTCTCTCAAAAACCTAATCTGGTTTGCCATTGCTTAAATTTTACATTATTTTAATACTGAATATATTCATAAAAATAATGTCATTACACCTGCGCCGATGTTCGTGGTCGATGCACTCTTGCGCATTGTCTTTATTATTGAATGATTTAATACATTTGTATGACAGAGGCCTATGTTCATCACTGGATGTATGATGTATGTTCGGAATATGACATCCTTTATACGTCTTTGTCAATGTCATGGTAGATACTTACTTTATCTTTATTGCTTACATTTGCTTTTTTGTGAGCATTGTTACAAACTGTGTATGAGTAAATAATACACTGTAAAGTGTATATTGAAATAGCCTCATTGAGTAGAGGCGATATTAGAATATACATCTGGAACAACCTAGTAAGCCAACCCAGATAACATGGTCTAAAAAAACAAGGTTTGGCATTTCGAGAGTGACACATGCTTACGTCACTACCCAGTTGCCACTTTATTGGAACAAAACACGAATTAAGGAAAGATTTTCAGTTACCATTCTGGAAAACATACATACAAAGCATTTAAATTGTCGTTTCGTTTGTCTAATCAAACGAAACAATTCAATTTAAACATATACCAACGTAATTGTTAATTAACACCTCATTATATTTATCGAATTCGCACAGGTGGTTGGGTTATTATTACACACTACTGGTAACACAGATGTGATGACGTAGACTTGTGTCACCCACGTGACCACTGTGTCTCGATACCACCTTGCTGCAAGGTGGTATCTGGGTTGTGACTGGAAAACATCTTACCACGGTCTGCATAATCTAATCAGCCTATAACGTTCCCTGTTGGGACACTGGCCTCCTCTCTGTGAGAGGCAGTGGACTGTAACCTACCACGCGGGCCCAGTTGTCAGATGTCACATGTCTTCGATTTTGTGGTTCTAGGACATGTCGGTTTTCCTTCACCGTTTTGAGAGCAGTGGTGATGAAATAATTTACGCAAAGTAAAGCGCCTGCCTGGGTTGGCACTTACGACCTACAACTACTGAGGCACTGCTTCTTCCACGGTATGAGAAGAATCAAAATATTGGTCTTTGATATAACATTATATGGGACTTAAACACAACTGGCGATTATGTGGGTGTACTATTAGGTAGATCACTACCTAAGCCTTCGAGGAATTCAGGCATGATGTTATGTATGACGTAACAGTGTTGCCTTAACAAAAATAGAATAAGGATATAATTGAACGTCAGTTGTTTTGTAAATTCCACTACTATATATATGGTCAGCCCATCTATTATATAGGCTCTTCGTTAGTTATTTCTTATTCAACGTTGTTTATAACATCATGCATTGTTGAAACGAGTAGACATTAACCTTCTATTTCATTATCAAACACCTTCACCTATTTACACTTTGACACCATCATTCGTAACTTTTGTTAACCCGCTTTATGGCATAATTAACTTAATGTCATAATTTTTCTTTCACTTTATTGAGTCACCAGCAAAAGACGATAAACATTTCGGAATATTTATGTATACTTTAATCATAGCTTATCTATTCTTAATTAAATTTCTTAATTAATTAATAGCATTATCTTTTTAATTCTCAAGTTTGTTACTTAATCCTAACCTAATCGGCTGAACAGATTTGGATGAAATTTGGTGCATGGGTAGACCATGACCTAGATTAGGACTAAGAATACTTTTTATCCCGATATTCCTGCGGGATCAAGATTTATGTGGATGAAATCGCGGAGCGCAGTCGATATTATTATGAATGCGAAAGTGAGTGTGTTTGTCTGTTTGTTACTCAATTACGCAAAGACGGCTAAACGGATTTGGATTAAATTTGGCGCACAGATAGACCATGACCTGGCTTAAGACATTGGATACTTTTTATCCCAGTAGTACTTATTAGTCGGATAATTTCCAACCTCCACGTGGGTGAAGCCACGTGCAAAAGTAATAAAGTGTTCCTTCCCACAACTCTTATTTGTAATTTCATTAGAGTCAGCCCGGAGTCTGGACTTGTGCCCGGTTGATGGCAATAGGCTCGCCCCCTATTACATGGGACTTAAACATAACTGCCGAAATGTGGGTGTACTATAGGGACACCTCTGCCTAACCCTTCGGGGAATACAGGTGTGACGTTATGTTATGTTTACATCAGCATCAAAATAAGCGTTATATCTTCATTTAGATAAAATTGTAATAATAACTTTCTGTACAATGCACAATACCTAAACTTGTAAAGTTCCACTGTCGGGCAAAGGAATCCCTCCCCCGACTCTCCTCAGTCGTCCTCTAGCATAAATTTCTCGAAATAAATTCTCTATATTATGTTTACATCATAATTTTTTTTTTAGAATTGAAGAGTGTCCTATGGTCCGTTTAATAAATGATTTGGGGTACAAACAATTTATAACTAATTAATTAATAAAAGTAGGAAAATTATATACTAACTTAACTAAAACTATTTTTAATTTCTTTTAATTATTATTTTAATTAATTTCATAATTTTAGAGAATTTATTTCGGGAGATTTGACCACATTTAGTCACATCAAAATCTTTTGAGTAGTTTAGTAAAACAAAGCGGTCATATTGACAGCGAATTTATTTTGTACTAGCTTCTGCCCGAGACTTCGTCCGCTTAAAATTTCTATTTCCTTCGCATGGCTCGGCTGCGCTGATTCTTCGTTTTCACTTAGCGTTTTTTCTAACTTTTTTACTAAGGGTCGTAGCGTGATGATAATCAACCTTGATTATGAAACTATTTCGTTGGATAAGTATTAATATCATGATACGAATATCATCATCTTTCGATGCTATCCGTGTTTCGATTGACTAATTTGAACAAAAAACGGTTATTGTGACTTAACTATAATATCTAGACATATGGACTTTATTGTGTAGTCATGTAGTACATTATTTATTTTAATGTACTCGTCTTTTATAGGCAAATTTTTGATACCTTGGGTTACATGATTGCTATTTTCTCAGAGATCAATTTTCTTTTGGAAAAATAAAGTACACTTATGGTGTTACTCGCTGAGAGCTTTCTTTAAGTGCAATAATGTTTTCTATCGGTAAAGTATTTTTTTGATTTTATCCATTACAAACAAACATACAAAAATCAAATCTGTTCTCTTTATAACATTAGTTTGGACTATTTAGTAAATATTTAATTGTGGGCTTGTGGTGATAATAGCCGCACGGGTCGATCGATCAGGTTAAGTAACGCTTGCCGTGGTTGGTCATTGGATGGGTAACCATCTTTACATACCAAGAAAACCCCTCCGTGCCTCGGAAAGCACGTTAAGTCGTTGGTCCCGGCTGTTATTCATGGATCTTTGACAGTCGTTACGGGTCGTCAGAAGCCCGAAAGTCCGACAACCAGTCTTACCAAGGGGTATTGTATTACCCAGTATAACTGTTTTGTGGAGGACAGCTATTCAGTGGTATTCAGCTGCATCTGGTTAGACTGGAATCCGACCCTAACATATTTGGGAAAAAGGCTAGACAGATGATGAGTGAAGATGTTTATAGGCTTCATAAGGTTGAGTCTTGATTATATCCATACCTACCTCACGATGAAGGCCTAAGTTTATTCAAAATCAATAGGGATGATGCCTGGGTAAAAAAAAAAGCTAATTAGTCCGTCAGTCAGATAATAAAAAAATATGTATTAGACACGTATTTTTTGCTTTATCATATTAATCAAAAATTACTTAGATAAAACGCATTTTAAGTTGGGGAGTGGGGGTCGCTACGTCACTAGTATGTATAAAATCTACATACTCGTGACGTCATGGCACATTTTACCACAATGTACCGCCGTAATCTATAGATTACGTAAAAAAAGAAAAAATACGTGTCCAATATTTTTTTATAATCTCAAAGACGGACCAAAAATATTTTTTTTGTCATCATCCTTATAACAGCATGAGTTACCATGCAAACCCGCGTCATCTCATGCCTTGCCCCACGCTAGCAGTTCATTTTATTGCGTCGATAAGTGAGCAAGGGCAGTAATTACCGCTAATGGTTTCGATTGCTTGTGACAAATGAACAAACAGATTCGCCCGCGAATCTCATGTAACGCATATATTACACTCATATTTGGAAGATAGTTTTTACTAGTATAGCTTCGTCTTGATTGATTGGTTCATTGAAGAAACATGGATAACTTAATAAACCGGCTTAATGACTTAAGTATGAGATTTTTAGGAGGGGCTCGTGGTTAAATAATAACAGCGGCACGTGTCGATCGATGATTAAGCTGCGCTTGCCGCGGTTGGTTCGCAGATGGGTGACCTTACATCAATAAAACATTTGTCCCGGCAGTCACTTGTAGATCTTTGACAGTCGTTACGAGTAGCCAAACGTCTGACAACCAGTCTCTCCATACTCTAATAACCGATTTTCGCACAACTTTTCGGTAAAGCGCAACAGTACATATAAAACTAAAAAGCTTTCCCTCTGCAGGTTACTCTGTGGCGGATGATGGAAAAACTCGCTTCACCCAATTGTGAGAAATGTGGAATTGTCGAGGACCTACAACATTTATTAATGGAATGTGTCCAATATGAGTCTAGTAGAAATAATTTAGTAATGTCCCTGAATTTGAACAGAACTGATGTAGGCATGTTCCATACAATGATTTGCCAACCAAATGGTGACGATGCAAAAGGTCTGTTCAAATTCATGGGCCACGTCTTGTGAAAGTACAATTGGTTAGGATACCATTGGGCTGATAAACGCTATGCGTAAAAGCCCCTATAAATAAAAATTCAAAAAAATAAAAACGTTCATGCTAATTCTGAAACACGAAGATTACCGAAGCGCATACTTTTTCTGGTATAACTGTACGTAAGTATGTAATTTCAGTAAATAAAAACTTTTTACAAAAAAAAACAACTGACTTCCGAAAAAAAACACTAGAAAGTGAAAAATAACTTTAATTTCGGAAGTCTTTGGTTTTGAATTTTCGTTTTGTGCCACCGACTTCCGAAATTAAAGTAATTGTTTTTTTGTAAAAAGTTTTTAAGTTTCACTTTTTAGTTGTGTTACCTACCCCACACAAATACGAATACCACTATCTGCTATGTAAATAACAGTCACAGGAAGTTATCATCATATCATCCACATATACTAAGTGGGAAAAATACGTGTTATTGAAGCTTACTCAAAAACTATCGAAGCAAAGTTAATAAAATTTATATGGGACCAATCCGGGAGCATACCCTTTCATTAAAAAAAAGAATTTTCAAAATCGATCCACAATTGACGGAGAAGTCAGCGGACATATATTAAAAAAAAAAAACATACATACGCGTCGAACATATACCTAATAACCTCTTCCTTTTTGGAAGTCGGTTAAAAATACCTAGTACTGGTTCTTTTGTTTTATATTGGTGACTTGAGGTGCATTAAAAGTCCATCACTTTAAGCAATAATCAACAAATAAACCTAACCGGATAGCTAATCTTTTAACGGCATTTCTTACTAATGTCGTGTAAGAGAAAAAAAATGCCAACCTAACGGACACCGTCGCACGTTAGCCACGACACGTCTTTACTTATTTGCTAAAATACCAAACAAGAAAGTTACTAAAACTACTAAGTTATGACAATATTAGTCTAGACTTAAAATTTAAATAATGTTATAACATTCAATACATTAATTAGTAGAATTTACATAGAAATTATGATAAAGAAATTAATTGTTTAAGCTTCTGAATTTATTAGAATATTCTTTTTTAATATTATCACAAGAACTTATGTTTAGATTTTATGAGTGATATAAATATTTATATTATAAAAAAGCGGTATTATAATATTAAAATGTATGCTATGTCTATAACTATAATTGTCTATGGCAATATAAAGGATTGGCCCAAAATTGCAGAAGACCGGGAAACGTAGAAAGAGGGAAGTGAGGCCATTGCCCCGCAGGGCAGTACAGGCTCATAATAATAATAGCTTCGATAGTTCCTTTAAATCAATTAGGCATAACCAGCAGCGCTCCGCGGTTTTACCCGCATAAGTCTCGATCCCGTAAGAATATCGGGATAAAATGTTTTGTATGTGTTAATTCAGGCTATAAACTATACGTGTGCCAAATATCATCAAAATCCGTTGAGTAGTTTTTGCGTGAAAGAGTAACAAACATCCATCCATCCAACAATGCTTACCAACTTTCGCGTTTATAATAAGTATTAAAATTGTTTGGCTTGAAAGTAAAGTGCTTTTAGCAACACTATTTCCACGTCCTACAACAATGCTAACTCGATTCAACACTCTTAAAACTTTTCCCGCATCTATATATTCTCCATGCAATGAGTACCGACACACAAAGTCCCATAAACGCACACACCACCTTGCACTCAGGTATTTTAACAACAAAACCACGACACAAGCTGAAGAATAAAAATTAAATATAAAATGTCTCAAAACACCGCGGCTTCGAATCCCGGAATCCGGGATTATTAAGTGTTGTTCTTGTTGTTCTTTTTGTACTCCGATGTGGCTGTTTGAACTCAATATGTGGTTGCTCATTTAGAGGCCGGGATTAACAATAAAAACGAAATTTGATCATTGCGGCCGACGCTACGGTGATCCGTTAAGGGGAGGCTAGTTTTGATATTATTTTCATGGATTTTTGTCTGGATTTTGATAGGAATTGGGGAGCTGATGTCACAAGTCTGACCTTAATTTTAATAAAAAATAAAAAAGTTTAGAGTTAATTTTTTTTATTTTTTATTTAAACTTTTTTATTAAAATTTGCTATCAAAAGAGCATTAGCTATGCTCTTTTGATAAGTAAGGAATAAATTATGTCCTCACCCAGGAGGCCAAGTTCTGGTCAGATTCTCCTTTTCACTCAGTTAATTGCAGCTTCAAGACACTGATTATGGTTTTCACGTTGAGATACATAATATACAACCATAACTTCCGAGGACAAGCGTCCTGATATGAAATAGGTAAGTCTTTTTATTTTACGAAGAACTACGGTGAGGCTTGGTTACAAGTGGAAAGAAAAGTACTTTATAAACGAGAGACAATGTATTACAAAGAAAACCAAAGTAAGGAAAATGTGTTTTTTTTTTTTTTTGACTCGGTACGCAAACCCCTTTACAGCCCAAACAAACTCAATTGTTTTTCTATGTTAAAACCACAATCCTAACTTCCTAACTAATATAATAAATGCGAAAGTGAGTTTGTTTTCTTGTTACGCTTTCACGCCAAAACGGCTAAACGGATTTAGATAAAACTTGGCACATGGGTAGACCTGGAGAACGACATAGGATACCTTTTATCCCGATAATTCCACGGGATCGAAACTATTGCGGGTAAAACCGCGGGGCGCACCTAGTTTTCAATATTTAAAACATAAAAACTGTGAAATACAGCAGCATCTTCACCTTAACCGAGCCTTTGCCGCGTTATCAGATCATCGTCCAGGCTGTCCAGTGTAAATAAATCCAATAGTTTACTGCCCAGCCATTGTTATTCTCATTAACCCTTTGTCTCATTAGACCTCGGCTTCATACCTTATTTTTGTTACCGATGACAGCTCAGATTAGATCCTTTTTTATTTTATTCTTTTTTCGAAAACTTTTGTCCACCAACTTGGTTTTTTCTTTTTTTTCGTCATATAAAATTTCAACCAGTCTTATAATGTTATAGTGTTTATTGCGTTGTCTCTTTTTATTTATAATTTTTTGGAATACATTGTTGTTGCTGTAAAGTCAAAATTTTATTTTGAATTGTCACGTGTTTTTAACGTTTGATTCGTAATTATTTTTAATGAAATGCAAATGAGTGAATGAAATGAATTGCTTCATTTGAAGTTGTATTTCATTTCTTTGTTTGAAAATTTAAGTTAATTAATCCAATGATGTGAACTTTTAAAATCAATTAGGACGCAATTAAGAGTGAACAAAAAATACTTCCTGATAATATGGCTTATTTTAAATTAAACTGAAAAAAATAAGTGTGGTCGGTTGGCCACATACCTTCATGCCAACCTTTTTATGGGGTTGTCAAATGCAACCGCTATTTTGCTTTCTTACAAATTGTTTGCTTTTGAAACTGATTTTGGAATTTTAAATACGGTTAAAAATATTTCAATACTAAGTGGTAAAAATGTTGTTAAGCTCTAATCATTTTACAATTTTCAGAAACCTTATAGGTACTTAATGGTAGTAAGTAGATAGGTATTAGATTAGGTACCTACGAATTATGTAAAAAAAAATTGTCCTTTCTTAGCATGAAATTGGATTACGACTAGCTTTGCCAAGAACCCACAAATGACAGAGACTTGTCAACCGCACATCATTGTTAACACATATACTACGGCAATCACCCTTAGAGCAACGACATGAAGGTGCTGTCAATGTCAAATTGTTACTACTGATGTCCGGTTGACTGAACGCAGAGAATTACCATTTAGATATTAGACCTTAAAACCGTAACCTTCATATAGCTTCCAGACTAGCGCGACGCGACACCGGTTATTGTTATACCGTGAAGTTTTCTTAGAAATTGTATTGTTCGAGTCGCGTCCTGTCGTTGCGTCGCGCTAGTCGGCACGAGCCTTAAAGGCAAACATCTTTAACCTACCAAGCAACAACGATACAGTAGCTAATTCCCGGTATCGAGTCTACTTGCAAACCATTTCAAATTGTTCTAAAGCCAGGCTGCAACCAGCGAATTAGTTAACACGTTTGTCTAGCAATTTAGCTGGCTACAGTGAATTATCTGCCTTAGTTCTATCTTCACATGAAGCGTGGCAATCTCTCATTATGTGATGGTTAGCTGATATAGCGTATATAAGTTACTCTTGATTCTTTATGCACTTTGATAATACGTTTTTGGGTTTTGTCAACCCAGCTAATATACCTTACTTACTCAACTTAATTGTGGCCTTTTTTTTTTTAGTGTGGGAATTTATCAAATAACTTCTCCCGCTCTGGGCGGAGCGGGACGGCGTGTCAGACTCTTACTGACTAAAACCCACCCGTGTTCCTTCAGTTGCCTGTACGTTGCCAGGGGCCACGGTATCCCTTTCGGACTTTCCCGTGACCCCGGCAGGCATCGGTCCTAGCGGACCCCTTCCGTTGTGCTGAAATCTCTTTGAGGCGCGCGTGGAACACAACGCGCCGTCGACCCGGGCCTGGTCCTTGTGGAATTAATTGTGGCCTGGTGGCGTCTTTTTCGCAAAGGTGTATTTCGTCTGGTTACACACTAACACTTAGGTGTTCTCCGAAACATGAAGGAGTCTCAATGTGTCTTCGGTCTCCTATGCAACAGTCAGAACTGGCACCGGCGTTATGGTGTTACCTGCAATGAAAATAATGTAGAATTTATTTAAAACAGGCAGGCAGGTTTTTTTAGAGCAGTGATAGCCTAGTGGTGTGAACGTCAGACTGCCAAGTCATTGGTCTCAAGTTCGAACCCAAGGCAGGCACCTCTAAGTTTTCGGATTCATGTGCGTATTGTAAAATTATCACTTGCTTCAAAAACGGTGAAAGAAAACATCGTGAGGAAATGCCTGAGAGATATTTCTCAACGGCATGTGAAGCTAAGTCAGAAGCCCATGGGCGGCTTTAAAATTCTGACACCAGGTTAGTCACAATCCACAACCCAAATCCGTTCAGCCGTTTTAGCGTGAAAGCGTAACAAACAAACCAAAAAATCTCACTTTCGCATTTTTAATATTAGTGAGGATGGTGGAGGCACGAATCAATCTAGACTCAAGAGGCTTACTAGGTAGAGGTACTATACTAAGTATATACAACTGAACCGATCAAACCATCATTAAATTAAACCAGAAGTCGTTATAATTCCTACCAATCTAAATATTAATTAAAAAGGATAACAATACCGAAAACCCGTACCAAAACATGGGAAACTTTATTAAAACGTAACAAAAGATTAGATAGGGCTCACTTAAAGGTCGTTCACACTCATCCTTTGTCGCTGCGTCCGGCGATCCGTCAGCGTACAGATATGGATGTCATGTGTTTTATACAGGGTTGCCGCTACGCTTTAATTGATTAAAGCTCGTTGAGAAAACTGTGGAGCTGCCGTATAACAATTTAAACAAAATTTCAATTACTCACATTTTTCGTGACTAAATGTTTTATAATCACTAGACACTAGATGGTCTGTAATTCATATGATGTTCATAATAAGGAGTATTCTATTTTATAATATCAGTATTATTAACACACACAGACAACAGTGTTGAAATTAGCTAAGTAAGTAGTAACAAAAATAATATACTGTTCTTTTTGTTACTAGGTACTTACTTAGCTAGTTTTGACATTGTTAATTGTGCCAATACTAAAAGAACTTATATAAATTTTTGTATTGTATTTATTTATTGTTCTTTTCTTATTATTTTGTCATGCGCATCATACACATCGTTTTTGAATATAATTATTAATATTCCAAGTAGTCTGACAAAAAAACCAAACCTATCGTATAACGTTAAGAGCGTTTATTCTGAAAGTGGGCAACGTCGCAAATAGATGTCAAATATTTCACTGTTTTGATTAATTTGGCAATATTACTGTGTGGAAATAAAAAATGTGGCTAACTAGCGAACTAGAATATTGATTATGAAATGCAATAATTAATATCATGACACCGAATGTTTAGTTTTAGATGTAAAAAGTCTATTTGGAAAGTTTCCAAATGCGTTTTTTACACCTAAAATGGGTACAACATCAAATTCAATGTTATAATAGCAATTCATTATTAATATTCTAGTTCGCTAGTTAACCACATTTCAATATTGCTATATGAATCAAAACAGGTCAATATTTGACAGTTATTTGCGAGGTTGCCAAGTTTTAGGATAAACCCTCTTAAAATAGCAAGTAACTAAGTAATAACCCCCGCTTTCTAATGACAGACTTAAATATTTACATCTTGAAATTAAAAACCACTTTCAACAACATTTCTGGTCATCTCCACCGCACCTCTATCCAACGACAAAGTTTGACAATGCTCGCGGCAAGCTAAAAGGCCTGACGAACAGGTGTAGCCGACCGGAGCTTTCTTGCATCGTCCACCGTCCGCCATGCAAGAGATAAGAGGATGCTGATTGCTGACCACTAAGTTATTTTTACACTTATCCTAGGTTTATCCTAGATAGGGAATTGGATTAGAACTTTAGAAGGCAGGAGATCTATGTAGAAATGGAGATAGTGTTGTGTTTTTAGATTGTAATTAAATTATTGTGTGTAAATGTAGAGGAATTTTTGTATCATGATATTTAATTTTTTTATTTAAAGTTTTTTCTTTTTATATAGTCAGATAAAATAGAAAGTTATTTAACGACATAACAAGGTAATTAATAAACCAATATTTTTCGCTAAACTTAGCCTATTTGCCACAGCTTGTATTGCCGCTGTCTTTAATTTATTGCGTATAATTATTGGGATAGGTACTTATTTTAATACTGATAATGAAAATCAAGTGCTTCTCCTCCAGTTGGTCCATTATTTTGAATGCATGATTATGCCTTGTAAGCAACTGGGTAACAGGACTGATTGTCTAGGAGTCTCCAGATATATTTAGGGTAACCTCACTCATTGAAGACAAAAAAGACAGGCCAATCATTTTTGAAAATATACCTTCGAGCAGGTCAAACGATAATCTCAGTTTTCCATGCATTAAGTTGTAAAGTGTAACTTAATAGTTTATTTTTATTTTCAGAAGTCCTCTGCAGTAGTTGCGGCAGTATCGGATAGCTTTTAGTGTTTTACCGAACAATTGAGAGGTAAGATAAGCTAAGTGAGAGCAGCCAGGGCACTCCTAAATGGGACTGGGCTGGACGTTGTGGGAGATACTAGTGGAAATAAAGCCTCTATGAGGCATGACTGAAGTGGGTTGATAGCCGCGTCAGAATGTTTTAAGATGGAACTTGTTTCATAAAAGTTTTGGAATTTGGCATGAAAAATCTTTATTTGTTTGACTTAATTTATCTACCTACTAAAAAGCTGTAAATGGATAACAAAAAGAATTTCCTATCTTTTCAGTTAGCTTATGTTGCCATTTGAACCCTGTTCAAAAACTTGACTTGTTTTTTTTACGGTGGCACTGCACTGTCAACGTATACTCAAAACTGTTATTCCTTCTTGATTACAAGTTTTATTCCTACATCGCATTTTTAATGTGCATTCCACATTCTGCACATAATAAATATGATAGTGGTGATTCGTGATGTATATTAATCACAAATTACTAGCCATAGTGACAATGGAAGTATTCTTTCCTTGAAAAAAAAAAACATTATTACACAAAATGAGTACAATTAAGAGCAAAATACTTTTTTATTTAGGGAGATTATTTTTGAGCATTTTATAGTTTGAATTCGCTGTCTCTTATGCCTCGAACCAAGCCCGTATCGATGCGGCTTTTCAGTTAAATGCTCACACGGGGCAATAGTGCCAATTTGTTGCATATTATCTACTACGAGGGGACAGATAACCTGACAGATTGGCATGTACTTAGTGCGATGTGGGCGGCTGGGAAAAATGCTCCTTACTCGCAAAATGAACATAATTGCTCACTATTCATGGTGCATCAGCCGCCTCATTCCGTTTGTTCACTCAAAACTGATGGACATTAGCCAATTATGTGGGTTTAACTATTGTATGGGGTCTGGGTTAAAAAGGAGACGCAAATCTGTTTGAATTTTGTTTTGGTTTTTTTATCCGACTACGGCGAAGCAAAAAGGAGGGTTATGATTTTGACTGGTCCAAACATCATAATTTGAGAAATGAGGTATCGTTAGAAGCGTCTTGATTGTCCGCTGGTTATAGGCTATGTGACATCACTGCGGGCCCTATCAGAATACCAGCGCTGCGACATTTTTATTTATTTTTAAATGTCGCGGCATCATGCTGAGATAGGAGCCTTTTGGCCTCGTACAGGACTTCCTTCTTTCAATTTTAATAATGTTACTTTGTTTTTTATTTATGTTTTAATGCGTTTTTAGTAACAGCCTTCTTATTAATGTGTGATTTCCTGTGCTTTCTTTCTTTCATATTAAATTTACTATGGCACGCTCTAGAGGACGTAAAGTCATGAAATTGTTTATTTTTATTTTTGTATGTTGCCGTGTTGGGTATCAAAAGAAAGGGTTTAATTTGCACATTACAAAAATATATACATCAATTATAAACCCCAAAATAATTTAAATAAAAATCGAAGTTATAAAACTTTTATTTTTGTTTTATTCTACAAAGCTAAAAGAAATACCGACTGTTAGGTCTGAACATGATTATTTCGGTATTTTCCACTAAGATGCATTTTGGTTCAAGTACTTTTACTACAAGGGACTTAAGCATAACTGGCGAAATGTGGGTGCAGTTTATAGGTACACCTCCCAACCCTTCGCGGAAACAAGGCGTGATGTTATGTGTATTCTGTTAACTACGCTCCAGACAACTTCGTAGGTATGTATTTTTCTATCTGATAATAGGAACTTGTTATTTAAGCATTATAGTGTAGGGCTGTAAATAATCAATATTAAACATGCACACCTATAAAAAAAAACCGGCCAAGTGCATGTCGGACCACGCACAATGGAAGGTTCCTTAGTTGGGATGAATTTATCCCAAAAAAAACTTAATATTGTAGTTGAAAAACATGTTCTCCGTCAATTCTTGAACTGCAAATGACAAAGGGTAATCGCAAAAAAAAATGTATGATAAAACTACAAATGAACGTTCTTCGGACTTTTTCCTTTACAAGTGCTGTGAGACCTTGCTTCCTGCCAAATTTCATGATTCTAGGTCAATGGGAAGTAACGTTTTAATTTATTTGCGAATATCAAAATATGTCGCATAAATACGCTGTTTTTTAAGCTTCGAAGAACCATAGATCTACGTATTTATATTAATTTCAACTTGATACCTCCACGCATTCCTGAGAAAAAAGCTTTTGTCAGACTGACGGACGGACAACGCAGTGAAGGATCACTGCGTTGTCTAAACGGAACCCTTATAGGAATAAGGGTTGTGTTGGTGTGTAAACACACCAACACAACCCTTATTACAGGTGCAAAAACAGTACTGTGTCTTTTTTTTCTTTTCTTTGCTTATTATCTCGAAAATGGTGAGTCCTATCGCAAAAATAATGAAAATTTTGACCCCCTCTATGAAACCTGTAAACCCCTAAAACTCAACATGTAGGTAACAGTTTTTCATATTTTCCATACAAACAAGTGAACATTTCCTTATAAAACACGTCGAGGCTGCCCGCCCTGCGCGCCTCCGGCTCTAAAAAAAATCCACGGGGTAGGGCAAACAAGTGGAGTCGCGATTGTCAATTTCGATTTTAATTGTGTCAATTTTTTTTTTTGCGGAATAGCTTTAAGATTCTCATATCCAAAAGTAAGGAATTTTAGTGATAGTTTAGTTCGGTGTACAACAGAACAGGCGCCATTATCATTTCGTTTCATAGATATAGGTGTTTAAGTTCCATATAATAAGACATATTCTTTTTTTACTAACCGCCAGTATCGATTTTAAAGACATTTATCAAAATTGCACATGGAACACTCGGGATCTCAGGTGCAGTGCTATTACCATAAATATTATAAAATTCATTACTTTATTACTTGACAAGGCTGTAAACTACAATTATGTATAAACGATATTATTTTCGATTTAATCTTTGAGGGGGGGATGAATAATGCGTTCCATGAAGGTCATGAACAAGTGCCTCAAATTAAACGGTTTACATATATTACAGCTAGCTCCACTTATCATAATAGAGATCGTTCTCATCACATGATCAATTCTCTGTTAAAATGTGCTCCAACTTAACATCCTAACTAATTGTTTGTTACGCTTTCACGCTAAAACAGCTGTACGGATTTGGATGAAATTTGGCACATGGATAGACTATGACTTGGATTAGGACATAGAATATTTTTTGTTTATATATTACCGCGGGATCAAGATTTACGTGGGTAAAACCACGTGGCGCAACTAGTTTTAAATATAGCATCCACCAGTAGCTTGGTTTTTATTGCTTTTGCGCGGTTTTTACCTCTTCTTACCACATACTTCTACTATACACACTTAATTGCTGCGTGTCAGTGAAGCTATCCACCGCTAAATTCAACTAAATTGTATACAGGTTCAAATAAAATTATCTAGCGAAACTTCGGAGACGTGATAGGTATCGATACTATTATGTAAACATGATAAAAACAAAAGAAAACCGATTTTCTCAACTCATACTTTGAGGAACTACACTACCAAATGCTCATCAAACAAAAAAAAAACAATTAATCTCTTTTCAGGGTTCGATAGTCAACAAGGAATTCTTATAGTTTCGCCATGTCCACCCGTCTATCTGTCTGTTTGTCTGTCTGTCAGCGGCTTAACTCAGAGACTCTTCGTACTAGAAACATATTTTTAGGGCTCCGCTACAAGTAAATAAAGTTCGGATGTTTTTTTTTTCTCTCGTCTGGTATGGTCGTCATGGTGTGGGGTGTCGTTGGAAAGGTCGTTCAAAAATATTGTGATGTGGTGTGGGTAATACCTTCCCCTTGTTACAGACAAATTTGTCTTTGAAGAAACTTTTTCTTCCAGCAAAAAACTACAAGCGCCTGTGTATAGAAAAAAAAAGAATTAATCTCCACACATGTAACAATAAACAACATTAAACATAAAAACTTGCATGCGAAAGTAAAAATAATTATTTACTGCAGTAAATTCCCGGTATTAGATCATTTTAAATAACACAAACATTAATAAAGTTCGTTTTTATTTACGGCAGCAAACAGTAAAGTAAAGTAATATTTAAAATGGATAATAAAACGTTAAGAGATGAAGATTTCAGATCCGTACGTTACGATTTAACAACGTTGTAAAATGCTCTGGAGTTAGTACAGGAGAATTGTATTGTTACTGCGTTTTCTCTGCCAAATTAGCAAAATAATAGGGATCATGACAAAAAAAAAATTGTCCGTCAGCTAGATTATTAAAAAATATTACACGTATTTTTTATTTTTTTACGTAATCAAAAGATTACGGCAATACATTAAGTTAAAATGTGGCATGACGTCTTTTTTTTTTTTTTTTTTTTTTTATGTAGGGCATCTCGTAGCTGACCACTGAGGTCATGACTACTCAACCGGACAATCCTGTGGCTGCCTTAAGCTTCTACACTCAAAGCCTCCAGCCAGGGGCAAAAACTATGCTAATTAAAACTAGGCGAACGCTCGCTAAGGGCACCGCCTGTGGGGTACGAACCTCGGCTTAGGGCGTTCGCTGGGGGGAGGACAGCAAGAGGGACAGGCTGGATCAATGATATATTATTATTATTAATCGGGGAATAGGCATGACGTCACTCCCCGGTAGATTTTATACTGACTGGTGACGTAGCGAGCCCCCCACTCAACTTTATGCGTTTTATCTAAACCATTTTTTATTCATATGATATAGCAAAATATACGTGTCTAATATTTTTTTATTATGACTGATTGACTAAATCGTTTTTTATTTTCCCCAGTCATCATCCCTATTAGTGCTGTGCGACCTGAATTGCACTGTATTGTGTCGTTGCAAGAGGCGCTTTTTATTTAAATGATTTTGCGGAGTGAAAAATCCTTACTAATCTGTGCTCAAAGGAACTTCAACAATCTCTCAGCTAGAAGAAGCAGTGGTATGTGATTACATACCATACCACTGCTGCTTACGAATGACTCGACGAATTAATTAAAAGTAACGAAGAGTGATTACTCTTCCTTAGTTTTAATTAATTCATCGATGCTGTTATCCGTTCTCTTAATAGAATCTGTAAAAGAAACAAAATAAAAACCTCTTTTTTTTTTTAAACGTTGCCCCACACTAAGAATTTCTTCTTGTATCGTGGGTGCGTTTACAAACATAGAAACTCACATACACTAACACCCAGACTCGGAACAACTACTTGCAGATCATACAAATATTTGTTCCGTGCGGGGATCGAACCCGCGACACGTTGCGCAGCAGTCGATCACTCAGCCACTGCGCCAACCGTGTCGTCAACGCTTACTAGAACATTTAATAAATTCTAACTTAGATTAGGTCGAACGGATCTCTCTCACTTAGAGACCATACAGTCAGAATAATCAAAAATATTCCGAGTGACCGAGTACGTCAAAATACTCCATTTTTATTTTCCATACACGAAAATCGTTGCAAAAACGCACAACATTCAAAAACATAGGCAAACTACATCACCATGAAAGCCCCAATCGATACTGTCTAGTTCAGGAGGTCGTAATTGTGATATGGGCCGTGAGAATATTCAATTAAGCGGGCGAACTTAATTGCAACTTGATAAAGTTAAGTTGGCTCTAAGTGAACTATCTTCCGAACTAAGTTAACTGACCATTATCTTTGCCTTTGTGCTTGGTAGCCCCGTCCTCACCTAATTGGGGGTAGTTGGGTGTTGGGAACTTGTGGATGTGGCTTGTCTTTAATTTTCTGTTTAAGATTGGTTACTTTGACAGATACTTCGGATGTTAGACGCATAGCCGATGAGCAGAAAACTTAGTTCTTCTGTAAATCTGTACTGTAAGATATCGGATACTACAGCTGTATATCATTTTTAGGGAAAACGGGTTTTTTTTGTCCTTAAAGATCTTTGTTCACTGCGGCATGATATATATATCGATATTCAAGATATATGGTGACTTGTCAAGTGTTTTAGTCAAATTATACTCAGCAACTTACTGTAGAGAACCAACAGAACTACAGACAATAGTTCAAGTACTACATTCTTCCTTCTTCTTCGTGTGGTTATTGACCAACCTGGTGTCAGAGTTTTTATGCCGCCCATGGGCCTCTGACTAGGCTTCACATGCCGTCGAGAAATATCTCACAGGGATGGCGGTTTCCTCACGATGTTTTCCTTTACTGTTTTTGATGCAAGCGATAACTATATCCATGAATCCGAAAAGTCAGAGGTTCCTTAGGTTCGAACTCAAGACTGACTTGACTTTGAAGCGTTTGCGTCCAGGAGAGGATGATGAAAGTATGGACCTTGCACCAATTTAAAAAGGAGTCTGACACATAGTCATATCAGTTGTCAAGAGTGTATGGAGCACTCTCTTGTTTTTTATCATCTATCAAGTCTGCTAACATTCATATTAAATAAATTAGTTTTATAATATTGCCCTTGTTATCATTTCATCAGAGACCTATAAACTTGACAGTTCGGCGGTCACACCACTACTAAGTACTACATTGAAAGCATATTGCAACGCAGTGTGCTTATTGACTGTACAGTGACACCAGTATCTCAAAAGTTGTTTGGAAATAGGTTGTCATGGTATGGGCATGTAATGCGTAGGAATAAGGGAAATGTCGTAAGGAAAGTTTTGAGTATGAATGTGGAAGGCTTTAAGAGTAGGGGAAGACCAAAGAAACGATGGATGGACTGTGTGGAAGATGATATGGATAGAGTGGGGGTGAGTTCCGAGATGACGGCTATTATAGAAGTATGGAAGAAAAAGACATAGACATATAAGGTCAAGAGAATGAGGATAATGTGGTTATTGACAACGCGTACGTCCAGCCAGTAATAGGACTCCCCCATCAAGGAGCGCTGTCCCCAATTAGACGCTCTATTATTACGTACATAAAACAAAAGGTTTTTTAATAAAACACGTAAACTAAAAGATCAATAAATAAATTATGTTTAAAATGGTGAAGGTTTCAGAAAAATACGCTTGATAGATTTTGCGTGATTGTCAGTTTTTTATCCGCGTTAGACATAATTTTACATATTAATTTCACTATGTAATATGAACATAATCTAAAATATTCCTATATTAAACTATTAAAAAAATACTCTAATTTAACATATATTTTTTCCAAATCGTTAACATCGTTCGTCCTTTAAACATGATCTTCAGTATGAAATCATTAAAAATCGGTTATCATCGCCTTAAAAGGCACGTGAAATTCTCTGAAAATATGATAATCTCTGATAATATTTCTGATCAAATAATAAAGTTAGAACATAGAACGTAAGATATTAGTCCTAAGAATATCCACGCTATCATAGCCAGGACCAGTAGGACCACGTCCGGTGCCCGCCCGGGTCTAATCGAGTTATTGTGAGCGGCACAATGCCGCAATCAGGCGCAGCCGCAGCGGCAACTGCAGGTGCTGTATTGTCGTGTGTGTGTGCGAGGTAAAGGGTAAAGCACTTACTTACTTACTTACTTAGTAACTTTAGATATTTTTTGGTCTTTCGAAGATTCCAGAAGTTTTGAGAATTATCTAATGTCAACTTAAAATGGTGAATTTGCGGAGTTTAAGTAGAGACGGATTAACTAAATATATGCGAACTGTAAGCTATAGATAATCCTTCGCATTGAAATAAAATAGCATGGAATGTAAACTGTTCTATACAAAAAAAGGTTATGTGAGTGCCACTGACATTTTATTATTTCTGCTTACAAACATTAAGTAACTAACTACCAAGATTTAAATTATATTGTGGAGTTTAATTTAAGGTATCGTAAAAAAACGTCATTGTCTAAATAAACACCAAACATTTCCACGATTTGAACAATAAAAGCTTCTCCAATCTAAAAAACCAGCCAAGTGCGTGTCGAGCCACGCGCAATGAAGGGTTCCGTAGTCGGGATGAATTTATCCCAAGAACAAACTTAACATTGTAGTTGAAAAACATGTTCTCCCATACGGAATGTATGGGAGAACATGTTTTTGTTTACACACACTCACAATATTTTTGAACGACTTTTCCGACGACACCCCACGCCATGGGGTAGACGAGAAAAAAAAACGTCCCCACTTTACGTGTAGGGGAGGTACCTAAAAAATATGTATAATTTACTAGAGCCATTTTGGGTACAACCAGTTATTTTAGTAATTACACAAAGTGACCGATCTTTAATTTAAATAAATCTGCGTTCGCACTCTGGCTTTGCTTATTGCGCAAGACATTTTGTCAAAATGTTCATCTTTAAAGTACTTATCAAAATGTTCATCTTTAAATATTATTAATATGTATACGCATGTCAAATTACAGCTTTCTAGTACTAAGAGTCTCTAAGGTAAGCCGCGGACAGACAGACAGACGGACGGACATGGCGAAACTATAAGGGTTCCTTGTTGACTACGGAACCCCAAAAACTGAAACCTTTCATTCCACGACAAAATGAATACGGTAACAAACCTTCCTTTATTTTATTACGCACGTTAAATTTCAAATTGATTCATGAGCTCTCGGCAATAAGAAAGAAATATAACGACTTCATGTTATTGCCAGCGCAAAAAAATCAATTTGAGGCAAAATTCATAACTTGCAACATTGTCTTAATTGCAAAAAAGATTTTCTTATAATATTTTATAAGATGGCTGGTGGCCACCGCACGCTTCAATAAAGAGACAATAAAGAAAACTACAAACCGGTTGCAAAACAATGCTGGCCGCTCGGCGTTGCTTGACGTTTTTATCATTTCGTGCGGAGAACAAAAGCTTGAAGGCTTCCTGTTGAAGCTGCATCACCATTCTTGTGAGGCGACTTGCGGGTGGACACATGGGTCGAGAGAACGGACAACTTTTTTGTAGTGTTCAAGATTTGATTTAAAGTAAAGATGGTGAGGTGCACAGAACAGATAACAGAGGAAACAATGGATTTTAATCCATTGTTTCATATGTTTCTTGTATGTTGATAAAAATTCATTAAGCGGCAATTATAAATAAAAGTACTGCTCTCGAAATTATATTTGCAGCAAACATATTAGTGAAAATATGACGATTTAACTTGACGAATTCTCATTTATTATTTTTTTAATGCAATATATAATCTAACACTAAACTATTGATATTATGTGCATGTAAATGAAGGAAAATAAAAGAAAAATAAAAAAAATCGTCAGCCTCGCTGTCACTGGGAAAAGTGCCCAAAAGGCTAGCAGCGTATTTAGATAATAAGTCGTCTTAGGGCGGAGTTCACCAACTTTTAAAACGGCTATTTAGATATTTAATCAGTTCTTTCCTTAGGAAGTTTGACATAAACCAACTGTTTAAATTCCTAACCGGCAGTTTAAATTTTGGTGAAACGCGTTCCCTAATCAAGGCAACATACAAACACATTCCGCAAATCGTTTCTCCAAAGTAACTTTTGAAAACAGTTTACTCTCCAAACTCATCAACCGTGTGCCTCAAAACTCTTGTCCCGATACATTAACGTACAATAGAGGTGGACGATCTATTCATTGGCGCCACAATGCGATCGGATCGGACGATCGCGGCCGATCGCACGTGATCGCACTTGCAACGCACTGATAATAACATCACTGTTCCATGTAATTTGAATCCAATGCTGATCGGACGAATCCGGCCGAAGTCGGAAGATTTCGAGCGAATAGTTTATTAGGTGTGTAGGCTACAAGTTATGTATGTAAGGTAATATTATGAGGCAGGCTTTGTTTCTTAGATATTATTGCTAAAACAGGCTTTTATATCAGATTTATCTGATAAGAATACAACGACTAAAGACTGGGTAGTGCGTGCGGATAAAGATGCAAACGGTTTCTTTATAGATAATCCAAATCCTAACTAATATTATAGACGCGAAATTCAGTTTGTTTGTTTGTTACGCTTTCACGTTAAAACGGCTGAACAGATTTGGATGAAATTTTGCACATGGGTAGACCATCACATAGGATACATCTGGTTATCACGCAGACCTATTTTTCTGAAGAGCATCACAAATAAAGTCGCTATAATGTCCTTCTCCTGTGTTGATTCCTCACTTACCAAAATTAATTGTCATCACAACCGTCAACAGATCGTTAACTGAACAAAAAATCAAATCTAATCCGCAAAACACAACATTTTACTAAACGTATTGCCAACAATGCTGGCACAAAACAATGAGTTAAAAGACAAATAATCGTCAGGTATCGGGTCTCGTATTAACGAGGAGTGTTCGGAACATTTGTCAAAAGAATAACACAATAACTGTTATGGATAACCGATAGTTTGTTGCCTAGTTAACTCTAACGAGGCCGTGGTGCAACCTGCCCATCGGATGAGGGCACATCGAGCGTAAAATGTATGCGAATTTGTTTTATTAGACTTCGTATTTTATGGTGCAGTCATTTGTCTTGGTATTAAATTGTAGGATATTTAATGGCTACTTATTTTATTTCTCTTTATTAATAAGGTAATATTGAAAGGTTTCTTCATCGGAAGCTATTATTAATCTGGAAAAATTCCGAAAGAGGCGCTGAGGGTATGACAGATGTTTTATTCATGAAATCGTTAGTTTTTGTTTTTTGTGTTTACTATTTTTTTATCTAGATCGTTAGTTATTATAAGATAATAATTACCACTAAGACACAGAAGCCTCCTGGGGGCTTTTACAAAAATCCTTTAACTGAGATCTTTTAGTTCGCGATTACTTACTGCATTTTATTCATAAGTCAACCTAAGCTACAAACCCAGTCAATCATATTCACACAAAAACAAAAACTCCTCCATATTTTAATAACAACATTTACAAACAAACCTATCCCAGTATGCCACAAGAACATTTCGATACAAATGCGAGGCGACGGGGGGCCGCGACCGAAACGCGCGTATTGTTGCTCGTTACCTGCGACAAATCGCAGTCGCGACCCCGGTGTGTCCCGGCCACTAGTCAGCTAATTGTGTGGCTATGAGAAACAATGCAATTATTTAAAGTGTGAGGGGACGATTATTTGCACGTCGGGCGGAATAATAATTTTGAATAGCTAGTTTTTTTTTTGTATAACACTTTAGCGAGGAATTCTGTTTGAAAAAAATGTTTGTAAAGATTCTTTGAAAGTTTAGATAATTCAGCGAGATTTTTGAAGCTATCTAATTAAGTTAATTATAGGTAACGGCAGAATAATATTGGTCCTCATATTTAACTGTTTATTTATCTCACCCGTAAAAACAAAAAACGAGAGTCCACAAAAATCACAACACTGAATATTCATACAACAGCAAAAATTAAAATTTTATCCGATAATAAAACTCTAATTATGTCATTTGAATTCAAGCCGAAAATATCTCGAGCGAATTCGGCGAAATAAAAAAACGTTTGAAAAAAAGAACGATAACTTTTTAAAATCGCATTCCAGAAAACAATGTTCAGTGGACTGACGGGCCTCAAGGCGAATGCATTAACGAAGTACACCTTCTTTGATATTAAGTGTATTATTTTTTTACTTGGTTTTTATAGGGTTCCTTTGAATGAGAGGAGAAGCTGATTTTGAATCAGATTTTCTTTACTTTTCGATACATTTTGTTTTTTTATAAATCTTATATTGATATATGTAGTTATTGATACCCAATCAATAATTTATATCAGCATTTTTTTTCTCTTTAACTTTGTACATATTTATCAAAACTCTGAAGGTTTATACTTTGCTACTTGTTGAATTTGATGACTAATAGAGAAGTATAGATAAAAAACAAATGTTGGATACACAATTAGAATAAGGGCAGGACAGGAGAATTATGATAATAATGATGATGTTGAATTTAACGTACTTAACCTGGAAAGTGGGTTAATCTGACTGCCACGTTTATAAAAAAAAAAACTGTTTACCAGCTTATATAATTTCCAAAAGCTTTAACTATTAATTCATATTTGAATCATGACGTATTCTCAACAAGCTAAACAGCATCATCATACATGCTTGAGAGAATTTTCTCGACGACATGTGAAACCAAGTCAGAGGCCCATGGGCGGCATAAAAACTCTGACACCAGCGATCAATCAGAATCTGAATCGTTTTGAAACAGATTGCTAATCCATTGATTCATAGGTTCGAAAAAAAAATCTGCTCAACAACGTAAATAACGCAATGGATGTTGTTGAACTGTCAAAATAAAACAGATTAGTCGTAATCGTTTACCAAAATGTGTTGCGTAATGATAGCAGGTTAGTCACTAACCACACGAAAAAGAAAGAAAGAAGAACGAACAAGCTACAATCTCATAAACGGAACCCACCACTCACCTCGCCTCACAACTTAACTCAGCTTTTTTGCTCCTACCTCTTTGTAACACACTGGTAGCTCCCTCAGTCGCCCGAAGCAAATCGCTGTTTATACCACACCGCCCGGTAATTTATTATTGCATTTTTTGCATTATCAATAGCCCATACTCTTCGACTTTTTTGCTATATTAAAAAGGCTATTGTTTATGAAAAATCGTTCGCGATTCTTATCGCTGTACCTCGATGTTGTTTGTGCAAGTTGTGAAATTAGCTCCCGTTGTAATGTTGTGGTCGTGATTTTGTGGTTTGTTTGTAAACGCTTTGTTTTTGTGTTGGGTTTGGTGAGGAAACTAGGGGTTTAATGTGTGGTCCTTGGGTTTATGGGCCTTGATGATGATGGCTATTGGGTTTTTACTTTTACTCAGTACCTGCCTAGAACCCTTATAATCAGACAGTTTTTCTTTTGTTTTTTTTAATGGTCTACAGGTGCTCTTAGCTTGCATCTCACCTGACGGTAAATGATGATCAGGCCGAAGGTGGAAGCGAGCTTCACCCGGATTCCTCAACCACAGAGGAACTGGCTATCTTACCTCTAACTGCCGAAACACAACAATGCTGTTAACATTGTTGTTATGGTGACAGACTTAGATAAGATGGAGGTAGCTAGCCAGGCGGTCTTAGAACAAGCCCTACCAGACCGAGCAGAATTTTTTGCCCCCAATGGGAATCTAGTCTGGACCGGTCTGACACAGGTGGTCTAACCACAGAGACGGTTATACGGTACCATTTGGATTCAAATTAATTCGATTTTTATCTCTTTGATGACATAATTAAAGTTATATGTGTAAAACTGAAAGCTTGGCTGAACCTAAAGTAAACCTTGACTTTTGATTAAAATCTTGTCTTTCTTCCAATAAACCAATTTATCCATTTAGGGCTTCACCCAATTGTGAGGAATGTGGAGTGGTCGAGGACCTACAACATTTATTGATGGAATGTGTATAATATGCATCCAGTAGAAATAATTTAGTAAGGTCCCTGAATTTGAACAGATTTGATGTAGGCATGTTCCATACAATTATATCCCAACCAAATGGTGACGATGCGAAGGGTTTGTTCAAATTCATGACCCACGTCTTGTGAAAGTACGATTTTTTAGGATACGATGGGACTGATACCTGCTCGGAGCTCGTGGCTAAGTAACAACAGCCGCACTGGTCGATCCATCAGGTTAAGCTATGCTTGCCGGGGTTGGTCAGTGGATGGGTGACCATCTTTACATACCGAGAATCCTCCGTGCCTCGGAGAACACGTTAAGCCGTTGGTCCCGGCTGTCATTCGTGGATCTTTGACAGTCGTTACTAGTCGTCAGAAGCCCGAAAGTCTGACACCAGTCTTACCAAGGGGTATCGTATTACCCAGTTACTGGGTTGTGGAGGTCAGATAGGCAGTCGCTCCATGTAAAATACTGGTATTCAGCTGCATCCGGTTAGACTGGAAGCCGACCCCAACGTAGTTGGGAAAAGGCTAGGTAGATTGATTGATGGGACTGATACATGCTATGCGTAAAAGCCCCTATAAACAAATAAAGAAAAGAAAAATCAGCACTACACGTCTTCTTCCAAACTATCAGCAGTATCAGTAATTGTCTCAGTATTACATCCAATCATCGTTTCTTTGGTTTTTCCCTACTCCGTCTCCATCCATCCTCTTTTAAGAAACCGTCAGATATTTTTTCAAGTACCTTACTAATTTGCAACTAAATGAGCTACCTACTTACAGAAGCATTCAACCGAACAAAGCGAACTTAAAAAATTGCCATCTCTCAGTCACCGCAATTTTCCCAATTTGCCAAAGATGTAAATAAGAAAAAAATCAAATAAATTGGAAGGGAACCACGACGAATTGTTTCCATGCACCTTATTTGGAAACCGCAAAGAGTTCGACAAAAGAGGTTTGTTCGGACTACTGGTCTTCACTTAAGTGACTTTTTTGTAAGGCTTTGTATTGAGTCCGTAGGCCATCACAAGTATTTTAAAGTTGCCAGATGTTAATTTTATGAATATTGTCAAAAACGTGCGGACTTAATGTCACACCGACTTCTGATTAATATTTTTCCCTGAAAATCTAGTTTTTTTTTTTGTAGAAGGTACTCTCTACTTTATTTACTTTAAGTATCAACCAAGCTGAAATGAAAAATAAATGATAAAATTCGTGATTAAGCTTAGGTGTGATTTTATAAAACTGAGCTTCTTGGCTATCACTTTCGCAAAGATTTTTAAGCTCTTGAAAAAGCCACTTGAGATATTTTTTTTAATCTAGCAACACCTTGCATGACTGTCCCGTCATTTATTCACCTCCATAAAAAAGAAGAACAAAAATATACCCGCGAAAAACCGTGCATTGTCCGTTCCAAATTTAAAACGAGGAAGGAACGGGAATAATGGCGCTGGTTCTTGAAACAGGAACGTCGAGTTTTTAAAAAGGGAATCGTTTAAACGGAGGCCGTTCGCAGGTAATCACAGGCGACGTGCACCGATCACAAGGATGCGTTCATATGAGAGAAAATTGGTTTGATTTTACACAGCATCGACCTAGTCGGCCGTTCAAAGAGTCTTTACAAGAGACGATGCCGAAATGAGTCCGGGGCATTCAGAGTACTCATTTACGCTTATACATTCTCGCTGAATGTCGGAATACACCAAGACCTTTCTTGATCACTAAATGCAAGTTGAGAGTCACAAGGAAGAGAAGGTCCAGCTCTTTGCAGAACAATTAGTCACTGAAGAAAGAAAAAACAAACTCGCTCATAATTCAAAAGAAATCCTAAGTCTCAACATTCTAATTTTCCTATTGTTAATATTTAATCGTTATCCTACAACCAGTTCGAATTTCAGATTAAACGAACAATAAATAATTTCTGCTACAAATCACCGCAGCCCCACCGTGCACTCGACCCGAGATCGCGTGCACTCCGATACAGGTGCGCGCGTTGCCCGGAGCGACGCCCGCGCAAACTTCATTCATTGTTACTTACGTACTGCCGATTATGCTGGTTACAATACAATTTCAGGTTCAACATCGTATGTAACGGTAGGTGACAGCCAATAATAGGGTTGGGAGGATCTTTAGGTATTTTTTTTTAGTATTTGATTGAGAATCATTCATGAATTTTTCGAATAGTTGCCCTGATGCGAGTATGGCCATACAGATTTGTGTGAAGTTTTCGCTTTACATATCAGCTGTCCCAGTTGGTAACAGAAAGTTTTTAGAAGAGGACATTTACGTGTTTAGAAAAGAATAGAATATTAAGGCTGCCTGCCCATAGGAGCGGAGAGGAGAGGAGCGGAGTAGCGGTAGTATGGAATTGCATAAAACCTCCGCTCCGCTTCAGTGGACAGGGATTTGCAAACTAGTTTAAAAATTCATACAAAACCGGGAAGCGGAGCGGGAAAACGGAGCGGAGGAGCGGAGAGGAGAAGTGGAGAGGGGAAACGGAGCGGAGAAGTGGAGCAGGGAACCGGAGCGGGGAAGCGGAGACGCGATGCGGAAAAATACGTGAACTCGGTCTAGCTCCGCACAGTCCACCACACCGCTCCGCTACCTCGCTCCGCACAGTCCGTAACTCCGCTCCGCTACCTCGCTCCGCATCAATGGACAGACACTGTCCGCAACTCCGCTCCACTCCGCTGCCATTCTCCTCTCCGTTGCCTCGCTCCGCTTCAATGGACAGGCAGCCTTATATTTGCATTAAAACATGGTACAAGTGGTCTATTATGGTCAAACAGTCACTAAACTTACAACACAAAAAAACAATCTGTAATATTTGAACTCCAAAATGTTTCCTAAATATTATGACTTCGAGTTTTGAAACATTCTAATGAAGTATTTGCCCGTTTCGCACACAGATCACAAACTGCGAAAAGGACAGCCATATTCACAGCCTCCGAAGCATCACAAAATACACGAACTTCCTTAACAGCCGCTATTAGACCATTAACTAAGTGTGCCTACACCGTAATAACGTCCAATAAATACACCAGCCCAATGTCACGCTCATAAAGGAAACTATTTGTAACATAAATAAAATAATTACACCGTCTAGACGACTGTCGGATGCGATCTCACGTCGGTGATCAGTCACTGCGCCGGTGATTAGCTCGCGAGAACACGGCGCGGCTCCCGAGTGGTGATAAATGTTCTTATCACCATTATCGGCGTTTAGCGGGTTTTGTTGGGAGTTACGTCTTTATGAGTTTCTGGGTTCTATAAGTGGATGAATTGGGTGGTGATTAATCTTGGCAAATTGATAGGCTGGAAAGGCACAGTATTTTATGAATAATTTCGTTTTTTTTTAATTATGTTTGTAATCGAAAGTTTTCTGGATCTATTTTCGTGGCAGGAGTAGCAAAATTATGCTTTTTATATTTTTAAATATCTATTTCCATTTTGTCTATTTCCATAATGTAAAAACTTACACTTCGATTTAAAAAATCCCGTAAATTCCTCTTTTTAGGGCTTCCATCTCATGCCTGATTTGTTTGTGTCGATTTTCCTAACTCCAAAATCAGTCCTTCTATAGGCTTTCCTGACATCTTGTTAGCTCGTAGCAAGTAGGTAATATTTTAGAGTGCATCTTAGTATTCAAGATGGGCCTATGATGTTAGTTAGAGTGGCAAGCTGCGTACGGTACCTACTGCACCTTTCCCTCACGTACGCACTGCTAATCGACGCGGCTGAGTCTAGACACTTGATGGATTCGCTCCTCGGTAAGATAGGTATTGTTGTTTTCTTTGTGAGAGGTACAATAACGGCATATGATTCTGTATTAAGAAATGCACATATGGTTCTATTTACATCTTGTATTTCATTTAACTGAACTAATATTTCCTGCTGTCCGTTTTCGTTTTGCTAAGGCTCTAGCATTCGACATAGGTTTGTATCTACATATAAAGTAAGAGTGTGAGAGTATACAACATAACATAAGTAATAATAAGTATGCTTCAACCATTAAGTTTCAACTAAGAAACTGTTGGATCTTATGCCAATCATTATCACCAAAGTTTTAAAAAACCTGCCACATTTACAAGTTTCGTTTGTGTCCTCTGTTAGTAGGTACTCGTACTAACAGACAGTGGACAGTGTAACAGAGGACACAAAGACAGAAATGTATATCGCTCTATTTTTTCTTTATTGCTGCTAGCCAGGATTTCTCAGAAGGCCTCGCGTTCATTACATCTTAGTCTGCGACTCAAACTCAATCAAAAAAGAGTCAATTAGAAAGAGACTCAAAAAAATTAAACCATTAACTGGCACTTTTGAATTGTCAAATAGTCGCGTCCGTTAGTCAGAAAGTTGAAGCTAGTTGCCCATTCCAAAACGTAGATCTTTATGGAGAAGAACGGGCAAGAAACTGCAAGGATACTCTTTTAAATATAGAAAATTACATAATCCTGGGTACATTATTCTTGTTGCTTCTTTAAGAGAGAACAATGTACAAAAAATAATCAATACAATTCAAAATATAAGATTAAAAATAAGCCAACAAGAAGCCGACTAATCTGCCACATAGATCCGAAACTTTTAATCGAGATCAATAAATAATTCAAAATCTTGCACCTCGCGAAACAACAGTTCAAAATCAACAAAATTACTAAACACAATAATTGCTTTAGCACCAAACAAAACAGTGCCAGCAAATTAATTTCAACATTATCAACACAGCACACAATTTGTCCATTCTATTAATTACTGTGCGAAATTAAACCCCGAGCGAATGGATCAGATAATGTGCGAAATTGAATTGTCAATAATTACAAGATAGTGTAAGGTCAGGTATTCGAGCCTGGCCTTTGAGCACTCCTACAATAGATGTAAGATTGGGCCTAACATGCTAATTAATAGTTGGAAATACATTACGTGAGGCTCACTTTCTTCCGTATACACTTGAACAGAAATCAATTATAGAGGTACAGTTAATTCCGTAATGTATGGTCATGGCGTGAAATTTCTTCGAGGAAGGTACAGTACGACACAACTTAGATGTAGCGTCGGCAAAATTCGTAAAACCGATCACCATCCGAACTGAGTGCGCCTTCAAAATCACCAATATTTATAGTAGGTAGCTTTAGGTGAAAATGATCTTTACGCAAACGCAATAACTTGTGAAGTCTTATAACCAAATATATTGTAACAAATACTGTTATTCAGCTGCATCCGGACTGATTGGTCTGGTTGGACTGGAAGCCAACCCCCAAAAAGTTGGGAATAAGCTGGGCAAGTTGATTGAAGCTCTGTTCGTCTTTGAGTAGGACTAGATTGTATTTTGAATTTTCAAGATTTAATAAGACAATAAGTTCAAACACATAGTTTATTAAGAGCTTTGAATGTTAACTTCTCCTGCCAAGGAAACATTCGCAATGACTACTTATATTAAGACACAGAGGAACATATCCTTAAAAACGTTTTAAATATGGATGTGGATGGTTTTATGAGTAGATACCGAAAAAACGATGGATGGATCGAGTGAAAGACGATATGGCTAGAAAGAGAGTGACTTCCCAGATTATGGCTATAATAGATGATGAAGAAATGGAAAAATTACTTGGTGTTCACACACACGGCTAATCTGCATTCGCAATTCATTTGCCAAACATGTCAACAAACACGAGTTTTAGAAAAAACAACTGTAATGCCTACACATAAGGTTCAATTTGCGTTACAAATTCATATTTTTTTTTATGACTTTTTCAACAATACTAGTCGGTCTAAAATCAACTTTATTTACACTTCCATAAAGTTGATGTTTGTGTAACTGGAAAACTCTTGTTTGTTTACATGTTTTGCAAATAAATTGTGCACACAGATTAGCATGATGCGAAGCGAGATGCATGCTTAAGAATTTGCGTTAATATTGCAATTCTCGAAAAAGGCTGCGAAGTTATAAGTATCAACATAATAATACCAATATGAGTACACTTATCTGCACATTTTTTTTTTAAGTTTGACTTTTACGTCTCACGGTGAGCTTGTACCTATATGCAAATATCTCCTTCACCTTTATTGCCACCCTCAAACTCAAACTCAAAGCATTTATTTCAATTAAACCATTTACAGGCACTTTTGAATTGTCAAGGAATCGGTCAGTCAGAAATATGAAGCTAGTAGCACCAACATCCTGAACAGTTCCTCTTGAGCCCACCTATCCCAGCGCCGTTCAATCACAATCACGCGCATCATACGCGTATAATTTCTCACGCGTGTTCCCACGTGCGCCGGCGCATGGATATTAAATAAAAGATGGCCGATGCGCGTCCGCGCGGTTCTTCGTAGGGCTGCCTGTGTTTACTGTAATATTTTAATTTAAAACGGTTGTTGAGAATTGAGATACTAGAGCTTTCTGTGTTGTTTAAAACCAATGCAAGATCTTAATTTTTTTATGAATTGTATAATTACAAGAAAAGCATAATCGATTTCCAAAGTAAGTATCTGATTATCGGAGATAAATTGCGTCGCTAATAAGCCCTGTCGGCGAAGAGTCCTGTCGGAGAAGTGTCCTGTCGGCGAAGAGTCCCGTCGAAGTAAAGTCTTGTCGGTGTTCAGTCTGTCGGCACACCGAATTGTTTAGTCGTACACTCATTTCCGAACATCTCAATCTCATTATATGTAGATGAAATTTGAATTCTACTTTCTTAAAAAAAGATGACCTGTCCAAGCTATGGCAACTACTATACCTATAATAATGTATTTATTCTACAGACCTCTGGTCCCCGGTCCAGGAGGGTGGTCCTGGTTCTCGGGTCTTTATTTATTCCTATGTCTTAAAATTCTTCTTTTTAATCCCAGCCAGCTTCCACCTCATTAGCTCATTAGTATGGCACTAGAGTTGACAACCCTCAAATTAAACCCACTCGCTACCACATTCTACAACAAATAGGGATGCACCTCACCACTAGAGCTTATTCAATTCATCGAGGAAGGTCAACCGACAACCCTACCCATGCTAATGTCGAGGCCTCATATGATATATTGACAGCACCGGACGGGCAGATACTATGCGTACACGGACTTGTGTGTGTCTGTCTGTGAGTTACTACTTAACAGCCGTGTTATTATTTTGTAGTTTGATACGGTACGCGTTTCAGCGGCAGTTGTATGATGTATGGCAGGTTTTTAAGGATTGGCTAAGCTTAATGGAAGAGAAACGTGGTTGTTAGGCTGTTGGTTAAAGGCAACTATCGATGTACCTACCTACAGTAACCTTGCTGGGTTCACTACTTAGAGGAGTGATTTTTTTTTCACATTTTGATTCAGTAGTAGGTACAGTCTATTTAAATCCTTGTTTCCAATTGATGTTATAGTCATAAACAATATGAAGTTGTAGCGCAAACTGAACCTTATGTCTAGGCGTTACAGTTGTTGTTCCTAAATGTCGTGTTTGTTTACATTTTTTGCAAATAAATTGCGGACGCAGATTAGGTACTTATGGTGACTTTAAAAGTGACTGCGAATGATGAAGTACGTATCTTCGGAATTTAAAACCAAGGTAGGAAGAATCCTAAAGAAAAGTTTGGTGGAAAGAATCCTAGTTCTTTCAGTTATTGTTAAATTATTTTACATCTTAGTGTCTGTGTGTCTAGTTATGAGTTTAGTCCTACTAAACAGCCGTGTTGTATTTTTTTGGTTTGATATTGTTTGCGTTTCAGCGCCAGTAGAATAATAGCATGATACTTAAACTATGGAAGATTAACAAGGATTGGCTAAGCTTAATGGAAGAGAAACTTGGTGGTTAGACTGTTGCAACTTGCAATGGACTGGACCTAAGGACCTGGTTAAATGAAACACTCTGTATACAGGGGTGGCAGGGACATCGACGCCAAAACGTTTACCATGGATTCAGTACATGATTCGGAACCCCCCAGCGTAGAAATTGTTGGTCAGTTTTTTTTTTTAAACAGCTGTTCCATTCATTTTGACCGCGTAGGTATTGCACTTTTCTATGAAACAGCAGATTTTTTTTAATAACCGACGAAAAATTTCAGTTCAAAATCCATGGTAACAGTTTTCGCGTCGATGTCCCTCTGTATACCTTGTAATTTTCTGACCTGGAAGAGACACACTTTAGGGTGATAAAGCAATTACGAGGTCAACTTTATCTACATAGACATCTTTATGATCCTGACGGTACTTAGGTATATTATTTAACTAAAGGTAATAAAAAAGTAGAAAAACTGACCATTTCAACCTAACAGGAAAAGTAATCAGGCCAACAAATAAAGACGAGCAAGTTATTAAACGGAATATCATAACAAATTCACACATTAATCACTCACTTTTTACATACAAACGCGATGACTAACTGTAAACTGAACCAAACTATTAATCTAACTGGAACGCAACAATTAAAAGAACAGGTTCTGATAAAAGTATTACTATTGCTAACATTAATTTATTCAACAATACGTCTTGTCACCAATCGGGCAGCCATCATTATTTCGCATTCATTTCGTCTCAGCCAATCAGGTGTCAGAACGCGCCTCCCATACTTCTCTCAACCAATCAGCGAACGCCATTTGAAAAACAATAGAACATAAAAAATTCCGTCACGCTCTTCTGCGCTCGAGTCGACGTTCTAATTCGTGGTAATTCAACTCATAGCTGTTCGGCATTCGTCGGTTTTTATCGGCGAAATCATTTTTCTAGCTGGAAATTACCTCCTCTTTTATAATTTGTAAATATTAATACTTAAATAATTTAAATGGTATTTATACCTACTTTATGCTAATGAGTCTGACGTAACACCGTCTGTAACTTCACTGTGAATAATCATTTAGTAGCAACTAATAAAGTACCTAAGTGTGGTAGTCATAAGACTTTCTTTAAACTGTCTGCATCTCAAACGTGTTAAAAAATCATTAAGACTAAGAACTCATGGAGCGGTTTTCAGCCGCGCCCGCGGCGGTGGCGGGTGCAGCGGGACCCGTAAACATCGCGCAAGCCGCGGGCATAAACCGCGTCGTGAAATTTACTATCTACATTTCCATGTACTACGTGTTCGTATGAGTGTTTGCGGTCCTGCCACCGCAGCGGGCGGGGGTGAAAATCGCTCCGTGAGTTCTTAGCCTAAGTCAGTCGTTTAGGCTAAGCGTATGCTGAGACGCAAGTGACGCAGGTCCACGCAGCGCAGGGCAGACCAGATTTTGTAAAGCATGAACGTACTGATAGCTGCGTATGCTGCGGCGCGGGCACGTGCCAGGCAGACATGTGTATGTCCTGCTCTGCGTCTCGTAGAGCCGGCACAGATTTCTGATAATAATGACAATCTCAGTGATAGATTGTTTGTACTAGCTAGGACGCGAATGTGACTGTGTAGCTGCGCCGCAGCATGCGCTCGCGGCCTATGTCTGCCTCGCCTGCCCTACCTTGTACTATGCTGTGCTGCGTCACCTGCGTGTCGCGTGTCAGCATACGCTTAGCCTAAATGTCTCCAATGTTTTCTGAAGTAGCATTCCCCAAAGAAAACAGAAAATACCTATAAAGCCTTAATTTTCCTTAGAAACATGTCCAATTGTTTATGACTATTGATGGCACTACCAGCCAGGGATATTTTAATATGAAACTTTCACCAACTAGACGTATCTTTTAATCCTAACTAATATTATAAAGGCGAAAGTGAGTTTATTTGTGAATATGTTTGTTACGCTTTCACGCTATAACGGCTAAACGGATTAATTAGGATGAAATTCGGCACCTGGGTAGACCATGACCTGGAGAAGGACATAGGCTACTTTTCGTCCTGGATCGCAGACGAAGTCGCGGGCAACAGTGAATATATTAGACTAAACACGTGTCTGTGCAAGATAGGCTAGGATCTACTTACCTTTATTTGATTTTTTTTTTAGGGTTCACATACAGCATGACTTCTTCTTCCATAGATCGCTATCAGCTGTTTTCTCAGTATTTACCCTTTCATATCCATAGGATCTTGTTACTTACACAATGCCCCCCATGGGCATGTGACCGAATGAATGTAATGTATTTTACTGAATATTCATGACTTTTTTTTTTTTTTTTTTCCGGTTTGATTTTATTTAAAAAACACAAGCGTGTTTTTTTAAATAAATGAGTTTTTTTTAGAAAAAATGTCTTCATCTCCGGTTTTTTTTTTCATAGTCAACAAATTTTAACATTTTTTTTTAGTTAATTCAATAAAATTACTCTTAAGCTAATAGACAGAATCCAAATCGAGCCAATAACATCGGAGATAATTATGACAAACGCTACGCAAAAAATAAAAATAAATATTAAATATAGACTTTAAAGTTAATTTTCGGTAATTTTTATGAATCAAACTCAAACTCAAAGCATTTATTTCAAATAAACCAATTACAGGCACTTTTGAACTGTCAAGGGGTCGGTCAGTCAGAAATATGAAGCTAGTTGCCCATTCCAACGCGTAGTAGGTTCCTATGGAGAAGAACGGGCAAGAAACTCCACGGACACTCTTTTAAATCAGAATATTGTTACAAAATATTGGTTACATCATTTATGTTGTAATTATACATGTGAGAACAATGTAGAGAGACGTGCACGTTAAAAGCGTCCGTAATAAAGCAAAATCAATTCAAAAATTAAAATAATTTCAAAATAAGCCTTGGCAGCTAAGAGATGACCAGTCCTCACTGACGGCGCCCGTTCACGAACATGACGCATGGATCATGGAATATTCAGAAAAATACGGGCGGTCATATGCTTATGGGCGAAATTGTATAGTAGTTCCAATGAAACAAGGCCTACATCAGTATCAGAACAAAACATAAAACAGTCATAAAAATCTATGAAGAATCTGTAAATAATACCTAATACTATAATTTATAACGAAAGTCGCTTTTCGTGTCTGTCTGTGTGATCGCTTCCTTCTTCTAAACTACAAAATAGATTTTGCGGTTTTTACCATCTTATAGGGAATTTATTCCGGAAGGTTTATGCGTAATGCACATTTAGGATCGGCTTCCAGTCTAACCTGATGCAGCTGAATACCAGTATATTAGGTACATGGAGCGACTGTCTATCCTGACCTCTACAACTCAGTTCTGATACTTGAAAATACGATATAAATAACTGGTTGTCATATTTTCTGGCTAATTTTAATACATATTTATACTTATTAAACTTTAATCTTATACATAAAATTCTCGTGTCACAATGTTAGTTACCGTACTCCTCCGAAACGGCTTGACCGATTTTGATGAAATTTTATATGCATATTCAGTAGGTCTGAGAATCGGCTACTGTCTATTTTTCATACCCCTAAGGTAGGTAGGTAGGTGTAGGTAGGGTATGTAGGTAGGTATGTAGATACTTAGGTACCTATGTAGGTAGGTAGGGTAGGTAGGGTAAGTTGGTAGGGTAGGTAGGTAGGGTAGGTGTGTAGGGTAGGTTTGTAGGGTAGGTAGGGTAGGTTTGTAGGGTAGGTAGGGTAGGTTTGTAGGGTAGGTAGGGTAGGTAGGTAAATCCGCCGTAGATAAGTACATAGTGCTACCCGTGCGAAGCCGGGGCGGGCAGCTAGTATAATAAATAAATCTCGATGTTCTTTCAAGTCGTGAAAATGTTGTGAAGCAGAAGCGCGTCGCTAGTTACATTAAGTACGGCTACTAAGTAAGTGCACCAACTTGAATCATCCTGAAGTTTTATCAGATCTAGCAACTGAACATGTTTACAATCCGCTTCCATGCTAGCTTCTCCTAATATGTAAAACTGTTGATAATAAGTTAAAGATCATTTACATAGGCCACGACCTCGTATTTATAGGGTTCTTAAATGAACATCTTATCTGCGAAAAGGTTGATTGTTTTTAACCTTTTATGTTTTGGTATATTCATAGCTAAGATAAATATTAGGAAAGAAAGGTCAGTAGAGTCTCTGAATGTGGGTGTCTGCAGTAGGTATGTCAAGAGAATTGGCAGTAGCATCTTTCTGAGTCACAATAACAACGTAGGTACTGTTATTTTAAATCCTACTGGATTGGTGGTAGCCATTGTAACAATAAGAACCATCTATCTATTCTAGTATTCAAAAATATTGATTTCTATTAAAACATTGTTTCATAGATAAATTGAGGCAGCCCTATTTAGTTGTCTCACTCTTCCCCTAAGTGGTAACTTTACAATGATGAGACAGTTTACTGAAAAAAAAAAAAAAAAATTAACATTAATTTAGCAGCTCTCGGCATATGTGTGTGTGTAATATGAGCGTGTGGAGGTGTGTGTGTGTATAAGAGTGTACCGTTTTTGTTCTTATATTTTGTACCGATACTTATTATTTGCACCAACGACAGCCTCATTTTACATATGTCCAGGCAAATCACTGTCCATTCCAAGGTTGCCTGGAAGAGATAGTGGAAAGCGATAAGGCTGCCCATTGTATATTTTGTAGTTTTTTTTTAAATGTGTCTTTGTGGTGTACAATAATTTATATATTAATAACAATCTGTTTGGCAGAGAATTAAACGGCAGACGGTTACCTAATACTTACGTATTTAAAATTTTACGAAACTCAAGGTTGACTCGACACCACTAGAGCTTGCCGATAACAATTCAAGTCTAGATAAAAATGGTAGGGCGAATAAGATATTTTCAGACTCATGAGACGAAGATTTATAAAGTACCTATAAAACGCACCGTAAATTCCCATGCAAATCTGCAAGAATAACATATTCACAAACGCCACATTACAATCGCAATGCGTGCAAACCTTACCATTCCCACCAGTCCCCTAATTGCCTACAAGCTTACGAATTGACCCGGCTATGCGGATACAGCTGACCCTGGACCAACAAATGGCACCACCAGCTTTTAATTCAACAAAAGCATCTGCAACTCGTTCCAGAATAGAATGAAAACATGGATTCCAACACCTAAGTACTCCTAATTAGGAGGACAACACCTACGGGACTCAAGTTCTAACGCCTAGGCGTTAAAGTTTTAGGGTTGCTGCTCTGAATAGTTGGGATTTAAAATCAATGGTATTCTTCTTAAAATTGGCGAAAATGGCCATTGATGTTACAGTTTCAAATTCCAGTCCCTTTTTTTTTTTTTTTTGTTTGGGAAGTCATCAAATGACTCCTCCCGCTCTGGGCGGAGCGAGAGGGAGTGTCAGACTTTTACTGACTAAAACCCACCCGTGTTCTTTCCGTTGCCTGTGTGCCGGGGTCGCGATATCCCTTTCAGACAAACCCGCAACCTCAGCAGAAATTCCTGTCCCTTAAATTGGATAATCAGGAAATAAATACTGTTATTTTTTTATAACAATTAGAGAGCAGTGGTTGCTTAGTGGTAACGACCGCGATTTATGAGTTGTAAGTCGTAGTTTTGAACCCAGACAGGCTTTACGAGTACTTTGAGTAAATTATTTCATCACCACTGCTCTCAAAACCCTAGAAACAAAAAATCGGAGATATGTGACATCTACCAACCTGCACTGGCCCGCGTGGTGGATTACGGCCCACTCCTTCTCACTAAGAGAAGGCCTGCATGAGACCCAGCAGTGGGAATATTATAAGCTGAGTATACTGCTATAACAATTTGTAGTAGGTTTGTTCAGAGCAATCTATATATATAAAAGAAAGTCGTGTTAGTTACACTATTTATAATTCAAGAACGGCTGAACCGATTTAGCTGAAAATTTGTGGAGTGGTACTTTTTAGTAGGGTAGGTAGGGTAGGTAGGGTAGGTAGGGTAGGTAGGGTAGGTAGGGTAGGTAGGGTAGGTAGGGTAGGTAGGGTAGGTAGGGTAGGTAGGGTAGGTAGGGTAGGTAGGGTAGGTAGGGTAGGTAGGTAGGTAGAATTTTTTAATATTTGATTGATTGCGGAACAAAGTTCGCCGGGTCAGCTAGTACTCCTATAATTTTTACTTATTTATGCCACTTTGCAGCACTGTTGTGATTGAGTTTAAAAAGTATGGGATTTACTTTTAACCATAAGCTCATCTGGCTGTTAACTTTGTCTCTAACCCCACTTGTAAAAGCTTATTTAGCATAATCAGCCTAATGTGGGACCACTGTGGGACACAGACTGAGTCCTCTCTGTGAGAAAAGTGCACCGTTATTCAGCACGTCGGCCAAGTGCGGGTTGATAGATGTCACATGTCTTCATTTGGTTCTAGGACATCTCCTCACGATTTTTTCCTTCACCGTTTTGAGAACAGTGGTGATGAAATTATTTACACAAAGCGCCTGGGTTCGAACCCACGAAGTACAACTCGTTAGTCGGAGCCGGCACCACTGCTCTTCATTACTACGAGGCCTCCACTGCTCAAACCTCATTTGCAAACAATAAACTTCCCCGTAAACCAAAGGACCTTTAGGCCCAGAAGCAAGTACCAATAAACATCAGATCCATTAGATTCACACACACTTCGACAAAACACAGTCATTAGGTAGCATTATCTGCATCGTCTCAATTTATTAACCTAACCTATGTCCTACTTATCGCTCCGTAGAGTGTAGCAGCTAATTTGCATATAACATTTATGAGGCCCAAGTTATCAATAGAGTGTAGTGTGGGAAAACGAGAAAATGAACACCTTTGAGATTTATTAGATTGGTTTCATTTAGAACCGTTATCGGGAAATGTTCTTGTTATTTCCTTCTTCAATCATGGGATATCTGAGCTGTTCGATAGTATACGCTTAACGGTCTTTAACCCGCGACCCGTGTCTTCCTTGGCAGCCCGGCAATAGCTTGGCTAAATAAAATTTATTTATTACTATTCATCATCAGCAAAAATGTATCAACATACATCCCCATTTCTGATTTTTTCCTAAAACAGAAATTATGCTCTGAAAATGACATCACTTTTTGGCTCCACATTATCTATGTGAGCAGTTATTTTCTCGAATGAAAAAACGTAAAGTCCAGGGCAAGGACCAGACTCACGATATTCGTCTTGAAAACAGTGAGAATTGCAACAACCACTATTGGGGCAGATATTGATAAATTAGTTTAGAGTAAACAATGTCAAACATGTCGTTCATTGAATTTTATTAGTATCATTTGCTAGCCTTGTAAAATTGTATAATAAATAACTGCAAGGTACCTATAAGTGTATAATGGAATATAATCAATTTCCCTTGTGTTGTGGCCCGCCACTAACCTAACCAAAATCAAAGTGTTCTCGGCCCTTGACTTCAAAAAGGTTGAAGACCAGGGGCTTTAAGCGGTACTGAGATCATTTAAAAGTAAGAAAATTAATGGTAGAGCATTTTTTTTTTACACATGCGGTCTAAGGCTATTTTTTGGCACTGGACCCATGCCAATGACATTTTGTAAACCAACACTGAGGGCTGAGGCTGAAGAAGCTCCGAACCCAAAAACCTATCTATTTACTGCACTCTCTCGAAAACGACCATAATGACTGAACTCACCATGCTGGTATCTTGGTAACATCACAGCCTGCTTCCTGTATAATTGAATTTGCTACCTGGCGAGTAAAGGCTTTCGCAGTCGCGCCTGACTGAGCCTTAAGGCGACTATTACCGATTTTTAATGATTTTATACTGAAGATCCCGTCTTAACGAGTAGTGTTAATAATTTGGAAAAAATATATGTTAAATCAAAGCATTTTCTTAATAACTTAATAAAGGAATATTTAAGATAATGTTTTAAAAAACTAGTTTTAGTTTTTTTGTTATAGTAAAATTAATTTGTAAAGTTATGTCTAACGCGGATATAAAACTTAGAATCACACAAAATCTATCAAGCGTATTTTTCTGAAACCTTGACCAATTTAAAGAAAATTTAATTATTGATCATTTAGTATACATATTTTATTAAAATACCATGTTTTACGTATAATAAATTAATAATGCGTCTAATTTGGAACAGCGCTCCTTGATGGGCGAGTCCTATTACTGGCTGAACGTACGACGCGTTGCGTGTGCTTAGCACAGAACACGCAAGGTTACTGGCATATATCTGCGTCTTAAGTGACAGGTTGCACCTTCTCTAGGTGATTTAAAGTTATCAAAACCTGAAAGTTAAAAGTAGCATGAGTAGGCTAATTGACTATGCGATAAAAACTTTATTTACAAGTAAGTGGGTACATAGTTTACTACAGTTATCACAAATGAATACTGTAGATGGTTCACTCCTCATTTTAGGTATGAATCTACAAGTACGCGGCGGGCTCGACTTGTTGGGCCAATTCAGTCAGTGTAACGTAGTTAGAAGATCTAAGAGTTCGCAATAGAAAGAGAGGCAACTTCTAGCTGAATATAACTGTAGGTAATTAGCGCTGTGCGACCTGAATTGAACTATAATGTGTCGTTGCAAGAGTCGCTTTTTATTTAAATGATTTTGCGGAGTGAACCATCTGTATCGCGCCAGTAGCACACCTCCGCCGCGAAACCGTAGCAGCGAAACCGCAGTAGTTCAATTCAACTGGCTCGCGTCATGTTCCGCAACGCGAAATTCGAGTAGCGGGGGGTTAATCTGTGCAGTTACCTAGGTTCACTTATAGATCTACATGGCTGTGTCTCATAGATCGTTTTCTAACTTTACTAAATTCACATTACAACATTATACACCTCTAAAAGTAAACAATTTGTTGTAAATTATAGGAATTACGAAACACGTATCCCGCTACTAACGCTACGCTATTTAATGACTGCACTCTTACTTAGCTTGTTCTAAAGCCAAGCAATAAACCTTAGGATCAAAGATCGCAATGCTAAATCTAAATCTAACACAATCTGGCAGCCCTAAACGGTGGAAGGCGTTGCGTGTAATTAGAGATTGTATACATTAAGTGAATACAAATAAAGCACAATGCGACGAGCGGAGCCCGGCGCAAACATTAGTCTTGCTAGAGGTCGACGAAGATTTAGCCCCTGTGTTCACTGACCGATTGCACAGCTACACCTTGCGTAATTAATGGTTAAAGTTACCGTGGATTTATTGTAAAAAAATTGGCATTTGGCATACTTTGTCCAAGATGTTTCTAGTTAAAATCATAACAACAGTCGATGCAGCACTTACAAATAAAAAAATAAAAAGAAAAATATTAGTAAAAAAATAAAAAATTGGTACTCTGCATAATACTGTGGATTATGCAGAGTACCTATTTTTTTATTTTTTTACTAATATTTTTCATGTTATGACAGTCTTAATAATTCGAAAATAAACTACTATAAAGCTTGTTTTTTTTAAAGTAGGGTATTGAAATATAAAATGTTAAATTTATTTATTTTTGTGTTGTTAACTTCGATAAGGTCGGATTCCTAATGAATTTAAATTGAAAATAGATATTTACGGCCGTGTGAATTCTCAGTTTTCTTCGGCCAAACATTTATTTAGACACTATCATAAAAACTATCTCAAAATTTAATTACCATCCGACATTGGCTTTTTCGTCATTAATATGTAAATCAGACTAATTAATGTGTTAAAACCTAGTATTAATATGCAAGGCAAAAATATGCCTCGATTTATAACATCTAAACATGAATATAAAGCGCTTAGTTTCAGCGTCGTAAATCAGCATCGAAACCAGATTTAAAAGTAAATGGCTGTATTTGTATATTTTTGCATCGCTTATACTCATTTTATAGTCTAAAATATTCTATGAAATAAACAATACACGATGAATGAAAACAGAAAACATTAACTTCAACTAATAGGCATGGTTTACTTGTTTTCATACATCACAATATTTAGATTTAACGACTCATTACTGAGAAAAGATACTATCTTTATCTTCCAAATTAGTCGCGTTCTAATTAATTTAAACTACAGTTAAAACTCTTACAATTAGTGGATCAATTAGTAAAACGTTTTCTCGATTAGATTTCGCCTCAACTGCCGTTTTGTCAGTACAGTTTAACAATTAATTAAAGTGCGTTAATCGCACGGTATCACCGGTCTCTTCCCGTGCAGTGGCATCGACTACTCTAATTAACATAAACACCACGACCATAGTTATTTATAACCATTGCCAATATATTTATATAACTATCTGTGGCATGTGGATCCACTTGCATGAAATACGGGACTTGATATATAGCTTTTATTGGATTTATTGACTCCTATAGCACCAAAGTAAAAGAAAAATCTAAGCAAAACACTTTTGATTCACCTGGAGAAGTAACTTGTGAGGTAGGTACTGTAAAGACTGCAAATGGGAAACTCACATGGCTAGTAGAAAAATAGCTCTGGTTGCATTAGATCACTTAAAAAAAATTTTTTTTTTTTTTGTCGGCTGTCATTGAAAACCAGCGGCAGCGGCTCTGTCTCGCATAGGGTCGCAGCATTATGCTGAGCGATGGCCGTTTTGCTTGGATGTGACGCATATTTTCCCCCAAATTGTTCCTTTCGTGTAGCTATTTGTTTATTTCTTTCTTTGCGTCATGTTTACCGCAAATAAACGTACCTAGGTATTTATTTTCTTTTTTTTTTCTCTTTAATGGATATACGGCGATTGTTTTCAAGAAAAAAACAGTTATGTGATAGGAGCGTGAAAATGGGCAAATCTTCTCGAAATAAATAGCGAAATTTCATTATAGCTTGTTATCTTCGTATGGACCGCCTGCCCCACGTAGGTTCTGGTACAGATAATGCGCACAACGTTAACAAATACTAACGATATAATACAATAATTATGATTATGTAGCTAGAAAATTTGTGAGAGTCAAAATGGCAATTAATCAACTGATCAAGTGTGGGTGTTTTATTATTTAGAGTATTTTTTTCGATATCATTATATTTAATGAGTAATGGTTAAATATTGATATATTCTCAAACATCCTATCCTGATGTCATTATGGCAGATGTACCAAAATTTTGATACACCTTCGTGTTATAGAAGCTACAACTTTTTACTTGGTACTTAATAGAACATTTTAGGTACATATTTTTGGTAAATGGGATGATTCGATTAGTTAAGGTACAGTCACGAGCACCAATATGTATACACTTAGCAACTCTAAAAAGTGATTTTCTCCTACTGTGGTGATTGTAATTTTATGTTGTTACGATCATAGTAGGTACCAGTTATAGAATACAAATAGTGGATAGTAGTAGTTTTGGAACCCACACTAATATGAAATAGGTTTTATCTCAAAGTTGCAGCTGTTATTCCATGAGCAAATTGGAGCTCATGACTGTACATCCCCATTTTGACTCTCATGAAGTGACAGCTGATCGTTTCGTATTGAAGAGAACATGCTGCCGACCCCAAATGAATTGTAATAAGGGCAGGAAGAAGCCTGTGAAGTTGGTTGATACCTCACAACCAACAATAAACAATACCAACAATCTATACACACCAACTACCAATCCACACTGGGCCCGCGTGGCGGATTACGGCCTAGTCCCTCTCACAGAAAGAGGAGGACTGTTTCCCAGCAATAAGAAAATTATATGCTGTGGTTAAAGACCCAGCTGGGAAAGCCTGAAATACTCTGCAATTTATAACCCTTAGTAAAAATATAATCCAGTCAGCCAGGTGTTAGCGGAGCTGCTAACTGTCGAGGGTGCTAAATCTTAACTGTCGTAATGAAGTATTTACGTATTTTGATAATAATCTAAACAAAATTTGCGACACATTCACACTAGACCAGTTTCTATATATAGATTATATTTAGACAAAAACAGCAACGTATAAAGAACAACAGACCTCGCGAAGTAATTAGTCACCAGGAGAAATTGTAAGTGAATGAATCTAGATTTTATCGAGACATCGACACTCTGTTAGTAAGTGCTTTTCAAGTTTACGTGTTATCTAACTACAGATAAGTGACTTGTTTTCTATTTCGGGTATTTTCGATGGAAGATTATCATGAGATCTATTTTTAACTAGCCGAAGTTTTTCAATCGAACATGGCAGTTGATAAGATCATCGGTGATAAGAATTTGAAAAGAATTAATTCCTAACAAATACATACAGAATGATTCTTTGTATTCCACAATTTTTTAACTACTGAAAAGGCAGACTAGTTGTCTGCCATTTTTAATACCTTGAAATAAAGAATTGTTAGGAAAGTAAATTGTTAGTCTCTGGGGTCCTATATTTGTATATTCGTGTTTGTTGTTTTTATTTTATTGGATACTGGCATTCTGTGCTACGTAGTAACAAAGGAATAACCAAATAAAATTTTGTCGATGTAACAGTTAAACAAAAGACTTACAAAAGATAACCGTGTGCACTAGCACTAAGAAAATCAGCTTTACGGCTACGACATAAAGTCGCTGGCAACATCAAATAATAACCACTGATGTGCGATTAACTGTATTATCAAGTTATCAACTAGTTAACTAATAGCCATCTCATCTTACTCACAGAAAACAAAACCAAAAAATTACACGACATGTAGTCCGCACGAGCGTTTCTTTACGCGACGATTATTTTTCGCGCACTGGATTTTCAACTCTAGGTATTGAGCGGAGCATTGAGAATCTAACAGAGCGCATCTCAACGCGTCAAGAACACACTGTTGAATTTTCAACTCTCAGCGCTAAGCAGAGCGTTAAAAATCCAGTGCGCGAAAAAAAATCTTCCGTGCGAACCTGGGCAAGACGTATTAACTCTGGCGGCCATTTTACGGTAGCTGCTTGAAATCACGCGACGATAAGATGGCGGAACAAGAACACCATACCTTGCATGTATGCAAATATACCATTAGAATGAAATATACTCGTACTTTTGACTTGTCCTGTTGCGGATACAATTAATGTTTTCATGAATGTTTATAAATAGTTCCATGATGTAGATTAGGTGACAATATTTTATAGTAGAAGTGATTGAGGAATGCAAAAATTGAATATTTTATGAACATAACTGTGGTGGATGTAAATGGTGATGAAATGTGTGTCGTTTTGTTTAAAGCCTTAAGCAAATAGTCGAAGTAATAGTATATGTAAGTGTAATGAACGATTTATCGATTTAAGAACCGTACTTGGATTTGGATGTACCTTAGTACCTAGTTATATCTAGAAGGGGGCTATTTTTCTTGTGTAGGGTGAAATTAAATTATCCGGAATAGAACTGGAGTTACCGACATAGCTTGCAGAGTAAGCAAACTGAAGTGGCAGTGGGCTGGCCATGTTTGTGTCGAAGGATAGATGGCCGATGGAGAAGACGGCATTAACCGGAATAGAACCGGAGTTGCCGACAGAGCTTGCAGAGTAAGCAAACTGAAGTGGCAGTGGGCTGGCCATGTTTGTCAAAGGACTGATGGCCGGTGGAGCAGACGAGTCCTGCGTTTCGGCAAGCGTAGCTTGGGATGCCACCAGCTAGATAGACCGACGACTTTAAGAAGGTGGCTGGGACAAACTGGATGCAAAAGGCGGAGAACAGGGGGTTGTGGCGCAGCCTGGGAGAGGTATTTGTACAGCAGTAGACTGCGATAGGCCAAGTTGGTTGAGGGTGCTATTCCGAACCCGTATATTATGACTAGGGTCCAAAGTAGTTTTGCGATAATTTTAGGCATATTCATTACGTAGTAATAAAGAAATAGGTACACAATTGATTTCGTTAAATCCAAAAGGTGATAAAGTATAAAATATTTTATCAGGGGAATAAATGGATTTGGTAAAGGTTTTTGTTAAACTGATGACCTCAGTTCATAACAATAACTTATAGACTATCAAACCAAGAAAAGAAACCAACCTTTAACGACACAAAAAAACAAATATTCCCAATAAAATAAACAAACACAACCAAAGAGGAACGTGCGACTGTTTATGAAAACAAAACAAGTGTACACGCAAACGCATCTACAATATAAATGGACACATTTTTCATAAATAAATTTAAATATCCGTTGGTATGGGTGTAAATCTCAGCGGGCGTACACTGGCGTACAGTAGCGAAGGGAACACGCGAACTAATTAATATGGAGTAACTGTCGATTTATAGGTGTTTGGTATGAAGTTACGCGTTGTTCTAGCTGATGGTCCACGGGGGATGAATTTGAAGAACTTGCTGGTGAGACGTGTGAAGCTAGGGAGATAAGAAGGATTTTTTTGTATCAAAGGACCAGTGTTTTTGCAAGCGAACGTGATAAAGCCAACGTTGTAATGATGGGAGATCCAATTCGGATAACTATAGGCAATTTTTGTATCATAAGTGGTAAGAATACAGAATTATTTTGATTGAGTTTTTCAACAGCTGAAAAATATCAAGAAAATGATTTTTTTTAGTTGTCAGATACTTTTCGTAATTGACACAATTTGGAGACCATGTAATCGGCTGCTGAATGAAACTATTACCTATTAGCAATATTTATACCCTAGTAATTTCATAACAAACGGGCCTCATTGCGGCCTACTTTCAATCACAATCCACGGGTTTTGAAAGAACATGTTAATCCATTGCTTCATAGGTTTGAAAATTTTGTCTATTCAACAACGCAAATAACGCAATGAACGTCGCTGAAATGTCCAAAGGAAAGACAATGATCGATTGCCATTATATGTATGTTACGCATTTACCCCACGGATTCTTGACGATAACAAAAATTCCCAACAACAAAATCAGCTGACACGCTCGTCAGAGACCCCACACGTATATTTCAATAATAAAGTACGAAGGATCTCGCATTACAGTGTTGTCCACACAAAACCATACACTAAGAGCTGTATACACATAGATTTCGTAGATTACCATCGCGCGGTAGTTCTTGTAAGTAACCAAATACTTTTTGACGATGCCACTACGTAGATAGTTACCATATTTAGTGGTACTTTAGTGACAGCCCTTCAAATGGTTGAAAGTTATGTATGTGAAGAAGTTGGTGGTGAAGAGACATTCTGTTTTTTTTCCAGGGTTGTCGTTAACATCAGTTAGGTATGGACCTATCTGACATAAACGACCAACCATGATAGCTAAGATGAAAGTAATGGGAAGGAATCATGATATGAAAAGTCGGAAGTTTTCATCTCAGAGGAATACCAGTGTATTTGTATATTGTTTCTTTAGCATTTAGCAATGAATCTGTTTGTTACTGATAGTGATACTGATCAATGAACCTAGGACCAAATATTAATCAATTCAGAGCTTAATGAACAAACTTTAAATCGACAAAACAGCAACTGATTCAAAGTTTAATGAAGCTACAATAATATCCATGTATGGAAAGTTCTAAACTAGTCATGTAATGGACTTGTAGTGGCAGTGATAAACTAAAGCAAAAAAATGTCACAGTTACACATCAATAGAAATCCATAAAATACATAACCATCTCTTGCAAAATCACCCAAACTTATCTAAGTCCTACATTAACGTATCTACATTAATTAAATTATCTTCTTCCTAATAACATTCTTGAAGGAAAAAAAAATATATTCGCTATGAGGGTATCATGTTAAATTGGACGGCCTGCGCTTCGGTGTACGTTTCTCAATTTATTGGTCTCCAGGCACTAAATGTGATCTCTACTCGCCTCGTTAGATTTTTATTTAGATATCACTTTATCACGGAAAATGCTGTGATATCTTTAGAAATACTTCTCAATAAATTAATCTTTGGTGTCATTTAATTTGTTAAGCACTTATGCGGAAAGCTTTAGTGATAGTTTGGTTTCTGTAAGAATGTTAATCCATTCTGTCACTATAGTTCGACCGAGATCGCTCTTTCGCGCCTTAGGTATGTGCGCGGCGAGACGGGGGGGCCAGTGCAGGCCGCTCATTTGTCAACGCTCACGCCGTCCTGCCGCTCATTCGTCAACGCTGGCCCCCGCCTTTCCGCGCATTTCTAAGGTGTGGAACAGCGGTCTCGGTTAAACTATAGTTGTAATTTTTTTTTAATATGGCTAGTGCCACATAAAAATACAACTATAGTTTTGTACTATTTCAACCTGATCAGCTTGTAATTCTCCAATACATTGGTCTCTAGTCTGTAAGCTCTAAAATATGCTCTACTAGCCTCGTTAGATTTTTATTTAGATATCACTTTGAAAATGCTGTAAGATTTTGTAGAACTACGTAGAATAGAATAGAATAGAATAGAATATTCTTTATTATGTACACCATAAAAAATACAGATAAAAATGTAGTCATTTTACATAGGGTGACACAATGGGCGGTCTTATCGCTAAAAGCGATCTTTTACAGACAACCTTTGGATGTTTTTTTTTTATTTATTTTTTTAAACGTTGCCAACACTAAAAATTTCTTCTTGTATCGTGGGTGCGTTTACAAACATAGAAACTCACATACACTAACACCCAGACCCGAAACAACTACTTGCAGATCATACAAATATTTGTTCCGTGCGGGGATCGAACCCGCGACACGTTGCGCAGCAGTCGATCGCTCAGCCACTGCGCCAACCATGTCGTCATTAAAGGATTAAAGGGAGAAGGAGAGACAAATACTGCAGGTAGTCAGTGGTGTACCATTTACATACACAATAAATACATACATTCATAAAGCATACACTTATCTATATATATATATATATACAATAATAAACATGAAACAAGATCAAGGAACTATATGTAATGATGATGTTTACGTAACTACTTCTCAATCAATTAAGGTTTGGTATATCATGGTTAGATTTTTTAAGAACTTATGCTTGTACTTGCTCCAACAGTGGGACGATAATAGGCCAGTATCATTCTTATATCCTTTATTAATTCAAAACATATACACATATAAATTAAATTTTTAAATAATAGAAAATATTAAAATTAAATATAGAAAATAGTAGTCCACTGGTATCATGGAATTGGAATTGGAACTGGAATTTATTATTATTATACGTAAAACCTACGTTAGGTTTTGCTATTGTTTGGTTACCGTAAGAGTGTTATTCGTTTGGTTCGTAAATTAGTTATAACAATTTTTATATGTCACAAAAAAAGTGAATGTTCCTCTTTCACTTTTTTAACCCTATCAGCTTGTAAGTCTCCAAAAACGACATTAACAGAGGCATCTAAAATTGAGAAAACACTTTAAGATTAAACATATCCAGTGTCAAAAATATTACTTTACAAACTTGGTCCTACAATCTTTCTTTGGTCCTTATCCCACAAGCAAGTTCTTGGAACCTATCTAATCACTTCGTCTTACTAAAAATCAATAACTAATACACCATAAAGTCATCCTCATGATTGGCTCAAAGGCCCAAGCTGGCTTGCTATCAAAGAGCCAAAATAGGGTACCTGCTTCGGATATTAATAAAAATAAGAGTATACTAATAGATGAAGTTATACAGAGACTCCTAGTCAGCTGCATTTTCTTAAAGGAACCAAGAAAATGATGCCCGATCACATGTCAGACTAGGGAGGATACGCTACAGAAACGTGCAATTATTTTTTATAGGACATGATAAACGTGTCATTCTAAGTGAATAATGCCTCTCCGGGAAATTTTTATTCAACATTGCCTTAATATTATTATACTTAGGAATCTTGTATTGAGGATGCTCTTTTTATTATCAGTACCTGGTCTACCCAGCAGTCTGCTCGGGTGAAAATAGATAAACATATCGTCCAGGTATAACAACGTCGTACCTCATCCCCGAGGCTGTGAAAAAAGAGAAAACTTACAACAAATATATATTACAGATACAAATATTGCTCATTTAATAGTATATGATACTAATTCCTTTATTTTTAGACAAGATAACACAGGACGAGCTAAGTTGACTTCGGTAACTTAAATGATGTAATAATAATGTGACTCATGTGTGTAATGTGACTCTGTGTGTGTGTGTGTGTGTGTCTTAATGTGTAATTGTAATTAATGATAATATGACTAAGACGTCGTCGTCGCGTCGGTTTTAGCTAGAGATGTTTTTGACTGACACCTAGCAGATAAATTTTCATTAACATAGTATAATAAAAATCAATTTATATCTGCAATAAATTGCCATTTTAATGCTTCATATTGAAAAAATAAATTCACGCTAGGCTATCGCGGCCCCGGCACACAGGCAACGGAAGGAACACGGGTGGGTTTTAGTCAGTAAGAGTCTGACACGCCCTCCCGCTCCGCCCAGAGTGGGAGAAGTTATTTGATAATTCCATATCCAAAAAAAAAAAAAAAAGACTAGTCTAGAGTTTTATTTACACTAAAGTTATTTGAAACATTTAATACACTACAAGATTTATTCTACTTAAAATCCACTCAAACGAATAAAGGCTTGTGCAGACCAGCGCGACTTGTCGCGCGACGCGACACGAACAATACAATTTCTAAGAAAACTTCACAGTATAACAATAACCGGTGTCGCGCTGGTCTGCACAAGCTTTTAATAGGTACCGTCTTATCCACGTTAGCACTCACCTAGCAAGTTCATAACGGCACTGCCGGATAAAATTGCACGTAGCATAAAGGAAAGCCAGCGGATATAGAAAATCTCTCAATACCACCCGGTGGATTCAGCTCAAAGCTGCCGTGTCCACGTTGTAATAACTACGGACACTAGAACTTTTTTCCGCTCCCAGGACCTTTCAGATTGATCAGTTTTGATAGTGATTTTTGTTGATATGTTTAGGTAAGTTGAAGAAGTGTTAATACGGAGGTTAGCTTTAATTAATAAGTGACACGTCGCCGTCGGCTGGGTGCAATTAAGTATTTTAAAAAAAACGTTTCTACCTAACCCTCTCCCTTCAAAATTGTTGAGCTGAATGGTGCTGATCCATGCGTCATGTTCGTGAACGGGCGCCATCAGTTGGGACTGGTCAACTCTTAGCTGCCATGGGTGATTTTAATTTTTTAATTGTTTTCTGTTTTATCGTTTTATTACGTACGCTTCTAACGTGCACACTGCACGTCTTTCTACATTGTTCTCACTTTGTGTTCATGTTTAATCAACATGAATAATGTAACCGATAATCTGTAACAATTTATTTAAAAGAGTGTCCGTGGAGTTTCTTGCCCGTTCTTCTCCATAGGTACCTACTATGCTTTGGAATGGGCAATTCAAAAGTGCCTGTAGATGGTTTAATTGACATAATTGCTTTAAGTTTGGGTTTCTCGAATAAAAAATATTAGGTAAATAAAACATTCACATGTAAAAAATACTGTGAAATGTAGTTTGATTTGATAATCAGGACAAAAAGAGAACAACTTAATCATGTATTCCGCGTAAAATCCACAACAATAAAATAAACCTTTCATAAAGAAACAAGCACAAATAAAACACGAAATTATACCAAACAATCAATTACAAAGGGAAAACTGTCAAAGCGAAATTCCCGGGAAAGCAGGTAAAACACAAAATATAAAACTTTCCGCGAAACTCCCGCCAAACGGGAACAAAACATTGATTAATGACGAAATGCACTCGAAAACAAACTGTCGAACTTCTTCAAATCCGCAATACAAATGCCTTCAGTATAACCCCTCGAAAATAATGGTTTCCTTTATGGGGGCACTTAGCCTAACCACCAAAAATTCCTTACACAAACTTCAACCTTATTTTTAAAGACTTCGGATTCAAATTACTTTGTCAGAAAAATGTAGGGTAAAAATGCTAAAAGTCTCCCAGATTTTCTTTTCGTACTCAGTTTTGTTACTTTTTTTGTTGTCGCAGGCAAACGGAAGTGGCGTGTAGGGACGTGTGTTTCCTCCTTTTTTGTTGAGAAATTGTTTCGGTGCCATTAAGCCGTTGACAGATCGCCTACAGTGAATAATGCCATGAATTGTTTGAGGTTATGGGGGCCGCATTTGTGTGACAATGGGATGTTTGAATGTGCATTTAGCGTGTTTAAGGCGGGATTGATGGGAATCGGTGTTTTGGTATATTTTGGTTTATTTGGGAGTGGACCTGACATATTCTGTAGTAGCACTTGATAAGAAAAGTATCTAGGATATCAAGGCAGTGTTTACGTATGCCTTCTTCTATTAAATGCTGGGCCGAACTTATGAGGAAACTGAAAGTTTACTTTGTAGCACAAGCTAATACCTGCACACTCTCGGTTTAAAAACACATACCCTCACTCACACACTTACACTCCTGCACACTCACTCACATTAACTGTTTTGTTTGTAATCTATTGGTTTATTTGTACTCACATTTTTGTAAATTTTGTAAAATGTTGTTAATTTATGTAACGAATGAATTTTAATTTTAGTTTTGCTATTGCGCTAGCAGAACACGTTGAATTTTTAACTTAGTATATAATTTGGGTCACCAAGATACAGGCTGTGCCTAGTTTGGGACCCGCTGTTAAATCTGTCAAGTCTTCTGTTAGTTACTATTTTATTTTGTTACTTGTTTGGTTAAGAACTGCTTGTATGTTAAAAATATAATATAATAAATAAATAAATATGTAATATACAAGTTCTGGACCACCACGCCAGCTGACTGTGTGTATGATTTTAGATCAAAGACAGGTTGACAATTTTCGAACTAAATTACTTACGAGTTTCCTCGCGTTTTCCTTTACTGTAAGTAACTGGTTCCATGTTTAGATATTATCTATAATACTAAAAAGTTGTAATAGTAAATTATAGTTTTCAATCCAAGGACAAGGTGAGTTTTTGAAAAGCAAAAAGTGTACTGTTTACTTTGTAACTTTTTCATTTCGTTTTTCCTAGAAACGAGTCAGGCCTTATTGTAATTAAATCTTCGGCGATTCAAGCTTCCTATGAATATACGGAATAGGTTTCCTGGTAAACGTGTTTCAAATAAACGGACTGCGCCACAGTTTTCCCCGAATCGAACATAGTATATCACAGTACACCAGAATCCATGCAAGAGATTGCAACGTTACAAAACTCCCACATAAACATGAAATAAAATCTAATTTATATTAGCAAGTATAAGTTCACTTTATTCAATAAATACTTATATAGTTAAAGCGCAAAATTAACTAGATCCTGTTTGAAACAGATACCTTCCAGGGCTGCCAATAATTACCAACTGTTTCTCCACGTCAACAAAGTTAACTTTTCACTTCACAAGTCGTTTTTTAGTCTTTATTTCTTTAGCATAGAGTTAAAAGGTGATTTGTTGGAGTGTACGTTTAAGTTTGTTTTGCTGTAATGAGGAGCGGTTGTCTCATCCATCAGTCTAGGCCAATTACAAGTGATCACGCGTGGTACCGCTCCTTGGCAACCCTATTTCTCGTCAACATTTTTTGTGACCACCGTACCTACCGAGTTATTACCTAGACGAATTCGTGAGTGGAAATATAAGTTAATGAGGTGTTGAGCACGACATTTGAAAGGTTGCTCTGTTTATTTCGTAAGGTGTTATCAGAGATGCTATCATAATTTGCGAAGTGAAAGTTTTAATTACTTTATGATAGGCGTGCAAACAAATGGTACGTAATTTATATCAGGCTAATGTTATGATGTTGCTACACATTAGAATATATCGTTCACACGATCGTCTTCATATCAAAGTTAATCGAAAACCTACTAAGACCCACTCTCTTTTTTTTCCAAGTATAAAAGATGAACTGCCTGGTTGCTCTAGTGGTCACAAGCGCTACTGTGTTATTGGGTTTTTCCATCTGGAATTTCTCAGTAGCAGCCCGGAGTCTGGGTTTGTGCCCGGTTGACGGCAATAGGCTCGCCCTCAATGACATGGGACTTAAACATAACTGACGAAATGTGGGTGTATTATAGATATACCTCTGCCTAACCCTTCGGGGAACACAGGCGTGATATTTTGTTATGTTAATATAAGATGAAGTTTCTTGACATTTTTCTCCATAGGAAACATCATTTTAAACAAGAAATTTCCTTCGTAACTCTTAAACTTTCTTCGTTCTTCTTTTTTCTCTTTTTTTTTTTTTTTTTTAATTATAAGGTGTATTTTTCTGGTGTTTGCCAATAAACGCATTTTTCTTTCTTTTCTTTCTTTCTAAAATGCTTTGATTGAAATATGATTTAATATTCAGTCTGCATTAGGTCAGTATTTTATATATAGTAATAAAATGTACCTCTACTCCATTTGAAATAAGATTAGATATTTAAATAAACCTTTTTTATAGTCCGTTCAACTGATTTTGACTTCTATACCGTAGGCATGAGGATGGCATTAAAAGCAAAAAAGTGGTAACAATACCAAAGAAGTCAAAATCGGTTGAACAGACTGTAAAAAAGGTTTATTTAAATGTCTAACCTTATTTCAAATGGAGAATAAATACCGCTATTTTTATCCGGAAAATTAACAACAACTATTGCTTTCTAAGTATTGAGTTTCTCACATAAATCTTAATTTAAAAGTGGTGTCGTGAGGTAAGTTACACCTTCAAGCTATTGATTTAAATTATGGGAATAATACAGAGGTAGATTACAAGCTTACCGTGTAGCGACATAGTGACCGATTCACACCATAAATTAGTAAAATGAGCAAGTTCATCTATCATTAAATTATGTATTTGGTTATCCATGTTGAGTGCATGCAGTGATAGCCTAGTGGTGTAACCGTCAGACTGCCAATTTATAGGTCTATTGCAGCTCTGACTTTGCGGATTCATGTGAGTATTGTATAATTTTTCACTTGCTTCAAAAACGGTGAAGGAAAACATCGTGAGGAAACTGACGAGAGATATTTCTCAACGGCATGTGAAGCCCATGGGCGGCTTTTAAACTCTGACACCAAGTTAGTTACTAACCACACGAAAAGAAGAAGATCCATGTTGAGATCCAACCAGAAGGTTACGAAGATGATTTGAATCATGATTTACACTGAGTTTATACCTGACTGCTATTGCAGTCAGGTTCACGACTTGTAAGGCGAAAAGCAGCCATTTTAGCGGTAATAGCCCAGCTGTGAGTTCGAATACCATCAGTTGCACTATTGCAGTTTTCTTACTCCTAAAGTAACCATGTAATCTAATCTGCGTTCGCAATTCATTTGCCAAACATGTAAACAAACACGAATTTTAGGAAAAACAACTATAACGCCAACACATAAGGTTCAGCTTGCGCTACAACTTCATATTTTTGATAACTATTTCAACAAATATAGTCGATCTAAAATCAACTTTATTTACACTTGCATTAAGTTGATGTTTGGCTAAGTGGAAAATTCCCGTTTGTTTCGGTCGGCGCAAGTCAGTCGTCATCTCGGTAGTCACCTTTTCTAACCAAATCATATTTCACTCAGTCCATCCATCGTTTCACATGCAGGTAGTTTAGATATACCTACATAAAAAAACGTAATAGATAGAGCACAGTAATAAATTAACCCTTTTATTTTAAAACGTTGGTTAAAGTTTGATTACTTAGCGACTATATATCCATACATAGTTATCGTTAAAATTAAAAATAAACCGTGTTGTAAATTCCCAAATTGAAAAAATCCCGTCAAGAATTAAGTAGCTTGAGAATATTTTCCCAGTAAACAGGTTAATACACATATCGAACAACTTAATTCACATAATTAATTAAGCTCTCTTAAAACCAATAATTGAGGAAGTTCAACATTAACAAAAGTTCCCAGTAACTTGAACATAGATGTTCAAAAATACTTGTTTAGGTATACTAGTAGATAGAGGTAGGCGAAATTACTGAGAAAACTGTTTTAATAATCGTCCCATCTCATCATTGAACTCTTTGGTGGTATTAACGTTTCAACATAATCGTTTTTCTTTCGTTGACGGTTTGTCGACACCCACTTTGTTTAGGTAAATGGGTTGGGTATGCTGTAGATTTGGAATAATAACAAACACCGGATACTTTAATCAGAGTTCCAGTTTATGCGGAAGAGGTTTCGGGTGGTACCTGTTTATAGGTAGCCCTAAACGTTTATAAACACAGAAACAAACGAAAAAAACAGAAAATACGAATCTGTAGCATAAGCATATTCAGTCTATAATGTTCCCACTGCTGGGAAGTAAGTAGTATTTTTTTTTTGGGTGTGATATTATCAAATAACTTCTCCCGCTCTGGGAGGAGCGGGAGGGTGTGTCAGACTTTTACTGACTAAAATCCACCCGTGTTCCTTCCGTTGCCTGTGTACCGGGGCCGCGATATCCCTTTCGGACAAACTCGCAACCCTGGCAGGCATTGGTCCTTCCGGACCCTGTCAGTTGGTGTTGGTGCAGGCCTTTGTGTACCACGCAGGCCCAGTGCGGGTTGGTAGATGTCAGCTAGGTCATTCATGCTGGTTTCCTCAAGATGTTTTCCTTCACCGTTTTGAGAGCAGTGGTGATGAAATTACAAAGTAAAGCGGTCGAACCCACGACCTGCAACTCGCGGACGTTACAACTGGCAGTTTTTCTTGCAGTTCACAGATTTTCGACAGTTTATAATCTAGCGGAAATAATACCTATACATTAGTTTATAACTAATGGATCTCTCAATCTTACGGTGGCATATGTATATTATAATAAAATTACGTCGCCTTAGTGGTGAAGAGAGCTAAGCCACACACTTTTGAATGAATTGTGTTATGAATACCAGCATACTCGGTGTTAAACGGAGATTCTAGTGGTGAAGAGATCTAAACGATCAATAGCTCAACTAGAAGCAGCGGGCAAAAGCTAGTCTATATAATAAAATAAAAAATCTGTTCGTTGGTAAGCGCATGACTTAAGAACGGCTGGACCGTTTTGGATATTTTTTGTTTTAAAAAGTTCGTAATAGTCCGACCGATCAGGATTTTACGGAAAGAAAATTGAGAAATATTCAAATTCGAGAAAAACCGAAAGAGCTTTTTCTATGAGATTTTTGTATTAATTATTGGACAGCACAACGTCTATCGGGTCAGCTAGTATGATTACAAAATAGTTATTCATTTGATGTAAGAATCTAATTTCGTTGTCGAGGTATACAAATCAAAGTCCTACTTTAAAACTGATAAGTTACTCGCTTCAATACAGCAAATGTAAAATATCAATTTAATGCAGTAATAAATCGACTTCATAAATGTTTATGTTTATTTACTTATCACAGGCACTAATCAAAATGTAAACAAGATGTCAGAATACCTTACTGAGGCATCATTCAAATGATCAAGAAAGGATCGCGAACCATTTCATGTATAAAATACAATAGACGACGTATGTTTAGTAACCTAATCCGCTTAACTGTTCTTAAATAATCATAAAGAACCCTGCAAATTGTAGATAAGGTGATTTCTGTAGAAGAATACAAGTTGATCTAGTGATAGATGTGAAATTACTGATTAGTTAATAAATAAGTTTAATAAAAATCATATTGACTATTTTAATTCTATTCTTTTATTCAGTTTACTTTGAAAAGCTTATAAAAGATACAAACTAAGTGAAATTAGTTCAGATTAGGACGTACCAGTTTATCCTAAAGTATGTATATTCTAACTAGGATAAACCGATTCGACCTAGGCTAAACTGGTTTATCCTATCGGTAACAGGATGAACGAGTTTGGCCTAGGGTGTACTGGTTTGTCCTACCACGTGTAGGGAGAACTGGTTTGGCCTAGGCGAAACTAGTTCATCCGAAAATCGATGAAACATGAATAAAGGGGGATGAAAAATCGGTCTGTTAGCTGGGAAAATTAATTTTCTCTGTATTTTGACCCGAGCAAGTTTAGAACGTATGAGTATGAACAATCCTATACTATTAAATGAGCATTCCCTATTTTTCCCTGAGCAGAGCTTGGTCGACCAGATACTTATATTATTGTTTAACAAAAGATCCACCAACCCGCACTGGGACCGCGTGGTGGGCTACGGCCCATTCCTCACGTGTACCAGCAGCAGAGGGAACATTATAGGCTCAATATGAATTAAGATAGCATTCTTCGGCCAGAATCTTCGGGGCCTGTTTAAGTTTTACAATAGAATTTAGTACTTTTTAGCTTTATCTCTCGGCTTCGTCTCGCATGGCGTTCGGAAATTATCGTACGCGATCGTACCACCGGGATAAAAAATAACATACATGAAAAAGCAACAGAGAGACAAACATACAGTTAATATCGCATTTATAATATTAGTACGGATGTTTCTGCAAAACTTTATGGGTCGCTTACAATAGCTCTTTTTTCTACTACACACAATATGAAATTATGCGAATAAGTTTAAATACAAACCCACTATAATTATTGCCTACCAGTACGTTCGTAAATTCGAATCAATATTAATTAATTATTACAGCTTTATTGAATGAATTCAATTAATTATCTACAATATTGCGTGGCATGGGCGCACTAAATCATAGGTAGGTAATGCATTAAAATCGATACGAATAGCGCATATATATTTTGTTAGGCATTAAATGTGATAACAATTGTGATATAATTCGTGTTGTGATATCTGATGACTTTTGACATAACGACGCGGTTATGGAAGAGCGGAGCGGGCAAATGGTTTCCTTTCGGTTTTAACTTTTTTGTATGCGTTATTTTATGTGTTTCGTGAAAGAGCATCGGTGTTGTATTTGTTTAATGTGTCACTTTTCAGAATATTTTCTCAAAAATAATGTGGACGAAAATTTTCCTTTAATATTTTTATTTTTTTCTCTCCAAAATAGAACTTTTTCTAAGTTTGAGCTTTGCCTCCTTCCCTTAAAAAAATTTACAAGACACAGACTCATAGTTCTCTTTCCCATACAAATATTTATTCATCAGTGACAGACAAAAGATAACAACACCATTAGGTACTTATAGGATTATGACATTAAGAAGGCCTAGACAAGTGGCTACCGCTTTCAAAGCGTGTCGTATTTCTACAACGACTTTCAACAGGATTTACACAAGCATTTGCGGTAGTTTATGTCAATCATCGATAATCACGAAAAGTCAGTTTATGGTGTTTGAGGCCGGCTCAAAATGTCCTATAACAGTACCGCCCATCAAACTGTACGGGGTTCCCTTGCTAAAAGTGAACCACTTCAAATACCTAGGGCATTTGGTTACTGTCGGTCTCAGAGACGATACTGATATCGAGAGGGAGCGGAGGGCATTGTCAATTAGAGCTAATATGATAGCCTGCAGGTTTGCACGTTGTTCCAAGTCGGTCAAGCAAACACTTTTTAGAGCTTATTGTACCTCATTTTACACGTGCAGCCTGTGGGTGAATCACACCCAAAAAGCATACGAAGCCCTCCGCGTCCAATATAACAACGCTTTCAGAGCGCTGATGGGGCTGCCGCGACACTGTAGTGCCTCAGGCATGTTTGCCGAAGCTAGCGTCGACTGCTTCTATGCAACGATGCGTAAGAGGTGCGCGTCTCTGGTGCGCAGGGTGCGCGGCAGCCCCAACAGCGTGCTGATGATGATAGCTGACAGGCTCGACTGTCCTTACTTACGACGCTGCAGTGACTTGCACGTCACCTACAGTCGTCGGCCATTAATGTGTTAGTGTACTGTGTTTTTGTTTTTGTATTGTATTGTAACGTATTGTTTGGTGTATGTGTGTTGTATTAAATATTGTATGAGTCATTGTAACTCGAATTAATAAATGAATAATAATAATAATTATTTTATTAATATAATTATTTTATTTTATTAACTAATATTATTTATTTACACATTGTACATGTACACGTATTGTACCCCTTTTTACGAAAATTACGCGGACGAAGGAGTATGAAATTTGGCACAGTTAAAGTTTATATGGAGAAAGAGTGCAGAAAGCTAATATGTTTATATAATATACATTAGAAATAAATTAAATTTATAAAAAAGACATACACACACACACTACCATGCGTTTGACACAAGATGGCTACCTTAGAATCATGACATTTAAATGATGAATGATTTTAATGAGTTATGGCCGAATTTCGACCTCTGGGCGACCGATAGTCCTTCTAGAATGTCAACTTGTGTCGCCCCGCTGTCGCTTATTAATGTAATCACTACCCGCCGTCAAAACTTAAAACACAACCAAACTTATGGGGAACGGGTCGATGCGTGCACCACAGCTGATAAATGTGGTCTCTGATTCCATTATCATTATTGGAATTGATTCCACACGAAATTTATTATAATACCAAGTCACAGTTCAAAGATGTATGTTAAATTGTGGATGCAAACGTGTGAGTACAACGTGTTAAGCTCGATCGGATTTGTAATTCGTGTTTTATGTGTGAAAATCTCTTGAATTATGTCTTTCTCGGTCGGTGACACTAAGTTAGTTATTGGTAGGTATGTACCTAAAACTAATACTGTTATAGTGAAATTTAAATATATGGCGAAGAACTTGGGTATTATGTAATCGTGCCGTGTTAGGCTAAAGTGGTTACACCACTACTAAGAATTATATAATTTACTTATTTTTTGGAAGAGCTCGTGGTTAAGTAATAACAGCCGCTCCGGTTGATCGAAGGTTGCCGAGGTCGATCCGTGGATAGGTACTTATTTCTTTCGCGAAATCATAGCATACTATGGTAGTACATATTTGAGACACCTATTACGAGCCTCATTGAGAATTATTACAATCCGATCTCCTCAATTGTATCCACTGATGGACAAACCTAGTCCTATATGCTTTGGAACCAATTTCTTTTGGGGATCAGACTGCTATAACTCCTCATTGGTACGGAGAATCTCCTCCTTCGCAAAAATACGTGGTGATGATTCTCTTTACCGATGGGTCTAGCCCTAGATTGGGCACGGCAGTGCCCCCGCCAAGTCGAGCAATTCTATATGCTTTGGCTGCCAAAGAATATCAACTATAATATAGTGACATAAAGTGGCAAAATAAATCATACAATTTCAGAATAAACAAGGCAAATTGAAACAAAATGGCTACATTTCTGAATCTAATGATTATTGATAACTTCTATTCTGGAAACACGACTACTAAAAAGGTACGTAATTGAATTACACAAATATCCGTTGATAATATTTATATTGTCACCTACATACCGCCTTCAAAAAAGAGGTATTTAATATTAAAAACTTTCCAACCAGCTATGCATTGGAACAGTTACCAAATTGATCGCCATTTACACATTGTTATAGGCAATTTTATTCAAAAAACTGACCAGTAGTGGCTTATACAGCATGTGTGAAGGAAGCTTAGCCTAGATATGTACATAATTAACATTTGAATTAGGCAATGTAGTTCCTATTAAGAGTATTACTTATGGGTGTGGCGGATAAAGCATGGTTCACATGAGAGGTGTCAGTTGTTTTTATTGGAGAGAAGCTTGTGCATAATATGACAAATTTAAAAACAAAACTCATTGTGTTTTTTTGTTCTCGAGTTTTCTGTATTTGTTGTTGTTTTTTCAACTACCAACTTTAGGACTATACAAATTTTAGGACTTAAATTGTACATACATTATTACTATTTTTTTAATTTTAACCCATTTTTGCCTTCATACATAAGTGTAAGTATGCAGGCAGCCATAATAACCACAATTTTTTGTAATTTCTTTCAAATCATGTCAAAAGAAAATGCTGCCAACACCATTAAATTTAATTCTTGCGTTGCTGACATAGCATCGCTGTTACTGCCGCCCATTAATTTAATTCTATTACCACCCAGAATACTGTACCACAGAACTTAACTTGTTGTTGGTACGCCAATAAAGAAATGTTCCCACACTTATCTGCACAAACCTGTGCTTGTGCGCATTCTCAACGTTCTGCACTAAGCTTTAAAGAATTCACTTTCTTACCTAGGGAAATAATTAGTCACCAGTCTATGTTCAGTTCGTAAGCGTATGTTTGCGTAAATATAATTAATAGGTACTGATCATGTTGTGTAAAATATAAATAGTAATGAATATGTCTTGTGATGTGAAAATCATATAATTATTAGTTTGGAGTATAGTGTAATTATGCTGATGGATGTGTTCCCGTTTTTGGTGTTAATTTTTGAAGTTCTGTGTGGTAGGGATTTTCTTGGATGACGTAGTTTTCTTGAAAGTAAGCAGCTCCTGTCTGCTTTTGTCATTCAATAATGACAACAATTAATATTATTTTTTATTCATCATCACTGGAATCTTAGGCTATCTTCCTTAATTCATGCTAGTTTTTAAGTTTCTTTGTTCTTATCAGTGCAGTGGTTGTGGAGGTCAGATAGGCAGTCGCTCCATTTAAAATACTGGTATTCAGCTGCATCCGATTAGACTGAATTCTGACCCCAACATAGTTGGGAAAAGATTAGGATTCTGTTGAAAGTAGGATATTAGGTAATTAGAAATTAAGTGTTCAATGTGTATGTGTAACATCTTATGTACCGTGTTTCTGGCAAAAAAAAAACTTTAAATTTGACTTTAAGTCGTGCATCTAAAGTTATAATCTTTAATCAAAACGAGACAAAATCAGAACATTTTCATTTCAGAGATACAGTGTGATTAATCACTAATCTCTTGGCTAAGTAATAACAGACGCACTGGTCGATCCATCAGGTTAAGCTACGCTTGCCGGGGTTAATCCGTCGATGGGTGACCATCTTTACATACCGAGACTCCCCCGTGCCTCGGAAATCACGTGAAGCCGTTGGTCACTGCTGTCATTCGTAGATCTTTGACAGTTGTGACGTTGTCGGCAGAAGCCCGAAAGTCTGACAACCAGTCTTACCAAGGGGTATCGTATTACCAAGTTACTGGATTGTGGAGATCAGATAGGCAGTCGCTCCATGTAAAATACTGATATTTAGCTGCAGCTGGTTAGACTAGAAGCCGACCTTTGGATCAGCTTCCAGTAATGGATTGGGAAAAGGCTAGGCTGATAAATTGTGATTATTATGCTAATTTCCATGGCTTCCCTTTGTTATCTTAATTGTTACTTAGTAGTACCATTGCCCACGTCCACTCTAAGCAAAACCTAGCAACATTGTGTGCCAAACTGTCCATGCGGCATGATTCGAATTCCAAACAATGATTTAAATTCAGCGCGCCGATTGGTCGGCGGCGAGTGACGCGGGACAAAATACGCTGTAATTGGTGATTGACATGTGAGCGTTTCCTGATTGGTTGCGTACACTGGGAATGTCGTTGCGTTTTAAATGTGATAGAATTGTTGGAAATTCGGACCTTTATTTTTCTTTTACATGTAAATGTACGTAGATTGCGTTGGTTTACAATAATAATCCACTCTTCTTGTGTTTATTTCGTGTGATTAAATTCAAGTTTAGTGGACTTCTACCATTAGTTATTCATGATAATATAAACTAATGGCATAGCGTAACCTTTATATTTTTGAAGCAGGTTATACTTTTTAACATAATCATAAAATTAATCGGATTACTTAACGATTCTAGATTTTTTATTAAAACGTTTTTTACTACGCTAAATATTGTTCAGTTTCCAACTTTCAATTTCAGCCTAGAATATTTTATCCTCAATAAAACGATATCCCATACCATATGAAACTAAACAATGAAAACTATACAAAAACCTTGTCAACTCTACAATTTCTATAGCCTAGGCTCAACTAAAGCGGTTGTATCATTATATTCAGCCTGTGAAGGCATCCAGCCTATGTAAGGTGAAATAATAGTGAGCCGTACTCTACCAAAACAGTACGAGCTAATCAGACTCTACCAGTGATGGATGACTGTTTCAAGGTGTGTAGAGATTTAAGAGGCTTTAAAGTTATGTGTTTGAAATTAGAATGGCTTGGATATACCATTGGTCTTTTGGTAACAAGTTCATCTTAAATACAAAATCTCTCCTTTTTTTTCGTGTGGTAAGTGACTAACCTGATGTCAGAGTTTTTATACCGCCCATAGGCCTCTGACTTGTCTTCACATGCCGTCGGAAAAATATATCTCAGGCATGCCGGTTTCCTCATGAAACGTGTTTATTTTAAGGCTTTATGTTTTTGCTCCGAACTTTTGGTTAAGGAGGATACTTCGAGAGGCTTTCTTAAGTCCGTCCGAACAAGAAGTTGATTCAGATGCAGTATCTTAGACACAGCTCGTATTGTAAGGAGGTTCCTCTCTCTGGGGCCCTGACCTCCGCCGATAACATTCGCTTTTACCTAAATTACTTATATTTTTTTGAATGTTGTTCGTTTGGGGTTTGTGAGTAAATAGTATCTTAACCCATTTTTTGTATCATCTTTCGCTTTTCTTGTTGATTGTCCCATATCTATTAAATGCTTTTGTCCGAGCATAACCCATTTGATTAAAATAAAACATTAGTTCTCCGTATCAATTAAGGACTGACAACAAAAAAACAAACAAATTCACAGCTAAAGGTTAGCAATAAATAATGACGTGTAAACAATAAAACAACAATATAACAAAACCATACATTGTGTAACGAATAAATAAATCAGAGGCGCCATTTGTTAAAGCAGACATGACACATTTATAAATTACGTTGTGCGTTTGTGAGAGCTAAGATTTCAAACATTTACAATCGAATTAAATCGACGTCGCACATGGCAAAAGACGAGTCATCTATCATGGGATTTTACTTACAAAACCTTATTTAAAATCCAACTTTAAAACACTCATACTAAAGCACAATTTTAAACAGGGATCTCAGCACCCTTCGTTAACCAAATGCATTATTAAACAGCGATTCTATGACCCCATTCGAAAAGCATTAGATAGCGCATTATGTGTAATTTGCTTGTTTTAATTCAGTTTTGATTATAACAAAGTGTGCTACTTAATTATTCAATAAAGTCTTCACTGGAGCTCGCTTATTAGGCCCTTGTAGAATAAAGAGGGAACTGTGAGGTTTAGAGTTGAAAACTTGTGATGGAAGTCGGTGGCAAAAAAAGAAAATACAAAACCCTATAGACACCGACTTCCGAAATTTTAATATTTTTTTAGTTAGTAGTGTTTTCGGCCGGTTGTTTTTTTTGTAAAAAGGTTTTTACATATATTTTTTTGTAGTGATACCTACCCCATACAAATTCGAATACCACTACGTAAATAACAGTGACAGGAAGTTATTATAATGTCATTCACATAGACTAAGTGGGAAAAATACGTATTATTGGAACTAAAAACTGCTCTAGCAAACGTAATACAATTTATATGGAACCACCGCGCAAGCTTCCTCTACCAAAATCGGTCCATATTTGATGAAAATATCAATCAACTTAAATAAAAAAATTAAAATCGTACAGACGATAGACATAGAACCATGTCCTTTTTTGAAGTCGGTTAAAAGAGCGTAACAAGGAAAATTTAGGTTTAGATGTACAAAAAAATTGGGAAACTTTCCAAACGCCTTTTTTACACCTAAAACAGTTATCGGAAATTTTCAAAATCGGTCCATATTTGACGAAACTATCAATGAACATAAATTTAAAATTTAAAAAACATATAGAACCGTCTCCTTTTTTGAAGTCAGTTAAAAGAGGATTTACCTACTTCGATTAACCATGAAAATAATAAGATAATAATTAATAATGATGAGCTTACCTAGATTTTTTACGATGCTAATATGGGAAGTTAGAAGTATAAAATATAAAAATGCACAAAACTAATAAAAGATTCATTGATATTAATATCCCATTATTAACAGTGCAGGTCAGTTAAATATAGGTTTTTTGCATGATCTTAATAATATGAAAATTCTATAATCTAACTATCATTAAGATAGAATTAATTAAGAAAACATATATTAATTAAGAATAAATTTCATTAGTTTCAATAAAATTAAAATTCTTCATATTTAATTTATTATAAGTCAATTTATTAAGAAACCTATATAAAATGCACACAAGTTACCTACATATTATGTAGATAAGATCTTACCAATATTGTCACGGATTGCTAAAAAGTAGATAAGTATTTATCTTCACCTAGACAGAGCTACATCTAGGTATATATATAGGTACTAATATTAGGCATTTGTGAGTTTTTATGTAGGTGGTTATCTTCAGACCTACTGATCCGATTTCGAAAATGATTTCAGTAATGGGAAGACACTCGGTAATACCACAGGCAATACTGTATATTGCCTGTGTTATTTCCGAGTGTCATATGATTTTTTTGTTAAGAGCGTTTATTCCGAAAGCGGACAACGTCGAAAAACTGTTTTGATTAATTCTGCAATTATATTACTGTATCGAAATATGAAATGTGGCTAATTAGAACTAGAATAATAATAATTAATTGCAATTATAACACTGAATTTGATGTTTTAACCGTTTTAGGTGTAAAAAAGGCATTTGGAAAGTTTCCAAATACTTTTATTAAATCTAAAACTAAATATTCGGTGTTACAATATTAATTATTGCAGTTCATAATGAATATTTTAATTTTACTAGTTAGCCACATTTCATACATCCATACAGTACTATTACCAAAAACAGGTAAATATTTGACAGCTATTTGCGACGTTACAACTTTTAGGATAAACGCTCTTAAAACAAGAAGTGTATGTGTGGCTAGACATAAAATAAAATAAAAAACTGCATCAGTAGCATTCTCGTTGTGGTTATTAGTGAAACGACTGGTGATTTGTGTTAAGCACCACACACAGAATAACGATGGACGCATCTGTTAAACCAAATAGGTACAGTGAGAGACAAACATAAATATATTTTTATTATAGCTTGAATGCGGGTGCCGACGGTACACACCACTTTAGTAGTATCTAGTATTATTATTCGGGCCCAGTTGACTTGGGGCAAGCTGTCATTGATCGACCGACATTTATGCGGATGAGGACGGAAATCAATCATAACAATCCATTGTATTTAGTACTATTATTTGATGAGATAGGTAACTGACAATGCTTGTGGAGGTGAATTCATCAGTAATGTAATTCTTGCTCTGAAGATCTGGCAGATTCATGAAGGTATTGACAACATCTGGGCCAGCCCTATCTCCATGAAAATCAGCGATTTTAATCTACTAGGTCGTGCACATACAAGACACAACAAGATACTGGCCACTAAATCAAAAAGATTAGGCATATAGAATAATAAAAATAAAAAAAACAGTGACACTTATCCATTGAACTAAATACCACCACATCAATCCATTACGTCAACCCTCAAATACATCGTCATGTTGTATTTGTCAAAACAAACGCCACTACAACCCTGCGGGAGGGTTTAACCCTTCGTTGCGATATCAATTAATCGGCTCAATTTATGAATTATTACGTCGGAACAACCCCGGTTTGATATACGGCATATTAAATGAGATGGGTGCATAATGTATGTTGTCATGTTCAATGGAATTTTCATTGATTTGTTTTTTTTTTTGTCGTTGTGCACTTTACAGCTCTTTTGTTGAGTGCTTTAATGGTCATTGGGGATTAAAAATATTATTTAACAGTTGTTTTACACCCCTCTAGATACTAAATTCACCATTCTAAATAATTACGAAAGTGAGTTTGTTTATTTGTTTCGCTTTCACGCTAAAACGATTGAACAGATTTGGATGAAATTTGGCACATGGGTAGAACATGACCTGGATTAGGACCTTAGATATCCCGACATTGCCACGGAGGCGGGTGAAACAGCGGGGCACAGCTTGAAATAAAGGATGAATAAAACGAACACTGTACCCTAATCACGCAATACACGATTAATCAGAATCTGAATCGTTTTGAAACAGATTGCTAATACATTGCTTCATAAGTTCGAAAAAAAAACTACTCAATAACGTAAATAACGCAATGAATGTTGTTGAACTGTCAAAATAAAACAGATTTGTCGTAATCGTTTACGAAAATAAGTTACGTAATTAGATAGCTGGTCCTATACAGTCCATTATAATAATAATCATTAAAACAATATTTTGTAACACGAAACTTTCCACGATTATCCTTCGCAAGTTTGTTTCGATCATTACAACCTTGGTGCTCCGTGAGGAGTAATATTTTCTAGAGAAAAAAAAAACAGCCTATTGAAATACGTATGTAATTAATGTATGAATAACAAATTACTGTCACACATGATCCCTCAAAATAATTCATTAAAATTATAATAACACTAAAATTGCACTCACTCATAACGTTATCTACAAGAAATACTTTACGACCAAAAAAAGAGAAATCTATGAAGTCTTAAACACCGGGAGCTATAAAGATTTGCATACAAATAGTTGATGGGAATAAATCATGCAGGACAGTAATCTGCGGCCATTTTGATGTACAACAGCGCCATCTGTGTCAACTGAATGAGTTATTATACTGCTATTATAGGGTTGACTCTTATTTTGTTTTGTGGGTTGTGAAACGACCGAGCGGTTTCGGGTTATTGTTTTAGGTTAATTTTAGACGATTCTGTTTTAGTGAAATGTTGTTACCAAGGGTTTAATTTAATAGATAAGACTATGTATTTAAAAATACTTAACTTAAAATGTTTTAATTTAAAGTATAGGTATCGTACTAACTGTCTGTAATTAAAATTATGGTGACTTTTTATAGTTTATATAATTTAATATTAATCGTTACACACGTGATACAAAAAAAAAAATCTAGTACCTAAATACCTACGACATACCATACCTACTTGTTTCTTTAAATTCCTATAGATTTTTTAATCAATTCTGAGCCTCATAACATAGCATCTCGCCTTATTTCCCCGAATTGTTGGGCAGAGGTGTTTTACGTGGTATGCTGAACAATCCTCAAATACTAGAATCTTAGGGATTGCTCGTTCCAAACAGTAGGCTGCTGCAACGGCCGTGGGAGAGTTTCGTTTAAAATCCCGGTTGGCCGTCCAAACTTGTTAAAGTTTGCACCAGTGAGTCGGGCAATAAACATACCCAACAGCGTCTCTCTGCAAGTGGATTGAACGTCCTCATTGGCAGAATTCCAGAGGGTGACACTTAACATATTGTCCTCTGTGTAACTAGTGCCTGTACTCAGAGTCGTTACTTGGAACTTGTTAATTGGTTATTCACATTAATGGACAGATATCCTACCTACATACCTACCTACTCATATACGTAATACCTACTCTCCTTACACCTACCTACCTACCTACATACCCTCGTAGTTTTTCCATATTTACTCACCGTTTCAAAGATCCCTTTTTTTTGAAGTTGTGAAATTATCAAATAACTTCTCCTGCTCTGAGCGAAGCGGGAGTGCGTGTCAGACTCTTACTGACCAAAACCCACCCGTGTTCCTTCAGTTGCCTGTACGTTGCGAGGGGCCACGGTATCCCTTTCGGACTATCCCGCCACCCCTGCTCCCTGGACCCTGTCAGTCAAAACAGAACAGTTTTAAAAGACTTCATTTTTGTTTTGTTTAATCGGATCTTGGGTGACGTATCTGAGTGTGGAAATTGTGACTACATTGTTGTATTGGGTTCCCACCTGTAAAAACAAATATAAATGAATAAATAAATGTTTTAAGTCCCATGTAATCGGCTGAACTTCATTTCTCTAGGAAATCTTATCTATTTATATTTTTAGACCACAATGTCACGAAATTATTTTCCAAAAAATACCAAACAATTTCTTTAAACCGCCAGCCCTACTAACTCAAAACGTAATATGATTTATAGGGCTACCCCTTAGAAGATTAACCCTTTATCCGGGGTCAAACGACACGAGCACGCGAGGTCGTGTAGCCCGACACTTATGATTTTGTTATTTATTGTCTTTCGTCCCGCTATCCCGCTGTCCCGCTGTCCCGCTGCAACGCGATATTTCAATCTTTGGCAGTATGTTGTGTCGGCTAATTGGTAAGTTATGGAGGGTTGTCTTAAGAGCGCTTAACCTTAAAGATGGCAACGACGCATATAGCTGTCAAATATTTACCTGTTTTGATTTATTTGACAATATTACTTTATGGAATTAAGAAATATGGCTAACTAGCGAACTAAAATATAGATTATGAAATGCAATAATTAATATCGTAACACCAAATATTTAGTTTTAGATGTAAAAAAAGTATTTGGAAAGTTTCCAAATGCCTTTTTTACACCTAAAACGGTTACAACATCAAATTCAGTGTTATAATTGCAATTCATTACTAGTATTCTAGTTCGCTAGTTAGCCACATTTCTTATTTCCATACAGTAATATTGCCAAATTAATCAAAACAGCGAAATATTTGACATCTATATAAACGCTCTAAGGCAGGAAAGGATTTAGATAAGACTTTTTCTTTGTGAAGATTTGCATCATAATTATTTTGATTCTACTTCACTTAATAGGTAATATTGAACTACCTCGTGGGCCTAGTGGTCGCAAGCGCTACTGGTGAGCATGAGGTCCTGGGTTTAATTCCGGGGTCGGGCAGTATTGCGTGCAGTTGGAGAGGCCTTTGTCCAGCAGTGGACTGCTTTAGTCTGATGATGGTAATGATGTTTTATAAACCTTGTTGTTAAAGTCAAGTGACAATTTACTTTGACAGCGCACCTATTATTGTGACGACGTGAAAAGACCATTCAACAACGACGAAGACCTAAGAACATTTAGTATTTTTTTTTTTTTTTTTTTTTTCAAAATTATATAACGCATAATTTATTGCAATAATGGGTACAAACAATTTATAACTAATTAATTAATTATTTATTTTAGATTAACTCTTTAGAGGTGTGAGGAACATGGTGTAAAGTTCACTCTTCATCTATAGAAAAGGGAGAATCCTCTGACTAAATGGGTGTCGTGTTTGGTGGACAACTGCAAATGCCCTCATGATTGATATCGGGAAGTTACATATATTCTGATCGCCCTGTAAACGCTGCTTGCGCGATGCAGGATTTTGCGTAACGTCAGTGAGATGCATAGTTCGTATGTGGCGATGTAGATGCCGCCACAACTCTATACAAGTGACCGATTATTTCCTCGATTATTTCTTTTGTCACAAAATTTTTCCTATTACAAAAAAAAACCCAGAAAATATGTCGTAGTCAAAGTCGTCAAATTGCTAAGTCACTTCGACAGTTAGCTGCAAACGATGCAAAATTATAGGTTCAACGAATGACAGTGATATTCTGCTGCTGATACACGTTATTTTGTTTAACTAGATGCCTAATTTATACCTGAAATTCATATTTATCCCTACTTATTGTGTCACTCTAATAATAACTCATAAACGTCTAATACTAAACACAGACTAAGATACTCCATGCTTTTACGCATTAAGCATTATATCACAGCTCAGTGTTCCAGTCTAACGCAAGATATAATTAGAAAAACACCACATAATGAGGAGTTTCATGAGCCAGGAGTTAAAACAAAACGATACTGCATCCTCTGCCGATGCCCCAGGGATAAGGCTTGAAGATGTACTCTTTTAATAACCGTTTCCACTCACCAGCCAACACAAATAGCTAAAAAGATTAGATGAGTTGTACGGTTTGCAAAATAGAACTGCTAATTTTTATAGAAGAAAGTCCAATACTTATAAGTATTACATAACAAATTGAATTTTGCATTAAAGCTTTGCATTAGGTACATTATTATCATCATCTCCTTAGCCTTTTTCCAACAATGTTGGGGCCGAATGCAGCTGAATACCGGTATTTTACATCGAGCAACTGCCTATCTGACCTCCACAACCCACTACTGGGTACGATACGATACCTTTTGGTAAGACTGATTGTCAGACTTTCGGGCTTCTGACGACCCGCAACGACTGTGAAAGATCCATGAAAAACCAACGGCTTAACGTGCTTTCCGAAACACGGCGGGGTCTTGGTATGTAAAGATGGTCTGGTATGTAAAGATGGTCTGATATGTAAAGATGGTCTGGTATGTAAAGATGGTCTGGTATGTAAAGATGGCCTGGTATGTAAAGATGGTCTGGTATGTAAGGATGGTCACCCATCCACGGACCAACCGCGGTAAGCGTAGCTTAACCTGATCGATCGACCCGTGCAGCTTTTATTATTTAGCCACAAGCCCATTATAGGGTACATTATTATGTCCTCTAAAATTCATTCAAGAATTTTTGAGAGAAAGGTTCAACGGTGCATTGTTGGTCAGACATTGTTGCTTTCCAGGTTTTTCGGAGGGTTAGAAACCACAAAGGAATATTATGTAAATACTTACATCAAATTAATTCTCGTTTAAATTCAAAATTACTTTAGTATTATGGTTTGAATTTTATACAACCATTAAACAGAAGTTTGGACGCAAAACCTTAACATTAAAATTGTATTATTCCAAGTCAAAGGGGTCTCTTAAGATTATTATTATAATTATCTCTTCTCGTATACTTAGCAGTAAATTTTAGCCACAGAGGGAATATTTTACGGGAACTAATTGTGCCAATAACCGAAGTTTGTGTTTAAAAGGGACTGGCTGAAACAATTTGCAAAGTGTTCAGTTATTCTCGAGAAAATGTCGTTTCTCAAAATTTTCGAGTAAGTTTTTCGGTATTAGAGCGAAAACTATAGTAATTTTGTTTGCGATCGTTTATTTTGATAAATAATAAACATAAAATTTGATCCGTAATAGATATATGTATATCTCAGTTGTTTTAAAAGCTTTTATTCTGGAAGTGGGCAACGTCGCAATTAGATGTCAAATATTTCGCTCTTTCGATTAATTTGGCAATATTACTATTATTAATTTGAAATATGAAACGTGGCTAACTAGCGAACTAGAATTGCAAATATAACCCTGAATTAGATGTTGTAACCGTTTTAGGTGTAAAAAAGGCATTTGGAAAGCTTCCAAATACTTTTATGACATCTAAAACTAAATATTCGGGGTTACGATATTAATTATCACATTTCATAATCAATATTTTAGTTCACTAGTTAGCCACATTTCATATTTACATATACGTACAGTATTATTTTAATTAATGTTGTTTTATATATTTTATTAAATATTTTTGTTTACTTTATTATTTTACTTATTTATTTAATTGACAGTTATTTGCGACGTTGCCAACTTTTAGGATAAGCCCTATTAAGGGCAGTGTACAAATATAATGAAGCAATAGATCTTGACAAAAAGCAAAAAAAAATCAAACCAAATCAAACAATTCAATGGAAATCTAACTAGAAGCTTAAGTACAGCTCAAAGTTGTATCAAGCATATTTAAGCCCTAAACAGTCTTAGTAAAAATAATGTACCTATCTTGTGTTATATCACTCAAATCTAATCCTATGCAGGACCTATTAACTTTCATAATAAAGACAGGGTTCGTGCATATGATTTAAAAAAGAAAGAAAGTAAAAGTATTTATTGAAAGTCGCACAGGAAATCCAAAACTAAAAAACATTTTTTTTTTTTTATATAGTAAAATACATACACATTTTCACATTTTGTCACAACATTCATACTTTAGTCTTTACCTTCAATATTTTTCTGCGGACGCTACGTCATAATGTTGCTATACGGTTGCGCCGGCGCATCTCAGGTAGCCTGATTTACTGCTGTCTTAATGAAACCTGTTATATAACTGGAATTATTTATTATTTTGTCCTAGGAACGAGTCTAGGCAGCAGCTTCTGTCTTAGATAATAATTAACTTTCTATGACTGTAGTTAGCTTGGTAGCCGGGGCAAAGAGTGGGGGGAATATTAATGATGCAATAATAGTAGTTTATTATGATTATTTTTTAATAATACGGACTGTTTTATAGTTTACAGTAGTGTTGAAGACGGGCTTTTAATTTTCTACTTAGATACCTCTACCTACATAATTTACAATTTCCTGCCATTTATGTTTCGGACGGTAAAATTTCGGTAAATTATCGAAAACTGGTTTTAAAATATTTTTGTGACATTATTTTAACGCCAACTTCAAAAATAATGACCCGTTCAAACCCTTGTAAACAATTTGAAACAGCTCCGGAAAAAAACCAACATGTTTGTTGGTTTTTTTCCGGAGCTGTTTCAAATTGTCATCAAGTTTATATAAGTTCGAAAATTCCTAATTTGAAATACAAATGTATTTTTTTAGAATTTTGAAACACAAAAGACAACGATAACACCTCTTTGCTAAGCTAACCTTATATTAATCAAGGGTCAATCTAAACTGGTTCTGTGACAATCTTTAATTATGTTATTAAAAGAAGAAAAAATGTGTTTCCTATGGACACTTCGTCGGCTTTGTCGCTTATAGATGCCATTAAGAACACATATCTAAATATCTTAAGAAATCTATCGTAAGGCCGGTAAAGACCGTAATTAATATCTTTGGAAACATTCGAAGTAAAAATTCGTGGCATTTGCAAGTACTGATGGTCAGGATTTTATAGAGTTGTTGTTACAGTGTTTTTTGAAGAAGCGACTGTGCCCTTGCACTTATTTTTTTTTAGCTGGTAATAGGATTGTAATTTTTCATTAAAATCAACGTTTTCAGTACCTATTCATTGGCGTGTTTTTTTGTTAAATGTTTTTATAATTACTTAGTAATCACAAAATCAAAATAAAGCTAGAATTTGGGATGAAAGTACATTGTTAACTATTTAATTTCATATACTGTATACTACATACATAATACATAATTTATATATTTTATTGTTAGATGTATATTAAATTTGAAATTGTACCTTATATTCCAATAAAAAACATAATATAAAAAAAATAAAAAATCGTTTTGACGCAATAGTGACGTCTATTAGCAAAATGGGTGATGACATCAACCTTTTTTTTTTTTTGAGGGTCGGAAATTGTCAAATAACTTCTCCCGCTCTGGGCGGAGCGGGAGGGCGTGTCAGACTCTTACTGACTAAAACCCACCCGTGTTCCTTCAGTTGCCTGTACATTGCTAGGGGCCACGGTATCCCTTTCGGACTTTCCCGCGACCCCGATGACATCAACCCTGTCGTAACAAACATCTGACTGTGACTTGCACACGACTAGAACTTACAAAGGAGGAAGGAGCTTAGGTTCGAACCCATGACCTTTATCTCGTCAGTCGGGACCGTTACCACTGGGACGCCACTGTTGTCACCGGTTAGAGGTAGAGGCTAATGTAGATAGATAAGTATAACGTAGAGTGAGCCTTACTCTGCTTTAGTCCCGACCGTTGCTCGATGAAGCGTCAGACCGCGCCGTAGCTGAGCCTGAAGCTTTAATTAAAATAATAATAATCCACATTTGATCCAGCCTGTCCCATCTTGCTCTCCTCCCCCCAGCGACGTCCTAAGCCGTGGTTCGTACCCCACAGGGGGTGCCCTTAGCGAGCAGTCGCCTAATAAATAAGTTATTTTATGCCCTGGCTGGAGGCTTTAAGTTAGTAGCTTAAGGCAGTCATAGGATAGCCCGGTTAAGTAGTCACGACCTCAAAGGTCATTAACTAGATGCAATAGTTAAAAAAAAACACTTTTCTTTAGATTATGTTAAACCTAAACCCCTTCTATATCTATATCTATTCTATACATAGTATAAAACAAAGTCGCTTCGCGATGTCTGTCCCTATGTATGCTTAGATCTTTAAAACTACGCAACGGATTTTGATGCGGTTTTTTTAAATAGATAGAATGATTCTTGCGGAAGTTTTTTGTGTATAATACATTAAGGTTTTGTGTAAATTGGCTAAAATATGACGATTATTGTTGAAGATGTCGGAAAAAATCATGCCAACTGGGAGCTTTACTGGCGTGCGCCGCGTAAGCCGGAAGAGATACATCAAATTTATGTTTTACAGAATTGTATATCTTAAAAAGTTCAAAAATAAAGTCCGCGATAGCATAATAATATGTCTATCTTTTAAGGATGACCTACAGTAAACATTTTTATCTTTCAGAATTTGATAAAATTTTCATTATTATTTCCGAAGCTATTTTGACCGGTATTTTATTTATCCTTATCCAATAAAATATGTTATTTAAATTGGGCATATAATTTAAATTAAAATATGCCTTGACATCATATCATTAAAATGAATACTTTAAAAGATATCACAGATTCAAAATTACGCGTGACAAAATAATTATGGTTGCCGACAACGCGGGCGCAGCGGTAGGAATCAATGACTTTTCCTCGGATATTAGGTAGGTATCTACCCGGTAGTACGTACCCGTGGGACATCCACGCGGGCGAAGCCGCGGGTAAAATCTAGTCATCTATAAAACAAAGTCACTTTTCGCGTCAAACCACGCAACAGATTTTGATGAGGTTTTCACCATCATTTAGAGAATTTATTCCGGAAGGTTTATGTGTATAATACGTTAATATTAAAGTTACGTTTACCTAAGAAATGTCGATGTTTTGTTAAGTCGTAAAAACCTTGGTAGCGAGTCACTAGTACAAGATATACTACAATTATCATCATGCACTTGACTTTTGACTGAGCATGAGGTCCAGGGTTCGATTCGGGGGTCGGGCAAAGTATTGTTGGGCTTTTCTATCAAGAATTTCTCAGTAAGACTCTAGACTTGTGCCCGGTTGATGGCAATTCTCTTACCCCCTAATACATGGAACTTTTTTTTATTTTTTTTGTGTGTGGGAAATTATCAAATAACTTCTCCCGCTCTGTGTGGAGCGGGAGGTGTCAGACTTTTACTGACTAAAACCCACCCGTGTTCATTCCGTTCCCTGAGTGCCGGGGCCGCGATATCCCTTTCGGACAAACTCGCAAGCCGCAACCCTGGCAGGCATTGGCCCTTACGGACCCCGTCAGTTGGTGCTGACATCTCTTTGAGGCGCACGTGGAACACAACGCGCCGTTGACCCGGGCCTGGTCCTTATCGGACGGCGAGCTACCCATTGCTCACCGTCCGCAAGGTCGCGCCTTCGGTGGCCGGAAGTCGGCTCGCGACTGCCGACGCCCGGGGCGTCTCCTGCGGCGACTAGGGGTGCGAGGGCGCGAATTTTGCCTCTCCCTCGCGCGCTCCGCCTCCTCCTTCGCGAGCACTACTGCTTCGCAGAAGGAAGTGACGGCCTCCCATGCACTCTCGCTGCGGACCATAGCCTGAACCAGGGCCGGACGCGAGAGATCACCGCCGCCGATCGCCTCCGTGAGGACACGGCGGTGCTCTGCCCAAGAAGGGCAGACCTCCACAGTGTTGACACCCGGGCGTTTCCTCCCGCCTTATACGGAACAGGAACCTCCCGAAACAGCCGTGTCCGGTGAGAACCTGGGTCAGGCGGAAGGTGAGGACGCCGTGGCGCCTCTCTAGCCACTCCTCAAAGAGAGGACTTATTGCCACAATTGTGGCGTGCCCAGCGCGTGGTTGCGACAATCGCACTCTCCATGCCGCCATGAGACCCCGCCGAAGCTCTCTCCGCTGTGCCGTGATTTCTCGCGGCAGCGGGGTTACGTCCCGGCGTTTCGCCTCCTCACGACACTCCCAGATGTGCGCGAGGACTTTTGCCTCCAGATCCCATGGCGGTAATCCGGCAAGAAGGCTCGCCGCCTTACGGGAGACCATGCGGTATCCTCGGACCAGCCTAATGGCCATGACCCTTTGGGACGCGTTCAACCGCTGGGCCGGTCGCAGCCTCAAACATGGGACTTAAACATAACTGGCGAAATCTGGGTGTAATTGTGTAATTGTAGGTAAATCTCTGCCTAATCTTTCGGGCATTACAGGTGTGACTCGAGGATGTCCGAAGAGTAGTTTGATCTCTGCGTCGATGGTCTTACCGCTTTGCACTAAATTTCGAGGGAACAAGGTTTATTGCCTATTGTAAATAGCTCTCTACTATGCAGTATTCGTGATCTGCACTTCTTCTTTTCGTGTGGTTAGTGACTAACCTGGTGTCAGAGTCTTAAAGCCGCCCATGGGCATCTGACTTAGCTTTACATGCCGTCGAGAAATATTTCTCAGGTTTTTCACCATGTTTTTCTTCACCGTTTTTGAAGCAGGTGATAATTATTCAATACGCACATGACCCCGAAAAGTCAGAGGTGCGTGCCTTGGTTTCGAACTCGAGACCTATAACATGGCAGTCCAACGGCATACGACTAGGATATCACTGCACTGAGCCTTACATTCAAAAACGCCCACTCGGTGTTATCATCTCCATAAATTCCGACACACATTGTTCCCAGTTGTACACAGTTCAAAATGTCGTGTTGGTAATGATAATTTTTTCCACAAGATCGCATCTACAGCGGTGTTTATTTATTGAACGTTTCCACATAACTTCTTACCTTTATTAAAGAAGCAATTTATTAATGAAACAATTATTCAAGTGTTATCGCGGCATCTGTTAGTCGCCGAAAGTCTTGTGTATGGAGGTAGGTAGGTAGCGGTTGTGCTGTGTTGAGGACTTGGGGGTATTTGTAGCAGTACTTACTGTTGGTCGTTTTTGTACTTACTAATGCTCGGTTCCTATAAAGAATAACGAATCGTTTTGTTTACCAATGGTATTGTTTTTTAATGTCAAACTGGGCGTAAAAATATATTCGTAAGCTAATTTTATTTGGGTCTTATGTAAATCTATGAGGTCTTTGCTTCATTATTGATAAAGATACAAGAGTCTAAACCAATAACGGTCCGTAAATTATAGGAATCGACCATTAGCTATGTATGTAGGTACAATATTATTAATAATCTTGCAAAATATACAAATTATTGAAATTAACTGTAAAGAGAAGCAATTAGCATTGTTTTTAAGATAACTTATTTGATGTTACCAACCATTTTGTTCTTTGAAGCAACGAATAAATAATTAATTTACCTTCATATTATAATAATTATCTAATTAAGAGGGCTTAGTAATAACAGCCGCATGGGTCGATCCATCAGGTTAATCAACGCTTGCCGGGGTTGTCCGTGGATAGGTGACCATCGTTACGGGTCGTCAGAAGATCGAAAGTCTGACAACCAGTCTTACCAAGGGGTATTGGCTCAACGCTGGTCCAGCTCCACAAGGGCGCATAAACTAATTGATTAGCAATCGAAAATATTGTTGGAGCTGCTGAAGATTGTAAGACTATCTTTAGATTGTATAAATTCAATCTCATACTATTATATAATTGCGTAGCACATGTGTGAGCACTATGTACCTACTTTAAAGCTACCATTTACTGGGTACGTCTTTCATTGACTTGAATGTGCCCTTGCGGCTGAGAGTATGTCATGCGCACTCAAATGTCTCGCTGGTGGTGGCGTGTGTGTTGGATTATTAAGTTCCCTTCAAAATGGTTGAGCTAAATGGTGCTGATCCATGCGTCATGTTCGTGAACGGGCGCCGTCAGTGGGGACTGGTCATCTCTTAGCTGCAAAGGCTTTTTTTTTTTTTTTTTTTTTTTTATTGTTTTTGCTTTATTACGGACGCTTTTAACGTGCACGTCTCTCTACATTCTTCTCACATGTAACATGCAACATGAATGATGTAACCAATATTTTGTAACTATATTCTGATTTAAAAGAGTGTCCGTGGAGTTTCTTGCCCGTTCTTCTCCATAGGAACCTACTAAGCGTTGGAATGGGCAACTAGCTTCATATTTCTGACTGACCGACCCCTTGACAATTCAAAAGTGCCTGTAATTGGTTTATTAGAAATAAATGCTTTGAGTTTGAGTTTTTGAGTTTATCGTGTTACCCAGTTACTGGGTTGTGGAGGTCAGATAGGCAGTCGCTCCATGTAAAATACAGATATTCAGCTGCATTCGGTTAGACTGGAAGCCGACCCTAGCATAGTTTGGAAAAGGCTACGCAGATTGATTGATTGATCATGCTTTTGTTATATTTTCCAAATCTTGATTTTTTTTTCACTAAAACAGAAAGTTTCGCAAAACTTAACTTTTCATACTAAACTGCAACACAAAAGCGATACATAAGTCTTATTCAATGTTGTCAAACCGCGCCTCCCAAAATGTTCACAGTGCGTGTTATGACACTTACGTTGATCAAAAGTGTCAATCTCTTGTATAATATAAATGCAGTTTACGTTTTATAAGAATGCCGAAACAAGTTACTGTGACAGTAACATCTGATGTTCCTTTGCTGATCTGAAAAAGAGAAAAATAAGATTATCATACTGAATTTTAATATTTGTATTGCTGGCACACTGATGGTATCATTCTTTAGCCGTTAGGCTGTCTGTCCACTGGAGCGGAGAGGGGGGGAGCGGAGTAGCGGTGTGCCAATATTAACCAATGGAATTACATAAAACCTCCGCTCCGCTTCAGTGGACAGGGATTTGCGTACTAGTTTAAAAATTCATACAAAACCGGGAAGCGGAGCGGGGAAACGGAGCGGGGAAACGGAGCGGAGAAGCGGAGAGGTTGAACCGTAGCGGAGAAACGGAGCGGAGAAGCAGAGAGAGGAAGCGGAGCGGGGAAACGGAGCAGAGAAGTGGAGCGGGGAACCGGAGCGGGGAAGTGGAGAGGCGATGCGGAAAAATACGTGAACTCGGTCTAGCTCCGCACAGTCCGCAACACTAGAAGGAGGGATGTGTTTGACCGGTATGTATGTATGTCCATCTCTATGTTCTCTCGTAACTACTAAATGGCTGAATTTGATGAATTATATGTTCTTAGATTCGTCTTTATTACACGAGTGTTAAAACGACGGATTTATGGCGCTAAAAAGAAAGTTAAAAAAAACCTATCGAATGGGGTATCAAAATTAAGAGTTTTAAAAGATGATTACACAAATAAATACAAATTATACTCGTATGTTTAAATGTAATTTGGAATGAGATTTCAAAAAAACTAAAAAGCTGAAAATAAAAAAGTAAGTATGTAATACAAAAATATGAATAAACCGACTGCAAGAACCCAAAACTAAAAAGAGAAAAACAAGCATTTCAATTTATAGTATTTTTGTATCGCAGGCGGACAAACAAAAGTTACACTATATTGCAGGTTATTGGTTTGGTAAAGTGAATAAATTCTAATATGCTAAACCAAATAAATAAGCTAAATCCAAACAGAAGTCTGTCTTCCTAACTAATTCATTCCTTAGATTCCTGTTAGTGAACTGAACCAAGTAACAAAGACAAAACCAAATTAAGGTGGTTATAACAAAAAGTGTGTGTCGCCGGCCACCGACGTGCCGTATTCAAAACAGTTGAGAAGATCTCTCTCAGGACATTCCCACATCTAGACTACTTTGGTGACGTTGTCCAATGTCGTCGACACGGGCGAGAAAAATAATATCAAAGTGGTACTTACAGATAAGCGAAATGAAAGTCTCTATATTTAACATTTCTTCTATAGGTTAATAAAAATTCACAAAAATAAATTACACTATATATAATAAAAATAAATGGGAGAAAAATTATGCATAGTTTAAATAAATAGATAAAAACGATACAGTTCACTATGTTATATTTTAATTTCATAGATACATATTAATTAATTGAATTTAGATTAAGATATTGTTATCTTTGAACTAATCTACGCATAATCCACTAAAGATGATATTAATACTGAATAATAAAATTATATTCTCTATTTATATCAAATTCAGATTATTAATAATGATAAAGTTTATAGGTATTATACCGAAGCACCACAAACATTAATAGAAAAATATAGAGTTTTATCCCGCTATAAGGTAGTGGCGTGGCAACTTTTTTGCCACCATGGCTTTTATTATTTTTCTAGCTGCTCATAAAATTTTTGTCGTTAGTGTGTAACCCAGAATCCAAAGATCATACTTTTGCACTTGACAATAAAATACACCTATCACTTTAATATTGGTAAAAATTTCTATCATCTTTAGTTTCCTTGGCATTATAAAGGGTTATGCCAACTGTCATACAGAAAAGATTAAAAAAATCGTGACGCAACATCGTCAACAGTGGAAAACGCAATGTCGTGCCCCTTTCCCGGTATCGGGCATCGTCGGAGATCGATGTATGTAGATCCGTCTCTATTTACATATGCCACGTCTATTATTTCACGAATTTAGCATGCAACGGTAATGCCAGACTGTTGACATGTGAGCCTGGTATATCATTTGAAACTCCTGTATTAAATCTTGGGTTGAATGTCTGAACTTTCTAATAGTTTGACGTCCAAACATGGGTTTTTCGATCAGTTGGTGGATGGTAGGTTGTGTATGCATGTTAGCACCATGAAATCATTTATTAGGGACTCTTCCTCAATCTGCCTAGCCTTTTCCCAACTATGTTGGGGTCGGCTTCCAGTCTAACCGGATGCAGCTGAATACCAGTATTTTACATGGAGCGACTGCCTATCTGACCTCCACAACCCAGTAACTGGGTAATACGATACCCCTTGGTAAGACTGGTGTCAGACTTTCGGGCTTCTGACGACTCGTAACGACTGTCTAAGATCTACGAATGACAGCCGGGACCAACGGCTTAACGTGCTTTCCGAGGCACGGAGGATTCTCGGTATGTAAAGATGGTCACCCATCCACTGACCAACCCCGGCAAGCGTAGCTTAACCTGATGGATCGACCAGTGCGGCTGTTGTTACTTAGCCACGAGCTCCTCTTATTAGGGACTCTTCCTGCAAACCTGAATCAAAGATTATTTTATTTGACTGTAAGACAATGAATTTAATTTTGTTTTAATTTATTATTGACACTCATTAAAATATGTTATTTTATGAGTTGTATTGCAATTTGTGGTAATGTAAAATATTTTTGCATTAAGTACTATTATATAGAATCAAGTTTTTCCAACTGAACAGACAGCAGTGCTGGTGGGTAGTTTGTTGCGCCATTTCTTCTTCCTAGCTTAAGCACTAGGAAATGGTGAAGGGTGGGCGTTTTTGGGGGATGTAATTTTGACGGTCGAAAAGTGCTGATTCTCAGCCTAGTTTGAATACATGACTTTTGAATTTTTAAATAAACTATCGTTCGTACGCGTTTGACTAGAACTTGCGGTGCTCTGCACTCTTAACTATCGCACAAAAGTAGAGTAATATTTATTTGAATGTACATTATATACATTACATTGATAGAGTGTTGGTACACTGTTTTATTCTAGTGGTCACATGCATTACTGCTGAGAATGATATTCCGGGTTCGATTCCCAGGGCCGCGTGGGAATCGATGAAAACACTCTATCAATGTTATGTTTATAATGTACATTCAAATAAATCTAACTCTACTTTTGTAGAATCTCATGCTGAGGGTTATTGGGTTTTTTCCATTAGGTATTTTTCAGTAGCAGCCCGGAGTCTGGATCTGTTCCAGGTTGATGGCAATAGGCTCGTCCCTATTACATGGGATTTAAACATAGCTGGTGAAATGTGGGTGTACCTACCTACTACCGATACACCTCTGCCTAATCCTTCGGAGACACAAGGCGTGATGTTATGTTTATTAGGTAAATACCCCAGGGATCATAAGTAATAAGTGCTAAACACACAAACACACACACACTAACACACATGCATACACACACATACACACACACACACCCTTGTTTGTACCTACAAACACCCTTACACTCACACACACATTCAGGTATTTCCTTGCATGCCTTAAAATAAAAGTAAATAAATTATTTTTAATCTAATTATATTCAATTCAACTTCAATTTTTTTTATTTTTTATTGAACTGAAAATGAGCGCAACTTAATTTGTACGAGAACTATTTGTATCATTATGATATTACTATAAGTAAATCATGGTTGTAGGAGGAAGGCGGCAGGTGTCTGTAACACAGTTCATAGTTCGTCGTTAACTCTATCTTCAAAATGCTCAAAATGCTGTACTTTGTGTTTTTGTATAGGATAGATGAGTTCTACCAACATTATTGTTAATAAATAAATTATTGTTATTAAATAAAATGAGTACCAATAACTAAGTTGTGTTTTTTTCATTTACCCATAAGTACAGAACTAAAAATTTTAGAAAATAATTTGATTTGTTTTTCAAACATGGTTGCAGTTGTGTTTTTTTCATTTACCCATAAGTACAGAACTAAAAATTTTAGAAAATAATTTGATTTGTTTTTCAAACATGGTTGCTAAGCTCTTATTATATGTATATACTTATAAGTGAGTATGGCGTAATTTTCATGACCATAATGCAACGTGGTGGCAGATGTATGTGGAAATAATATACAGCCTTCAGCAAAATAAATGCATAAACAACATAAAATAGCTACTAATGCCGAGGGCGGAGAAAACCAATCCACACACATCTCACATATCCCCACTTTCATCCTCGTTTTGACACACGACTTCACCTATTCCCTCGACGTTGACATACGAAGTCGACAGTCCACAAACAGGACTAACTGGCCCACACATAAAGCACACAACATACTAAATCGCTATACACATTCTAGAAAGCTCCAATGACTAATGCCGGAACATTGTGCGTAAAGCACATACGACAAGCGAATCATAATTCTCGGTATGAAAGTTGTATCTCAATAAGTCGTGGCCGCAAAGGAAGTTGGATCGGTTCACTAAACCGATCCAACGATGTTGAATTTCGGCACTCGGATCGATGATGATGAATGTTCATTATGACATGTGGCCTACCGACGATGATGAACATTCATTCCTATGTGATTTTGTTCGTGTCATGTGAACTTGGAATGAAACAATTCGAGTGAACCATTCACTCTAGTAAACCATGTGATAACAGCTTAAGGAAAACTAAAAGGTACTGGAAAAGATTACTCACCAAAGTTTAATTTCAAGTTATTCTATTTCGTCATAATCTAATAAGTCTCCTTCCGTATCAGGCTGTAGATTTTCGTCGTTGCACTTACATGGATGATAGATTTTGACTACATTCCTTACTGCCATAAAACTAACCAACTCCAAAGTTTGGTAGACGAATTGGAGACCAGAGAGTTCGTTAGTTCACAGCTTTTATTTATGTATATTGTCAAGCAGTTGGTTAGCTGTATGTTTCTTCATGGTAATGTCTACGCATTATAATTAATTAAGAATGTTTTCTTTTATAGTCAGAAGGTTAGTGATCAGTGTCCACGATGTGCTGAACATACAGTCTGTTTCATCATTTGCAGCGGATGTTATCTTGTAAAATGTACTTATATACACTGACGAGCAATAAAAAAGCGCAAAAAATCTAAACATCACACATCTTGAAACAGTATAAAGGCTCGTGCAGACCAGCGCGACGCGACGGCGCGACGCGACTCAAACAATGCAATTTCTAAGAAAACTGTACGGTATAACAATAACCGGCGTCGCGTCGCGCGACAAGTCGCGCTGGTCTGCACAAGCCTTTATATGTGTTATTAAATACACTTGAACGTTGTTTTTTTCTTCAAGAAGCTAGCTTACGTGGTTTCTGAAATATTTCATGATGAGTTAGTGGCTTTTTACATTGCTTGCTCGTCAGAGTATTTTTGGACTAGCAAAACTCAAAATCATCCACATTTGGACATTATTCTTTCGATACACTTTTCCTACCGAGCTTCTTGACCACCCTGATGTCACCTTCTACCACCACCACCTACCACCACACCAACACCACCACCTATTGTAGAAAGGTGTCGCCAACCCTTTTGCAAAACACAACATGGTTAAATACAACCACGCACAAAGGTTCCATCGGCGATATTCGAGGAAATTTACAAATAAAATGTGACTATTCACCAATAGAAATTGATGTATATTTCCGCCTAAATTTTAATCTCTCATCATTAAAGGTTGATGTACTGTTTATTTTATCTGATCAGTCACATTTTATTTACCCGCGTTTTCCGAAGATAACCGCGTACTAGGGTAAAACCGGGATAGATGCCCCACTTTTCGAAACTGTTTCATTATTTGAATACCAAACATATTTGCTTAGATTGACCCTGTAATATAGTTAGTTTAATCATTCATAAAGCTTTAGAAACTGTATTTATTTACCTAACCATTACTGGTTTTGCAAAAATGTAATTCTTGCGAAACACATTTTTTGGGGATAGGTGCCTACCTATATGGATAGATGCCCCACTATGAAATCACTTAGGAGGATAGATGCCTGTGATGCGGGATAGATGCCTTTTTAAATAATCAACAAGAATACGTAATCACAATGTAATATTTATTTATTATCTTCATGTGTAGGTAATATAAAATGCTTAACCATAATTATATTTATGCATGTCTTTAACAAAAAATACAAAAAAACTGTTTAAGCGATAAGTTTTCCACATCTTGAGCAATAGTTCTTAAAAAGTGTGCATGTTTCGTGCAGCCACTTCTGACACATAATACACTGGATCCAATCAGATTTAGACTTCGTGTTATTATAGGTATCGAAGCATTCTACGCAAACATTTTCATCTATAGCATTAGTCTCTTCTAATTTTTTTTTTTTTGTTTTTTTCACGGGTAGTCCTATGGTTTTTTTACCTTTTTCGGCATTAGGTGAGAGGTGATCTTCATTTTCACTGTTTGAGCTATAAATAGCTAGTCTTTTACGTAATCCACGATCCTTGTTTACTTTTAAATAATAATCATTTTCTTTATGACTGCAATCAGTTACGTCACCATCTGTTTCTTCACTTGAGTCATAGTTTTTCTTTGGTTTTCCTTTCTTATTTTTATTTTTTTGTATTTGTTCTTTGGCTTTTTTATTTGCTTTTTTTATTGTTCGTCTTTTTTTGGTAGCTTCAGTCTTGTTTATCTTAGATTCTATTTGTTTCTTTTTCCTGTCAGCAATATCCCTTTTTTCTTTTATTTTTTCTCTAGAATTGAGAATATCTGCCGATTGTTTAGCTCTCCTTGCTAAAGTCAGAGGAATTTGTGGTATTGGTGATGCTTCGACTAAAAATTTAGAAGGTGTTTCTTTTTCTTCGTTATTTAGAATCCGTATTAGTGAATCATCACCTATATCAACAATATCAATAATCGTATCTTCTAAAATCTGAGGGTCGATCAAAAGGCTAGGTGAGTTTCGGTTGAATGAAGTTGATGGCATATTGGGTGGTGTTATGTTCAGGTCTGCGACATACAAATATTCGTTTTCAAATGTAGTTGGACAATCAATTGAAGAAATCGGAGGTATAGTTGTTTGTGTTCTGTGTTCAACTTCAACATGCTCACAAGGTTCTGCATTTTCGTTTAAAGAAGATGTTTGAAGAAGCGCTGTTGTAGTTTGATGTAGCACACAGGGTTGATCAGGATCATTGTCACTGCGATGTGCAATATCAGATATAGTGAAAACAGAATCGGGCAAAGCATTAGGATTTAGTGGATAAATCCCACTTCTTCGAAAGCCAGCAAGAGCATTTGCAGGTGTAGTAGCGCGTATCCATGCGTTGCGTATAAGGGTTCCAGCATTATAACGGCTTATCTTTTTATTTGGATTTGCGCGCATAAACTGATTAGTCTCATGATTAAAGTATGTTTTAAATGGCCCAAACACCGCTACGTCTAATGGTTGTAAAGCTGAGGTAGTGTGGCTGGGTAAACATAACAAAATAATATCGTTATCAGAAGCAACTTGCAGCATGTCTGGTGCGGATGAATGAGATGAGTGCCCGTCTAAAATAAGCAGAACCTTACCTTGCGGTTTCAAAGCTATGAAGTGTTCCGTAAGCCACTTATAGAAAAGATCGGTATTTATGTATGCCGACTTTTTGTTCATGTACACTTTTGAGCCCAGTGGTAGACCGTTCTCGAATTCTGGTTTCTTATTTACACCTTTAATTATTACAACTGGTGGGAGAAAATTACCAATGGCATTGCAACAGGCTACGATAGTCATTGTTTCACCTTTCTCCGCAGATGTAACTGAATTTACTACTTTTGCACCTTTCTTTGCAACAACTTTGCCAGGCTTATTGTTAAGCTGAACTCCTGATTCGTCCATATTATAAATCCTTTCAGGCTTATCCAAGAGATCATTATCGGCCAGGACTTTTGTCAGAAGTTCATGAAAATTATTCACTTCTTCTCTGCTAAGACCTTTAGCCCTAGCGACAGATAAACCTTCTGCTTGCCTAATAGACAACTCTGGATTTCGCTCAATAAAACTTTTGAACCATTCATTCCCAGCTATCTGGTTTTCATTATCAAAATTGTGTTGAATCTGTAGCTTTTTGGCAAATTGGTATGCTAACGTACGTATAGATCGCCTATCTGGGGGAAATCCCGTGTCGCTAAGCTTCAAAATGTGCGCTACCAACCTTTTTTCGTGTTCAAAACCCAGGACAGGATGTTTTCCCAAAGTCAACTTAGTTTGGTTTTTAATAGCGTAACGCCTTCGCAATGTTCTGGATGGAATCCCAAATTGTCTGGATATTTCATTGATCCCCAATTCTTTTTTATCCAATTCATGAAAAGCTGACTGTAACTGCTCTGTTGTCCAAGAAACTACTCGAGCTCGTACGCCCTCCTTTCTTTTGTATTTCCTTGGCATGGCTCACCTACAATAAGCAAAGTAAGTATAAATAAAACACAGTATCTACACTCATTTCTTTACATTCGAATTATGAAATTAAAGTTGGATACATTTTTTTTTGGTGTTTTTTTAATATTCTACTATTAGGAAATACCAAAATATTCACGACTATGACTTTTAAATACTTTGATAAGGCTCTTGCAGTATAGAGGGATAGATGCCCCTAAAGTCAACTATCCCTTGTAAACTCGGGCCAACTATCCTTTTCACTAGGGATACATGCCTCTCATTATTTTTTATATAAAATAAATGCAAACATCAGAGATTGACTCTTAAATGTATTCTTAAAGAACCAATGTATTAAAACCATTCAAATAAAATGTAATCATTTAACTGTTTATAAAGATATGGAATAGTGAATACTTACGTTTGAAATTTTGAAGCGTTCGTCGCGTCCGCTGCGAATGTAATTCGACACACAAGCGAGAAACGTCCGTCTAGCACAACAACTCGCGCGTCACTGAGGTGGGGGGTGCATGTGGCGCGTATGTAAACAACAAATTTGCTGTTTCGTTCTCTGGTAGTTGAGTTTTTAGAAACGAGGCATCTATCCCAGCGCGGCATCTATCCCGGTTTTACCCTATATCAATAAATTAATTATTCTCGAGTATGGACATAAAAAATTATTTATTGGCACTAGTACAGGAAGAACACTAACTTAATAGAATGACACAATAAAACGAATTTAAAAACAAAAGCATATGATAAAATACATAAGTCCTGTACGAGGCTAAAAAGTATCTCAGCATGATGCTGTGACATTCACATATAGAAAAGTAGCTACCAATCTTTGCAACACACTACAAAATCAACGTATAATTACCTCATAACGAAAAGCGGTCCCAGCAGGAAAAGCAAACATCTAAATAATTTCTCGGGCACACCTACAGATACGATCGTTAAGTGTAACAGGCGTTTAAAAGGATATATCGTTCATATGAGTCGCAATTTCTGTGGCGAGTTATTAGTAGAAGTGTAACTGTTAGGTGTAGGGAGGGTAAAACGTAGGTGGTTTTGTGGAAGGTCCCGATTTTAAGATTTGCATTTCTTTGGAGTCTGTGCGTCTCCTATAGACTTCTCTGACTGATTGATATAGTCTGTTTTACATCTTAGTAGATCAATATACTTTCTTTTCAATTTCTGTATAAAGCTACTTATATTTATTAAATTCTATTTGATAAAATTTTTCTCTTCTTTTAAATCACTCACTCACACACACTCGGGTGCATGCCACGACATGATTTCTTTGTTTCATTTTGCGTTTTATTAATCTTTTATTAATATTTAATTCACAATTTTAGTTAAAAAAAATAGTCAAAGACACTTTTAGCTTATTTGCTAAATCTCAAACTGCCCAAGCAATTTTATTGTTAATGTTGCATTGCAAATGCCATGCATTGACCAAAGAATGTTTGCAGACGATTTGCTTTGGTCTGGCCAAAGCAACTCGTCTCCACATCAAGTTACAATGAGTCTAGTCCTAAAAATAAACCTAAAGCTGGAAACTCTAGCGCTCAACGTGTCATACAATCTAGTTTTCTATTTAAATGATACACTTTCGAATTGCCTCATTTGTCTAGTCGCCCCGTGGCTTTAGCATTCGATTTCCAATTGTAGCCGTGCGAAAGAACTGTGGGAACACCGAGAACATCTGTAGAAGTCACTATGCCTTATTGGGAGGCTTATCTGATTCTGGGCCCTATGTGCATAGCTTAGTCAAAGTGAGCCGGTATTACGAACAATTATTTGATTCAACTGAGCAGTACCAGTAGGTAACCAATAGGTCATTTAAAGGAACAATCCAAAATAAAGTTTTTTAACTTTTCAGATATAATGCTAAACAGGTTATGGACCCAGAACTCTTTAAGGGAAGATCTTGACACCAAACACGGCGTAGACAAAGAATAGACTGCATTGGAAAGTATGGATGAGGTACGTTCAATAGTTTCTTTAACAAGTGTTTTAGTAGTCTCCCCCTTTGCTATTGTTTGTCTTATTTTTTTTATTATATTCGTGTATATTTATTTGTGCTTATTATATTTATAGTTCGTAATAGGTATATGTGTATCTTTATAATTACTTAAATATTTTTTTATTCCTCTATTTTTCGTTATTGCACCTACCACTGTTTGTCTCTGCATCACCCAAAAGGTTGACTAGTAGAAAATACATTAAGTCCGCATCTGTAAATTTCTGTGCTTGAAGTATTTAATAAATAAAAACAAATAAGTATTTTAAAAGTTCATAATTCAGATGCAAACTGCAGTCTCCATAGTAACAGCATTTATATACTTTTCCAGTGTGGATAGAATCCAGGGTTTTCAGATTTGAACTCACATGTTTGGATGTAGTTTTTTTTTTCTTTTTTTAACCACAACTGGTAAGCTCTTGGCCTGCATCTAGCCTGATGGTAAGTGATGATCAGGCCGAAGGTGGAAGCGAGCTTCATCCGGAATCCTCAACCACAGAGGAACTGGTTTTCTTACCTCTAACTGCCGAAACACAATAATGCTAAAATAGTCTTTACAGGTTAGTAATTAGGTAGGTACCAATATGCAGCTCACTATATTTATGTAGGAACGGAACGTTATGACAGGATAGTGAAATGAGACGTGAAGATGAATGACAGATGTGAAGCATGAACGAGTGACAGAAAAGAATGTACGAAATAGTCAAGGAGTGAAAGAAATAGTGAATGTATGTTTAAAATGTAGAATAAGTAGAAGCTGTAAGACGTTAGAGTTAAAGACGGAAAATAAAAATGCAATTTATAAGAAGCAATCAGCGGTTCTATTCCAGTAATATTGAGCCAATCCCACATTTATCACGTCGCAAAATAATTTATATATAAGTTTGTTGCAAGAGATAGTCACAACACTTAACCTACGAACTTAATAGCATTGACCGACAGGCCCTCTAGAAATTGCATACGACTGCCAAACACTAGCCCATCACCCATTCACAACCACACTATCTAAGCCTTAACTCCACAATTACATACATCGACCTAATGAATCGACACTCCACACACAGATAAACACTATTTAAACAACATTCGCTTAACAACATGATAAATTCGATTGACAATCGCGCGGCAACAAGGCTCAGAGTTGTACACAATTGCTCGTACTAATTTAAGAAGCGGTTCCTTATACAGCAGTAGGAGTGTTAAGAATGTACACTTGATAGGCGTTTGTATGAGTGCAAGGGAAGTACTTTGACGGGCGCGAGTAAGGCCATATAGGGTTGTCGGCGTAGTGAAAAATTTGCTCTTCAACCCCCCTTAATTGGGTGTCGCGTTGTTTTACATGGCGTGGACACACGGGCTTTAAATTGACGAGTCATTTTTGTGTCGATTATTTTCGTAAAGTTAATTTTAAATGTGGAATTTTTTTGGTGAGAAAATCAAATACCTTTTTTTTTCTGTTCACTTTAATAATGGCGTAATGCAGTTCAGAATAACGATAATGTTATATTTACAGTAAGCTGTGAAGCCTATATAAAATAAATAAAATAGTTCTGATGATTAAATATCGGCAATCCGTTTGAATAATATAAATTTCTGCAAAAAAAAAAAAACCTAAAATACCATTAACAAATCCTTTAATTTATTTTAAAACTGAATGCGTAAGAAACCTTTGCTTTGATAAAGCTAGCAACATACTTATATCCGGCCCTTGATCTACTTTATAATTGATGCGCATCCTTCAGGAACCTGATTCAATTATGAGATAAAAAGTCCGACGCTCTGGTCTAGAATAAGATTCATCTCTGCCTTTTTCTTTGGTATGGATTAAGTCATTCAACGGATACATTAATGTGCAATCTACTGGTAATGATAACATTGTTTCTTGATAAATGATTTATGAGCGTAAAATTGTTGTGTAGGTACAAATCATTTACTAATTGGACAATGATAGTTTTTTTGTTAGAGTAAACGTATATTTTAATAATGTATAATTGTCGTGTAGACCTTATTGTGTAGTTCCTGAAAAGGATTTCTTCAATTTCCCAAGCCCATTATAAAATAAAACAAAACGTTAAGAAAATAATAGTTGTACTAATTAAGAAGACGCCACGACTAGTCACTGTATGCTAAACTAAAACAATTTATTCTTTAAAAAGAAGAATATAGCCCCATTAGAACATTTAGTGGATCATATTGAATAAATAAAAATTAAAAAGCGATCCACATAACACTGGGAAAGAGACTTTAATGAGCTCACTTGACAACAACATAGTTTTTTTTTGGCAAAATGCTAGCCGAGCTTGTCACCCGTATGTCTTACGAGCTAACACAGGGTTGCCACTGATTTGTTGCGGAGACGTTTCTTTTAGCGCTGATGTGGCGCTGATTGGGACGTATGAGGTGTCTGTGAAAGCATTTTTGTATTCTTTTTGCAGCTAATGAACACTCGTTAGCTGTCGAAGAATTTCCATGAATGTGCGTTGGTCTGTAACTTTGTTTGCCGCAGTGGTTGTGTTTTTTTTGTGTTGTTATCTTTGTTTTTTAATATTTGTATCATTTTTAATGAGATTTTGTATGTGTTGTTTTACTAAAATCTAGTGATGTTATATATGTATATTCTCTGAAAATATTTCTTATAGTATTGTTCTTGTAGTATACGTATAATAAAAATACGAGACACTAAAGAATGAAATGGGATTGGGCAGGCCATGTTTGCCGGATGCCAGCAAAGTCCGTATATCGCAAGACTGGAGCCATGAGACAGACACAACATCGAGAGAAGTCGAAAGAATGGGGTAGGCCTTCTGATCAGGAGAAGGAAACAAAAAACAAAAAAAAAATGTCTCTCTGTAGTCTATACTTAGCTTGAATTTGTATAACAAAATCTCGTCATTTTAGTAATTACATAGGCAAAACTGAGAAACACAAGGCAAACGAGAAGAAATTATGAAATTGACAATTTATTATCCGCGTTCCAAAGAAGTCTCATAACAACATATTAATTTCCCAGATGTCTCAAAAACAATAAACATCAAACAAAATTAGCACCACACTTTCATAACTGGGCACTTTATATTTTAAATCTTAATATTTAAAGCCTTCACTTATACTCAGAGATAATTAATAATCTCAGGAATGGCTAATCCTAGCCGTAACGAATTAACGACGCGGCGCAATATCTAGTATTTATACCTAGGACTTAGTCTAGAACTGGATCTGAGGCAATCCAGGATTATAATGACGAGGCATAAGCGGTGGACAGTTTCAATGGGTATTATGTAGGAGGCTCTGTTGAGAAACGTATTAAATGTTGTATTTGATATGACAGGTCGTTTGCTTTGGTCGATAGGTTAAGTATTTTGATTTGGGTATGGTGTATCGTATATTTTATTACATACCTATTTCTTATTTACTTCTCTACAAAACTTTTAGATGCTAATATTCATTTTTTTTGCATTGCCCGCGACTTCGTCTGCGATCCAGGATGAAAACTAGCCTATGTCCATCTCCAGGTCATGGTCTACTCATATGCCAAATTTCATCCAAATCTGTTCCGCCGTTTTAGCGTGAAAGCGTAACTAACAGAGAAACAAACTCACTTTCGCATTTATAATACTGGTTAGGATGGTCGTCTTCTTAAAGCACTGTGGCTACGTGATTTCTGGGTACCTACAATAACATAGACTATATATAGATAGACAGATATATCGTTTATTTGGTGCACACAAAAGACATAGCACAAAATACAAAAACACGATTAAATGATAATTAAATACATGAATATAGCAACAAGGTACCAATATACAAAAAAATCAAGAATAAAACAAGACATTGCGATGACACTATTGGCTACGACACTTTAAAATAATGAAACATATAAAGTGCAGTGTGCGTCTCAAGGTTGCCCCACGGCCCCGGCACACAGACAACGGAAGGAACACGGGTGGGTTTTAGTCAGTAAAAGTCTGACACACCTCCCGCTCCGCCCAGAGCGGGAGAAGTTATTTTCCCACAATCAACAAAAAAAGGTTGCACCAAATAGGAGTCCAATTCAGCATATGTCAAGCAAATATACCTGACGCTGATATTCTGCTGGACCCCTGCAGTGACAAACGGACATCGAGCAGATGAGATAATAAATATGCGAAATATTGGTGTTGTGAAAAGTGGAATGTGCGGTTGTAATCTGGCTGTTGTTTCAAATGATAACTATATAAACTACTGAATTTGGCGCGAATATCATGCGTTGGTCCAATGTTGGTCCCTCATCATCATCAAAAGAATGTGATGTCCCACTGCAGGGCACAGGCCTCCCTACTCTCTTTCCACTTATCTCTGTTTAAAGCTGCTAAGTTCTCGTTGAAGGAGTCCAGCTCATCCCGCCATCTCCTGGGCCTGCCGCAATGTCGCTTGTCATTAAGAGGGATCAATTGGGTTCGTAAGATTGGCCCATTGGTATCCAGCCCATTTCCATTTTAGCGTGGTAGCTTTCTCTAACTCGTATTTTATCTAGATTTTATGATTGGCTCAAGTTCTATGCATGGCGGTACTCAGTTCTGCACCTTGTTCGTCAATAAAGAACAACATATCTATGAAGCCAATAAAAAATGAAGCGAGTGTCACACGGAACAAACGCGTGGCTAAATAGAAGCGCGTTGACGCGAACAAATTGACGAGCTGTATCGCACCTATGTAGTGCGAGCTATGAGATTTGATACTTTGATAAAAATACTTTTTTTAATTTAGTTTGTGATTACGTACTGTTAATAGTATAATTATATATATATATACATAATTTAGTATAGTTTAGATGCAAAAATATTATCACTATTAAAGTATTTTCACTATTAAACACCTTTCAATGCACTACCTAAAAACGACAGCCTGTCACAAGCAAAACCATCGGCGGTGCGATAAACAATTACATGGTGCGATTTACATGGGGTACGTACACCATTATGGCAAAAACTCTGTCAATAGAAAATAAGAGCAATGCTTAACGAATTTTGGTTTATCCATCTATACTCGTAGACCTTCTAAACACGATCAAAAATAACATTTTCCTCATAACAATAGTTCTCAGCACTATCTTAACATACTCTACTAAATTCAACAATTGACACCCACAACCTGGTATGTTATTTTACTGAGGTAACCTCCTGATATTCTCAAAACTACTTTTAAAGTTCCAATAAAATTCAACATCATGTTTTGATAAACAACACTCTACACTCTTGACATCTCCTATTCTGTAATCTAACAAAGCATCATACAACATCATGATTATCGAACACCTCGAACTACAGAGAGTTTTAACAACAAACTGCATGTTTATATAACAAAGTGTTATTGTATAAAATATGAGGTAAATAATAAAAGGTGTCAAGGAAGCGAACATAATTGATAATCATTCGTCGCTCCGGTATTTTCAATATGAGAATTTCCGCATAGAAAGTCCGGTTTTATGAGAGGTTACCAGTGTTGCTATTAACCAAGTAATTTATGTCTTAATATTACAATATGGTAAACAATGTAATTAAGTACTAGCATGCATCTAAATCTATGTTGTAATTACTGAAAGGATGCGAAGACTATGCGCAGTGAAAGTTAGTGTTAGCTCTTGTTTTAACCTAAGCTATAAGACCTTGGGAATTTCCTGAAGACACTTGAAAGTTTTATAAAATCTATTTTATTTTCTCCAAAGGTATGATTTTCTTTGAAATAAGATATCAATTCAGTTTGGTTAGGACAACAACTAACTGATATAATGGCGTCAGGCTCCTTCGTCAAGGTTTTTACAATAGCAATGAGCCTCATGACCTGTCATTGCAGAGTTAGGTTTAAAGTATATCCAGTAATTAAAGTTTACGGGTCGCTGATGATGATGAATGACTGAACGACACTTAGTATACTTAGTATACCTATTGAAATTGAACATTATAGGCTGTTTGGCCCGAGGGATTGGGCCATAATCCACCGCGCGGGCCCAGTGCGAGTTGGTAGATGTCACATGTCTTCGATCTTTTGGTTCTAGGACATGCCGGTTTCCTCACGATGGTTTCCTTCAACGTTTTCGTAGAGCAGTGGTGATGAATTAATTTACACTGTTATTACAAGTGCCAGCCTGGGTTCGAAACTACCTAAGTCGTGGCCGTTTCCACTGGGCTACCACTGCTCTCTATTGATGTTTACCTAAATCTATTTGCAAAAAGAAGTAGTGTCGTGATTTCTTTGATTTAATAAAAAAAATATGTATTTAATATCGAATTAATCCACTGTGGAAACACTGTCAAAGTACAAATGATTTTAATATAATAACAATGTTTTAAAAGTATTTTAATTATGGCAACTCAATGTATTTTTTTACTTTGGCAACACTCAGAAATAACAGTTATAATAATAGGTATTATCGTTATTTCTAGGTGGGGCAAAAGTCATTCTAAATCGTAAAATGTAATGCATAGTCAGTCGTCGTTTGATTGTGAAATAGGACAGTTGTGCTGATTAAAAATATTAACTAGAAAAGAGTGTTTTCTTTACAGTAGTTTTTTGAAGCAAATAAATATAGCTCCCGTTTTGTTTCCAAGTATCAAATCCTGTTCGTCTTCCCTCCGTATCAAGTGCGGAAACAATACAGGGGATCAAGTTTACAAGCAGCTCAATTGGCCGGTTGTAATTTCGTCCCATTGTCTAAATGTCCCCTGTTCCCATCCGTCCCCTGTCCCCAGTCGCCCCAGTTACTCTCGGGGGACGTCGTTACGTTCTTTGTATTAACATATTTACGAGGAATGAAAATGCCGATTATTGTTGCTTAATTTTTATGAGGGTAGGACGTCTTAGAAAAATGTTTTCCGTTTGAGTTTATTTTGGATTATTGTTTGGAATTTTTGTAAGAAAAGTTCGACTTTATGTTTGGGTTGATTGCCTTTCTTCTTTTTCATTTATGTGAAAGAAAAATATTTAAAAAAATGTAAATACGTTGTCAAGTAGATGTTTGCTGAAGTCAGACGACAATTGACAAAATTTATTGTAAGTAAGTAGTAAGGAATTCTTCCAATCAATCAATCTGCCTAGCCTTTTCCCAACTATGTTAGGGTCGGCTTCCTGTCTAACCGGATGTTGCTGAATACCAGTATTTTACATAGAGCAACTGCCTATCTGACCTCTACAACCCAGTAACTGGGTAATACGATACCCTTTAGTAAGACTGGTTGTCAGACCAGATTAAAAAGAAAGATCCACGAATGACAGCTGGGACGAACGGCTTAGCGTAGTTTCCGAGGCAAGGAGGAGTCTCGGTATGTAAAGATGGTCACCCATCCACGGACCAACCCCGGCAAGCGTAGCTTAACCTAATAAATCGACCCGTACGGCTGTTATTACTTAGCCACGAGCTCCTATTTCTAATTATAAGGAAGTCTTCCAAACCTTCTTAAATTGTGCCAAATTGAAAGATGAATAAATAGACAATAATGTAGGTATCTACTAGTTTTCCATACTCAAGCTCAGAATGTCCAAAGTTTACTCTCTAATACTTCTGGATGAATTTAGGGGCTGCTAGAGCGGAGTAGACCCGACTCTAGAAGAACCTACATTCATCATAACTTTATAATTTAAATTTTATGGCTCTTGTCCAAGTTGTTTCACAGCTTCTCACCTTTATATAAAAGAAAATAACCAAAGAGGCAGCTATTCAACGAACGCGCACATTTCTATCAAAGGCTTACAGTTACAAAGCCTTTACTCACATATAAATAAAATACTCCACACATACTTAACGCTGACAATAACAAATACATACATGCGACGGCTTTTAGCAACAATGAAAAAAGTTGGCTTCTAAATACCAACGGTAGAGATGGGACACGATTCCCGACTCGTGTGACGAGTTTGACTCGAGTTGATTGTTGTAAGTTTTATCTTATTTGTGTTTATAATAAAATATATGTGTGCATTATGTAGGTATTTATAGAAATACTAGCTGTTACCCGCGAATTTGTCTGCGGGTATTTTGTTGTTCATAATTTTTTATACGAATTTCCAGGCAAATATAAAAGTAGCCTCTCCTCTCCAGGTCCCAGGCTGCATCTGTCAAATTTCATAGCAATCATTCGGGGGTTTAAGCGTAAAAAGGTAACAGGCAGTTACTTTTCATAGTAATATTATTACGGATATGACAATAAAATCAGCATTTCATTTAGGAAATAGTTTTAAGCAACGAAGCTAGTGTTCTTTTAAATTGAATTATTTTTTTAATGTCATCTATTAATATATGCCACCATAATTGTAATTGTTTATTTATGTTAATTTTGTACGCCATATATTGGAAAAACATAGTGCACATATTTTTGATATTATACTATCTGTAACCATTTGTTAGCAGTATTATAGCACTGATTGATTCATTGATTGATTTTTTACGACATTTTTTGACCATACATTTTACTATGATTGCAGATAAAACGAGGATAATTTTTCATAAAAAGTATAGAGCAAGACTAAATATGCCATAAGTATACATACATTTTGTGAAAGATACAGAATGAAAAGGGGAGGATGAAAATACTGAGATGACAGCTGATCGAGATGTACTGCTAAGATATTTCTTTAATTGAAAAATGTTCATACTAAACTAGAGATCCTAATGTATCAAGAATTGTCATAACGCAGCCTGAAGTACAACTAAATTTTGATATCTTTCAAAAACTCCGCCAAACGCCACTCGACCACACCTCATTGAACGGAATTCGCACATCACTACAAAAGAGACAAAGGGTTACTCTCCACCGCAAGTCAGTTACTAATGGCGACTGCAGCCAGAGATCACGCAAACAGATCCCGCTTGAAAGCAATTAAAGCACACCAGATTCCTTAGAGGACAGCCACCGGGAGCAATCAAAATAATCACGACGATTTAACACTTTCCTACCTTAAGATAAGTGATAAACTAAGTCTTGTTACGGTCGGATATCGAGTGACGTATTTATTTTGATAGTGCTAATGAAGCGAATAGATTAGGATTGTTGGTCTGAATGGACATTGTTAGGTCTTAGTAGGTGGATAGACTGGTTGGTTTAATCAGGCTGTGTTGTTGATTGGCTGGTGTATTTAGTAGAGACGGATAGCGTAGGTAACAGTAGGTTCTGCAAACATATTAATAAGTAGACAGTATTAAAATATTAAGAATAATCAAAATCAAAAATCCATATAATATGAGCAAAAAAATATATCTCTTATTACTAAGCGAAGCAACAGATATGCTAACACTGGAAAATATTGCGATTTATATGAAAGAAATTAAGTAGTTTCAGTCTTCCCAATATATTTTTTTCATCTTTGAATTTATTCCAATTAAAAAGCCATTTATTCAAAATAGGCTGAGAATCAGCACTTTTCAAACGTAAAAATTACACAAGACAGTCCCCCTAAAACGCCCGCCCTTCACCACTTCCTAGTCCTTAGCTGGGTAGAAAAAGAGGCGCAACAAACTCCCCAAAACTGATTTACCGTTATTTACTATTAATAACTGATATACCGTTATTTCTCAAAAGCCGCAAAAATTGCTACTGAATTCAAGTAATTCTTCAAAGGAATTCACCTGTATAGTGATATCTCTATACTATTCCAACCCAGTTTCCCTAAAAGTCGCTCCTCGCAGAGTTAGATAAACACCATATAGGTAGGAATAGGCTTCGGATAAAGGAAATGGTCGTGCACTTGCTAATGAGCATATCAGACCATAACAAATCCATGGGAAAACGCCAGGAGAAACAGAAAAAGACACCTTACGGGAATTAGTCGTCAAGGAATGTTCGCCAAGGGACTTTTTTTTAATGTAGGTAAAGCTTGTCCACTCTGAAATGACGCGCCCCACATTTTGCGCACATGTTAATGCGGTAATGCGGTAGTTTAGGGCGCGTTATTTCAGCAGTGGACAAGCTATAGATGCTGCTGGGGAGTGTGCGCCACTTCTTCTTCCCAGCTAACGCACTAGGAAGTGGTGAAGGGTGGGCGTTTTGGGGGACTGTCTTATGTAATTTTGACGTTCGAAAAGTGCTGATTCTCAGCCTAGTTTGAATAAATGACTTTTGAATTTTGAATTTTTGTAAATAATTTCAACACCCCTGCCCTCAAAACGGTGAAGGAAAACATGACTAAATCGGCATATACTGGAACCAAAATTCGCAGCAATGTGACATCTACCAACCCGCAGTGGGCTCGCGTGGTAGATTAGAGCCCACTCCCTCTCGAGATGAGCCCTGTATCCCAGCATTGGGAACATTTCTAGGCTGATTATACATCACCAACCTGACTTATCTCATATGACTGTAATTCCACAACAACAAAGCTGTTTAACGATAAAACAGATAAGGCTGCAGGTACTATATCCCCAAATGAGCCTCTTACCTGTTATAAATCAAAAAAATCAAAATCAAAAGTACATAAGACCGTCCCTCAAAACGCCCACCCTTCACCACTTCCTAGTGCGTTAGCTGGGAAGAAGAAGTGGCGCAACAAACTCCCCAGCAGCACAGCTGTCTGTTTAGTTAGACAAAGTAAAGCGCCTGCCTGGGTTCGAACCCACGATCTACAATTTTACCGTTACCACTGGGACACTGGGTGATTCATCTATCAGGAACCCCAAAGTACGGTAGGTCCCACGTCAGTGCAAAAAAAACCTTTATAAGTTGACGTCTTATCCTACTGAAATTCCGTACAACACTAGGCCAGCTCAAGGTCATAGTGATACCACTGACGTACGATATACTGTGTACCTATTGTGCGCTTTTATCATTTCTAACGCGACTATATTATCGTGGACGTCCACGACAGGGAAGTAAAATGTACCTATCTAAATACATGCACGTTATAACGTGATCTTGGACGGAAATTTAAAAGCGACTTCATATTATATTTCCATACACTTTACCTCCCTGTTTTATCGTGATGTCGTGGACGTCCACGATAATTACCGTCACGTTAGAAATTATAAAAACCCCCATTGAAGTAGACCGTAGTCACCACTTCCAATAAATTTGGCTGGCACAATCTTTCCTAACCTATTACAAAAACATAATGATTAATGACATTTACATAGCTTGGAAAGCAGTCTTATTACAAGATTCAGATATTCAACTCAATAATTCAAATTCAATATCATTTGTTCAATTTAGGCACTATCAAACGCTAGTATCGAGACACTTCAATCTGTTTATAGGGTTACCAAGCGTTAGAATAAATCTACTTCTTAATAGATAATATTAATTAGTATTTATTTATTGATTTATTGTATTTTGTATTGCTTATTAATTATTAAACAGTATTCCATCATTATTGAAAATTCAGATAAAAATTGATTTAATAATCGTTTTACAATACAACACAACATAATATAACATCACGCCTGTTAAATACAATAGACGACGTATATTTAGTAATCTAATCCGTTTATTACTGTTCTTAAAGAGTCATATAGAACCCTGTAAGAAATCGACACGTCTTTCACCTCTCAACGAGGCATCCTAAGGATGACGATTGACTCTCCCTAAATATATCGTCTATTGTATTTTATAATGGATTTCCGCAAAGGCCAAGGGTTAGGCAGAGGTGCAGTAGGTACCCCTATAATACGAGTAACACCCACATTTCGCCGGTTATGTTTAAGTCCCATGTACTTACGAGTCATAGGGGGCGAGCCGGGCACAAATCTAAACTCCGGACCGCTACTGAGAAATTCCTAATGGAAAAACCCAATAATACTTTGCCCGACCGAATTGAACCCTTTACCCCCCCCCCCCCCTGCTCCCGACAGCTTCGACTTCTGAATCATTCGAATACGATTCGAATTAAATGTCGATTCATACTCTTGATATCGACACTAGCGCACGGTCTTGCGGTGATTCGAAGCGAAACTAATTTCGATTGAAAGATTCGTTGGTATCGAAAAGCATGTACTCCACACGCAGGACCTCATGCTTATCAGTTGCAACCACTAGACGAACAAGCCACATTTGTTTTATTACAATAGAATAAACCCTATAAATACAAAAGGCCATGACAAATGAAATGGCAATCAGTGGCAAACTTTGGTCAAACAACAACAAAATTGGTGAAAACGTCAAATTCGTACTTTGTAAAAATCAATTCCAAAAAGTTCGTTGAAGTGATTGATCTGTGTCTAGACCAAGGAATGTTTCACTAAGACATTAAACTAAATAACAAGAACAAACACGCATTATCCTCCCCCACAATTGACTCCTACAACATCGTCTCTACGTCCAACAGCCAATACATTCACTACCCTATCATGAGATCAGCATGAAAAATCAATGGTAACTGCAATCGTAACCACATCTGCAGTGGCTACTATGCAAATACTTAGGTTATCTCCTTATGATACGCCGTAAACTTGTCCAGACTACAACCATGGAAATATAGACCTTAGAAGACCAGTTATAGGGTTTGAATCAAGTTGAAGTGTTCGTTAGACAATAAAATAATGCAAAACACCTGACGGTTAGTCTTGTATACTCGATTTCAACTGGTTTAGCAACGTATATTTAGAAACGGAATTATTTTTCAAAATATTATTAAATAACTCGTTTTTGCTGGTCTGTTGATTTAATATTGACCATATTTTTGGATTATAACATTATTTGGTTGGTCAATTAATTAACTATTTTTGACAGGTTCTATCAGTAGGTTTTATGCAAATGATTTTTATTATTTTATTTTAGTTACAATATTATTTGACTATTTTTAAAACTTGGAATGGTCATCAGTATCTATGGTTTGTTAGTAGGTATAATAAACTTCACCCCGTAGATCGTTTTAAACTACAAAATATTGCGACAAAACTCTAATAGTAATATTTTTCAGGATTTGTATGACCTGAAAAGGCTGGGATGAAACTAACATTGTTTTTTTTCCAAGACCGTATGACCTGACTAAGTTTTCAACGCAAAAGTGAAAGAGTGATGGGAAGAAGATATATGATTTAAAAGCAAAAAAGCAGCCTATAGCAGGTCTATATACGACCTACTGAAGGATTTGGCCTGACGGGGGTTCTTTCTGATCATGTGCTCCTGTTACCTACCAAGCTGCGAGGATGTCGTTATCACTCAGTCCAATAAAAACCATTTTATTATTATTTTAAAACCCAGATCCTGGTATCCCGGTACCCGGTCCTTTGGGAGGCGTACGACCGCAGGGCCGATGCCAACTCGCGGAGGGACCTTAGACAATTTTAAATGATAAGGAGACCTAACAGACGAGTATCCCTGTATGCACTATGCAAGTGCACCCAAGAACAACCAGGTTGGTGCAGGACTGTTGCAGAACATGAAAACAAAACATTTTGGGCTATGGGTTTGGTTGGCTATAGTGGATTGGTTACCTAGAACTCTGGAAGGACTATATCCCCCGCCTGATCAATGTTATGTAATACATTATACATGGATAAAATGTCATGGGGTGACTTGCACACTCAATAATGGGCCCCTGGAAATTGTCGCTAGCACATATTGACGTAGTGACAGGGAGCAACATGTCCTGAGGTACTTGAATAGTGGAGAGGTATTCCACGACCACGGCTGTCAAGACAATCCCTAAAGGACCGTCAAGATCCCTACCAGCATCTTACTTGAATACTTTCTTCCTCCGAGAACGTATGCTCTTGCAAACCTCCACTCAAACCAGCCATAAAGGCAAAACTAAGATGGTAGCTCTGTTCCTCGTCAGTGTTCGCTCCAGCCGGCCAATAAAGGCAAGCCAGAGGTGAGGAATAAGACTTCTCCCTAGAGATACGGCCCGTGGTTCGTTGCCTGTGTGCCGGGGCCGCGATATCCTTTTCGGACAAACTCGCAACCCCAGCAGGCGTTGGTGCTTACGGACCCCGTCAGTTGGTGCTGACATCCCTTTCAGGCGCGCGTGGAATACAACGCGCAGTCGACCCGGGCCTGGTCATTATCGGACGGCGAGCGCCACGTGCTGCCCTACGGGTTCATTATTATTATTACTGTTTTGGTAGATCTTACCAGAGAGATCCCAAATCGTATGCACAACATTATGGTGAAGAAGGCCATATTTAATGTTTTGTCTCTTCAAGAAAAATATATCAAGGAAACCCCCTTTATGGGCCGCACCACATTTATCATGCTACAATGAAGGCCAAGCATACACGAGACGACATAATCAACGAAGCAACAATGTAAGTTCTAGAATCTTATTCCGAGATGTCAAAGCGTATTAAGTTTTAGTACGGGTAGTGCAGTTTATTGCAACATGTTAAGGGCGAAGTACTGACAGTTGTAAGAGCATGTTCACAAGAATGAAAAGCATTTGATATTTTTTTAATTACTACTGTACATGGAAGTCCTTTTTTTTTTGTGGTTTTGAAATTATCAAATAACTTCTCCCACTCTGGGCGGAGCGGGAGGGCGTGTCAGAGTTTTACTGACTAAAATCCACCCGTGTTCCTTCCGTTGCCTGTGTGCCGGGGCCGCGATATCCCTTTCGGACAAACTCGCAACCCTGGCAGGCATTGGCCCTTACGGACCTCGTCAGTTGGTACATGGAAGTCCTGTAAATGCATGAAGTGCCTGATATTGTATTTTTTTTTTTTTGTAATAAACTATGCAAAATAATCTGAATAGTTCATAGTTTTATAAAGAGCACCAAAACATGCAATTGTTATCTAAAAATAAAAATAAACCGTTGTTTTATTTGGTTATTGTGCAAAATACGGTTTAACCCACTGAACAACTCAATAGTAAAATTGATTCCATGCTAAGCTGGAAGGAACTTAGTTTATTGCAAACCGCATGTTGGAAATTCGCCTATCACCTAAATTAAAATGACAATCTTTAACTATATGGTTTAGTTTTCCTCATACATACCTACGTAAGGAAAATGTATTTGCAGAAGCTTCTCCCATTTATCTCAATTCAAATTCTTTTCATCCATTTAAATTACAGAATATCACTGGCATCCCAAAGGCCATACATCCAGAATTCCAGACCCTTAATTCATGTAATCCAGACCCTTCCTTAATTCATATAATCCAGACAATTTAAGTCAAAAGCCAGTGTTATAATCAAGAAATAATAACATATTTCGGACGCGTTAATAAATGGCCCGTGTGGACACGCCCTACCTCGCGGTAGCCGAAAATGCAAATCCGATCCAACGCGTCGCTTACGCAACTTTATTATTCTTATTTTAAATGTATCTTTATTTTTAAGACTCACTTTTTTCTTTTATAATGTTGCCTTTTATTTATCTTTTATCTTTTTAGCCCATCCCCGTGTCGTGAGCGTTGATTGCATTCGTGAGTAAGAGCCAGATATTGTAAGTTTTTAAAGGGAGCCGCTTGATCGAAACCTTTTAAAATAAAGTGCATTGTCCAAAGAGTATTGTTTTGTGTATTAAAAGTTTTTGATTCTTTTATAATTTTTGTAATTGGGGGTTTTTTTCATTGTTTCTTTATAATATAACTCACTAGCTTCTGCCCGTGACTTCGTCAGTGTGAAATTTATTAGTTTCCGCCAATACTCTAGCTTCCCATTCGTGAAAAAAAAATTGGAATAGGATCAGTAGTTCCGAAGATTACTTACATACAAACTCAAAATTTTTACCTCTTTATTAATTTTATATTATATAGGGTGTCTCAAACGTAGTGGTCCAAAAGCAAATGAGGTAAAGCGGAGGCGGCCATCTATCATTAAACAAAATTGTTATTCTCAAAAATTCAGAAAATTTCGCAAATTTAATTATTTTCAAGTAATTTTACACTTTCATTTCGATTTTTCAACCCTGTGAACAAAAAATTTCGACATTTGTAAATATTGATTGAAGTGATCATACAGTAGTTCATAGTAGGTACTGTATTTATTTTGATTTGATGTTGCTGTTGTGTAGGTGCAATAAGAACATATATTTTTAGTTTACCTATTAATGTAAGTCAGGTGACTTACATTAATAGGTAAACTAAAAATATATGTACCTTTAGTCACCTGTAGTAAAACCTCATTCAGGTGAATGAGGTTTTACTACAGGTGACTAAAGGTAGTTGCACCATAAGGAGACTGAGTGCAAACCCATCGCATGCCGAGTTGGACCAATTACATGGTGACTCACTCTGTTCTAGGAACACAGTAACGTACCAACCGCTTCGATGTTTGGTCAACTTCGTACATTTGCGTCAGATGTGTCAGGTGACAGTCAATGTCACTCATCGAGTGCTGGTTGAAATTCATTTTGTAGTGATGTTTCATTCAAAAATATGGGTGGCAATCATCTTCACCTTTTACCTATTTATGATGAAAATAGAGAATGCTAATATATTCGTCTATGATAGTACATACTAATTCCATGCTGCCATGATAGTAGGTACTTACTAATTCCATGCTGCCATGATAGTAGGTACTTACTAATTCCATGCTCCCATGATAGTAGGTACTTACTAATTCCATGCTGCCATGATAGTAGGTACTTACTAATTCCATGCTGTAGTAGATACTTACTAATTCCATGCTGCCATGATAGTAGATACTTAATAATTCCATGCTGCCATGATAGTAGGTACTTACTAATTCTAAGCTGCCACGATAGTTGAATACTTACTAATTGTATGCTGCCATGTTAATATTGACATATTACTCGTACCTTGGGCGACCGAGCTCTGCTCGGATAAAAATACGGAGAAAACGAATTTTCACCCCCAGAAACCCCTTTATTGCAACTTTCATCAACATCGTTAGAGCCGTTTTCGTGAACGTGATTACAAATATATATATATACTTGTATTATATACAAATATTGCTCGTTTAATAGCATATGATAATAATAAGGCAATCCTATCCATATAAAATTACGTATATTTTGACACAATCCTTATATCTTGTATGATCCTTATGTCACTTTTATGGACCCTCACAAATTTACCTACTAATGAACTCACAACCCATATAACATCCAATAGACCAATAAAATAATAAAAACTAACGTCAGAGTGGTCGTAGATTTCGTAACACTATACTAGATTCTAGATTCTAGGTCTTCACCAATTAGATTCGGAGGCTAGTCTGGTGAAATGTCGCGTATTTCCAAACGCGTGCGGCGGAGCAACGACCCGCATACCGACAACCTGCTCTATGTGATGACAGAGTACTTGTTAGTTGTTTCGTTGTACGGTATAAAGTATAAGAGGGTGCTGAGACGAGGAAAAATCGTCTACGATTGCAATATTTGCAAATATGTGAGCACCCTGTACCTATCAACATAATTAATTTATAGAACCATTGTTATTTTTATTCAATATCTTTGTATTAAAACTAACACTAACTAACTATATATATTATGTACAAGTACGTAAATGAAAAAATAAGAAAATAAAATAAAGGGAAGAAGGCTCATTGGGCATCAAAAAAATCGTCCGCATCGCTGTCAGCGGGAAAAGAGCCCAAAAGGCTGGCAGCATTGCCACGTTGGATAGCAATGTTGATTCTTTGACCTCAGGATTGGCCTGCCCTCTGGTTGCATGAAGAGTCGACCAACCGCTTGGCGATGTCCCGAAATATTCGATGAACACTCGGACCCCACGGCCCTATAGATTGTGTTTCAACCCCAAACGGCTCAAAAATATAGCTACCACCAATAAGGTTGTTTTAATTGCGCCGTTTGAGGTCTGCCATTGCATAATTTTGAATACTTTGTTTTTTTATAGTATTGTGAGGTCCTGGGTTCGATTTCGAGGTCGGGCAAAGTGATATTGGGTTTTTCCATCAGGAATTTTTCAGTAGCAGCCCGAAGTCTGGTTTTGTGCCCGGTTGATGGCAATAGGCTCGCCACATGAGCGTAACTGATGGTTAGATGTCGGTGTAGGTATTATAGGTATACCTCTGCCTGACCCTTCAGGGAATACAGGTGTGATGTTATGTTATGTAATTTTATTCTAGGTAAATCGTCTTCACTTATTATATATTTATAATTAATATATTCAATATAAGTAAAAAAAAAAAAAAAAAGTTGTAATGTCTTGCTTATTCTTCTCCATACGAACTTCCTTTTGCACCTAAAATCAATTCTGTTTTCTTGCAAATTTTGACGTTCCAAAAGTGCCTTCTAATGACCTACCTGAAATGAATGATTTACAACCATTTACAATCAAACTACACCTCACTCAGTTACGAAACAGGCCCACATCACTATTGACAGCGCAAAATAACACTCCGTTTCAAAATTAGAATATATGAGTGACTGAAAATCTTAATACCATCAAAAACACATCTATTTGTATGCCCAGTTAGGCAATAAAAAAGACAGCATTGGTAAACAAAACGATTCGTTACGTTTATAGAAACCGAGCATTGGAGAGCATCTTTTTGTGTACTACTGTACGTAGCATTGAAGACGGTTTTTGTAGTGCAAATGGTGTGCGTTTGACTACACGCATCTTGGATGCACAGTATTTAAATAATGTGATATCTGTCAGGTTTACCTTAAAAGAATATAAGGATAGAATTGGCACGAAAATTCATACTTATAAAAAATTGCAAGGCACAGCTTACAAATTGCACCACACAACAACCAGTAGCACAGAACAGCAACTAACACTCCCGTACAAAAATAGTTTCAATCACACGCCATTGATGCACTGACTCTGTGAGTCTGTGTCCTATTGAAACACAGCAAATTGTTCATGTCCGTTGATTGATGCTTCAAAGGGGCAATAAGAAACAATAGGGCAATGGGCGAATGGAATAGTGCACGGGCGAATTTTTGAATAGAGATTTTTGTATTTCTATTTTCACGGGAATCGAATTTTGTTTTGGGTTTCGGGATGGAGATTTTGGGTGGGTTCAGTTTACGAAATTACGAAGTAAACTGAAGGAGATTTGCAAATGTTGTTTTTGGAGACTTAAGGCTTGTGCAGACCAGCGCGACTTGTAGCGCGACGCGACACGAACAATACAATTTCTAAGAAAACTTCACAGTATAACAATAACCGGTGTCGCGTCGCGCGACAAGTCGCGCTGGTCTGCACAAGCCTTTATTTTGTTTACTAGCCCTATTAGAAATTATGGGATTTGCTTTATTAAAAAGCGAATTATAGGACGCAGCGCCTATTATAACAATTCTGAATAATTCAGTTTGTTTGAAGCAGCTTTATTTATTAGTTTATTATCATTTTCGATTTGTGTTTTCGATGTTGAAAATGATATATAATATAATTTGTCATTTTGAAGATTCGTTTTAAAAAGTATAGCACCATTTAAAAAACATAATGAATGTTTCAAGATGATCAAAGATAATCTATCTACTATAAAAAAATATGTAAACGAACGTATTTTATATTCGCCAGGTGTGCTTACAATCGAAATTAAAACAATAAATATATACCAAATCCGCACCAATCATAACCGTTCGTTTTATGACAATTGTAAATCGATTTCAAGTTCAACGACTTTAGTATTTAAGTACCTAATAAAAATGACACGATATATTTTGATAAAGATAAAAAAGTCATTAGAATATGGCGTAAAATAGTCGCTTTTTAATAGATAAAGTTGGGAGATAAACCTTTAAGATCACAATAGTAAAATACTATAAACATGATGAGGAAAATGTGAAGAGGTTATAAATTAGAAAGAACATCATTGTTAGCAGGTGAAATGATGTCATTTTGTGAATTCGCATCTTGACTTTGTATTGTAAAATGCGTTATTAGAAGAATATGGTAATGTTTTTGAAGTGTGTTATAAGATTTTGATTTTTTTTTAACACTTCGTAGAACATTAGATTGGTGTTTTGCAACGCTTAGCGCTATCCGTGAAATTGGTGTCCTTTCTAAAGACTTGATTCATTACGTCAGCTTTTATTTTCAGAACATCAAAGAAATGTTACAGGTAGATAGCCTACTTGAATATCTTTAGAAAAATTTAAAAATCATATCCATTTTTATCGTAATTTTAGTAAAATGCAATTAAAAATATATTACGTTTTATATCTATCTGCTGCAAAGAAAAAAGGGTAACCGAACCCATTGAACCGCGTTCAACATAACAAACCGGGACTAAAATATGTACAAACAGGAACCAGTCCCACCAACCATCTCCAACGGACATCACAATTACAATAAATCGTTCCTTTTTCACTGTAACAACTCTATCAACTCTGAAACAACTTTTTTTCAACAACATAGACACAGCCATTAAAAACTAAATATGACATAATCTGTCACAATTGATTTATGACTTATCTGAGCCGCATATGATCGAACCTCAGTAATTAGCGTCAACAAAACGTATACGGGCTGAGCCGCAGGCAATATTTACATGAAACATTACAATAAATCACTCGATTCACTTTCCTAAATTGATATTGTAATCCGTTCGCTTCGTTTTGTTTTTGTTTCTTATTGAATAAATGAAGACGTTGCTGTGATGCCGGTTCGTTAAATTGCTATCTCCTGACTCTGTGCTCCGGTGGAGTAGACTTTCGTTGTACATTTTTACGATGTGAATTACAATAGAGATGTTACATTCAATTTTGCTGAAGTTACGGTTTTTTTTTTTTTTTTAAACAAAGCTTGTAATTGGTTCAGCTATTCTTCTTCGTGTCGATGGTAGTTAGCAATATTGTACCTATCGGAGCAGGGCGCCGATTGGAGCTGGAATCTTCACCATTGAACATTTTACTGGGCGTAGATGTGTTGCGGGCGAAAAGAAAAAGTCTGAAGTTGATTATTGATTTTTAGATTATATTTGAACTTGACAATATTTACAAAACGAAACGTTGGACAGTTCCTAGGCACTTTTTATCCGTACGATGTCCGATGGTCAAGGAATGGTGCATTAAGCCACCGCAGCGCCCCTCGTCGACTCGAACGAACGTCGGCTAGACTCTGTCGAAGCGCGCCAACTTCACACTTGCATTTCGTTATCAATTGACATCCCGTACCCATGACCTATATTTAGGAGGAGCTCGTGGCTAAGTAACAACAGCCGCATTGGTCGATCCATCAGTTTAAGCTACGCTTGCCGGGGTTGGTCAGTGGATGGGTGACCATCTTTACAAACCGAGAGTCCTCCATGCCTCGGAAAGCACGTTAAGCCGTTGGTCCCGGCTGTCATTCGTGGATCTTTGACAGTCGTTACGAGTCATCAGAAGCCCGAAAGTCTGACACCAGTCTTACCAAGGGGTATCGTATTACCCAGTTACTGGGTTGTGGAGGTCAGATAGGCAGTCGCTCCATGTAAAATACTGGTATTCAGCTGTATCCGGTTAGACTGGAAGCCGACCCCAACATAGTTGGGAAAAGGCTAGGCATGATTGACCCATGTCCTATATTATATTGAAATAAATACCTAAGAACTTCTTCTGAAACAGATATTTTTCAGCCACATAGTATTAAGAGGAAAAATATCTCATCAGACTAAAAATTAGATATTTGTTCAAATATTTGTTTTGTTTTGTGAGGAAAAATAACATGAATAAAACAACCAACTGAATGTGTTCACATTTTTCATTTCCGTGGAAAACGGTAACTTAACTAGTATTTTAACTAACTCATACAATTTACAAACGTTCGTCTCCACCCCATTCCTAGTCCCACTTATCGCACACTCCGATACAAAATGGAGAATCACGATGTACAGAAGCTCTGAGTTATGTCCCCATCCTGCAGTGATATGTTCATTTCAACAATAAATATTGGTGGCCAATTAAACGCGAGGGGGCTACCGTCCGCGCAGGCGTCGCGACGCGCCATGATGTGCTGATCTTATCAGCCGATAGATGGCGTTAATCATAATAACGGAGGATAGGCGGTTAAGGCGTAAGTGGCGTAAGAAATTGAGTATGTAAATTGTGACGTCTCATGTGTAATGTGTGTACTGTATAGGTACGTTCTTCTTGTTTATTTAAATCAAGTCGTTTAAAGAGCGTTTTTGTTCGATCAATGATGTCTAGAGCCAGATGAAATAGATCCATGTGAAAGATTGTTAAGGCCCAATTTACAATTATGATATTGTCATTGATTATCGCCAAAAATCAAGTGGTATCATCGCCTCCAACATATAATTTAAATGCAGTTTCAACTTGTGCAGCTGAAACTTAATACAAACGTTTCGAAAACAAATGTATTTCCTTTAAAAAATAAACCAAGAAAGCTCATTTAAAATCCTCCATTACTTCTTATACGCAACAAAGTAACGTATACATCTAACAGACATTCACAAATGTGAGAAACTCATCTGCATCTGCAACCCGCATGTCGCTCGATTAAATTGTTTTACTGAATCGATTAAGCTCTCGATCTCATATCGATTCTAGACCGATTATTTTTTGTTTCGTTCAACGTTTCATGTACGCCGCCGTCTGATGTCTTTATTAAATGGCTTGAAGTATTATAAATGGTGGCTGCAATACTTTTGTGTAACATGTACTGCTACTGTTTGAGTTTATAAATGTATGTTGCTATGGCTTGTTTCAACGTAATGAGGTGTTTTATCGATATTAATGTGCAGTTTGCTTCGGAGCGGTTGTTTAATGAAGTTATTGCTTGAGCTTCTTCTACAGTTTTTTTGTGAATATATAAACAATTTATTTTACTTTAAATCGATTCTTCGACAGTTTCCAATATCTACTGGAAATTGGACAACACGAAAGTCTGATTTATAGTTCTTATTTTAATGATTGATTCTTCAGTTATCAGCATCTCACAAAGAGATAACAATATAATACCATTTTGGGGTTATTTTTATAATTTTGAGTTAATCGTTCAACGTTTGGGGCAAAAAGCCATAAAAAATAAATATCTGTTCAAGTTCCTATCCTAGCCCTTACGTAATCTATTTTAGGCAGCCATCATCGTCACTTCTGTCATCTTTAAGAGCTGTAGGTACCACGTTTCATAGTCGAGACCCAGCCGTCGAGCAGCCTACCTCTTTCTACTTGGTGCATTATCTATCTGCCCCAGGGCTCGACGGTCGGCTAAACAGTTTAGTACTGTCAATAGCGCTACCAGAATGCTACCACGGCGTAACTACTTAGGATGTGCGCTAGTACGTAGTATTATATTATCTGTGGCGCTAGGCAGTATGGCGTACGCTACCGTCGTAATGTTCTTAGTTATAAAGGTGCCTATTGATTTATTAGACTTAGCTATTAAAGGTAACAGAAGATTTTGTGTGAAACTTGTTTTATTTTCAGTTGAAATTTTATATTTCTTTTTTCAATTTAGAATAATAGATTATAACAAAGGGCATTTATATACGTTTTTGTAGTATTTTTGGTAATCATTAGGCAAATGGGTACTTAAACGAGTATAATTATATTTTTCACAGCCAATTTGACCACGATTAAATCATACAGGGTGTCAGGGACATCGACGCCAAGCCGGTTACCATGGATTCAGTACATGATTCTGAAATCCCCTGCGTTTTCAACGCAGGTGCGTTCAGAATCATGTACTGAATCACCAAGCTATGCGTCAAACGTTTCACATACAACCGTTCGTTTTAGTATTGGTTAAGGATGTATTCGTTAACCGATTAATTACTAAGGTCTATTATTAACCTTGTTTCTTTAAATAAAGTTGATTTTAGACTCACTAGTACTGTTAAAAAATATGAAGTTGTAGCCTAAACTGAACCTTATGTGTAGGCATTACAGTTGTTTTTCCAAAAACTCGTGTTTGTTTATATATTTGGCAAATAAATTACGAACGCAGATTAGGTAATCGATTTAAATTAGATAGCGAAACTCCGCAGACGTGATTATGTATCCGATATCTAAACACGACAAAATAAAAATGATTTGATGAAGGTTTTTTTTGGGGTCAACGACCTCTGGTAGTTTTGTTACACATCACGTCCGTGAAGTTTAGACAAAAAAAAAACGTTTTTTTTTAACTGACATTTTAACTACACTGCGTTTGCTGTTTGATGACCCCAAAAATCTTCAAATTAAATTATTTTTGCTTTAAGACTCCTGCAGACAGGTGCAACGCGACAGTGCGACGTGACAGCGTAACGCGACCCCCGTGGACCAATTTCTATTAAAACTTCACAGTTTTCTACTGGTGTCGCGTCGCGACTGTCTGCGGGAGACTTTATCATGTTCAGATATCGATATCAATACCAATCACGTCTGTGGAGTTTCGCTAGCTGATTTGACTTGACCCTGTATACCTAAAGGATTATCGAAGACATTCCTTACTGCAATCTGTCACACGTGTAAAACTAGTATAACGTTAACCAGACCGTCATCACCACCCATCCTCTTCAATCAAATACGCTTGTGGCTACAGGAGTTCACCCACACACAAGCGGAAAACTGGTGAACCTCGACACCGGGATGCAGGCAGTCTAAGGAAGCTATACTATCCTTGGACAGTAGGCTAACTAGGCGCTTATTACGCCTGGACAGGAACGGCCTGCGCCTGATGACAGGGACCATCACGGGACACTACTCGCTAAACAAACACTGCCACACAATAGGCATAACAGACAGACTCTGTGCAGGGCGTGCATGGAGGCTGAGGAAACCATCGCGCATGTACTCTTTGAATGCACAGGCGTCAACCAGATTAGAAAATAAACCCCCGGTTCACCCAGATCTTTCACAGATGTTCTGCACAGACCAGGAGATTTAATTAACTTCTGGAGGGAGGTGGGCTAGCTGAGATAACCACCGACAGCCGCCATGCCCCACGCACGATGGTACACCTGAGGGACTAAGTGCGGAAACCAAACCCCATAACATAGAACATAGGAGCAAATCGATATCCCGGATACAAAATTAACAAAAGATCAAAAAGAATATTTGAACACCATAAAGAACAATGACTAATCCCTAAAGATATGCGATAAGTCAATCTATTTCAACGAATTACATGATTCACAATGTTATAACAAATCTTTTGCTATAACTTATGTTTGAATTAAAATAATGTATTTCCCTAATATTGTATAAATTACATTGGTTCTGTTGTAATACCGTGTCAATACGTCTTGGCTCTCATATAAATAGAAATAAAACTAATAGTACATGTGTTCGAATTTGACAAATTGATTGTAGTCGGTTGAATTCGTTGTTGGGACCTTCGTTGGGGCCAATGGTTGGTTGGTAAGAGGATTAGCTCTTAAATCGATGGTCCCAAAAAATTGGATTTGTTCGGAGGATTTTATTATCTTGAAAATTATATTTTAGTTAAATCTCCAATAATTGTTAATAACGAGTTTTTTTAATAAATAGATGTGATAAATAAATACTATTTTAATGAAAACCTATTTATTATTACATCAAATTTATTTTATTCACAACTACCATTAATGTAACTTTGAATTATATTGTTTTTTGCACAAAACAAAGTCAATAAAACGAACCCGGACACAGATTCGAGAAAAAAAAATCGTAACTTCATCTCAACAAACATTGGCCCCAACGTTTGCCCCACAAGACCCCAACACAAATGGTAAGCGGATAAACAAATTATAAAATGTTAATAGAATCGAACCTTTGACTCGACGCTACAATACGTCATTGTCAGTCGGAGCGGGGAGATTAAAGTTTAGTAGACAGTGGGAAAGTTCAACCGACTGCCGGTCTGAGAGGTTATGTGTTATAGAAGGCGATTGGGGAAGATGGTTTCGTGACCGCGAATTTTGATGTAGACGATTTCGGTGAAACGTTTGACTGACAACTGACAAGTGTACCTAGGAAACTGATGTTTTTATGATGTGCTTAGAATTACTGAATCCTTTTAAAAATAACTAGGGAACCGGTCCTGCTTCGCACGGTTTTTACGACTTGACAAAACATCGAGATTTCTTAGTTATTTACGTAACTTTAATATTAACTTATTATACACATAAACCTTCCGGAGGAGCTCGTGGCTAAGTAACAACAGCCGCACTGGTCGATCCACCAGGTTAAGCTACGCTTGCCGGGGTTGGTCAGTGGATGGGTGACCATCTTAACATACCGAGAATCCTCCGTGGCTCGAAGAGCACGTTAAGCCGTTGGTCCCGGCTGTCATTCGTGGATCTTTGACAGTTGTTACGGGTTGTCAGAATCCCGAAAGTCTGACACCAGTCTTACCAAGGGGTATCGTATTACCCAGTTACTGGGTTGTGGAGGTCAGATAGGCAGTCGCTCCATGTAAAATACTGGTATTCAGCTGCATCCGGTTAGACTGGAAGCTGACCCCAACATAGTTGGGAAAAGGCTAGGCAGATTGATACACATAAACCTTCCGGAATAAATTCTCTAAACGATGGTGAAAATGTCATCAAAATCTGTTGCGCGGTTTAAGAGAACAATGCGGACTTACAGACATAACACGGAAATCGACTTTGTTTTATAATATGTATAGATAACACCAGTCTATTATTTTCTGACTGCAGGGCAAAGGGCTCTTCTCATACAGAGAAGGCACGAGCATTGATCACCACGCTTGCTCAAGACGGGTTGGTGATTTCAGACTTATATTGACTGTAGTCCAGGTATCCTCAATATGTTTTCCGTTCAGCGATGCCAGTAATGTCCAAGATAAACTTAGAAAGTACATATAAATTGCAAAACCTGCCAAGTGCGTACCGGACCACGCACAATGAAGAAGTTCCGTAGTTGGGATGAATTTATCCCAAGAATAAAACAAACTTAACTTAGTAGTTGAGAAACATGTTCTCCCAAACATCGATATACGTCACGGTCAATGTTCCAATTGCAAATGTAGGTTTGAAATCGCAAAAAAAAAATGTGATAAAACTATAATGTATAAATTTTCGGACCAGCGGAGTTGAGCGTGACGTGCAATATTCGTCCAATCACAGACGAGATGAGCGACGCGATAAGGATTTCAACCATTGTGATTGGTCGATTCTTGCAGGTCTCCGCTCAACTTCGCTCGTCTCCGCTTCAGTGGAAACGCACCCTTTGTGAATCTTACTTTATGTGTAAAAGACTAGAATCTTTTGGCGTGTGGCCAAAATCGGAACCAACAACGCCCCTCTGTCAATGTCATTAAAGCGCCAAAAAAAATCTTAAAGCTTTGTACATAACAACAGTGTTAAAATATGACTATGAAGACTGAAAATATTTTTACAATGCATTTGCTCGAAAAGAGCCTTTTCCAAACAGTAAATTAGTGCAGAAAGTGTCACTTTTTTTCACTAGTGATTTTTACTTTTCTGTTTTGAGTTTTATTATTTGAGAAAAGTTTTACAAATCAGATGATGATGATAACGATGACGATGGAGAAGGCGATGGCGATGGCGATGACGATGGCGATGACGATATCGATGACGATGGCGATGACGATGGCAATGGCGGAGTCAAAGTCAAATTCAAAGTCGAAGTCGAAGTCGAAGTCGAAGTCGAGGTCGAGTCGAAGTCGAGTCGAAGTCGAAGTCGAAGTCGAGGTCGAGTCGAAGTCGAGTCGAAGTCGAAGTCGAAGTCGAGGTCGAATCGAAGTCGAAGTTGAAGTCGAAGTCAAAGTCATGATTGTTGTTTTTATCATTTATATATCATAGGCGACTACCGTCAGGCTCGCTCGTTTTTTTTTTCCTCTCACAATGCATAGTAAAACGTTGTATGATACACGTGCGTAAGATGATTTTCTCGACCTATACACTCGCTCGCTTCGCTCACTCGTGAATAAAAATGCCACTCGTCGGAAATCACCTACCTTCCGCACTTGTAGCATAAATAACTATTTAAGAATCCAAGATGCATTAGAAATTAACGCTTCAATAATATTCGCCTTATTTATTTTGTAGTTTTGAGGTGGTGCCCAATGTACGTCAATCATTATTTTTCTATTAACGCGGCTTATCGTTCCCACATTAAAGTGAGACATCACTTAACCGACGGATAACCGTTTCCAAAATCACGTGACCTCGTGCTTGCGCTGACAGCTGGAGCGAAATGTTCGTGACTATTAAACATTGTATGTGTCAGGTGAAACGATTAGCACAATGCAAGTAGTGTTATCACGTTGGGTCACATAAAACATTGATCAGGCAGGGCCCATAGTCCTTCCATAGTGCTGGGTAGCCAGTCCGATTTAGCCACCCAAACCCATAGTCCAATATCTTTGTTTCCATAACCTGTCCTACACCAACCGGGGGTTGTCCGTGGGTACACTTGCACAGTACGTACAGGGATAATCTTCGGTTGGTGCCTCATTTAATGAAAACCGACTTACAGGACTCTGCGAGTTGGCTTCAGCACCCCCGCAAGCCCCACAGTCCAATTTCAGAGTCGTAAAATTTTTATTTATCATAATTATGACTTTTAATTAATCTTTCAAGTGAACTTACGTGATAAGTTTACAAAGACGTGATCACTGTGGACCCTGCCGGCCACAGCAGAGTCGGCGAGAGGAAGAGGGCTTCAATTTTACACCTTCATCATCATCATCATTTCAGCCAAAAGACGTCCACTGCTGAACATAGACCTCCCCCAAGCACTGCCACTTCGACCGGTTCTGTACTTCCCGCGTCCAGCGGATTCCTGCGGCCTTCACAAGGTCATCGGTCCATCTTGTGAGACGCCTTCCAACGCTTGGTCGTCAACAACTTACTTGTTATTTATTATATACCAACTTAGATAAATGAGTTAAGTAATTATTTTATAAAATATTTCATATTTCTGAGCAGCTTTACTTGAATCAACCAAACTAAAATGAACTTCGGTGAGAGTTTACGAAGCTTTTACTTGATAGTTCCAAGCTAGCTAGCTAGGATGTCATTACAATGAAAATGACTTAAATGGAGTAATGTTCGACTGGTTGAGTGGTGATTTCAGCTAATTTCTAAAATTTACTGAGGGCTTTTACGATATGTATAAAAATATAATATTTTATTTCGTTCCAAGCGCAGTGACTAAGTAGTATTAATATGTAATATTTTCACCAGTACAAATATGTTTATTGTAGATGTAGCTTTTTTCACAATAGTAATGAGCTCCTTATTTAGCTGTTTATCATAAGTAAATAAATATGCCTAGAAGAATGATACGACTGCCTTCAATATCGAGGTCAGCCGTCCAATGAGACTATACGACAATTATCCGGAAAAGCACGTTCCACCCAACTTTGGTAAAACAGTTCACACAGTAATTGATACAATACCGATATATAATAGCGGTGTCTATACATAAGGTGCGTTATCAAACTGCATATTAATGCAGCTTCCGAACGTTCCCATGGCTGGTCATATCTCAGCGGTAAAATTATAAACTTTATTGCAGCGGTCTGGGAAATTGTTGACTAGTGATGGGCAGATTCGAATTGTAAGAGCATAGTTTGTAGTTTGTTGTAATTAAATGGGGTTTTTAAGTTAATTATGCATGTTAAGTGTGGATGGGCTTGAGAAGATGTCGTTTAATTCATAATTACGAGTATTAGATTTCCTCAGACTATGACAGGAATGAGTACAATTTTTTTATAATGAGCAATTTATTCAGCATTGAACTTTTTCTTCGTTTCGATGATTCTAATAATCTTATTCCTTGGGTACTTAACTTGAAAGTTAGCACAAAAAGTACTAGGCTTGCATGAATTCAAGATAGTATTCAATCATTATGTTTTATTTTATTTTATTTATTTGGGAAAATAAAAGGTTACACATTACAATATTACAAAATAATTGTGAGCAAATGTATTACCCACGACATTTTCCACATAATATTAAAACAGGATATTAAAAATTATTACGATGTGCGATTACATCATAATTGTATGCATAATGTGGTTAATGATAAATCTAAACAGGCATGCAAAAATAATAAAAGAATAAAAATACAGTCTATAACTTAAACATTATGGAGTTAAATCTATGATTGTTTTGCGAACAAGGCATCGATTTTTTTTATGTTATGCTACTAATAGGATTTGGATGAGGCAGACAGACAGTTTGTAACCTGGATTAACACATAGGATACTGTTTATCCCGATAGTATGTTTCTATGGGATAATTTCTGACTTCCACGCGGGAAAAAGCTAGTTTTACTAAAAATAGCTACAAAGAATAGCGTTAAAGGCGTTCGAAAAGGGTTGACTATGGTGTCTGAGCGACTCGTTTACACGACGAAATTGTGCCTAAATAAACCTATTTATTATTTTTACATTACAGTTTAAAGATTTATATAAGGCCCTATCTATAATCACCTCCTTATCTAACTTAACGTTGGCGACGCGACGACGTCGAAGTAACATTAAAATCGACTAACAACATCAATCGATTACTTTCCTCTGTCCCAACACTATTACAAATGGTGCCGAACGTCCGTTCATGATTAATACCGTAATTAGTCTGTTTGTATGCTACCTACAGATAATTTAATACGTAAGATTCTGATTAGTTACGGTGCATACCAAATTTCACAATTAAGAATCATTTGTGGCTCGAATTAATGATGGCAACTTTTTATATAGCGTGATTGAATAGCGTTTTGTTTAATTGCTTTACATACATTATTGGAAAACATGAGTGGATTTTGGTGACAGAGAGTAAACTACATCCAATCGTGTGGCGATTGGTACTCTGACGTTAGGCACAGCTATGATGTGATGTTGTTAAACTGATCCAATTACTTATTCGATGTGTCCAATCGCTGAGCTAGTTTGACCACTGTCTGAGCTGATTTCTTCACTAACTGGGATTAAACAGAAAGAAGAAAACATGTTTTTTTGTCACGATAACACAGTGCATAATTATAAAAAAGACAAGTTAGCTTGAATATTAGTTATGTCCACTCGCTGAGCTGATTCGTCCTGCGCCCGCCACAGAGCTACTACCTTTGTCTACCGGCTGAGCCAAACTTGGGGTGTAGTTGAGTTCTTCTCGCAGAGCAATTGTATGAAGCTTGGTCTCTGTGGGATATCTACTCAATGTCACCACATGAATTCTTGGTAGGTAAATTATGGTACAGGGAAATGGGATAATCACCACTCTTAGCAGTTGGATTACTGATGTTATCTGTGAAATACTACTCATTATCTTTTAGGAAAACCTGCTTGTGTTGATGTACCAACATTTATTCTCTACTAAAATGATAAGAATCAAAATAGACAATGCTAAAGTTTCAATAACTTTAGCATTGTCTATTTTGATTCTTATCATTCATTTGAGTAATATCTACTTCTAGAACAAAATGCTATTCGCGGCCCCGGCACACAGGCAACGGAAGGAACACGGGTGGGTTTTTTGATTTCCCATCCTCAAAAGAAAAAGGCTATATCATGGCGCTATCCTAATCCCAACCTACAATATTATAAATGCGAAATTGAATTTGTTTGTTACGCTTTCACGCTAAAACGGCTGCACAGATTTGGATAAAATTTTAGACATGGGTTGACCATGACCTGGATTAGGCCATAGGATATTTTTTATCTCGATATACCCTCGGAAACGAGACTTATGTGGGTGCAAATCAGGTTACTGTTTATTTTTATTCTGGGGGTGCAATAGTCTTGGTTCATAGCAGTTCGCTTATGAAAATCTCAACCTCATCACAAATTCATTAAGCACATAGTATTGTTCCCTGAGCAAAGTATGCAAAATATTGCAAAACCATATTTAACCTTTAGTAAAACATAAAAATCATCTCACAATACACGAGGTAGGTACAAGATAATACATTTATAATACGAGGCCTGCGTTGCGATTATTCGCGCCTCCGTCCTGTGGTGGAGTGCCGCCGGCTAGCCGCCACTCTTTATAATTTGATCACATTTGTACCGCGGACAATGCGCGCCCAAAGCTAAGAGACGACAGTTGGATAGAGGTGGCGTGGAGTCGATGTAGTTGTTAACATATTTTTTTCTCAGAAAAAGGCAGTTCTTCGGATTTAATTAATATTTTACATAAGCTCCAAGTTGAAGAAAATCGTAATTAACGATCTATCTATAAATCAATTAATTATTAAGGAAAATGTGCTAGTATTATAATGGTTGGATAAGTAGAGTGTAGAGTAGACTGTTCAGATTGTGTACGAAATCTTATTTATTAGGTTATATTAGGACCTTTTTTTTTAACCTTCTTTATCCAACTGCTTGGCAAAGGTCTCCCCCATACTTTTCCACTTTTACCTATGGTATGCCTTCTCCGGTCAATCGGTCAGGAACGAGTCCAAATCATCACGCCAGCAATTTTTAGGCCTACCCAAATAAAATGAACTACAATTCAATAGTGATGCAAGATAATAAATAGGTTTCTATAAATATAATAATTATAGGATTCAAGTAATTCAAAACTAAAATAAAAAATATCGCCTGTTGTACTGTGCGTATTATTTAATAGTACACTAGCCAATGCGTGCTTTCAACTGTTATCGGTTCTTAGAATATTCACACACTTAAAAAAATTATGTATTTTAATTTTTTTAAATCAGTTTAATTACCAACGAATCAACTACAAACCGACCAAAAACTATACCATATCATACTTACTAAACGCTCAAAGAAAACAACTGTCCTCTCCACTCCTTTCCCTGTCCATTCCAACATTTCACGGAGGCAACTCCTTCAGAGGAGGTAGCCCGGGGCCTGCACAATAGCCGCTACTTTTTCCCCGGCCATAATCAACATTTGTATTCAAGTCATACACGCTGACCAAGCCCAGCTTCCACCAAGATATTGCTGAGTACATTATACAGATAATCTTTGGAAATTTTCGGGTTTGCTCGCTTGCACGGTACCAAAAACAAATGTGTTTTTAGCCTTTTAGGGTTGTTGTAATGACTTAATAAGGGATCAATTTGAGACAGGAGTTGTTGTTGTCTTTGTTTTAAAAGATTATTTAATTTTGAGTGGCCTGTTATGTTATGTTACACTTAGGGAAATAGGCATATTATAATTTCTTATTTGTAATTGTGATGGTATATATAATAGTCGGGCGCACGTAACTTGGGAAGAATCGTAGATGCACAGAGTTGTGTTCGCTTGTTTTTCTTAACAGACATGTTCAAAAATAAATTATGGCAATAACCATAGAATCGTGTCGTGAATGTGTCGTGATGGCCCAGTGGTTAAGGCCTCGCCTCTTATGCACGAGGTTGTGGGGTCAAATCCGGGCAAGTACCAATGTAACTTTAACAAACCATATGTTGAGTCCTGTCTACGGTATGGATTATTATGTGGGGAAATAGTACTGACCACAATAGAGCATTTGTCGCCCAAAAGAAATGTTTACGAACTATATACGAGATTCCATCTGACGAATCATGTCAGCCAATATTTAAAGAGCTTGGTTTGCTGCCGTTACCTTCATTATATATATATGAAGCATGCATGTTTGTTCGAAAACACAAAGAACTATTTAAAAAAGCAGAGGAAATAAGCTCTCGAAGTCGGCGTGACCAATACAGACTTGTGCTGGATGTGCTGCCTAGATCAGCGAAATATAATAAAAACTCTCTGGCTATGTGTGTACGTCTATATAATAAATTACCAAATATGTTTAAAACATTAAATTTTAATTTATTTAAAATTCAATTATTTAAGTGGCTCAATAATAATAATTTCTATAGCATTAATGATTTTTTATATGAATTCCAATGTACTTAATATTTTTCAATTTCATAATGTATTTTAATAAGTAAGTTTGCATGCTTTAGTTTTAAGCAAAACATGTTCGATCTATATTTTTGTAATAACACCTTGTATACCATGTTTTATGCAAATAAAAAATATCTTATCTTATCTTATGTACTTTCTGAGTTTATCTTGAACATTACTGACATCAGTGAGGGAAAACATCGTGAGGAAACCTGGACTTACATATAAAATGCTTTGTCCTGAATGACTGACTGACGGATAAACGCACAGCCTAAACCGCTGATCGTAGAGACCTGAAACTTGGAGGGTGTGTTCTTTGCATGACGTAGGCATCCGATAAGAAAGTTTTTTTCCGAAATTCTACCCCTAAGGGGGTGAAAAAGGGGGGCAAAGTTTGTATGTGACAACGTGATTCCTTAGTCCAATCTACTTCAAATTTTGCATAAACATTTTTTAACTGAATTGATGGAAGACGTATTTCGTATTTTATTGAAATTTATCCCCTAAAGGTTTAAATAGGGGTAGAAAGTTATTTTGGTAGTGATTTGCTTCGAAGTTGATATCAATACTCTTTAGTGCTTTTGATTTAAATTATATTTTATTTTGACACATGTATGATAACTCAATAAGATTATATTCAAACAAGGTTGAACTCACATAATAGCTTGGTGCAATGATGTAAATACTCTTTAAAATTAGAATGTCTTGAAAGTCACCGTACTATTTTAGCTTTAGGCTGCCTGTCTACTGGAGTGGAGACGAGAGGAAAGGAGCGGAGATGTGCCAATTTTAACGAATAAAATCTAAGCTCTGGACCGGAGTTTAGATTCAATTGGTTAATATTAGCGCATCACCGCTCCTCTCCTCTGTTCTCCGCTCTAGTGGACAGTCATCCTCACAGAGGTCTGTATTTATTTCTAGGATTCCCCTAACACCATAAAATTACCCCTTCGAATTCAAGAGAGTGCTAGAGACGAGCTACAAAGCTCAAGGTCATACTCTTAAGTTAGCGGGAGTAGACTTGAGAGAAAGCTGCTTCTCCCACGGCAAGTTGTATGTGGCATGCTCCAGAGTAAGCGCACAGAGTAGCCTGGTGATACTAGCGCCCGAAGAAAAACAAAAAATATTGTTTTTTATATGTTATAACAAAATTAATAACGTAAAAAACTAATAAAAAATCCGATTAGAACCATTTTCGACTTCTGCGCGGACGAAGTCGCGAGCAAAAGCTAGTAGTTAATATAAGTCTGAAATTGCCAACCCGTCTTGAGCAAGCGTGGTGATCAATGCTTGTGACTTCTCTGTATGAGAAGAGCCCTTTGCCCTGCAGTGGGACAGTAACAGGCTGGTATTATTATTATTATTATCTAACTATAGAATAATGACATGCAAAAAAGCGTAATTTTTTTGTTGCACTAATTTAGGTGCCTGTACTGTCTGACTGTGCCTACAATAAAGAGTTATCTACCTGTGTATCGACCAAGTTTGCCTAATAGTTTAACTTAAACTTATTCGGAGGTGGTAAATAGGTAATGAGTATGCTGATTTTCTTAAAGGGAGTTAAACTGTTTTTAAGAACTTTTGCCTAATAATATTCTCATCTTAGAGGAGGTCCATGATCATATTCATACTTACACTTCAACAATCTTATACTCTAATACCTAATTCCACGATTAATAGATTACATTATTCAAACAAACTTAAAGATAAGATTACAACACTATTTTCTCATCGGTAACATCAAATTAATTCTGATTATGATACTAACATTATTCATTACAACATAATAGTAAATATGTCTCTCAAACTTTGAAAGAATCGGTAATAAATATCTACTTATATGGCGACAGTATATACTGTGAACCAAAGGCCGACCTATAAAAGATATTATAATAAGGTTTCATTATGAGAGTCCTCATAATATTAATACTCTGATATGGCTATGCTGTTGGAATATCAAGAAAACGGTATTTTGATGAAACGTCTCATCATAATCATCATTTCAGCCGAATGATGTACACTGCCGGACATAGGCCGCCCCCAAATATCGCCACTTCGACCTTTTCTGTGCTTCTCGCATCTAGTGGATTCCTGTGGCCTGAATCAGGTCATCATTCGGTCCACCTTGTGGAAGGCCTTCCAAGGCTACGTGTTCCGGAACGCGGTCGCCACTCCAGAACCTTTCGGTCCCATCGGCCATCCGTTCTGCAAGCAATGTGCACAGGCCCTGCCACTTAAGTTTGGCGATTCCTCGGGCTATCTCGGTTGCCTTGGTTCTCCTACAGATCCCTGATCATGCGGATGAAACGTCTACAAAACATAATTCAAATTGATAAATATTTGTTGTGTATTTTGGCTGTATGTCATGGCAATTAACAGATGTTAAAACACACGATGTGATACATTGTCCAATTAGTTTCTGAATACTCGTGATTGATAATGCAGAGACATGCACCATTCTAAATTCTCATACAATTGTTTATTCATTCTGTGTCGAAATTCGCATCTGACTTACAATTAAAACTGTAGATCGGGGGACCTTCTTTTGATCAGAAAAGCTCGTTGTGAAAGGGTTTTAATTGTCTAGTAAAGTCTCAGTCCAAATAAAAATCCAAGACCGAGCGCTGCAAACAATACAGTGAAGCATGCCAAAACTACACCGCCGCTCTGTGCATACACGCTCACAGGCATACATTTACATCCTTTTACAATGATACTACAATCAAACTACACCACACAAAGTGCACACAGGTGTACGAAACCGGTTTCACTTCACTGTTGACGGAGATCCGTGAGGCACACACTACTCGTATTATTGTTAAAATATTATTTTCACTTTTTTTATTTTGTATTTTGCGTTTCACGAACTGTGTCCAAATAAACATTATTCTTTCTTTCTTTCTTTTCTTTCTCTGTTTTGGTTTTTTATTTGGTCTGAGAGTAAAGTATCACAGTTCTGTTACCTCCTGTTTGGTTCGAAGAATAATCGGCCTATAAAGTTCCCACTCCTGGGACCCAGGCATCCTCTGTAAAAGGGAGTGGGCTGTAATCCACCACGCGGGCCCAGTGCGGGTTGGTGGATGTCCCATGTCTAGAATTTTTGGATCTAGGACATGCAGGTTTCCTCACTATGTTTTCTTTCACCGTTTTGAGAGCAGTGGTAATGAAATAATTTACACAATTAAAGCGCCTGTCTGCCCAGAAAGAGATGGTGGGGTGAGCTGGACTCCTTCTTAAAGGATATTCCGCAATCGCAGTAGACCGGGAAAAGCGGAAAGAGGGAAGTGAGGACTTTGCCCTGCAGTGCGACAAAACAGACTTATAATAATAATAAAGCGCCTGTCAGGGTTCGAACCTATCGGCGGCGGCGATCTCTCGCGTCCGGCCCTGGTTCAGGCCATGGTTCGGAGCGAGAGTGCATGGGAGGCCGTCACTTCCTTCTGCGAAGCAGTAATGCTCGCGAAGGAGGAGGCGGAACGCGTGACGGAGAGGCAAGATCCGCGCCCTCGCGCCCCTAGTCGCCGCAGGAGACGCCCTGGGCGTCGGGAGTCGCAAACTGACTTCCGGCCGCCGAGGGTGCGGGCTTGCGGACGTTGAGCGATGGGTAGCTCGCCGTCCGATAAGGACCAGGCCCGGGTCGACGGCGCGTTGTGTTCCACGCGCGCCACAAAGAGATGTCAGCACCAAGTGACGGGGTCCGCTAGGGCCAATGCCTGCCAGAGTTGCGAGTTTGTCGGAAAGGGATATCGCAGCCACAGCACATAGGCAACGGAAAGAAGTCAGACACGCCCTCCCGCTCCACCCAGAGTGGGAGAAGTTATTTGATAATTTCCCAACCAAAAAAAAAGGGTTTGAACCTACGATTAAGTAGCGGTCGTTACCACTGGGGCCACACTACTTTCTCAGTTCTTGGTTTGAAGGGTCCTGGTGAAATTGTACAAAAGAAGACATTTAAACTTTGACGCAATCACAAAAAATGATTATTTTAAAACAAAAACGATGTCCCATAATTTGGCCATAATCGAAAAATCCCTATTTAAAAACTTAGCTGTATCATTCTACATTAAGTTATGATATTGTTTTATAATTGCAATTTATATCTCAAATAGCGTAATAGGTAGTAAACTTAATGTTACGTACATAATTATTATTAGTCAGTCGAGGTTTTTCATTTCTCTATGTAAATCTTCTAATTTAGAAAGTGAATTGATAACTAAGTAGTGACATATAATGTCTGACTAGTGTTGGCCATACTAAAATACTATTAATTTTTTAAACATGCACGAAATTTGCATTTTAAATTATTGATAATTCCTCTCTCTCAATCTCTTGAGCTGAACTCAACGGAAAAACAGAGATTTTTAATTTTCGAGAGGTCGCCATGTCACTCGTTACTTTTAAAATAGAAGTGTCTGTTTGTAATGTCAAAATAACAGCTTTTTACTAAATGCATTGAAAAGTTTAAATACGGTTCCTACACATTTTTTTTTTTTTTTCAGTCTTTCTGTCTTTAATCTCCGAAACGGCTGGACCGATTTTGACGGGACTTTTACTGACAGATAGCTGATGCTGTAAGGAGTAACTGAGGCTTTTATTTGGGGAACACGCGGGCGAAACCACGGGCAGTCCGATAGTTCTGTATCTAAACAAAATATCACAACATTAAACTCACTCACACAACTTACCTTGATCGTGGACTCGATTTTATCGCAAAAACTGAACAGTTATCGCGTAAATTTTTCACCGTGGACATTACCAAAGTAATGGCATTTTAAATTCGGCCGGCACAACCACTCATTATGTTGGAACAAAGGGCGATCATCTGAATAAATTTGCTAAATAATTGTTATTTCGTATCTGGGCCTCGGGCGATCGGACCCAAATTATTGGAGAGAATTACTACCGGTTTTGGAGCGAGACTGGTTCGAGATGAAGTTTTAAATATCGTAAAGTTAATAGATAGGGTCGATAAACAGACGGACGAAGACCGTAAAGTGTCTATTGCTGCATATAACATAAGTAGAAGAGTGAAAGGAGGAATTTGGCAGCAAACTTGAAGAGAAAAGAGAATATGAAGTTTATGGTCCCAGGGTCTCTATAAGTTCAAAATTCAAAATATTTTATTTCCCATAAACCTACAAGGGCACTTATGAAACGTCAGAAGCTAGGTGCACAGTTCCAATTGGTCGTTTCCTATGGAGAAGAGCCGGCAAGAAACTCCACGGTTACTCTTTTAAAAGTAAATGGTTTTTACAATGTTTTCAAATTACAGTGTTAAAAGGTATGAGAGGACAGTGTAGGCATATCAACAAGTTTAATTTAAAGCTCCTTTGAATTAAAGGTGCCACAAATGAAGAATATAAGTTCTTCCCCTTTTCTGCTTTCGCTGATTCGCAGTCTCCACTCTAAGATTCTACTTTTTGAGCAGCGTTTACCACCAAACCAAAGTGATATTACCAATTGTTGTGAGACCAAAATTCGAGAATACGCAGTAATAACTTATAAATTACCTATTTTCAATGTAATGGTCTCGCTCATACTCGCATGATTTAAAATACAGGTGCCACATGCCGCAACGGAATGGGCTCGCCAAATAATTACGAATAATACCAGACGATGTTTTTAAGTGTTTAAACTGTTTGCAATTTTCGACCAACATACTTTATTTTTTTACATTACTACTTTACGTTCAACAAACAGTTATTTTGACATTATCAGCAGATTGGAGATATTTTGAGTTGTTATCGACTTAACTCTGTCTCCCTGGAGCTCGTGGCTAAGTAATAACAGCGGCACGGTTCGATCCATCAGGTTAAGCTACGCTTGCCGAGGTTGGTCTGCAGATGGGTGACCATCTTTACATACCGAGACTCTTCCGTGCCTCGGAAAGCACGTTAAACCGTTGGTCCCGGCTGTCATTCGTGGATCTCTGACAGTCGTTACGGGTCGTCAAAAGCCCGAAAGTTTGACAACCACTCTTGCCAAGGGGTATCGTATTACCCAGTTACTGGATTGTGGAGGTCAGATAGGCAGTCGCTCCATGTAAAATACGGTATTCAGCTGCATCCGGTTAGACTGGAAGCCGACCCCAACATAGTTGGGAAGGGCTAGGCAGATTGATTATCGAGGTATCTCTGTTGTGAATTATGTCCAGCTATGGTTTGGACTTGCTATGGTTAAAATACGCTGACCCATGCGAAGCAGGATCGGGTCGCTAGAATCTCAGTTAATAGTGACAATCCAGCGAATAGACAGCTCACTTCACTAAGTTTTCACGTGAGATTTCTACAGAATTGATCGAATGCAGGAATGCTGGTGATCCGATCCTGTTTCGCAAAGATGCAATGTGTATGTGGCGACATGTCAAAAGATCGAGATTTCTAAGCTATATATTATTGCATCACACACATTTCAGTGGCATCACAGTGGGCCCTATCAGAATACCAGCGATACGGCATTTCTTTTTATTTTAAATGAGTGTACGACTAAACGCCGACAGACACTATGCCGACAGACTGAACACCGACAAGACTTTACTTCGACGGGACCCTTCGCCGACAGGACACTTCTCCGACAGGACTCTTCACCGACAGGGCTTATCAGCGACGCAATAATTTATCTTCGATAATCAGATACTTTGGGAATCGATTATGCTTTTCTTGTAATTATACAATTCATAAAAAATTAAGATCTTGCATTGGTTTTTAGTATAGGTACATAATGTATAGATAATCAGATACCCATAAAAATGCATAGAAAAAAACAAACAAAAATAATTTATTTAAACAATCCTCTTAGTAACAATAAAAATATCATAAAACCCTAAAGCATTCTAATAACAACTCCTTTTTAATTAAATATTACTTGTCGCTGTCGAATGTTGGCACAATAGGTGGAACACATTAGTAAAAGGAAAAAAAATATATATATTTAAAACTATAGATGGAATTAAAAAGGAACAAAAAAATTCTAAATGCTTAATAAAACCACGGAAGAAGAAAATTAATATAATCAACGAAAGGTTGATGGCACATGTAAACAACAAAAACAATTTAGATGTGATTGCATTTTTAAATGTTTTATCCTATATTATTAATTTTAAAACATAAAGTAATATTTAATTAAAAAAACTTTTTACAAAAAAAAAAACAACCGACTTCCGAAAAAAAAACACTACAAAGTGAAAAATAACTTTAATTTCGGAAGTCGGTGGCAAAAAACGAAAATTCAAAACCAAAGACACCGACTTCCGAAATTAAAGTTATTTTTCACTTTGTAGTGTTTTTTTTTCATAAGTCGGTTGTTTTATTTTATTTTTAAAGTTTTTAGTTGTGGTACCACACAAATTCGAATACCAGTACCTGCTATGTAAATAAGAGTCACAGGAAGTTATCATCATATCATCCACAGAAATACTAAGAGGGAAAAACACGTATTATTGAAGCTTACTCAAAAAACATCCCAGCAAAGTTAATCAAATTTATATGGGACCAATTCGGGAGCATACCCTTTCAAACAAAAAAAGAATTTTCAAAATCGGACAATTGACGGAGAAATCGCACATAAAAAAAAAAAAAAACATACATACGCGTCGAACATATAACCTCCTCCTTTTTGGAAGTCGGTTAAAAAGGAGTTGTTATTAGAATGATTTAGGTTTTTGTGATATTTTTATTGTTACAGAGGATTGTTTAAATAAATTATTTTTGTTTGTTTTTTTTTATGCATTTTTATGGGTTATCTAATTATCTATACATTATGTACCTATACTCGTACTAAAAACCAATGCAAGATCTTAATTTTTTATGAATTGTATAATTACAAGAAAAGCATAATCGATTTCCAAAGTAAGTATCTGATTATCGGAGATAAATTGCGTCGCTAATAAGCCCTGTCGGCGAAGAGTCCTGTCTGAGAAGTGTCCTGTCGGCGAAGAGTCCCGTCGAAGTAAAGTCTTGTCGGTGTTCAGTCTGTCGGCATAGTGTCTGTCGGCGTTTAGTCGTACACTCATTTTAAATATCGCCGCTTTTTGCTGAGATAGGAGCCTATTTAGCCTCGCACAGGTCGTTATTATTCAGTTAGTTTTTAAATGCTTCCTTTTAGTTTTTTATTATTACTTACTGTTTGTATTTCCTGTGCGTGTCCCAAATAAAATATATAGGTAAAATATTTTTTCTTTCTTTCTTTCTTTATTTAAATATTATACACATAAACCTTGCGGAATAAATACTCTGATGGTAAAAACGGCATCAAAATCCATAGTGCAGTTTAGAAGAACAACGCGGTCACACAGACAGACACGAAAGGAGACTTTGTTTTGTTAGTATTTACTACCTAACCTGACTGACGTTTTCCTGTCAAAATTTCAATAATTCATACAAAATTCTCATAGAAAATGCACTTTCAGTTTTCCCGATTTTTTTCATTTTACCGGCAACTTTTCAAATTTTTCATTCCGTAAAAAACTTATTCGGACTATAACAAATATTTTAAAACAAAAACTTGGCTAATCTGTTCAGCAGTTCTGAAATTATGAGCATAACAACGAACATTTCCGGCGTCAACCTTCTCCGGCGCGCACACAACAACTTACCAAAGTTTTATCACAATCTATTTTCGAGTCTTTGCGAGACTAAGGCTGCCTGTCCACTGGACCGGAGAGGAGAGGAGCGGAGTAGCGGTGTGCCAATGTTAACCAATGGAATTGCATAAAACCTCCACTCCGCTTCAGTGGACAGGGATTTGCGAACTAGCTTAAAAATTCATACAAAACCGGGAAGCGGAGCAGGGAAACGGAGCGGAGAAGCGGAGAGGGGAAGCGGAGCGGGGAAACGGAGCGGCGAAGTGGAGAGGGGAAGCGGAGTGGGGAAACGGAGCGGAGAAGTGGAGCGGGAAACCGTAGCGGGGAAGCGGAGAGGCGATGCGGAAAAATACGTGAACTCGGTCTAGCTCCGCACAGTCCGCAACACCGCTCCGCTACCTCACTCCGCACAGTCCGTAACCCCGCTCCGCTACCTCGCTCCGCATCAATGGACAGACACTGTCCGCAACTCCGCTCCACTCCGCTGCCATTTTCCTCTCCGCTGCCTCGCTCCGCTTCAATGGACAGGCAGCCTAACGCACGGCATTTTTTTTTTATTTGTGTAGAAGATAGATATGGATAGGTACATAAAGATTTATAGAAAAACGATCTCTACTTAATATCGACGTTTGTCAGACGTAATTAGTATTAGTTTTTATCTAGAATAAAATTTAAGTACATTAATTCTTTAAAATTAAAGTTATAGTCACAAAGAGCATTTTGCATGCGGTATTTACCTGTAATTGGTTGTGCAGTTAGATTTAAGACACTATTACCTATATGTTCCTATCTGTTTATTATCTGTAACAACTGTTGGTGAACCTTAATTAAATAAATAAATATAAAGTTGCGTTAGTGACTAAAGTGACCTAAAAGAAAGGCAATTAATAGGTAATGCCAAATGCAGGGCTTCTAACCTTTCCTTAATTTATAGTGTAACCTATATAACCCACCATAATATTTATGTCCTTAACTTTGGCATTAATTGTATTAACTACTTGTCCAGTTACGCTGTTATTCCAGTGTTAGGTGCTTAATCTTAAGATTAGTTTAAGAAGGCCTTTAGCCCAAGTACACGCACGAATGATATTTTTCGCGTACTAAATTTTCAACGCACTGCTTAGCACCAAGAGTTGAAAATCCAACAGCGAGTTTTATTGACTTGCTAGGATGCGCTCTGTTACATTCTCAGTGCTCGGCTTAATAACAAGAGTGAAAAATCCTGTGCGCTATAAAAAATCACCCGTGTATACCCGGGCTTACGGTATACCAGTTCAAATAGATAAAGAGTGTAAGGATTATAATTCAACAAATTATTTATTATTTATTTATATACCAGAAAACAACAATTAATCTCTTTGAGATTAGTTTAGTAAAAAGTAAGTTAAAACTGCACTATCTAATGATCGATCAACGCCAACAACTGTTATAGAAGAAACCCCGTTAAAAAAGACCATGTAAAAAAAATTAACAAAACGTTTTAGTATTCAAAATTATGCGTAACATCAAGATTTGAAAAGATTAAAAATAATATACCACAAAACTATTCCACTTTTTGTTACAGACGTCAATATTAAAGTAGTTTACGAGGATTCGGTAGAAATAAGAACAATATTGAAGTCGTAAAGATATTGAAACAGATAAAATACTACAGATAGTAAAGTTTCAAGTGCCATGAAGTGACTGTAAAATATCGAAACAGTTACTTTCTTCTGGGACGATAAATAAATAGGTGCTTATTAAGACAGAGATAAGGATTATCCATAAATTTAACACTAAATCTTGTAACGTTAATCTTAATCTTTTTGCAGATTAAACGATCGTAAAAAACCACCTTGAGGAAAAAAACCGACGACATCTTATTCTACTCCTGTTTTGAAGTTCGTTAAATTATTCAAGAATTCATCCGCAATCACCTCAAAGTTAAATAAAATTGCCTTTATTTACTTACTACTAATCAAACTTGGCATAATAATCTAGTTTTTATCAGTATAGGTATATAAGATTACATGTTTAAATTATGAATGTATAAATATAAGTTTATTTATTTTAGTAGAAGTCGTCTCTGCGATACGTCTCTTCAATTGTTTCTAAACTCGGTAGATTTACAACTACCGAGTTTTCGACATGACAAACCATCAAGGTTTTTGGGCAATATCTAAGGTTAAAAATATCAATGTAATATATACATAAGCTTTCCAGGATAAATTGTCTCAATGATGGTGAAAATCCGTTGTGTAGTTTAGAAGAAAAACGCGGACACAGAGACTAATTAATAATATGTATAGAGAGAATTGTCAAAATTGTGGCCATGTAAATCATGCCGTGTCTACGTAAGTATGCACCTTGTGCCCGCAAGTCAACTGCTGAAACGCACGCTACATTTCTCCTACACCTTGGCCAACAAAAAGTAGAACAAAATTCATATCAATAAACAACTAACGAATAAATTATTATCGATCCACTAGTCTGTGACTTCAATATAATATGTTATGGATGATAATCTGTATTTAACATAACCCACATAATAATGTTAATAATTAACACGTAAGAAACATCCAGTTAAAGAGAACATTTTATTTAACTTATTTACAATCTATTTACAGGTAAATTGATGTGCCATAATAAACGAAAACTAGGACTGAAATGGTAATATTAGTCTTTAAGAAGTGTATTTAGATTATGACAATATATATTCAATAAGCGACAAGTAAATCCAAAACAGGAACATTTTATAAGCCCTTTATTAATTCAGTGATAACATAGTAATAAAATATTTACATGCGTAATGCCAACTCATTCTGTAATCAACCACTCCTGATCATAATTTATATTAGTTAATATATTTATGTGAAAGTCACAACAAAGCACAACGTTTTGAGTGTAAAACTAATGCCACATAAATTTGCAGACCCTACTCTCATACTAAACGATGCCTCGAGCAACTAACACTACAACCAGTTTCATCTACTTGTCCTCTTATTATTTTTTCACCTGCTCAATATTCAACCTTATCTTGATCAGACTTGAGTTTAGTCTCATTTGTATCAAACTCTTCATTTTGATGTTTATCATTTTGCACAACTAGTGTTCTATTTCTATCGTCCTTAGTCATTTCTTCTCATAAAGCTCAAAATTCATCCATCGATTGTTCTTCTTTGCCTATTGTTTTTGCTGCTACTGCAGCACCTGTACAGTGAGTTACTAGAGAATTTATTTCTACAATAGAATCAACACGAAATGGTTTCTTAGCCGCAAGGAGAATAGCGACTGAGTTATTGCCTGGTAGCATTACTTGCTCAGAATCATTCACTATCTTTCCATCTGGTCCATTCTGACATACTTTACAACCAGGGCTTGGCTTCTGATTTTCTTTAATGACGCAAGATATATGAGGTCTTATGAAGAATTTGTTTCTTTATGTATCGTATCTTGATAAGTGTGATATTTTATATTGGTCTCGTCCGGTTTTAAAGAACCGATACGTTGAGATTTAATTGCGTATTTTTATTGATCCGCATCGAACCATATAGGTACTTGGTCGCAACCGACTCATCAAAAATTTGTTATTTACGACTGTGCCTCTAACAGTTCTATTAGTACTACAATTGAAGTTCCCATTCCTATTTTGATTGATGTATCCAGAAGGCTTGGTTCTACAATTATTTCGTAATTGTTCAAATTCTTCCCACCATACGAAACGGAATAATGATAACCGATGATTATGGCAGTTATCAAAATAATTAAGCAACTTATAACGCTATCCATTATACACATGTGTGAAAAAATTACGTATTATTTACATCGTTTACAACCTAGACTGTAAAAAGAATAATCACATATTTCTTTTCCGACAAAAAAAAATAGGTTCGCAAAATTAATCATAATAATATTCAAATTACTGTTCTTCATTTTTCTTTCTTGGCCCTAGACGACAGCTGAACAGTGCTGATTGCATTATAATCTCAAAAACCATAAATTAAAGTTTCAAAATTCGACCCGTTACACGTAGAAACATCCGCCACAATCCCCTCACTAATTAAACCCGCCAGCCCTACAGTTCCCCCGCATTGTCTCTAAACTGACAAAGGCGTGCGTTCGCGCAACCGATTGATTTGCATAGCAGAGCGTTTATTAGATTTCGTTACGACTCCAACCAGCAGCGTTTAGTTCGAACGTTGCGACATTTCTCCTGGCTATTGTAAGATATTGATAAAATGTATATATACATTTATTGAGTTCCACTTGTGATTATTATGTTGTTTCTCTAATGTCCGTGTTCGTGTTTTGCAGTAGTTCGGTTTTATGTTATCTTTACAAGCCTTAAGCGACTTTGATAGTGACAGACTTTGTAAACAAGGTGGGAGTTATGCAGTAGGTAAAGTTTTGTTAGATATATTAGGGTTGGATGAAGAACTGTTTTATTTGGTTGAGTCTAATTTTCTTATAATTTGTGCTTTTAAATCAAATCAAATATTTTTATTGTGGGCCTGGGTGGTCCTGCCTAATAGGCATACAATAATTATGCCAACATGCAGTACAAAACAATTCTTAGGTATCACATGTAAAACATTTCTTACAGAATAACAATTAGGTGTATGGTGACAGATTGTAGTAGGTACTAATTATTAAGAAAATCTTGAATCGTGTTGGTGTAGGTTAAGTAAGAAAAAGAAAGGATTATAAACAGATTGACCGGACGCTTACGAATGAAGCGAGTTAATGTAAAGCTTGTAATGGACAATTAACAAACAAATTAATTTTTTTATCTGTCTCTTTGTTCTAATCTGAAGTAGCTAGAGAAAGTTAGGTCTGATAATTAATCAAACCCTCGAGAGCTCATTCGCTCCAAATCATCACCATCTTCCTGCCCTTGTCCCATGTTACTTGAGGTCGGCGCAACATGTTTTCTTCTTCCATTCTCCCCTGTCAACCGTTCACCTTATAACTCCCTTCTCTTTCATATCATTCCTCACACAGCTCATCCATATTTTCTTTGGCCTTCCTCTCCCTCTCCATCCGTCAACATTTATATTCATCACACTTTTAGTCACATGCGTTTCCTCTCTCCTGACCACTTGTCTATACCAAGCCACACGACTTCCTTATTCGCTCCAAATGTAATTAAATTATCTTTTCTGTTATTCGAAAATCAGCTCCGTAAGTAGAAGATTGTGGTATCTGAATTCAATTATCTGAGATTCTATTTAGAAAAAAAGTAAGTTCAAAAAGTAAAACCCGACTACAGAAAAATCACTGTACTCGCACACCTACAAAATTTTAATGGCGTGCGACCATCTTTAAGGCTTGTGCAGACCAGCGCGACTTGTCGCGCGACGCGACACCGATTATTGTTATACTGTGAAGTTTTCTTAGAAATTGTATTGTTCGTGTCGCGTCGCTCGACAAGTCGCGCTGGTCTGCACAAGCCTTTACTTTACCACCTTGTCTTGAATATTTTCTTGTTTCATACTTTTTAAAGCGTGATTTTTCAGTAGTCGGGTTTTACTTCTTGAATTTACTTTTTATTTAAATTATTTAGTGGTTATTTTTTTTTGTTGTTTAGGATTTATTGTTTCATATTTATTAATTTTACAGCCGCGCCGTTTGTAGTACAGTTTCACTTATGCTTGTTTTTTACAATTTACTTAGACAATATGATATACATATATACATATTTGTAATGTGCTCGTCAATCTCTTTCATTTGATACCCAACATGGCAATATTACAAAAATATTTTCTTTAGTCCTCTAGAGGGCGCCATTGAATTTAATGTGACGTCAAATAGCCAGTGGACAATCAAGACGCTTCTAACGATACCTCATTTGTCAAATTATGATCAGTAGTTTAGAAGTTATGAATAACAGATGAACATACACACCGGTCAAAATCATAACCCTCCTTATGGTAAAAAGACAAGACCTAAATAAAAATAAAGCCTTAGTCACACAATTATTTGAACAGCTAACCTTAGTTGCTTTAATTGCCAGTTAACCATCTCCGCGACAGTGCAGAGAAGCGTTCCTCAGTACTTTAATAGCGTTATATTAAAACTAATATTTACGTTAATTGCTAAAGCTATCAACGCTTGGCTTCAGGTTACCTTACCAATTATAAAATCATAATGGCCATCTATTTTTGTTCCTAGAACGAGTTTCCTTTTTACAATAAAAGTGTTAATTTCCGATGCATCGGATAAAGATATGTGCGTACGGCGTACATTGTTACTTTTTGTAATACATTTATGATATGAAATCAGCAGGATGTACTTAAGTGCTTATCTGAACATGTAACCAGCACTAAATTGTAGGTTTTAAACGTGGTATCTTCAAAATTTTCAAAGATAAAGCAAGGTTGCGATGAACAAGCTTGGTCATCAATAGATACAGAGTGATCATTATTAAAACGAAGTCCGTTGTGTTTCCCTCAACAAGGTGGACCGATGACCTGGTGAAGGACGCGGGAAACCACTGGATGCGAGAAGTACAGGACCAGTCGATGTGGCGACGCTTGGGGAAGGCCTATATCCTGCAGTGGACGTTTGAAATGATGATGATGACGTGGTTTTTGTACTAGATTTTCGACAGCACAGAGTAGTTAAAGTCCCCCCCCCTAAGTACATCCCAATCTAACTACATGTCTATACATACCTACCTATCCGTTAACGGCCTGTGCAGTCCTAGCCGTTATCGTGCCTAACCTACTGTGACTACTTATCCAACAATTATCATAATTATCTACACTTCGACTATAGGTAAAATCCTCTCTCTGCAGCCGGGGTACTGTAGCATTGTTAGGGATCTCAGGTGCAAGTAGTCGAGTGATTATATCACTATTAGTAAGTTCCCAGTCACATCACTAAAAACGGGGAACAACACTAGCCTTCCGGAGACGCTCTGGCATTTCGTTCCGGCTTGCAAGGCTGTGAACAGTTGTTCCCTGACCCTCAGAATCCTATGTGCTCCGACCTAGGGGTTCTCCGTACGGGCTGAGGGCAGGACCCCTTACCCAATCCTGCACTACCTGCGTACGCTATAAAGGCCTGCCCTACCTGCGGCCTACCGCCGCAAACTACCTGCGGCCTACCATCGCCAGCTACCTGCGCGAGCCTGTGCTGACAGGCCACCGCGTGCTACCACGACACTACCTGTCGGTCCTAGGAAGGCCGTCCGGCCTCCTACTAAGCCTGTGCTCAGCAGGCCCCCACATCTGCCATGTGCTGCCAAGGACGGTACCCTTCCTATTTCTAAGTGTGCGAGTGCTCAAGACTCAGTGTTTGGGACCTTACCCACGACCTAGCCGTGTTTCTACCTATCTATCTTAATTATTATGTATTTAAACTATTTTGCTGTTTTAATATTATTCTACTCTATTCTACCTACCTATCCGTTAAAGGCCTGCGCAGCCTACCCTGCGCAGCCCTAGCTGTTACAGTAGTACTCGTAAGTCAAAATAATATTACTTCTAAACGTCGGGCATAGTATATTTGGCCAGATACTTTACATCAAAACGAAAAATTCGGCCGAAGCAGCAAACCATAGTTTAATAAAACCTGTTGTTTACTAAGACCGTAAAGATAAAATATTCGCAAAAAAGAAAGGTCTACCGTTAGACAATCGCAACAGGTATTTACACAGAGATAATCTAAAACAATCGCCTTGAGGTATAGAGCAATTTGGACCGCAAGTGGAATCATATCGCGATAAAACGATGAATAAATTAAACATATTATATCGAATCTTATATCACTTCCTTTTGATAACAATGGAAAGGAGAAACAAAATAAATAAAGTGAGGTTGTCTTTGATGCAAAATAATGACTTTTTTTTTTCGCGAGATTTTTGTTGGCCGTTGAGAAATAAGTAAAAAACTATTAATATTGAAGCTAGTTCTTTTTTTGTTAGGTTATAACATCCCGCCTCGGATGTTATAACCTAACAAAAAAACAACTAGCCTAAAGATCGGAATGCGGTTTTTTATATTTTTGCAGTGGTGTTACTGTAGCATTTTCACTCCACATTTGTTACAATTATCCGTGGGGTCTTAACTTGAATTGTGTTTGGTTTTTGTCAACCAACCAAGACATGGCTCTGTTTCACAATATTCCAGTCTTCTACGACGTATATATCATAAATCTTATCTCAGAAAAGTAAATGTTTTCCGACTTTGAACAACCTTCTTTCGAGTCCTTTCCCAACCACTCGGTCTTCTTTGACATTTGCACATTGCTCTTCATTCACATATAGTTACTAAACATGTTTTTCATCAATGTTTGTTTTTTCTCTTAAACTCCTTTACTTCTAAGTTCTATCACAGCCATCTTAACTCTAAATTCTAAAAGTTCCGTACCAAAAGTCATCACTTTTGTACCAGTATAGAAAAGGGCTGCTCCTTTCGCAACCACAATCCTTCTTCCTCGACACTTGCAGATTGGTCTTCATTCATATAAACGCACCACATGTAAATCACGTTCACTATTAGTTAGCTTCGAGCTCCCGGCTGTTTTAACGCCTCAATATATTTACAGGCTATTAACATGCGTCTTATTTATGATACCGGTTATCACTTAGCTAATACGGTTTCTCTGTAAACGGTTTGTTGTTGTGAAACGGATGGATTTCTGGGTTCATTGTTTCAGGTTTTATGAGACAGTTGAAAATCAACTGAGTGTCTTACAAGGATCTTCTGGCGCTCAAATGACGTTTACAGCAAGGGGGCGCTGTTTGATTTGTGAAATTATTTTGGAAAAAAAAACAAGGTGGCGGCTTTAGTTCCGATTTTAGCCACGCGTCGAATGATCCTTGTGCCGCTTTGCAACGTTTGACTTGGTATTCGAAGTCGTCAGGCTTTTGTTTTTTTAAGAAGTCTAATTGCATTTTAAATGATTGTGCGTAGTAATAGAGGTCCCTGTGAATGATCAAACATATATTTTACCGCTTAACTACATTGTTGTATTCTGGTTGTCTGTGAAATTACATGTAGTATTTCACCTCTATCTCTACAGTTGGCAAAGCTTTGACGAAATCCCTTCGGGTGTTGCAGGTGGTGGCGGCAAGCACCACTTACTATTTGTGTTTTTATTAGACCCATATTGCACAAAATAGCCAACATAATAAGTATTTTACAATGCATTTGCTCGAAAAGAACCTTTTCCAAGCAGTAAATTAGTGCGGAAAGTGTCACTTTTTTTCACTTTTTACTTTTCTGTTTTTTTTTAATTTTTGTGGCCGTCGTCATCCCTTTGCAAAGAGTTTTTATTATTTGAGAAAAGTTTTACAAATCTGATGATGATGATAACGATGACGATGGCGATGACGATGGCGATGGCAATGGCGGAGTCAAAGTCAAAGTCAAAGTCGAAGTCGAAGTCAAAGTCGAAGTCGAGGTCGAGTCGAAGTCGAAGTCGAAGTCGAGGTCGAGTCGAAGTCGAAGTTGAAGTCGAAGTCAAAGTCATGATTGTTGTTTTTATCATTTATATATCATAGGCGACTGCCGTCAGGCTCGCTCGTTTTTTTTTTTCTCTCACAATGCATAGTAAAACGTTGTATGATACACGTGCGTAAGATGATTTCCGACTCGTGTCGACTTATACACTCGCTCGCTGCGCTCGCTCGTGAATAAAATGCCACACATCGGAAATCACCTACCTTCCGCACTTAGGTATAGCATAAATAACTATTATATCTCACAACCATGCTCATAAACCATCAATATTTTACATTTAAATTCATTGTTCAGCTTTTTGGAACCGATTACCCTCGCAGTTCAATTTTGAGATTTTCTTCCGCCCTTTTAATATCTTACCTGCCATATAATTAGAAGTTGATAAACTTCATAAATGTTTTTCTATTACCTCAAGACAAGCGTGAAAGCTTTATAATCTAACTTCCAATCTCTTCCAAATTAAGATCTAACCAGCAATTAACTTAGCCGTTACTGTTAAAAAGTTAAACTGCCTGAATTCATTTGTATGCAAATTGCTTTCAATAGAAAATCACCCATAGATAGCCATCTATGAGGATATAGACATAACTTTACTTGGATTTTAAGAGATGGATAAGAAAATATACTAAGTGCGAATTCGACCAAACTTCTGTGCCTGTCTTATTCTGCGAATAATGTTTTAACGTCTGACAGTTTTTGTATGGAAAATCTATAAAAAAATCTATAGGTACTAGACTTATTCTAGGTACAAAATTTGTTCTAATTCGCCCTAATTTGCCTATTTGCGATGGGAGCTTAGTGACACGTCGAGTTTAATTACAAAGTCGTTATAGCGACTTTGTAATTAAACTCGACGTGTCACCTTGTTAATTTCTTGTTTTTGTGCAGTATTAATCGCTTACTTGTTGTACCGGGTGCGGCGATTGAACTGTCCGTCTCTATCTAACTGTTTTAAAATTCGAACCACTGAATCGAAAGCCGCCAACATTTCAAATGTTGGTCTTTGACATGTTCTCTATGATCATTTGAAGTGATTCTGTTGTGAGAGAAACACATTCGAATTTAGAACAATGGATTTAAAACGAATTCAGTGATTGCTCTTCATTTGGAGGGAAAATCGAATATCGAAATACGTCGAGCGCTGCCAAATCTTCAATTGAACGAGAAATTCGTGCATCGTACTATTCAACGTTATAATGAGACTGTTAGCGTTAAAAAACGCTACGGTGGCGGACGACGCTGTACTGCAACGGCGCCAGCAGTTGTCGAAAAGATGCGTCATCGATTAGACAGAAATCCAGCGCGCTCAGCAAACCAGCTCACGCAGGATCTCAAGGTGAGCGATCGCAGTGTTCGTCGCATATTGATGGAAAAGCTTAAAGTCAAACCATTAAATAAAAACCTTTCTCAGGAACTCACTGCTTTACAGCGTAGCAAACGGTTGGATCGATCGAAAGAGCTGATTCGCTTGCTCGACTCTGGCGACCTTCCCAATTCGGTGTTTTCAGATGAGAAAACTTTTTGCGTTGAACAGTTTTTAAACAAACAAAATGACCGTGTTTGGTTGAAGGGACGTGTCAGCGACCATTCCGACGAATTGCAAGTCACTTGACGCCAAGGAGCCGACCAAATCAGGGTCTGGGCGGCGGTGTCTGAAAAAGGCCGTTCTCCGCTCGTTTTGTTTCCAATGGGTCGCAACCAAGTCAAAATAAACCAACAAATCTATCGAGACAAAGTCTTGCGACCTGGGTTGATACCGTGGGCACGCAACACATTCGGTTCTGAGCGTTGGACATTTCAGCAAGACTCAGCACAATCGCACAGAGCAATTGGAACGCAAAATTGGTTGAAAGCAAACGTTCCAGTGCTGATCGACCGAGATATGTGGCCGTCGTCATCGCCCGACTTCAATCCGCTGGACTTTTTTGTTTGGGGTGTTTTACAGGCCAGGGCCTGCGCTAAAATACACACTTCAGTGGAAGCGCTCAAAGTTACTCTTACGCTAGAATGGAATTGTTTGAGTGACGACGTCGTTCGAGCAGCCTGCGCTTCTTTCAGAAAGAGACTTCAGCTTGTAGTAAAGGCTAAAGGCGGTTTTATTCCTTCGGAATAAGTCATAATAAAACTTTGAACTCTCTATTTTCACATGGCAAAAGTGTATAAATAAATATTGAAAATTAACAGAAATATTTCAGTTTCACATACGGACAGTTCAATCGCCGCACCCGGTATTTTGTTTTTTCAGTCTTTTTTTAATTGATAGAAATTAGATAATTCAGTATTGCATGGGTAAACCGTTTCTAGCAAATCCACATACGAACTGCACTAATTTGTGAATGTTTACACACCAGTACACTTGAATTATACAGATAACTTTGTAACGATTGATAGGCAACCAACTTCTTTTCCAAAAAATATATTTCAGGGAATATAGCTCCCTATCATAAATCCCTATCCTGTATTAACCGAGTCCAAGCTGATAATAGAATACTATTATATTAATGATGTTCTACATCGAAGGCAGGTGATTATACGATGGAGGCTCGAATTACGTGTAACTACCCGCATTGAGAACTGATTGCTTTAATTCAGACGACAGCTACCTGGTACCCGTAATAATGTAAACATGTATATCTATGTGATCGTTCTTTGTGTTACAGATTATGAAGAGTTTGATCTTCTTACTTAATACTACTTCTATTTCTTCTTTAAGTTTTTTTTTTACATTTTGTTTTTTATTTGTTTTCTATGATTGTATCATTCTATTTTAGTTTGTGTTCTTCCAATAGTTACATTTTCTTTCTTTCAAACTACGTTTTACGGGATTATTCTCTATCAATTTAGATATATTTCAGTAGGTACAGAATGTAAGGTTTGGCAGACACACCAAATTTAAAATACATACTCAAATAGTTATTATTTAATCGTAAACTGCTGCTGTAGATCTAGTTTTCTTAATTTAAAAGAGTGTAGTGAATTTAAAAGAGTGTCTTATGTACATCATATGTATTTTTCTCGGGCTGCAAGTGAGCAGGTTGTAAGTCACAAGGTACCACAAAATAGTAAAATCAACATAAGCAGCTCATGAAAATTCATATCATTCCACCAGCCTAAATATGTGCCTAATATAGTTTCAAAGAACCTGAATTTTATTTAAACAAAACCATCTACCCTTACAAGCTCAGGTATATTTACATTCAAACCTATATTAGTCTTTTGAATGCTTCTCAAGATCCAGTGGCAATTAAACACGCAAAATACATTAATCCAAGATTTCCTTCAAATCACCTCTAATATAACAAAAACAAATTAATTTTCCGTATCCACCTACCAAACGTGTACTAAAACGACACCAACAAAAACTGCACCCAGTACGAAAACACAAACATTTTAGACAGCATAATTGGAAGTCAACATTAAAATGACTACCGATAAGTCGACTGGACAAAAACTATAAGCTGGTACATAACTGGGCACTTATGTGCTAATCTGAAGTAGTGCCGTAACTTAATACATACATAATAAGTGTGATTACGTAAGGCGGGCGCCCGGAGCAACGGGAGCCGAGATGTGCCAATCTTTTCCTTATTGCGTGGGGCTCACATGGAGGTGCTTGAGGAAATAAGTCAATAGGACCTTGACTGGGGAAAAACAAAAATTATTTAGTCCGTCACAGTCAGATAATAAAAAAAATAACACACGTATTTTTTTCTATATTATTATCATATTAATAAAAAATGATTTAGATAAAACGCATTAAAGTTGGGGAGTTAGGGCTTACTACGTCACAAGTCAGTATAAAATCTACCGACGAGTGACGTCTTGCCACATTTTAACTCAATGTATTGTCGTAATCTTTTGATTATGTAAAAAAAGAAAAAACACGTGTCCAAAAATTAAAAAAATTAAAATATTGTCGACTTACCTATTGGTGTGAAGGATTGGATTGGGGATGAATTGGTAGGGATTTTTTTTTAAATTGAATTTAGTTCACTGTTATTTTTTTTACAATGCCACAATCTTTATAGTTTTGACGGATGTCCATTTCAAGCCTGTTCACTTCATCACTTTCAAAGTGATTTTAATGTTAAACTTTGTAGGAATAAGTATATAGTATATAATTATTATATATTTCTGAAAAGTTCATCTTCTGAAGATTTTAGAATACCTAATATGTTTATAATGTTATGTTAACGTTTACCTTAAATCGCAAAATAAAATAAGGTGAAAATGAAGTTTTTTTTATCTTCATTGAGACTTTTGACAGTTACACACGTCTTTTGTCGTGTCTTGTGGACAACTCCTATCACGTAATATACCTACTACTAACACGATGCAGGATTTTGCGTGGCGTCAGTGAGATGCGTAGTTCGCACGTGGCGTTGTAAATGCCGCCACACTACAATGCATAAAAAAAAAAAAAAATCGTTTGTTAAGTAAATTATTAGTCCTAGCATTTTGATATCAACCGGTAAAACGAGATTGATAGCAGAAACTAGTTCTGACAACGTTCTGACCGCGGGACAGAATACCGAGCACGGCGATCACACACACAATTTTCAATTAAAACACTTTCCTAGAACCTATACCACCCCCATGTAAACCCGCATACACATCAGCGAGTACGCAATATACTATTAAATGGAGTCAACGCACCCGTGTATGTAGGTATGTGGCCTGTAATAACAACGGACTACTGTTCACCCGTACAACCGGCTAACCGCGCGACAACCCGCCGGGAAACCGACGGAGATGATAATACCATTTAATAACTCTTCTGGGTGTTATATAGAGATGATAATACCGTTAACTTTGTTTGTAGAGTTGATGATACCATTTGATGTGCTTGATGAAGTATGTCAGCGCAAGTAGATAAATCAAAAGCGATGATTATACCAGTTAATTCCAAATTATTCAAAGTATTTTGTCTAATCTGTGGCGGCATCTACAATCGCCACATACGAACTACGCATCAAAGACCTGACGTCACACAAATCCTGCATCGCGCAATTAAAGTTTACCGCGCGATGGACATACGAGTATATACAATCTCCCGACTTCAACCTCTGGGCAGTTGCCCGCCAGACACGACACCCGTCTGGTCGGAGGATCCTCCCTTTTCTATGATGGATGAGTGAACTTTACACCCTGTTCCTCATGCCCCTAAAGATCAATTGGTTGTTGTTGGTTCTATCTACAAATATACAACAGCAACAGGTTGAGAAGAAGCAGCTGAATGAGAGTTGCCGAGAATCGATCTGTATGGCGTTCAATTGAAGAGGGCTACGTCCAACAGTGGACTGATAATGATGATGAACGAGTTCGTCGAGGACAATTCAAATGTCTCATACCTCGAAGTTTTTATATCGCGTTTTCGTTTATATATCGTTTTTATATAGGTGATACGCTGTTATCCTTAACTCCACGTCAAAGCGCGTATTTTGCGTACGTTAGGGAAAATCGGTTATTCGATCCACCCCAGCTCCACAAAGAAGGCCAGCAACGCCTTGGTGTGACTGACAATCTCACGTAGAGTACCTGGGTTACCAAAGTACTTTACCCTGTATGTGGCGACTACCGGGCAGTTTAACAGCTGCTGACTCCTCCTTCATGCAGCTACGCACAGCGGACTGTCTGTGATTCCTATGACAGAGAGGTAGATTATTAAATGACCCCCTGTAGGATTTACATAGTTATGAATGTACATACAATACCAGAAACTCCTCGCTTGATGAATAAGTGATCTGAAGTCCTTATGGTAAATGATGAAAGATGCTGCCTATCTGCTTAGCAAATTGTCCATGGTCATGTAGGAAGATGTTAAAATATCCTCTAAAGCCTCTTTAGCCAATGGCCACTCAGCTATCTCCAATTTTAGTACATTAGGAAGGAATAAATATAAAAGGGGATTCGTTAATAAAATAATAATAGTTATTACATCCCTTGGGAGCTTTCACGAATGCGCTAACTAAAATTATTGGAGCTGTTTATTGTAAACAATAAACAACATTAAATTAGAAAGTTAATTTGTTACACTTAATACTAATAAGACTATAAAATGTGAGGAGCTCGTGGCTAAGTAATAACAGCCGCTCGGGTCGACTTGCCGGGGTTGGTCCGTGTATGGGTGACCATCTTTCAAACCGAGACTCCTACGTGTCTCGGAAAGTACGTTAAACCGTTGGTCCCAGCTGTCATTCGTGGATCTTTGACAGTCGTTACGGTTTGTCAGAAGCCCGAAAGTCTGACAACCAGTCTTACCAAGGGGTATCTTATTACCCAGTTACTGGGTTGGAGGTCAGATAGGCAGCCGCTACATGTAAAATACTGGTATTCAGCTGCATCCGGTTAGACTGGAAGCCGACCCCAACATACATAGTTGGGAAAAGGCTAGGCAGATTGATTGATTAGACTGTAAAATGTCTTACTGAATATGGATCTTCTAAAGACCGTTACAGTAATAGGTCTTTAAGGAATCAGTGATATAATAATTGGATTTGAAAGTAGCGTTTTAAGTTCAAGGGAAAGTAGGGAAGGTTCGTTCCTCAAAAGACCATCTCAGACACTAATCTACATGGTCGTCATGGCCTGACCAAGATTATGTCTGGACTTAAAGAGACTGCTACCTCTGATTTTGTTTCGGTCTTTCTCCTTAGAGGAAACACCGAACTGATCTAATTTTAAAACCCATTTAATTTTGACGTGAAAAAGTTTTTTTTTTAAACAAATTTACTGAAATAAATAAGAATCACTTATCATCATTTATTTTTTGTAACCAACTGATTTATCTTTATTTAATCTCTTTGTCGCTTCGTATAAGACTGTTGCTGGTACTCCCTTCGTCATCATGGACATCATTTCGGCCGAAAGACGGTCACTGCTGGACTTACGCTCCCCCAGACGTCACCATGCCATTGGTACGTGTCATCAGTAGTTATTTGCCCAAATTACTGCATGTCTACAAAAAAGTATAACTGAAATTACCGCCTAAAAAATAAGAGTGGATATAAAATAAAATCAGTAGAGACAAGTCTTCAGTTTTTACAGAAATCCTTTAAGATAATATGCTTTTCATTGTAAAAACATTAGCCGACAAGGTGGACAGCCCCTTTATTAGGCACTGGATGCGGAGGCACGTGCCAACATGTGTTGAGCCACGTAGGTATTAGTTGTGTTAGGTTAGTTTGTAAGTTTTACTAACATAGTTTCTAAGTCTTTGTTACTAATACTATATGGATTATATGTAATTTTTATGTATGATCCGCAATAAATGAAATTATTATTATTATTACTATTGTAACAATATTTTGTTAATTAAGATGTGTAGCGAAACACAAGCTTACATAATAATCAAGACGCAAATGCATTACCGAACATTATTGTCTTGTAATTAAACGCTACATTAATTGCATATACTTGTAGCATAATCCCCACAATGAGTTAAGAGACAGTACTATGGAATATTGTGTTACAAGTATTGTAATAGTGTTACGTCAAGAAAATAATGGGGCAATGCGATTTGCAAACATAAAAAAAAAAAAAAAAACTAACTGCGATCACCAATAATACTGCTAAGTGAGGTGATTCTTGCAACATCAAAATTTTTTGTTCAAATTGGAACGTAAGTTTAAATTCTCATTTGCCACCATATCTTTACAGGGTGGCATGGGACATCGACACGAAAACTGATACCATGGATTCGGTACGTGATTCTGAAACCCCTGCGTAGATTATTAAAAAAAAAACAACAGTTCCATAGAAAAGTGCAATACCTACGCGGTCAAAATGTATGGAACAGCAGGTTTTTTTTAAATAACCGACGAAAAATTTCAGCGCAGGGGTTTCAGGATCATGTAGGTACTGAATGCATGGTATCAGTTTTCGCGTCGATGTCCCTGCCACCCTGTATATGGTGACTGGTAATTAGTGACCCATATTTAAACACGTGACTTTACTCATCATTATGAACAATTTTTACTATGGCACCAAACCTAAAATCGCGAGAAAAAATAACAGTCATTTTGACGAGTTATGCGAACATAAATGTAGGGAACAGCAGATTTTTTTTCGCTATTTCAGTTTTGGTCCCATAGTACATACATACAGGGTGTCGATGTCCCTGCCAGCCTGTGTATACATACATAGCACTAATTACCAGTCACCCTATATAAACTCACTCTCTTTTCCCTGGACATAGGGAGAAACTGCAAAACGCTACTTCGATTCTATCTTCTAACTGAACAGACAGCTGTGCTGCTGGGGAGTTTGTTGCGCCACTTCTTCTTCAAAAAACACTACAAAGTGAGAAATAACTAAAATTTCGGAAGTCGGTGGCAAATTAAAAAAATACAAAACCAAAGACACCGACTAAAGGCTTGTGCAGACCAGCGCGACATGTCGCGCGACGCGACACGAACAATACAATTTCTAAGAAAACTTCACAGTATAACAATAACCGGTGTCGCGTCGCGCGACACCGGTTATTGTTATACTGTGAAGTATACTGTGAATATTGTTATACTGTGAAGTTTTCTTAGAAATTGTATTGTTCGTGTCGCGTCGCGCGACATGTCGCGCTGGTCTGCACAAGCCTTTACGAAATTTAAGTTATTTTTCACTTTGTAAAGTTTTTATTTTAACCACAGCATGAGCCATTATCATAAAAAATCTGTTCTTGTATAGCCATTGCCCAACAATCTCTTTACATCACATACTCGCAACATAGCCTGTAACAAAAGCTCAAGCACTCGGTACAAGTAATAGGTGATTGTTTAAACAACGTGATAATCTAAGCAAGGAGGCGCCAGTCTTCCTGCAGTACTGAGTTATAGCGGGCGACAAGTTTAGATGGAACTTCATAGAGTTGCTATTACCGTAACGATTAAACAGAGATTAAAAGTGTGTGGTTTGTTTTTTAACCCAAGGTTTCCTATTGTACACTGTAGCCAAGTTTTTGGCGTGATTTTCAGTTGTTTTTTTTTAATTCTTGTTTTGTTTTTATAGACCTATAATATGCTAGTAATAGGTTATTGTCTAAACAACGTTATAATCTAAGCAAAACATTTATTATAAAAAAAAAAGTGCCAGTCCTTCTGTTGCGCTGCGTTATAGCGGGCGACCAAGAAAACTGCATAGTATTGCGACAAAAAAAATAAGAAAATACATACGTTTCTCAAGAAGTAAACGGTTGTTTTTCTGTTGTTAATTCTGAAAGTTAACATTAGGTTTTCCTTTTACTAAACTGTTGGATTGTGAGTGGTTTTAACAATTGAGTTTTGTTGTTTCTGAAAGTTCTTAACCTTTACAAACACTTGCTGAATGTTAAGTTTTTATGAAAAGGTGGTGACTTTTCTTGCGTCGAAGAAAAAATTTATCATTTAATAATGTTTATTTTAAAATAATTATATTTGATAATAATGGTATGAAATGTATGTACTTTTTATGTTATAAAGTAAATAATGCGGAAAACCCTGATTTCTCAATTTTTCGATTTTTTCATGCAGTCAGATCTACATAACTGTTAAATAACACTCATTCACGCAATTAAATGATAAATAACAAACCCACAGTGTAAAAAAATACAGTCCAACAACCGCGACACCCCTCACCGCAAACTTTTACTCTGTGATTTTCTCTCGTCCAACAGGATTGTATGGAAAATAATAAATTGCGTAACAACAGGATCCTGTATTTGTCAGTCGCGACCGGTCGCACAATAATCGCAGCTTGCGTGTACATTGTAAATTATTTTGTATTTATATAGAGATGTTGTAACCGCCGTATTCTTGATTTTCTTTTATAAATGACCTCATTATTCAAATAATATTTAAATGTTACGGGAACATTTTTTTTTGTTGATAATTTCCTGTGGGCAAGTGGACTTAAATATAGTGATTGTTAGCGTTTAATTGCAGGAAGATAAAGATCGATTCACTAAAATTAAAATGCCACAAGCAACCATTTTAAACGCTTTAGGAATGACGATTTGAGTAATAATACCTACAACTTCTGGAGGTGAGTAGTAGTGTAAATTACATGAACTACCTATCCAATGTAAAAATAATGTAATAGTGCTTTTTAATTTATTTGAATTACTTAAATATAAAAGCTTATTTCACTCATAAAAAAATAACCTTCAACAAAACCAACAGCTCTATACATATATCAGTTTGCAATTAGATTGTCAATAGACAAGTGTCTCTGCGACTCGTTTCATTCCGATGGTGCGGTTAAGAAACGCTAGTTACTAGTACAATCAACCGCGACTATTGAATAAGGAAAACCGCCCTTAGAGCTACAACATTAAGGAGCTGCCTAATACCAAAGATGTGTGGCTGACTGTACCAGTACAGATAGACAACTACAACGTCCCCTGTACATAAGTGTGGTCAACAAGTTTTCTTGTACACTTTCTTTAATACAATTTCATAGTGGAATAGTGGTTGATGTTAATTGATTCGGGATTGTGTAACTGTTAGTTAATAGGCTTTTAAGTTTATAAACAATATTGGTTTTTCCTGCAAACTAAAATGGTTTATTTTAATTTGAGAATCCCCTTAAGCAAACTGTTTGGTAAAACATACCATGAGAAAGAATCATTCCACTATTTACGGGAGTAAAAACACCCTTTACGAAGCCAAAAGTCCCTTGTTCTTTCCGTTATTGTGTTTTTTTTTTCTGGATCATATCTGGGAACCTTCTGGTTACGGAAATATTGAAGGTATCAACTTTTTTTATGAAAACAAGTTTGCTAAGCTTAAGCAAATGTTAAGCTTCAATCAACAAGGTATAAGTTGTAACTTAACCTTAACACCGTTGCATGCAAGCACTACAATATTTACAGCGAATTTTCACACCAAAAATAAAAGCTTGCAAATTAACTACGGTTATTCGCCGTGTGTAGGCACGGTCATCAGTGATGTATATATCACTTTGGAAGCTTGTTGCCAGATACGTTTTTTAACCGACTTCCAAAAGGAGGAGGTTAAGAAAGAAAAGAAAGAAAAATAAGTTTATTTGTCACAGAAACACGTGCATAAAAAAAAAAAAGATAATAAACTCATTTGAACAAGAAAATAAAACACAATAGATTTAAATACTTAAATTTTAATTTAACTTGATAACGACCACAAAACAGAACTCAGAGGAGGAGACGAGACGAAGGAGGAGGAGGAGGAGGGGGAGGGAGGTTCTATGTTCGTATTTATCCGATTTCTCCGTCAATTGTGGACCGATTTTGAAAATTATTTTTTTGCATGAAAGGGTATGCTCTCAAATTGGTTCCATATAAATTTTATTAACTGTGCTTGGATAGTTTTTGAGTAAGCTTCAATAATATGTATTTTTCCAACTTAGTATATGTGGATGATAATGATGATAACTTCCTGTCACTGTTATTTACATAGCATGTAGTGGTATTCAAATATGTGTGGGGTAGGTACCACAACTAAAAAGTAAAAAAAATAAAATCATTTTAGAAAAAAAAATAACCGACTTCCAACAAAAAAACACTACATAGTGAAATAGTTATTTATGCTACAAGTGCGGAAATCATCTTACGCACGTGTATCATACAACGTTTTACAATGCATTGTGAGAGAAAAAAAAAAAAACGAGTGAGCCTTACGATGATGTGTAACATCTAACATAATGACGACGTATATATGATAAAAACAACATTCATGACTTTGACTTTCGACTTCGACTTCGTTATCATCATCATCTGATTTGTAAAACTATTCTTGAATAATAAAAACTCTGCAATGGGCTGACGACGGCCACAAAAATTAAAAAAAAACAGAAAAGTAAAAAGCACTAGTGAAAAAAAGTGACACTTTCCGCACTAATTTACTGCTTGGAAAAGGCTCTTTTCGAGCAAATGCATTGTAAAATTATATTAATTTCGGAAGTCGGTGACAAAAAACAAAAAAATCAAAACCGGAAAAAGACCTGACTTCCGAATTTAAAATAACGGCGGTCTACGGTCTATCTAGCTTCATCTTTCCGACTGACCGACCCCTTGACAATTCAAAAGTGCCTGTAATTGGTTTATTTGAAATAAATGCTTTGAGTTTGAGTTTATACGCCGTACTGTAAAGAAACCGTGCCGTATACAACGGGCCTTAGCCGTTGTCCTCCCTATTAGGAGGACAACGGCATCGCGATTATTAACAATGAACATAGATACCCAAATTGTTTAAATTGAAGAACTAAAATTTTCAACAAAAAAAAAAATGAATATCTTTGTAAAAGCTTAGATAAAAATATTCTAAGTACCCGCTGAAGATACCCGTTCAATCTTCTTCAGTGATTGACGACCGAAAGACCGAATGGATGACCGAATGAAATCGATTTAGTGAGCAATGACGGCTATTTGCATATGTATAGAAGGGAGATGAGACTCTTTATAAACTTGGATATACTTAACTTTTGTGTAAAGATTGCTTTTTTAACTGTTGATCGGCTTTTGAATCATACTGTATATTTTGAAGCGAGAATTCCTTTACACAGGCTGTATGAAGGAAAACTTTTCTGTTTTCTTTCGTGGTTATAGTTAAAAGGCTACCGGTAACAGATAAACCTATGTGAATCTTAGGAGTATTCAAGAAGGTAGGACTTAATAGACGATAAATAAAAAATATCAGCATATCTAATATTATAAATGCGAAAGTGAGTTTGTTTGTTTGTTACGTTTTCACGCTAAAATTACTGAACGGATTTGGATGAAATTTGGCACAGGGAAACCTTGAGCTAGAGAAGGATATAGGCTACTTTTCATCCTGGATCGCAGACGAAGTCGCGGGCAACAGCTACTATTTATATAATAATAATTCATAAGCCTAATCATAAGACACAATTTCACCCTTATTTATCTTTATTTTCGAGATAAACTTCATACTAAATTTTATAAACGAATCTCATCTCAATTTTTTTTACAAAATTGACCCTTCTTGAATTAGGTATGTAATCTTGAATGATTGTGATTATTCCGGTCTCTTAAAAATGTTTAAATCTGTAGGTACCTAATATAAAGTCAACAAGAATATAACTACTCTCTCTCTCTACTCTCTTTATCTACTCTTCTATCGCAGGTATGCTGAAAGAGATTTGTTTAGAAATAAGCATCTCCTTTGTACATATTTTTCTGTTCTTTGCTTCATATCTGTTTATATACATAATTATGTATGTATAAATGGCAAAATAAATAAATAAAACACTAATTTATAGTACCTACTTTTAACAAAATACCAACAGTATAAGATTGGCACCCGGCGCCGTCTGTACACAAAATCAGAGCATTATAGACATAACATGAGAAATAGAGCAAAATAACAGATCTACAATTCATTGTTCAAACGATAGGTTTGAATACACCATAATACTGAAGTGCCGCCGGCGGAGCTATGACGAACTAATGATCGCTTTCTAAGCTTTACGATTTGTGTGGACATAGCTTTTCTTAAATCCTAAAAATATAATGAATATTCAGTGAGCTTTCGAGAAGTGATTCATCGTGTATTTACGTTCGTCATTCTAGCATTTTTTTAAAAAAAACATGATTACCCAATTGTCTCTAGCTTTTAGTTTTTTTTTGGTTTAAGGGGAAACATAATTGGATTTTCCAGCATAAATTTAAACTCAAACTCAAAGCATTTTTTTCATTTATACCATTTACCTATAATTATTTAATTGTCAGTCAGTTAGATGAAACTAGTTAAAAAAAAATGGGAACCTAAAAGTCTTCATATTACGAATTTATGAAATTTGGTAAATACATCAACGACACCAAACGTTCACTATAATGATTTTCAATAAAGCATTTGTACGTTGCTATAAGTAAAGTATCTCAATGTATGCATATTTTTTTCCAGACAAAATATTTTCGAGCGATCCATGTAAATCTTTCGCCCTCTATCGATTCACGCGTAATTCAGTCGCGTACGACGTTAGAGCGTTCAAACATGCAATCATAGACAGGTGGTATGCGTAGACAATAGCCGGCGATGGTCGGCAATGGTCGGCAATGGTCGGCGATGGTCAGCTGTATCACGCGCGTCCGGCAATCACGGCGTATTACTGAGATTACACCAGTGTGGCCTGTTTGTTGCTGCCTTTTATTTGTTTATTAAATTGAAGGGTTTTTGACAGAATATTGAGTCTAGTAAGCGTAGCGACGCATCTGCTAAATCCCGCGAGTTTTGATTTCTATGGAAATTACGCGGCGTAATTTCGGCCTGATGTGCCATAAGTACCAAATTAAAAATCATTGCAGGCGTAAACACCCCGAACTTTCCGTCACGTAATTTCGACTGATGTATTGCTAGACTATGATCTAATAAACTTATCGACTGAGGAATAATTAAGGTAATGGTTGATCCAGAGTTTTTTTCATGGAACCAGTAGACATTACGAAACTCTACGATCCGTTTCTAAACCACAGTCCACACAAACAAGGTTTCCAACTATGTGGATTTTTTTTCACGACAAGTGCTTACGCTAAGCTTTCTCCACACCATTATCAAACGCATAAATGCGTGCTTAAATCCTAACATAATTTCTACAAAATAAAACTTTTATGATCTTCTCTTATCCGAGACCAAATCGCTAAGTATTTTTAGAACACAACACTTTTTATCTTTATCAGATTTTTACAATGACATTCTTTGAAATAAAATCAACTTTACAGGTTATTTAAATTAGGCATTTTGCTCTATAAACCGTCTTAGAAATAATAAAAATCGTATAAACGTGAGACAGTAATATGTTAATTTTATCACAACTTTTTTTACCCGACTGCGGCGAAGCCAAAAAAGAAGGATTATTTGTTTGTTTATTTTACTATTACTGAGTATTTAATTAGGTTTATCTCGCAGCTCTGATCTTATTAGGTATAGTAAACATCATAGATCAGCGATAGAGGTTTATTAAGCCTTTAATATACCATAATACGTAGTTTATTAAGCCTTCAAACTTATAACCTTCCCACGAGTTTGCTAGTAAAGAAAAAAAATAGTTTTGATTTCCTTTTTAGGGTTCCGTACCTCAAAAGCAAAAAACAGAACCCTTTTAGGATTTCCTCGGTGTCTGTCTGACTGTCCGTCTGTCAAAGCCAATTTGCTCCAAATCTAATGGACCGATTTAGTTGAAATTTGGTACACATATGTATTTATGTGACCCAAATACGGACGTGTAACGTAAATAAATGAATTTTGAATTTTGGGGTTACTTTTGGGAAGCAAATAAGAAAATAAAAATAAAAAGTTTTGTAAACTGAACCGTGTGACATATCAAATGAAAGGACTTGTTGCGAGGATTCCATTTTTTTTTTTTAAACTTAATGCTTTTGAAGTTATTTATGAAAATTGACCATTCCCTTATCTCCGAAAGTGAGCCAAAATTTTTGGAAAAAGTGCTGAGAATGGTTCTTTACTCATAGATTACAGGAAAATCTATAAGAAGTCTATGGTCTTAAAATAACATAGTAAATCGTTAATATTGAGAGATTTACTACAGAACCCTTCATTGTGCGTGGTCCAACACGCACTTGGCCAGTTTTCATCAATGTCATATAAAATTTAGGTTTCCCTATCCATTTGCATAAAATTTTTAGACATAATATAACATGGCATACTTTTGTTTATCCTAATTATATTTACGCATAACATTATTTTCGCATAATAGCTTACGCATAATTTTTTTTAGCATAATTTCTCTAATCATAATAATGTTTAAGCATAACATTCTAAAGCATAAATTTGTTTACGCATAATGATATTTAAACATATTTTTTAAGCATAAAAAATACGCATAATAATTAACTTCTAAAATGTAACCATGCATGCAGCAAGCATGCAAACAAGCATACACCATGCATGGAGCAAGCATGCAGCATGCAAACATGTAAACAAGCATACACCATGCATGCAGCATGCAAGCAAGCATGCAGCATCCAACATGCAGCAGGCATGGTTTCTGTCACGGCTCCGGCGCTGCGGGGCTCCGGCGATCCCACGCGAGCTGCTTGTCGCAGATGTGTTTAACGCTCACCACCGCAGCTTCGGCTTGCTAAACCGCCTGCTCCTCAGCTTGCGGGCCGCCTCGCCCCTCCACGCCTACGCGATTTTAAATAACACTCTAGGGGTAGGGCAGACAAGACTACGTGGAGTCGGTTTTGCAGCAATTCGTTTCTGTCACAAACTTTTCTAGCAATTTAATTTTTAATCAATAATATTGTTTAATTGTTACAGAAACCTTAATACTATTATGCTAATAGTCATTAGGGCTAGTAACATTATGCGAATTAAAATTATGCCAAAACAAATTAGCCTTAAAGATAATTATGACAACATAAACAGTATGCCAAAAAAAAATATGGCAAAGATTTATTATGGCAAAAAAAATTATGCCAAAACAGTTATGCCAAAGTATATTAGGAAAAAGAACATGATGCGAAAAAAAGGGATCCCTTTTGCATCTTATCTTACTATACAACCATGAATTTTCCCAAACATCTCATCACTATATATTTCGATACAAACAAACTTAAAGTAGTATATTTTATTATTTACAAAGTTCGAGTCCATAACCATTCCTAGAACCGTAAGTCATTATGGTTCTAGGAATGGTCCACCATCACCTGATCATCCATTTACCTCGTTAATAATCTTTCACCTAAACACATAAGAGCCAAATAAAAAGTTATGTCCCCCAACATGAGATATAATAGTCTTTTAATTTATGCTAATCATATGCACCTGCTGCATATAGTGACAAACAGGCCTAGCACAAACGAGCGGAATAAACGTAGCTGTTAAAGATTTTTTTTTTTGCGCGTGGCCTAAATCGGAACTAACGCCGCCATCTTGTTTTTTCAATGCATTTCACAAAACAATTGTAAAAATGTTTACCATCAGCGCCCCCCTGACAATGTCATTCAAGCGCCAAAAGATCCTTGTAACATTGTAAAGTAATTACGTACTTACGTAAATACTCGTCTCGCACATATTTGGTACTTTTAAGCCTTTATTCATAATTATCTGTCAAAAATATAAAGCAAAACGTTATGAGAATTGTATTTTCGATTAAAGAAACGTCGCGCGTTCGTGAGACCCTAAGTAAGATTTTCCCACGTTTTTTTTTTTTTGTCCACGTGTGACAGCACTAAGATAGTACTGATTTTTTAATTGAGTGAAAATGGCAATTTTGCTATTCTGAATTTCACTAAAATTTTGATTGTAAAAACCAAACCAGACCAACCCTGACAAATTTTTATCGCGATTAAAAAGGTGTGGGATAAAATACGTTGTCATGAATTAAAATTGACTACAACATCTCGACTTCACGTGCGAAAACTGTACTGTATTATATTTTTTCTTTTGCTTATTGCCACAAAACGACATTAGGTATAAATATATATATAATAATAATAATAATAATTTCTTTATTTCGCAAAAACAATTGAACAATAACACTAGTACTAGCGTAATTTGAACTCTGGTACTCAAAGTAAGATCTAACTTGTGTTATGAGTACCAGTGTTCCAACAAAAGTTATTACACACAGGTTCCCACGAGGGACAGCAGGGGCATTAGTGCAGTTTCATTGTCACAGAGAAATGAAGTAAAAAAAATGAATATAAAAAAATGAATATAAAACAGTAAAATTATACAGAAAATAAAGTGGACAACGTATGTAAGTGTGGAGGGTGAGTGAATGTTTAGGGATGTGTAATGTATGTAAATGTAATTTATGTATGTGTAGTGTATGTATGTGTAATGTCGTAAGTTTAAAATAATTAGACTTGAATGAGAAATTGTGTATAAGTTACAGTGAGTGACTAAATAGATATCTTAAGCAGATGTTCGGTGTCTTCGTAATTAAGTTTTTGTAGCCATCCTTGAACACTTTTCTTACATTCAAACCTAGTCATTGGATAAATGTTGCAGTTTTTGTTTGCGATATTGTACAGGTGGTTGCTTATAATATTGTAGTGACGTTGAGCAAGAGCTGTTCTGGAGTATTGGTTGGTACAGATTTGATATTTCCTACGGTTTAGTGTGTAGTTTGCAAGGAATGGGAGAGTAGAGTGTTTTTGTAGCACTATTTGTTGGATGAAAAGTTGCCGCACTGTAAGTACTTGACAATTTTCGTAGAGTTGTGTAGTAGGGTATCTGTAGGGCTTGAAGGTCATAACCTTTAAGACGGCTCTTTGTGCTCGTTCCAGCTGCAAAATATGAGTTTTGGCCGCTCCACCCCAGGCAGTTATGCAATATTTTAGGATTGAGTGACCAAGTGCACAGTAAACATTTTGTAGTGTCTCAATGACAGCAGAATGTCTGAGTTTTTTCATTATAGAGACAAGTCTACGTACTCGCACAGTCAAAGTCCGAAGGTGGAGTTTCCAGGTCAGTTGATTGTCGATTTGTACCCCAAGATATTTAACATTATCCGTCCGGATAATGTGAGGACATGAGCAAGGAAGGCGAGGGGCAGTTACCGGACAGTTGTGAACTTTAAGATTAAAAGAATCCTGGTCTGGTTGGGAGGAGGCTTTTATAGAAAATTTCATGTACATGGTCTTGTTAGAATTCAAGGTGAGAAGGTTGCTAGTTAGCCAGTTCATGACGATCCTAAGACCCTGTTCAGCGCATTCAAATGCGTGTGTCCAGCTGTCCCCATGTACAAGCAATGCAGTGTCATCGGCGTAGGTAAAGACTGAGCAATTGGGAAGGGAGAGTCCGCAGAGCGCGTTAATGTATATCAGAAACAATGTCGGCCCAATCACAGAGCCCTGAGGCACGCCGTAAACAATGGAATTGCTGTCACTGACAACATTATCAATTTTAATGCACTGGGTTCGATCAGATAGGTAGTCATGAAACATTTTGAGGGCGTGACCACGAATTCCCAGACCCTCCAACTTCCGCAATAGGTGAGGAACAGACACGGTGTCGAAGGCCTTGGAAAGGTCTAGGAAAATACCTAGACATTTTTTTCCCGAGTCAAGGAGGCCGACAGTATCATCCACAAAGCATCCAACCGCATCATCGGCTGACCTTCCAGCCCTAAAACCATACTGATTCGGAGCGAGAATCTTGTGGGATTCAAGATATTTAGTAAGACGATTATTCAATAATTTTTCTAAAATTTTTGAGATGGAAGGCAGTACCGAGATGGGCCTGTAATTATTGACATCACGTCTGTCCCCAGCCTTATAAATTGGATGCACCAGTGCTTTTTTAAACACCTTAGGAAAACGACCTGACGAAATTGAGCAATTACAAACATGAGTGATAACTGGAATTAACACTGGGCAGCAGGATTTGAGTATTTTTGAAGATATGCCATCCCAGCCAACCGCGCAGTCTGTACGCAGACCAAGAATTATGCTTTGAACCTCGGCTTCATCAGTAGGCCATAGAGCAAAAGAGTGTGGTGACTGTGTAGTTTCTGTCTGTACCGCAGTATATGGCGCTCCTACTATCAGTTTTTCTGCCAGACATTTGCCAATATTTGAGAAGAAATCATTGACACAATTTACGGCCGTGATATTGTCAGGAGATACGCTAAGTAGTTCAGTGGGTGTGGACAATGGGCGTTTTGTATTTGTTAGTTGTTTGATAATGTTCCAGGTAGCTTTGGGGTTGTTTTTGGCACTTTCAAATTCAGATTTTTCATATGCTATTTTCAGGTTCTTTAGTAATTTGTTGCAGAAGTTGCGGTATCTAGTGAAGGTTATTTTTAGGATATAATTATTTGGTTGTTTATTAACTTCAAGATTCATTTGATCCCTGTTTCTGATGCATCGTAAGAGGCCTGGAGTGATCCATGGCTTTAGGATCGTGTGTTTTGACGAGCTAATAATAACTTTTGTATGTTTATCAACAATCGTCTTTAAAGTAGAGACCAGGAGTCCAGCGGCCTCATCCGCCTCCAGTAACCCAGTAACAGCGCCAAAATCAGTCTCGTTTATTTCTGCAATAACAGCCGTGTAATTTATTACCGTGTGCTTCACTTTGGAGGCGGAAAATGCCGCCGTGCTTCCAAGACATAGTAAAACTGGGCAGTGGTCTGTAATTGCGGTGTCAAAGATAAGTGTGGATGATTTCAAATCAGATCTAACCATGACATGGTCGATACAGCTCCTTCCGCGTGTGGGGAATTGATGTGCTGGAAGAAGTCCATGTGAGGCAAGCAGATTAAGATATTCATTACTCTGAGAGGTAGCATCCATTGGTGCGATGTTAATATTATATATATATACATTAAACGTAAATGTTGTACAGTTAAAAGTTATTCGAGAATTCTTTGGGACTATGTTGTCCAAGGTTTTTACTAAGAAGATAAGGCGATAGGTATAATATACTCATATATTTTCGAAACAGTTGTAAAGAGTCATTATTTGAATATATTAAAGTTAAACTAGGTACGATGGTGTATATTTTAATAGTTGGAAATGAAAATATATTGCTGTGTTGCTGAATTACGAGTAAATGAAAGAACGAGTTGGTTTCGTATTGATTAAGCAGTTAGCAAGCTTTTAGTGGTTCTGTATTTGTTATCTTGACACGGCTATTGACGAAAACAATTTAAAATATATCAATATGCATTTCCCTTTTGCTGTACATAAGCCACCTGCCCCGTTGGTCTCCACTGCTGTGCGGGATCCAGGGTTCAATTCCCAGGTCGGGCAAAGTGTTATTGGGTTTTTCCATTAGGAATTTCTTAATAACAGCCCAGAGTTTGGAAGTTGGCAGTATGATACTCCCGAGCCTTGGAAAGCACGTTAAGCTCGTGGTCCTGTGCTTGATCTGTCACCGGTCGTGTCGGATGGATCCCATCGGACTATGAGAGTAAGGGAACAGAGAGTGCACCTGTGTCTGCGCACACACTTGTGGACTATAATATAACCAGCACAGAAGAGTAGTCTCCATTGAGATTTGCCGCCATGGACGAAATACGATCTGGAAGACTATTATTAGGTATATAGGCTATTATTGTGCTACTTTTTTTCGGAGTTCATTCGGGTAGCGTCAACAATACCAACTCCTTCAAGTTTCAGAACCAAGAAGCTGTCTTCTTCTTCTTAAGGTTTCCTACAGCCTTGAATCTACCCCTGTAACAAATTATCAGGATTATTATATTTTACCTTATATTGTGTACAATGATTTTGTCTTATCCTGAATAGTACCTAACTACTAGTTACTCATTATATTTAGTACTCAGAATAAAAACTTATTGAATGATATTGCTTCTCGTTTTTTTTTCATGTGGTGAGTGACTAACCTGGTGTCAGAATTTTTTTTTTATGCCGCCTATGGCCTCTAACTTAGCTTCACATGCCGTCGAGAAATATCTCTCAGGCATGCCGGTTACCTCACGATGTTTTCCTTAACCGTTTTTGTAGCAAACGATAATTATTCAATACGCACATGAATCCGAAAAGTCAGACGTGCGTGGCTTGTGTTCAAACTCAAGACCAGGACTTGAAAGAAAGAAAGAAAGAAAAAGTATTTATTGAAACTCGCACAGGAAATCACAAATTAAACTAAAAACACACTAAACATAAATAAAAAATAAAAAACAAAGTAAAATTTAAATAAAATTAATTTAGTCCTGTACGAGGCCAAAAGGCTCCTATCTCAGCATAATGATGCGACTTAAAAAAAAAAAAAAACTGATAGGGCCCGACTTCTTTGGTCACATCACTAGGCTATTACTGCCTACCTCGTTATTATTAGTAAGTATATAGCATAGTACCTGCATACATACTTCTGCCACTGTTTTATTTATTTAACGGAGGAGGGTATGTGTCTCTTCTGTTATTATCAGCCATATTTTAACTACTGTGGGTGTACTATTTGTAGTGTTGGTTATTGCACGACAATTTCTAAACGTCTTCACCGATTGACCGCTACCCATGAAGTCTGCTAAGCTTCGGCTGGTCCGAGCGTTATGTTGTAGGCCCTGTGGAGCGCCGCTAGGCGGCGCTGGCGTCCGGTCCCGATTAGTCAACTCAGTATCGTATTTCCGACATAGGTATTTGTTATTTCTTGATATAAAGGGTTACCAACTAAACACATACACAGCATTAACCCAATGTCTTTGTCATAATATAGATCTTGCATTTATTTAAATTACAGGAAAGCACGACACTATCAATAAGCGTACTAGAATATTTAGTTAAACAAACCGCTCAACACGCCCAAAAAAGTACCTATTGCACCTACCACTGTTTATGTGGTAGAAAATGCCTATGGCATTAAGTCCGCCTCTGTACATTTGTGTGCTACTAAAACAATATTTTTTTGGTGTTAAATACTGTGTTACGTTATAACTATAACTTACAAAAGCTGGGTTTTTAGGGTTCCGTACCTCAAAAGGAAAAAACCGAACCCTTATAGGATCTGAACCCTTAAATGTCGGTCTGTCTGTCACAGCCAATTTGCTCCGAATCTATTGGACCAATTTAGTTGAAATTTTGTACACATATGAATGTCTGTCTGACAGACATTCATATGTGTAACTTGTAACTTAAATAAATGAATTTTGAATATGGAGGTCACTTTTCGGGGCAAAACATTTTGGAAAAAAAATAAAAGAAGTTTTACATACAATACCGTGTGACATATAAAATGAAAGGGCTTGACAGGATCTAAAAAAAATAATATTTTGCCTTTTTTTAAATAAATAATTTTAAATATATTTAAGAAAATGCATGAAAATTTACCATTGACAGTGTAAATTGACTGCAAGCACTGCTGTAGTAGTGCAGTGCCGGATTAAGACTACTTGATGCCCGAAGCAATCCGAGCCTGTGGGCCCCCCTATCCACTAGTTAACTAGTATAGGTCTTTAAAAAAAAATAACATGCTGCCCCACATGTTATTTTTTTTTACGTTGACCTTTAAACGATGCGGTCACTTTTAACAGGCCATTTCACGAAACACAACCATTTTATGAAATGGTCGAAGTCGAACACTTCATGAAATGATCAATTGTAAAATCTGGCTACGACATGAATATATTACCTACTGATAAAGCATCAAGCCTTTCCTGCAGCATCGTCTGCAATTTAAAGTGTAATTTACGTCTGAAAAACCTATAAGACCATAGACGTCTTAAAATAACATAGTAAATCTCTCAATATTGTGCGTACAAACATACATTTGCAGTTGGAATGTATGGGAGAATATGTTTTTCAACTACAATGTTCTTGTGATAAATTCATCCCAACTACGGCACCCTTCATTGTGCGTGGTTCGACACCCACTTGGCCGGTTTAAAAAATAATAATAATACTACATTTTATTAAAGATATTTTTCTTAATCAAACACAATTTACCACCAAAAACATCCCTAAAGGTGAACACCTTTTTACTATGAATAAGATAAGATAATCATCTTCATGCTCATGTTTGTCAATTTACATAATATCTGACTGCAATCACAATACCGCCTACGAAGCGTATCACACAAACGAGCAGTAAGACTTACGAGTCGTTACTCGTAACATTATGCATGTTAGTGTTACGTAAGGTTACGCTGAGGTGACAATAGGTTAACAATCGACATAAACAAAACCCCCCGGAGTCCTTAATTTGACTATCTCAAGTTTCTTTCAACCAACTGTCTAATGTTACCTTATACGACCATCGAATTTGCATCGGAATCGTTTCCAATTTAATCAAATTCTCATACATACTTCTAAATTGCGTTCATAATTAATCTTACACCAAACTTAATCTAATCAGTGGATGCGCCAGTACCGTTTCGAAAAGTTCTTTGTGGTCTTGAATATGTTTAACATTCTTCACGCGTTCATGACAATATGTTTCAAATTGTGTTCTGCTTTCTCTGTAATTATCATTTAAATTAAGAGTATTATTTGGAGTTAATCGTACACACTTAGTATTGCGCTCACCATTGCTGGTTTTGTTAGGGAAATCCGTAGTTTTGTCGAACAAAAGAGGGAATGGATGAAAGCATCGATGCTTCAGATCGATACAAAGGTGTCTTGGAGACATTCCGATTTAAATTTAGATAGTAATATGTTGAGATGGAATCACTGTGGGTAATAAAGATAAAAGATTAGATTACAAGGTAGCCAGGTGTTGATATAATAATGAACTTTATATACAATGACTTTTCTTTTCACCATTGACTTTTTAATGGCGTAATTCTTTCAAGTAGTTTATTTCTCCGCATTTGTGACAGAAATAAAGTCGATGTACCGATCTTGATTCTGAAATTCGATATTAATTGTGTCTCTAATACTTTGAAGGCGTTTACAATTCGAGTTTAAAGTCAAGCATCCTTGTTCAAATCAGTTTATATTTCCTTGACAGTATTGAAGGCAGGAATATTGTCGTATCAGACATCGAAGTTTGAACTTTAAGATTTGTAATGAACTATACAAAAATACTATTTCAAGTAAAGAATCGTTCTTTAAGTGCTGTGTGATGTGCAGATAAATCTACATACTTTAACTTCATTTGAATTAGATTCGAATAAAGGAATCGTATAGTGATAGACTGACCCTATTATGGTCAGTAAAACTGCGCTACATAATTATACCTAAGTGTGGAAAGTAATTACCTACATACTGACGAGCTAGGCATGAAACTTTCATGCGCCTAGAGCAGTGGTGGGCTAGTGGCAACGATAGCGACTTGTAGGTCGTTGGTTCAAACCCTTTTTTAGGGTTCCGTAGCCAAGTGGCAAAAAACGGAACCCTTATGGATTCGTCATGTCTGTCTGTCCGTCCGTATGTCACAGCGACTTTTTTCCGAAACTATAAGAACTATACTGTTGAAACTTGGTAAGTAGATGTATTCTGTGAATCGCATTAAGATTTTCACACAAAAATAGAAAAAAAACAATAAACTTTGGGCGTTCCCCATACTTAGAACTAAACTAAAAAAAAAAAAAACATCAAACTCATACGTGTATGTCTATAGATAGGTCTTCAAAAATTATATTAAGGTTTTTAATATATTTTTTTTCTAAACTGAATAGTTTGCGCGAGAGACACTTCCAAAGTGGTAAAATGTGTAACTTCTAAAATAAGAGAATGATAAAACTAAAAAAAAATATGATGTACGAAAATTGGTTTGAACGAGATCTAGTAAGTAGTTTTTTTTAATACGTCATAAATCGTAAAACGCAATGTACACTTGCTGCTACGGAACCCTTCATGGGCGATTCCGACTCGCACTTGGCCGCTTTTTTTTTTTTGAGTTTGTGAAATTATCAAATAGTTTCTCCCGCTCTGGGCGGAGCGGGAGTGCGTGTCAGACATTTACTAACTAAAACCCACCCGTGTTCCTTCCGTTGCCTGTGTGCCGGGGCCACGATATCCCTTTCGGACAACTCGCAACCCCGGCAGGAGGTTCAAACCCTGACAGGCGCTTTCATCATTTCAGCCGAAGGACGTCCACTGTTTAACATTGGCCTTCCCCAAGCACCACCACTTCGACCGGTTCTGTGCTTCTCGCATCCAGCGGATTCCTGCGGCCTTCACCAGGTCATCGGTCCACCTTGTGGACCTTCCAACGCTACATCTTCTGGTACACGGTCACCGCAACAGAATCTTTCGGCCCCATCGGCCATCTGTTCTGCGAGCAATGTGCCTGACCACTGTCACTTTCCGTTTAAGTTTGACTTGACAGGCGCTTTACTTTGTGTAAATTAGGTAGGTATTTCATCACTATCAAAACGGCGAAGGAAACCGGCATGTCCTAGAACCAAAAATTCGAAGACATGGGCCTGCTTCACACAGAGAGCCAGTGTCTCAGCTGTGGGAACATTGTAAAATGATTATGCTTATGCATGTGTCTAAGAAAGATAGTAGACCAGTAAACCTACTCCATAAAGGTAATCTTTTGAATCTAGCAAAACAAAAAAAAAGTCAAAAAAATACAGTCAGTGTCAAAATACAGTCAGAGAAATGACAAAATTCAAAATTCAAAAGTCATATAATCAAACTCCGCTGAGAATCAGCACTTTTCGAACGACAAAATTACATAAGACAGTCCCCCAAAACGCCCACCCTTCACCACTTCCTAGTGCATTAGCTGGGAAGAAGAAGAGGCACAACACACTCCCCAGCAGCACAACTGTCTGTTCAGTTAGAAGAACAAAAAAAAAAGATTCTATATAATAGTTTTCAAAATAATTTACAATACGCAACACAAAACATAATTTAAATTATTAGCCTTAAGTTAGCTAGCACTTTGGCCACTCTATTAAACCAAGGATTGAAACCAGAAATTCAACAATACCTACCACCGATTCAAAGCTAAGCTCGTTAGCACTAGGCCAGCGAACAATAAGGCAATTGTTACCAGAGTTTATTACATAGACGGATATATTCCTACCACGCCACAATAAATTCTCGTCGACGACAATCAATCGGCGGCCCTCCTAGATAATGTACCAGGAAAAGACCATCTAGCTAACAATGGACATTTGCAATTATAATATAAACGTTATTGTACTACATAGAAGTACTTGATGCATCGCATTATAGCCCATCTAACGGAGATGCTTTGACATAGCGCTTTATGGAAACATCGCAATAAACTTAAAACATACTTACCATCTACATCTGATAAAACCCTTTAACAAGGTCTAACGTCCTTATTCACGAAGCAACACGGCACAATTTCAATAAAAGACTTATTACGGAAACGCAAATGTAAGTTTGTCAGCAAATCCGAACAGTGCCACCCGTAGACACCCTTTGTCCATTCCTTGATTGAATATCGAATGCATAATCGTAAACTTGAATCGATTCTTACGAATACGAAGAATCGATATTGAAATCGGCAAGCACTAAGGCTTTGTATGAATAAACGCACTTAGTGTGTGGAATAGGAAATCATAAAAGCATAGTGCTGTTCTACATACAATATTAAATCGAATTGGAGTTTATGCACCGATTATGCTTCATGTATAGTTCTTTTATATTTTTCCTTTAAGCCACGATGGTATTCATCAGTTCGAATGCTGTAATAAGATTTAGCCTATGGATTCTTTCATAGGCATGACTAGGTTCTCTTTTCAGTAGCGTTTTAAAACTTGATTATTGAATTATAAATAATGTCACATACCCTTTCACATTCATCAGCTTATATCTTTCGCAACCGTAAATTCTAAAGCTATGAAACTCTATACAATTTCACAAAGTGTTAAACGTAGCGCCATCTATGCATTTGAGTGAGAACTACAGACATCTCGTGGTTACACCCGGGTGGGGTGTAACTACCCTGACTTCGGAACCCTCGATACGAAGATTAGATTTTTCTATTACAGAGCGTTTAGTTACAAACTTAAACACAACATTAAGAACCAATGTTTTTAGGCAGCATAAATAGCTGTTTTCGAAGATGATTCGCCAGATTTTATTAAGTAAACACTAAATATATTTTCTCTCCCTAATTCTGAACACCATACGAACAAATAAATATAAAATATTTAATAAATATACCTACTAAACGGTGGTGCGTAAACCAAAAAGCACTGATAATTTAAATAATAAAACCTATCTACATCAAATTATAATTTTGAATTCAAGAAGCAAGTCTTTGTTTTCCACAAGGATCTAAATCGCTCGGGTTACCATATCACACGGCGAGTATTTCCAAGGAATATTGGTACAAATTATGCGACTGCGGATTCTTTCATTCGAGATAATGTATTCGATTCCGGACCGAGTCGATGGCATCGTTCACGCGAGCTTCGAATGTTAGGCGACGTTTTATCCGATACTACGGAAACTCGATTAAAAACCGAATGGGAATCGATTTGTTGTTCTGCGCCCATTTCTTGTTTGTTATGCATTCGAATTTGGTTTAAAATTGGAATCATAAATTAGGGCTGAGCAGAGACAAGTTCATCGTGGAGTAATATTTCATGTTACTTTTTAATAACTAATCCAAATAAATTGTTTAAAAGATCAATATATGTATTAACTTTATAAACTTAAACCAACAATAAATTATAATTTGACAGTTAATTTTCATGTCTGCTACTTAGGCAGCCTCTGTTCAACCCATCACTTCCCACTGCTGAGCATAATTCTCGTAAAAAACGTGGAGTGGTTTAGAAAAATATTGCATTAGACCATCGATAACCGATGCATAGAGCCAATAAGGTAGTGAACTTTAGCATAATATGGCCGTGACCTATTTAAAAGCGATCGAACGCGATCGGTCGCGTGCCTACATCAGTTTTTGTTCGGAAAACCGGAGAGCGCCCTCTGCCGGCGCAACTACGCTTTCAGATTCTCCGAATAAAAAGTTCGAACGATCGTGTATTCGCGCGACGATCGCTCATAAATAGAACGCGAGGTTTTAGGTCTCATGTTATGCCTAATAATACCTTTTGAAATTGAAGGTGGTCGTGGCTGGTTACTCAAAGTAATTAATCATGGTGGTCATATGCAGGGTCACATGGCTACCAAGTAATTTGGACCAATTCATTAACCAGAACATAATTATTATACCTAAGTCACTTTCATTATTTTAGAAAGAAAGAAAAATTGTTTATTCCGCACAAATTAAAAGCACATTACAATAAAAAAATACATAAAATACACATTTACAAAGTAGCTAAAAACCTCGTATTCAAGTAATAAAAGTTTGAAATTGTTGTCTATTTTCGGCCATTTTGTTTTCCATCAGGCATTTTCCATTTTCAAAATCAGAGCAACCTTATACTTTCCAATCGAGAACCAACAGTACCGTTTAGAGATGTGAGCTCGATATTCGGTGCATTTGCGAGATCATATCGATACACGACGGCGAATATTTTACGCTTTGAACGAAGACTGTCACTTGCAGACAACGTTACGATAAAATACCGATTTTTGTAACAAAACACCGGTCTTTCCGAAATTGTCCCATTGATTACATAATTGGCAATAGTTTTTTCGGAAATTGTTTCCATCTTTTTTTTTGTGATTATTCGTGACTGGTAAGGGTTATTTTCGGTCGCATTTATGTAAGGAATGTTGGGCTAAATTGTTTTGTGAACTTGGAACTTAGTGCTTTAGTTTTATAACAAGGAGAACTAGAGAAGTGATTATACAAGCACAACCCGTGGTTAGTGGTCATCTGGGCACTCAAAGAGGAGATCTACAATGTATACAGGATGACATTATTCAAACATCATGGCAATATTTGCAAACATATACTTTTGAACTTACTTTGATTATGAAAATCATGTGTATATCGGAATTGGTATTCAAACAGTATCAATACAGGTAACAGGTAATACCAACGCACCCTAACAACAAAACCAGAGGTCCAGTGGAACGGAGGTGAAATTAGAACAATTAGCCGGCCGCCGAAGCCGCGGTGGCCACAAATAGTGCCGCCAGTGATAGTGGCTAATGACTTGTTAGTACTGCGGCCAAATACACACATGCCATACGTGGTGTTGTCCGGTAGTCGATAAATTGGCGATTTTAATGGAATTTGCTTCAATTTATTTTATAGTTAATAAAAAATCCTTTCCTTTGAATTGTGAATGAACCACTCTGTCATTAATTTATTGGATGTCTCTTTCGATGAAAGAATCTAAAGAAACGGGTTTTTTATAAAGGGAAGTGTTGACTAAAAGGCAAAAAAATATGTGCTCATTAAACTCACTAGAATTTAACGAGCACTTCTTTTTTTTTTAAATTAAATTTTAATTTTAAATTTATTTTAATTGTATAATGTTATTGTTTTTATTGACATCTCTAAATGTATTTAATAAAATTATTTTAATTGCAATTGTATAATGTTATTGTTTTTATTGACTTTTCTAAATGTATTTTGAAGTGCAATTGATTAATGTTATTTTTTAATTTTTCAACACAATGTATCTATATTGTTATGTTATGAAATAAATTACTTACTTACTTATTTTTTGCCTTGCCAGCTTGACTACAAGCTGGTAGTAATTTAAGTATCAATAAATAATCATAATCAAGTACTTTCGACACTACTAACAAAACATTTGCACTTAGTCTCAAAACACTCACTCTTTTGTCCCTAGCAGGAGAACTGACGTAACATAATTAGTCATTGCATTCGGCAGAAATCAATAATTAAAAACATCGATAAAAACCACAACACAAGCGCAACACTGGCAAGTGAGCGACGACCGACCGCGGTCGCCACTACACCGCCATCTATAATTGGTTTGCTCCGCAACTGATTTTTATCTCCAATTATTGAGTTTTCACGCCAATTAAATATTATCTAGCTTCCGGTGGAAGCCGCAATGTCGATATAATCATACCGTTTCTAGAAAAGGCACAACCCTTAGACGTAATAGTACCTACGTTTGTTGAATAAATGATTTAATTATATAAACTTTCTATTGGTATTTTAAAGTAGATAATGATTATAATAGCTCTTCGTTTCCGTTCTAATCTAACATAATTGTGCATCGATGTAGCTTTTGTATTGGTGCAATCCAATTACTATTATCAATTGTGGCTCCGTTTATTGCTCTATCGATTAGTAGGAGGCTATAAAGATGGATAGATTTAGTACATCTACGTACGTAAAAAGTAAATAAAAGAAGATATAACTGTCGAGTATTTTTCTCTATGGTCTGAGTTTGCATTACGCATCACATTATAATAACAAAGACACAAGAGTATGATGCTAAAGTTAAGGAACAATGTCTTATATCTGATAATCATGCAAATATTCCCAAATTCTCAACATGTTTGTCATCTCTTTCTCCAAGGCAAAATATGTAATCTGCGTTCGCAATTCATTTGCCAAACATGTAAACAAACACGAGCTTTAGGAGAAACGACTGTAATGCCTACTTATAAGGTTCAGTATGCACTACAACTTCATACTTTTTATGACTTTTTTAACAGTACTAGTCGGTCTAAAATCAACTTTATTTACACTTGTATAAAGTTGATGTTTGTCTAAGTGGAAAACTCGTGTTTGTTTCCATGTTTGGCAAATACAGAGTGTATCATTCTTAGTAGAATACCTACATGTCATGTGTAGCCTAATGCAACAACGTAAATGGTTTGATTCCTACCGGCTCAAAAGATGGTGGCGTTTCTATTTCGTTTTGAGACTGGAACCGTTTTGTCGGCTTATTGGTCATTCGCCCGAAACGGGCGAATCAACACTGTTCATAAATCAGCCTATAATGTTCCCACTACTGAGACACATGCCTCCTCCATGTGAGAGGGAGTGGGCCGTAATCCACCATGCGGGCCCAGTGCGGTTTGGTAGATATCACATGTCTTCGAATTTTTGGTTCTAGGACATGCCGGTTTCCTCACGATGTTTTTCTTCACCGTTTTGAGAGCAGCGGCGATGAAATAATTTACACAAAGTAAAGCGCCTGTGAGGGTTCGAACCTACGACCTACAACTCGTAAGTCGCGGCCGTTACCACTGGGCCACCACTGCTCTTTAATCAACATTGTTAAATAATATTATTAAAAAATCTTGATTCGCCCGTTTCGGGCGAGTAAATTCGTGCGAATCACCAATAAGCCGTTTTGTCGTTCTGACACACACAATGTCGGATGCTGCCATGGAAACGCCATACACAGAATGTGTGAGCTCATTCTTACATTAAAAGCAACACGTTCTCAGATTTCCTTAAGTACTATTAAACAGTAAAGTAAGTAACAGAGTCAACATTTATCTTAGATACGATCTAAATTCTCCTGCGCACCCATCCGGGCCCTGAACACAAATATCTACTTAAAAGGTCAACTTTCTCACTATTAACTTGTTCAGACATGGTCGCGTATTTATTAATACTAGTTAGTTGCTGTTTGTAAGTGGCGGGGTGTGGCTAAGTTACAACAGTCGAACGGGTCGATCGATCAGGTTAAGCTACGCTTGCCGCGGTCAGTCCTTGCATGGGTGACCGTCTTAACATACCGAGACCCCTCCGTGCCTCGGAAAGCACGTTAAGCCGTTGGTCCCGGCTGTCATTTTTGGATCTTTGAAAGTCGTTACGGGTCGTCAGAAGCCCGAAAGTCTGATAAGCAGTCTTACCAGGCGTTATCATGTTACCTGATAACTGAGTTATGGAGGTCAGATAGGCAGTGGGTCCATGATAAATACTGGTATTCAGCTGCATCAGGTAAGCCTGGATGCCAACCCCAATATATTTGGGAAAAAGCTCGGCAGATTGATTGAGTTGCTGTTTTTAAGTCCTTTGATAGAGCCGAAAATGTTTCTGGACAACTAAGGTTACCTACGTTTGCAATGCAGTGTTGATGTAAAAACATTTTCATTGATCTAATTCGATCATCTAAATATCTATGACAACTTGAAATCATACTTACTGAAGTTAGTAAGTAAGTAAGCAATCATTTATTTATCAAAAACTTAGACTAGGTAACATCTGTGTTGTTTAATTACGGGATCGGTGCTATTACGAATGAGTAAGACCCCTGCCCGTCAATCTAGGAAAGTCATGTATCTTGAAGGACAGTGTAACTTCATATAGTAACAATTTCATGAATTAGAACTTTACTATTAAATACTTACTTCTTCGTTTTCGTAACTTGCTCAGTGAAGGCTCAGATTTCAGATTAATTCGGGTCTGACCGAGACTTAGGGTTCCCAGAGTCATAATAATATGGTTCTTCACATTTCGGTTCTAATTAGTACATGCGTAGGTTTATTTGTAGTCTACTACCTACGACGAGTATATCTTTTCACTACCGCAAATGAAGGAGGATTTTCTAGCGAATTTCTGAAGTAGAATTTGAATATACGCGGCCAACAAGGTACAAAGTTCCCATATACCTATTTATAAGGTGCGTTTAGCGCGGACATTGGACAACTGTATGCTATGATAATTATGTTATAGGGCTTTCTATGGGCGTAATGATATTTGTATACTAATTATAGCAAATACAATTAATGGCAACAAATATATTTACACATGTATGTAATAGGGTTGCTGTCAAAAAAAATTTTTTTGACCGTCAGGTTAAAAAAAAAAAAAAATGTCACGTATTTTTTCTTTTTATACGTACCGGACGTCACTGGCCGGTAGATTTTATACTGACTTGTGACGTAGCGAGCCCCCACCCCCCATCTTTAATGCGTTTTATCTAAACCATTTTTTTATTAATATGATAAAGCAAAAAATACGTGTGTAATATTTTTTTATTATCTGACTGACGGACAATTTTTTTTTTCTTCCCCAGTCAATATCCCTATTAGAGTATTAAATATTGCAGCTATAACTGAAGTAGGTACTTAATACAAAGCGGCGGGCTGTTCGTGGATGGGTGACCATCTTTACATGCCGAGACTCCTTGCCTCGGAAAGCACGTCAAGCCGTTGGCCCGGCTGTAATTCATGGATCTTCGACAGACGTTACGAGTAGTCAGAAGCCCGAAAGTCTGACAACCAATCTTACCAAGGGCATCGTGTTACCCAGTAACTGGGTTGTGGTGGTTGTGGAGTCGTGCCATGTAAAAACACCAGTTTTTCTAACCGAATGCAGCTGAATACCAATTTAGCTGCATTCGGTTAGACTGGAAGCCGATCCCAAAAATAGTTGGGAAAAGACTAGGCAGATGATGAACAGAGGGGCAATTCCCATAATTTTTAAGAATGTTCACATTCGCATCTCATCAATCGCAATCTGTCAAAAATACAATCAATTTACCATCATTTTTGACAAGTTTGACAGATTGCGACTTGAATGTGATCGTTTTTTAACTACCCTTTAGACAGTCACCTGTCAAACGCATGTCAAAAAAAGTCTGATCGTGACCTTGAAGTGGCCCCGCCCCTTTTGAGTTTTCTTGCGAAAAAACCCCGATTTCTCGCTATTTTACTATGAAACCCATATAAAACAATAACTGTTTCGTAATCTGTACAATATTTCCAATTGGATCTTATAAGACTTATAAGAATGTGGATAAACGAGCCTGTTTACACAAAAAAAAAGTTTTGTTATTTTCACCCATTTTTCTCATTTAAGAACATAAATAGAAAATATCGGCATATTTTTACATTATGAAATCATTTTTCTACAAAGATTATTAACTTTCCAATAAGAAAGATGAATAATTCTTATTGGAAAGTTATTATTGTATGTTCAAATAACGAATTGAAACGCATCATAGAATTTCGCGGCGCCAACCCGACTCACTCAACGCTCTGTAATTATTGTAAACATGTCAAAGTTGTTTGTGTTGAGAGATAAGTTGCAAGTTTGTGGGATTATCTAAATGTTACAAATGCTTAAACGTTCAACTAGATTAAATATTACCCAAAAACCACTTGACCACGATAGTTCCGACTCACAATTTTTTTTTATAAACAAAGAAACTTTTTGTTTCATAATTATTTATAAATTTTAATTAAAACTACATTAAATTACCTCTCTATTGAAAGCAGTTCTATTTTTATGATTTATTTGAGAAATAAAATATAAAAATATTAATTCGCAACTTTTGCTAATTGCCGCCATTTTGTTTGCAACATTCGGAAGTAACTTCCGAGTGCCATACATTCGTTTTAATGCTTAAAATGTTGATAGCATGGCATTCTTTATTGCTACCTCTGTCTTTTGTGCTCACAATACCACAAGAAAGATAGAGATAGGGCGCTTAGTTTCATAGATAATCGCAATAAACTTGGACCATAATCTACCGTCCGTAGCACAGCACGTATCAGTAGACTATGATTTCTATCATGCCGTAGCACGAAGTTTGTCATTGGAAGGGCTACGAGAATTGGCCTTCTGCTGAAGTAATACAAATGCCATTTTAAGAACCACCCTTCAGTCCTGTTTTTCATCAATAAACTTTTTAAAGACGGGCGGACGGACGGACGGGCGGACGAACGGACAGTGGAGGCTTAGTAACAGGGTTCCGTTTGGCGCCCTTCGGGTATGGAACCCTAAAAACATGAGCATAGCATTTTATTTAAAGAAGGTTTTTGGAAAACTTTTTAGAACAACAGTAAGAACAGCTTCGGTGAATAATAAAGGGAACTTACAAAATCTGCTTTTCGGAAAACATTCTTTGCTCGTCCATAATCCTTATTATACTCGTAACTGAAACCATCTTGAAATTCTGCTTAAAAAATAAAAATTATTTACCGTATCGTGGCTTTACAAAGCAGCTCAAAAATAAAGCTGCTGTTGCGCTAAAACATAAAAAAAAAACAAGTACATATTCTTCTACTACTGAAATGATTCGTGTTCACTATCAGGTTGAATTCTGCAAGTTTACTTCCTCAATGTACTTGCACACGCACAACAAGTAACTTTTTCTTGCTGCAAGCAAGGTGTTTGCATGTCCAACTTGCTGGAGTGTCCTAAGTGCACTTGCACCTCTGAAGACCTAAATAATGCCAATTTTGCCGCAATCAACATGGCCTACCTATCCTACGTGCCGAAACTACTACAAACAAGATAAAAACAAAAAAGAAGACTACCATAGATACGAAGAGTATAAAAAGGTACCTATATATATCTGTACCTATGTATATCTGGGTTTTTTTGCATGGTAAAAAGCTTTTGCTGCAGGTTACAAACTGTGCATAACATCACAACAATAACCGTAATATTTTACTGTCAATGATTGTTCTTTCTACAAAATATCTTCTGCAAGTATACTTGCAGACATATAAAGGTTACTGTTGGCGACTGTATTTATAACCTGTCACAATTGCAAGTAGCTGTCGATGCCTGTACATACGAGCAGTCGTCACTACATAGTCGAGCACTGTTGTAAATGTACAACATGACGCGTCCGATGCATTGTTCTCAAGCCTGTTCGTTATAAATAAAGTATTATCTGCAATAATAACTTGCTCGATTGAACTGAACAATACGCTCAGCGGACGTGTGGGCGGCGGATACTATCGACCTATTGACGGGAATTATATGGAGCTGGTAATGCAGTATTCTGGATTTTTGGGTCCCAATTTCTCAGTATTCAGATCATAACCAAAGAAGGCCAAAGCTTGCTGTTCTACCGAAGACATGCCCATCCTTCTATGCTGAGAGTGACCACCTATCACCACCAGACGGATAAAATTAAAACCGCTTAAACAAAACAAAAACAAAATACATACCTGACGCCGTGTCGCAGCCGGCGCACAGACACTCATTTAGGTTTATGGTAAGAAATTATGCCATTGCAATAGTGTAATGGATCGACAAACCCGTACATTTGACTAAGATGTAAGGTTTGTAGAGTTAGGCCTTGCAGAGTTAGTTGAGTAGGTAGTGAGTTGACTCTACATTAGATCTGATAACTGCCCGTTTGGTGCACCCTTGAGACGCACACCGCATTTTGTATGTTTAATTATTTTAAAGTGTCTTAGCCACTAGTGTCATCACAATGTCTTAATTACTTCTTTTTTTATTTTTTTTGTTTATTTGCATCTTGTAGCTATATTCATGTATTTAGTTATCATTTAATCGTATTTTTGTATTTTGTGCTGTCTTTTGTGTGCACTAAATAAACGATATATCTATCTATTTAACTTTTTAACAGTAAAAGCGCTGTGAGTCTTAGCAACCTTACTTACTTTACATGAAATGTTTTTGGTGGGAGTCATCTTTTTCCTAAAGTATTTTGAATAATTCGGCAGTCAACGAATAAAAGATCTGATTGAATTTAAGAATCGACATGCATAGAGTCACTGCTTGTTGGCGATTTTACCGCCTACAAACGCTTTTGCTCTGAAACAAGACAGCCACATATATTAGGTGTGTATGAAAATAAACATAATATTTATTATTTGAGGAGCAGGGGTGACCCAGTGGGGTTGCGAGTTCTCCGAAAGGGATATCGTGGCCCCGGCACACAGGCAACGGAAGGAGCACGGGTGGGTTTAGTCAGTAAAAGTCTGACACGCCCTCCAGCTCCGCTCGTCGTGGCCCAACTTACGAGTTGTTGGTTGTGAGGTAAATTAGAAGACATCATTATGACATCCAAAAACCCGCACTGGGCCGGCGTGGTGAATTATGGCCCACTCCTTCTCACAGAGAGAAGGCCTGTGACCCAGCAGTTGGAACATTGCAGGCTGATTATGCTATTTATTATTACTTTTTCAACAATATAACAAAATATTCAAGAAAAATGGTATCCTCATCTCCATAAACATCCCATCAACGACTCTTTGTTGAGGTCCAGTCTGATTTAATTGCGTACAGCGTTAATTGGCCATTGTCCTTTAATATTGTGCCCTCGCCCTCAGTTAACTATAGCCGATTGTTTTTGTGCCCCGTTGGGCCTTGTGCCCCGTTGTGCCCCGTACGCTAATGTGCAGTCGTGATGTTTGCTTACCGTTTAGATATCGATTGAGATGTTTTGGGTGGTATTGGTTTAATTATTCTTTAAATTGTATATTTGGAGGGGTTTGTGGCTAAATGACAAGTGTCGATCGAAGGTTAAGCTACACTTGCCGCGGTTGATTCGTGGATGGTGGACCTCCGTGCCGCGGGAAACATGTTAAGCCGTTGGTGCCGGCTGTCATTCGTAGGCATTTAACCATCGTTACGGGTAGTTAGAAGCCCAAAAGTCTGCCAACCAGTCCTACCAAGGGGTATCGTGTTACCCAGTAACTGGGTTTTAGAGGAGAGATAGGCAGCAGCTCCATGTAAATTATTAGGAATCAACTGCATCAGGTTAGACTGAAAGCCAACCCGAACATAGTTGGAAAAGGCTAGGCAGATTGATTGATTGTTTTAGATTTGTAAGGATATCCATTATAATAAATGATGTGAAATCAATCTTGGACAGATTATTGTGTTTCCCTTATTCAACAGTGCTCGGTTTCGACCTGTTGTTCAATAGTCATTAGAAAATGTAGATTATTTTTATGAGACGTAATAACAATAAAACTTTTTTTGTTGCTCGTTCAGTGTCCTTCAATCGATGAACTTTATCTAAACAAATTAGAAATTTAACTAAATCCAAATTACTTAATACTTTTATTGCATTCCACATGTAAGTATTTCTAGGTGGGAAACTTTTAGAACATATGGACTCTGTCGGGACCAGCAAAATAAGTTAGTTAGGAGAGAGGAAGCATTTGTTAATAATATAAAATTACTTAGCAAACTACTATATTACAATAATGATGTAAGTATTCTATGAGATTAACCAATAGCTTTAATATAAAATATAAACAGGTATCTAATGAAAGATGTAATAATAATTAATAAACTAAACTTAATTACCTATTAAGCACTTTTTGCATAAAACATCATTCCATTCTGTATCTGGGGAAGGTCGTTTTTAGCTGCGCTACAGTTTATACTTTTACAGCTATCACCGATTTACTTGATTTACTTAATCTTGTGGAATTGTTCCGAAGCAAACTTCTTTTTTTTTTCTAAACAAAAGAACACTTAGGCTGTCGACTTTGTTGACACACCAAATTGACTTAGATTCTGTTGTTATGTGTATTGAGATTTGCAGTAGAACTATATCAATAAACCCAATACTCGTAGATTCCATAACCACGACCGAAAATCGTTAACAAAACAACGACTCAATCATCAACGTAAAGCATAAAAAATTTCAATATCAAAATTAAAAATAAAAGAACGATCTTTCAGCAACCAGTACCAACTCAATCTCTCAAATCTCTTAATCTACAGATCCCCAGATTACGCACTATCCAACGCACTTTTAAACAACGAGGAAAGAATTCGCGACAAAAAGATAATAGCTTCCAACGATGTTACAGGACAAAGGCGTTTAAGAAAACCTGCCTCCTTGCTCCTCTGTTCTTTGAATCATATACATAATCATAATAATTAAATGTCGCAATGAGGAGCCGTGTTATCAGGCGGACGCAGAATGATGCTACTGACCACTTCACGTCGTTCTTTTAAAACCACCTTTACAAAATCTCCGACATACATTACTGGCTTTACACGTCCTTGGACATCACCCTTTCAAACGTAAAAGGCAAAGGATGTTGCTCGAAAATTTTCCGTCGCCGATGAAAAGGTGCCACAGTGTAGGAAAGTGTCAGACCAAGAACCAGTTAGGCAAATTATCTGCGAGGAATCAGTGACTCCACCTGCCGTTCAGAGCTGCGTTTATTTATTTATGTATTCTGTGTTGCAAAGTTCGCGTGATGAGACGCAATGTATTGTTGTAAATGGCTCGCATGGCAACTTTTATTTTTACTTGTTGACGGCCCTATTGAATAAACTTTGGAATGTATTAGAAATAGATGCTGGGATTATTATTTATGTGCGGTTGGTGGTTGCGGGTTTTTGTTGTGGAATATTTTTTGCATTAATTAAAGAGGTTTGTCTTTTTAACAGAATTATATGAATATCTGTTAATTTGTTTCGAATATAAATTTTTCAGCCTTCTATAATTCTGTAGGTATACTAATGAGATATAAGCATGAATCACTTGTTTGTTTGACAAAATAGTTATCACTCTATTCAACCTTTTCCACCTTTTCATTATATTTCTATTAAAACTGGTGCAATCCTTTACCAAAATGATGCACACATTTGAATACCCATATAAAACACGAATTTTATCATCAATTTCACTCCCACTTAATAACAAAAAACACATCACAATAACAGACAACTTATTCAACGAAATCACTACTAAACAAATACAATAAACAATAAATATTTAGACAATAATAAATAGTTTAAAAACCACAGACAAAACCAACGAGGTATTAAGGCTATGCAACATTGAAGATTTTTCAATCAGCCACACAGCTGGGTTTCTAATTAAAAGTATAATGATCCATCCTATAATAGTATAGAAAAACGAATGTTCCCATAACCAGCATTATAATAATGAATAATAATTCGTAATTAGTAATTGTGTAACAAAAACTATTTACTATTTAGTGGAGCATAAAAAGTTAGTGATTTGGAATTTCAAGCTCATCGTCGTGACTAAATGTTATAAGGTTTTTGTTTTAATTAGAACTATTATTTATCGGGTAATACGAAATATTATTTACTTGATATGAATTTGGAGTGGAAAACTAACAGTTTATTTAGTTAATTTAGAAACTAAAACTTCATAAGCTTAATTAACTTATTGCATTGCACCGTGTTAGTGCAAACTTCAAAATTGTTTTACGGTAACCACTTCAACGGTTTAATTCTGTATCTAAAATGTTTATCACAGTCATAATATCAACCTACTTACCTAATGCTTTGCACTAACATCAGTAAGTAAGTATTAATTATATTTGTTTAATGATCATAGCAAAGGTAAGGTAGGTCATAGCTAGCTGAAAAATAAGTTATAATCTCTAGTACGTAAAATTTTTTGCTGCGCAACTCGGCCTTATATTTATTTAGACTGTGGTCAAATAGTGCATAGACTGCAAAATCTTTCAAATACATGTCGTACGCACTGTTTTAATCTAATCTAACCACAGCGTAGCAGTAAAAGCAGAAACACGCATACCCATCCTACATAACGCCTTACCTTCCCTCACGACTCGACGACAGGTTAATTATTAATTACAATTGCTAATCAAAATAAATTTATTGATTTTCACTATCTAACATTAGTTTCCTTCGCTAAATTAGTCGTAAATCAAAATCAATTAAAACAGGTTTAATTGATTATGTGGAAAGATTAATGCACATTATTGTATATTATTAGATGTTTATTCATTTATATTTTATGTATATGGTATACGGGGATATTTATTGGTTGATTACTGAAGATGGGCTTGCTTGTACTAATGGTCAGCAAAAAACTCTATCAATTAGAACTGAAATACCTTTTTAAATTAATAAATTAAGGTCTTCTTTTTCATATATGGTTAGTGACTAACCTGGTGTCAGAGTTTTTATGCCGCCTATAGGCCTCTGACTTGGCTTCACATGCCGTCGAGAAATATCTCTCAGAAATGCCGGTTTCCTCGCGATGTTTTCCTTCACCGTTTTTTAAGCAAGTGATAATTATATAATACGCACATGAATCCGATAAGTCAGAGGTTAGGCTTGAAGTTCGAACTCGAGACCTATGACTTGGCAAAAAAAAAGGCATATATTATGGTTACAAGAGCTAAACAGCTATGTAAAATTGAGACTCATAATTTTGTTGAAATTTCTTTTCAATAACGGTTTGGGTTTTTTTTAATAAATAATATTTAACTCCTGGAAAGCTTTAATCATGGCCTATTACTACATTTTTAAAGTCCAATTAGAATTACTGTTATCAGTTATTTTTGCTGCCTATCATGATTGATTGCATTTATACTCATTGCTCTTTTCTATCAATTCTTGCTTTTATAGTTTTGGTAGAAGGAGGTTAGTATTCACACTCACTAACTGTTTTATATTTTCCTTTATTTCATTTAATACACATAGGTATAAAATGCATTTTTAAATATTTTTATATAAAAATAAACATACTATATTTTATTATTATAAGAAATCCTGTATATAATCTTATAAATGCGAAAGTGTTTGTTACGGTTTCACGCTAAAACAGCAGAATGGATTTGGATAAAACTTGGCACATGGGAAGACTAAGACCTAGAAAAGGACATATGATACCTTTTATTCCGATATTATCACGAGATCGAGACTTATGCGGGTAAAACCGCGGGGCGTTGCTTGTAATTAATAAAAAGTAATTAATGCTGCTGTCGCTACTTACCTGTAAGTGACGTCATCAGCGTCGTACAATCGCCTCCGATGGATGCATCACGCGCTCTTCGGCAATTATCAGCTGATTACACTTCACTGGTTATAGATACACAGGCTATTTCTGATCTGCTACATAAAAACTCTATTTTGGAATTAATAAGCGTGGGTAATTCTACTTTACTTTTTCTATAGGCTCTAGCTATGAGTACAGAGTAATACATAAGCACTTAACAATAAAGCTCAGATAAATTAATAGCTTATAAAACCAGCTGGCAAGCGAAAACACATGGTCTGCAAGCTACAAGTATAATTTCTGTTAAACTTAATGTCAAAGGTATTGACAATTATTAAAAATATAAAATGATTAGAATGATGAGCATAATCTATGTTGATGGGGTATTTCAAATCCTACTATAGTACCCACTCGTAAAATCTGATTGGTTAGCATATTTTAGTAGACAGTCTGTCGACTAGACAGTCCGTCACTTTACAGTGCAATTTATAAACTTTGAACCTGTCTTGAATTCAAAGTCGGTTACACTTATATATTTGTATCTAATGCATTTCGTGTCTTTTCCATCCGATAATCGGCCATCCCGTATAGCATCCAGTGGAATGGCATTAGGATCTTATCATCGTAACAATATTCAGTTTGCGATCGATTACACATGCAGTTTAGACTTTAGACAGTCTTTTTAAATGAGTGACTCATTTTAAGGGCGTTTGTGCACTACCTGGATCATAAATTCACAAATGGGCGCTGTGGACTCACTCGTATTCGATTCGTATTCGTGAAAAACACGAATACAAACCGACTGAATGACGTTCTGCAAACGGCAAACTTTTTCTAAAACGCCATGTGCCAGTAATAACAGCCGGTTAACTACTGTAAAATATATGTAAATGTGAAAGTTTGGATGTTTGTTACTCAATCACGCAAAAACGGCTGAACGGATTAGGATATTTTTAATTTGTGTAAACAGTTAAAATTTCATAGACAACGTATATTTAATAACCTAATCCGCTTTCTTCAATAGTCATAAAGTACCCTGTGCGCCGAACGCAGTAGGCACTGCGTTCGGCGCTTGACGTGGCAACACGTCGTGTCCGGATTCGCAAAAAGTCAATCGTCATGGAAGCCTTGTTGAGAGATGAAACAAGTGTCAATTTCTTACAGGGTTCTTTATGACTCTTTAAGAACAGTTACGCGGATTAGGTTTCTAAATATACGTCGTTTATTGTATTTTATAATGGATTTCCGCAAAGTCAGCCTGAGCCAATTAACTTGTTTAAATATAATACTTAATAACACGGTAAAAATTGTTTATAACCTGGATTAACACATAGGATTACGGTAAATTACATTTTTCAATTTTTTCCTGGACAATTCTGAAGTCCACGCTAACAAAGTCGCGGTTTATGTAGATATTGATTGTTCTATGAAGTTTTATATAATGAAATCAATAGTTACAAAACAAGAAGAAAACATTAAAAAGAGTTGTTGGTATTAATAAAATGTGCGTGCAGCACTAAAGACGATTAAGATGGAACTTCTATCTTTAGAGATAAGCGAAGAGATTGAGAATGTAATGTTCCACATTTCTCTAGGCTGATCCTGTTTGTGAATAACAATGGACGTAAGTTCATTTGTTGGCATTCAGTATAGTGTTCTCCGGTATCCACATAACGTAACATCACAATTAAAATCACATATCATTTATTAAAATAAGGCTGAGAATCCGGACTTCTTGAACGTCAATATTACGTAAGACAGTCCCTCAAAACGCCCGCCCTTCACTACTTCCTAGTGTTTTAACTGGGAAGAACAAGTGGCACAACAAAGTCTCCAGCATAACGCCTGTACTTCCCGAAGGTTCAGTATCCATTAGGATACTGAAATCCCCCGAAGACTAGTAGTAAAAAAAATGCTAAATTAAAAAAAAACATTTTTTACTACAAGGCATCTAATTTTAAACAGCAAATTTAAATTTCAAGGTTCTTCCCAAAATTACTTTTAACTTAAAATAGGTCTTGGCAAAATTTCCATACAAACATGTCTAAAAAGGGAATCAACTTGTGTTTTCCGAAAGCTTTGCCTTAATTTCCACAAGCCAAGTTTACGAAAAGATCTCCCACACATTATTGGTCCTCGGCTGTACATAGAAACTTTGCTCACTTCGATATCAGCAAACTAAATCGAACTTCATTACTGAGCATTACAAAAAAAACACAAATAAAAATCGTTAATAAAGTAAAAATAACTCGGCAAGCAACATCGGTATGCGTTACTAAAACAAACACAAAGGATGCGCGGGCGCATTTGAAATGATAATAAAACGGACAAATGAAATCGCACACTTAACCGTATCTTTGTGATGCGCTCGGACAAAGTGGCGGATTAAAGGCGGGGACAGGACTGAGTCCCGGGACTGGGAAAGTGGACAGGATCAAAATACAAGGACAACGGCGCGGGTGCTGCACGGCACGGAGCGATGCCAAAAGTCTATCTCGGTAAGACAAAATTTTAAAAAAAATTTAGAAAGGGAACTCAAAATTATTGACAAATTGATTGTATATTTTTTTATTATAAATAGTAGTTACCTACCCATTGCTGAAAATAAATCCGATGACATTATCGAACATGACATTTTTTGACAAGTGAATCTTTTGGTAATTTACGAAATCAAAACTATGTTACGTGAAATGGCGAAAAATCAAAGGTACTACAGTAATTCTTTTTCAGCAATAGGTTTTTATCTATAAGAAAACAAATGCACATCAAAACTGAACACTTTTCAACAGCCTACCAAATCCCGGTACAAAATTCGGGACACGGCCAGTGTGTCCCGGCCTAAAGTCCATGAAAACTAGGAACACGACTAGTATCGTAATATTTGCGAATAATCCGCAAACTGGTAATACTATACGGAGACTGGGAACACTGAGAAGTCTCAGATAAAGAAAATATCAAGACTATTATAGCCCGTCGCACGCACGTCGCTCTCACATAAGATTTGCATGGATAAGACACTGAAAGATTGATTTATGAAATAGCTGTTTTTACACGCAGTTTTCTAGGGACATTTTCATTTTATTATATTTGGAATCCTATATTGTTGATATGACTCTAAAACATTTCATTATATTCAGAAATCTTTTGTTTTACTTGTGTACTTACATCATGGCAGGCCTGAAGCTTTGACAGTTCTTTCCAATGTATAGAGTGTGTAGAAGAAGAAGCAATCATCAATCAATTAATCATCATTCTCCTGTCCTTATCCTTATTAGGGTTAAAGGGTCAGCGCGACCTGTCTTTTTCATCTCTAATTTTCTATTAGTCGTCATCTCGGTAGTCACCCCATTTCTAGCCATATCATTATTTCACACAGTCCATCCATTGATTGTTTGGTAGCACGTAGTCAATAATTTTCCTTTATCATAACTCCGTTTTAGATACTTACTTTATTAAACACAATTTTTTTTTAATTTTTTTTTCCGTTGTCCCACGTAATCCACACATTACGATCCCTAAACAACGTAAGAAAAACAGTAGTCGCATATGATGTGTAACATCTGACATCTTTGCTGACGTTTATATAATATAAATAATACTCATCATCATCCTCATCACATTTACAATCTCTCGGAAAATGGGTTGACAGCCAACTCTAGCACCGCGCGCGCTCATTGGTTAAATCAAATAGCGCGCGTTTTCCCGGCTTCCTGTTGCAAACTTCCGTCCCTTTTCACGAAATCACTCCCACAGATTGCAGGAAAGCGAGAGGAAAGATGTTACACATCAAAAACCAGCAAAACTTGTTCCTATTTCAAAAATAACTTCTTATCCATACAATCCCAACATGTCATTCGACTATATCTTTTGTAGTTTCGCATCCAGCGGGCTGTCATACGGCGGGGCTTAGCGAATTAACACCGGAGTTAAGTTGCATTATGTACTGTGCCTTTTGCAACGCCGCACCTCTTGATACCTGTGCCACAGTGAATATAGAGCAGGAACCTAAGTTGAGACAACTTTGGCTTATTTTTTGTGAAGTAACACTGGATTTAGATTTCTTAATGTAATGTACCCTTTGCAACACCGCAGCACTTGATACCTGTCGCTGCCACAGTGAATATAGATCAGGAGATACAGTTAACGCAACGTTGATATAATGGGCTCTGCCTAAGTCCGTACCTCTGCTGATCGTACTTAGAATTTGGAGCAGAAGGTTATTTTATGACAACAACAAGTCCTATGAATTTCTTAGAACAAGTTGGCTAAACTAAATTAATTGTCGGTCCGGCTCCGATTAAAAACTTCAGAAATCGGGCTTTATTTAGCATTAGATTTTACAAAAACCAGTCACATGGTCCATAAAATAATACATCAAACAGTGACAACTACTCTACGTTGACCACCTGCCGATTTATTCTGTAAAAATGTCACCTTGAAAACTTAGATAAAGTGACAGTGAGCTTGCCAAATGATTACCAATCCCTAGCATTCGGTGAAATAAAAACTCACTTCATATAAGTTTATTACACAATAGACCAACTGATCTTTTTATTTCAGAATAAGCTATCTACCACTTAGCTCTTTTCGATCAAGAGACAAAAAGAATATTTTTTCGAATTTTCATACCTGCCCCGTACAAAAATTGGGTCTACTTCTTTTCACGCGCACTGTGTCATCAACATAGCTAGTGTTGTTATCGATATGTTGTGCGTTGTTATGTGTTGTACAACATGTTAAATGTTAATTACACACACACTGATTTGTTGGTCGCTCGCCTAGCTTTTATATTAACTCCTAGCTTTAATTTCCGGCTTTACATAATGTGGTAGGCAGTTATGTAATGGTTGGATGGTGATTTGCAACTATTGTTGGTGGCGGGTTTATTATGGGAGCTGGGCAGGCGATGGATTAGGCAGATTTATCTTAAACTGCCTGTGCCCTGCGGTTTTGCCCGCGTATAGGTACCTACATATATTTTACTCATCCAATTTCAATTGAAATGACATCATAATCAGTTCGAAAGATCAGTCACGAAAACGTAGAAAACAGTGACAAAAAAAAAGCTTTTTTTTCCCCTGAGATTTTTAATTAACATGCCATCTAAATCAGTATAATAGTTTAACTGTAAAAATAGTACAAAGAAACAGATATAGAAACATATGTTTACATTTATTTTAAGAACAAGGAAAATTTTATTTTGTAGCCAACTGAACCTTCGTGCCGATTCGATTAATTATCGTTTAGGTGTTACCCACTGTGGGGAGGTTGCATTACCTTCCATCCCGCTTATGAAGAGATTTCACCTCCATATTTTCTATGAAAGTATAAAAAAAGCATCAAGAAATGCACACACAGCATACCTGTTTGAATATGTATAGCAGATTTCTAAGGTATCCTTTGTCAGCATAACAGCGTCGATATATCTTCTCTCACCTGTAAACTTTATAACAGTAAAAACAACTGGTATTCATTAATTAATTAATTCACGACAATAGCCACCAATTAAGAACTGCACACCAAAAACGTAGACGTCAGCTAAAAGGTCAAGCTTGACCTTATTAATACTCTAGATTAGTCTAGGTTATTTGTCTCTTTAGTATTTAGATATCTTTAATTTCACCTTTCTTTCCAAACCGTGAGAAAAAAACTCAAACAACAAAGGTCATCAGATCTTCAAGTAATTAAAAATAATTAAACCACACGCACACAGTTCAATTTAATTTAATTTCCTATTTAAATTTCGTAATCACGAAACCAAGTCTTTAATTAGAAACCGAACATAATCAATTTTAAATAAACCAATATTTATAACCAGGTTCTAAGCTTAATAAGTTAACCATTCATTTAATTGGAAGTCCGGCTTTCAATTTAAATAAAAGGAATCATTAAGGACAGATACAATTCTTCAATTGGATCATTAATTAGTCAATTAAAGGGCAGTGTCTTCCTTATTTTACTTGGTTCAGTATTCCAAGCAAATGAGGATCATAAATAACAGAACAATCGCATTTGACTTAAAGACGTAAGTGCTCACCGGCAAAATGGATTAAGGCTGTGGTGGTATGGCGAGCGATTGGCGGATCAGCTTATTGGTGATTCGCCCGAATTTACTTGCCCGAAACGAGCAAATCGACACTTTTAAATAATATATTTTTCTTGATGACGAATCGACTCGCCTACAAATAAATTAACTTCGTGCGAATCGCCTCAAGAAAAAAAAGTTTTACCAATAAGCCGGAGGATTGCAAGGAATTTGTTTTGGTGTTTGTCTACAATGGAACATCTTCAATTGTCAGATTGTAATTAGAAAATCTTGCACATAGTAGGTAGGGTTGAAGGATCTAATCAAAGGTTGAGTTCATCAATTAATATAACTACCTTAAAAATTAAAATCTGTAACTATTATATCGTTTAGATCCGCCTGATACTACAACAGTTTAAGTGTTTAAGTTTATTAAATTCTAAATAAAATTAATAGTCCAAAAATAACAAACATAAATAATTTAAGTTATTTAATTTCAGTATCGTCAACATCACAAACACTTAAATTAAGAAAACTCCTCCAGCTGAAAGCTGAATCACAAAACAAGTAAATTAAAATCACATCTTACAACCCTATTAAAATTCCCACGCTTTCTATTCTCTTCCCTGAAAACTACTTTCTGAATCGCTTTTCTCCCCGCCCACAATCAGACCACATCTCTACAAACATTGCGTGTCGAACCAAAACGTATAACTGGAACCTATTAATACTAACGCATCTGACTGGCCTACATTGTTAATACGAACATTGTATCCTAATGTATCTCTTAAGGCTTCTAATAAACGCGGACTGCAAATGAAATGCCTTGAATTCAGCCGATAGTGTATATAACTGAGATGAAGCTACATGAGTATGTATCTGTCAGAGACTAAACTTAAACAAAGTCGCTCTGTGATAAATACTACACTGTAAAAGTATCCGAGGGCCTTAATACTATCATTTGGATTCATGCAACGTTAACGTAACGTGTTTTTGATAGCCAAGTAAAAAGTTCGACACTACTGATTTTTGGTAAAAAAAATGGTTCGAGCTACCACTTCTTATACATTTGCCAAGTTTCTATGGCATTGATTAATTTATTTCCGAATACATACTAAATATAGTAACTTACGTTTTTTTTTGTTAATTACAAGGCGATAACGTTCCTACCTCTTATTTTGGCAATCCGAGCACAAACAGATCAACTGTTTGTGCTAGGATTGTTCACAAACGGCACTCGCGATGATATGAACCTCGGACTCTGTTGGAGTATCTACTCCATTAAAATAATTGCATATTATATGCATTATCATATTATTATGTATCAGTGGTTGATTCGACGTCCAGTTTGCATTCACAAAGGTTGGAATCATGTGCATATTTGAACCTGGATCTCCCAGGCTTGAATCGTGTTGCAAAAATAGATTAGTATGATTTGTTTTTGTTTTGCTTCAGTAAAAATGCGTTTTGATTCTGATATTGTATTAATTTTAACATCTGCTGGCATATCAATAGGCAGTAATTGGTGCTAATCTGGTATAACTGAGTTGCAGTTCTTACACTACTTATGATTCTGAACCACGGAGTAGATAGTATCCGAACTACAGACATTTCAGTTTTGTAAAAAAGAAAATAAGCGACACTCATGAAACGTAAAACATGACTAACGTGTATGATATTTAAAATACATATTTTGAAGGGCGCTATCTTTATTAGTCAAATCATTCCCGTTTTCCTTCCTCGAAACCGAGCATAGGTCATATGCGTTATTACCTATCTACAGAAAGAACAGTCTTACTACGAATTACATCCACTATTATAATTTTAGCAACATTTTTCTGCACGACATTGAGTGAAATCGAGGAATTTTCAAGGAAGTATGCACCGACAGTTGCAAACCAAACAAAACAACCTGGCAAGACTTTTCTCAATTATGTTAGCGTCGGCTTCCAGTCTAACCGGATGCAGCTGAATACCAGTATTTTACATGGAGCGACTGTCTAGTCTAACCCAGTTACTGGGTAACACGGTAAACTTTGGTAAAACTGGTTGTCGGACTTTTGGATTTCTGACTACCTATAACTGCTGTCAAAGATCCACGAATGACAGCGGGGACCAACGGCTCGTGCTTACCGAGGCACGGAGGAGTCTCGGTATGTAAAGATGGTCACCCATCTACGGACCAACCTCGGAAAGCGTAGATTAACCTGATGGATCGATCCGCTCGGCTGTTATTCCTAAGCCACGAGCTCGAAAACCATGATAAAGGCTCCTATTACATGGGACTTAAATATGACAATGACAGCCAATCGCAAATCAAACGTCATAGTCAATGATAAGACCAAAAAGCCTCCATACCAACCTCACCAAACACTCACTTAATGAATAAAATCAACCATTCGTTCCCAGTAAATCTGACACGGAACTTGTGCCTACAGAACAGTTAGACGGTCGACAAAGGCATCTAGCCTCGTATAAAAATATCGAGTCGCTTCTCCGAGCCTTATATGCTGCACAATAGTCAACGTGCCTTGCGGGACACATGAGCTAGGACGTAAAGTGCTGCGGTGAGGGGATAATTGTTTTTATAAGGAATTTTAGGAACAGGTTGATGGGAAATAAGCTTTCTTTTATTATTTATTTAATACTTCAAGCACAAAAATGTACAGAGGCGGATTTACGAGTCAATGCCATAGGTATTTTCTACCAGTCAACCTTTGGGTGATACAGAGACAAACAGTGGTAGGTGCAATAGCGAGAATTGAGGAATAAATATTTACATATAAAGATATACATACTCGTATGCTATGCTCGTATGTGGTGTCGCCGGTCATAACAGTTTGTATAGCAATATCAACTGAGAATGTGTTAATGGATGCAGAAGCAGTGGTGGCAGCAAGAATGCCAAATCGCATTGTTTGATCTCCATCTGTCTACTGGTATGCAATTTGGCAATTAAAAGACGTGAAAACGATAAAACTACTCAATCAAATAGTACCTTTAATTTCCTGATAATAACTAAGTACGTGATCCCCTACATCTCTAAAGTATTTTGGTATTTCCTGGTTAAGTAATAACACTAATAACAATGCCTCAATTCATATTTTGAGTACACAGAATCTAACGTCATAGAAACACCGAGGCGCAATTTTCGTAACAAAGCATTGCAAACTTAGCATTGTCACCGTCTTGACTACAAAGACCGGCAAGCCTATCCACATTCCTATATACAACCATGAAACCAGCTTCCAGTTTTACTCAAACCAATATCCATAAAAAAAATAATTATCCATTGTAACAAAATCTTCAAACGAAATCCGTTTACATCCTAAGTCTTTGCGTGTCTTCTGAAGAAATGCGAAAATCACTATTTATTGTCTAAGTGACGAGTCATAAATTGTGGAGACGACTACCAGTACCATTGTAGTGCGCAGGAGTTTTATTGTAGGACTTATTGAATACGCCTCGCGATTGTAAGGGAAATATTTCTTTATTATATTGTGTTACTTTGTGTTTGGTAGTTGGGAAGCGTTCAGTTTAGTTGTAGTTGAGTGATTTTTTGTTGTGCTTTGTGGTACTATTTTTGTTATTGTTGTAGAGATTAGTGTTGTACGATTTAGTCATAGAGTATTTGAGTTTCTGGTAGGTACAGTCACCGCGTATCAATGGTAACAATTTGACAGTGACAGCGCTTTACGTCATAACAGTAGATATGGGCAATTTTCATAGTGCCTGTACGCAAGATGTTTAGCCTCTGGGCAACTTTTTTTTTTACTCTCCTGTTGTCTTTGGTCACGACTGCTGAAAAAGTAGCAAGGAATTTCCTCGTCACGGAGAATTAACTAACGAATCGAAATATGATTGAAAACTTTAAATAAAATAAAGGTGCTCTATAGAATTTCCTATTAAACTTTATCGTATTATTAAAAGACTTACACAAGTTCTTTATTATAAAAATAAAAAGGTAATAAAATGGCTTTAACAACTAACACTACATGTTATTATAATTTCAACAAATTCTTGTGGAATCGTAAAATTTATTCTCATTCCCGTGTCACTTGTACGCTATGAATAAGAAAATTTTATCGAAAATTAGTAGGTAATATAACTTTTTACAATACGTTCGTCATAGGCTAGGAGCTAGGTATTCAATACTTGATATTTATTACAGAATTTATCGATATATTTAATTATCGACAGATTGTGTGTTTTACAATAATTAAATTACTTGTTGCAACACAAATTCGGTAGGCACAGTTTTTTTTTGGATCTAGGATTGTTTTGTGCCTAATTTCGTGACTGGTTCACGTGCTTTTCCACTACTTGAAACTAAGTAATTATTGTCACATTTACTTGGCAATACATACAAATGGTAAAATACAAAAAAGTTATATAAAGTTCATCCAAATAAATATTCGCATATTGCAACATGTCTCAAGAAAAATGACCTCAACTCCCAGTTCGAAAAGTACTATAAAACTAAAAATAGTGCCTCAAGGCGGTACCTTAAAGTGCATCTCGGGCTTAATCGTCCACTATGAAAACGGTATAACTGTCTCCCAGACAAATAAAATGAGTTTTTTACACCACCCTCTGTCGGCGAAGCTGGGACAATTTTCATTTTATTTCAATTGTAATTTTATAGTGCATTTTCTATTATGGACGCGGTTTTATTTTTATTCGTACTTTTTATGAGATGTTTTTTTATGTTAGGTGGCTATCTCTTTGACTATAGAATCTGCATGGTACTCGTAGAGTGTACGTGTGGCGAATATGGATTTTATTTGAATGTGATTATCTGATTATGAAAGAAATTGTCAATCGATGTTTACTTTCATTAGAAACTGCTGCTGGGTTTAAATGGGCAAAGTATCAATTACCAAAGCTTTTGCAAATCAAACATGATTCCAAAACTACGCAAACTTTATAAAAACGGAACTTTCCGTTCCGTTTTTTTTGGGCAGAAATATTTCATCAGTTTTCATTACAGGTGGTGCCCTGATCTTACCAATAAACCAGCACAATATTTTGGAGAAGAAGACTGAACCTACCTCTTTACCACTGCCATCTCTTAAATCCAACCAGAGTCTATATTTTCATTAGGCTGTAGCCCTGAAGACTCTTAAGCTCTGAGTTTCTCATTACTCAAAACGGAAATTAACACCTAGTTATTTTAAATATAAACAAACAGTAGCAACGAATTAAAATCCCCTCTCACATTATAAAATTTACAATAAATTTAATATAATTACTATAGCTTTACTATCTCAGGAACAATTAATGTCTATCACGTTGGTGTGCCTCGGGCGGCTTCGGGCGCGGTCGGCTGAGCTCGGTAATTGCCTTGCGCGTACGCAGCCTCCAGCGACTGCAACGGCTACCGTCTCTGTAGTAGAGAAAACAATTTGTTTTAGTAAATAGAAAAATGATTTGTAATGTTGTCTCATTATCCTATTAGTAAATTGGTTTTTGAGTGATAGTAATTAGTGTAGGTGGGGGGGGGTATGCAGCTTGATTGATTGATTGATACCTGGGACTAATAGACTTATTGCTGTGTCAATAAATTGGCGTAATTTCCTGTTTACGTTTAGTTGCGTTGACATAATGACAAAGTATGCATAAAAATGTTATTAATGGAGCAGACTGTTACCCTGATTGATATGTCGCCAACTTAATGACAAGTAGGCTAGGAGCTTCAAACCATTTAATAATACCTCCTGAATAAGAAAAAAAGAAAAAAAAATCGAGAGAAAACTTAAAACTTGTATAAGCGACATCTATATTCTATTGTATACCTACAGCACTACGGCGCGAGCATGTCGGTGACGCAAATCCATAAGTTTATACCCTGCCAATCGCTCAACGCGCCTAAAGAAGTTTTAACTTCAAAAAACAAGTCAAAGGGCCTGTGTTAATACCAAAGCACCAACTCTCACTCACCTAGCCTTCAGTGCTGCTCAACTATCTAAAGTGGTTACTGTATTGCTGGTGGATAACTGCTGGCTACATTTTAACCACCAGATTTCTTCTGTCTGACCTTCATCTGCTCTGTCTCTGCAAAAAAAAGTGACATTTAAATCATATTCAAAGTAACTAGCTAGCTCTGAATCCTGGTAATCCTACATAAAATATCGAAACCCGACACCACTCGACAATCAGCAAAAACCTCTTTAGAAAATTTTCAGTTATGTCTTAGGCATTAACTTCCCACATCACAGAATACTACACAATATTAAACTTTCGGTATTTCTTGCCACAAAGATCAGAGACCTCAACATCAGCTTCGTTTGTTCCAAAAACCTACCTTCAGTGTCGACTGAAAAGCAACTGGTATCTGGTTTCCGCAACCTAGAAACATGTTTGACAGAAGCAACAGTACAAATTACGAAACAAGGTAGGTAAAAACTTCTCAGTAAGTCAATTATTACGCCATCAAAAATCCTAACAACCCACAGATTTATTAGCAAAGATAGGTAATTTCCACACAGATGCCCACTAATTTATTCATAGAGTTTCGCAGTGTCCCGGTTGGTGCCCGGGCACTGACGCTGCCCCGGGCGCCTGTCTTGCCCCCAATTACGTCACTACTTGTCCAGATATATGATTTGTCGGGAATTTTAATGAAGTCTTATGGATCGCTTTCCAACCTGTTTTCTGTATCAATTTTATAATGAGCCGATTGTGAACGAGTTTCGGTAAAGCTTAGTCGTGCAATTATTCTGCCTTGATTTCGGTTGTATTGATATGGTTCTTGATTATATCGTTGTGTGGTCCAAATACGTGACGAAGAAAGGGACAGCAGCAGGAAATTGATGAGGAGGAAAAATTACAAGGACATCGAGGGTTTTGAAATTACTCTTTGCGCTGTTTGTTCTGCAATCGAGTTTTTTATTAAGTAAATAGTACTGTCCTAGACGCCTGTAATGTAGGTATACAGGTGATTTCGCGTTGTGATTCTTAAAAAAATACGAGAATATATTTTTTTAAGCCTCTCTTAAAATTCAGCTATCATCGACAATTTGAATTGTAACGGCATTTCACCTCTGTTTAACCCTTGAAATTTCCCTTTACGAGGTTAAGAGTTGAGAACAGGTCTAAAACGCCCATTACCTCAGCCATAAGTACCGTTGAACTTTCAAAAAGTACGTAAAGTATATCATTATGCACCGGCGAAATTCCCATGAGCGAAACAAAATTTTAATTAAACACAAAAGCTTGTTTCGGCTTTATTTTTCAAAAGAACAATGAGTGCAACAATTACAATCAACAAGACCCACTGCTCTTACGGGACTTCAGAGAGAAAAAAAGCATCGAAATCGTGACCCAAATTGCTCTTTTTGCACCGAGCAGCTCCGATAATGGCCGAAATTTGCCGAAAGCATACGGATTTCGGGGTCAATTTGATTTATTTACAGTTTGATACAGTTCCGCGTTGAATGCTTTTTACGGACAATGTGACTTGAATTGATGAGGCAGAAAGGTTATTGGTGTCTTGGTGTTAATGTAATAATGTGGGGTAATTCATTTATTTTTTGTGAAGTACAGTGTAAAGCCTTGAGTCAAAAACACTTTGTAGGCCGAACTGAAGATGTTTTTTTTTGGAGACGGTTTTGGGAAGATTTCCAAAAGAGAGTGAGCAGCCCTCAAGGAAGAGTGGAAGGCTATGGGAAGACCTCTGCGCTAGCAGTAGAACGTTAAAAGAAATCTGCCGGCAATCTGGCTGTTTTTTTTTACTTTTATCAGTTTTGTATGCGGATAACCTTCGTGTACTAAATCATTAGTATAAAGATTAATTCAATCTTTATGAGCATACATTCTGCAAGTGGGCAACTTCGCAAATACATGTCAAATATTTCCCTTACTTTTTTTACCTTTACTTTTTTGATTAATTTGGCTATATTACTGTGTAGCGGCATCTACATCGCTACATGCGAACTACGCATCAAACACCTGACGTCAAACAACATCCTGACGTCACACCAATCCTGCATCGCGCAATTAGAGTTTACCGCGCGATAAACATATATAGAATCTCCCAACTTCAAACCTCTGGGCAGTTGCCCGCCAGACATCACACCCGTCTGGTCGGAGGATCCTCCCTTTTCTATGGGGGATGAGTGAACTTTACACCCTGTTCCTCATACCTCTAAAACTGTATGGAAATATGAAATATGGCTAACTAGTGAACTAAAAGATTGACTATGAAATGCAATAATTAATATCGTAACACCGAATATTTAGTTTTAGATATCAAAAAAGTATTATCAAATGCCTTTTTTACACCTTAACCTGTTACAACATCAAGTTCAGTGATATAATTTTATTGCAATTCAATATTAATATTCTAGTTCACTAGTTAGCGATATTTCATATTTCCATACAGTAATATTGCCAAATTATTAAAAACAGGTAAATATTTGACAGCTATTTACGAAGTTGCCCATTTGCATAATGCACGCTTTTAAAGATTTAATTAATCTTTATACTAACGATTCAGTAAATCAGTACATGAAGGCTATCCGCATTCAAGACAAACCAATGATAAAAGTTTTAAAAAATTAGCCTTATGACGGCAGTTTTTTTTTTAACGTTCTACTGCTAGTGATAGCGCAGAGGAGTTCCCATTGCCTATTCCTTGAGTGCTGAACAATCTCTCTTGGAAATCTTCCCTTGACCGTCTCCAAAAAAAATCATCTGCAGTTCAGCCTACAAAGTATTTTCCTTTGCGTTCATTCTAAAAGTTGGCACTCTTAGAATGAACGCTCCTAACAATAATATTATCGTTTTCAACACCAACTTTTATAAGGTATTAATAGACAACTCCATCCACCTTCACTCCTTTCAACATAAACCCTCACCGTAAAAGGCACAAACAACAATATCTCGCCATGTCTCAAGATAGGTACAGGTGGCTAGCCATCGCCTCAGGACATACTTATCCGTTTTGAATCAGACTCGTACGGAACGTTGGTACCTCCCACTGTCGTCAACGACGTGTCCCGTGGAGATAATGGGATTGGTATTGTGGTGCAAATGTCTGTTGATGATGTTGTGGCTTTAGGGTAAATATTGAAGGTTAATCTCAGGTCAGTGGAGTTGAATATTTACATCTCCTTGATAAAATATTGTCGTATTATTGTTAAATTAAGTGGTCTGTAAAAATAATAAGCTTTATATTAATGAACAGTAGCAGACCCAGACAGGATTCTTTTTTTTAAGTTAAAGCTGGCAAATTTACTTTTAGAGAGAAATTGTTTTTTCCCTACGAGTTCTTTAAAATTATTCAAGTTGTCCACTTCTACCTAGAGAATACACCAGAATTTTGCTGGTCAGGATGGATTTTATGATTCTGTAGTCACGTTCTACTTTCCACGAGAAATTCGACTATTGTTTGCCAGTAACCAGACGTTACTTATTTTTTCAATTGAGTGTTTTAGGTGTAGGATATCATGGGACTATTTTATGTGTCATCTTCAAAATCATACGTTTTAATTTCGTTCTGTTTTTATATCTATTACTACTATTATATATGTCATTTATATTTAGTACTCTAATTAATGTTCCTCTTTGCACAGGTGACAAAGCTTTTTCTAATTTATTCGTCTGTTATAACTTGATTGCCATCGCGTGATGCCAGATGCTAATAAGCTTTATTTATTTCGATAGCAATATTTTAATGTAAAACTTTTGCGTGATGGACGAGTAATGTAGTAAAATAAGTTATGTTGTATTCATCTTTTGTTTTATTGGTATTATTGGCAATTAGCTTACACTGCATAAGCATAATAAAGGTATCTTTTGTCTATTATTTTAGCAAATGAAACACATAAAACCTCAGATTTTTTTGTTGCTAGACTAAAATGACACTTGGTGTCGACATTAAAACAACCTAGTAAATGATCTAGTTACCGAGAGACTCTGACCAAGGACCACTGAATCATTCTCTGCAGGATTACCACCGAAGAAGTTCATATCTAACCACCGTAAGGACTATTCTTGCTTGCAGCGCTCGGCGACTATAGAACCGGGCCGGTAATAGATATGGTCATCGTGTTCACGAGACATGAACTGAACTGTCCCTCTGCGGGGCAAGTGGGACAATACAGGCTAGGTACAATAGACTAGATGTTATTTAAAAAAAAACAGCATTAGGAGCAAAGATTACAACCAAGTGGATCCTCGGACTTTTTCTGCCAATTCATTGGTATTGGTACTGATGATGGTGGTGGTATTAGACCCACTCTCTAAGGAAGTACGATCACTTTCATGCTTAAGGAAAGGATCGGCCCACAGTTGCTGACATACGTAAGCCTTAAAGCCGGGTTTACCCTGCAGGGGGTCAAAACCGGCTAAAAGACAAAACAAACGGTCACTGACACGCTAACCATCAAGTTAGCTATTGGAAAATATTTTTTTCATTGCAAGATGCGACCAACAGTGGCTATGAATCATTAATTTAACTATCGACTATTTTAATCCCGTTTCATTACGGGATTAAAATAGTGAAAAAAAAAACAGCTGCTCCATACATTTTGACAGCGTAGGTATTGCACTTTTCTATGAAACTTTTTTAATAACCGTCGAAAAATTTCAACGCAGGGGGGTTCAGAATCATGTAATGAATCCATGGTAACCGGCTTCGCGTCGATGTCCCTGACACCCTGTATATTAATTTGGCTAACTGGCATTTAATTTGGCTAACTGGCATTTAATTTGGCTAACTGGCATTTAATTTGGCTAACTGGCATTTAATTTCATGCAAATTATGTTGGCCATTTTTTTTCTGGTACTTAGTGTCTAACCGAACACGGGCCCGCCCGTAATCCCAAAATATTTTAACGCAACCTATAACTTATAAACAAAATGCGCAGAAAAGTCTTTCCGTCGTAGAAATATTCTACGAAGTGACAGAGATAGCAGATTAAACGGTGAGTGTATTTGGTCGTAAGTTTCACAACCCATACACTACACTAGCTGCTGCCTGGGGATACGCCCGCGTGGACCCTAATTATTGTTCTTAAATAAAAGCAAGCCTAAGTTACTCCATAAAACGTCAGCTATCTGTCAGTGTCAGTCCCGTCAAAAACTGTGCGGCCGTTTCGGAGATTAGCCGGAACAAACAAACAGACAGAGAAACAAAACACCTTTAAATAGATTTTTTGTTTTATGTACCGTATATACTTTCATATGTATTTAGTAAAAACCTTTTTTTTTACATTACAAATAGACACTTCCATAACATAATTTTTTGTAGTATTGTATGTGTAATAAAATCTTTTTGTTTTCCGCTTCTAAAACTATGAATGTGCATTACAAAATGAATTGCCTAAGCGCCAATCACTGGACAATCTATAAAACAGTATTTAACTAGTCACTTCCTTCAATCAAGTATGACTCACGCGCAGCTAAGTATAATAGTGAACCCCCACTAAGATAGTACTAAGCTTAGCAAGCAGGTTCATTCTTAGAGGTAAAACCCAAACCATTCTGGTAGGAGTTGAATAGTGATTGGCATGTTGTCAAAACAAAACGTAGGAAAACCGAAAAAATGCTTTAACGTCTTCACAATTATTAATTCTGCAATATTTAGATCCAGGCTTGGATGCAATATACTGCACCGCCCTCCGCCCGCAAAAATATGCACATTCAGGAGATGTGGTTATTAAGGAGCATGTTGCATCATAATTGAGTGGCTCGTAGCTAAGTAATAACAGCCGCACGGGTCTATCGATCAGGTGAAGCTGCGCTTGCCGTGGTCGGTTGAAGGATGGGTGGCCATCTTTACATACCGAGACCCCTCCGTGCCTCGGAAAGCAGGATAAGCCATTGGTCATGGCTATCCTTCTTGAATCTTTGACATTCGTTACGGGTCTACAGAAGCCCGAAGTCTGACAACCAAGAGGGTATCGTGTTACCTAGTAATTGGTAATAAGGTCAGATCTTAAAGGCAGTTGCTCCATGTAAAATACTGGTACCTATTCAGCTGTATCCGGTTAGACTGGAAGCTGACCCCAACATAGTTGGGAAAAGGTTAGGCAGATTGATGTTGCATCATAACCACTGTCATGGATTGCCGCAAAGTAACGCCAGATAAAGTTTAAAAAAATCTTTACATTTCTTCATTTCTCTCTCATCGAAAGTTTCTTGATATTTCTAATCATGGAAAACATTACCCTCCGTTTGGGCTTCGTCGCAGTCGGTTAGTCAAAAATACGATACATAGTGGTGTATTGTATTGGGAGTGGACAGAAGGTATAATCACTGCCTCTGATGGTGCTCACAACAGTCTCAACCATGGTCCATGCATCATGCCCACTCTGCTAACTGACGGACAGTCTTGGTAGCTCTTAGCCTTGATTTTAAGGTTGAATCTGCGAAGCCAAGCTAGGAAATAAAAAAATTAAGAAGAGAGGTCTCTTCTTATTAGTATAAGTATAAATTATCTCTTCTAGTTAGGAAGAAGAGGTTGTGACGGCATCTACATCACCTCATGCGAACTACGCATCAAAGACCTGACGTCACACAAATCCTGCATCTCGCAATTAGAGTTTACCACGTGAACACCATATACATAACTTCCCCGACATCAATCGCTGGGCAGTTGTCCGCCAGACAGGACACCCGTCTGGTCGGATGATCCTCCCTTTTCTAAAGAGGATGATTGAACTTTACACCCTGTTCCTCATACTTTTAAAAGGTAAATTATGAAGGATGTAACGTATCTGATGCCAATTTCAATCAGCAAGGCTTCACAGGTATAAATGAAAGACATCCTTCATAATTATGAAAACAAAATGAGTCACTGGTCATAATAATTTATACAATCCACTATACTACAAGTGTACTACTCGATCCAGGTAGCTTTCTTTGACCATAGACCATGGGAACATGGTAAACGGCCATAGATTACACTCTACATTCCCATATCATTAATAGCTGCCACCATAGTATCAAAGTTTCATATGAAATCAACTTTTTAATTCCCTTAGAGCGATTTACATTTCGCTAAACCTGTTTATCATTACTTCATATTTGGCCGCGGTATTATGGTCTTTATTATCTTCAAAATAAAGGTTATATCCTCGGTTAATGTGTGTAAGTAGAGAGCACCATGTCTAAACCGCTGGCAGTTTAGATTTAAGTATTCTTATTTATTGCAATTTGTCAGTGAAACGAGATTTTAAACTTGTTTTAATTGCTGGTAAGACGGTGGTAGGGTTGGACAAATGGTTTGTGATGATCTAATGTCAAAATGTCTGTGTTTCAGGGTAGACTGACGGAATATTATGGACGTTTGAAGAAACGGTTGCCCTAGGGACAGAAATGAATAAGGTATATAGTCAAGTAAAAGATACTTACCTACTGATGAATGAGAATGAATATGCTCAAATAAATCTTTTTTCTAGATTCCCATCAGAATGCATTTTTTGTTTTGCATATCTTTTGCGATTCAGCCGCATTGAGTTTTATTTCGTCAGTACATCGAATTCATAATGATAATTTTAAATTAAAGTTTTTATTAACGAACACGTATAATCAACAAATTCTTGTATAAATCTCAAGTAACTCCACTTCATGAATTATGTAGAGACGACTCACATCATTAACAACAGTAATTTCCTTATCAGGGAATCCACATTTAATTAAATTACGGCGCAATTAATCATTATAATGAATTATTTTTTTATGCTTGCAACGGGCCGCCATTTTGTTTTGTTTCCCGCGCGCGCAATATTTATGAATGCAACACTAACGCCATTGATAAATAATAATCGACCACAGTGGTTTCAAACAGGTGATCAGATAGGTACCTACAATGATCGGACGCGAGAAAATTACAGAAAATAATGCCAATTATAAAGCCAAACGGCCCTTTTTGCTTGTCATCGGTAATTAGATTGACAGCAGTCAGGACTGACAGCAAACCGTGCGAGGTCTTTAGCATAACAATATTAGTAATACTTGTTTGTTGCGATATCACCCGGTTTTAATGCGAATATTATGCCCTCTCACGCTTGTGTCTTAGCGTAAAATGTCGATAATTTATTATATAATTATTTTAATTGTTGTACCTACCGCGGTGTGTACAGGTGATGGCTGCATTCTTGAGGATAAAATTAATGCTGTATAATGTGACATCACTTTTGATCTTTCAATATTTCAAATAATAATATTCTCTCTCATTCTTTTTAGCGTAATAATGGCAAAAAGTTCAAACATGTTTGGCCCAATTCAACCGCGCGAACTCCGCTCATTGACGCAGTCATCAGATCATCAAATGCACACTTACAGATGACAGGGTATGCGGGCAAGATGGACGAATGTCCATAAACCTCAGAGTAATCCATAAACCCATGGTCTATGAATCTGTGGATATAATCTTTGCTCCGGCCTACTTGAATCCGTCATAAACTTCATAGGCACAGTAAAAGAGAAATCGAATTAAAAAATCCATCGAACAAATTCCGACAGAGCCCAACAATATAGTCAATCGATTTATTTGTCAATCAGTGAGCAACACAAAATATTGTCAATTACGTCAATAAATTGGTTTGTCAATCAGAAATAGAAAATATTGTCAATTTCCCTTTCCCGTCCCTGTTTGGGCAATTTTACAGCGGATATTAGGGGAATCGATTGTTGACAAAAATGTATTGATACTTTATTGAATGCTTGTGCATGGCATTTATATACCGTGTTTTTAAATCACGGTATAAAGTGCTTGCTTCTAATGATTTATTGATTTTTGTGGAAGTATACAATAGTATAAATTGATATTTTTTATCAGTAAAATTATTGAAGTAATTGTAGGTCCCTGAAAAAAACTGTAAATTCCTCAAATAACCCAAATTAAAACAAATATTTATGGCAAATAAATATCTTTTAGAGAATAAAGACAATTTAATTTTATACGCAAAACAACTATTAATTTAATTAACTACTTTAATTTTAAACTGTTTTTGTATTTATTTGTATAGTTACTTAGTTAGTCATATAATTTAGTACCTAGTATAAATAGTTAATTTTGTTAAATATTGTAAAAAAATGGTTTTTGTTCCTTAGAGGATATTTCAAAGAACTAGTCAAGCAAATTACTAAAGAGAGTTACGAAATCCATAGGAAGAGGAAAGTTGGTGGTTATAGAAAAGAAAGATAAAAAGGTACATTGGCAAACGTGGGAACCCCTTCTCCATAAAACAAGAAAAGTCCTAAGCAAACCCTTTATAATCCAACAAACACATAAAATAAATAAACACACAGAGATCATTAAAATATTATACAATCTTGTCAAAACATACATTTACAGTTGCCAAGTTATCGATAAAGCCGACAATGCATAAGCCGCTTTGCTAAGTTAAGCCAGGACACATGTGCAGTGCATTAGCTTAACAATAACTTAAGCTTACCTCATCATCGGCCGGGTTACTTAAGCGAGTGCTGCGTTTGGACGGTTGCGAACTTTATTGTGTATGGGAGAGTGGTATATGAGAGAGTCGTTTACGTTTAGCAGGTAGTATTTAAAAAAAAAAAATACTTAGTAATAATTTCAAAAGATTTTCATATAAATCTAAACAGACTATCTCCATGCAAACAAACCAGACCCGCCGTTTGTTCCCGCAGACAAACCGTGAAAATGGTTTTGCGGGGCATATTTCTTAAATTAAGATTTTTATAAACGTTGTTCATAATAAATAAATAATAATAATCTAAACTTAGTTATCTAAGCCATGGCTGTCTAATTTCGATGGCAAAGTATTGTGCATGTTGTTGCTACAATAAAAAGGTTACTACATTACCTACAGGTAAATATTATATCAAAAATGTTTATGGTAATTAATGATGCATTTATGTACACTTTATTCATGAATAGCACTAAAAGAAGTGTCAACTGTATTTAAGACTATATATGTAAATATTGAATCGTTACCCCAATCGTTTGAGAAAGCATTTTTTTTTTTTTTTTTTTTTTTTTTTTTTTTCCTAACTAGGGCATCTCGCAGATTACCACTAAGGTAGTGACTGCTTAACCGGGCTTTCCTGTGGCTGCCTTAAGCTTCTACACTCAAAGCCTCCAGCCAGGGCAATTTTACTATTCTAATTAAAACTAGGCGAATGCTCGCTAAGGGCCACCCCCTGTGGGGTGCGAACCTCGGCTTAGGGCATTCGCTGAGGGGAGGACAGCAAGAGGGACAGGCTGGATCAAAATGGTGGTTTCATGATTATTGATCGGGGAATTTAAAGCTACAGGCTCAGCGGCAACGCGTGCTGGCGCTTCGTCGACGAGCAAGGGTCGGGGGGGAGTATCGTTTACTCGGGAGGGTCGCGATCGCGGGGGACCTCTACGGCGAGGTCTGTATCGCGGGTGTCGGATGTATTTGTGCACTGTATCGTGGCCCTATTGCTCTCCTGTAGGAGTGTGATGGGGTCATCTGGGTCGGAGAGGATATGCCTTGGGCGGCGAAAGTGACTGATTCTAGAGGGAATGTAACTAGCTGCCTCGACAACCAGAGGGTTGCGATGTTTGACGGCTGAATCGAAATAACGCTTTGACATGCGTTTGAGAAACTGGTGGATGGTAGGTATTTTAAGATCGAGATGGAGGATCTCATTTCTAACATACATGGGGGATCCCGTGATTCTACGGAGGAATCGGTTCTGTAATGTTTGCAACCTATGGATGAATCGGGGTTTGGTATGGGCAAAAACGATACCCGCATAGGTCATGATAGGGCGGATGCACGTGGTGTAAGTTCGCAATTTGCACCTGAGTGACATTTTGCTACGTGCATTTAAAACGAAATGAAGTCTACTGAGAGCGAAAGAGGCTCGCGAGTGAACCGCCTTTATGTGCTCTGAAAACGTGAGATGCCTATCTAAGATCACACCTAGATATTTGGCTCGCGTAGCCCAAGGGATCGGCTTGCCAAACATGGTGACTGATCGGGGGAAAGAGGGATTTAGCCACGGTTTCGAGAAGAGGACCGCTTGGCTTTTATCGGGATTGACCTCGATTCTCCACTTCCTAAACCAGGCGCCAAGGTTATTGACCGCCTGTTGGAGGTTTAAAAGCATCGAAGCGGAACCTAAACCTTTACAATAGATGGCAGTGTCGTCTGCGAACAGAGCCAACTGAGTCTTTTTGTTTCTAGGGATATCGCTGGTGAATAGCGTGAACAATAGGGGGGCGAGTACAGAGCCCTGAGGGACTCCTGCTCGGATCTGACGAGGGGTGGATAGGGCTCCGTCTATGCGATAGCGAAAGGTGCGATTCGACAAGTAGTCTCGTAGGATGAGCACGAGACGATCTGGCACACCGAGTTTGTAGAGCTTATACAATAAGCCGTTGTGCCAGACTTTGTCGAACGCTTTCGCTATATCAAAGAAGATAGCGCCTGTCATTAAGCCGCGGTTGATGGCGCTGCTTATATGTTCTATGATACGGTGGGCCTGATGCACGCTAGAGTGCTGGGTTCGAAAGCCGAACTGTTCATTGGGGATTAAGCCCTTAGTCTCGGCGTAGTCTCTGAGTCGCTTATAAATAAGCTTCTCATAGAGTTTGCCGAGTACTTTGAGCAGACTGATGGGACGGTAACTGGTGGGATCTGATTTGGGCTTGCCAGGTTTTGGAATACCTATGACAGTGGCCTCTTTCCATGTTTGGGGAAAGATATTATTGCTTAGAGCACCATTGAAGATGGTGGTCAGTAGCATAATGAGATGAGCGGGGAAGAGTTGGATCACCTTATTGGTGAGTCCGTCTGAACCGGGGGCTTTTCTAATTTTTAGACCTTTGATTAAGTCGTGCACTTCGTCCGGAGCGACTGGAGGCAGAGGACTATCAGGGTCTTCGACGGGAGGGAGAGAGGCTCTGCTTTCGACTTCGGCGTCGACCTCTGCGAGGTGAGCTTGGTCTACTGGCTGAGAGCTGGGAGAGCATTGGAGCTCGAGACTATCTGCTAGGCACTCGGCCTTTTCGATGTCGTCGAATGCTATTGACTTATCGGGGCGTATCAGGGGGGGCATGGTGGCGATCTCCCGGGATTTGAGTTTCCTCTGAAGATCCCAGAAGGCCTTGTGAGTGGGCTCTAGCTCGCTAAGCATCTTGTCCCAGCCCGCTTCACGCAGCTCCGCTACGCGTGTACTTACAGTTCGCTGTAAGTAGCGCATATGGGCTTTGTTTGCGGCACAGGGGAAGCTGCTGTAGGCACGGGTGGCCGCGTTCTTCTCCGTCATTAGAGCACGTACATCGTCGGGGAGCTTCCAGCGACGGTTATCCGTCGCTGGGACCTCCCTTGAACAGTCGTTCAGGACAGATTGTACGTGCTCCGTGAGGGAGTCGATCGCGGCCGTCGTGTCAGCGATAGAATCGAAGTTGTTGGGGATTGAGTCTAACTGAGGGGATGTGGTGGGTTTCAGCTGTTCGCTTACTCGCCTCCAGTCTGTTATCTTTTTTGTAGCAGAGGGCTGGTCGGGGTCATGATGACGATGACCTATGCGGGAGTCGAGTCTTATTAGTACTGGACGGTGGTCAGAGTTAAGCTCATGCACCGTTTCTATTGAGTCTAGTCTCAAGTTGACACTCTTAAGGAGTGCCACGTCCAGGACATCAGGAGAGTATCTGGGGTCGTGAGGAAAATGAGTGGGAGTCATCGGAGCGATGACGTCAAAGTTCAGGAAGGTGGAGAGTTCGAACAAGTGTCGACCCCTGGAGTTGATTCTGGTACTATTCCAGGAGGGATGCTTTGCATTGAGGTCGCCCGCTATGATAACGGAGTCGCTCATGCCTAATAGGATTGTGAAATCGTCTGAGATATGTTGGAAATTCTCAGCCGACGTAGCGGGAGGGAGGTAGACCGATACTAGCATGATCGGCTGATGGCCAGTCATGGATAGTCGGCAGATAGTGACTTCTAATTTACTTAGGGGAGGAGGGTCCATAGGTATGCAATACAGATCCCGTTTGTGATAAATAAGGGTGCCGCCCTTGTGACAACGCGTCCTATCATTACGGATGAGACGGTAGTTCGCTATAGAGGGGTTTCGGTGACTAGGTTTGAGGAACGTTTCCTGAACGAGGAGTAGGTCAATTTGATGGTCGCGGAGGAATTCCGAGATCTCATCGCGTTGACCGCGGATGCCGTTTGCATTGAAGATGCCTATTTTAAGGGATCGGGGTTTATGCCTCGCTGTACTGGTGTTAGACATTATGAGGTTTATTTGGGTGGAGAGTTTGCATGACGTCAGAGTATTCATACAATACTCTTTGCAACATTGGGAAGTTATCTGTTTGTCTGGCCACGAGTATTTCGTGAGCCATCTGTACGGCGCGGGGGGAGCAGAACGCCATATAGGTGTCTGAAATTATATTATATACGTCCGAAGTGGACAACTGAGCGGCCGCGGGAGCGGCGGTGGTGGGGCGCGGTGCTTTATGAGCGGGAGCGGGAGCGGGAGCGGGAGCGGGTTTGTAGTGGGCCGCGGGAGGGCCTGCGAACGCGGGGAGGAGGATACGCTGATCCATGAGGGAGGGAATTTTATTAGGAGGAGGTTGAGACTGAGGTTGAGTTAAGGGCGGGGTCGCGATCGCTAAGGCTGGGAAGGCCTGACGGTGCTGGAGTTGATTCCAGGGGCTGGGTCTCTGAGGGCTAAGCCGCTCGGGGATTTGAGATGACGGGATAGGGAATTCCCTTTGCTTTAGCTGACGATCGTCAAGACGTTTCGTCAGCTTGGGCGAAGTATTTTTTGGGGCTTTAGAGCAGCCACGGTAGTTGGCTGTGTGACCCTCTTGCCCGCATAGCACACAGCTAGGTGGGCTGTCGCATTGGCTATGGTCCTTTGGACGGGTGCATTCAGCAGTGCCGTGGTCGCCCAGGCACTTGACGCACCTGGGTTTCGCATGGCAAAACTTTTGCGAGTGCCCATATAATTGGCAACGATGACATTGCCCTATAGAATGATTTTTCCATGGCTTCTCTATAGAGAATCCCATGAGATTGCATATAGATTTGATGTTAAAGATCGGGTTATGCCCTTCGATCGGGGAGCACACGACTAGTACCATGTCGTATGCCTCCCTACCGCGCGAACGGTGCATACGGTGCACTTCGTCAACCGGAATATTCTGTGACTTAAGGTCGGCTAGAATTTCTGCTGGGGAGATTTCTTTAGGGATCTTTTTGATAACAACTCTGGTCTGTTTTTCTTCTGGGAGAGAGTACGTGTGGAAGGACACGTTCCTGTCTCTCAGAAGCCGGGTTAGGGATCTGTAGTCGGTCGAGGTCGGGACTATTACTTTTATACCCTGTTGGGTAGAGCGGGCATTGGTGTAGCCGATCTTGAGATCGACACACCACTTTGAGATGGCCGTCCACTTCTCCTTGTCCTGAATGAACACAGGAGGTGGAGGCGCGACCTTTTTCTGGCCAGAAATAATAATAGGGGCGGTGGGAGCAACCTGCGAAGAGGCTGATGACGTAATCGGACGGGGGGTGGTGGAGGGGGAAGCTACGGGGGGGCAAGTAGCTGGGGTGTCGGAGGTATTGACAGGGGTGAGGCAGGGCTCCTCGAACGCTACGACCTTAGTGGCCTGCGAAGAGAGTTGCTTCCGCATCTTCCTCTTATTCCCTTTCCCTTCGACTCGGACAAAATTGTCGTTGTCGTCGGATTGGGAAGTAGAGGCGACTTGGTCCTCTGAGTCGGAGATAGTGATATAGGGGAAGGGGGTGGAGGGGCGGTTTGGGGGAATAGCCTGGCTGTCAGTGTCCATTGACACGACTGGGCTGGCTGCTATCTGAGATTTATCTAAGGCATCACTAAATGTTGTGATTTCCTCAGAGGAATTGATAGGGGACTGGGGGGGGGGGGGGTTCTAGGCTACCAGGAGGGCACTCGAAGCACTCCTGGTTCAGCGCTAGGATCTGCAACTCTACAGCGAACTGCCGCCATAGAGCTGGTTCTAGGGCGACCATCTGCCTAATCACATCGATAAGCGATGTGTTTATGCGTCTAGTCGCATCTAATTTAGCCTCGGAAATGACGAGGTCCGACTCCATAATGGAGTTTAAAACTGACTGACTACTACTAGTTGGGAACCTATTGTCCTAACGTTTTTCCCTACACCTATCTCCCCGGGGGAATACCGGGGATGTGTAAAACCCTCCCTGTCGGGTTAGACAGGGAGGTTGAGTACTTAAGGTGAGCCCTAAGCTTGCTTTTTGCCCGTTGCCTATCTTAGTGTGCAACGGGGTCCTATCCAGTCTAGTGCGCCGGGTGTAGACACACCCGACCGACACTAGGTGTGTGGCTGTTGAGGCAAGACTGTCACCAATGCCGACTAGGAGATCCCCCAAGGCCGAGCACTGGGACCCGTCCAATTGACTGCCTCACCCTGAAGGGGCTCGGCGGGTGTGTTGGGTCAACACCCCACTCGGTTTCGTTGGCACCGTATAGGTTTCCACCGAGGACCACGAAACTGTGGATTTACCCTGAAGGGGATTTAATCGCGACGATTACGTTTTAGAGTACAACTCTGATAAGAAACTTATTAATTGTGTCTTGAAAAAGACAACAATTAATAACTGAAGATAGTCCCAGACTATACACGTAGCAGGAACCACAGCAGGAGGAGCCACTGAGCCGGAACTCAGGAGATCTGGAACACACGCGCACACACTAGCAGCAGCACGTCCGTCCGCGTTCGATGCCGAGCGCAGAGTGTTGAGAAAGCATAGAGTCACGTTCGCATATAAATCAAAATAATAACATTATTTAAATGATAATTCACAAATTATTTACTATGAGAACTTTCCTCATCCTCTACAACTAAAATGTATAATTGCATACTTACATTCTGATTACATCTAATTGACTTATCTCATTACAATCACGGCAGTGATTAGTGGAACGTAATCAACTTGATTATTGGAGTCCACTATCTCGTGTGAACGCAGCATCGCGGCCGAGCTCTGTTACTTCACTGGCAAGTAGTCACTCCTGATTTATCCGAGCCTGCAGCGCTAATGTGTATGGTAAAAACTTATTATGCTTATTGTTTCAAACATTTGTAAATGGGCCAAGACTTGGCGCATTGGTAACAGGAACCGTGGTAGGATGAAGAGTACGACTGTTCAATTTAATATTAGGTACTTGATATACGAGTATAGGCTTCATGCTTCATTTTTATAGTAACTTATAGTATCGCACGAGTGTTTTAGTACCTAGTTATGTGCAGTTTCATACACTACTTTATCTACTCTCATACATTGGGATTGAACCTACTAAATAAAATATCAATGTTAAAGATCAAGAATAAAAAAATCCCACGAAATTCAGTTCAACAAAACGTATGAATGTCGCCTGCACCCAGCACATCACCGCGCATGCGCTAGAGCGGTGCTGCTATCGGCTAACGTCCCAGTGCAAAAATAGATGGAAACTCCTTGGTGATATTAATATCTTGGATTTGCCCTGTATCGTAATAGAAAAAAAATTGTTTTATAGCATTATTTTGTTAGAGCAAAAGTGTTATAATATGATTCTATTTTTAAATTTCGGTATTGTGTTTTTAATGTACGTCAATATAAACTCGTTTTTAAGTTTAAAATTCGAATATGAGAGTAGATAAAATTATAAAACAAATGTTAGATATATTTGTTTTATAATTTTATCTTAGAAAAAATATTGTAATAGTTATTTATGCTATAAGTGCGGAAGGTAGGTGATTTCCGATGAGTGGCATTTTATTCACGAGCGAGCGTAGCGAGCGAGTGTATAAGTCGACACAAGTCGGAAATCATCTTATGCACGTGTAACATACAACGTTTTACTATGCATTCTGCGAGGAAATTAAAAAAAAACGAGCGAGCCTTACGGTAGTCGCATATGATGTACACATCATAGGCGACTACCTACCATCTACATATTACGACGTATAAATGATAAAAACAACATTCATGACTTCGACTTCGACATCGACATCGACATCGACATCGACATCGACATCGACATCGACATCGACATCGACATCGACATCGACATCGACTTCGACTTCGACTTCGACTTCGACTTTGACTTTGACTTTGACTCCGCCATTGCCATCGCCATCAGCATCGCCATCGTCATCGATATCGTCATCGCCATCGTCATCGCCATCGTCATCGTTATCATCATCATCTGATTTGTAAAACTTTTCTCAAATAATAAAAACTCTTTGCAACGGGCTGACGACGGCCACAAAAATTTAAAAAAAAACAGAAAAGTAAAAAGCACTAGTGAAAAAAGTGACACTTTCCGCACTAATTTAGTGCTTGAAAAAGGTTATTTTCGAGCAAATGCTGTTTCTTGCCCATTCTTCTCCAAACGAAAACTACCTTTTGGAAGGGGCGACTTAGTCAATTATTTTTTTTGTAAATATTGACGTTCCAAAGTGTCACAAGGTTGTGCACACAAGGGTCTATTTGAAATAAATGATTTGACTTTGAGAGTCGTTACTATGACGATACTTTCTCATATTCTTCTCGACCATACCGTTTGGGGGTTCGAGCTGCTTCCCTGTCTAATACCAAGGTGTTAATGAGTGGATTTTCTTATGAATGCTCTTGTTAATTAATGATTTTTCCAAGTAAAAAAAAAATATATGGTGCTTGGCATGCACAGTCATTGACACATGAAGTAAGGTAGTACCTAGATAATGATTGTAGTATTGAATTAATCTATACATACAAACAAATTAATAAATATAATTGCAGTGTTTGTTTGTAATGTCAAAATAAAAGCTTTTACTAAATGCATATGAAAGTATAAACGGTGCTTATAATAAAAAATCAATTTAAAAAATTTCAAACTTTCGACTGTCTGTTTGTTCCGGCTAATCTCCGAAACGGCTGGGCCAATTTTGACGGGGCTTTCACTGGCAGATAGCTGATGTTATAAGGAGTTACTAAGTATTTTTTTTTTGTAGAAAAATAATTAGGGTCCACGCGGGAGAAGCCGGGGGCAGCGGCTAGTCTAATCTGACATCGCGTGGGAAGAAGAGCAGCTGTAAACTCTTTTGTTCGATTTGCGTTGGTTTATTATTCTGGAGTCTTAATTTTATTAAATTAGATCAATAAGTCATATTAGCAGCTGGTAAGTCAAGATCTAATTATCATAAGCAATCATTTAAGTTTTTACGACGTGTTCTCTCGGATAGACAAATAAACAATTAACTAGTAGTATAGCAGCTTTTTCAGCATAAAACTTAAGAGCGTTTATTCGCAAATATTGTCAAATATTTCGCTGTTTTGATTAATTTGGCAATATAACTGTTAGGAAATATGAAATGTGGCTAACTAGCGAACTAGAATATTAATAATGAATTGCAATTATAACACAGAATTTGATGTTGTTACCGTTTTAGGTGTAAAAAGGTATTTGGAAAGTTTCCAAATACTTTTATTACATCTAAAACTAAATATTCGGTGCTACTATATTAATTATTGCATTTCATAATCAACTTTTAGGATTAGAGCTTCTAATGCTATTATTTTTGTATGCAGCAGCTTATGGCAGATATGAGGATTTTCCTCCAAGACCTACTGGGCAATACGATATCCCTTTGGTAAGACTGGTTGTCAGACTTTTGGGCTTCTGACAATGCGGAACTACTGTCAAAGATGTATGAATGACAGCCGGGACGTGCTTTCCGAGGCACGGAGGGGTTGAAATAAATAATGGATGCTCACCCATCCACGTACCGACCGCGACAAGCGTAGCTTAACCTTCGATCGATCCGTGTGGCTGTTATCATTGAGCAACGAGCCCCTGCCAAATTACAAAAAAAATAAAGTTATTATTTTCCTATAGTGATCGTTAGAAGGGATGTAGACTGGGGAAAAAAAGGAGGGGCTTGTGGCTAAGTAATAACAGCCGCACGGGTCGATCGATCAGGTTAAGCTACGCTTGCCGCGATTGGTTCGTGGATGGGTTAAGCCATTGGTCCCGGCTATCATTCGTAGCTCTTTGACAGTCGTTACGGATCATCAGAAGCTCAAAAGTCTGACAATCAGTCTTACCAAGGGGTTTCGTATTACCCAGTAACTGGGTGGTGGAGGTCAGATAGGCAGTCGCTCCATGTAAAGTACTGGTATTTAGCTGCATCCGGTTAGACTGAAAGCCGACTCCAACATAGTTGGGAAAAAGGCTAGACAGATGATGATGACTGGAGAAAAAAAAAACTATTTAGTCCGTCAGTCTAAATAATAAGTAATATAAAAATGTTTACATAAAACGCATTAAAGTTGGCGTTACGTCACAAGTCAGTATAAAATCTACCGGGAAGTGACGTCCTGCCACATTTTAACTTATTGCCTACTCAATGTATTGCCGTAAGCTTTTGATTACGAAAAAAAAAAATACATATCCAATATTTTTTATTAATAACCTACCTGACGAACAAAAAAATGTTTGTCTGATTCCTATTTTTTTATAGTAAATGATGTATTTTTACATGTCCATTAAAATAATAAATAAATGACAAAAAGATAAAATTTCTGCAAGTATATTTGTACACACACTTTTACACCTCAATCATATTTTAAAAAACTGGATGAGGTCGGCTTTTCCTATCTGACTACTCTGAGAAGAAAGGCCGAAACAAACTCAGAAGTTACAGTCTCTTTTAAAGTCCAGACATAATCTTCGTCAGATCATGCGAAGACCATGTAGATTGGTGTCTGTAATGGTCTTTTGAGGAACGCCACACAGATTAAGTGGACCTGTCCAGCAAGTGCACGCATTCGTCAGTAATAGTGCAGCTCAATTCAGAATTTAAGGTGCTCAACTATTGCACTAGTTCCACTATAAAATAAACAAATACTATGGCAACCCTACTCGATAACCACCATTAAGTACCGATGACGTAACGATGACGTTGTTTTTGCCCCTGATATTAATTCCTGTTATAACGTGCACAAGATGGCCGTAATGATAAGGAGCAGATCACATGTTTCAAACGTCTAAATTAACGGTGCATTTGATTAGTAATACAGTGTAATTGTGGCCTTAGGGACTGTTCAGACGTGACACGGCCACACCACAGGACAGCGTTAGAAATGGCGGCGAACAGTTGAAGTTACGAGCCATAAATACGTGTGGTTGCGTTAATGCAGCAACAAAGCTTCATAATTCGTATTTATTTTCAACTACCACACAACTCGCCTATCCTATATTCCCAATATTATAGGGTCGGTTTTTTTTTAAATTCCCATGTCTTTCATAGAATAGAATAGAATATTCTTTATTATGTACACCATAAAAAATACAGATAAAAATGTAGTCATTTTACATAGGGTGACACAATGGGCGGTCTTATCGCTAAAAGCGATCTTTTACAGACAACCTTTGGATGGATTAAAGGGAGAAGGAGAGACAAATACTGCAGGTAGTCAGTGGTGTACCATTTACATACACAATAAATACATACATTCATAAAGCATACTCTTATCTATATATATATATATATATATACAATAATAAACATGAAACAAGTTCAAGGAACTATATGTAATGATGATGTTTAAGGAGAGAGGAAGTGTTTTTTTACCAGAATTTTAAAAGTGGACATAGATTGAGCTCGCCTTATCGACACGGGTAAGGCATTCCATAACCGTACTGCTTGAACTGTAAAAGACTTGTCATAAAAGCTGGTGGAATGCATCGGCATCTCTAGTCTCAAGTTTTCCGATGACCTCAGATATCTATTATGTGTGTCATGAAGGAACTTGAAGCGTTTTTTAAGATAAGAGGGGGTTGTAGGATTGAACAAAATACTGTAGAGCTGAAATAAGATATGAGTATTCCGGCGAAGACGTATGGGAAGCCACTTGAGTTTAGTACGAAATTCAGAAATGTGATCATATTTGCGCAGACCAAATATAAATCTTATGCAAAAGTTTTGAAGTCGCTCAAGTTTATCTAGTTGTGCTTCAGTGAGATCGAGATAACTGACATCAGCGTAGTCAAGGATGGGAAGTAAAAGGGATTGTGCAAGCGCAGTTTTAGTGGCGGTTGGAAGAAAGTTCCGCAATCGTCTCAGGGACTTACCAGATGCAAAAATTTTGCGGCTTACGTCCTGTAGCTGGGAACCCCAAGAAAGATGTTTGTCGATCCAAACTCCAAGGTTCTTAACCTTTTCGCTTATTGGAATGGCAGTTCCGTTAAATTGGACTTGCGGAAGTTGGGACCAGTTTATCTTGGGGATCATCCTTGAGCTGCCAACAACAATGACCTGAGTCTTCGATGGATTGACCTGCAACCCATGTGCCTCACTCCACTCGCAGATTGAATCCAAATCCTTGTTTATGCTATTAATTGCATCAGCCAAATTCGAAAGGGGAGCTTTTTTATATATTTGTAAATCATCTGCATAAAGGTGGTAGGACGAAAGAAGTTTTTTGGAAATAGAGTTTATAAATATTGCGAAGAGTAAAGGAGATAAAACGCCACCCTGCGGTACACCGGCAGAAGTATAACACCAAGAAGAGCAAGACTCCTCTATGTATATACGTTGCCGGCGGCCATACAGGTAACTACGAAACCAGTCAATCGCCGTTGGAGATATGTTAAGCGAGCGAAGCATGCCAAGCAGGATATCGAAATCGACAGTGTTAAATGCGTTACTAAAATCCAGTAAGCAAAGAACCGTCAGATTTCCTACTTCCATGCCTAACCGTATGTCGTCGGTGACGTTAACTAAGGCAGTAGCGGTGCTGTGACCAGGACGAAAACCGGATTGGAAAGGATTCAGTAGACTATTCTTACAAAGAAAAGCACTTAGCTGATTGTGGACAAGGCGTTCTAGGATTTTGGAGAGAAAGGGCAAGATAGAGATAGGACGGTATTCGGAAAAGGAAGTAGGATTAGATTTTTTGGGTAAAGGAGTGATTTTTGCCTCTTTCCACATCGATGGAAAAACACCATAGGTTATTGAGTAGTTTAGGATATAGCATAGGATAGGAAGGATTTCATCGAGGACAGGAAGTATCATTTTCCGACTTATACAATCAGTACCAACTGCGTTAGATGTTATTGAAATTACGCTCTTCTTAACATCACAATCAGAGAATTGACTAAAAATAAATGGGTGATGGTCCGGAGTTGGAAGGTTTGAAAGATAGTTTATTGTGGCTGCCTTCATGGTCCCATTACAGTGGGACGAAGATGAGAAATGTTGATTTAGTAGATCAATATCTAGGTTTTTAGGAATCGATTCTTGCCGCGATTTTCCAACTCCCAAGGATTTAAGAAATTTCCAGACTTTAGCTGGATCTCCGTTTTCAACTGAGGTGTGGATATGGCGGCGTTGGGCATCTCTACACACCCTATTGCAGCGATTACGAGCATCCACAAGGATCTGCCGGTGCGACGGCGAGGGCCGACACTTAAATTTAGTTTTTGTTATCATTTCATCATCATTTCAGCAGAAAGACTGATGGATATAAGCCTCCAATTTCCTACAAATTCCCATGTTATAGGGCCTATAATGTGGGAATTTAAACAAATCCGGCCTTATTCCTAGTCTACATCTTATAGGGACTGTGCAAATTTCAGCTTTCTTTATCCAAAGGTTTGGTCTAGGTGGAGATAAGTCAGTCAGTAAGTGATTCAGGACTTTTCTTTTTATAATGTATGATGGTTGAGCCACTAGCCTACCACCGGTACCATCTGTACCGGTGGTATGTTAGCAGCTCAACCATGCTTTTGTGACCTGGATGGCGCCAGTATTGACCACACGTTCGCTACAACCGTTGAAACCGACTGCAAATTGTCGTACGGGTGAATATTCATTTACATACAATTTAGTGCCCGGACACATTTTTACCGCTGTGGTGTGATAGCACGTCTGAATACACCTTTATATTATGAATTGCAGGTTGGGGTTCAGAATTATGTGATAATTATTGTATCACGGGTATTATTTTCTGTCTGTGTATTGAACCACAGTTATTGTCGCCAATTTAGAAAGAAGGAAATAAAGCATATGTGCAGTTGTGTGATTGGCTGTATAATTTAACTTTACAATTGATTGATCAGATTGGATGATAATATTTCTGCGAAAATGCATGAAGATCTGCTGTTTCATAGATAAGTGCAATACCTATGCTGTCAAAATGTATGGAACAGCAGATTTTTTATAAAATAACCAACGAATAATTTCTACGCAGGGGGTTCAGAATCATGTACTGAATCCATGGTATCAGTTTTCGCGTCGATGTTGACACCCTGTCTATACATAATATAAACTGTTCGTATATTATGAAAATGCTCTAATTTTAAACATTTTTTTTTCGTGTTAACACTACTCGTTTAGACGTGATCTTCAGTAAAAAAATCATTGGAATTCGGTTATCGCCGCCTTAAGAACATAATTTAGCAACTAAAGACATTTACGAACAACAAATCCAAGACAATCGCCGTTTATTACCAGTGGGTAAGTACTTAAAACCAGTTGCAGTACAAGTACATATTAATCTGAATATTGTATGTAAATTACCCGCTGCTTAACAGATAATATATTAGCTTTTCGAACTAAGTAGGTCTTGTTTTGTTTAATACTACTAGTACATGCGAACATGGCTAGATATATCTCTGTTTGTCCAGAGGTAAACTCGTGTCGCCAGGAGGTTTACCAAGAAAATGACGGCTACGGAATATTTGGGAGCAGTGCGCAATTTGGGAGTAATTAAAGGCAGTGGTGACTCAGTGGTAACGGCTTTGACTTCCGAGTTGTAGGTTGTACGTTCGAAGCCTGACAGGCGTTTAACTTTGAGTAAATTATTTCATCACCACTGCTCTCAAAACGGTGAAGGAAAACATCGCGAGGAAACCGGCATGTCCTAGAAATATAAATTCTAAGACATGTGACATCTACCAACCTGCACTGGCTCTGCGTGGTGGATTACGGCCCACTCCCTCTCACAGAGAGGAGGCCAGTGTCCCAGTAGTGGGAACATTATAAGCTGATTATGCTTATACTTAAAGGTCAAGGTCAAGGACACAAGGGGGACAGGGACAAACCTCTTAGCTTCAAACTTTCTCCTGATTCTGTGGTAGCACACGCAACTGCACCAACTTTATTGACCAACGAGTGCTCTAGCAAAAAGTAGCAAATACAAGACGAACAGTGATGAGCATTAATTTTAATTAAGAAGACAGATCCAATTATACTCGTATATTCTTCTTATCTTAAAGAAACAACGGTCTGAACTGTATAACTATAAAGGTACAATTCCGTAGCCGACCGCAGGCGGCAACTGCAGGCGACCGACGAGCTGCGACACGACTGGTTTCTAAGAAATATCTTCCATAGCTAGCGACACGTCGCCTTTATAAAAATACATATAAAAACCAGTGTCGCAGCGATAGGTCGCCTGCAGTGCAGTGCGTGGCTACGGAATTGTACCATAACTAATATGCTTATTGAACATAGGTATTAAATCTGCATCTTGCTAGATTCAATTCCAAAAATACAAAACACAGCCATTCATTTAGGAAAAAAAAGTCTTCAGTAATTTTAATGACTGATTGCAAATGCAATCTTGATCGAATCCGAAAATTCTGACTCACCAACCTTTCTAAAAACAGACCCGACAGTTACCTTTCACATCTCAAAATAGCAACACAGTGACACTGTAACAAGGGTGGCTGCGCTTCGAACTGATTTGAGTTGATTTCCTCTTCGCAGCCACAATCACACTTCTATCAAAGAATTTCCGCCGCTTCGCTCTCTGGATGATTGACAGTAGCTTGGAAATTAACTGTTAGCTGAATACTGGAAGTTTATTGTTTGAAGGGTAGAAATATAAGGGCTGGTGTGGATTGGTATTTTGGTAGACATACAATCACACATATGTGGCGTACATGCGAACTACGGATCAAAGACCTGACGTCACACAACATCCTGACGTCACACAAATCCTGCATCGCGCAATTAGAGTTTACCGCGTGATGGACATATACAATCTCCCGACTTCAACCTCTGGGCAGTTGCCCACCAGACACGACACCCGTCTGGTCGGAGGATCCTCCCTTTTCTATGGTGGATGAGTGAACTTTACACCCTGTTCCGTATGCCACTAAACATACATTCTTCCGAAGGGGGTAGGCAGAAACTACAGACCTCCACCTTCTACGATGCTTACATACTCCTGGTTCGTTTCCGTCCATACATCTGGTCATACACGCACGCCGGTTGCGAGTACTAACCTGACCTTTCTGAAGACCATCACCAATAAGGTCACTATAATACAATGTCGCCCATGTGCATGTGATGTGACCGCCCATATATTTCTGAATATTCATGAAAAATTATCAAAAATTTACTTTAAAATTGATCGACTATAAAAAAAACCGAGGCGATGACATTTATTTAAAAAAAAACAGTATTTATTTAAAAAACACAAGGGGGTCTATCTTATTTTTTTTTTTCTTAAATGTAATTATTTATTTATTTTATTATTTATGTACACACAGTAAATTACATATAGAGACGACATAGTAGTATAGTTATATTTTTATTTTCTATATTATTTTGTGGACTTACACTTGTGTTTTTTAAATAAATACTGTTTCTTTTTAATAAATGTTTTCGCCTTCGTTTTTTTTCTTAGTCGACCAATTTTAATAAAAAATGCCAAATCGAGCCAATAACATCGGAGATAATTATGGCAAACGCTAATCACAATTTTTTTTATCGAATTACATGAAAAATATTAAAGATAGACCCCGTTTTAAAGTTAATTTTCGTTTTTTTTTTAAGAATATTTCGAAAGGTACAGGCGGTCACATGCCCATCGGCGGCATTGTATGTCGTATTTGGGAAGTAACTCGATCGAATCGGTGATAAAACCGAGAGTGCTTGGTTATGCATGTATTTTCTTATAATCTGAAGTTAGGCGTGGCGATGGCGTTAACGGGGGTGCTTGGTTCAATTCCCACGTCGGGAAATGTGTTATCACGGTTTTCCATTAGTATTTTTTTTTTCAATAGCAGCACGGGATTTGGATTTGTGCCCGGTTCATCGCCACCTGCTATATGGGGCGTAAACACAACTGGCGAAATGTGGCAGTACTGCAGGTACACCTCTCCCTGCCCCTTTGGAGAACAGGCGTGATGTTATGTGGTGATAAGCTTTACCTATGAAGTTTTAGTATAAGTAAGTCTTATGATAATTACTTTCATTTCTGCTTATTTTGAGAAATTCCTCGAGTCACTTCCTCGAATTTATAACAAACTAGCTTTACCCGCCCCGACTTCGCACAGGTAGCACTAAACCCTACCTACCCTACCTACCCTAATTTTCTCACCGTTTAAACCTTCCCTGGACTATGACAAACATTTCAAAACCAAAATCAGCTAAATCGGCCCAGCCGTTCTTGAGTTATAAAATTACAACGAAAAGTGGCATTGATTTTTATAGATATAGATGCCTTCAATTTAAAATTGGAACATTTCATATGTTTTTCGAGATTTGTAAATCTATCTAAATGGTGACATCACATCTCAGGGAAGTGTAAAAAAAAATGAAAAGTTCGTCTTCTATGTATAATAAACAAAGTTCAGACGAATGATGTCCATGTATGTACTCTTATTGTCTATTCCTTTGTTCTATAAAAAGCACCTGCAAATGATAAAATACGGAAGAATGTAGGTACCCGTCCTAAAAAGTCATGTAAACTACTGCAAATACCTATGTACCTAATACTATCAAACACGCACATGCCCTCTTAAACAACGCCACACCTTATGAGAGTACACACTAATATTTTTTAAACGAACCTGCAATCAATAAGGATGATCGGACAGACAGAAGTATTTGTGAGGCATCCATGTGTCGTAAGTTCTCTTTCAGCACACTTATTTGCATACAACGCCTTGATCCATAGAGTGACATAGGTTTAGAGGTGAATTATTAGGCATAGAAATAGTAACATCATCCTCATCTACCTAGCGTTTTCCTAACTATATTTGGATCAGCTTCCAGTCTAACTGATGCAGCTGAACCTAACTGAACCAGTATTTTACATGGAGCGACTGCCTATCTGATCTCCACAACCCAGTTACCTGGTAACACGATACAGTTACATAATCACAATCTGGTTAGCCTATTCCCAGATATGTTTGGGTCGGCTTCCAGTCTAACTGATGCAGCTGAACCTAACTTAACCAGTATTTTACATTGAGCGACTGCCTATCTGATCTCCACAACTCAGTTACTGGATAACACGATACCCCTTGGTAAGACTAAATTATCGTTCAAAGAGTAGGTTTTCACGTCTTAAAAAGGAAAATGCTTCCTGTTTTCTTACGAGGATTTCTAGGTAACTTCAAGTTTATGTCAAATGAAAAGCAGCACCTCCCTGGGCATAATACGAGTTTATTTGGAGCAGGTTTGCCAATAATGCGGAGGAAAAGTCATGATAAAATCACTAGCCCAGTGTGGTGACTACTAGCTTCCAATTCATCATTGGAACTAGAGTCCGCGCCACCACTGAATTCCGTCGGTAAATTGTGGAACTACATTTTTTTAAATGCAATTCGATGCAATGACATAGACACTCGCGCGCGTTAAAAGGAGTTCAGTGGTGGCGCGGAATCTATGTCGCGTGACACGAAGCGACTGTCATTTATCTCATGCTTTACTAGATTTGTATGACAAGTTGTTACTAGTTTACTAATAGGAGAATAGGGATGATGCCTGGGTCAAAAAAAAAACTATTTAGTCCGAAAGTCAAATCATAAAAAAATATTAGACACGTCTTTTTTGCTATAGCATATTAATAAACAATGACTCAGATAAATCGCATCAAAGTTGGGGAGTAGGGGTCGCTACGTCACAAGTAAGAATAAAATCTACATACTCGTGAGTCATTATCTTCTGACACCGTGAAAAAAGAAAAAATACGTGTACAATATTTTTTTTAACTTCATATATGACGGACAACATTTTTTTTTTACCGTCATCCCTATTACTTTCAAGAAACTTAATTGTGAAATTTTATTAATCTTAGTTGGTGTGTCCTTATATTGTCATAAATAGTTGTTTCTCATAAGCTGTCTAATATAACACTTATTATTTCAAAATCCTTTACTGTTTATCTTAATTGTTACTACACTACAATGAAAAGCCTAACTGTATATATTTCACAGCCCAGTCTCGAGTAAAACAATTTATTAGCGTCATTTAAATGACACCTCACGATCCCAGACTTTGTCATATCGTTAACTATTGTGCGTTTTAGCACAACAATGTACGACATTAAAATATGCTTTCCGTAACGACTGCAACAAAGTCTAGTACCTAGGTACAGTTAGGAGGTATGTCGGGAATGCTTTTCAAAGCGATGGGATGAAAATTCAATTACTTCTTGTCCCTAGTAAGGATGTGGTGTAGCGGTGTTTGATGTGACTTGTGGGGTTGGGACGTAATTGGGTCGGATATACTGATTTGATGTTTGGTTTCATTATAGCGGGATGATTGATTATTCGGATGATTCTGATGTCTGATCATTACAGTTTGTGTCGTGGTTGCGCGAGTGAACTTTACACCCTGTTCCCCAAACCTCTATAAGCACAACAATCTGCCTAGCCTTTTCCCAACTATGTTGGGGTCAGCTTACAGTCTAACCGGATGCAGCTGAATACCAGTATTTTACATGGAGCGACTGCCTATCTGACCTCCACAACCCAGTAACTGGGTAATACGATACCCCTTGGTAAGACTGGTGTCAGACTTTCGGGCTTCTGACGACTCGTAACGACTGTCAAAGATCCACGAATGACAGCCGGGACCAACGGCTTAACGTGCTTTCCGAGGCACGGAGGAGACTCGGTATGTAAAGATGGTCACCCATCCACTGACCAACCCCGGCAAGCGTAGCTTAACCTGATGGATCGACCAGCGCGGCTGTTGTTACTTAGCCACGAGCTCCTATAAGCACAACATTAGTTAAAAACTTAGCACACAGGCAGAATATTCAATTAAAGGTTCCCTAGGTATCTTTAAGTCCACGGAAAGTAGCGGTAAAAGGTAGGTATTGTTTAAAGGTGTCAATCATAAGTGAACGCTTGAGTTTCAGTGTTCACGTTGTGCCGGTAGCTATAGACCAGACACGATGCGCTTCGTGACTTTCGTAAAACAAAGCGATTATTTTCGACATGGTCTGTTATTCGAAAGAAAACATGAATTTTTAATGTAGATGCTAAGGATTACTTACAATAATTGAAGACATGGTGTGTGAATAGTTATTATTTAGGTACCTTACAGGGACGAGTCGACTAGAATTCGTAGGTGACGCAGTGCCAAGTCACAACAGCTGACTGATAAATGCGTGCACTGACTGGACAGGTCCATTCAAATCTGCATAGTCCCCATATGACCTGACCAAGATTATGTCTGGACTTTAAAAGAGACTGTTACCTCTTTTTTTTTTTCTCCCGCTCTGGGCAGAGCGAGAGGGAGTGTCAGACTTTTACTGACTAAAACCCACCCGTGTTCCTTCCGTTGCATATGTGCTGGGGCCGCGATATCCCTTTCAGACAAACCCGCGACCCCAGCAGGAGACTGTTACCTCTTGAGTTTGTTTCGGTCTTTTCAGAGTAGTCGATTATGAAACACCGTAGTTATCTAGTTTAAAAACGTAATAAAATTTTGACGTGTAAAAGTGTTTCTTTACCAATTTACCTACAGATATAAATATCATTTATCATTTAGGTACATACTCATCACGATAGTGGTTGCAAGTAACTCCATTTTACGGTATTTAGAGCTTCACCACATTTTTGTGGAATCTGCACAATATGGAGCATTCACATGGAGTCATGGAGAACCGTTGTTCTGAAGATTGCATGAGCAAGTGCGATCAACGACGCGCCCGTTTGATGTCCGCCACAGAATTGATGAAAAATTGTTTACTTGGTTGGTTTATTCTTTAGGTTCCAATCAAGGATAAATCTATATCAGTCATACATATCTATACAAAATAATTAAAAATGATTATTAAAAAATAAAGTCGATTTTCGAGTCTGTTTGTGTTGTTCTTCTAAATTACGCAACGGATTCCGTTGCGTTGTTGTATAGATGCGGTTTTCACCATAATTTAGAGAGTTTATTTCCAAAGGTGTGTTTAATACCTACATTAACATTAAACGTACATATACTCGTAGTAAAGAAATCACGATGTTTTGTTGAGTCGTAAAAACTAAGTACTAGATTTTCGTTTCCACAAAACCATTTAAACCTTAAAGGTGTTCACTTACCAAAAATAATTCTTTTTTCAGAGGTCCCCCTCTAAACCTTCCCCGCTCTAAATTCATTTGATTTAGGGTGTGAGCACACAACAGTGGTGTCGTAATTTTGACTTGTTATCGACATCGTTACGTTTATTTATCGTCTTTAAAACAAATATTCCGGTTGAAGGCGGTTTTTAATGCACCATCAACTTTATGATCGCTCGCAGCATTGCGTTCAGCTAAATTGTTGCAAGTGTATGGAAAGTGCGGAATTATGTAATGCAGACTAGGTTTATTATGAAAGGGAGACATAATTCTTTAATTTAGGGGAGCTAAATTGTCGCAATATTGTTGTTGTTAGGACACCTTTATGGAAATGATTAAGTTTACATAACGCCAAGAGTGAGCGAAGCGAGCTCGGGACTTGGGTAATTTTAATAAAGGCATCCATTTAAAAACAATCAATTTGTTTGTCACCGACATGTGAATGTCGAGGCTATCCAGCCGCTACACAACATGGATATAGTGCGTAGGCTAATAAGAACTAAACCATTTGAGTTAGTTTAGTGTATAAATAGTGAATAAATAATAGTAACAATACTGTGCTATAATAAGGTGTCTATTCAGGTGTATAACAAGTTACCTAATTCACTTAGGGAACTTCCTATCCCCATGTTCAAGAAAAAGCTGACAAGCTGGCTATTGGATAATTGCTTGTGACATTGACGATTATATGGAATATTGTAAAAATCCAAGTTGACATTTTTTTTTTTTTTTGTTGGGAAATCATCAAATGACTCCTCCCGCTCTTGGCGGAGCGAGAGGGAGTGTCAGACTATTACTGACTAAAACCCACCCGTGTTCCTTCCGTTGCCTGTGTGCCGGGGCCGCGATATCCCTTTCGGACAAACTCGCAACCCTGGCAGGCATTGGCCCTTACGGACCCCGTCAGTTGGTGCTGACATCTCTTTGAGGCGCGCGTGGAACACAACGCGCCGTCGACCCGGGCCTGGTCCTAATCGGACGGCGAGCTACCCATTGCCCACCGTCCGCAAGCCCGCGCCTACGGTGGCCGGAAGTCGGCTCGCGACTCCCGACGCCCGGGGCGTCTCCTGCGGCGACTAGGGGCGCGAGGGCGCGCATCTTGCATTTCCCTCGCGCGCTCCGCCTCCTCCTTCGCGAGCATTACTGCTTCGCAGAAGGAAGTGACGGCTTCCCATGCATCGCTCCGGACCATGGCCTGAACCAGGGCCGGACGCGAGAGATCGCCGCTGCCGATCGCCTCCGTGAGGACACGGCGGTGCCCCGTTCAAGCCGGGCAGACCTCCACCGTATGCTCCATCATGTCCTCCGGGCGATCCACACACTGGTAACACCCGGGCGTTTCCTCCCGCTTTATCCTGAACAGGAACCTCCCGAAACAACCGTGTCCGGTGAGGACCTGCGTCAGGCGGAAAGTGAAAACGCCGTGGCGCCTCTCTAGCCACTCCTCAAAGAGGGGACTTATCGCCGCAATTGTGGCGTGCCCAGCACTGGGTTGCGACAATCGCACTCTCCATGCCGCCATGAGATCCCGCCGGAGCTCTGTCCGCTGTGCCGTGATTTCTCGCGGCAGCGGCGTTACACCCCGGCGTTTCGCCTCCTCGCGCAACTCCCACATGTGCGCGAGGACTTTTGCCTCCAGATCCCATGGCGGTAGTCCGGCAAGATGGACTTCATTTTGACATTTTATTGTAACGATTACCTAATTATAAAATACTAATTTATTGGAGTTATTGTAAATCACAAATCTTAAAATTAATATTGTACTTAGTTAAGAACGACAACTGAATATTTGTACACCATATACTTTGTGGTAGAATGTATAGAACTAACAAAAATACTAACACAATACTATGTAAAACTACATTCTCACAAATAAATGAAATTCAATTCTAATTCTATAGGTATATGTAGTAATAAACAACGTGTTTTCATCAATTATCAGAGCCTAGGAAAGTGCTACGAAATTGTGTAAAAGTGCAAATTGACACTATTCTTAGTTATACCATAATCTATCTCATAAAATGTTAAGTAAGAGTTAAATTGCTTATTAGCCTAGAAAAAAAAAACGTTATTCTGAGTAACAGCTGTCTCGGTACCAAAGAAAACTTACAAATACTTGTGTTGTATGAAGAAAAGATGAAAATTTAAAAAGTTTGTTGTTTTTATTCTTAAGGTCTGAGAGTTTTCCTCTGTGGTTATTATAATTTCTGGTCATTTTCCTCTCTCTATTCTAATTTACACAGGCTATAAGGCAACCATGAATAGGTACCTAGCGATAATAGATAAGGACATCACAAATAAATTACAACTTTAACTCACTCAATTTAAGGGCATGCGCTAAGGTAACCCGCGAAATTCAAATTTTCTTTAGTTTTTTGCATTTTGCAGGTCAGTGTCAGGTTTTATGTTGATTAAAATATGATTCGCGATCGTAACAACTATGGTTTTGCATAATTATAATCATTACAATCAGGAATAAAACTCCATAAGTAAGCACAATGGTCAAATGTCATGATTTCATGAAATAGTCATTCAATGGAATTATATGAACTTAGAGATCTAGATAGATATGATCTTGTATTGATCATTTTTATGATTACAATTCTATACATTTGATACGGCCGCGAATCATATTTAAATCAACTTACAACATGATACTGACCTGCAAATTGCAAAAAACGTAACAAAATTTGAATTTCGCGGGCTACCTTGACCCTTTCGCCTTAAATGCAAATGATATATCCATTAAACACAAAATAATGAACACATTAAGATTAAACACCACTACACTCCATCAATTAGTTTCAGAGCAGTTAGCAATATAATTTATATCTGCAAGTGACAGCTCTATGTGTCGCCATTGACACTTGCCCAAACGGAAAATGGAACAGCTCCATTCTGAACGTGATTCTTATTGATTTGTATGAATCTATAGACATGCAATAACTGTTTATTAGGGCATGGGGTCTTAAAGAAGGCAGGAGGTAATATTTATTTAAAATGGCTGTCATAAAACAGGCTGCCTTACTGGCTTACTCAAAAGTTCGCTAAGTTTTCTTGTCATGATGCAATCGGCAATGGCGATGCAGTATGCTAAAGTCTGTTGTAAAGTTGGTCTCAAGGTCGGTCTAACGGGATCGGTTATGGCAAAAACTTCGTATTTTGAAAGAACAGTAAAAAAAAAAAAATTGTGTGCTTTTCGGACCCAGTGGGTGTTTGTGTGTATGTTTTTTTTATTTTATATACGTAGGTAAAGATCGTTTACTTTAAAATTGCACGCCCTTCCACTGCTTATTGCAAACACAATTTTCAAATGTTTGTATGGAAATTTTAGTGGTATACGCCAAATAGCGCTATCTAACTTAAAACATTTTAAAAAACCACTAAGAAGTTTTTGTATACCCCTAAGTTTCCTTAAATTACAATTTACAAAAAGTAAATTTTCTCAACACTTACTCCGATTGAGATAGCGCCTTTCGGCCTAGCAGAGCAGTATAGTACACCCACATTTCGCCAATTATGTTATTTTGACAGTTATGTTGTTGTTTTTGTTGTGTTATTATCAAGCCCCCAGCTAAGTTAACAATCACTACACCTACCCTCTATAATCTACTCTAAACCCAGTTTTATTTCACAGAACTCAAGAAACCTCAAGAGGCGTCATTTCGCGGCTATTAAGTTTACTCTAATTATTTCCAAGTGCCTATAAATGTCTTGTAAAACGTGAATGCTCTACTGAATGTTATCTATTTACTGCGAAAATCGTGATTTAGCAGTGTAGCGGAGCATTAGTTTGTAGATATATTTTTGTTTAAGTATGATTAAGTTGTGAGTGTTAATTAGTTTTGCTTAACGCTAGTTAAGAAACAATTTGCAAATTTCCATGTGTTTTTCATATTTTATTTATTTACTCGGTTACAAATGTTAATCTTAACTGTAATATAATAATCAATCTGCCTAGCCTTTTCCCAACTATGTTGGGATCGGCTTCCAGTCTAACCGGATGCAGCTGAAATACCAGTATTTTACATGGAGCGACTGCCTATCTGACCTCCACAACCCAGTAACTGGGTAATACGATACCCCTTGGTAAGACTGGTGTCAGACTTTCGGGCTTCTGACGACTCGTAACGACTGTCAAACATCCACGAATGACAGCCGGGACCAACGGCTTAACGTGCTTTCCGAGGCACGGAGGATTCTCGGTATGTAAAGATGGTCACCCATCCACTGACCAACCCCGGCAAGCGTAGCTTAACCTGATGGATCAACCAGTGCGGCTGTTGTTACTTATCCACGAGCTCCTCCTCCTCCTAACTATAATATAATAATAAATAAAAAAAAAGTAAAAAATGTAAAGTATAAATGCGAAAGTGAGTTTTTTTGTTAGTTTGTTTGTTACTCTTTCACGCTAAAACGGCTGAACAGATTTGGCTCATGGGACCATGACCTAGGATACTTTTTATCCCGAAATTCCCAAGGGATCGAGACGGGTGAAACTATGGGGCAAACATAGTTACAATATAAAAGCTAACAGTAAAATATATAAATATTATATACAATGATATAATAAAAAAGGGGAAAGAGCTCATTGGGCATCAAAAAATTCGTCCGCATCGCTGTCAATGGGAAAAGTGTACGAAAGGCTGGCAGCATTGCCACCTAACGTGGCAATGCTGCCAGCCTTTTGGGCAGTTTTGATTCCTTGGGCTTAAAATTAAAGAGTCGACCAACCGCTGTCCGAAATATTCGATGAGCACTCGGACCCCAAGGCCCTAGTGTTTCGACCCCAAACTCAAATATGTGTTATTTCAATTTCAAGTTAATTTTGGACACTGACATACGGTGTGTCCTAAAACTCTTGAACAAACCAGTCCATGTTTCTTTTTTGTTTGAGAAGATACCTTTTCTTTGAACTGGTACACCTCCAGTGACATATTGAAATGATAATAAATTATAGTAAACAATGAGTCGATAATAATACCGGTTTATTATTATCTGCAGAACAAATATCTTCTCTGTATGAAAAGGGAATACCTACACATATCACATTTTTTGCTATTTGAAAAGGTCTGAAACATTTTTCGAATTAAAGTTTTCTCACGATATTTTCCTTTACGGTATAAAAAGAACTGAATAAAATTAATTCGATTGTAGATGTTTCAGAAGCGATAATAATTATTATATCCAATACTACAGCATGAATGGACACTTAATTTCCCAGCATAAATTGCCACGAATAGAGACAATTGAGAGAACCGTTAGCAGTAAACGTCGTCGGTGTTGCCAGGTATAATATGAAGTGATTATTTATAATACACATACATTGTGCGGTTTAAATTAACGACACCTGCTTTTTTAGGATTGTAGCACAGTGCTGGTGAGGAACGAAGCGATACTTCAACTCTTAGTTGAAAATAAACTTTGGAATAACTATATGTGATCATAAATTTGGGATGTATATGGTGACAAAAGTTTCAAGTTTAGGTTGTTGCTTGCTTATAACTGCAGCTGAATCATATGTAAATTCCTGTCTATGATCTGAACCAAGGGTCTGTAATCTCCTATTTACTCCCCAATTCATGTAGAGCGCACAATTAATTTTCTCTTTCAATTACCTATTGCAATACCATACATTTTAATTATAAACTATATTTTTTATTTCCATATTTTCAACACCACGCGTCTGATAAAAGTAAAAAAACGAGCGAGCCTTACAATAGTCCAATATGATGTGTAACATCTGACATCTCACCTTGGTAATAGGTAAAATAACCAACATTAAAGGGGCGGGGCCTCGTCATCGTCGTTTGTGACGGCCAACTCTAGCACCGCGCGTGCTCATTGGTCAAATCAAATAGCGCGCGCTTCCCCGGCTTCCTGTAACACACTTCCGTCCCTTTTCACGAAATCACTCCCACAGATTGCAGGAAAGCGAGAGGATAGATTTTACACATCAAAAATATCATAGCATCGCTTATCTTTGGATCACAAACCCACAGGCCACCCGATTGTGTTTCTTCATAAATATTTCTCGTCAGATGATTTATAAGTCAGGTTGGTCTAATTATTTGGGTCAAGCCTTTACGAGATCAACTTTTTTTTAACTTTAAACAAGCTTTCTTATTGTTTGGTACTTTTATATTAACTTTAACTTTCATTTTTAAGAAATGGACTTACAGAGTTGTTGTTCCCGGAAATTCGATTACGATAATGTGTTGTTTTAAAATTATGAGACAGTGGGTTTAATTTAGGTGGTTTTTTTGGTTATTTATATATGAATTATTATTGTGTTTTGATTTAGTATGCATTTTTGTGAGCCTCAGATAAGAGAACAGGTACCTAATTATTTTATGATTTAGTGTAAGTACGTACCGACTCAATCTATTTGGTTTTAAATTAAAACACAGTGAATAGCATTATCTCTTAGGAACATCTGGAAAATAAACGGCAGCATCTCTAGCAAAAGCTATATAATTTATTATTAAAACAGTGCAGATGATAAAGGTGGAACTGAACCCCACGCAAATTAATCACTTTTGCTATCTGAGACCAAAGATATAAATATGTCTAGATAGACAGTCAAAGCTGCGAACTCGTCGAAAAAAAAAGTGTCCAACTGTTGGGCGCTAAATGCACGCACACTAGAAAAACATATTGACGTGGTGCGAGTGTATGACGTTGCTGTCACGCACCATAAAAAAGTTGGCCTGTTTGTTTTAGTTCTTTAGCAACGCGACACTACGAGTATCTAGACACATAAATAATCAAAGTCTTGGACTTTACCTGACTAAGATCCAGTCCTGTGGGCTAATGAGAAGCTTACCACCAGCATAGCCTCTGCCACTGCATCGAGCATCATACCTAAGGTCTATTCAAATCTTTGTTTCCAATTGATGCTATTACCACTTAAACAAACATCAACTTTATGTAGTTACACCTACATAAAGCTGATTTTAGACTGACTAGTACTGTTGAAAAAGTAATTAAAAAGTATGAATTTGTAGCACAAACTGAACCTTATGTGTAGCCATTACAGTTGTTTTTCCTAAAAACTCGTTTTTGTTTACATATTTGGCAACTAAATTGCAAACGCAGATTACATACAATCGACACAAAGAGCGTACTTAATTATAAACTTATACTTAGGTACTTGCTCTTAGTGCCCGATTACACTTACCACAGCCACAACCACAACACAACGACAACACGACGAGCGCTAATTTGTATGAAAATGAATAGTTTATTTACACGGACCACATTATGCCGTCAAAATCAACCGGTTGGACGATACCGACCACGCCGCAGCCACAACGCAACCACCAGCGACACCGCGCACTAGTGGCCGGCCACATCACAAACACAACGTTGCGTCAACTAATTAATTTGATTTGATTTATTTATTTAATTATTTATGTACACACAGTGTTGCTAGTGATGACGTATGGCACTGAAACGTGGTCGCTCACAATGGGCCTTATCAGAAGGTTAAAAGTCACCCAAAGGGCAATGGAGAGGGCTATGCTTGGAGTTTCCCTACGTGATCGAATCAAGAAATGAAGAGATCCGTAGGAGAACCAAGGTAACCGATAAAGCCTGAAGAATTGCCAAACTTAAGTGGCAATGGGCAGGGCACATTGCTCGCAGAACAGATGGCCTATAGGGCCGAAAGGTTTTGGAGAGGCGACCGCGTACCGGAAGACGTGGCGTTAGAAGGCCTCCCATAAGATGAACCGATGACCTTGTGAAGGCCGCAGGAATTCGCTGGATGCGGGAAGCACAGAATCTGTCGAAGTGGCGGTGCTTGGGGAAGGCCTATGTTCAGCAGTGGACGTCTTTTGACTGAAATGATGTACACACAGTAAAATAGATAGAGGTTTATAAATATAATTTTGAGTACAAAGGTAGATTTTGTAGCTACCACAAGGCTCCTTAGTTCTTGCAAGGTCACTGCAAGAAGTTGCAGCGACACTATTCACACGTAACCAGTGCTTGCCCACATTTTGTCGCTGCGATGTGGTTTGGCCTTAATTATAACATCTCCTGCAGAAGACCCAGCAAGCCAAACCATAGAGCTACAAGTACCAAAAATACTGCACCCCTGTCAAATCCAGTAAATTTCATATTACAACGCTTGAAGGTTATTTTGGCGCGCGGCCAAAATCAGAAATAACGCCGCTCTCTTGTTTTTTCAATACATCAAAAAAACAATTGCTTTAACATCTTCTTTTGTAGTTTAGTGGTAAGACCACCTGTCTCAGACCCAGAGTTCCCGACGTCACCTCAGTGCGGGGGCAAAAAAAAAACAGCTTGGTTTAGTTGGTGGTAGGGGTTGTTCTAAGTCCGCCTGGCTAGCTACCACCATCTTATCTAAGTCTGTCGCCATAACATTAATGATAACGGCATTTATTGTATTTCGGTAGTTACAGGTAAGATAGCTAGTTCCTCTGTGGTTGAGGATTCCGGGTGAAGCTCGTTTCCACCTTCGGCCTGATCATCACTTACCATCAGGTGAGATGAAGGCCAAGAGCTTGCAAGTTGTGGTGAAAAAATAAACATTTACCAACAGCCGCGTCCCCGTGTCAGCGTCATTCGAGTGCCTAAAGATCCTTGTAGTAAATGTAGATATCTTTTTCGCCACGTTCATAGAGAGCACGTTGCACGTTGTCAGAGTTTTGTTATAGCAATCAAAGAAGCAGCTGACCATTGTCACGATCAACCATACATACATGATGATACACTCCGAAGCTATTATATTGTGGTTCACATCTCAATCTAAAGGTTAACCGTGTGTCTGTTACTGTCAGAGATCGCGCCCCGCTGAGCTGTGTATGCGCACCGTAGACTGTGGAGTGGTCCGAGTGATGAGAGGTACGAGTTAGTGCGGGTTGTCGTGAGAATACTTGGTTTTTTAATGTGTTTTGCGTTTTCCGCTGCTGGGCTTCCGGAGCTTTTAGTGCGACTAGATTTGAATACCCCCGATTTCTATAAGCTGCTAAGAGCCAATTTCACCAATGAAACTGAACGGGACCAGCACATCTAAACCCCGTTCATGAACTTTCAGTAACGTCATTGTTGTGGAATATTGACACTTACAATTCTTGAACACATTTGGGATATGCTGATCGTGTTAAGTGTCATTGTTGAAATTCTCGCTACTTAAGTTTCTTGTCAGTGCATCTGTTATTAACTTCCATGGTAGCCGTAGTTATTGGTTGAAATAACCACAATAAACTTGCTTAAAATCACTACATCTAAGTTGACATGAGATTTAAAACAATTTTAATTGATTTTATAGGCTTTTAAACACCTATAGCTCTATCGTTGTCCTTCTTTTTGTTTGACAGGATGGTGGCTAGCATAAAGGTATATCAAAATAAGTAAGACTAGCTTCTGCCGTTCCAATGCGGTCAAATCCGATTGGTATTTCCGGAGATTATCCCCTGCATACAAACTAACAAACAAACAAACACCCAAACAAACAAATTTTACCTCTTTATAATATTATTATTATTTAGTATAGATATAGATGAACACAAGACACATATATATATATATATATATATATATATATATATATATATATATATAGTCGTGATGGCCCAGGGTTAAGGCCTCGCCTCTCATGCATGAGGTTGTGGGTTCAAATCCGGGCAAGTACCAATGTGACTTATTCAATTCATATACTTTCTGAGTTTATCTGGGACATTACTGGCATCGGTGAATGAAAACATCGTTAGGAAACCTGGACTTGTAGTTAATATATGTCTGAAATCGCAAACCCGTCTTGAGCAAGCGTGATCAATACTCGTGCCTTCTCTGTATGAGAAGAGGCCTTTGCCCTGCAGTGGGACAGTAACAGGCTGGTATTATTTATAGATGACGCTTCACCTAACCAGTGCAGTAAATCAAACAAGTCGCAATAAATCGCTGTCCGCTCTCCACTTAGACCGCTTCTTATAATTTGTTCTACTAAATTGTCTGTAAAACTTGCGCATAGAATAATGTTTAATAACCTGCGCACAGTCGGTTCATATGTAATCGTATGCTTGTTACAAAGATTGGACGTTAGAACAAATAAAATTAATAATTCACTAACTCTTTACTACATTTTTTTCGTTTCGTGAGTAGAAAGTATATTTGTTTTAATCACGAAAAGTATTTAAATGTTCGCTTGATTGTTTCATGATGGGATCGTCAGTAATTTGATAGTCAGTTGAGCTCGAATTGATGGTTAATTATTTTTGTGTAGAAACTTATGCTAATGTTATTGGGGTATGTTTTTTTTGTAGTTAGATCGTGAAGAGGAAATCAGAGTGTATCGTGAATCTCATGTGTGGTCGCGTACCTACATATCAGAAAGAGAATACCATTTTTTTAAATATTCCATTTGACCTGGATAATAGTTAGCTTTGCGTAGCCTGTTCAGAGGGAAACCCGCTAGTTCTACTACAAACTTTTACGAAACAAATATGTTTTTGAGAAAATATTGAGAATAGTTAGGATTCCGTAGAGAGAGGAACAGCGAAATCACCCAATCATAGATATAAAATAAAGATAGCCAATCACAACATTGTTGATCCTTGGGAGTCAAATTCCTGGGGGGTTTTTATCTTTACATATAAATCTTATATACAATCTAACGCTAAATTAAATGACTAACTAACTATACTAATACAAAACAAAAGGACACATAGGCGTCCAAGTAATCATCCGCATCGCTGTCATCAGGAAACGTGCCCACAAGACTGGCAGCATTGCCACGTTGAATGGCAATGCTAATTCTTTGGTCTAAGAATGAGCCAGCTCTCTGGTCACGTCAAGTGTCGATCAGTCGAGAAATTTCTTTGAAAAGGAGATGCGCATCGGACCCCATGAGCCGAGCATTTCGACCCCAAACGCCTCAGAAATACGGTTACAGTATCTGCGCCGCTTGAGCGTCTTAGCAGCCGCAGCAGCGGCGCCAGCCCTGCCCGACGTGCTACGGAACATCATAAGGTTAGAAAAAAATTGTACCTAGATAAGCTTTTATAACCGAGGTTTTATAGTGAGTAGTGACACTACTTTGTCTGATACAACAATAAAACAAAAAACTGCTCAACGACCGACACCATCACATACTTTTATCAAACCATTACAAAATACTTCTAAACAATTTGATAGAACATGGAGGCACGTCTTATTCGCGATGATTGGGGCTGTTATGCTGACGTGACACCATTGTGAGACAGGATCGTAATCGTATCGCTAGTGGTTTACTAACTAGATTGGATCAGGTGGAGGGTTTATGTGGAAAGGGGACAGGGGTTTTAAAGAGCTAAGTAAAAAATGTGTTAAGCTAAGGAAGAAATTAGGCAAGTTATTGAACAAAAGTCTTATAAACCCAAAGATTTAAATCGTAGATTTGCCCTCACTGTACTAAGTCGCACGAAAAATCGCCCATAATGAGAGGAGCGAGCTCACACATTAACAATGACGTTTCCATGACAACCAAGTCAAAAAGTCTGTCTCAAAGGTGTCAAAACGAAACAGAAACACGACCATCTTTTGACGCGGCAGGGCAAATCTACGATTGAAATCTTTGTATAAACCTACTTCTTTTTGCCTGTTTGTTCAAACAACCTAACCTAGTTACTAAGTAACACGATACCACTTGGTAAGACTGGTTGTCAGACTTTTGGGCTTCTAACTACCCGTAATGACTGTCGAAGATCTACAAATAACAGCCGGGACCAACGGCTTTACGTGCTTTCCGAGCCACGGATCTCGGACTCTCCACGGACCAACCGCGGCAAGCGTAGCTTAACCTGATCGATCGACCCGTGGAGCTAATATTACTTAGCCCCAAGCCCCTCCAAGCCAATTATTTAACCGCTCTCGTACTGTTAACGTACCCGGGCCGACCGAAACCATACCCTTAAGTGACACCTTAAAATCTTCAACACCTATCACATAACGCCATCCAGATTGACAAGCGGAGACAAATCCAGCAAAATGTCTTGTCGTAGTGCGATACGGAATTATTGTCAGTCGCGCATAATGGATGTGACGCTTTCTCATAGCCGTACAATATACGCTGTACACTGCAGTGCAGACAGGCGGTAACACTAGGGACTTTTGCAATAGATAGGTATTCTTATGACTAACGAAAATGCGCCGGGTAACTGTTCTATTTTCCTCATATTTGAATAAAGCTGTAATAAGATTGTTCCAAAAGTTTAAATGTACTGTCGCAGCCTCAATAAGCTGTAAATAAGGAACACAAATAATAGACAGTCAAATTAATTATTATCGATGTTTTTTTTTTTTTAGGCTGACTAGACCTAGAGCAGTGGTGGCTCAGTGGTAACGGCCCTGACTAACAAGTTGTAGGTCGTAAGTAAGAACTCAGGCAGGCGCTTTACTTTGTGTAATTTCTTTTATCACCACTGTTCTCAAAACAGTGAAGGAAAACATCGTGCGGAAATCGGCAATGTCCTAGAACCAAAAATTCGAAGACATGTGACATCTATCAACCCGCACCGGGCCCGCGTGGTAGATTACGGCTCACTCCCTCTCACAGAGGGAGGAGGAGGCTTGTGTTCTAGCAGTGAGAACGTCATAAGCTGATTATGCGTATACCTACAAATGTTCGTAGATAAGTATTGAAGCTGCTAACTTTAGGTGTTATCTTGAATGGTGTGACGAGACGTTGTGGACAATCTGAAAAAAAAACAAAGACTGTTGAAAACCTGCGAGGTTTTTAGTGGGACTCGCACTGCCTTAGGACAGAGCACTATCTAAACAAGATTGAGTACAATTAACTCGAGGTAGATTCAAATTATGCTCCTTTCAGAGTTAGCAATAAAATCAGTAAGTTAATATAAATTGAGATAAGTATCCACTATCTAGTAATAATCTAAAACGTGTCAGAGCCTATCTTCTCACGTTGCTCGTAAATCTGCTTAAGGATTTAATTAAGTCTATTACAAATAGTAACGGTGTATGAAACTGACATAATTTACTGCGTTCATTCACTATAATCTGCTAATTATGCACTTCTGTTACACGGTTTTCGTGACAATCTATCATCGTGGGTTGTTAGTCGTCGATTCACCTCTTACTTACTCTGATTCTGAATAATATTGTAATTTCAACAGTCCTTTCAACAAAATCATTTGAGGCAAAATAATTATGAAGAATGGAAAAATCATTTATAAAAAAATGTGCAAGGCGCGCCAATAGATGAATCACATCAAAAACATATTTGCGATATTTTATTTTTCTCTACACTGTGGCTTTTTTTCTTGCACTGAAGTGTACTGACGTAACCGAACGTCACGTGCGAACCAATCACAGGCATTATTGGTCCGTGACGTCATCAACGGCCATTTTGTTCAACTTAGCTCTGATTTGTCAAACGATTGGAACTTGTATGGGAAATGTTTTCTGAAACTATTGCCGTATTATGATAAGTATGAACAGATTGTCATTTCTCGTTGAGATTGAAGTATAATGGTCACACTTTGGTTCAATGAGATTGGCAGGTACTTGGGAACCTAGTATGAAGCAAATCATGGATTCAATCAGCTCAGCTGACGCAGCTTGCTGTAGTTGAGATTCCCCAAGTTTACGGTACACGACAGTTACCATTCCGTCTGCCTCTTGACGAATCATAATCGAATAAAAATGAGGCAAATGCACCTCCTTTTGCAAACCCAATACTTATAAACAAGTGGCTACTTACACTTCCGGGCTATCGCACCATCAATGGCATTTTGACAATCCAACAACATCCATTACGTTATTTACGTTGTCCAGCAGACGAATTTTTCAAAATGAAGCAATGGATTCGATTTTTCTTCAAAATGCTTTGGATTGTAAATAAAAGTGTGTTTCACAATTGGGGTGCAGATTTTTGAATTGAGAATTTGAAGAACCTGTCAAAGTCCATTCCTTAGGCTGCCTGTCCAGTGGAGGGGAGAGGAGAGGAGCGGTGCGGCGGTGTGCCAATATTAACCAATGGAATTGCATAAAACCTCCGCTCCGCTTCAGTCGACAGGAATTTGCGAACTAGTTTAAAAATTCATACAAAACCGGGAAGCGGAGCGGAGAAGCGGAGAGGGGAAGCGGAGCGGGGAAACGGAGCGGAGAAGTAGAGCGGGGAACCGGAGCGGGGAATTATTACTCGTCGCGTGAACTCGGTCTAGCTCCGCACAGTTCGCAACACTGCTCCGCTACCTCGCTCCGCACAATCCATAACTCCGCTCCGCTACCTCACTTCGCATCAATGGACAGACACTGTCCGCAACTCCGCTCCAGCCCGCTGCCACGCTCCTCTCCGCTGCCTCTATCCGCTTCAATGGCCAAGCCTTAACGTGAAACCCCGCAAAATGGAAAAAATCTTCCAACTTCCAACTCAACTCGGTGATACTCTTAACAGATCAGAAGGAATAGTATCATATACCTTCTGATCTGTTAGGTTGTGACTCAGACCAAATAAAAAAACAAGTCAGAGCGCTGCGAACAATTCAGTGAAGCATGCCAAAACTACACCGCCGCTCTGTGCTAACACGCTCACACGCACACATTTACCATCTTTTACAATGCAAAATACTAAAATCAAACTACACCACACAAAGTGCACACAATCATGTTTACGAAACCAGCCTCACTTCACAGTTGACAGCGCTCTGTCTTGGTTTTTAGGGTTCCGTAGTAAACAAGGAACCCTTATAGTTTCGCCATGTCCGTCTGTCTGTCTGTCCGTCTGTCTGTCTGCGGCTTAGCTCAGAGACGGTTAGTACTAGAAAGCTGTAATTTGACATATGTATACATATTAATCATGCCGACAAAGTGGTAAAATAAAATCAATAAAAACATTTTTTTTAGGGTACCTCCCCTACACGTAAAGTGAGGATGTTTTTTTTTTCCTCGTCTATACCATGTTGTGGGATATCTTTAGAAAGGTCTTTCAAAAATATTGTGAGTTTGTTAAGACCATTTTTGGATTCAGGGATCCGTTTGCGAAATATTAAGCTATTAACTGAATTTTTTTGTTAGAGTCAAGTGTCCCCCCCCCCCCCCCTCCTTGCTAAATCGTTGTCCTTGGACTTAAAATTCACAGCAGTAGTATATATAACGAAATTAAAAGGAAAACTGAGAGATAAGTAGGCTGTACAGGTTAACGAGTAATAATCGTTAAATGATAATAATAAGTTTGTTCTTGGGATAAATTCATCCCAACTACGGAACCGTTCATTGTGCGTGGTCCGACACGCACTTGGCCGGTTTTTTATTTGGTCTGTGGGTTTTAAGAATTGCATCAAATGGACACCCACTCAACCTAAGATTGCAATTAAACAGCATACCACCCGTCCTATGATATACAATGACATCTTTGGCATACGATTAATACAGCAAACCCATTGTAAATAAAAGCATTCATGTGTAAATACAGTACAGGAATGATTGTGCATATTATTATCTATGTTAGGCATCAAGAACGGGTATTGGCAAGGCGTTCTGTCAAATAGACTATGATCGAGTGGACTCCTCGATGTTTTAATAAGAATGAGATATGTTTGAGCGTGTGACTAACAAGATACATAGTTGCTATGATGCTGCTGTGTGGTTTTCCTTTTGTGCCTGGTTGTAGAAGTATTTTAATGCTAGGCAAAGACGATGTTACTCAAGGGCAACCATTTTGATCAATGCGTTGTATTGGATTTTTCCACTAATTCCTATTGACAATCCCAATCAATGGCGATTTGTGAAATTTTCTTCCACAAATCTGCATTGACGTCTCATAGTGCTCATTATTATTATTATATTGGGAATTTGTGGGAAAATTAATCAGTTTAAAAATAAATAAAATACAAACAACATATTTTTCCTATGAAAGAATCACAAAGTCTTTCACGAAAGAGTTTTTGTTGTTTTTGTTAATGATTACAAGTGGAGTTTTTTTTAGATAGGGATCACAAGTTAAGAGTTTTTGTTTTTAATTTTTTTTAATTTAATAAATAAAAATACACCTGGACTACAATAGATCTCGATAAAATTACTTTTTACAAATTCAACATTGTGGTCAGGATGGGAAATTCAACTTTTTACAAATTCTACATTTTGGGATTCAACATTTTGCGAATTCAACATTTTTGCGAATTCAACATTTTGCAAATTCAACATTGTAGTCCAGAAGGGTTTTTTCTTACGGAGGTAATTAATACTCATTTGATCAAAATGCTCACTGTATTTTGACTTTGACGATTTCAGACCGAAAAAAAAGTTTCTTTGTACTCGTAAACATTTCTTCACTAGATACAAGCCGAAAAGATCAAAACAACCGAAAAAAATTAACCCGTAAGTATTGTGAGTATATTTTGACGAAAGGTGAATGTACCTACTAAATATCTCTGCGTAACCCGTAGGGAAATACAGGCGTGAAGACTTATACTTATCCGTGTTACTACTTTGAGGAACATCATCATTCCTACTATTATCGAAAGACAGTGGAAATCTTTAAGACTAAGTGGGTACCTACTTACTTGTAAAAAATCGAGTAGTTCAAGGAAGAGAAGGATTGATCCAGTTCCTTCTTTATTCTTTTTCTAAACTGGCTTATGAATTAAAAATAATGCACTTAATCTCAACACCTTTTAGATAATTTTTTTATTGTAAATTATTAAATTATTGTTTGCGCCATCTAAGGGGAATTGCTGGAACGATCACAAAACTAACAACCGTGATAAACAGGCGTCGTACTCTCGCTATTACTTCAAAAGAGTAAACCTAGATGGCGCTGCTTTAACTTTAAGCAAACCTTCTAATTCACCATAAAATTCATAGATGGCGCATTTAAGGTGCTCATTTTTTATAACAGGGCGTTACTTGTATCATACCAAACTTTATGATTTATTTATAGACGTCTGCCTTTTATTTTTCAAAATTAAAGCGTCATACTTGTTACCAAAAATCTTCAGTTGTTTTAATTTTACATGTTTTGTATCGAATTCTATAAACCACATACCGGTAGGTGTAGTAAAAGTAGGTACACCGCTACAAGTTATTTTGGCCCGTGACCAAAATCGGAACTAACGCCGCCATCTTGTTTTGTCAATAAGTAAGTTAGTAGTAACTTACAATTTCTACGACAATTTCACAACATGTTTACCAATAACGCCCGCGCCTGTCAACGTCATTCATACGATGCGTCAAGATATCCTCTCTACATTAGTGCTCGGCGACACGAGACCGTCGCTGCGCCGCCACCGTACCGTCGCCGCGCCGTTTAACCATGTAGACTGATCCGCCAGTTCCGCCATCACGCCGTCGCCGCTTGATTTTGCTATATCCCTCTACAATCCACGGCAGCGGCGGCGGTGGCGCGGCGGCTATAGGCAGCGGGGTGGCAACGTTGCATTACACAGCTTAGAGGCGCGGCGGCGGCGGAGCGGTGGCGGCGCGCGGCGCGGTGGCGGCGCGAGCTCTTACAATTTGCATTTCATAAAATACCAACTTAAATTTAAAATTTAAGTTTTCTTTTTTTTTTATATTTTAGTTTTTTTTATTATCTAGGTAGTTATACCTTGTAAGCGATAAATCTTTTATTTTTTTAAGTTATATTATGTGTTGCGTTATGCGTTTTGTTTCTAAATCCAAACAAAAACAAACAGAAAATACAACGACCGTTTGTATTAGGTACATTACAATTTAAGTACATAAAACGACCGTACATAGATACCTACTTGACAAACCTGTTAAAACAGCTGCCTATTTCCTACATAACCTGGGAAGAAAGCGATTGATAAGTGGCTAAGTAGACAGTCAAACACGTGGAAGGTATTTCAATCAAATCACATGGTGTTACAATCAAAGACATTCCGGCGACTGTCGGTTTCGTTTCCAACGGTCTGTGAGCGTCTTGACGTTTGTAAAGCAATCACATCCGCCGTAGCCGTACCTATATCTACTCGCGTAGGTAATATTGATTTGATACGCAATAGAGATCTGCTCATGCTTTCATCTTTCTAGTTTCCACTCAATTGCCCTAGAAGGAATTACAAGCACATAATTCATTCAAAAAAATTGGTGGAACTGTGGAAGCCAGTATGTCTAGTAGACTATACCAAATTAAGTAGGTACCTACTACTTGCTACTTTTATTAATTAATTAGTTATAAATTGTTTGTAGCCATTTAAATAAAGTTCCAGTAGGTACCTATTTATATAATCTACTTACTTGCCTATTGCTGAAAAGAAAAAAGGCATAATAACATGTTAACATTTACGTTTGTAAAAATACAGTCAATATTTCGCCTCTTGAAACAGACTGAATTTTTTTTCTTTACTCAAAAGGTATTTTTATCTTCTCATAAACATTAAGTTGGTTTTGAAGTATTCTTCAAGCATTCGAGTGGGCTCCGCAACGAAATGAGCAGACCACTTAGACGTTGTAACAAACCACTTGAAAATACAGTGAATAATTTTATTCATACACATTTTTGTGAAGAAAATGCTTTCAGAATTGCTAATGGAAAATTCCAGGACAATAGTCTGAAATGTGTTTTGATAATAGTTATCCATCTACATTATTTACATAAATATATACTTTAAAGTAAACCAGAAAAAAACTTTGGTATTATTAGGTAAGTAGGTACCTACTATAAGCAGGTAAAATTTGCGTGATTTAAAGTCATGTAAAAATAAAATGAAAACGATATTCAGCTTTGGTATAAAAAAAATATTTTTAAAAGAAATAATCACATCACTCACACAATCACAATTTTAAATAAATATGCAAGCATAACCGCGGGAGAGAATTTATTATACTGGCAAATACCACCAACCTCTATAAGTTCAAAAGAGGTCACATTGCAGCTGACAGCCCAAAAATGCCACTCGCAACTTATAAAAAAATAATTTCATTAAAATAAAACTTTCAAATGAAGAACACTGATCGTCATAGAAACAAAAATCACGTTGAGAAAAAACAGACTGTTTGACGTTGACGTCGTGTTGTTTTTTGTCTGAAAAATAATTGAATATTGCAAAAATAAATGATGTTTTCCGATGAAGAAATAAAAGAAGAAATACCGGAGAGTGGTTTCATGCGGCCGGGTGATGAGATTATAAGGTGCGATCTTCGTTTTTTTTTAGACAAATAGTTGAAACGCGGCCATGCTGATTTGTTTTACGTTTGTTTTATTTTTGTTTTATGTTAATTTCGTTGTTTCAGCATACGTGAAGTGTGTCTGAATGATAAGTTTGACAGGAAGGAATTGGGATTCAATGGCGAACCGCTGCTATCGAATTCCGGCAGAAACGATGTACGTAGAAAAATGTTTTTAGTGTCTTATTTAGTGAGAAGAGCAATCATTTACCATGTGTTGTTGTGATGAAGACCTCGTCAGTTTCATTCCGCAACAAGTTTGATTGACAGGTGAGGAATTGTCATCTTACCTGCCAGAGAAATGTCTGCCAAATTATAACGTCTTATTGACGTTTCTTTGAAAGTAAATAAACAAAATAAGTTACAAACTATTGTCACAACTGTAATTATAGAAAAACCTCACCGATGATGACTTGATCAGAGCCTCTTTCTATAGACACCATAGTGGCTGGGTTGTTCGTGCCTTATCACGATAGAGACTTGTGAGTGAGCGTGTTTCCTCCATCGCCATCGGTGAACGAGGGGCAGACGCTATGACGTCTTGCGTCGCGTTGTCTTACCGAGCTTTCGGCCGTTGTACATTCATTTAAAACACAGCAAGGAAAGTTGATTCGCTACTGTATAGGTACCTACGTGGTGACGGGTTACACGCTTATCCTCTGTTTTTGCCAATGGGGTAGACACTAGACAGATGTTTGTAATTGAGAGATTTTGCAAGTTTTCTAAGTTCGATTGTCAAAGCGGACGTGCTTACCTCTAACCATTCAAATTAAACCTTATGCTTGACCCAGAGATCTAAACCAGGACCCCATGCTCGACACTCGCACTTTTGACAGCTATATAGACTAATGCTGCGGCCGCGTCTGCGTCTATCGTGACGAAGCTTCGCACAGTGATACGATACACACAGATGTTACCAACCATTATCGGTTATCGTCGCTACAGTTCGGGCTGCGTAGCACTTATCGCCCGGGTACATAATAAACGTGGCGAACCCCTTAATGTGACCACCGCATTAGCGCGATGATTTTTTTGCGAGCAAAACATTCGAAGCTTCGGCACGCATTGCTATAACACGATAGACGCAGATGCGGCCGCAGCATAACGTTGATATGTTTGTCTATATAGCTGTCGAACGACTGTATTCGACGATGTAGCTGTTGACTTGACTGATGTCAATATACCTTCCTTTTAAAATCCCTTACCACCAGCTCGACGTCCACCGTTCTATATTCCGTGACGGATTCTTCTCCGACGGCTTGGAACAGCAACAGGCCAGGTTCGCGTGGACGGAGGAAGATGGCAACATAGCGTCCCTGGTTTCCGAGCCAGGGTTTGGTACCACTGGCCAGACTACCTTTGGCAAGGATTTAGATGCTGCGCTTAAGAGTGAGATGAAGGTAAGTACTTAATATTAGCATCATCATCATTTTCCTGCCCTTGTCCATGTCACTTCAGGTCGTCTCCCACGTCAACCGTCCTGCTTTTATTCACTCCCTTTTCTTACATGTTCAGTAAGATAGGGCTCCTAACCAAATCTTCCTTTTCCGGGGCCGTGGCAGAATATTTGCCACTAAACTTGTATGTATACCGGTTCTACCAATTATTATTTTAATTACACATTAGTACAATTTCATAGCTATTTTCCGAGCAAAAATTTAAGTTTAAATTAAATTATACGTAATAATAAAGTTATTTTTTTTTAAATCCTTTCTAACAGTCAACATTGTCAAATTTTCACTTCGCTGACGTAAATCTAACTTTTTCTCGAAAATCAGAAACAGATATTGGAAAATATTATATTTTTATGAAAAATTATATTTTCTACTTTCGTTAGAACACCTCTTGTAATAGGAAAAAGATTAAACCGATCAACAAAGAATTACTAGCGGAGCTGACTGCCCTAGACAATGTTTTGTTCTAAGTCGTGTGTTGTATTCTGGAAACTTTCAAAGTTGAATTTACTCCATTGGTATATAAGTAATTAAATAAAGGTAAACAAATCGTAAAAAGGGTTTTTATAGGTGACACTTTTTTGTTTAAAAATACGTTTTAACCAAATTAAAATTTATTTTCGTTTTTTAGTTTCGTGTTTTATTAATGAACTATGTTAAATTTTATTTATTCCTATACTTCTCTTCGCTATGTAGTTACAACTCCTATGAGTTGTTACTGCACTTAATTGTAATGCGTGAATCCCAGATATAACACTAGTTAGTAATAGGATCTTTTTTTTTACCTGCCTACGCTGTTCCACTCCTGGGCAAAGTTTTCCCTTCACTCCTTGCATCTTTCACGAGCCCGCGCGTCCTCCATCCAGTTTTGACGGAACCTATCCAGCTCGTCCCGCCATCTCCTACGTGGTTTGCCGCGACCCCGCCTCACTGACTCAGGGCACCAGTTCTGCGCTATTTGGGCCCACAGTTTTTCCGGCATGCGGAAGACATGTCAGCCCTCCCATTTAAGTTGGGGAGCCTTTTGAGCCACGACAGCTATCTTTGTTTTTGGGCGCAGTATTGTGTTTCGAACACGATCCGTTAATTTAACGCCTAGTATACTGCGCTCCATTGCTCGTTGCCGCCAGACCTTGTGTTTGGACTTCTGGATGTTAGTCAAAGACCAAGTCTGTGCACCATAGGTTAAGACGGGAAGAAAACACTTGTCCATTAGCCAGAGGCAACTCTTCCTTAAATAATTCCTTCATGGACCAGTAGCTCTTGCAAGCGTTTTCTGTTCATCTTGTGATTTCTTTATCTTGCCTCGCCTGGAAAGAGACTACTTGGCCCAAGTAAAGGTATTCCTGGACATGTTGCATTGGCTCCCCGTCTACTTTTATGCTTCCAGGTATTTCGTTGCATATAACTTTGGTCTACAACATATTCATCTTCAGTCCAACCTCTTGCATTAAGTTCTTGAAGCATCCGTTCAAGTTCAGTGCCTGAGGATGAACAGAGAACAATGTCGTCAACGAAACGTAGATTTGTTAGTCTCGCTTCGCCAAGGACCTGCCTCTTTCCCTCCATTTGGCTACCAAATTCCTGAAGATTTATTGGATGTGAAAATTAATTAATTTAATCTTCCTGTTTTCTTTCCATAGGAAGCTGATACGTCAAGTGCGGTGCTGCAGCCGACCAACAGAAATGGAATCACCTTCAGTAAAAAGAACGTTTTCGGAGAACCTCACCTTGTGTCTTCTACATCAGCTGGTTCAAGCACGGCAAGTTCCGGATCAGGTAACGCCTTTCTAGACATATTTATATCAATCCTTAGGTTAGGTTAATTTACTGTATTTTTTTCTATGAATGACATGCATATTTTAATAGATCCTACAGTTCCTTTTGCGTAGGTTTGTAGGTCGTGGGTTCGAATCCAGGCAGGCGCTTTACTTTGTGTAAATAATCTCATCACCAGTGCTCTCGAAACGGTGAAGGAAAACATCGTGAGGAAACCGACTTGTACTAGAACCAAAAAATCTAAAACATGTGATATCTACCAACCCGCACTGGCCCCACGTGGTAGATTAAAGCCCACTCCCTCTCGAAGAGAAGAGGCCTGTATCTCAGCAGTGGGATTATTATAGGCTGAATATACTTGAGTTTTCTTGGCAGAGTCAAAATATTTTCGTTACGTCACTAGGATTAAAACAATTCCAATACTTTGGCCGTTTCATGGATTACAACGCTATGTATCTATCGCAGCCATCTGGTTAAATAAGCCAGCTTATTGGACGCCTAGGCCGTTTATTAAATGCCGGCATCCAATTCAATAGCTGAAGGACAACTAGCCAAGAAAAAGAAAAAAAAGGTTAGGTATATCTGTGACCAACCGCGCGCGAGCCGACCGAGCGCTATTTCCAAGTTGAGCGCCTGCAGAAACTTTTTCACCATTTTAATCACTTGGCTGAGTCCTGGTCTTCAACGACTTTCAAAACGCCAAGTTGTTAAACGATACGAGCCTATCCATCCAATTGAATGCCGGCGTTTAATGAACGGCCTAGGCGTCCAATGAGCTGGCTAATTTAACCAAATGGCTGCGATACCTATCTATTTTCCCACATGCCTTTCTTACTTACAGTCCTACTACAAGAAAAAGACCTCTCCTTAATTTATGCAAAAATGATAAAATAATTAGGTTGACTAGTATTAGTTACGATATAAGTAGGTACCTACAGCTTGTCACTTCTTTTATGCCAATGATTAAATCAAAAAGTGTGGAGGTTAGACTTAACAAAACGAATCAATGACTCGAAACTAGAAGGGTTCTCTACTAGCCACTGAAGAGTTCACGTTCAAGTTTTGTATTTGAAACGCATTAACGACAGTATTGATGGTTACTGCATCGTCATAATATAATAACTTATGATAACTTTACTCTTTTGAAACAGGCACGGAAAAAGGCAACGTTCAAAACAGGTGCAAAGTAGACAAGACAGATCCTCGCTCCAGGTTTCATTACGTCAAGTACGTGAAGAGACATGGACGGACCGTCAAGCTGTGGGAGTGTGGCATCTGTAAGTATTTATTAAAAAGCCTTCCTTCTTGTGTTAAAAATGTTGACATACTGATCATGTACATCGTAAGCGTACTACTACTTCCAATGACGAATTGCTTTGAAAAAAAATCTTATAATGTACTGTGATTTAGCTCTTCATTCACGGTACAAGAGCTATTGAAGTCGCCATTACGTACCTTTGACGTTTTCTTTACTTGTAAAAAATATACTGCAGAGTTTAAGAGTCAGGCAGTCAATATTGCGTTTTTATGTTACTACTAGCTGACCCGGCGAACTTTGTTCCGCAATCAATCAAATATTTAAAAAAACCCACCCTACCCTACTTACCCTACCTACCCTATCTACCCTACCTACCCTACCTACCCTACCTACCCTACCTACCCTACCTACCCTACCTACCCTACCTACCCACCCTACCTACCCACCCTACCTACCCTACCTACCTACTAAAAATATATCGTATCCTATGTTAGACTCCTGGTTCTAAGCTACCTCTCCACCAATTTTCAGCTATATCGGTTCAGCCGTTCTTGAGTTATAAATAGTGTAACTAACACGACTTTCTTTTTTAAATATAGATTGGTGAGTTTCGTATTCATTGAACAAAATATTGCGAAACATTTTTGGAGTGGTTGAAACACAGAACAGAAAAAGTTCTGTGGGTTGAAATGACTGTACTTGCACTTACACATTCTAGCCATATAGTAAAAAGTCTTAAGTATCGCAAAAAACCATTATAATTTTAATTTTCTTCTCTACCAGGCAGTCGCGAGTTCCAACATCAATATACGTTGATGCGTCACTTACCGACACATACAGACGAGAGGAACTTCCACTGCGCCGCCTGCGGCAAGAGCTTCAGACAGCTGTCCACTCTGAGTCAACACCGCGCCATACATTCTGCTGAGAGGCCTTACGCTTGCGAGGTAAAGTATAATGCGTCACCTACCAACACATACAGACCAGAGGAACTTCCACTGCGCCGCCTGTGGTATGATAGCAACTTTAGATATTTCCAGTGTTTCAATGTTTTAAGAGATACACAATTGAAATAACTTCCTTCTAGTCCCCTTAAATTCTATTATTTACCTTTCATTTAGTAGGATTTCGCCTATACCTTAACGTAAAACAGAAATTGCGTTTTAAACACTAAGTATTTACTGTTTTATTTTTGTTACTACTGCTATTTTATTTCTTACTAGATTTTTTTTTAAATTTTTAAGTCATATTCTTTATGGCACCTGTTTAGGTCATGAGCTATCCGAATATCAAAAAATATTTGGGAGGCGTACAAATTGATCCGCTGTTACAATGTATACTAACTTTGCTTGTTCCAACACAAGTACCTGGGTACGCACTCGTCCTGGTCACATTATCCTCACGTCTTTCCTTACTACGCAGGTATGCAACAAGACCTTTAACCGTGTGTCCACCCTGATCTCCCACCGTAAGACCCATTCCGATGAGAAGCCGTACAAGTGCCACATCTGTCCCAAAGGATTCCATCAAAAAGGTTAGGTACCTTTCTGCCTTTCCCTAATTGTTCCATAAAATTCTAAAGTAGATAGTTAAGTAAGTAGCAATGACTAAAATATCTCATTATACTTAAATGAAAATCGTTTTTCGTGTCTGTCTCTGTGACCACTTTGTTCTTCTATACCACGCAACAGATTTTTATGCGGTTTTCATGCATCGTTTAGACTTTAGAGGATTTATTCTGGAAGGTTTGTAAATTATGTGTGTAATACAAAGTCGTACAAAGCAGCGAGGAGTCATTAGTAATTTATATTCAAGTATTGTAACAGATGAATACACTCCGCATTCTAGGTATGAAGCTACAAGTAGGTTCACGGTGGGCTCGACTTGTCGAACTCTGTCGGTGTAACGTGAAAGAAAGAAAGAAAGAAAAAGTATTTATTGGGACAGGAAATCACAAATTGAACTAAGAACACAATAAACAAAAAAAAAAAAAAAAAACAAGGTATACTACGTGAGATGGACAATACATGCACCATAACCGTTGTCGCTATAAGAAAACGAGCTTAGGAGACTGTCCTTATGACCGTTTTTCTGAAGCTACAAGGTACATACCTGCCCTTACTGCTCCATCTCTAAAATCCATTCTGTATAATAGAGAGAGGGAGGGAGATAGATAGAGAGAGAGGGAGATATATAGAAAGAGAGGGAGATAGATAGAGAGAGAGAGGGAGATAGATAGATAGAGATGGAGATAGAGAGAGAGAGAGGGAGATAGATAAATAGAGATAGGGAGATAGAGAGAGGAGATAAAGAGAAAGAGAGAGATAAATAGAGAGTGAGAGATAGAAAGAGAGGGAGATAGATAGAGATATAGAGAGAGAACGAACACAAATCATATCGCAAATCTTTTCTCTTTATAATATTAGTGTAGATGTAGACTAGCGTTTTGAGATGGGGCAGCAAGGACATGCACCATACCGTCGTCGCTATAAGAAAACAGTCTTAGGAGACTGTCATTAAGACCGTTTTTCTGTAGCTACAAGGTACTGTTCCATCTCTAAAATCCACCCTGTATAATACAGAGAGAGAAAGACAGAGATAAATAGAGAGAGAGAGGGCGATAGATAGAGAGAGGGAGATAGAGAGAGAGACGGAGATATATAGAGAGACAGGGAGATATATAGAGCCGCACAATTGTTAATTAGCAACGAGCGCCTCGATAGCCTTATCAAATGTTGTACAGAAATACCAACAACTTCGATCAGTTGAATCACAACATAATCTCAAAGTATTTATATTTTCCTCAGGCAATCTCCGAAACCACCTCTTCACACATACCAACGAGCGTCCCTACCGCTGCAACATCTGCTTGAAGGGATTCAACCAACAGTCCAACTTAGTTTGCCATAAAAACAAGGTACGATACGAAAACTTTAATAATAGTGGGTGTTAATCTTTATCGCCATATGCGTACTACGCATCGCATTGACGTCACGCAAAATCCTGCATCGCGCAAGCAGGGTTTACTGCGCGACGAGTATATACAGAATGGATTTTTGAGATTTTTATAATAGTCAGATTTTGAAAAAAGTTTCTAAAAGATTTTTTTAAACAGGATCGATTGGCATCAAAAAAAGTTTTTGTTAGAACTGCCCTTGGTTGTTGACTGCATTTTTTTTTTAATCTGTGAATGCAGATCAATCGAATGGAAGAGTGTAACTGTAAAATATAACCTTTGTTGTGTATTTTTCTGGAACAACCTTCTCACTAGGAGTAGAGTCGGTCGTTGGTAGCTGCGCCACGGTTTATACTTTTGCTATCAACGTATACCATTATTTTCTTTGATTGTATTTGTTTTTTCTTCCAAATAACGATTACTATTGTTATTTCATCAGAGCTCCTATAAATATTTCTCTCCATAAAAACATAACAGCATAATTAACTGTTTGTTACCCAGGCCCATCCAGAAGACACCAGCGTCTGTCCCACGGTGCCCGTTCGAGCACGATCAGCGACAGACACACAACCTGATACTACGAGGTAAGGTATCAATTAGTTAAGCACAAATTACGTGCTCCATTTCTCCGGCTTCAGGTTCATAACTCATTTGTTGGGCTTGGTATAACCTTTTATAACAAACTACCCTCTTCTTTGCTAGATTTGCCTTACAATGCATTTAAAAGTAAAGTAAAATCCATCAATCTTTTGTTCATAGAAGGCATACTATTCAATCAACGACTACATAAATGGTAAGAATAGTTGGTATGTGATTAACTCAAGACAATGTTTATGTTCTTTCTCCAGAATTCGCTTACCTACTGACAGGTTATACGAGTTCATATAATTGTTTATTTCATTTGACTTATACAAAAGTCAATCTTATCTGAATTTTATAAAAAAATATTATTGATATAATCTACTCATCACAATGTTTTTTTTATAATGAGATATTGCATTAAGTGGTTAGCTAGCGACCTCTCAATTGATCATATTATTCATTATTCTTGCCTGAGCAACCGGCAGCAAGTTCGTCATGCGCCCTTAGATGTCACTGCTTGCGGTAGCTGCGGGGGTCGGGTTGCCTCCTACCCTCAAATATGACGAGGGGGGTAATGGCTGATCTTTGCGTTATGCTCGTGAATGGGTGCTGCTTGTGGTGACTGGTCGTCTTGCTGACCTTGGTTTTATTGTTATTAATAATGAACAGTTTATTTATTTAACTTCGATGGTCCTGGATAATCATTTAGCTATATGTAAGCGGGTACGGCCTTTATGACTAGAGGCTTTTATTTAGATATTAAAGTTTTACTAACACCTCGAAGGGGGTACGCAAATGTGTCAAACAACTACATTCCACGGCTACACATCCCAAATTCCAGTTGCGTCTAATCGCTCAAATACAAGCATTTTCAAACTTATTTTTTTTTTATAAATCATCACTAATAAGATTCTTAAAGCTCATAAAAAAACTAAGAAAAATGTCAACCAACATATACATAAATAACCGTTTTATCTAGTTTAAGTTACACTCTCAGATTCTCAAGTAATATGAAAACTTTTAACGAGTTCCTTCAAATTACTCACGCTGCATTTAATCAGTTTAATACGTCTACGTATTAAACCAATCTCTGATGTTTTAGTAAAAATGTTTTATTGCTAATGAGGTTGTAAGAGACTGTTGCCTGATTATCGTTGTACACATGATAGAGGATCTATTTATATTACGATAATCTATTCTAAATTTTTGATACTAGATCAAAAATTTAGACTTTATGACTTTATTTAGAGAAAATTTCCAATGGCCCGTAAAGACAGAGCCCGCGAATGTGTCCGTGTGCGTCGCAGCATACGCTCGCGGACTAAGTCTGCCTCGCCTGCCCTACCCTGCAAAATCTGTACTGTGTTGTGCTACGTCACTTGCGTCACCTGCGTCTCAGCATACGCTTAGCCTGAACGGTGCCATGTCACATATAACAATGTTGCTGTGTGTTACAATAGCTTTCACAAAAAATCTTACTGACCTTTCCGTAAATAGAGGTTTTAACTGCGTTGTTGATCTAGTGGTCGTTTTAACTACTGCTGAGTATAAGGCTGCCTGTCCACTGGAGCGGAGAGGAGAGGAGCGGAGAAGCGGTGTTCCAATATTAACCAATGGAATTGCATAAAACCTCCGCTCCGCTTCAGTGGACAGGGAGTTGCGAACTAGTTTCAAAATTCATACAAAACCGGGAACGTAACTCCGTAACTCCGCTCCGCTACCTCGCTCCGCATCAATGGACAGACACTGTCCGCAACTCCGCTCCACTCCGCTGCCTCGCTCCGCTTCAATGGACAGGCAGCCTAAGATCTGGGGTTCGATTCACAGGTTGAACAAAGTGTTATTAGGTTTCTTTTTTTTTTTTTTTAAGGAATTCGCACACCATCAACAAAAATCAATTATCATTAATCATTCATATGGATCTGAACTTCTCAGTAGCAACATGGATTTGTGCTTAGTCGATGGCAATAGACTCGTCCTATTAGGCTCAGGGACACGACGCCGTCGCCGCGCCGCCACCGCACCTTCTCCGCGCCGCGTAACCATCTAGACTGAACCGCCGCTGCGCCGCGGCCGAGCCGTCGTCGCGCCGTCGACGCACCGTAGCTCCGCCGTCGCCGCTTAATTGCCATATCACTCTAAAATCTGCGGCGGCGGTGCGGCAGCGGGCTGGCAACGTTGCTTATACACAGCTTAGACGCAAAATCAAGCGGCAAAGGCGCGACGGCGGCGCGGCAGCACGCTGGCCACGCCGTCTACACGAGCCCTTACATGGGAATTAAACATACTGGCGATATTTGAGTGTCGAAAAGGAATACCTGCCTCTAACCTTTCGGGGACCAGGAGTGATGTTATGTAGAGATTTTGAAGACTACAAATTTATTATTTTCAGACCCCAAGCAGAGCATTGCGAAGTAACCTCCTCCGTGGGACCATTCCTACCAGCAGTAGCCGGCCCTTCAACCTCAGACTGGTCTAGGAAACCCACCACCCACCTTCCAGACATCTGGGATATTTGCAAGTCTTTCCAGGAACCGGGTGACATTTGGAACGAGGGTCCATGGGGCTCCATGAGCAACGGGGTGGTTGTGGACCCCATAAAGACGTACCATATGGGGGTGGCGTTGGCTACTAGACAGACCCCGTTTGCTTTGCTGAAGCCTGAGAATGGAACTCCTGTGTTGGTGAAAGTCGTTGATACGATGCTTCCGGGTGGGAAACAGGTAGGTTGATACACATTGTTTTGAACAGTGTTTTTAACATTGTTTTGAACATTGTTTTGAACATTGTTTTGAACAGTGTTTTTAACATTGTTTTGAATATTGTTTTGAAAATTGTTTTGAACAGTGTTTTGCAAATTGTTTTGATCATTGTTTTGAACGTTGTTTTGAACGTACCAAAATTGCATGTACCATAACTCCACGAGGTAATCGTATTTTATTGGAAATTTTGCGGTTGGATTTTTGAGTTTATGAGATATTTTTAAAATAAACATTATAATCGAAAATCAGCTCGAGCTTACTCCTGCGGGACGTCGGTCGGAGGTAGCGTTTTAAAGGTCTACAGGCCCGGATAACCTCGCCTGAAATATACATTTCTTGGAAATTTTACCTAGTATTTCAAAGTTTTTCATGTTAATATGCTTAACTATGTTATGCTTAATTATGTTAATATGTTTTAGCTTATTGTTTTGGTAGTTTAAACTTATCTGATATAAAGTTATGTGGCGTTTTGTTCCTATTTTATTTTTATTGTGTCTGTATCTACTAAAACTACTTGTTACGTAAAATTGTTACTAACCCTATGGACTCTCTCTGAATTAAAAGATTTCTGTTCTATTATAATATTCTATTCTAAACTTGGCATAACGTTATACTTTGCAACTTTAATCACAATTTCGGTTTCAGATGTTAGTGCCTGCAACAGCCGAAGATTTGCGAGTCGGAGGCAAAATCGTTGTAAATAATGAGGATGAAGATGGTGTTACACAGGTACCTAAATATTATTTTTAATTTAGTCTAAATCCAGTTCTTGACAGGACGATTAATATTTTGTGATGTTATGCCCATTTTCGTTGGCCAAGCATAATGATTGTCGCTATACCTAGGTAAAAGGAAATATTGCAGCTGTGAGTGATCAACTGCAGACATTTTTAAAGACCCTGGGAAAATTTTAAAAGTGACGCAAGCAAGCTAGTCTTTGGGACTCAGGATCCATTTGTATTACTTTTACGTCCAATCTAGCTGTTTCCCGTGATTTCTTCAACGTATATCAAGGATGGAAAGTAGCATATGCCCTTCTCCAAGTGTTCTTCTTCTCCCTCCTCTTCTTCTTCTGCCTCTTCTTGGGCTACCTATTTGTCAAATAAAAAACTTCCCCGTTGCAGTTTATCTCGTGGTTGCAAGCGCGACTGCTGAGCGTGGGGTCCTGGGTTCGATTCCCGGGTCGGGCAAAGTGTTATTGGGTTTTCCCATTACGAATTTCTTAGTATCAGCCCGGAGTTTGGAAGTTGGTGGTGTGATACCCCCGTGTCTCGGAGAGCACGTTAAGCCGTTGGTCCTGCGCCTGATCTCTGTCCGGTCGTGTCGGATTGCCGTCCCATCGGACTATGAGAGTGAGGGAAGAAAGAGTGCTCCTGTGTCTGCGCATACACGTGTGCACTATACGATCTCCCGCGCCGAATGCTAGTCTCCGCTGAGATTGACGCCATGGACGAAATTCGGTCTGGAGGACTATTATTATTTGTCAAATTTGATTACAAAATACAATAGACGACGTATATTTAGTAACCCTTCTCTCCTCTTCATTAGGTTCCTAAATACACGTCGTCTATTGTATTTTGTAATCATATTTTATAATGCATTTCCGCAAAGTCACGCCAGAGTCAATTAATTAACCACTTTAAAATATATTACGATCGGTTCAGTGGTTTAGGCGTAAAAAGGTAACAGACCGACAGAGTTACTTTCGCATTCAAAATATTAGTTTACCGTCCAAAACAAACTAGCCTAACAGTATCCTTCTATTCCAGTATGGCCCAATTAAACCAAGATCGGAGGCAAACGGCGCCGTTCAGATCAGAGTGCCCGTAGTGGCGACCGTGGTGCCCAGGATACAACCCAGTGGCAGGCTGCATATTACCGTGGATGAACCGCATCATGCTTACCACACCGCCTTGTCTGCTGATTGTAATACATTCACTTATTTATAATAATAATAATTCTTTATATTCAGACCATAGATCCATACACAACATTACACGTTAAATAAAAATAAATAAAAACAACAAGAAAAGAATAACAAATAAAAACTAATCTAATTAAAACTACAAAACAAAACCTAAAAAATAAAAACCTACCTCACATAACTGAATGACGGTCTGTGTGCCGCCATCCAGTGACATATTATTTGGCCATCCACCCTGCCAGCTACAGTAGCCACGAGGCTGTTGGGGCTGCCGCGCACCCGACGCATCAGTGATGCGATTCGCAGCCGCAGCAGCGACCCGAAATCCGGAACGCGTGCGTCCGCGAACATCCCCGACGCGCTACAGAAGCGCGGCAACCACAACATCACCCGGAACGCATTAATAAATTGGACTCGTATAGCATTGTACGAGCCCTGTGCATAACTGACCCACAGGGCGCACGTATACAGCGACTGGCAGTAGGCCCTGAACAATGTTATTTTAACCTCTCGCGTACACCGTGCGAACCTGCGGGCCAGCATGTTCACCTGACAGCCAACGCTCTACGTTCCCTTTCCAAATCATCATCATCCGACGGCCTATCGGTGACCCAGTGTCCCAGGTATCTAAAACGAGTGACTCTTTTCAGCGGAACTCCGCCCATGGTAACCGGTGGAACAACGTCACACATTTTATTCTGCTCCCTAAACACTAAGAGCTCGCTTTTAGCTGAGTTGTACCTGAGTCCATGAGTCACCGCATAGTCTTCACAGATTCGGAGGAGCCTTCGTAACGCACTAATCGATTAATCTATTTATCGACAAACTATAGCGTCTTCTCGCGACACCGCTTCCGTGGTCCCACAGGAATCACGCATTTTTCCGTGACATAGATCCTATGTTAGTTTCTGGCCCGTAAACTATCTCTATGCAAAAAATCACGTCGATCTCTTGCTACGTGAAATAAGTATAATCCAACAAACACATATTATAATATTAGTTTGATAAATATGTTTTTAACCGCCTCTGTGGTCTTGTGGTAAAACCACCTATCACAAACCAAAAGGCTCGGTTTTGCTCGGTTTGGTTGCTGGTAGGTGGTAGGGCTTGTTCTAAGTCCGCCTGGCTAGCTACCACCATCTTATCTAAGTCTGTCGCCATAACAACAATGTTAACAGCATTGTTGTGTTTCGGCAGTTAGAGATAAGATAGCCAGTTCTTCAGTGGGTGAGGATTTCGGGTGCAGCTCGCTCGCACCTTAGGCCTGATCATCACTTACCATCAGGTGAGATGAAAGCCTAGAGTTCGACGGTTGTGATTTAAAAAAAAAGGGATTTGTATGCAAGATATTTTTACTGGTTCTATCAAGCTCACGTTTTGAACAAAAGTCGCCGTTGCCTATGGATGTATAAAAAATCCCCAAAGGCATAATATGTTGCCATATCAGAGACAAAGCTGGAATGTCTTATGGGCTTGTGCACACCCATACCCTATACAGCGGAACACAGCAACGCTACTTGACGGCAGATGTCAGCCGTCAAGTAGTGTTTGGTATAGTTTGACCGAGAACGCTTTCCACGCCTGAATGCGCGGTTAGGCGGGGGGCAGCGTTGACAAATAATGAGCAGCGGGCAGGACCGCACGTGCATTGAGCGTTGACGAATAAGCGGCCTGCACTGGCCCCCCGTCTCGCCGTGCGAATACCTAAGGCGCGTAACAGCGGTCTCGGTCAAACTATAATGAGCTCCTTCAGATTTAGAAACTTAATTTTTCATCATTTTCCTATTTCGATCCCAACTTAAACAACATGTCTTCTTCTTCAATACATATTGATTAACAGTCGTCTTAATTGTCACATACCTTTCTAGCCATTGCATCTCTCACACAATTCATCCACCGTTTCTACGGTCTCCTTCTACTCTTAAAACAATCCACTTTCATATTCCAAACTATCCTCACGACATGCTCCTCATTCCTCCTCATCATATGCCAGTAGTGACAACCGATTTCCATACTTGTCCATTACCACCGCTACTTTCAGATTTCATTTTACATTCTCATTTCTAATTCACGTGACATCGCTCTTAGCATTCTCATCTGAACCGATGCAATTGCCATTCAGTTATCCCTTTCGTGGGCCAAGATTCTGACTACTGCTAATTATTCTTCTATCAACTCCATAAGATAACATCGCGCCTGAATTTCCCCAAAGGGTAAGGCAGAGGTGTACCTATAGTACACCCACATTTCGCCAGTTATGTTTAAGTCCCATGTAATAGGGGGCGAGCCTATTGCTATCAACCGGGCACAAATCCAGACTCCGTGCTGCTACTGAGAAATTTCAGATGGAAAACCCAATAACACTCAAAATCAAAATCAAAAGTCATTTATTCAAAGTAGGCTGAGAATCAGCACTTTTCGAACGTCAAAATTACATAAGACAGTCCCCCAAAACGCCCACCTTTCACGACTTCCTAGTGCGTTAGCTGGGAAGAAGAAGTGGCGCAACAAACTCCCCATTAGCACAGCTGTCTGTTCAGTCAGAAGAACAAAAAAAAAGATTCTATATAATAGTATTAGTACTCTGCCCGGGACCTCATGCAGTAGCACTTGCGTCCGGTCAACGAGGCAGTCCCTCTGAATATTTCTCCTGGTCATATTTCTGCTGCTAATAAAGATGGTATGACGTACTCAGTGGGTGAGGTGAACGTGGCGCCGTGCACGTCGTGTGACGAGCCCCGCGCCGGCCCGTTCCCTGCGCCGCGCGCCGAGCCGCCGCGACACTCCTGCGGGGAGTTCCATGACGGACTAAGGACTGGTGAGTAGAAACACTAGGAACATATCAGACAAGTCACATTTTAGTATTCACTAGCGACCCGCTCCTACCATGTACGGTTTTTACGACTTGACAAAACATCGAGATTTCTTAGTTTTAAGTTACTTTATTTTTAAAGTATTATGCACATAAACCTTACGGAATAAATTCTCTAAACGATGGTGAATACCTATTTTTTTTTTTTTTTTTTGGGTGTGACATCATCAAATGACTCCTCCCGCTGGGCAGAGCGAGAGGGAGTGTCAGACTTTTACTGACTAAAACCCACCCGTGTTTCTTCCGTTGCCTATGTGCTGGGGCCGCGATATCCCTTTCGGACAGACCCGCAACCCCAGCAGGGTGAAAACCTCATCAAAATCTGTTGCGTGGTTTAGAAGAACAACGCGGTCATAAAGACAAACACGAAAAGCAACTTTAATTTATATGTAATAGATTGTAACAGTGAATCAATTTTTACGCCTCCCCCTTAAGACCTAGGCTATATATTTTTTGACATTCGGATAGCTCATGACCTAAAGAGGTGCCATAAAGATTATGAATTAAAAATCAAAAAAAATATACATATAAATCCGCGAAATTTCGTGAGTTAAAGCTAGTACATAACAAAATGCCTGTATTTCCTGAAGGGTCGGGCAGGGATATATAATATTTACACCCACATTTCGCCTGTTATGTTAAGGCGACGATAACCGATTTTTAATGATTTTATACTGAAGATCACGTCTAAACGAGTAGTGTTAATGATTTGGAAAAAATATATGTTTTTTACACAGTGAAATTAATTTGTAAAATTATGTCTAACGCGTATAAAAACTGAGAATCACGCAAAATCTATCAAGCATATTTTTCTGAAATCTTCACCATTTTAAAGATAATAATTATTGATCTTATAGTGTACGTGTTTTATTAAAATACCTTTTGTGTTATGTTTAATAAATTAATTTGAGACAGTGCTCCTTGATGGGCACGTCCTATTACTGGCTGGACATACGAGTGCGTTGCGTGAACTCAGTACAGAATACGCAAAAAAAATTTCAAAATTCAAAATATTTTATTTCCCATAAACCTACAAGGGCACTTATTAAACGTCAGAAGCTAGGTGCACGGTTCCAATTGGTCGTTTCCTATGGAGAAGAGCCGACAAGAAACTCCACGGTTACTCTTTTAAAAATAATAGTTTTATCCAATATTTTCAAATAACAGTATTTAATAGGTATGGGAGGACAGTGTAGGTCTTTCAACAAGTACCAGGTGCTTAACAAAATAGAAGATGGTCAGTAAATCTACAGTCCACTAAGCCTACAGCGTTCTCACATTCACAAAATAGAAAAAAGCAAGCAGTCAAGGTCACAAAAAAAACAGCTGCTCCATACATATTGACCGCGTAGGCAATCACTTTTCTATGAAACAGCAGATTATTTTTTTTAATAACCGACGCAAAATTTCAACGCAGTGGGGTTCCGAATCATGAATGTACTGAATCCATGGTCCATGGCCGGCTTCGCGTCGATGTCCCTGCCACCCTGTATCTGCGTCTTAAGTCCCATGTAATACTGCTGGGGTCGCGGGTTTGTCCTGCTGGGGTTGCGGGTTTGTCTGAAAGGGATATCGCGGCCCCAGCACATAGGCAACGGAAGGAACACGGGTGGGTTTTAGTCAGTAAAAGTCTGACACTCCCTCTCGCTCTGCCCAGAGCGGGAGGAGTCATTTGACGATTTCCCACCCAAAAAAAAAAAAAGTCCCATGTAATAGGGGGCGTGCCTATTATCACAAACCGAGCACAACAAACAGCATCAACATGGTGATTGACAACATGAAACTCTTAATATTTTTTGATCATCGTAAATAAAATTCAAAACGAAGAGAGCACCAGTACCTACTAAGGATAGGGTGTTTTCTCAAGTAATTTCTGCTCCTTAAAATTAGCTTGCCCTGCTGCAAACTCGTGGCTTTAGGGATCTCGCGCACTAGACGGCCATGACTCCGGCCAGTCGTGGCCGTCTAGTGGTATTGTAGGGTGTCTGGCTAGTTTGCCGTTGCGACCAAGTGCGCGATTCATATCAGTTTCTCTAGTTTACCTAGTCTCTGCGTCCACTGGTCATTGTCGTGGTCGTCTAGTGCGCGAGATTATTTAGTTTACTTCGAACTAAGCGGGAGAATAAATTTTTGAAAAGTTTACGATCAATACTTGCTGAGTTTGCCATAGTACCTGCGATATCAAAAAATGTATGTGTGTGTGTGCTTCAGACAGATTAAGATTGTATTTTTTTTTCTTTAGGTTCACGTATATCATCAACCTGTGCATTACCTCCTCCAGCGCCGTCTCCTCCTCTGGATCTCATCTCCATGGACCTGTTTGAACCGATGGAATGCATACCATTAGGTAATAAACATTTCATCCTTAATAAATTGTAACGTATTTTTTTTTTGTCCTTAAATAGATGTCGCCACTAGCTCAGTTTGGTATTGTCGACTTGGCAGAGTAGCCATAGCTCAGACTGCTCTATACTGAATTACTTATTTTGTGACACTTCAATCAATCTGCCTAGCCTTTTCTCAAGTATGTTGGGGTCGTCTTCCAGTCTAACTGGATGCAGCTGAATATCAGTATCTTACATCGAGCGACTGCCTATCTGACCTCCACAACCCAGTAACTGGGTGAATAAGGTACCCCTTGGCAAGACTGGTTGTCAAACTTTCGGGCTTCTGACGACCCGTAACGACTGTCAAAGATTCACGAATTCAGCCGGAACAGCCGGAAAAAAAAAAACAAACAAACCAACGGTTTAACGTGATTTCCGAGTCAAGGAGTCTCGGTATGTAAAGATGACCCATCCACGAACCAACCCCGGCAAACGCAGCTTAATCTGATGGATCGACCCGTGCGGCTGTTATTTCTTTTACGAGCTCCTCGATATCCTTATCAAATTTTGACATAATTTTACAAATTAATTTCACTATATATAAACATAATCTAAAATGTTCATAAATTAAGTTATTAGAGAAAATGCTGAGAAAATGCAATTTAACATATATTTTTTCCAAATCATTAACACTACTCGTTTAGACGTGATCTTCAGTATAAAATCATTAAAAGTCGGTTATTGTTGCCTTAACTTCCATGTAATAAAGCGGGAGGAAACCACTGGAGGTGTTACCACTGTGTGGATCGCCCGGAGGGCACGGTGGAGCATACGGTGGAGGTCTGCCCGGCTTGGACGGACCACCGCCGTGTCTTCACGGAGGCGATCGGCGGCGGCGATCTCTCGCGTCCGGCCCTGGTTCAGGCCATGGTTCGGAGCGAGAGTGCACTTGAGGCCGTCACTTCCTTCTGCGAAGCAGTAATACTCGCGAGGGAGGAGGCGGAACGCGCGAGGGAGAGGCAAGATTTGCGCCCTAGCGCCCCTAGTCGCCGCAGGAGGCGCCCCGGGCGTCGGGAGTCGCAAGCCGATTTCCGGCCACCGTAAGCGCGGGTTTGCGGACGGTGAGCGAGGGGTAGCTCGCCGTCCGATTAGGACCAGGCCCGGGTCGACGGCGCGTTGTGTTCCATGCGCGCCTCAAAGAGATTATCAGCACCAACTGACGGGGTTGCGAGTTTGTCTGAAAAGGATATCGTGACCCGGCACACAGGCAACGGAAGGAACACGGGTGGGTTTTAGTCAGTAAAAGTCTGACACACCTCCACCTCCCGAAAAGAAAGGTCCCATGTAATTGGGTGCGAGCCTACAGCCATCAACTGGGCACGATTCCAGACTGCGAGCTGAGAGATTCCTGTTGGAAAAACCCAATAATACTTTGCCCCACCTGGGAATCGTTTTGAATTGCCGATAATCTAGAGACAAACTAGAACAAAAAAATCATTACACAATTAATTGTATTACTCGACCTGGGAATCGACCCCAGGACCTCATGCTCAACAGTACCGCTTGTGACCACTAGACTAACTAGCAGTCCGAATACCAGCGCTTGCGGTATTTATTTTTAAATATCGCCGCATTATGCTGAGATAGGTCGTTCCTATTCTGTTTGTATTTAATTTTATATTTTATTATTACTTACTGTTTGTATTTATTGTGCGTGTCACAAATAAAATATTTTTCTTTTTTTCTTTCAGTCTGATTCAGAATAATATTATAATATCAATATAATTGTGTTCGGTTTTTTCTAGGTCCTCAAATCACTGCAGTAGACAACATCGACCAGGCACCGCCTTCTGACGACTCGGATATCTTTATTGGAGAGTTTGAGGTAAGTTACCTATTTATAACATGCATACGTTCTACTGGATAGTGCACAAATTGAAGTCTAGAACCTAGTTTGCAAGTCGCAAGAATGATCGGGAACTACGTATTTTATGTCCAATTGTGAATCTAAGGATCTACCTAAGTTTTCAAATGCTAAATAAGACCAAAATCCATATATTTGAATATTAATTTTAGTGTCAGGTCAAAGGTTCCTTTCTCCTGTGGGTAGTTTAACCAAAACTTACACAAAAAATTTGATGGGCAGCAGCGTCCCTTCAGGTCCTAATGTCATATCAAACCCTGATCACAATTCAGTTGTCCAATCGTGGTGACTTCTGACGCAAAGTTCTCACGAGCATTTATTACAGAGGCTATCACCCGGTTTCTGATTTGAGAAAAGAAGCAAATCTCAACTGATTATTCTCAAATACATAAGTATGCGCTTAAGTTTTTTGTGTTTCACAAGTTAAAATCTAATTTCGTTAAACCATAATCAACTGATCATTTACTTAAGTATTCCTGATCAAAGATAACACGTTCCAATTTACAAAAAAAATCGGTACTTTTCAAAAACTCATAATATTAAATCATTTTATTCTTATAAATTTAAAACAGACTTAAAAAGTAAGTTAATTTTAAATAACGGCATTAATTTCAACAAATTTATGTTATTAGAGTTGCTAATGCATATTTTAGCAATTAACTTGAACTTGACAGGTTAATATTTGACGTGTGAACCGAATCGTGAACGTCAAACTGTAAGTAAATAAACACAAGTTTTATTGGAATTCTGTTAGTATTCTTACACAACCTCTATTTGTACCAATTAAAATGGATAAGGATAAGAAAAAGAGATCACCTAACTATACTCTAGAGGAGAAAGAAAATCTTCTTTCAATAATAACAAAGTAAGTACATAATAACCTATAATGTTTACCATAATATAATTTTACGTTTCACCACATTAGTTATTTAGATGTTTGTGATTATTATTGCTCCAGATACCAAAGTGTAATAGAGTGCAAAAGGACAGGGGCATACTATATTCAAAAGAAACAGGAAGCCTGGAAGTCCATTACTAAAGAGTACAATAGCCTCTGCACGACTGGGCCTAGGCATGAAACAATGCTAAAACATTTTTATAATAATATCAAGCATCGTGCAAGAAAAGATTCTGCAATTGAGAATGTGAGCATAAACATTTTACGTCATGTCTGTTTTATGTGTTTGCGTGTAGTGTTGTGTGTGTTTAAGTTAATACTAATGTTCATTATCTTATTACTCTACACTACACCCGTCATATTTCTAGTAGTTATAGCCGTATAGTGAATATACAAAAGGAAAGTGTCTGTTTGTTCACATGCACACATATAAATTTAAAATCATTCTTTAGCTGTATACACCATAGATTAACTTTTGACTTGCTCCTATCTAGACACTCCCATATTTTTGTAGAATTTGTGTAACTAAAGGCAACAATGATATTGCAATAAACTCTACTAACAAACATTTTTCAGAAGCAAAGATACCTCAATACACTCTCAGATGAGACAAACATTGTGGAAGTCTCCCATTCACCACAAAACAATCAGACTGGCAAACATTTAAATGTGGATGAGGTAAATAATGAAAATGTATTTATTAAACTTATTTATAGTGGTAGTATAGTCTGCTAGTCAATTACTTATCAATATAATTACTCGATTGGCACAGCATCACAAATTATTTATGTTTTGTTCATTTCTTAAGTATACACCAAGATTGAAATATCATGAAAACATTTTTAATTTATTTAGCTAATTGTGTTATTTGGTTTCCAGGTTATAGTCATAAATGACCATAATATAATAAAGGATTTAAAGAAGAAATGGTCTAATGAGCAGGTTACCAGACACATGCAGTGATATTATCAAATCTGGTTGGTTTGGAAGTTGTTTTAATTTTTGGTATCAATCTTTTTTAGAAAAACTTAAAGAAGACTGGTGGTGGGTCGTTCACTCCTATGTTAACCGATGCTGATCATCAAATCCTTTCCATCTTAGATGACCAAATACGTCCAGATGAGAATCCATATGATGAAGCAGCTGAATATTTTGGTGGGTGCCTATAAATCAATACTTTTCATACACCACAGAATGATGTACATAGTATTATATAAACTAAAAATTAAATTTTTCAGGAGAACAAATTGAAGTAACTTCCAAAGAGTCTAACCCAGTACCAGAATCCAATCCACTACCAGAACCTCCTAATCCAGTACCTGTGTTAAGGAAACGAAAACTTGTGTCCAAACGAAAAAAGAATACTATAAATAGCTTATCAGTCACAAAACATTCAGCTGAAGCTCTGAAGAAAATTTATTTTAAGAAAAAAATAGAACTTGCGTACTACCAAAAAAGAAATGAGATGCAGAAATTTAGATTTGAACAGAAGAAGCATGAACTGGAAATACAAATTTTTAAAAAACAGTTGGAAAAGGCTGATAGGGATTTGATGTAGTAAATTACCTTATTTATAGTAAGCATAGTTATTACGAATAGCTGTGATTTGTAAAATATTGTGCTGTGATTTTTAAATGCAAGGGCAAGATACATAACTGCACCTATTTATTGTTATATTAGGTGGCATAATTTTATGAATAGCTGTGATTTCTAATTGTTAGTGATTATTACATAAAACTGCACCTATTTATTTTATATTAGGTGTGATGATTATAATGAGTAGCTGTGATTTATGATTAAAATCTAAGTAAAAAATAAGTCTAAAGTCTAATCATTTATTTCAAATGAATAACTGTGATTTGTAAAATATTGTGCTGTGATTTCTAAATACAAGGGAAAAATACATAACTGCACCTATTTATTTTTATATTAGGTGGCATAATTTTATGAATAGCTGTGATTTCTAATTGTTAGTGATTATTACATAAAACTGCACCTATTTATTTTATATTAGGTGTGATGATTATAATGAGTAGCTGTGATTTATGATTAAAATCTAAGTAAAAAATAAGTCTAAAGTCTAATCATTTATTTCAAATGAATAACTGTGATTTGTAAAATATTGTGCTGTGATTTCTAAATACAAGGGAAAAATACATAACTGCACCTATTTATTTTTATATTAGGTGGCATAATTTTATGAATAGCTGTGATTTCTAATTGTTAGTGATTATTACATAGAGCTGCACCTATTTATTTTATATTAGGTGTTATGATTATAATGAGTAGCTGGTAGCTGTGATTTATGATTAAAATGTAAGTTAAAAAAAAGTCAATAGTTTAATAATTTATTTCTAATCGAGGGTTTGTAAGGCACTTTTGAACGTCCAAATTTACAAAAAATGTAATTGATTCTAGTCGCCCCTTCCAAAAGGTAGTTTTCATTAGGAGAAGAATGGGCAAGAAACTCCATCGTTACTCTTTTAAAATGTTTTGTATATGTAGGTACATTAGTTATATTATATAATTATATGTGAAGACGATGCACCTAAAAAAAAACTACTATATCACAATAGGTAACAAGAATTTAAAATGAAGCAACAACAGATAAATTAATTACTTATGTGATAGATACATGGTTCTCACATATTTACAAACATTGTAAAAGTAGACAATTTTCCTAAAATTTTACCATTAATAAGTAAAGTGTGTGAGGAAAAAATCACAGAATGTAAAATCAATGTCATATAATAAAAATAAATATACAACTTAAAATTAGCAATCTGTGATAAGATTGTACAACAATCTTATCGTTGACCTAAGTGATTGCTACATACAACTGTACTTGTGTAAAATTTATTTTAAGTTACCATAATTAATATAAATATGTACCTATCTGTGATTTTGTATGTAACTGATAAAACTAGGAGTACCTAATTAAAAATATTACTATACCTACATATTTTTTATTGTAGTACATATTTACATTTTATTGGGTAAAATAATTTTGTACTATGGATGTCCTGACAGCAAAATTTTGGGTATTTGACACTTGAGGTGGTAACGGTTCATCACTTTCTTCTTGTACATGTTCATCATAATCCACTATGTAGTCATCAAGACGAAGAGTCATATTATGAAGAACAACACACGCCACAATCACCTTCAATACTTTTGGAAGTTTTAATTGCATTCCTGAATGTAGGCATGGAAATCTTCTTTTAAGAACACCAAAACACCTTTCAATTGTGTTTCGGGATGCTATCTGGGCTCTGTTATAGGCTTCTTGGGATGGAGAGGCAGGGTTCAAAAAGGGTGTCATGAGATACCTAAGGCATGGGTAACCACTATCCCCGAGAATAAGGTATGACCCAAATCTGCCAGCTTCAAATTGAGCTGCAAGTGGTGAATCATTCCAAATAGTAGTGTCGTGCACGGAGCCTGGCCAACGTGCAATGACACTAGTTATTTGTAAATTGGCATCACAGATGGCTTGAACATTTATCGAAAAAAAACCTTTTCTGTTCCTATACAGCTCAGCTCTGCTCCCTCCTGGTGAATTTATTTTTACATGTGTGCAGTCTACAGCACCTATGACTCTAGGGAATCCAGCGATGTCAAAAAATCGTGCCGCCACTGATGATCTCTCCTGTGCAGTGGGCATACGAACATATTGCCGTCTCAGTAATGCTATCGCACTAGTCACCCTCTCTAGCACGCGGCACACCGTCGCCTTGCTCACATTCACGGTGTCCCCCACAACAGCTTGAAAGCTACCAGTCGCGTAAAACCTTAGAGCTATTAGTAGCTGCAACATGGGAGAAATGCAGTCCCGCCGTTGAATACGACAGGTCAGTTTAGGCTTTATTTTGTTAAAAATAAACCTAACCGACTCCTTCGTAAAGCGAAAACGACTCTTAAATTGTTCGTCGGTTAACGTGATGAACAAGTTAGGCCGATGTCCTGCTATTCTTCTGCGTAGTTGTCTGCGTTGAGGCATCTCCAAAGACGACAGGGAAGTATCGTCGTCACTCATTTTGATCAAAATCACTTACAAAATCACTAGTTACTTTATCTGATTACAGTTTGAGTAGCTGAAATTGGTGTGTCAACTTTCAACTGCGTAACTTGACGTTGATTAAGCTTTGAGTATTGTCAAACACGTTTTTTTTAATTCAGAAACGCAACTGACAACTTAAGCATGAGTTAAGTATGCCTTCTGTCAAATTTGAGTAAAATGATGTTCTATTACTCAAATCTTGATTAGAGTTTAAAAAAACTTAATTCAGAAACGAAAAAATGTTTAAGTTATACTTAAGTACAGATTAGGACGTTCTCAAATTCAAATACTCAATTCAGAAACCGGGTGTTAGACTTATGTTCCGCGGTAGTAGATTTTCATTTGTTTCCTTTATGAGCGTCAAATATCGAACTGTTTTGATTAATTTAGCAATATTACTCTATGGAAATATCAAATATCGCTAACTAGTGAACTAGAATATTAATAATGAATTGGAATTATAACACTGAATTTGATACTGTAACTATTTTAGGTGTAAAAAGGTTAGGAAGGGAAGTTTCCAAATACTCTTTTTACATCTTAAACTAAATATTCCGTCTTACGGTAATAATGATTGCATTTCATCCTACTATACTACTTAAAATATATAATAATAAATACATTATTATAATTATATTATTATAAATGTGAAAGTTTGTAAAATTCTGTTTTTTTTACTCAATCACACAATAACGGCTGAACGGATTTAGGTGAAATTTGGCACACAGATAGTTTAAACCTGATAGTTGTAACCTGCATTAACATATACTTTTTATCGTGGGATAATTTCCGACCTCCACGCGGGCGAAAGCGCGGGTGAAAGCTAGTAATGAATATTTTAGTTCACTAGTTAGCTATATTTGTTATTTCCAGTAATATTGCCAAATTAATCAGGACAGCTATTTGCGACGTTGCCCACTTTCAAATTACAAGCTCATAATAGTTACAGTCTCAAATAATAAAATTCCATCACCAGACACCGGCGCTATAACCCTGGAGAGCATTCGGAGCATCAGTGAAGGTTGCAATGACTAAGCCAAGACCAGGATTTTGGTAAATATCCCACTTTCCCATGACATTCTCGAGCCAGCAAACTTTTGCAGAATAAGTATTCCTGAACGGAAGTCAACACTACTGGTCGCAACCAGCCGCAACTTTGGCCGCAGAAGCTTTGGAGCTTCTGCTTCAGGAAGGAAGGCGACAATTAGTCGGTCGAAATTGCGGAGTAAACATAATGTAAATTCGAAAGAATTAGAAATACTCGTTTCGCACAATATATTTATTTAGTTAATACTTTATTTAGGACAATTACCCCGCGTCCTATTCAAAAGCGATCGCCGCGCGATTACGCAATCGTTGCGTTCATATTGTCACTTTTTGTTCGGAATATGAACGCGGTTTTGAATTGCACGCACTTGTGCTTGCCGCAATTTAACTCAAAATACTTAAGGTTAGTTGTATTATCGATTCAAAAATCGTTTCAAATTTACCTATGTTACGTTTGATTGCGTCTCTGATCGTGCGGTCAAACCTTCCTCTTGGTCGGAGCCTCTGACGTAGGTATTGGAACCGCCATTGTTCCGGTGTGAGAGATATAATTCGGAGTCCGTTCTTTTTACATCGAAAATCTTAGGCCTAACATCTTCAGTTATACTGCTGAATATGAGCTTCTCCATTGATTAGCTCTGAAAATAATTCGAGAAGCACTGTGATTGGTAAAATGGAGCCGCTGCCCATCCATCCCCTTTTTTATAATCTCATGATTTAGGGTGGTCGCACCTGACGGAAGATGCGTCAGGCGTAACTTTAACGTTTCATCGGTTAAGTGTGTAACTTTAGAGTGACGCGATTGACGATGCGTGATGCATCTTCCGTCAGATTTGCGACCACCCGTAAACCGCGTCTTATTAAAAAGCGATCGCCGTGCGAATACGCGATCGCTCGCGACATTTTTTGTTCGGAAAACCGGAAAGCGCCCTCTGTCGGCGCGACCACGCGTTCAGCTTCACCGAACAAAAATTTCGAACGATCGTGTATTCGTGTGACGATCGCGTTTACATAGGACGCGGGGTTAGACGTTATTTTTTTTCTTTCCAGGACTGCATCAAGCTGTCAGATTCAGAATGAAAAATTGAACATAGTTTATTTTAATTATTTTTTATTTGACCTAGTGTCTTGTATTTTTATTTGTGCTTGTGAAAAGGATGAAGTATTGATTTAGTGTTAAGCGAAATTGTAAATACATTATATTTTTACTGAGCATGTAACTTTTGGTTTCACTTTTTAAATCCTACAAAACATTTTAGGCCATAAAACGTTATAATATTACCTATACAATGTAGGGGCGGCAATACAACAATAAATTAAAACACTGGCAATACTAATGCATAGGACTATTTTGAAACTGTTGAATAAATCATAACATTAAATTAAAAAAGTGATATTTTCAAATATAGGTAGTGATTGGTCGACAGTGGTACAGTATAATAAAGTAACAGTATTGCGTCTCGACAGTGACCTTGAAATAATTGCTTACGGCCGCTCGGTGGATAAACCTTCCGCGTCCGTGCATAACTGGCGCGCATCGATACTGTTGCGTACTGAGATTTCGAAGCGCGTCGTTTGGGCCGTTTTATATGAAGATATAATACTTTCACTTATTTATACTGTGACGATGGGCTTTGCTGATCTTTGATTAGCTATAGTGACTAAACTATTTTGATAGTTTTTTTGTAAGCAGGCTGGGAATGTCGTTAGAAATTATACGAAGTTTAATTTATTATCGTATTGTTGTCTCCACCTTGTTTAATGTAGCTGTTTATTGTTTCTCTTTAGTCAATTTGCCTAGCCTTTTCCCAATTATGTTGGGTGTCGGCTTCCAGTCTAACCGGATGCAGCTGAATACCAGTATTTTACATGGAGCTACTGCCTATCTGACCTCCACAACCCAGTTACTGGGTAATACGATACCCTTTGGTAAGACTGGTTGTCACCGGCTTCTGACGGCCCGTAACGACTGTCTAGGTCCATGAATGACAGCCGGGACCGACGGCTTATCGCGCTTTCCGAGGCACGCAGGAGCCTCGGTATAAAAAAATGGTCAGCCATCCACCGACTAACCTCGGCAAGCGTTGCTGCACCTGATGGATCGACTCGTGCGGCTGTTATTACAGCCACGACCTCTTTAGTAAAATAAAATAATTCCATTCTTAACGCTAATCTTTCATACTCAATATAACATACAGAAAATTATCTCTAAAAGCTGCTCATTTCAATTTACAACAAAATAATCTATCAATAAACAAATGCCAACACAATAGACTGAGGGCTAAAAAAGGCAATTTCCTGTCGTCAATGTAAATAATCAGGGATATTATTATGACGTAGCGATGACGTGTATGATATCGTCTCAATATCGTTGTCGTCTCGTATTGTTGTCGGCACGTGGACGGAAATAGGCCCTTTCGGAGTGTGCCACCCCTTGATAGCAGGGTTAGTGCGGAACACAGGCGCTAGATGGCGTTAAGTGTTGCGAAAATGGATTGAAAATAGAGAATTTTGTTGTAGTATTCTTTTACAAACTACAGTAATTATAGTACGACACAACTTAGATGTACGAGGGGTGTTCAATAAATAGTTCGAATGCGATACATTCTCCTTGGAAAGAAAAGAAAATAAATACTGGCAGGCATAGCATCGTAGTATACATTTGAAAATTTGAATTCGTTCATTTCAATTTTACGAATGTATTTGGATAAATGACTTTACAAGTTATTGCGTTTGGGTAAAGATCATTTTCACCTAAAGCAGTCATAAATATTGGTAATTTTGAAGGCGCACTCAGTTCGGATGGTGATTGGTTTTATTAATGGTCGTACAATACTAGAATGTTTCAAAGCATAATAAAAAAACACGCACTATAGTTTTCAATACTTTATTACAGTAAGCAGTTGTAAATTGTGCTGGAATTCAAACTAGATATGTAATTGTTACTTGTTACATACACTGCCATAAAAAGACCCTTATAGTATCTATGGCAGTACCGCTATAATACTTAAGTTTAGAGAAGTATAAATAAAAATAAAAATAAAGTGTTTATTTGGTCTCAAACGATTACATTTTCGGAATTTTAAATGAAACAGAGTTTAGAGAAGTGGTTAGTTATTTGCAATAACTACCTACAACTAGATATATATGTGTATTTTTCATAACATAGCATCTTTGATTATTTACCTATGTGTAGATCGAGTGTCGCGTTGCAAAACTACTAAGACAAACAAACCAGCTTTATAGTGCTGGTGTGGCGTGACAGCTCGTCTTACACTCGCACCACGTCATTGTGCTGTCATTGTGCGTTTTGCATTTAGCGGCCAATAGTTGGACGCTATTTTTTCGCCGAGTTCACCGCTTTGACTGTCTATCTAGGCATCTTTATATTTTTTCAAAGCATGTCATCTTCGACTATTCCTTAAATATTATACCTGAAATCAAACCAAACCAAATTAAGTTAAACAATACCTAGCACTAGCCATTTTTTTTTTTTTAAACAATATTGAGTATCTACCATTGATGTAAATATCTAATCGATGGTATCTACATCTACATACATATTAACATGAATTAAAACTGCGCAACGGATTACCGTTTTCAAAATAATTTACAGAATTTATTCCGAAAGGTTTATTTTATTTTATTACATTTTAAAGAAAGCTTATAGACTAATAACACAATTAAAATCATTTATAGGTAGGAACATTTGCTAATTACAAGCTTCCACAATGTATAAAATATATTGTAATTATTTGTGTATTATTATTAGGTATATTATATTATAATTATATGTGTATTAATCCTACAAAATATTAAATTTGCCTTCTTAAATACATAGTAACGAAATCTCGATGTTTTGTCAATTTGTAAAAACCGATGCTAGGGACCGGTCGCTAGTTGCTTATAAACTATTCCAAACTTGTTCCTTGTAGATAAAAAATAAAACAAAAAAAAATCTTTTATACTTGTACTTTGTCCTACCGTACTTTAAATGATAGTAGATGGCGCTAGTTGCATCGACCTAAGTAATCTGTTACTGTTATTACGAAGGTGGTGCAAAACTTGCCTTAGTAATTTTGACTCTTAGTTAAATACGCAAACACTATAAATGTAGGTTTATTGTGGCGATTGTATTGCCATGTATCAATTACCAACTTTTGCCCGCGGCTTCGCCCGCGTGGAGGTCGAATATTATGCCACGGAAACGTATTAACGGGATAAATAGTATCCTATGTTCTAACCTAGATCATGGTCTACCCATGTGCCAAATTTCATCCAAATCCGTTCAGCTGTTTTAGCGTGAAATCGTAACAAACAAACATTCACTTTCCCATTTATATCATTAGGTAGGTTTAGGATGTTACAGGGAAGTTCAATTGAAAAATATATTTTAAATTAATGGTTAGAAAATGCACTGATCGCTGCGTAGGGTGAGCCAGCGTGTAATGTTACTTATGTTGTAAAAAAAACTATCTAGTAGGTACCTATGGTTTAAGGCTATAGAAAACCCAAGTACCTACTTAAGCCCTTTCCAAACAGACTATTGGTGATAATCGCGTTTTGTAGGATTAAACAACAAAAAACGTTTCTACTGTGTTGTATTGCAGTAGTCTCTCGGCCAATTAAAGTCATTTTATCCCCCATTTTAAAATACTGACAATGAAACTAGTTAAAATTTAACTCATTACAACTCATTCAAGATCAGTCAATTTGCGACTAATGACTTAACCGACCAACGTCCGACCGCAAAAAAATCGCACAATACGACAAAAAATCGCCATAACATTTAACAAGAAGAATGCGACAATAAAACGCGAATTACGTTCGTCCAGTTTTTTACCAAAGCGCAACGCGTGGCAAACACGCGACCAAAAATATTAAAACTGGTGTTAGATCTGACACGCGGCCTTTCCCACCAATAAATAGAGAAATCTTCTGACAGCCCTGTAATGAAAACTTATATTCACACGACAAGGGAAATCCAACCTTCCAGACATCACCACAAAGTTGAATTTTCCTACACTAATCTACACAGCGACTTATAGCACACCGTGATTCAAATATCAACCTTACTTCTCCAAACACAAAGTTGAATTTCCAAAGATCTAACACAAATAAAAATTAGGGTTGTCCCCAATTTCTAATACCGCCCCCGACGGTTATCGTATAATGCGTCGGCACGTGGCGCTGTTCGCTTTTTATCGGTTATTTTCGTGCGAACGGAGTGGTCTGGTGTAGACTGGCCTTACAATGGGTGACGATGGGTAGTACGTATTGTATGTGGACTTTTCCTGGGAAAAAGAAGGCTTGAAGCCTGTTACTGACAGTAGTTTTAAGATCCGTTTTGTGGAACAGTTGTTGAATTCGGTTGAGCTGTTTTTGAGTTTGTTCATCCATAAAATCCATACGGGAAGCTCCAGGCCGATCGATGTGGCAACGCGTGGGGGAGGTTTGTCCAGCAGTGGTTTCGTCTGAAATGATGATCCATGAAAACCTAGTACATAACTTACCTAGTAAGTACCTAGTAGGCGAAAATAAAATCTCTGTGTATCTCATAAATAGATTTAAATCTAAAACACAGCTATTCTTGTTTTACCAGTTAAAAAAAACAATGAATATTGTCTGACACGCTACCACGTCTTTGTAACCCTTCAATGAACGCTAATAAAATTTGAAAATATCTCATTGCTTAGCAATCATTTTATATAAAAGCAAACAACTCCAAAAATACACGTGTAATCCTAGAACAAACAGAATTAAATTAACTATCAATTTTAATAAAATATCATTAAAAACAAACAAACACTAGGGCCAACTAATCCCTCTCAAGGGTACAATCGACCCCCAGAAATATCATTTCATATTTTGATTATGATATCAATGTCACCCAGTCGCATACGCAGGGTTTTTTATGTCTTTTGTCCGTTAATACACATATTAACCCATTAAAAGTCGCGTGGCGACATTATATGATATTTCACACGTATAATAAAATCATTGTTGTTATTCATGTTAGGTTTTTATGTGAGAATAGGGATTTTTTATTGGATTAGGAATGTTCAGATTTAATTATTATTGTTTGTTATTATTTTATTTATTCGTGTTGCAAACGATTGGCTTAAAAAAGAACAAGACGTCTAGTACCTAAAATTGAAACTAAAAGGAATGAGAAGAGATGATTAGGTACAGCTTACTGCTTATTACACATGGCTCACTTTTTACGCCAAGCTATCGGCTAACCTTTCATTGCCGATAACACTTTTCTTAGAACCTATTGGACTGCCAAAAGCTGTAAATCTATAGGCAATCGGCTCAGTCAATTTAGCGAGCAGGGTTATCTTGTTTGAAAAACCTAGCAGATTTACTTAAATGTTAGTAGGATAAGGAGACCTCCAGCCACATTCAGCCATTTATGTGAAATGCAAATGATAGAAGGATGGCACCGGCCATCACAGTAGGATCCTAAAGAGTGTGCATTCTGAAAGTGGGCAACGTCGCAAATATAGATGTCAAACATTTCGCCGTTTTGATTAATTTGGCAATTATTACTGTATGGAAATATAAAATACGGCTAACTAGTGAACTAAAATATTGATTATGAAATGCAATAATTAATATCGTAAATTCAAATTCAAATATTTTTATTTGTTTTTATAGGTAAACCATATATAATAAAATATAAATCATTATTAATATTCTAGTTCACTAGTTAGCAATATTTCATATTTCCATACAGTAATATTGTCAAATTAATCAAAACTGATAAATATTTGAGAGCTATTTGCGACGTTGACAACTTTTAGAATGAACGCTCTTAATGAGAAGCACGTTCAAATACAGACTAGTCGCCTATTCATAAATAAACATAACATAAGCACGTGATGGCTCAGACACAAAACCATTACATATTCCATTAGACCAACAACCGCGATAAATCCCAGGCCAACCAACTTTTACGAAACGCGACCAATTACACGACAATTCCTCAAACACTAGGAAAACGAGTTTCATCTTATTCGCAATAATTAACGATGTTGCGCCTGCGACAGACGCGCAACAGTCGCGCCACACTCCCGGCACGCGACGGCCACGCACCACGGATCAACGCGATTGCACAATCGTGCTAGTATGAAAACTCAATCGGGATTTTGTTGGCAGTAATGAGGTATGACATTGCTTATTTTTTGGCAGTAATGGTTATTGGTACTGCTATGATATTTGGGTAAATTGTCAGCGTTTTGTGTTAATATTTTAGTCGTGTTTGAGAATAAAGAATGTCATAATGTTATCTTCATTCGAGTTTGTAATCTACGAATACCTACTACTGTTATTTTTTACTAGGTTATACTTGACAAATGTATCTAATAAACAATCTAACACTAAAATATATTTATTGTTAGTACCTACAAGTATATAAAAGAAAAAAAATATATACCTAAAGAGAAGAGCACATTGGGCTTCAAAAAATTCGTCCGCATCGCTGTTACTGGGAAAATGTTTATTGCGTTTAGAAAAATGGTGCGGTCAGCAATGAAAGTCGGTTTCCACTGTTACTTTTGAAGTAAATTGACACCAATGTAATTATTTATCGTTTAGTCATTAATAAAACTCGGATTCCCTTCATCTCTGCTGTTCTGACAGTGATCGGCACCTACCTCAGATGCGCAGATATATTTATTTCTTCCCAAATTGAACCCATCCGTGTTAAATTGAAATCTACAAAATAATAGTATTTCATCAATTTCCTCAAATCCATATACGGAAACATTACTCCATCAACGAACAACACAAAATAACGAACACAGAAAACCTTTCAGCTCCATTCGAAACTATAAAGCAATCGTACAAACTATGGCTTTTAAAAAACAATACAATACATACATGCAGATGGTCGGCCCGGGCAGATTACGCGGGCATATACCACGCATCGCTGGAGACGCAAATTGTTCACTAAACTGATTACTACTGCTAGTTCCACATTGTCTTTGCCACCCTGTACCACCCACTGGGCAACTCTGTCCATCTGTGGGAGTTTGCTGGAAGGACTTGAAAGTTTCTTGCTTGTATTTGTAATCTTCTTTGTAGTAACTAGTACTACATAATCCTTTTTGTATTTTACAAAAGATTTGTGGCAGTACTGCACACTTACAATTCATTCATGTCATTCATTTGACAATTCAACCAAATAATTTCGATAATTACGAGCCGACGAATTTTTCAAATATAATTATGAAGAATCCTTCAGATTGAGATGAAAATCGTGTAACGCTAATTTGGTTTGATATCTCTTTTTTAATACACGCCACTATCTCAATCTCAGTTTACCAATAATACAGTAATTACAAGTACTTACGAAAAACAGTGCAATTGAACCACAGATAACCTGTTCCTGTAGTGAAATTATTTTTGCATCACCTTATAACATTGTAAATACTTAACCATCCATTTATTTCATAACCATATAATAATATCATTTGGAAAGTAAAGGGAAGTATGTAATAAAATAAAAATAATTTCTCTTTACATGGTCACATCATGAAAGTTTCTTCTGCTTGGCTAACATTCTCAATTATTTCTTTAAAAAAACTTTTTACAAAAAAAAAACAACCGACTTGTTTTTTTTTTGTAAAAAGTTTTTATTTTTCACTTTTTAGTTGTGGTACCTACCCCACACAAAATTCGAATACCAGTACCTGCTATGTAAATAACAGTTACAGGAAGTTATCATCATATCATCCACATATCCTAAGTGGAAAAAATACGTATTATTGAAGCTTACTCAAAAACTATCCAAGCAAAGTTACCTTTTTGGAAGTCGGTTAATAACCTCCTTCTTTTTGGAAGTCGGTTAAAAAAAGCGATATATAGTAAGTATTAGCAAACTAACAACATTTAATCATGATTCCATTCTCTTCCAGCCATGTTATTTCATTGTGTGGTACGATATAAACCATCAAATTTCTGTATAAATTCATTATATTTCAATGGGGCCGCATTGCGTTTTTGGTAATACAATTTGTGTGCGGTCTGCTTCTCCAAAGTTGATTTGGTTTTTTGATAGTGAACCTTTATAGCTTTGGGGAAGTGAATAGTTTTGATCGGGGATTACTATTACATTAGGTACATAATTGTTTCAGCATTTTTTCAGTGCGATTTGTTGGAGATTTCTTTTAAAGGTACAAAGGAGGTGGCAAAGACAAAAGTATGACCGAAATAGTCATACTTACTTCCACGGTTACTTCTAAAAGCATTGTATTTGTACTTGAAGTTTATTGAAAATGTGGAAACATAGTATTAGGTACATAAGAGGGCACCGCGAGTTTTATACACACAAACATGTTTTTATTAAGCTTGTTTGAAGTAGTAAACAAATTAAAATGTAGGGAAATATATTGGTATTATTGGGAATATATACGAGTACTAGACAATAAGTGCGATGAAAACAAGATTTGATAAAGTTGGCTCGATAGAATACATTCGCAAAGTTACCTTTTATTGAGTAATTTTTACGGCTATTTTCCTACTTTTTTATTATAAATAAGTAATTTTATATTATGATTCATTTACTAAAATAAATTTCATAGATAACTGGAGGGTCTATGCGCGATAGTTTTTTATGTAAGAGCGATATGAATAAAAAATAAATATATTTAAATAACAACGAAAAACATTGAAAAAGTGCAAAAGTGTGGTTATTTTCTTTATTCTTCACAAGTAAAGAAAAATACAGAGACAAAGGCAAATTATCGGTGTGCTCTTAAATATTTTGTAGTGATGGTACTTATTATAATCACTAGATGGCAGTAGCAGTACAGCATATCAAAACAAATAAAATGAAATTTATAAAATGTGACAGAAAATTGGTCGTTAGAATCATAATTGTTGTAATTCAGAAAAAATAAAATTGGATTCGATGATTGGCTATTTTTTGTGTATGGCCGGCTTGTAGGGTAATCACACTTTTCACACCAGCTATCAGGTAGACAGTCCACCGCTTTGCCAATTCTACATGGAAATTTTTTTTACACACCATGCAGTGCATACAAACCAACCCCGTTCAAACATAATTACATATAAGTTCACACAGCAAATACAGATATCCAGGCGATTATAATTAGTAGGCCGGGCCCTCACGACTAACGCAATAAGGGGCAGGCAGGGGTCCCTTTATGCAATAACTGCGCCTCTTAATTTGATTTTTATTTTGATCTCGTTTGGCGACGGTTTGATTGTCCCTTGCCTTAGGCAAGTAGTATAGTAACTTGTGACTAGTATTTTTGCGTTTTGTTGTACTTAATTGTTTTATGTTTATGAAAGGGCGTTTTCATTCAAAATAATACCTAAGTACTTAGGTACTTATTTAGGCAGACGATTTCGACGTAGGTACCAATTATGGTTATTGTAAGTTATTTTTTATAATTAAATCTAAGCTCTGGACGCGTCCAGAGGAGCTTAGATTTAGAGAAAAGAGTTCCTGGAAGGACTTCGGGGAGGCCTTTGCCCCGCAATGGGACAGCATAGGCTGATTTTAAAAAGGCTCTTCCTCCCTCACCATCCGCCATATAGCATGTACCAGGTCCATTGCTTTTTATGAGGAAACAGAAAAAGAAAGAAGATAATTATATGTACTTAGTCGGTTCCATAATCATGGTTCTACGTCTTGCGACTTCAATTAACGGTCTTCCTACGAAAAAAATATGTACCTACAACTTCGTGTCATAATAGGGATGATGACTAAAAATATTTGTTTAGTCCGTCTTTGAGATTATAAAAAAATATTGGACACGTATTTTTTCTTTTTTTACGTAATCTAAAGATTACGGCAATACATTGAGGTAAAATGTGCCATGACGTCACGAGTATGTAGATTTTATACATACTAGTGACGTAGCGACCCCCACTCCCCAACTTAAAATGCGTTTTATCTAAGTAATTTTTTATTAATATGATAAAGCAAAAAATACGTGTCTAATATTTTTTTATTTTCTAAATGACTAATTAGATTATTATTTTTTTACCGAGGCGTCATCCCTATTAATAGATACTTTAGTCAAAATCTTTGTCGGCTAATTACAAAGAATCTTCAAAATAACATCCATATCACTTCTCCTCAGCCTCATCCAAATTAATGATCACCAAACAAACGAACACATGACTAAAGAAAATAAAAAAGTTAAAAAAATGGGAGAAAAATTAAAATTCAGCAAGCAAATAACATACGTTACAAACACAAACACTGTCATTCTTTGTTATTTAAAAACAACGAGCTTTGATATGGGAGACACTCGTAGACTCAAAAGATGTACAGACAACCATCAGGACTGAAACCAACCCTTGAAATACAACAAAGGATATTCAACTCTATTTTGTTAAGTTTGTGGGTGAATCTCCCGTGTTCGTTTTAGTGTATAAAGGGATTTATGTGGAGGTGTGTATGAACGTGAGTATGAAAAATACACAAATTAATTTTACTTTGTGCGGGGCTTGTAAAGAACATTGGAGTACTGTTTTCTTTGGGATGCTAAAAGTCGTTAAAGGTTTGTTAATGTTATAAAATGAAGTTCCTCCGAAGTACTTTCTGTTGTTTGAAAGACGAGATTTCGCGAGATTTTTTTAATACAACGGATCTATGATAGAAATTAGTTGTAATGTAGATGTGTTGTAATCTATGAACAAAGACCCTTGTTTCTTTTTGGCTTTTTCACAGTGTAAAATATTTCACCCCAAATCCGTTAAAGATTATATATAGCGATAAAGTAGATTCTTCATACGTAGGTAGTGAAGATAAAGCTATATCTGTACAAATAGAAACAAGTTCAGATACAAAATCCAATTAAAATACCAACTAAACCAATAAGATTACTTTGCCACAAGACGGAAAATCTCATGAATTTCTGATGACAATACAAAACAGACTAGCAACAACTATTGGTACAGCCACTCGTCAAACGCAAATCGAATTCAGGAATCAATTTGTGTACCGCCGCACTGAACAAATATTCAGGTAAAATGCTGAAAGGATTACAAAGAATAATATTTGTGGTGGAGTTACCTTGCTTTGATTTTTTTACTGCTTCTTATTCTTTTCGTGAGGTTAGTGACTAACCTGGTGTCAGAGTTCGAAAGCCGCCCATGGGCCTCTGACTGGCTTAACATGCATGAAATCTCTCAGGCATCCCGGTTTCCTCACGATGTTTTCCTTCACCGTTTTTGAAGCAAGTGATACTTATACAATACGCACATGAATCCGAAAAGTCAGAAGTGCCCTTTGGGTTCGAAACTCGAGACCTTTGACTTGGTAGTTCGACGGTCACACCACTAGGCTATCACTGCTCCAGTTTACTGCTTAGTTTTTTTCTATCTGCGAGAAATTGCTTTGCTTGTTAAGCTGCTGGGACAAAGGCCTCCTTTCTGTGGGATGGGCAAAATTTACAAACTTTATGCTTTTATTGATTGAATACGAGGCTTTTGGCTACTTTGTATGTGTGTATTTAAAGTTTTTTTTTTTTCTAATTCGCTCTTTGTTTGTGCAGAATGAATTAAACAATATTTATTTATTTTTTCTTTTAGGGACCGAGCCATAATCTACGCGGGACCAGTGTGGGGTGTTGGATGTCATCTCTTCCATTTTTTTTGGTTCTAGGACATGCCGATTACCTTTGCGTTATCCAAGACTATTGTCAAAAGTCTGAATGTTATAGTTTCATTTCAGGAGCGATACGTTAAAAATGTTTCAAGCAGCCTTATGCTGACAGATATTTTTATTGACTATCCTAAAAATATCGAACACCAACATCTGTTCTTTACGGATTCTAAAATCCTTCTGCGAAATTCTAACATCTTGACAGCAGTAGAAAAGTAACAAATTCCTTCTTATCTTTACAGAATCAAGTCTATAAACTGTTAGTCTTTGACACGGAGCGCCGTCTGGGCCCAACGTAGAATCAGTTCAAGCCTAGATTTAGTAAATTTACTAGATTTAAAGTCTGCCGGTTTCTTGGGGCGCGCTATGCAAATTTTACTTTTATGCGCACTCGGTGAAATAATCGCTGCGGTTGAAAATATTTAATTGAGTACTTACTGCTTTAAGAATTGAGTACCTGGTCGACCAAGCTCTGCTCGGGTGAAAATAAAGAATGCTCATTGAGCTAATAACTAATTCCATTCTGCTATAATAGGACATTGATATTCCATGCAGCCATGTCATTATTCTAAGGTGTTCTAAACTTTGTCGACTGAGCTCTGCTCGGGTGTAAATACGGAGAAAACGAATTTTCTCAGATATGAGACCTAAACATTATATTTATCATAACATTATATTATTAGTTATCGTCTATCCCTGTATTGCAACTTTCATCGAAATTGTTAGAGCCGTTTTCGAGACCGTGATTACAAATATCTCATTAACATGTACTAAAATATGAATGCCATCGTTTACTAAGTTAAGTTAAGAGGGCTCGCGGAATATCGCATAGCGGCTGGTCAACTGACAGCTGAAATCAAAAGAGTGGAATAAAGTGTTAAAAAAAGGTTGAAATCATTATCTTTGGCAGACTACATTAAACGAAAGTCACCCGGCACAACCTAAGCGATTAAGCAACACACACAATCACAACTCTCTCACATATCTGACTTTCGGTAAGCAACACTAATTTTTTCCTAAACCCTGAAATGTTTGTGCTGCAATTTTCTTTGGAAATAGCTACAAACCGCAGCGTTTTCGTCTCCTAGTGCGCATTCCCTACGCGGGTACCAACTGAATTTTCAATGAGGATGTCACAGCCTTTCACCCGGTGACATTTGCTCCTGCCACCGACTTGTTTGGACAAAAGGGGTTTTTGCCCCGTCGAGAGAAAATTCAACAGATTTCTTGCTACGAATTTCACGATTTTCCTGATTAGATTACCTACTTGAATTTGAATTTTGAGGGGTTTCGGCAAATTAATAAGGTTTAAGATAAACGGGTTATGCGACGAAATATAAGTTGTTTGATAAACAATGAGGAGTTTTAAGTATTGTAATTCGAAATCTGTTTATTTGTTCTTATTGAAGTGTTTCTGCGATCGCAAAGACTTAATATTAATGTGTTAAAATAGGTGCTACTTTCCTTAAATGTAGACATAATAATGATGCTTACTAGAGTTCTACCTACCTATAAATTTTCAACTGACAGCTATGTATTCCTATTATCAATATTTCAATGACAAATCTGCCTTTTCATTAAATGTTTCATCTGATACATTTATTGTAGAGTAAAATAATACATCCAACCAATTGTAACACGTAGCCCCCAACATAATTGACCCATTTCAATAGTCACATTCAAAACCACCGAAGCACAAAAATATAAAAAAGTAAAAATTCAAATCCGACCACATTCGAATCCATCCGAATTCGGACCCATCCGCGTATGTAATCAGCATCCATTATTTAGTCCCACAACAATACATTCCCCGGGACCTATTCTGGAAAATTAAAAACGAAATTCGAATCGAAATCGTCGCGGGTTCCGCACGAGTTGTCAGCGAAAATGGAAACTTAACAAGTGTGGTAAATAACCACAAATCACGGCTTCCTAACACCCGGGGCGAGATTTAAATTCACGCGAGTGTAGCCATCGGGTTGCGGGCTCTGTTTTCGTTGTGTGACGGTGTGTGTTGTTTAGGATTGGAGTTATCTTGGTATAATATACCTACTTTAATACAGTAAGTTGGTTTATAATATTCATCAATAGGTTACCCGTTTCAAATATGCACGTTGCAAGGCCTATACATACTCATAGGAACAAGGCGTGTATTTGCAAAAACCATTTAAGCACCGAGAATTTCTATTTGTTGTTACACAAGTACATTCCTACTGACATTTATAAGTAAAAAAATATAGGTATAGAAAGAAATGCGAAGCAATTCTGTTAAAAAAACTCTTGGTAATACACGAAAATGCATGGGCTGTTTGTATTCGTTTCGGCTTTCGTTAAAAAAGTCGGTGATATTCTGTTGGCTTATAACTTTTCTCGTGCCGTCACCAACAATGGCAACCACATCTACCTACCCATCAAAATCAACATACAACCGTAACATACGCAACGATAGAACCAAAAGACTGAGGGACTGCTGACGTATTATTACTTTTAAATTCATACACACTCCAAAATATACCATTTTATTCTTCAATTTTATTCACAACCTTATATCTATAGTTATAAGAATCTTTTGTATTTAATAGTTGTTTTGTAATGACGTTATTGTTGCACTTGTCGTGGGTGCGAACACGGTCGGTGCGTGTCAAATTCGCGGTTTTTACAATTTCGTTTAATGAATCGAATTTTTCGGTAACCGTGTCGAAAGACGAGATCGTATTGTTAAGTTGTCGAATAGATTCGGTTAGATGAATAGAATGTGGTAATTTTTTGTTAACTGTGTGGTTACGTCTGTAAATCAATTTTGGTAATGATGGTTAGATATGACAGGCTGTGACAATGTGGTTGATTGTAACGATTGGCGAAAATGTGTCTATGAAAATATTTCTGTGCTCTGTGGTCGATCTAAACGATTTCAACATTAAAACTCAGATTTTATTACGAGTGTTTGTGTGAAGAAATGATATTCATAGTTATGTCGGATATTTTTTAGGTAATAAGAATATTGTGTATTGTATTGTGTTTTTTATTATTGTTTATGAATACTACTAACATAGTTTGTAAGTAATTTGTTACTAACGTTATGAGTCCATGTTACTTGAAAATAAATATTTTATTATTGTTATTGAACTGCCTCGTTGTCTACTGGTAGCAAGCGCTACTGCTGAGCATGAGGTCCTGGGTTCGATTCCCGGGTCGAGCAGTGTTATTGGGTTTTTCCATCTGGAATTTCTTAGTAGCAGCCCGGAGTCTGGATTTGTGCCCGGTTGATGGCAATAGGCTCACCACCTATTACATGAGACTTAAACATAACTGGCGAAATGTGGTTGTACTATAGGAACACCCCTACCTAAGCCTATGTAAAAATATTGTTGTAAAGTTAATTTTCTTTCGTCGCAAAGCTTACAATATTTATCTAGTTAGAATGATAGTTTGGTTAGGTACTAGACTAATCATTAGGTACATTTTAAAGGGTACAAGAAGAATCAGACGATTTAAACGAGCATTACTTTAATTCCAAATTCCTCTTCCACACATAACCCAGTTCCTCCCAGTATATTACTCCTCACTTTGCAGTTATGCAGCAAACCTCATGCAGGGCGGAAGTGACGTCAGATCACAATAGATGGGCCCCGGCATCCGGCGCGCGCGCACCGCTTCCTGCCGACCTAATGTCGCGGATATATCCGAGCGTCTCGCGGATATATCCGAATGCAATTTAGCGGCTTTACCGAAAATATAGCGGTTAATGAGTGCGGTAGGATTGTTTAGTGTTATTGTGCTTTTGCACGATATTGGGTAACAGGATGTTGGGGCTATCAATACTAGTAATAAAAGGGTACTTAACGGCATAATAATTGTCTTTACAAAAATGCATTGTTTTGGTTTCGTTGATGATTAGAAACTGTATGAAGATTGTTAGTAGTTATAGTTGATAGAAATCTACGTACGAATGGCGATCAAAGAAGTTCATATCTAACCAGTTTGAAAACAAAATTCCGTGAACACGGTGACCACATCTGTTACCGGCGCGGTGCTATAGCCGCCGAGCGCTGCAAGCAAGAATAGTCCTTACGGTGGTTAGTTATGAACTTCTTTGATGGTACCTAACTAGTCCTTACTTATGTTCTTACGAAAGCTTTAATAAAAGAATATTTCGTCAATTTCTTTTTTAGGGTTCCGTACCCGGAGGGTGCCAAGCGATATCCTATTACTAAGCCTCCGTCCGTCCGTCTGTCTATCAGTGGGCTGAATCTCATTCTATACTATTAAATGAGCAATATTTGTATATATATATATTTGTAATCACGTTTTCGAAAACGGCTCTAACGATTTCGATGAAAGTTGCAATATAGGGGTTTACGGGGGCGAAAAATCGATATAGCTTGGTCTTATATCTGGGAAAATACGTTTTCTCGGTATTTTCACCCGAGCAGAGCTCGGTCGCCCAAAGTTTAGAACAAGATGGGTACCTTGGAATAATGACATGGCCGCATGGAATTAGTAAGTACGTACTATCATGACAGCATGGAATTAGTAGGTACTATACATGGATTTAGTATGACCACTACATGTATTTATGTATCCTTTACTATAAAATGAGCATTCTCTATTTTCACCCGAGCAGAACTCGGACGACCAAGTACTGAACCGTAATAGGTAGACAGTTGAAATTTTCACGAATTGTGTATTTTTATTGCCGCAACAACAAAATAAAACTAAAATAACGTTAAAAATGAAAGTGGGTCCCCATACAAGAACCATGTTTTTTCGGCGTATTTTGCTAAATATTGTGCTGTGGTACGGCACCCTTCGAGTCCGACTCGCACTTGGCCGATTTTTTTTAGGTATTTGTGTCAACTTGAACATTAGCTAAAGTAAAACTTTCATTTCAATTACTGTTATCATTTCAACTGCTACAATTCCTATGATTTTTTCTAACCAAGATATGCTCTGAACCATTTTTTTAAAAGGCTTATTTTTGGCACATACTAAGTAAAAGTAAACCTTGTAAATCAGTTAAAAGTTATTCAAATATGTTGTCCATCCACACATTTAATCTCCATGTAATAATTTTAAACTATACCACACTCACAGGTATTTACACACAACACAATACAGTACAGACCCAGTGTTGAACAGACAGACAGACAAACGAACATGTTGCACAACAGGCTTAAACAGTAGTTCATTAAGCAGCAGTTTAAGATGTTAAGTAAACATACGAAATATTATTGGATAACTGGACGGTGTTATGTGAGAGGCCACCATCTCTCATGCAGTTTAAAGCGGATAGATCTGGTGAGAATATCATTTAATTTCAAAATCGGCATTTTGAAATGCTTAAAGTTGCATGAAGCCAGGGAAGCCGTTCCCTGGCTTCATGCAACTTGAAGCATTTATAGTAATCACATATTTTTCAATGACATCAATCGGTCTAGCCTTTTCCCAACAATGAAGGGGTCGGCTTCCAGTCTAACCGGATTCAGCTGAATACTAGTATTTACATGGGATGACTACCTATCTGACCTCCACAACCCATTTACTGGATAATTCGATACCCCTTGGTGAAACTAGTTTTACTTTCGGGCTTCTGACGACCCGTAATAACTGTCAAAGATCCACGAATGACAGCCGGGACCAACGGCTTAACGTGCTTTCCGAGTCACGGATCAGTCTCGGTATGTAAAGATGGTCACCCATCCACGGATCAACCGCGGCAAGCGTTTTTTTTCAATTTAATTATGTACATAACTACATAGGAAAAGGAAAACTGGCTCTAACTTTGATTAACCAAAAAAACAAATTGTAGAGCTTTGTTAAGACTCACTCCGCTTAGCAGAATTTATTGAAAAGAATATCTGTTTTGTTTTTGAATTGATTGAAGGTCAGAGGCGTGTGGAAAAATCCATTTTCTGGAATTAATTTTTCGTTTTACCTTGTCCTAGCAAACAATTGCAATAGAATATAGACTCCGCAGAATAGATCTCTTCACGATGCTTCACTTTTGAATAACACCATTCAAAAATCCCCCATAGATTAAGGACGCTAATCAACGAGGGTGCAAACTACCCCAAGTTACACCCCACTGCAGCGGGGGCGAAGTGTTAAAAACACAATAAGATATAATACACATCAAACACACAACTTTTACTTGCAATTTTTTTTTATATTATCTAAATTCAACCCTATTTCTGCACAGTAAGAGTACGGGGTGTAATTTGGACGTGAAATTTAAAGTTGTTGAAATAAACTATAATAATTCGCAACGCCTTCAATGTGTCATATCAGTCATAGTGATACAAAATACATATTTTGAATTGCGCCCTAAAGCGCTTTGTGAAGGGGTGTATTTTGCAAATTTTTATTGTGTTTTAATGTGCCATAAATATTAATATGGTGATAAAAAGTTTTGATACAGTATCGTTTACGATTATTAAGTGGCTTTAAAATAATTGTTGTGTTGAAAATCATATATTTTTTTATATATTATACTATCCAATCATAAAAAGATCAATAAAATTTGTAACGACAAATACAGAATTTTATGAAATCAAGTAACGTTTTCTTGTTTTGTCGTCATAAAACAGCTTTCCATCATCAAAACATAGGTACATGTACAACATTGTAATAACTTAGCTCCCAATAGGTATTCTGACAATGTTAAAAGTACCTACTTAATATCAGTTTCGCTGAATTGTTGTCCATCAAACCTATTTAAATAAAATAAAACTTTACCTACAGCTGCTTTTCAGGCTACGTACGAGTATAACAGTAGGTAATATCTTTCTTGACATTCAATTTTACATAAACGAGAAATAGAGGAAAACCCCAAAAATACCTACAATAATACATAATATTCAGTGTGATTATTATTTAAATTTTCCATAGCAAAGTGTCGGGATGTGCGGCCGCATTTAAATGACAATGGACCAGCCTATTCGGAAGTGGGCGAGGGGTCCAAAGTACCCTACTTTGTCGATTTATTTTCAACTTTAAAAATTTTATGCGCCTAACTTTAGGGAAGATGTGTTTTAGAATTTTGTTATAATATACTTTTTGGATTTTTACTTTTGCAAAATGCTGTTCAAATGATAGTAATGACAATATGATTCCTACTATACACTTAAGCGTAATTGAGTAAAAACTTTCTGTGTCCTCATCAAGAACAAACATTGGCCGCAGTGCCCCTATGAACCGATTTATGGCTAATTATAATGTAATCCGCAATGGACTTTTTTACAAAATACACTTTTTATTAATCCCGTAAAAAAATTATGATCCCAAACCATTCATAAACATTTGATCACGTTTATTGCAGTCGTTTTACGTATAATAATTATTATTATATTATTATTAATTAATTATGTATTTAATGTATCCTTTTATATTTTCTTTTATAATGTCTTCCTATGATAAAGTAGCTCTTATTTATCTTTCATTATAACAAAAAATAAGTAACTTCATTTTAAACACTTTAAATTAATTCTCTTAATTGGTATGTATTTTTTATCTATGTCTTAGCTGTGTACTTCTTTAAGTGACAAATTCACCATACTAATAGATACACAAGTTCTTTTATGTAATAAGTTATTCGTGAATAGTATTGGAGTGCCTATACAAAAATAAATAAAAAACAGTACTGAGTCTGACAGTACTACGATGATGTACCTTCCATTGCTGATATTACCTATGTAAAGTAATGACTTCATACTACTTGAAAAAAAAAAAAAATTGGTATCGTTTTATTTTTTTCGGTAACATGGCATTCTTTGAAACACAGTAATTCAAAAAGTTATGTTTTGCTAAGTCCCTTTTTATAAGTTCGAGATTCTAAAAAATAATTCGGCTAATTAAAACTTCACACACGAGCGGAACCGCCACAGTACGGCCAGGCACAGTAACTACAGAATATTTTTTATTGATTAATTTAAAATTTAATAACATGGCTAACAAGCAGTCAAAACAACGTTAAAAATAGACTAAATTTATTGAGGTTCAATGAAAACTAGAGCAATTATTACAAACTCAATAGCGCCTACACACTATGCCGGCGGCATGATTGCCGGTCCTGCCGCCGGGCAAGCCGAGGCGCGCCCGGCCTTGCCGCGTAAAGCCGCACAAAGGATCGCAAAGGAAATGAAGGCGCAAAAGCCGGAGGTATGTGCCGCGTGGCAAAAGCCGGCGGCCATGCCGCCGGCATAGTGTATAGGAGGTATTCGATGTGCTCCGCGGATGTCAAATATGACAACCGTGGTGTATGCGTATTCAGTAGACTGATGCGTTTTTCGTCCCGGACAACAAAATGTTGAGCAAAAATTTTGTTCACGGTGTCTGCTCTAGTTTACATTAAACGTCAATTACTAAATTATTATTACTTTAAGTTCCTACACTACAACCCAAACTAACATCATCATTACATCCCCTCTAACTTTAGATGATAAACCCGATACGCGCGTGTAATAGATGACGTCCGTCCGTCCTTCTGTTAGTCCGGGCCGTTTCCGACACGACACGTGGCCGGTTTAAAATATTTTACATGCAACTTTTGCATAATGACGTCCTAAGGCCGATTGAAATTCTATTGCCAATTAATTTAAAAATAATGGTAAAAGTCCTGCCTGAGTTTTAAACCGTTATTTTGCGATAGTTTAATAATAATACCTTAAAACACACATAGGTACCCACTACGATAAATAATTGATAAGGACCATCGTAGGTTGGAAAGAAGGACCATCACATCCCCAAAGAACTAAATCCTAATGTCTCAGCGACCATTATAATTTAAAACTTACTGGTAAAACACTGATTCCTTTGGAATGGTCAAAATGTAGTTTCCGTAGCTTAGCATAGTAGTAGCCTTTTAATCTTGAGAAATTTTCAACAAGCAACACATTTTTTATAAACGAAACATCCCGGTAAACATCAATAAATCCTCATTAACCTAATAGCTCCATCATGAATAAAAATGGAAATGTAAAACCTTATCGGAAGCGCAGATACACTTACCTGTACAGCATGAATTGAGATTTGAAAGCTCCACTCACTAATGAGAAAAAGATCCTCCAACTATTAAAAGCACTCAAGTCCGACCTAGATTAACCTACATTCCCAGACTGGCACAAAACAAGAAAAAAGTATTTAATAAGCAAAAACGAAAAAGTATCCGGCTCGAAGGACCACGGAACTAATCTTACTCGAGAAGAAAAAAAAGAAATCTTTTCATTTCCTAGATTACGTCGGGTGGAAACTGAATAGAATGGGGGTAAAAACGTGCTGTACGGGATTGAAACTCATCGGAGCGGACGAACCCGGGCGGCGAGCATTATGCTATAGATCAGTATTGTTATTAAAATTGTGGTATTATACGACATATGCGGTTTGATTCGTCTGATTAGGCTTGTTATAATTTTATTCTTTGTTGGTTTTTTGTAAAAAATTTGATTATTTCAGCTGTTTATAATCCTGTGCGACTAAAAATATGAACATGCGATTACTAAATATTATAGTTTCTATAGAAAAACAAACATGTTACATTGCGATTTTACACGAGTGACTGACCATTGTTCGCAAGCCAATTATCGATGAGTTGCGATATCCTGAGATTAGAATAGAAGCCTTAGGTGTCTGATGACGGGCGCCGTCACTGGGGCTGACGTAAAAAACGCTGTCGTGACGATTTAGACTCGTTTCTGACCGATTGTCCGGAGAAGGCACAACATAAGGAAAACTGGAAAAGTATGGGGGAGACCTTTGCCTAGACATGTAAAAAAGAAGAAGATTATTTCATCAGTGTTGACAGGCTTCTTTACGAGTATCACATAAAATAAAGCGAATTCTAGCTATCTATCTATCCAGTACAGTTAATTGTCTGATAATTAGGACCGACGGTATAATGTGTTAGTTAACGCTTGGAGAGTTTTCTGAAGGTCTCACTCGAGCTTCACCGATAAATCGACCGATGCAGTCATGTAAAATCATTACTCTGAAACACAAACTAGGAACGTTTTATTAATATAATAGATACAGAGAGTACATATAAACATATATGTAATCCTAAGTAAGTAACAGTAAAACCCCATATAAAAATATTTTAGGCACTGGAGTATTAGATGACTTATTTTTTAGGCAAAGTGTTATTGAGTTTTTCTGGAAGGAATTTCTCCGTAGCAGCCCGGAGACTGGATTTATGCCCGGTTAATGGCAATAGACTTGCCCCTATTACATGGGACTTTAACAAAACTGGCGAAATGTGGGTGTACTATAGGTACACCTCTGCCTAACCCTTCGGGGAAGATATTTCAGATTCAAAAAACGAAGACTTCAACCAGAACCAAATTCCAACTACTACCTCTATCTCTCTGCTGAAAACTCTTTAACTGCAATTAACATTACAGCAATACCTTCGTACATACAACTACAGTGGGCAGTGAAGTCATAAGCTGGTGAACACATGTGCAGCCACAGTACGCTACCCTGATGCGATTTGTGTGAACACTTCGTTACACCCGCCAGTAAGCCCCTTATTGATATAGCGTTATGTTACATACGAATACATTGTTTTGCTTATTAATTTTGAAGTGGTGATGAAGCTGTTGTTCATTTTGCAGCGGGTGAAATTTTGGTCCTTCGGTATGCATCTCTAAAAGATATCGCAAAATACGTGAGTCACAAAAAATACATATGTGACTGACATACAAGACTTACCTGTTTTTGCATATTTTATCAGTAATTAGATGATGATGATGTGATTACCATTTTTGGATATACATTATAGGTAGGTAAGTGCTAAGATCGACAGCGACTTAGAACAAAAGAAATTCTAACTTTGATGGAAATTATTATGCACCTTTTTCTTTTTGTGTTGTAATGGTAAATCCTTGATATGGCCTAAAACATAAAAAGCATTCCTTTATACCTAAGCATTATTAAATAACTCAGACTTGTCTAATATGACCTTAGTGCAAATGTGCATTAGACATTGAAAAGACTTAACATCTTTCAAACACATCCTCGAAAATTGATTGAAAATCCGGAACTAAAACCACATTTTAACATGCTTTGTCTTTAATCTAATTGTCTCAACTAAAAAATTGTCGGATCTGTCAGTTTCTCGGTCAAGATGGGGTCCGTAAAACGGGAACGGTCAAGGTTAGGAGGCTTTTTGGGAAGTTGCTCATGCGTCTCATTAGATGACGGTGACGTACCCCGACAGGTCTGATTCTGAAGCCGTAGTGTAAGTTTTGTTAGTACTTAACGTTACTTCTGCATTTACGTAAGTAGAGTAGATTGATTACACAAGAGAGAACTTCACATTCATATTTTTAATGATATCTAGTAACCATTTACGAATAAAAAGGAAGACCTTTGTACAAGTCGTTTTAAAACCCACACATTTTAAATTACACTTTGGTTTACTTATTAAATGTTTTGCAGTATTAAACACTGCTTATATAGTTATTGCTCGAGTTACACGTGCAGAATTTCGGCCAGTATTCGAGTTATTCCGGTATCCCAAAAAAAAGAAAATGTACCTTTGCTTTTTTGACAAATGTGTAGGATTTCCAACGCATCTAGAAAGCAAAAAACATGACCGTTTTTGCAAGCCTACTAACAGACCGGCCATCCATAGGCAAAGCCATACCATTAGCCTAAAAACTACCGCGTTCAAATTCCAAATCTGAACACGAAACTTCTCGCATCCGCCATTCTTACAAAATACCATCTGCATAGCAATCTTGAAAATGCATTTTCCATGTAGGCGTGGTCTGAATCAGCCAATGTGCAGTCAGGCGATATATAGTACATCCAGTTTGGAAAGACCCGCCTCACCTCCCGCCGTCCACGGAATACTGAAGCCGGAGGAGCAACATTGTATATTTTCAAAGCTCCTTTTGTAATGGTTGCGTTTGAAGCTCCGCCCATCGGCGCGCTCCGCTGATTTTCCCTATATGTTAGAACAGTCTGGCTGTATAAATTAGACAAGGACAGCGGCGACTTTTCTTAAAGATAGTTGGCTTATATAAGACGACATTGTTGTACATAGAGTCAGGTCTAACAAAGTGTTCTTATGTAAATGAGAACGTTATTTATGATTGGATGTAGACTCACAAATTGATGTCACCCTGTGAATATATGTGGAAACTTAATATGGTTTCCATTCTGTATTGAAAATAACTTTCGGGTTATACTTACCTTGATTTTACGCGCGTGCAGGTTATTGATTTACATACTGTTTTGCTAGTAATATGTAACGTAGATACGATTTTCCTTCATCACAAGATATATGAGAATTGTGTTTCACAACACACGCACTTTCGACAGGCTCTCTTATATATAATTTTCCACTTTAAGCGATAGGTGCCTAAATTAATACGTGTCTTACATTTCTTTACGGTTACGAAAAGCTATCAAAAGATTACAACAACATGAAGAATGTGACAACAATGCGACAAAACATAACGGATCCTAAGTTATTATGGTCTTCGTAGCAACGTAAACACTGCGTAGGCTGCTACGCACGTAGTCTACGTGCGTAGCAGGGCCTACGTCTTTCACTAGATTTCAAGTTCTAGTATTTTTAAAGCAATGTGTGAGGGTGGGGAGTTTTGACCATAACTAAACCATTTATTTTTTTATATTGAGAATCCTAATCCTAACTATAATAATTAATATAAATGCGAAAGCGTATTTCTGTGTTTGTTTGTTACGCTTTCACGCTAAAACGGCTGAACGGATTTCAATGAAACTTGGCACACAGGTAGACCATGACCTGGAATAGGCCATAGGATACCTATTATTCCGGTAGTACGTTCCCGTGGAATAATTTCCGACATGCTGGCAAAACCTAATAGCAAATAAATACTTGTATTTTTTTATATAATAAATCATCTCCTACTAAGAAAAGTCTTAGAGCCAGAGAACGGAAGCTTACGTCAATTTCTATTGTCGTAGTAGTTTACCAATATACTATAGGTACTTCAGTTAAACGTCTCTTATATATACCAGTCATATACAAGTTTTTTCAATATTAGTTAGTTAGTTTCTGCTCGGCTGAAAATAGAGAAAACGAATTTTCCTAGATATGAGACCTACCTAGATCAATTTTTCGCCCCAGTAATCCCCTATATTGTAACTTTCATCGAAACTGTTAGAGCCGTTTTCGAGAACGTGATTACAAATATACACCGTGACCTTTTAGTCGTCTTACAAAGGGCCACTCAATGTACCCGACATAAAATACCCCTAGGACCAATTAAAAAACATAAAATAAAAAAATAAAATTTTACTGAATGTTTAGTACTCATTGGATACACGAAGTGGGCTGCTTTTGTAAGACGACTAAAATGTCACGGTGTATTTATTTAAGCCAATATTGCTAATTTATTATTAGGATAAGCTGTTTAATCGCGAACGTCGTCAATCTGTTAATCGATTCCGTTAGCGTGTCAATGGCAATCTAAATGAAATCGGCCTGTTATCGTCGTTTACGCTCAGGTATAGAAAATATGATTTCCAACCTCAAATTCTTCTTAAAGATGTATGCCTAAACTTTACAAAACATATAAGTACCTAAGGACCAAAATAACTCCCCTTCACATTACATTTTAAAACCAAAATTCTGTGGAGAATAAAAAGGACATAATTCATGAACTATACTCTGAAGGAATCCGTCTTACATTCTTTATAACGATCGTAAAAGGGGGAGAATGGGGAGATTTGCATGTATGGGGGTGAAGGGGTGGGGGGTGGATTAAGTGAAAATTCTCAACTATTTGGCCAAGGTGGCTTTGATGCGACGGAACATCGATACAAATTGAATTTCGCTCTTAGTCGAGTTTAGTCGGGTTTTTATTATGTTGTGTCATGGCTTGAGATTTATTTCTTTAGTAAAGGTTTTGTTTGGGTATTGTTTTGGTGTGGTTTGATTAATGATAGATAATGTTTTTAGGTAGGATAGATATCGATAAGTTTTTTCAAAACCAATCTCAGCTCTGCTCTAAAGTTCGTTTTGATAAAATTAAATTGAAATAACATGCAAAGTGCTAATCTGATATTTTACGAGAATTGCACTTTACTAAGGATTTGAATTTAATAGTCGAATTCGCATGTTCTAGTTATATAAAACCTGTTAACTATATTTTTTATTCCAAGTATTGCAGCAGCATAAATCAAAATGTAGAAATACCTTCTAATTATAGGTGCCAGCGTGTCGATAGCATTACCTCTTAACTTGATACGTGTTGACTTCAACAGTTAGAAGTTATTGTCAGTTCGCCGTCAAAATTACGATTAAATTACTTTTAAAATGAGTAGATCAAACTCATAGTAACTAGCTAAATCACTTAGAACTCCTTGTATCATTACTGTTAACTATACTTTCCTATTACATATCTTTGCAATGGTGTACCTTCTAGAGCACTTTAAAATAAATGCAATGCCATCTGATATCATACACAACTTAGTATAAATAAATAAAAAACATCCTAAACCGCTTTCAACCGAAGGTAGTACCTATAACGGAGAATCTTATTATAATACTTTTGCGGCAAAATGTTTCTTAGTTTTTATGACACGAGTGAAATACGGTTATGGGCCGAGTTGCCCAACTCTCCCCCACTGAGTTTAAGGAGGGTTCAACCCGTATGGAGATTTGGACCCTCTTAAATCCTATTGTTTTGCAAGTACAAAGTCGGTATTTTTATACTGTAGTTAAGTTTTTAAGCGTATATTTGTTGGATGATTTGGACGTTAAAGAGGAATGTTAAAGCAGGAAAATTGGTTAAAATAAAATAAAAGCTTGACTTCATTTGTTCAAAATAGATTGTGCAGGAAACTAGACTCCTTCAGGGATTCAATTTTTTTCGGAAAATAGCTCCAGGAGTCTGCACTCGTAGGAACAAAATCACACTAATAACAAGTAAATCTTCAGTGGTGTCGAAGCTTTTGCATTCAATCAATTTATTACTCAAGTTTTTTTTTCATATCTGTGTTGTAAATGCTGAAATATTCAAAATATCAAGTATATTTTACAGGAAAATTTAAAAATACCAACCTGTTATTGTCCCACTGCAGGGCAAAAGCCTCTTCTCATACAGAGAAGGCACGAGCATTGATCACCACACTTGTTCAAGACGGGTTGGTGATTTCAGACTTATATTAACTATAAGTCCAGGTTTTCTCACGATGTTTTCCTTCACCGATGTCAGTAATGTCCAAGATAAACTCAGAAAGTACATATGAATTGAATAAGTCACATTGGTACTTGTCCGGATTTGAACCCACAACCTCGTGCATGAGAGGCGAGGCCTTAACCACTGATAAGTAATAATTGTTAAATTCCTAAAACAACGCAACGAATTTCAACTAACCTTAGAAATACAACGTAACAAAGCATTTATTTCTGATCACTCGTCTCTCGAAATTCAAAGTTCTGAAATCATTTATAAAATCATCAAAACCCTTTCCTATAATACGAATCTACGTTTACACACAAGAAAATCATTACAACATACCTGTTTGCGAACACAGGTTTGCATATACGAAACCAATTTCAGTAATGTCCGCATTGCCACCACATTGTACCGGGTTCAATACGGCCTCATTACGGGTAATGGCCACTATAACCGGCTGCTATTTTCGGTTTATATATCTATAGGTATGTAGGTATATTGTGGAATCTATTTATTATAAATTAAAGTCACTTTTCGTGTCTGTCTGTGTGACCGCGTTGTCCTTCTACTCCGCAACGGATAAGGAAAATTAAAGCGCTCTTGCTCTCTCTACCTATTTAAAAATTTGCTGTGCCCGACAGGGTCCATAATTGTTTCTATTATATTTTTATTTACCACCTGTAATTGTACATTATGGTTTGCAATAAACGATTTGATTTGATTTTGATGCGATTTTCAACAACATTTAGGGAATTTATTACGTAAGGTTTATGTGTATAAAACATTAATATTAAAGCAGTGACAGCCTAGTGGTGTGACCGTCGGACTACCAAGTCATAGGTCTCCAGTTCGAACCCAAGTCACAACCTGACTTTTCGGATTCATGTGCGTATTGAATAATTATCACTTCCTTCAAAAACGGTTAAGGAAAACATCGTGAGGAAATGCCTGAGAGATATTTCTCGACGGTATGTGAAGCCAAGTCAGAGGCCCACGGGCGGCTTTAAAACTCTGACACCAGGTTACTCACTAACCACACGAAAAGAAGAAGAATAATATTTAAATTAGATATAATAAAGAAATCTCGATGTTTTGCCAAATCGTAAAAACTGTGAAAAGTCGAGTCGCTAGTGTTAATACATACCTCCATAAACATTATGTGGGTAGTGTTTGTTGATTGTTTTAAGTGATTGGGGCATGATTCGATTGAGATTGGTCGAGATAAGATTACCTCACACAAACACAAACAGAGACACACAAACGCAGTCACACAAACACAGACACACAAACTAACAGTCACACACACACTGCCTAGTAGGAAAACGCTAGTTTATATTTTTTAACTATATTTTATCCTTTCGTACTTACTTATTATGTACTAGTTGCGCTCCGCGGTTTCACCCGCATAAGTCTCGATCCCGTAGGAATATCGGGATAAAAAGTATCATATGTCCTTCTCTAGGTCATGGTCTACCCATGTGCCAAATTAAATTTAAATCTATTAACCCGTTTTAGCGTGAAAGCGTAACAAACAAACAAAATGAAAAAAAAACAAAATTCAGAAGTAATTTATTCAAACTAGGCTGAGAATCTGCAGCACTCTCTTATGTAATTTTGACGTTCGAAAACGTCAAAATTACATAAGACAGTCCCCCAACGCCCACCCTTCACCACTTCCTAGTTCTTTAGCTGGGAAGAAGCAGTGGCGCAACAAACTCCCCAGCAGCACTGCTGTCTGTTCAGTTGAACTTGATTCTATACAATAGTATGCAAAATAATTTACATTACTCAACACAAAACAATAAATAAATTTATTTGCCATAATGACAGCTGGCACACGCCAATCAAACGTCTCATCATCTTTTTCGCCGAACAAACTCATTATCGCATTTATAAAATTAGTTAGGTTAGGTTAGGATAGTTAAGAAGTTCGGATTAAAAAATGAAGAGATTACAAAGTTATTTACGAGTGACAACTCCAAATCATCATTCTCCTGCCATCATCCCAATTTATTTCCCAATTTTTGTCACCCCCCTTTCTACCCATATAATCTTTCGCACAGTCCATCCAAAATACCTCAAGAAAATGCCATCTTTACCTAACTTCCATGCCACCACTCTCACAGATCTCAATCACTCCGCTGCACCTCTTACAATGGCTATGTACCCGGGTATGTAAAGCGCAGTACATACGGATAACCGCACTAAACCTGACGGGAGTGGATCAGCCATTACTGCTAATGACTTCGCCACGCTGCATGCCTCGCGTTTTAGGGTTGGCAGGACTCTCAGTGAATTTTACGTGACGTTTTGACTTAGACCGTCAGTTAGACCTTTTTCTGAGAATCAGGAAATATGTATTATATGACTGTTACTTGTTTGTAAACGATATCACGCGATGGTTTTGAAATAGAAATGAAAAAAAAAAAAACCTTTTTTCGCTTTTTGCATGTTAACTTGCAACATACGAGACTCGTAATTCCACTGCAACCATGTTGTAAGCTAACATGCAAAAAGCGGATTACGGAATTTCTTTCTACCAATCATTATGATGATACCGAATCCCTTCTTACAAAAATGAAGTAACTCATAATACATACACACACTCACATTCTCACTCTCACACGCACACGCACGTGCACCCACACAGTTCTTTTATTGGACTTTTATAAATTTGTTCAAAATTTTGATAATAATTATGTAACAGTCTAAGCAGTATTTTTGACCTATTTTCGAGAAATGAGGGCTGATTGTCCATATTACAGTCTACTAAGTAACCTAGCTAGGACATCAGATCGTAACATTGTATTGTTACTTACTCATCTCAGATGTAAGCTAGTCCTAAGTTGTCATCCTACTTTGTAACAGATTACCTCTTTTTTTTTCTATTTTTATGAAATAAATTGAATTGATATTTTCATCAAATGTACATTTATGCATTTTTCTTAAAAATGTATTTACACAGAAAAACAGAAGTCATCATTATTTAAATTAGTGTAAACGAATGTTAGGTTAGGTCAGCCTTTTTGGCCTACTTTCGCTCCATAACGAACACCATAGCTTGTATTTGTTTATTAAGCCGAAATACACATAAAATCTGACATGAAAATCCGCTCCCAAATATTTCGCCCATGAAGTTTCAACCCTGCAAACGCCACCCATTGCACCGCTGCACCCGGCACGCTACAAACACACGGCACGGCATAAACATCGCCTCCGGTCTCTTCGACCCGCTGATTGGATTTATGTATGCGCGCTGACGGGTTGATACTGCCTGTTAGTACATGTTGAATATTCAGTATTGAAAACGCGAATATCTCCGTGTTAATTCTGTTATGGTAAAGATTTTGTTGTGCTCTAGTTAACGGGCGTGGAATCAAGCTGATATTTTATCGAAACGTTGTAGTTGACGTAGTTAACGATAGTATAATTCACGGGAAATAAACTAACTGGTTACAAACAAGGATCTACTCACGTGATTTGAAATTGACTAAGTAAATTGAACTGCGGGCGAGTACTTCGACGCCAAAGTGTCCTTTTGTCTTTATTTGTACAGTTAGACTCACTTGCGCGTTCATGGGTTAGCTAAATAACTCGGATTTAACAGCTAACTCAGGGTTAATCCAATAACTCTTTTAGCTGTTAACGCGCAAGTGGGCCTTAGTTAGTAAGTCATTTAACTTGGTGTTAGATTATATATTGTATATAAAATCAATAAAAAAAGCATAAAAATAAAACCTAATAAAAAGTCAATTCAATAATACAAAGTTATGATTGTCCCAAATGAACAATTGTTTTGTTATTTTTCCTTGAAAAGCGAGGAATCTTCTTCTAGGAAACGCCGTTTTTTAACCAAGATTTTACGAATATACTCGTATTTATTGAACCACGCCAACGAACCATCAAAATTCTCTACATCCCATCTACTCTTTTACAGCAGCCGTATCTAAAAAAAGCCTCCACAAAGTCAACGGCCGTACGAAGGCTATGTAATAGGCCTAATAGGCGTATACACAAATCGTCTAGCTCACTGATTACGCCTTATCGCCTGCAGGGTAGGCAGGTGTGATGGTCAGCCGATGGGAAAGTAATCACCAGGAAACTGGCTGTTTGGCTTTAAAATTAGACTCGATTAAAGGAGGGGAGACTGGTCGAACAATTGGGTTTTTTTTTTTTTTGTGGTTTTTGAAAGTACAGTTTTACTTAAAACATTCCATTAATTGAAGCTTGCAATACGGATGATGACTAAAAAAATTTTTTTAGTCCGTCTTTGAGATTATAAAAATTATTGGACACGCATTTTTTCTTTTTTTACGTAATCTAAAGATTACGGCGATACATTGAGGTAAAATGTGGCATGACGTCACGAGTATGTAGATTTTATACATACTAGTGACGTAGCGACCCCCACTCCCTAACTTAAAATGCGTTTTATCTAAGTAATTTTTTATTAATAATAAAGCAAAAAATACGTGTCTAATCTTTTTTTATTATCTGACTGCCGGACTAATTAGAATTTGTTTTCTTTTACCCAGGCATCATCCCTATTACTTATACAAGGTTTTCGCTTTTGAGACAACATTAAAATAAGCACAATTTTTAGTAAGAGCTTGCAGACTCGGCATTTCATGTTTTTTGATAAAAACTTGTTCATCGAATTACGTAAACTAAACTAGAAACGGGAGTTGTCGGCAGTAGTCTTTTAGGCAAAGATTTCAATCGTAGATTCGCCTGCCGCGTTAAAAGATGGTCGCGTTTCTGTTTCGTTTTGACACCTCTGACACACAATATCGCAGACACATGACTTGATTGTCATGGAAACGCCATTATTATTGTGTGAGGTCACTTTTCTCAGTGTGGACACTTTTTCGCGCGACGTAGTACGGTGAGGGCACATTTGCGATTTAAATCTTTGCTTTAGGTATAGGTAAAATTTGTATGGTCAAATGACCGGAAAAGGACCCTACCTTTTCCGGTCATTTGACCATACAAATTTTACCTATTGTAAATGTATGGCCAATCAAACTCATTTCCTACTTCCCACAGACGATAAGACCCAATCAATCTGAAACCTCCTCAATATTGACTTCACACGTCATCCATTTTCCCACTACATCACAGGGCGTGAACGATCCACACAACCGGAAAACGTGCTGTTATTAATAAAGCCAACTACGGTAGCTTCCAATCTTTGTCATAGCTGCCTCTAACCATCGGCGCGTGTACAACTTGCCAGCTCGATGCATGTGCAAAAGCGACTAGTGTGAAAACACTATAAATGTCAAAGTGCACACAACCAAATTTGAACTTTACTATTTAGTATTTAAAGTGGAATTTTTAGTGGGTTGTGTTTTAGATATAAGGTGCGGTCTGCATAGTACGGTTTGCTCCTGTGCTTGACAATAATGCATGGTTGGACTAATGTTTGCTTTGTATCAAGCTACACTAGTTATGTCCACCGCGGTCCGCTTGGGGCGTGAATGTATAATTTGACTCGTGCCGGCCGGAGAATAGGTAATTAAAGAGGTTCATGCATTTTGTATGTGTCATCATTTGATAATTTTGAGGTTATGATGTTGCTGGTAATAACGTTATGGTCAGTGATTAAGTAAGTTTATTTTTATGATTAGGTTTTAGGTCCAATCTATGTAGAAACTGAAATACCGGTAGTGGTGGTTTTCAGTAGATAGTATACTCTTTACGTTAAATTCTGAATAAGTTTGGAGAAACTGGCATCGTGATTTGTACAGGGTAAAGTAACTAAGGTTAAAACTTAAATTCAAATTCGAAGTCCGATTCGCGGAGTTGTCTTTCCAAAATATTTTTTAACCAACTTTTGTTTTGATAATTTTATATAAACGTACAAGTGGTTACAAAAAAGATACTCAATATAACTTAACTATTAAAGATCAATTTGGTGAATAAGCTCCAACCATTACAAAACAAAATGGCTGACAAATAATGAACTCTCTATTCAAATATGTAGTTTCCTACCTATACAGCTAGTAGGCATGTTATGTCTGCTCCGAGGCCTACACAAAAGCCTGCCGTACAATGGAGGCCTCTTGTGAACGCAGGCCTCCACAAAACACATGTCCTGTGGTCAAACGATTGCTTTTACGATGTGGCATGGCGCGGAATTGAGGTGAATGGTCGGTCGGTAGTGATGGTTTTACAGAAAAGGTTTTGACTGAAAAATTGGTTTCAAATTGTCACTAGATTGTTCAATAATAATTCAGTTGTTAGATGATTGCGTAAATTATTATAGATAGCCAAAGAAACGTGGTTTATGATAATTATTTTCAAAGTCATTCATTCCTTAAAAATTAAAGATTTTCTAGCAAATACATTGATAGGAAATACTGCAGAATTAATTTGAATACTGCACAACTTGACTTTACATAAGTAATTATTACAAGTCCTGAATATTTTGTACAAAACTTGCTCTATTTAGCGTGCAGGTTAAAAAACGGTTAAGCTTTTAATATTCTATGTAGGTAGGTACCTAAAAGTTGAAAAAAGACTTCTTAAGATTGACACATTAGTTACATCGGCAGGTCGATATCCTATCTAGAACATAGTCATAATTATAATAAACTTCTCATTTACTTTTACAGTAATGATAAGCTCTCCTAGTAAACATAATCAGCTGCCTAAAGTCTAATCTCCGCCTACCCCCGTCTATAAAAGCCAGGCAGCTATCACACAAAGGGGAGCTCTTGTGAACGCAGGACACCACGAAACACGTGTCGTGGTCAACGGATTGACTTCAGACTCATGAGAGACGTAGATACGGCAAATAATGTTTATTTTTATTTTTTATTCAAATTAATACCTACTCTATGTATTGAATTTTCATGGAAAGTTATATGGTACCTTTGATTTCCCTAATATTATAATTTTATTAATGAGAATGTTTATATAAGCAACTGAGTCAATCAATCTAAATAGCCTTTTCCCGTTGGGGTCGGCTTCCAGTCTAACCGGATGCAGCTTTCACATGGAGCGACTGCCTATCTAACCTCCACAACCCAATAACTGGGCAATACGATACCCCTTGGTAAGACTGGTTGTCAGAATTTCGGGTGTCTGACGACCCGTAACGATTGTCAAAGATCTACGAATGACAGCCGGGACCAACGGCTTAACGTGCTTTCCGAGGCACGGAGGAGTCTCGGTATGTAAAGATAGTCACCCATCCACGGACCAACCCCGGCAAGCGTAGCTTAGCCTGCTAATTAAACTAAGAAAATTCTTCCACATCGCAGTCGACTCCTCCTTCTTCTTCTTCTCCATTAATCCCAGTTCTTTCCGGGGTCAGGACTTCTTGGCTCTGTCCTGGGTTGTCATTAGAGTTAGGACAGTCGACAGACAGCCGCAGTCGATTGATAAATAATAAAAGACGTGCGACATTGCCTCGTTGTATAGCAATGCTTGGCTTGCTTAGGTACTTACCTATGGTTGGTTTTCGTTTCCTACAGTTTTTTATGTCGTTGACGTTTTCATGAATGTCATATTTCATTTAAGTATGATCGGAGTTATTTCGAGTCGTACAATGTTTTTTGGCGTGATTTTGAATCAATTGGGTGATCTCGACATCATGTAAACTGAAATCCTAACTAGTAACTAATATTTTATATGCGAAAGTGAGTTTGTTTGTTGCGCTTTCATGCTAAAACGACTGAACGAACGGATTTGGATGAAATTTGGCATATGACCTGGAGAAGAACCATTCCAGAAGAATTTGGTATCTTTTATCGATTGAGACTTGCGCAAGTGAAATCGCGGGGCGCAGCTAGTACATTAATATTCATAGTTTCTTTATCATAAAGTTATTTTTCTTGTATCTTTGAAAATTATCTGAAAAAAAAACACCCATTTTCGTTGCTTTTTGGAAATCATAACTTATGATATGTCTCCCTATAATTATGTCCTTTATGGAGACCGTAAAATTTACAACGATATATTATCGGTCAACCATAAACACACAACTACTTATCACAATCGTCTCTCTCAACAAAACCAAGAAAACTCTCCAACAAACTTCTCCATATTTTCACCATCAAAATAACACAGTTAACCCTTATCTTGCCGTTCCCTCGTCTACGTCACAGATGCAGGCAGCGATTCATTCGGCAGGCGATGCACGTACGTTGGCTACACAATGCCACGCCGCCGACGCCGCTCTGTATGGAAATGCTGAGAAATACCTATTTATACCGGAATTGCTTGGAATGGATTTTGCCAAGTGGTGCAGGGTTATTGGTATTATTGAAGTACTTAATTGGGGATTGATTTTCATTTGTTTAGCAACGGATAACTAGTAATGAAATGAGGTTTCGCAAACGTTAACGAATTATTAGTGAGGTCTTTTTTTTCCATGTCTGTTATATATTAGTTTTTTTACTTAGTCGGTATTCGAGCTAACTTGTATTTTTTATATGCACGTGTTTCTGTGACAGTAAAACAATTCTTCTTTCTTTCTTTTCTATAACAGAAAATTAATTCCTAACTAATATTATAAATGTGAAAGTGAGTTTGTTTGTTACGCTTTCACTTTAAAACGGCTGACCGGATTTGGATGAAATTTGGCACATAGGTAGACCATGGCCTGGGTTATGACATAGGATACTTTTTATCCGGATATTCCCACGGCATCGAGACTTATGCGGGTGAAACCGCGAGGCCCAGCTAGTCTAGCAGCTAGTTTATAAAAAAGAAATTACAAGTTTAGGCAAAAATTTCGTTCGTCAGTTGCGAAAGTCTACCCGACTCTTTCAATATGACAGAATCAGGAACCAGACTTTTTGTCCGCTAAATCAATTTAAACTTCCATCCTTTTCCTCAACAAAACGGATACACAAAATACCTCAAATACACCTCACACATTGCCCTCTGGAAACCTTTTAAAAATAACCCCGTATTACCTACACTAACAGGGTAGATACGTAGGTAGTAGGTACAACATACCCGGCCGCGCATGATTTTTCCGCCCATGTGATTTCACCGGTTCTCCGAATTTATACCCAGTTTTTATTTGAAAAATATTTTTTTTCTAACATGGAAAATATTTTTAAAACAGTTTGGCTTATTGCAGTGTTGTCCGTCGCTTTTTAGTTGATTTGAATTTTGATTTTTTTGTGCGAAGTTGGATTGGTGTAGCCTCAGAGTAATAATGATTACTCTGAGGGTGTAGCGAATGGACGTACAAATATAGTAGTAGGCAAATAGAGTCAATTAGAATAAGGTTGTATGTCTTTGGTTACAAATTGTATTCGTTATCTTTTATGTTTTTGCTTGTAAATAATTTTTACTTGTGTAGTGACATTGGGTTACATAATGGATGAACGCAGGCCTCCACAAAACACATACCTACATTTGAGTTCCCTAATATTATAATTTTATTCATGAGAATGTATAATATGCAACTAAGTCAATCAATCTGCCTAGACTTTTCCCAACTATTTTGGGTTCGGCTTCTAGTCTTACCAGCATGATGCAGCGGATGCAGCTTCCTACAGTATTTTACATGGAGCGACTGCCTATCTGACCTCCACAACCAAGTAACTGGGTAATACAATACCCCTGGGTAAGACTGGTTGTCAGACTTTCGGGTGTAACGTGCTGCCCAAGGCACGGAGGAGTATCGGTATATAAAGATGGTCATCCACGGCTAAAATCAATCAATCGGCGGGTCAATATGTAATGGTTATGTTTCGGAAAAAAGACTCGATACCGCCAAATAAGTAAGGAGAGACCTAGGCCCTAAACTCTGCCGGCCAGCTGTATTGTAGTTGTGATCAGGTATTTAAAACTAAATTGGGTCTGACAAGTAATACACGCTAGTAAAAAAATATTTCAAAGGGTCGCCTTTATCGATAAGGACGACTATAGACCTAATAAGTAATGGTTATCATATTTCAGTATATATACCTATATTATAGCCCATCTATAATATATTTTAGAGGTATGAGGAACAGGGTGTAAAGTTCACTCATCCCCCATAGAAAAGGGAGGATCCTCCGACCAGACGGGTGTGATGTCTGGCGGGCAACTGCCCAGAGGTTTGAAGTTGGAAGATTCTATATATGTTTATCGCGCGGTAAACTCTAATTGCGCGATGCAGGATTTGTGTGACGTCAGGATGTTATGTGACGTCAGGTCTTTGATGCGTAGTTCGCATGTAGCGATGTAGATGCCGCTACAATATAATAGCTATAACGGTGCGGGTGCACAGCCGGGCGTGGAGGCCGTGATTGCAAACGTTTGGGATCGCGCCAACTAGTCGACGTGAGCCCCGCTCGTGAGTAATGCGCTCAAATCATACGTGTAGGTGCTGTTGTATGGAATATTGAGCTTATAGGATACTAGCTCTTACCCGCGGCTTCACCCTCGCGGGGGTCAGAAATTGTCCCACAAGAACGTATTACCGTACAACCAAGGTTATGGTATATTTTGGCGTCAAATTTTATCCAAACCCGTTCTGCCGTTAAGAGGCTGACAACAGCTAAAGCGCGGTCTCTGTCGAACTGCATAAAAAAGAAAGAGAAACGCGATGACTCAACGCTGATAAATTTATTGCAAAATATAAAGCAATTATCTATTTACAAAAAAACTATTGATTGCACAAAAAATTTTTGGTTTTAGAATATAAATAATCTGACAAAAAATCACAATGATTGCATGGACATTAATTTGGTTTTTAATCGTAAAAATAAATTTTTCGAGGTGTCTTCGTGATTTTTTTCTATTGTATCAAACTAATTGTATTATGTTTTTAACACACTATCTCACACTATCTAACTAGCATATATCCTGAAGAGTATCACATATTTTTCTGATTTGGTTTACAGCAGTGGATCATATACTTTTAGGCATTGTAAAACTTGCGCTTAGCTCAGGACTTCCGGCCACCGTAGGCGCGGGCCTGCGGACGGTGAGCGATGGGCAGCTCGCTGTCCGATAGGGACCAGGGGTCGACGGCGCGTTGTGTTCCACGCGCGCCTCAAAGAGATGTCAGCACCAACTGACGGGGTCCGCAAGGACCAATGCCTGCTGGGGTTGCGGGTTTGTCCGAAAGGGATATCGCGGCCCCGGCACACAGGCAACGGAAGGAACACGGGTGGGTTTTTGATGATTTCCCAAACAAAAAAAAGTAATAAATAAATTAAATTAAATTAAAACAAAGAAAGAAAGAAACAGTATTTATTGAGACTCGCACAGGAAATCACACATACTAAAAACACACTTAACATAAATAAAAAACCAAGTAACATTAAAAAATTAAGAAGAATAAAATGAATGAAATTTATTTAAATTAGTTTATTTCAAGTAACTAAACTCATACAAACAGATTCATAAAAGAATACAGGCATGATAACAAGCACAGACAAAAACGAACACTCACGAGGTTCACAGTACGACACAACTTAAATGTAGCATCGGCAAAATTCGGAAAACCGATCACCATCCGAACTGAGTGCGTCTTCAAAATCACCAATATTTATTACTACTTTAGGTGAAAATGATCTTTACGAAAACGCAATAACTTGTAAAGTCATTTATCCAAATACATTCGTAAAATTGAAATGAATGAATAAAAAATTTCAAAGGACATTCTTCGGCGTCCATACATTGTTCGCCTAAGAACCAACAGAGACGTGAATTAACTTTCTGTGTTCTATATAATGCATATACATATTTGATTGAATCTAAATTAAAATCACGGACACTGCTGAGAATTGTAAAAAATCTAAAACACTTTCAGATTTTGGGGTTATAATTAGGCCAATAGAAACATATTAACTTAGCGTTTATTAGTGAAAACACATTGGATTTTATCTTCAAACGTTTAATTACATATAATGCACTATTCGGTAGTCAGAACCATTCTTTCTTTATACTAATTTATTTGTAGTTAGGACCAATATAAAAATGTACTCAGAGTAAAAAATTGACACTGTCATTACTATAAAATGTCAAAGTGTCATCTGTCAATTTTATGCTTAAGTATTCATTGCGAATCAATCACTGCAATAAGGTAAAAATCACACAAGTTAAAAAGTTATGCGAGTTATTTCAGCTGACTAGTTTTTAAATTTGCTTTTTCAAAAGCATTTGGTATAATTATGTATGTACCCTAGATTAAGTATTTTGGATGTCCCTTTAATTTTACTCGAAACGCGGAAATTACGTAGATATTAATAGAGACTTATTTCTATTAAATGTCTAACATAACAATAATAGCAAAATTCATTTCAAACTAATATCTACATGACTTCTACTAAAGCGCTGTTTCCAAGAAATAGCAGAACCTTCGTAAAACTTTCCACATACATATAACTACGACCACAAACTATAAGTTCACTAGCTACCATTAATTACTATTTTAACATCAAACGTGATCCTGGCAGTATGCGGTGCTTACTCGTGCCTCAGCGAGCTATATATTAAAGTGTAAGTTAGTATTAATATCTACATCGTTTCATCACATTCGGTCCGGGAAGATTTGCCGACGGGTGCCACGAACTGGCTAACGGGAGGGTAATTAATTGGAGTATAAATCGCTGGTTAAAGTTATCATTGGCCTTGTCGGAAATATTGAGTTCTTTACTCAATTATTTTGAGCTGCAAGACTGTAATTAGGGTATGTACTGAATAGAGGGAGTTTTAAAAGTAATCGAAAGTAATAGGCGTTTGTCGGGACTACAAACATCTACCTATAACAAATATTTCTTTCGTTTTCTATTTACACGTTCAATTACGCAAAGATACGATATCTATCGTCTATTTCTATTTTTCCAATGATCTCTGAACGAGCAAAAAGTCATAATAAAAGATATTATTAGTATGAAATAGCACTTTGTTATTATAAGCAGACCAGTGAACATCTGAGTCGAATCCCTTTAAAACACCCAAGGTTGGGAAAGAGTACCTACCATATTCTTGCTGGGAAGGGAACCGTTTAAGAACCATGAGAACACGCAACATAGATTTATCTAACTGGTAGCTAAACGAAGATTCCTACTGAAACTAAGTTTAACTAATCATACCACGGTGTAACCGACCCATTTCTCCATCAAATATCGTCAAGCTTAAAGCAAATTGTGACAGGGCGCCATCTTTGACCACGCTCGCGAGGCAAATTGGCGGTTTGTGGCTCTGACGTCACCACACATGGATGGAGCTGAAGACGTGATGAAACTATGTTATATGTACCTGTGTTAAGTAAAGGTAGGTATATATGTGAGATATGTTCTGAAGGTGGGTTTAGATATTCTATAATTATGTTGAAATGGGTGAGTCTTCGGTAATGGAGTTATTAAAGTTTGTTTTTGAAATAGTGTGGATTGCTTAAATTATGAACTTTGCCTTTGTACTTATTCGTTTTGTCATTCCTCATAATGTTTGGAGTAACAGACTATAAATGCCTACTTGTAGAACTCAATAAGTAATAATCCTAACTATAAATATTATAAATGCGAAAGTGAGTTTGTCTGTTACGCTTTCACACTAAAATAGCTGATCAGATTTAGATGAAATTTGGTACATGGGTAGACCATGAACTAGATTAGGATATAGGATACTTTTTATCCCGATATTCATACGGGATCGAGACTTACGCGGGTGAATAAATAAGCATAATCCACAGGTTTTAATAAATATGAGTGTAGAGACCTTCTTTTAAGGATGGAGAAACCTGAAACAGAAGACATCCTTCTTCCATATCTACTTTAATGACAAATTATAAGTTTGTAGGTGTACACATGCAAAAATTGTTAATATAATATTTTTAACAAAGTAGGTACGATAGCAAGGTACGTAATTAGAACTAGAGAATTTAAAAACAGAATTTTAACAAACATTGTTGTAATATCTAGGCGCCGCCGTTAATTGAAACTGGGCATCTCTTATCTGACGACAGGGCTTATATATATTTTTTAATATTGTATTGTACTCGTATTTTGAATTATTTTAGTTTTTTTTATACATACAGAAGCAACAAGAATAATGTACCCAGGATTTTGTAATATCCATATTTTAAAAAGTGTTCTTGGAGATTCGATTTGCCGTTATTCTCCAAGAATCTCTATCATCAGAAAACAAATTGCCTAATATTTAACACATTCTAAATCGATTGGCGATTTTCTATTAAATAAGAAACCACACATATAACATAACATCACGACTGTATTCCCAGAAGGGTTAGGCATTTCGCCAGTTATGTTTAAGTTCCATGTAATAGGGGGCCAGCCTAAATCAATCGGGCACAATTCCAGACTCCGGGCTACTACTGAGAAATTCCAAATGAAAAAACCCACGAAAGTTTGCCTAACCCGGGAAACTACAACAAACAAAATATACCACCATTATGTACTCCTCCATTTATAAAAAAATGACTATCTATAAGTGCCCCCCCACACGTGTTCCCGGCCGCGCGATGCGACCGTTGCGTATGACGCGGACGCGCGTGTCGGCGACGCGTTTACGCGTCAACGGGCGTCGCATTCCGGCTAAATGAAATTTTAGTTAAATATTTAGTTGTGTAGTTCTGTTTCGATTTTGTTTAGTTCGAATGCTGGTTATGGAAGCGGAAGGTTTGAATTTATTTTACTGTAAAGTTGATTTGTGAATGTAGTTTGTCTGTTTTACCAAAAATAACTGATTGATAGGCTAAGTTAGGGGATACAAAATAAAATCTATGATGTGATGTAGGCACCAGGTTTAGAGAGACACACATAATTCAGTTAAGAGAGCAGATTCAGTCAGATTCAGTTAAGAGAGAGCATTCAGTCAATGCCTTAATTAAAAGAAGATTCATGACAAACATTGAAAAGACTTGGTTAGTTTGGTTATATTGAGAGAATGAGAGAAAGGCAGTTATCAAATCTACAAGATGGATGTAACTGGAAATGCGGAGTGGAGCAGCCCTAAAAGGCATTCACAGACTTTATTGGAGATGTCCTTCATAACAATTAGGCGGTGTGTTGCCTGCAGCCTTTTTCTGCATTTCTCACTTATCTTTTTCCATTGCACTCTCAAGATCCAACATGAATATCTTTCAATCTATAGACTGTGTTTTACGGTACCGTAACCTTTCGTTTAGTAGAGCAGCAAGATCTCACTCTTTCAAAAAAAGCAACCCCCAAACTTCTCAAACCAAGCTCACCTAGTTTCCGAAAATGCTCAAATTCACAACTACCCCTGTATACGTCGGTTCCAATCAATATGCGATTAATCAGTCGCAGCGCACAGCGTAAGCGCATTCGCGCGGAAAATCTTACAAAAAATCGCGGGCGGTGAGCGCGGGGGCTTTACGCACTGACGGACATTGCGATTTAGACGCAGGAAACTGATGGCGTAGAGTCGATAGTTTGGACTCGTTATTAAATCGACGTTATTGAATTGCTAATAGCATTTGGGTTCAAATAAAAACATGCGCATCTTATGTTTATAAATTTTGTTATTGATTAAGTAACATATACCGACCGTAACTACTGTGTTTTAATTTCTGACTTTGCTGTAGCTTTACGTATGCATAAACATATTTACATATTTATTTAACAGTAGATACCTATTTCCATAATATTGTTATTTATTTTTGGAAATATCGAAAAGTTACCAACGGTACTGTATTTTTCGAATTCGTGACTAAAGTGAAACCATAAAACTTTCAAAATCATCTCATAAGTACCCGTCCACTGCTCACCGCAAGTTATTTTCCACATGACACTATTCCATCGACTCCGTCCAAGAGAAGGGTAGGCTGTGCGTGTCGATAACAGGCGACTATAAATCATTGCCTACAAATGTCTTGTCGTTGGGTGCAGCCGACGATTTGCGTTCCCCGCCCGTGTGACGGGGCATTGGAAAACGCTCTTTATTACAAGAAGTTATTGTTGTAATATGTTAGTGATTGGTAGGTGATTGATTGAGAGATGAGAACGTATTGGTTGTCTGTTGTTTTGAAGTGGTTGATGAGGGTTGTAGGTCGGTAAAGTGCATGTAATGGCCCGGCTATTGAATGATCCTGAATGCTGCTATCGCTTGAAATAATAATAATAAAATTTATTCAAAAAATTACAAGGCATAAAAATTTGTACAGTTTTGCTTAAATGGGTACCTAAGAAATTTCCTACAGGCACGCTACAGCCCATGTAACATAATGATACAACTTAGGTAACCAACTAGGCACCTACTTAATTTGATCACCATTTTGATATAGATCGAATATACTTTACTGTGCACCAAAATTGTATTGTAATTGATGCCTAAACAAATGTCACAGACATATTATCAGAATATTTTTTTAACTTGGGCATTTCACACTACGAAAAATCACACGTAAATATAATTTTCAGGAAGTTCTGTGTTTGAGAGTTTCGTCAATCGAGTTGAGTGCGTCAATTAAAATATTTGTAGAATATGCAGCCATGTCTCATAGATGTTTTACCTCTATCTCTTATGAGAAACGAAAATGATAAAGTTAGGTATATAACAATGTGCATAAGACAAAAAAAATACCACTCTACTCATGTTAGACTTCTGCCTACATCAGACAAAATTCCTGGAGCTAAACAACACACTGAATCTTCACAACCAATATCACATACATACCTAAATAACGTACGCAGCACATTAGGGCAAGTGACGTCACGCGTGCAGGTATGTCTGACTCGCGCGTAAATCAAGCACGCCCTGTTACACGAATTAATTAATTCTCAAATAACTCGACGTTTTGTACAAAATATTTATTATTTTGCGACAAAATATACGTCTAATTTGTACATTATTTGCTATAGTTTATTGTGTTATTATTAGATTATGTGCCATTGGATGGATGCGTGTGATTCGATTGGTTTTGCTATTGGCAATGTTCGTGTATTTTAATTGTTCGAAATATTAATTTAGAACTTAAATGATATTAGCTAATTAATAAAGGTTGTGGACTAATTATAATTAATTAGTATATTATTTTGAATTCGTAATAAATGGTTCACAATTACAAATTCAAATCTGTGAATACTGCTCTGCCGTTTTTGATTATTTTGCTTCTCGGTAAAAGAGCTTCTACGGGTAGTAATGAAAACCGTTTCGTTTAACAGTAAAGGACCATGCGTCATTTTAGGACTACTTTTTCAACATTGTTCAACAGTGACGAATATATGAAAGCTCTTAGCGTGTACTTTATTTCATTCTATGGCAGTTAAGTTCAATTCCAGAGCGAATATGTTTCTTTTGCAGTTTTTTTAAATCTGGTTTGTTATTTCATATTGTTACATTGAATTGAATTTACTATTTCTAACACAAAAATATATATATAATTATTATGTATACCTAAGTATGTAACGGAAAAAATAAAAATAAAAAAAATATAAAGGGAACAGCTCATTGGGCATCAAAAAATTCGTTCGCATCGCTGTCAGTGGGAAAAGTGCCCAAAAGGCTGTCAGCATTGCCACGTAAATTATATCTCCACATGAAATCTGGAAATAAAATTAAATAAAGATATTTTCGGTAATTTAAATATTTTAAATATCTTGTCGTGTTGGTTTTAAAAAGACTTCAAAGTAAGTCAATTTTATTATATTCTACATCCCATGCTATACTTTATATATTATAGCTAGCATTATAACTTATTACTATTTGCCATAAACAGAAATTAATTCGCATATTTTACTTATTAAAACTATCCGTCGGAAGAAAATTCACAAAGAGAGCTAAAACATTTCACATCGGAAACCTGCATGCAAAATCCTACAAATATATCGCAATTTCAATTAATATATTTGCACCCATCCCTACCTATATGTCTATGAAGCGAAGGGCTGGCATCCCCTGCCCTCCAATTTACAAGATATTTAGTTAAAAGGGAACTCCAATTGATGTGAAGGACGGATCCAATTGTCTTACATAGAGTATTTCAGGCCTCGTCCAATTATGTGGGCTTGTTGCTCGATATTGTCTGATTTGCCTGTTTTGTGTAACAATTTGCTTGTTTTGTAACTAAATGTTTCAGGATTTTTGATTTTGTTGAGCTAGTTAGTTATGTAGTACCTATCTACAGAAATTTAAAAGCGTTTATCCCAAAAGTTGGCAACTTCGAAAATAGCTGTCTGGCTGTTTTGATTAATTTGGCAATATTACTGTATGGAAATAAGAAATATGGCTAACTAGTGAACTAGAATATTAATAATGTCAATAATTTCAATTATAATACTGAATTGATGTTGTAACAGTAAAAAGGGCATTTGGAAAGTTTCGAAATACTTTTTTTACATCCAAAACTAAATATTCGGTGTTAAGATATTAATTATTTAATTTCATAATTAATATTTTTGTTCACTCGTTAGCCATAATTCTTATTTCCATACAGTTATATTGCCAAATTAATCAAAACATCGAAATAGTTGACAGCTATTTGCGACGTTGCCCACTTTCTGTATAAACGCTCTGAAATCATAATTCTAATACATTTTTGTGAACATAAGAAAATATTTGCCGTTAACAAATTAAAATGTCCTTGGGTGTTGTAGGTATCCTAGGCTTGTAGTAGTAGGTAACTAGTTTTCATGCGTTGCCGTCGGCTTCCCACAGTAAACCAAAAAGTTGAATCATTTTCATAGGATACGAGGGTTCCTTGATTTTCTATTAAAACAGGTTCCTAATTATTGTCCCACTAACAAAGACAGCTTTTAAAAACTCTGAAGGGTTTCTAATTAATTTGCCTTCTACAACATTGCAATTCTGTCTTACCACCTCCGTTTTCCGGATCTATAAAAAAAGCAGCTTACTTCCATTCAACTACAAAAAAAAAAACAAAAGTAACAACTAAAACATTTTAATATCTCTCAATAAACAAAACAGAGGTAAATATAACTCCTCTATTTTGTAGGCCAGAGGAAACACAGGTACCTACCGAAAGGTATATCTTTCGTTTAGTTTTTTTTTATACTCATTACTAGAACGGTTTCCTGCTTTTTTGCCCTTTTTCCGCAGAAAGAGATAAAAAATGAAGATGAACTGCCGAGGTGCGGAGTAAATACGGGGTTCTAGGGATGGGGTAAATTTGTTACAAAAATTATCGATACATTAGGTAATTTAGCTGTTTTTTTTTTTCTCTAGAATTAGATGTCTTAGGATAGGTCTAACAGCAACAGTTGAATTAGAAATCCCAAAAGAAACTCAATAGCTGAAGCTAGTTTTTCTGACTAAACTAGCAACACAATTAAGTTGATCAGTAAGAATAATCTATACAGAATACAGTGTAGTTCATAAAAACTCAATTTTAGTGGTGCACGTTTCTGTTGCTTACTTCATGAAAGGTATTTTCTTGTTCATGAAGGGATAGTTTTGCCTATGCCTGCAATACAACAGTGCAACACCAACAACATTTCCGATGTTTGCCATCATTACAGACACAACGGAAAGGTGTCAGTTCACAGCTGTAAATAGAGTAAAATTCTACTCTAAGGCTGCCTGTCCTGTCCTGTCTGTGTGTGTGTGTGTGTAGCGGAGCGAGGCAGCGGACCGGAGCGAGGGAGTAATGTGGAGCGGAGTTGCGTACTGTGTCTGTTCATTGATGCGGAGCCAGGTAGTGCGGAGTGGAGCTGCGGACTGTGCGGAGCTAGTCCGAGTACACGCGACAAGTAATTTGAGTGGCGGCGGCGGGATGTCAGTTCCCCGCTCTGTTTCCCCTCTCCGCTTCCTGGTTTTGTAGGAATTTCAAAACTAGTTCGCTAATCCCTGTCCACTGAAACGGAGCGGAGATTTTATGCAATTCTATTGGTTAATATTGGCACAGTTCAGCTCCGCCCCTGTCCTCTCCGCTCCAGTGGAAAATCAGCCTAATTCTGTCGTTGATAAAATATCCCAAATATCGACACTTTCCCATCCCTTGACAGACCGCAGACCGCACGGGCCGGTAGGCACGAAAAGTCGTTCCCAGTTCAAATATATTAGAATATACATTACCCTACGTGACTGCCGCAATGAATGGACGTCTGTCCCACGGTATAGAGGTACAGCGGTACAGAGGTAACTACAGCGGTATAGACGTATATGGCGAAATGAATTTTATGATTACATAATGGAAGGGATGATGGGGTATTGATTAGTAGGTGGGTTTAGATAATGCTTTGTGTAAGTTCTTTTGAACTACGTTGGCGAAACTGACGTTGGGGTATTTGGTATGGAAAATAATAACTTAAGTAACTTTTCTTTTACATACATAACATGTTTCCGCAAAGGGTTAGGCAGAAGTGTAGGTACCTACAGTACACCTACATTTCTCTTCTTTTAGTAATTCAAAATAGGCTTTTTATAATGTTACACAATGCATTTTTTTTTTGTTCTGGCAATATTTACTGTGTATCGATCAATCGATACACAGTAAATATTGCCAGAACCACAACATTTGCCAGAATAAAATTACGTTGTAGTCTGCACTCAAAATAATTTCTCCGTGAACAAACCGTAGATAGGTACATATTTCATGTAACAACATCGATTTTTATCTTACCATTATCATTCCGCTAGATTTTACCATACACGTTTAATATAACTTACAGAACATCTAAAACACACAACACTGTGCTTATCACATATCATTCACACATTTTTCACCAACTCAAACACCAAACATCACGGTAACCCACGTACTAATGCCACTTCCCTCCATCCATTCCTTTATATACGAACCTTATCTTCGTTGAAGCTGAAAAACCTTGGGATCGTTGCGCATGAGTTGAATGCGAGCCTCTTGGGAAAGGCTCCGATTTGTTTCAGGCCTGTTACGTGTCTAATCGGTCAAGGAAGTTTGGGAGATATTGTGTGTCACAGTGCTGAATGTCTGATCAGGTACGAAGTGGATGTCAGAGAAGACGCTTATGCCATTAATGGTTCTGATTTCGAGTGTGATGGACGTCTGTATGTATTAGCATAAGCAATGAGAAAGGTGTGCCGATTATTAGATGTACGGTTGACTAAGATTACTCCTGTCCTGAACTAATAATATATAATATAATTTTATTTATTAGGAACGTTTTGTAGGGACTTACAAAGTATGCATTATTAATAATGGTGTAGGTACAATGAATTGTTAAGTGAATCGTTGCTCTCCTAGCTAGATCAATGAGTAATCTGTATATAGGACAGACAAAATTTAATTAAATAATAAAGCTGAAGAGTTTGTTTTTTGATTGTTTGTTTTTGTTTGAACGCGCTAATATCTGGAACTATATCTACTACCTAGTCGGATTTGAAAAAATAGAAGTTAGAAAAAAAAGAAAAAATAAAAAGAGTATTTTTGCATTTGATAGGCTAAATCTTGAGGAAGGTTTCGTCAAGACCCTTAGGAGACGAACAAGTCTGGACTTGTTCGGCTTTTTCTTTTTTTTCTAACTACTATTTTTGCTTAGCGTTCTTCCAGAAGAACGCTAAGCAAAAATTAAGTAATAGCGCGGATTGGCAATGCGATCTGACGGGGTGGGCCGGGGGAACAAGAAATTACACGGACGAAGTCTCGAGCAGAAGCTAGTGATTACATAATAGATTTTTTAATCAAAAATGCTTAAATGGCCTTAAAAAATGTATGCGTCAGTAGGTGCACCATCTGAAAGAAAGGCACGTTAAAATGTATGATAGCTAGATTGGGATGTTAGGACCATCAATTTATAAGCCATTTAAATTAAATATCTATTAAATAATAATATAAATAAAACAATTATTATTCAAATAATAAATCTAAATAAATAAATTTTAAAACTATTAATTTGATAAATATTATAAAATACAGAATACTTCTTTAAAACTTTTATTATCCCAAACCCTCAATATAATCTAGTCTTATCTTGTATCCTACCTTTTTTTACTCTATTTATGAAAGTAAATAATTATTTAAATTAATATTCAAACTAAAGAACAAATTACGTATTACAAACATTGAATTACAAAGATGTAAAATGCATCAAACTATAAATCATCCAATCACATCGCCCGCCTCTTCCAACCAATCGATGCCATCAACTTCTCTAGCAAACTACAAGGCACAGTGCACAAGTTGCAGCCAACAAGTCATCAAAGAGTAGTTAGCAAATACTTGAGCAGTTAGGGCGCATTACGCAGTGCCGAGAACAGGCGAGCTTGCCTCTTGTAAGTTTAGGGGGCTATTCTGATATCTTGTTGAGTAAAAGGCAATTTGGTAAGTGATATTGATTTTCAGCGATAATAGGGATGCGTTACCTTGTACAAGTGTACAGAGACCGGTACAGACGAGCTTGCCTCTTGTGAGTTTAGTGGGCTATTCTAATATCTTGTCAAATAGAAGGTAATTTTGTAGGAGACATTGATTTTCAGTGTATTGGGGACGCATTAAGAGCTGTGCCGGCTACAGACGATCTGTCTTTTGTGAGTTTATACCTAATAGCTCATAATGATATAACTAACTATCCTCTCATAGGTATGAGAGGATTATGGACTTATGAAACGTCAGAAGCTAGGTGCACGGTTCCAATTCATAGTTTCCTATGGAGAATAGCCGGCAAGAAACGCCACGGTCACTCTTTTAAAAATAAATGTCTTTTACAATGTTTTCAAATTACAGTATTAATGATTATAAACTGGAATACTCACGAACGTGTATCTAACACGAAGAACCGTTGTGCTATATAAGATGCGCAGGCTTAAACACTATTTTAATTAGGATGGGTAACGGACAATTTAAAGTAACGGTAAAAAATTACAACGCGATTCTTTTAAAAAAAAAAATGTACGGCTGCCAAATGAGGATGGTGAAAGGTGTTGCCTGCAACGTTATGCGACAGCGTCTGACACGTTGACGACGCAGCGACTTCTGGTTGGCCGGCGACACCACGAGGAGACGTGGTATTGGAACCACGCGCAGATGGACACGACTGTGGACTTGGCGGACTGCACTCCTCCCTGGCTACAGCCACAGCTGGAGACGGGTAAGCCAGGGGCCTCAACGAGGCCTTTTCTGTACGGATCCAGAACAAATACTATTTAAGACCCGGTTAGAAAGGCAATATTACGTGGGGGGTGGATTATAAACTGGAATACTCACGAAATATTGCCTTTCTAACCGGGTCTTAAATAGTATTTGTTCTGGATCCGTACAGAAAAGGCCTCGTTGAGGCCCCTGGCTTACCCGTCTCCAGCTGTGGCTGTAGCCAGGGAGGAGTGCAGTCCGCCAAGTCCACAGTCGTGTCCATCTGCGCGTGGTTCCAATACCACGTCTCCTCGTGGTGTCGCCGGCCAACCAGAAGTCGCTGCGTCGTCGACGTGTCAGACGCTGTCGCATAACGTTGCAGGCAACACCTTTCACCATCCTCATTTGGCAGCCGTACATTTTTTTTTTTTTAAAAATCGCGTTGTAATTTTTTACCGTTACTTTAAATTGTCCGTTACCCATCCTAATTAAAATAGTGTTTAAGCCTGCGCATCTTATATAGCACAACGGTTCTTCGTGTTAGATACACGTTCGTGAGTATTCCAGTTTATAATCCACCCCCTTTCCAGCAAAAAAAAAAAAAATATTGCAGCATGTCGCTGCCAAGCCAACCTTTTTATTTGCCAAAAAGGCTTAACATGTTTTTCTCTTAAAATGTGGTTACGCTTGACACATTTTTGAATATTTTTTTATCGAATTAATTCTCTTTTGTTTTTTAAAAGTAGAAGTCTACTGTTTGCGTCGTTTCGGAATGTGTTCTTAAAAATTGAACCCCAAAATTCGCTGTCTCTTTCTTCATTTCCCATACAGGTGGGATAATTTATATTCCCCCTGGGCACGTAGTCACTGGATTGAGCCCCAGTGTCACGTGTTTTCAATATTCTCCTAGGTACGTTGACGTTGTCTCTCTTCATTTCCCATACAGGTGGGATAATTTAAATTCCCCCTGGGCACGTAGTCACTGGATTGAGCCCCAGTGTCACGTGTTTTCGACATATTCTTCTAGGTACGTTGACATTGGACCGGACCCCAATGTCACGTTCTTTCATAATTTTCTTCCGGATGCGTGTTTTTTGGACTGGGCCCCCAATTGCACGTTTCCTCTTCCTTATTCTAATGGGTTAACTCTCCTTATTTTTGAGTATTTTTCTACTTTCCCCTCAAGCGATCGTGTCCCGCGTCGGTTGTAGGTTTATTTTCTCCTTTCCAAAGCCTTCTTGGTTTTTCTCCTTGTCCTGTTTCTTGCTTTGTCGCATGTGTAAACATTGGGAGCATTTTCCGATAATAATTTTGAATACTTGTATTTAGTGTTAGTCCACGCGACCTACATTAAAATACATGGTTCAAGGACCATATCACTTCCAATTTGAGTGTGATTTCTTTTTCCCTCAATCGATATTTAATTTTATCGATGATGTAATATAAGTCTTTATTCTAGGCTAATAATTTTTTTCCTTGCTTTAGCTTGAGTTTCTTTATTGCATCTAGTTGTTTCTTGCTCTCGTCATTCGATTGCAAAATCTAAGAACACTTCTTAGATTTTTTTTTTATATATAGCATTAACTTAACTTTTTAACATGGGAGTTGAAGTCGTACATTCAGATTTTTTTAAACATAGGTTTGTAGGACACTTCTGACTTCTATAGTTCGCACCGATAAGGTGTAGGTTTGATCCGGTTCTGATTTCCTCTTTGTCGGCTGCACTTAGTGTTCTCTGTTCGTTTTAGCTTAGGTTATTTTCATTAGTTTTGGTTAATGTTTAATTTATAAAATAGTATTGAGGTCGATTTGTTTAATTCATTACTTTCCCTCCATAAAGTTACTTAGTCTGTCACTTTTATATCAACTTATGTCATCCATGTCAAGGGATGTCACACACATTTAGGGTTGTGAAATTTTTTATCGATAATGTCGATAAAAAATTTTTTTTTTTGCTGGAAAGGGGGTATTGCAGCATGTCGCTGCCAAGCCAACCTTTTTATTTGCCAAAAAGGCTTAACATGTTTTTCTCTTAAAATGTGGTTACGCTTGACACATTTTTGAATATTTTTTTATCGAATGAAAAGACGGTTTTGTTTTTTTGAAGGAACGACGATTGGTGCGATTGGTGTCGTGTCATACAGAGCTAGCGGTTTGATTATATTTTTTTTCCGATTTAACACATTTATTTCAGTCTTTGGCATATTTTACCGCAAAATCTTTATTGTTATAATTTCATAAAAAAGTCTCATTTGTGTTTTATATATATATCCACGTGGCGCGTTGTAATTTTTTACCGTTACTTTAAATTGTCCGTTACCCATCCTAATTAAAATAGTGTTTAAGCCTGCGCATCTTATATAGCACAACGGTTCTTCGTGTTAGATACACGTTCGTGAGTATTCCAGTTTATAATCCACCCCCTTTCCAGCAAAAAAAAAAAAAAATTGCAGCATGTCGCTGCCAAGCCAACCTTTTTATTTGCCAAAAAGGCTTAACATGTTTTTCTCTTAAAATGTGGTTACGCTTGACACATTTTTGAATATTTTTTTATCGAATGAAAAGACGGTTTTGTTTTTTTGAAGGAACGACGATTGGTGCGATTGGTGTCGTGTCATACAGAGCTAGCGGTTTGATTATATTTTTTTACCGTTACTTTAAATTGTCCGTTACCCATCCTAATTAAAATAGTGTTTAAGCCTGCGCATCTTATATAGCACAACGGTTCTTCGTGTTAGATACACGTTCGTGAGTATTCCAGTTTATAATCCACCCCCTTTCCAGCAAAAAAAAAAAAAAATTGCAGCATGTCGCTGCCAAGCCAACCTTTTTATTTGCCAAAAAGGCTTAACATGTTTTTCTCTTAAAATGTGGTTACGCTTGACACATTTTTGAATATTTTTTTATCGAATGAAAAGACGGTTTTGTTTTTTTGAAGGAACGACGATTGGTGCGATTGGTGTCGTGTCATACAGAGCTAGCGGTTTGATTATATTTTTTTTCCGATTTGACACATTTATTTCAGTCTTTGGCATATTTTACCGCAAAATCTTTATTGTTATAATTTCATAAAAAAGTCTCATTTGTGTTTTATATATATATCCAGGAAAAACTACCTTTAATTGTTTCGTGGATATATATATAAAACACAAATGAGACTTTTTTATGAAATTATAACAATAAAGATTTTGCGGTAAAATATGCCAAAGACTGAAATAAATGTGTTAAATCGGAAAAAAAATATAATCAAACCGCTAGCTCTGTATGACACGACACCAATCGCACCAATCGTCGTTCCTTCAAAAAAACAAAACCGTCTTTTCATTCGATAAAAAAATATTCAAAAATGTGTCAAGCGTAACCACATTTTAAGAGAAAAACATGTTAAGCCTTTTTGGCAAATAAAAAGGTTGGCTTGGCAGCGACATGCTGCAATTTTTTTTAATACTGTAATTTGAAAACATTGTAAAAGACATTTATTTTTAAAAGAGTGACCGTGGCGTTTCTTGCCGGCTATTCTCCATAGGAAACTATGAATTGGAACCGTGCACCTAGCTTCCGACGTTTCATAAGTGCCCACGTAAGTTTATGTGAAATAAAATATTTTGATTTTGATTTTGTTTCTTTACACAAACTTTGTTAATTGAAGAGATAGGTAAGTTAGACAGATTATCGGCTGCTCTAACTAACTTGGTATCTTAGTAATGTTACATACTAGAATGTAGATCAATCTTTTTTATAAGTCCAAGATTGAAATCAAGCAATTCACGATATACTTGTTCAGGCTACTCATGTGATGCCTTTTTTTCTGTTTAAACTTTTTGACTATGTTGGAGGATAATGGACAAAACCAGCTACAATAAAACTTGATGGACCAGCTTTAGTATACAGGTCTAAACTTCGATCAATTCGATCTAAAGCTAAAAAAAACTGAATGTCAGTTAAAACGAATAGGTGGAAATCGCATTATTTTGAAAACACCGCAGACACCCAACGCTGAGAAAAACTACTCGATAAAATAATTACCTTAATATCGATTAGTTTTAATAATCGGATCAGAATGCTCGTCGCCAGTCTGCCTGGGGGTCTACATGACAATGACGCGTGCGCTCAAAATAGTTCGCAAATTGAACTATAACTTAGTTTCTTACTGTCTCCTGAAACTTGAACCGTGCGGACACGTTCTGTAACTGAACTTGAGGGACTGATTTTCAGGATATAAACGATTAACACTTCAGTTTTTTTTAATCTTAATTATTGAACGACATATTTAATTTAAATCGGAACACAAATTAAATTAATATTAACTATTAGCTATTTCATAAAATGCTGAAATACAATGTATTGAATTATTATGTGTCAACGTAGATGATGCGTGTTGATATATTTTCTGTCCCTGACCGTACCTATAAGTAATGATGAAGATTTTATTTTTGTAGACAATGAACGAAAACACGAAACTACACTTGCCGAGGTCAGTCCGTAGATGAGTGACCTTTCATATCGAGACCCCTCCGTGCCTCGGAAAGCACGTTAAGCCGTTGGTCCCGGCTGTCATTTGTAGATCTTGACATTCGTTACGGGTCATCAGAAGCCCGAAAGTCTGACAACCAGTCTTACCAAGGGGTATTACATAGTAACTGGAATGTGGAGTGCAGATAGGCAGTCGGTCCATGTAAAATACTGATATTCAGCTGCATCCGGTTAGACTGGAAGCCGACCCCAACATAGTTGGGAAAAGGCTAGGCGGAATATGATGATGAATGAAAGAATATAGATTGCTAAGAAGAAATGAGACGCAAGTGTGCGCTTTTGATGCACTACTACTTATTGCTCAAAAATAAGATTGATGACGCGACTACTCTAGCTCGCTGTTCATTGTTTGCGCCTGAGCCTCGCGGTGCCTATTCGCGGTTCCGCCAGTGCGTACCCATACTGCTCGATATGCTCCCACAACCCAGGCGATCAATTTGCTGAACGCCATGATTGCTCAGGAGCCCCATGTTGACATATTTATGTATAGCAGTAAATCTATGTTAAATGTTTGCATGAAGTTATTTAGCTAAGTGTTGTTGTTGGCTTGCTGCGCGCTTTGGTGTTTACTGTAAGTGCAGCAACCAATTGCTATAATAATAGTAAATAATACCAGCGTGTTACTGTCCCACTGCAGGGCAAAGGCCTCTTCTCATACAGAGAAGGCACGAGCATTGATCACCGCGCTTGCTGAACACGGGTTGGCGATTTCAGACTTATATTAACTATAAGTCCAGGTTTCCTCACGATGTTTTCCTTCACCGATGTCAGTAATGTCCAAGACAAACTCAGAAAGACAAATTCTCAATGTTATATTAAATTTTTATGAAAAAAATAAAAAAATTCTGAAGTAAATATTAATATTCTGTGTTAAGTCTGATTTTGTATTTTAGGTTAAGATTGATAATTATTACATAGGTAGGTACATAATTACGTATAATTCTGTAGTCTGACTTCAGATTGTGTTTTTAATAGTTTAGTAATGCTTTGAATTTTTTAAGTTTAGATTTTTAAGTATTAGCCGTAAGTCGAATTTCAATTTATTTTGGGTGTATTTGCAAACCACTATATTGTATTGGGGTCATCCTGTAAGGATAGTGTGTGTAAGTGTAATAACAAATTAATTAATAAAGAATAAGATAGAATGATGATTTCGTCTTGTCAATATAACTTTTAGTTCCTGTCTATAATATCACAAAGTTACTTGAATGCTGCATCACTTTTTGAGACAGTGAAATCTGGTTAAAAGTGCTATAACTAAGAGGCATTATGTACATCCCATAAAAGTTTCTGATTAACATAACGCCTGGCATTATTTAAACCAGACTTCACTGTGTTAAAACTTAAAAGTGATGCAGCTTAACAGGACTGAATAAAGTTTACTTAAAATATTTAATTCATACTTACATGATTATGCAAACCCACATCACATAATTAGGGTTTCGTACCCGAAGGGTGCTTAACGGAACCGGACGGACGGACTGATCCTCCGTTGTCTGTCCGTCCATCTGTCTGTCAGCGAGCTGTATCTCATGACCCGTAATAGGTAGACAGTTTAAATTTTCACAGATTTTATATTTCAGTTGCCGCTATAACAACAAATAATATAAAAAATTAATAAAGTTAATAATAAAAGGGGGTCCCCCATACAAGAAACTTTTTTTTGCTAGATCTTAATACTTTATGGAACCTTTCGTGTGCTAGTCCGACTTTCGCTTGGCCGGTTTTTTATTAATGTTTACCCCTTGTGTCACGAGGCAATTCGCAAATCATCAAAATTAACACCGTGTCACAAAATGTCGTACAAAATCCGGAAAGAATATCCGTAAATTCTTTTTTCGGTCGTCACTTATCATCATAGATTAAATTTTCACCTTCAGCTAACTGAAAAAATCCATTACTTCCGCCAGATGTCACCGAAATCAAATGTCGCTGGCACACGAGTGGCGTGGAGTTGAATATCTCTCTTTACTAACTTATTTTCACCAACGCCTAGACCTGCTGATTATAATATATTTACTAAATTCAAATAGCAAAACAATATTTAAGCTAAAACAACAAAAACGAATTACATTAACTGTTAGGCCGTGTCCTCATTGGTCGGCGCGGTATCGTTTCGGTATACCGAAACGATACCGCACTGCTTTAATTTTTACTCATTGATCGGTAAGCAGCAGTACGGTATAGTATGCTCTGTATACCGAAACTGCTTTCATTTACGGACCTGGCGTTGTTTTCGATATAATTTGTGCAGTACCGCTGAATTAATTGAATATAGGCGCTCGGCAATCTTTCGGTACCGACTATACCGAGCATACTACAAAACGCGTGACGTGATCTGGTACCGCACTGGATGTTTCTGCCGAGACGAGGTAAACAGAAAGGATTCCACCCCGCTTACACGTATACCGACTTACCGAGCCAATCAGGAAACGCTTATTGAAATATAGGCGCTCGGTAATCTTTCGGTACCGAGTATACCGAGTATACCGAGCATACTGCAAAACGCGTGACGTGATCATACCGCACTGGATGTTTCTGCCGAGACGAGGTAAACAGAAAGGATTCCGCCCCGCTCTCACGTATACCAAGCCAATCAGGAAACGTTCATTGAAATATAGGCGCTCGGTAAGCTTTCGGTACCGAGTACACCGAGCATGCTGATCCTGCACCGCTGACGTACCGACCCGTAACTAGTTTTTGTTGTTTTTCTGTTAGTAGGTGTAAGTACTAACACTAGTTTGTCGTGTGTATACTTTCCAAATGGACTAAACTGGGTCCGAAATAAAAGATTTTAATTTAATTTAATTTTTTAAATTAAAATTACATTGACGAAAACCTTTAATCTGAAACATTCTGTATTCGAACGAGGCCGATCTAGCAAAAAATAAACAATTTGTTTACGGAAACGCACCAGCCTCTCCATTCCTTTCCCTTTCCAGGCTGTACCACTGAAACAAAGTTTTTTTAATCGACAGACAGACGGACAGACATTAATCAACGTCGATCAGTCGCAGGCGTCGCTTCGCCAACAAATTGGAACTCTGATGGAGTTTTTATGGTGTATCGGACCTTTTATCTTTGGTTGGAAAAGAGAGTTATTGAATATTAAGTTGTTGATTAGAATTTGAGTGGTACCTACGTGTTTTGATTGATTTTATATGAAGGCATTATTTTGTACATACCTTTTAAAAACGATCTCGTTTTTACTACCGACAACGCATAAATTTCGTTCCGTGTGGTGCCGGACGTAAAGAATAATAGTACCATTCCATTTCTTCCCGTGGGTGTCGTAAAAACCGACTAAGGGACTTACTAGAGAATGGGCAGCAGCGTTCTCTATGCATTTTAACACCATACTGCGATCGCCAGCCTGCCTGCCAAGCGTGGCGATTATGGCAAACCCCCCCATTTGGGGGAGGCTTATGTCCAGCAGTGGACGTCTTTCGGCTGAAATGATGATGATGATAAACGCATCAATTCGGACTTCTAGTTAATCGGACTCCCTAATTGCTATTATTTTTGTCCGGTGAACACGGTTAAAATGACATTATGACGTTTGAGCATAATATTTTTTTATGTAGGTACTGCACAGATCACCATATGCCTACCTCCTTGATATATATATAGCAGTGATAGCCTAGTGGTGTGACCTTCGGACTGCCAAGTCATAGGTCTCGAGTTCGAACCCAAGGCATGCACCTCTGACTTTTCGGATATATGTGCGTATTGTTTAATTATCACTTGCTTCAAAAACGGTGAAGGGAAACATCGTGAGCAAACTGGCACGCCTGAGAGATATTTCTTGACGGCATGTGAAGTCAAGTCAGAGGGCCCTGGGCGGCTTTAAAACTCTGACACCAGGTTAGTTACTAACCACACGAAAAGAAGAAGACCTCCTTGATCTAGTGGTCGCAAGCGCCATTGCCGAGCATGAGGTTCTGGGTTCGATTCCTGGGTCGGGCAAAGTGTTATCTGGTTTTCCCATCAGTAACTTGTCAGTAGCAGCCCGGAGTCTGGATTTGTGCCCGATTGATGGCAATAGGCTCGCCCCCTATTACATGCCACTTAAACATAACTGGCTAAATGTGGGTGTACTATAGGTACACCTCTGCCCAACCCTTCGAAGGAATACCGGCGTGATGTTATTACGATGACACATGTCATATGTCATGTCACGTGTGTTATGACGTCATGTTATTCAATCAAACAATAATTACAATTGGGTAGAGAAGTAGCATAGACAAAAGACAAAAGAAAATGTATGTTCCTTTTGATTATAGCATAATGGAACAACATTGGAAATACTGGATATTTAACATAAACAATCAAAATAATCATTGGTTGGTAGATATATTTTTGAGCCGTTTGGGGTTGAAACACTTGGGCCGTGTGCTCATCTAATATTTCGGGACATCGCCTAGCGGTTGGCCGACTCTTCCCGTGACCAGAGGGTTGGCCAATTCTTAGGCCAAAGAATCAGCATTGCCAACCAACGTGGCAATGCTGCCAGCCTTTTGGGCACACTTTTCCCGCTGACAGCGATGCGGATGAATTTTTTGATGCCCAATGAGCTCTTCCCTTTATTTATTTTTTCTTATTTTTTTTTCTTTACATTCTTGTACATAATATATATAATAGTTAGTTGTAAATTAAATTAAAGTTTTGAGGTTGAATAATGAAAGAATTTATACAAATAATCATAAATTTAAATAGTTACAATGTGTTACTTGAAAGGTAGTTGAATTATTTCCAACAACGCCCTTATAATAAATCAGAAACTTAGGGATAAGTCGTCATTCAAAGCTAAAATATTATATTTCAAATCTACGAAAATCTACATTTATTTATATTAACAAAATCCAAAATTTCATTAACACACAACGAATATGGAAAACTCCAATCTGACTTTATAATTGTGCGGAACCTAGTCGAATTGTTTCGCTGAAGACAACTAACTTTGCATATTTCAGTATTAATAATTAGGAAGTCTGTATAGCGCACAAAATGCGATTTATTCCGATTTCCAGATTTTATTATTGTTAGGTGCAGTGGTTAGAAGAATGGGTGAGGTTGAAGTTCGATTCTGTGTAGGTAACGAAAATGTGAACGTGTAAAGATATAGGTATCTCCAAGTGAAGTATAAGAGAACGGGCTGTGGTTCGATTCCACTTAATAATTAGAGTGTAATTTCTAACTTTAAGTTTCCCTAAAATACTTCGTTCGTGATTCTTGTGTGGTATTAGTAAATTCCATACATTTACACATGAAAAGAAATGAAGACAAAAAACTTAACGACACTTCTCTGAATAGCAAATTAAAACTCTCAAAGTTTTAAGTCTATAAAGAAATTCAAACGTTTTCTACCGAAAATCCATCCTATAATCAGGTACATTTAGTACATTAGTACCAATAGCATTACACCCATTACAAACCATATTAAAAAAAAACTCAGGAAAACTATATTCACATTATTCCCGAGTGAAGCTACGCGCTACGCGTCTACGTCGTGCTACGAGACTACGACGCTACGCCCCCCGACTTACGTATTCGGTATTTCTCGGTCGACGTCACCGTCTTCGCGAGTCGTCGGCTTCTTCCGCCCCGCTGCGTCCGCGCACCGCCGCCATAGATCGTATTATAAGATTTGTTAAAGGATTGCGTGGATTTTCTTCGCATTGAGATCTTTTGGTCGGTTGTTATAATTTGTGTTGAGTTATTAGTTAATTGAGTTAAACTTGATTGTTTGGTATCGTTATATTTGTGTTTTCTTAACTGAATTTGTTGATATAATTTGGGATTACGTTCTTTCGAGATATATATATGAGATAAGTAAGTAAGTAGAGGAATAGATAGTCATTCGGTATTATATTTTTTCGGGATACAGTTATTCGGGATTTCCATCCTCGGTCTAACGGAAGAGACAAAAATAAAACCTCCTTTTTTGGAAAATAAACATAAACCAGATGCAACGATTATATTGCACAGCAAAGTCACTGAAGTTCCACTTATTTTCATGAAAGTCAAGCATTTATTTGTCGGGTTCTAAAACATTCTCATAGTAGTGTCATGATAAGTTTCATACGAACTCTTCCCTCGGATACTTGATGTCGAAAGCCAAAGCAAGTTTAGTAGTCACACAAAGCATATCTCGACGGCGTGTTAAGTAGCTCAACTGATCCGGACAGACACGCGGCTGAGACCAACACTATCTACTGAGTTCTATGCGAGAATTTATAGAGATGATAACACCTTGAACGAACGAAGGGTCCAGAACCTACGCTGTCGAAGGACCCCACGTCTTTCCTAGAAAGATACAATAGGAAACAGTTTAGAGCAAACATCCATTCTTAAAAGACAAAAAACTTTTTTGTTTGATGATGGTTTTGCTCCAAATATCTAAATGAGGTCTAATTCCTCATAATAAATGGTCCTTTCTAATAAAAAGTCTAGGTCACGAAATAATCTTGTTTCTGTTGGACTACTCCCTTTTAGATGCGAGATTGTACATCTTGTTCTCTTATTGAAACAGATTCTACAATTAGTCTTTTTTTTGCCTTATCAACACGAAATTCTTTATACTCGTTTTTCCAAAAAGGAGATTTATTTATTTTCTTGTCGTACTCACAATATTATCAACTCTATAGTCATGCACATAAAATCAAATCGCGGGTGTGCTCTGTGGCGTGTAACAGGCGTCGACTCGACTCCACCGCGGCGGCGAGACGCGCCGATATCGCACGTATGCCATTTCAGTTACCTTTATATTTACTTACAACCTTTGAAGGTATACGAGGTGGGTATGGTGTATATCATGGGGTAAAAAGACGCATCGCATACCGAGGAAACAATAAAATACTGCTTGTAAAATTACGCTTTGTAGGTATAGTTGAGCAAGCGTGGTGATCAATGCTCGTGCCTTCTCTGTGTGAGAAGAGGCCTTTGCCCAGCAGTGGGACAGTAACAGGCTGATATTATTATTATTATAGGTATAGTTAAAAATCGAATTACGGTAACGTCTTCAAAAAGTAAGAGGGTTTTTTAAAGTGAATCGAAGTGCCACTGCCAAGTTTTATTTAAGACTTTAAACTGCGTTTAGTCATTCTATACTGCAAAGTTCTAACACAATGTCGCTTCCAACCTATCCGTCGTTGGTTTATGTACCGTACCTATTCTAACTACTTTACTTTACACGGAATGTAGCAAATTATTGCATTCTATTTAATTAAAATATTAATTTCTAACATTCAATGACAGACAACGCAGAGCCTAAATAAACCACTGGGTTTAGAAGCACTAAGGAATGATTTTAGAAAATTCATCCCCTATATATGTTGATATTCGTATCAGCTTCGGTTTATATGGAAGATCGTCACTTTTGCCGATGAGAAATCCTTCGGAAACACGACTTGTGGTGATATAAAACACATCAGCCCTTCTGACGGCCAACCCTGAATGCGATGTGTTTGCTGATGAATGGAATAAAATTATGCGTATATGTCTGATGTTCTGTGAGAGAAAGTATGCAAGGGAGTCAACTGTTCCATGTTAGTTTAATTAAATTATATAAAAAGAATTGTCAATATTAATATTTTTATATTTCTATGTTAATTGATGTAATTGGTGTAGTACCGTTTTAATTAACTATAAATAAATAAATAAATAAATAAAAATCATAATACGACACATTATCATCAGCCTATAGGAGCAGTGATAGCCTAGTGGTGTGACCGTCAGACTCCCAAGTCATAGGTCTCGAGTTCAAACCCAAAGCACGCACCTCTGACTTTTCGGATGCGTGTGCGTATTGTATAATAATTATCACTTGCTTCAAAAACGGTAAAGGAAAACATCGTGAGGAAACCGGTATGCCTGAGAGATATTTCTCGACGGCATGTGAAGCCAAGTCAGAGGCCCATGCGCGGCTTTAAAACTCTGACACCAGGTTAGTCACTAACCACACGAAAAGAAGAAGATCAGCCTATAATGTTCCCACTGCTGGAACTCAGGCCTCCTCTCTGTGAGAGGGAGGGGGCCGTAATCCACCACGCGGGCCCAGTGCGGGTTAGTAGATGTCACGTGTCTTAGAAGTTTGGTTCTAGGACATGCCGGTTTCTTCACGATGTTTTCCTTCACCGTTTTGTAAAGTAAAGCGCTTGTCAGGGTTCGAACCCACGACCTACAACTCGTACGACACGGCCGCTACCAATGGGCCTCCAGTGCTCTCGACACACACTTATGAAAAGCAGGAGCCTCAACTTTAAGGGGCATGTGCTAAGGTAGCCCGCGAAATTCATATTTTCTTTCCTTTTTAAAATTTTTCAGGTCAGTGTGAGATTTTATGTTGATTAAAATATGATTTGCGACCGTAACAAATATGGCTTTACATAATTATAATCATTTCAATCAGCAACACAACTCCATAAGTAAGCACAATCTTCAAATGTCATGATTCCATGAAATAGTCATTCAATGCGATTATACGAACTTAGAGAGTTGTATTGATAATTTTTATGATTATAATTCTATAAATGAACATTTGATACGGCCGCAAATCATATTAAGATCAACATACAACATGATAATGACCTGCAAATTGCAAAAAACGAAAGAAAATTTTAATTTCGCGGGCTATCTTGACGCTTTCGCTTTAACCTTTTGAAAAATACAATTACACCTACATTTGAGCGTGGGCTATGGAATCGTCGCAAGGTTTCTGTGATATAAAGGTCCTACCCACCTAATAAAAGTGCACGGAGCGTAGATATATCGTACGTGACAAGTTTCGTTCATAATGGAACATGTCGCAGTCACCGTTTGATCTATTTTATATTTTATACACGACTCTAGTCTGTGCAACAGGAATATATGTAGTATGAACTAGTTTTTTTTTTAAATACGCCGATTTTTTTTCAATGGGGAATTTTGCCGGGATAATACATGGGGCACGAGTGACTGTCGTTTAACAGTTGCTATTTTTGATGGAATTGGGGTAATTTTTGGTACCAAAAATGTGAATGTTAAATCACAATAACTTTTTTATTTTCAATAATCATAAGATTTTTATTACATTTTGGTAATGTTATTACAGTACCTATGTGCCCATTAAATTTTTTTTTTACATGTTCTATAAGCATTTTATAATAAAAACATGCAAACCATTGTTTAATTTTCATTCTGTGCCAAATAACATCTCATTCCGTTCAGCCGTTCATCATACCAAATATCAGATCATCGTCTCTAAATCGACTGGTTTATCTTAATAGTATTGCAGTTTCAATTTCCCTTTGAAGTTACTTTTCTAAGCAACTAAATAAAAATAAAAAATCTAATCTCGCTCTTTATCTTCCAAATATCATAAGCTTATACATGTATCTATTCCGGAACACGTAAAGAAATACTGTTCGTCGGAGCGTACAGCGATTGTGAACGAATCAACCGTCCACACGTAATCAGAACCTCATTTCTCCTTAAACAGCCCTTCCTGAAACACTACGTATACCATGAACTTAATTTTCATAAAAATATAAGTAGAAGAACTAACTCAGTTCACTGTTATTATGGAAGTCCTCGGTATTGGCGTGAACATCCATAATTACCCATTCGAGTATTATAATACCTCAATCAATCTACTTAGCCTTTTCCCAAATATATTGGGGTCGGCTTCCAGTCTAACCGGATGCTGCTGTATACCAGTATTTTACGAGCGACTGCCTATCTGACCTGCACAACCCAGTAACTAGGTATTATCATACCCCTTGGTAAGACTGGCTGTCAGACTTTCGGGCTTCTGACGACCCGTAACGACTTTCAAAGATCCACGAATGACAACCGGGACCAACGGCTTAACGTGCTTTCCGAGGCATGAAGGACCATAACACCTATTTATAATATTTCTTTACTCAAACAAAGGATAATGTACATGTTAATAATACAGTTTTACGAATTATGTACTATATCTTCAATCGTGTGGGTGAGCACTGCTCTCCTAGCTAGGTTATGAAAACTTAACAGTCCGATCCCCTAAAGTTTAATGACGTAAAGTTACATAGTGCCTGTGATGTTACTTCAAATTCAAATTCAAAAGTTATTTATTCAAACTAGGCTGAGAATCAGCACTTTGCGAACGTCAAAATTACATAAGACAGTCCCCCAAAACGCCCACCCTTCACCACTTCCTAGTGCTTAAGCTGGGAAGAAGAAGTGGCGCAACAAACTCCCCAGCAGCACAGTTCTGTCTGTTCAGTTAGAAGAAAAAAAAAAAAAAGATTCTATATAATAAGTATTCAAAATAATTTACATTACGCAACACAAAACATAATTTAAATTATTAGCCATATGTTAGCTAGCACACGCCAATATACCAAACAAAATCATCGAGAACTATACTCAGACCGAAATAAAAAACTAAACGTAAACAGAACTAAATATCTAAATAAAAAGCCTCCAGGCATAAAGGTCGTGCCCGCTTACATATAGTTGTAACTGGAAGTTATAAGTGAAAATCTAGGACCATCGATGTAAAATAAATAAACAAACAGTTAATTACTAATTAAAAAAAAAAATATGATCTATTGTCGACGTCACTATCTAACCACATATTGCAATACACTCTTAAAAAAAAAATATTGTGATGAGTAGATTTTGTCAACACAGTGTACACTGTTCTGTTACAATTTCATAGTATTGATTTTCACAATTTTAAGTTAAGTACAATTACCGTGCGCGACTGCTAATCACCGCTTGAGATAAATAAGCGCTAAGATGGGGGAGGTAAACAAAGGCCAAGCTAACTCAGTCTGCCAATTTTGTCAATGGCACCCTCCCCGTCTCACCACTCACATAACGGTGACTAACAATCGCGCGATAAGCAAGGTCAAGGTCAAAGTATTACCACCGACGTGCATGACTGTACTTGCAATAAGTATTTAGGTACTGAAATCATAATGCAGCTTGATTAATAGAATAAATACAATCTCGGTTCTATAAAAACCTGATTTAAATCTCCGCAGCTTCTGTCCCAAGTCCAAAGCATCTGTGCTCACATAAACAATTTCCTCGAGGACAATATCTTGGTATATTCGCTTAGAAATATAATTTAATCCGCGCACAATGGCCACATTGTGTGCTGGTGAGGATAGATCCCTGGCTTTTTTACTTCAATGGCGGGGAAATATGTGAAGGTACGGTATTGTCCTGATTGGTCTGAGGAAAAACTTACCTAATATATTATTTTTAGGGTTCCGTACCCGCGCGGGCTTGCGGACGGTGAGCAATGGGTAGCTCGCCGTCCGATAAGGACCAGGCCCGGGTCGACGGCGCGTCGTGTTCCACGCGCACCTCAAAGGGATGTCAGCACCAACGACGAACGGACGGACGGATTGACGGGGTCCGTAAGGACCAACGCCTGCTGGGGTTGCGGGTTTGTCCGAAAGGGATATCGCGACCCCGGCACACGGGCAACGGAAGGAACACGGGTGGGTCTTAGTCAGTAAAAGTCTGACACGCCCTCTCGCTCCGCCCAGAGCGGGAGAAGTCATTTGATGATTTTCCAAACAAAAAAAAAAAAAAGGGTTCCGTACCCGAAAGGTGCCAAACGGAACCCTATTACTATGCCCCCGCCGTCCGTCCGTCGCCTGTCTGTCAGCGGGCTGTATCTCATGAATCGTAATAGGTAGACAGTTGAAATTTTGACAGATTGTGTATTTCTATTGTCGCTAAATGAAATTAAAGTGCCCGTGACAAGTCTAATAAATCTAAATAAATGAATTATGAGACTATCTATCGCTTCGCATATAGGTACGTGAGGTCGTGATGGCCCAATGGTAAAGACCTCACTTCTCATACACGAGGTTGTTGGTACTAATCCGGGCAAGTACCAATGTGTCGTTTTTTATCCTACTTTCTAAGTTCATCTTGGACATCACTGACATCAGTGAAGGAAAAACGTGAGTAAACCTTTTTTTTTTTGGGTGGGATATTATCAAATAACTTCTCCCGCTCTGGGAGGGCGTGTCGGAGTCTTACTGACTAAAAGCCACCCGTGTTCCTTCAGTGTTGCCTGTACAACAACCGTGGCCCCTGGGCTACGGAATGCCTTTCGAGCTTTCCCGACCTGGACTTGTAAATCCTAACTAATACTATAAATGCGAAAGTAAGTTTTTTTGTTTATTACACGTTATTTTGTACATGCTTTCACGCTAAAACGGCTCAACAGATTTCGATGAAATTTGGCACATGGGTAGATTATGACTTGGAGAAGGACATATAATACCTTTAATCCTGATATTCCCACGAGATCGAGACTTATGCGAGTGAAACCGCGAGGTGCAACTAGTATGTAATATAAATCTGAAATAACCAATCCGCCTTGAGCAAGCGTGGTGACCAATGCTCATGCCTTCTCTTTATGAGAAGAGGCCTTCGTCTTGCAGTGGGACAATAATACGGTTGTAGTATTATTTTTGCATATACGATGAATACTCATTGTTTAAGCAAAAATAATAATAATTTAAAGTGTATGAAATAAAAACATAAAATGTCAAATGACTCGAAATTTTTTGACATTTGCATAAGAGTCGAAAGCCTAATTTGGTTATAAATGACCTCTCCTACATCCCCTTAATAAAACGGATTGCCGACACATAACCAATAACCCTGTATATTACTGCCATATTCCTCTACATACATTGCATTAACAATTTGATTGTTAACCTCGCGTTCCCAATTACCACTCAAACTATACAATATCCTATGTTATAGCAGACTGAACTAGCCAGTAGAAGCATTCACCTGTGAATTCGTAACAACGTAGTATTGCACAACAATGGACGAGTTTAGTAACTATATTACAGGTAATTATAGTAAATTAGCTCTGTTGAGAGAGCATTGATCATTATGGGGACATTACAGGACCTAACGTGCCTAAGCACAAGTTTTATAAAGTCTAAAAATATATGATATTATTCAGGATATACGAGTATGCTAGTAAGATAGTGTGTTGAAAACATACAACTAATTTGAAACGTAAGAAAAAAATCACGAAGATACCTCTAAAAATTTTACATGCAATCGTTCAAATTTTTTGTCAGATTTATTCTACAAGCAACATATTACCTTCCGCGGGAAAGTCCAAAAGGGATACCATGGCACCTGGCAACGTACAGGCAACACTCAAGGAACACGGGTGGGTTTTAGTCAGTAAGAGTCTGACACGCCCTCCCGCTCCGCCCAGGGCGAGAGAAGTTATTTGATAATTTCCCATAAAAAAAAAGCAACGTTATTATTTTTTTAGTCTTATCAATAGATTTTTTGTAATTATATAATTGCTTTATATTTTGCAATAAATTACCTACGTTGTGTCATCGCGTTGTAAGCTTCTTAATGGTACTTCTACTGAAGCGGAGACGAGTGGAGCTGAGTGGAGACGTGCAGGAATCATCCAATCACAGACGAGACGAGAGACGCTATGAGGATTTCAACCATTGTGATTGGTCAAGTCCTGCAGGTCTTCGCTCAGCTCCGCTCGTCTCCACTTCAGTGGAAACGCAGTTCTGTGTTGTGTGTTTTGTGACGTGATGCGTTTCGTAGTGTAATGTCATGCTACTGCTGAAATGTTACAACGACACAGTACTCTTTTGGCGCGTGGCAAAAAGCGAAACTAACGCCGCCATCTTGTTTTTTAATACAATTTCTGTGACAGTTTTACAATTTTTTACCAACAACGCCCCTCTGTCAATGTCATTCAGGCGCCAAAAGATCCTTGTATCCTTGTACTCTGTTTAATATGACATTGCAGAAATTACTATGAGATAAGGGGAGATCCTTGAACCATGAGTCAGCTTTGAGCCTTTATACCGATTTCTGCTATATCAACGAGAATTTCTGTGTTCTGATGTCACCGCTCGGAGTAATAGGAATCAGACTCTGTGTCTAAACTTTGTGTCTGGATTTTGTTTTATCTGTATTCATTCTCTGTAGATCTGACCTAAAAAGTTCTGCAGTTATAAAAGGCAGAACTTACCGTTTATCATCAACTTGACCACCTACCACACTTTTCTGATAATTATATGCTGTATAATCTGTATAGTGTCGAGTTGGGAACACACTGGAATCTGTAAAAATTCAGTCGGCGACGCGCGCCTGATCTCCGCAATAAGATTTGTGATCTTCGCGGTTTATATTCAGCAGGGCCCGTAGACACAAGGTATTTATTTAGATGTTGCTGTTGAGGATACGAAACTACTACAGTATAAAAGAAAACTAAGGAAATGCCAACAGAATTAGTGAACAGTTTTGATTTAAAAGATTTTTACATGAAATACCATTTCTTTAGTATAATCAATCAATCAACCTAGCCTTTACCCAACTATATTGGGGTCCACTTAATGCAACTAAATACCAGTATTTTACATGGAGCACCTGCCTATCTGACCTCCAGAACCCAGTTACTGGGTAACACGACACTCCTTGCTAAGATTGGTTGTCAGAATTAGGCTGGGCTTCTGACTACCCGTAGCGACTGTCAAAGATCTACGAATGACAGCCGGGCTCAACGAGTTAGCGTGCTTTCTGAGGCACGGAGGTGTCTAGATATGTAATCACCCATCCACGTACCGACCGCGGCAAACGTAGCTTACCATCGATCGACCCGTGCGGCTGTTATTATATTATCTAGTAGAAAAAAAAAAAAATGTTTATTACGCAAATAGGTAGGAAATCCTTTAGTCTTTAATACAATTTCTTAGATTAAATAGGGATATATTTAATCTTGTGTTTGTACCTAAAGGTATTGAATGTTAAAAAGTAGTTTTTTTTATATAAAAAGAAAAACCAAACATTTATTTTATTTCGCTTTATGCGATTAGTGTAACGTCGATTCTTAACTAACACAGAGAATCTTAGTAAAAACAAAAGAAAATTGGGACGTGCGGCTGTCACGCAGTACTGGTCACAAGTCGTGGAGCTTCACCTTTAGTATATATATAATGTAGGTACACTATGTATTATGTAGCCAGGCCTATTGTTAACAGGAACAATGAAGTTAAGGATAGCTTAGATAGGTACAGTCAGCATCAAAAGTTGTTGACCACATTTAGATTTTCAAAATCGCTGTATTGTGAAGTGCTAATAGAGAATACGGTGTACAGCGATTTTGAAAACCTAAATGTGGTCATCAACTTTTGATGCTGACTGTACGGTGGCAATTTCGACTGACTGATTTAACTGTGGCGTTCTGTAGTTTTTTCCTACCGCCTTGGGAAATAGGTTTATATCCTATAATATTAAACGAGCAATATTTATATATATAAATATATATTTGAATCACGTTCTCGAAAACGGCTGTAACGATTTCGATGAAAGTTGCAATAGAGGGGTTTACGGGGGCGAAAAATCGATCAAACTAGGTCTCATATCTGGGAAAATTCGTTTTCTCCGTATTTTCACCCGAACAGAGCTCGGTCGCCCAAAGTTTAGAACAAGATGGCTGCCTTAGAATAATGACATGACTGCATGGAATTAGTAAGTACCTACTACGAGTATCGTGGCAGCATGGAAATAGTTATTACTTACTGTCATGATAGCATGGAATGTACTATACATGGAATTTGTATGAACTATCCTATACTATAACATGAGCATTCTCTTTTTGTCTGTATGTATGATTTGACTTACCTATGAATCATCATCATCAGTCTTTTCCCAATATTTTGGGGTCGGATTAAGTAATCCGACCCCAAAATATTGGGAAAAAACTCATCGAAATATCTACATACTCGTATATGGAAATGTATTATTTAATACCACATTCATACCTATGAATGTGGTGTTATTGCTGATTCTTATGATTATAATTCTGTAAAGCCATATTTTGTACGGTCGCTAATCATATTTTAATCAAGATAAAATCTGACACTGAACTGCAAATTGCAAAAAACGTAAGAAAATTAGAATGTCGCGGGCTACCTTAGCGCGTCCCACTTAAGTGTGTCTTTACTAAAATTGCACCCTTTTTCCCAGTTACCGACACAAAAACCTTAACTATATACGAAACAACACGAAATTAAACCACAATGCTTTTCCCTCACGAAAAAAAACGATAAATGACTAAACCACCACTTTATCCACCCAAAAGACAGGCACACACACCATTTATTCAAAAACCATATAATTAAAAAGATCCCTCACCCATGAATATAATTTATGATACCCTAAGTAGGTAATACAATTTCCAAGATATAAAGTCAAAGAGCTTTCACCCCCCCCCCCCCCCTTTCAACCCCTTTCACCCCCCTACGGTGTCACAATAAACTTAATTACGTTAATACGACCTCAATACGTGATGCTGACGGCGTAGGGTGTACATCATTCGGGGGCGTAATTATAATTATTATGTTTTATATGATTATGTACGAGTAGGTACCTATTTGGGTTTTTCCTTGAAGGGCTTTCGAAGACTAGGCGGTAACGTTTAATCGTTGTAGTTAATAATATAACATAGCACGTATGCAGCTATTCCAAAAAAAGGTTTAATATTTTACTTCCAATCTCTCCTACATTTAGGTACCTGAGATTTTGGACCTCAATGTTGATTACTAACGGGAAGAGGCAGAGCAGTTCTAATGCAGCGAAGAATTAAAAACAAAATCTTTAAGATTCATGAGTTTCTAGCTAAAAACTTACCACGTCAATCCTCTAAGCCATGCCAACATGTCGACAGTAGCTACGTAGTAATTACGTGCTAATTACGTGAGGCAGTGAGCGTGCGCAATTAGTGAGACGCGACTCGACGCGACGTGAGAGTCACAACTCACGACGCGACGTCATGTACGAATCAAATCTTTGTTTGTTGCCAGTTTTTGGTTTAAATATTTTCTGCGAAGGGGTGAAATCTTTATGGTATTATAACTTTAGTAGGTTGAGAGAGAAAAAACCACGGCAGCCAATCAGTCATGAATTTCTTTAGATAGAATAGCCAATTTTCTGTATTCTTTTGACTACTGCACTAAGCGACGAATTTGAATGACTAAGTAAAGTTACAATAACTTACATAGCTTCTCTCATTACCAAGAAATCTAACTTATTTCATTACATCCTACTTATAATATACCTAATATAATATAATAAACGCGAAAGTTTGTGAGTATGGATGGATGTATGGATGTTTGTTACTCTTTCACGCAAAAACTACAAAACGGATTTGGATGAAATTTGGCAAACAGATAGTTTATAACCTGGATTAACACATAAGATACTTTTCATCCCGATATTCCCACGGGATCGTGACTTATGTGGTTGAAACCACGTGGCACTGCTAGTCGAACATAAAAGGTAATCATTCCATAAAACTACCCATGCTTGCTGAAAACGACCAGAACAAATATTACCCTACTTGCTCAAGGTTTGACCAGAAGCAAACTATTCCATCAAACCTGTCAACATTTTCCCCTTAAATATAACGTAACAAGCACGGTGCATACCTCAACACTTTTACCCGGTGCACCACCGCTTACTAACCCATCTGCAGCGCAATTACGACGCCATATTGGTCTCCGAACGATCAGCTGATCATGCGAGCTACCGATCACGGAGCAAACTGATGAGAAATTTACCGCCCGACCAACGGATAGGTTAGTCGGTTTAAAATTGATGTTAAATTTCGCAAGATTGAGGTCGGGTTTGAAGAAGATTTTTCGCATTGGAAAGTTTACATTTTGGATTTGTGTGGTAAGTGGAATGGATTTTATAGTTAGGTGCAGCTTGCTTAAAATCTATAACGGGTTGGCATACAAGAAACTTTTGCGTAGCATATAATTAAATAAAGCTTTTCATGAGGAAATTTTCCTACTTCTTCAACTTAGCAACGGCAATCTTTATTGTATTAGCTCCGAGTTTTGCATTATAAGCTAGCGATAGCCTCCAAATGCTCTTCAAACGTACAGATGTTATAATGTTATGTGTCCAATATTAGCGTGTTTAAAAAAAAACATTGCAGTGCATTCTGCAATATTAATTCCATCAAAATCTTCAGCTCAACGGTTCACAATGTTCCCAAATTATCAGATGCATTCGATAAAACTACACCATTTGTGTACTTAACTGTATAACATTTAGTAACAAATGTTCCACCTAACTCAAGGACGTCTCAATTTCACCCCCTAGGGGTTGAAACTATTGTAGTCACAATTATGATTTTAGGAGCTCTTTATTGTTGTAAACTATTATATGTATTTCGATTAGAAATTATGCGGATGAATGGTTGTAATTCCGTTTTGTTAAACATTGGCAGCACTTTTTACACAAGTTGATAGACATGATGGACATAGTATTGATTAGAAAGTTATTCAGCAATAAATCTGAATTAAATGAATGATGGTGTTAGACGTATAAACAACAATAGAATTAGGTTAAAAATAAACATAATTATTTAGTTCTTGTTAGTTAAAGGAATAGTTACCAAATGCCAACTCATGAGCAAATCCAGAATCAAAAGTCAAGTTGCCAATGCAAGCCTGAAGAACACTTGTAAAACAACACAGCTTCCCAAAGAACAACCTACCAAAACATGGATCTTGTAACAAACAACTAAGAATCGTTGAATAATCCTTAAATTAACTTGCTGGGGTGAGATTGTGAACGTCGATGTTACGCCTCATTAGCTCCTGTACTAATCATTGTAAAGGCCTGTGCTCAGTGAAGACTATTTTTTAGAGTTATTTTTTATTAAAAAGGATTCTACTTAACAAAAATCTTAAATTCACTGACGGACAACGCACAGCATAAACCTTAGACCTCAACCTATAAACCGCTGGGTTTACAAGCATGAAATTTGCCCAAGAACTACTTAAATAACGTAGAGGAGCAAAAAGTAGGTTTTTTGCAAATTAACCCCTTAAAGGGGTTTAAAAGGGGATGAAAGTTTGTATGGGAGTTCTTAATTTTTTCGTTCGAATACGTTTCACCAGATTTCATTTCTCAATATATTAAAACAAAATTGCAATAAACCTATACTAATAATATACTGCTGCTGAAGATTACAGCGTCAAAAATCATAAATTTGCGTAAAAATGTAATATGACTCTTAATAAATATCGTTATTACCTGCATTGTTTAATGTTCTACCTTTGTTTACTTAATTTTGTACACTAGTCTTTCAACGATGGAATACCTTGATTACTTTCAAGAACTCCTTGTACAGGCTGTCGCTTCACCTAATTTAATTACTGTGTATCGGAAACATGAAGATATTAGAACGCAATATACTTAATGGAAAACAGACACTGTAAATCCGCTTAATATCCATGTCCTAATAAAAAAATATCCGTCCGATTTTCCAGAACCAAAACGTTCTTCTTTCACCCGTTCATTTAGCAAAGCCTTTACACAATGACGAAGCACTATCGTACACAACCTGGCTATTTATCTTTGATCCAAAGTGTCCGGCCACGTACCGGTTGCGGGCCGGACCGATCCATCCCTCACGACTAATCGACCGTGCCGAACCAAGATTAATAAATGACGCTTAAAATTCAACCTTTTTTCGGCTAAGCTAATGGCGCAAAAATAATTAGCCGTTTTTTATAGCCATTTCTAACGGGAGCGAAATTTATTATTGGATTTTCTCGTTGTTTTACGCGTACTGTGCGAATGAGTTATGATTTTGATTTTTGTTTCGGATTTTATGTTAGTATTTGTTTTGTTTTGAATAAAATTATTTTGGAAGTGTTTTTGCGATTGTTAAAAATTGGTGGAAAAGACTGGACAAGATTTTCGCGTGATAGGGATGGCTGGCGCATATGGCATAATGGGTGGAAAAGGTTGAAGTAGATGATTATAATGACGATCATTAGACTTGTCACATAGTTATAGATATTTCGTCTTTCAGTACCCAATTTTACTCTTCTGCTTCAAAATACTCGTATAGATATTGCTTTCGAGTTTACATAATTCTGGACCAAATTTATATAAGTATACAAGCATTTATTTTTTATTTTTTTATTGCAATCTTGCATCTTCAGTCATAATTCTCGAGTCCGAATCCAAGACTTATTTTTACTTAAAAAACGGTGAAGGAAAATATTTTAAAGAAACCGGCATGTCTGAGAGATATTTTTCGACGTCATGTGAAGCCAAGTCAGAGACCCATGGGCGGCATAAAAACTCTGACACCAGGTTAGTCCCTAACCACACGAGAAAGAAGAAAATTCTTGCAGATACCGATTACAGAGACCTATTAAACGGATTTGCAGGAACGCCCTCCAATGACTGCTCCATTTATTTTTATAGCCTATTAAATAAGGTCTTGAAGAATCTTCCTTTTTAGTCTTTTAGCAACACTTTGGGTGTTCATCAGGCTTACTGCTAGCATGTTGAGATGATTAGTGATTCGCTCTTTGTACGCTTTTGTCCATTCAGAGAATTATTCTATTAAATTGAAAAGCTATTAAAAAAAGAAACAGCATATTCCAAAGTTCTTAAATTTCTCCAATGAATATGACACGTCAGTAAGTATCGTATATTCAGGTACGTTTACTCATGTTAGTCCATTTGCATACATACTCGTATGATCAACTCTACCTATCCGAATGTAAACCTAACCTGCCAGCAAATCAATCAGTCGAAGTGCTAATCCATCAACAGGCACCGAAATTGGCTTGAGGCAATAATATCCTGCATGCCTACCTACTGTTAGTGTTAAGGATATCATTTCGTAGTTTCGAGCAATTCTATAGTAATACAGCATGTATCAGAAAGGGTCATATTCAAGGATGTGGTACAGACCATCAAACTAAAGAGTTTTTCGTAAGTTTTCGTATTTCTTATTACGTAAGTTTTTCCATAGGACCAAAATCGAAACCACAATTAAAAATACATTTTGAAACTTAAATCTTCTTCTCCATAGGTAACCTACCTACAACGCTTTGGAATGGGCAACAAGCTTCATATTTCTGACTGACCGATTCCTTGACAATTCAAAAGTGCCTGTAAATGGTTTAATTGAAATAAATGCTTTGAGTTTGAGTTTTGAGTTTAAATATGACCACACCTTTCTGATACATGTTGTAGAAGCAAGATTGGCAGTGGTGCTGACTGCCTACCAACCTAGGATACGCCAGAAGTTGGTATAAATCTGTCTACGAATTGACGTTTAGTCAGTTGTGGAGGCTCTTTCAATTGCTTTTGATGCATCGACGGTTGTTTAACAGTTACATACATGGTAGAAAGTCTATCCCCGCGTCCTAACCAAAAATATCAGTCACGCGATTAAGGGATTGTCTCTTTCATATGTCACTAATTTGTTGTGATCTCTGAGGTTGTGATGAACAGGATGGCGCCCTCTGTCGACGCGAGCACGTGTTCGGGTTCGTCAAGCAAAACGAACGCAACAGTCGCGAGCTCGCGCGAACGAGCTTATGATATGACGCAAAAAAAGTGAACGCGCTCTAATAAATGAATATCGCTCGATTAATCAACTCGTGATTATCTGTCATATCACGATGATGTTACTTTAATGTGCTTTATAAAATTGCTCGATAAGCATAGCGGTGCAGTCAACCCACAAATTTTGTCCGATATGTACATATTTTTTGTTGTAATATATCGTGTAAAGTTTTATAATTAAAAGTCTGTGTAGTAGCAACGGATTTGAAGTTGTAGAACTCAATGCATACTGCCCTCGATGATGGACACTCCTTCTTTCCTCATATTTGTATTAATAAAAATGAAATGCTGTTCGTTTGTAAGCGCATCATTTGGGAAAGGCTGGACCAATTTGGCAAATTTTTGTTATAATATGTTCGTAATAGTCCGAATGGGGTTTTTATGGAAAAGATTGCCGGGTTTTTTTTTCCATGTGATTTTTGTAAGAACTATTTGGACAGGGCAACGTCTGTAGGGTCAGTACCTAATAAAAAGCGAAAGCACTACATAAATAAGTTTCTGGTAAAGCAAGTAAATAACAAGCCAAATATATTTCACTGTTTATTGAATTTTGAATATAATATCATTATAGATAGGTATTTACAATAGTATTCGAATGTTCTGAACTACAATATATTTTCGTAATACTACATTTAAATTTTAAATAAATAAAATAGTACACAACCAATAACTTTCTACCATACATAGATATAGTTAGTTATTTCAGAAAGCGTTATTTAACTTCATTTAAAAGAGCTCTTCAATTAAATGAACACGTGTTTGAGTTAAATAAAACTGGGTCTAAACCGAGTTGTATGTACATTGAAGAACATATAAATTTATAAAAGTAGAAGCTCTAAGTTATTGTGAAAACCTTTCGATTCAGCGGCAGTGATTATTTTATATATTCTCAGTATGATTTAACGATACAGGTACTTATAATATACAATGTATTTAAATTACTGAGTTGCGATCTATTTCACTAGTATATCATATTTTATATAACTCTTTGGTATACATCCAGTGATATTTTAAACTATATCTAGCTAACTTGTTGCGTGGTTCATTTATTAAATTGAGGTCATTTAAATGTATTTATTTCGGCCTTATTTCAATATTCCCACATTATTCGTCTTGCCCACATTATATATTTTTAATGATGGTAACATTATTTTTTTTCTTTTATCTGTAAAAAAAAATACGTCAAAATGTTAAAAATATAAATCCTTACGTAAGTATTTTAAAAATCAATCTCAAAATAAGTCAGTAAAAAAACTACATGAGCTAATGGTATTATTCTTTACGAATAATTTTAATAATAAAAAAGGACGGTAATGCTAAATAATGCTAATAATAATAAATGTAAAACAAGAAAATCTGATACAAAAATTGGTGTTACTAATGAGCAATTTCGATTTCTCGGGAAAATATCATGGGGTTTGTATATTGGCGTTATACCTGTAGTATTGCATTTTGGCACATTTTATATCGCTATATTATATACTATTATACTATATTATTATATAAATATTGATATAATCTACATTATTAAACTGAACATCGATAGATATATCTAGCTATATGACAATATAACTTCATCTTTAACATTTATAAAAGCCGTGTCACATATACATACAAATAATTAAAAAGCAGAAGGAAGATAATAAATGAAAAAAAAAAACAAAAATAATTTGAATATTTTTTACTTTTTTATCACATGGATTACACAAATTTCAAATCAAATAATCAGACTTCAAGGCGTCAAGAATTTGACGTCATATTGTAGTAACGTATCAATATCATACTACATGATGACGTCATAAATTCGACGAGTACAGCGTCGTACAAGAACAAAAAAAAAAGCACAATTACAAAATTTTAAAATTAGCGAACATTTATTTAAAAACAATTGCAAAACGCCACTGGCTTGAGCAAACAGTTGCTTTAATTGAAGAAAACATGAAAAATATTTTTCCATACTTTATTTTTTTCGTCATTTTGAGACACGATTATTGTATGTACTTTAACGCGATAAAACTACTTGCAAAATTAACATCGGAAGCTCAATTTTAAAATTACAAACTGCCGACCATTTTAAATAGGCCTCTACATGCAAGCGAATCACAAAACTTTGCTTCGTAAATCATATATAGTAGAGATCTAGCTAAACTGGCTTTTAAATAACATGTAACATCAGTTTGATATGTTTTATGTACTATATGTTATTTTAGGCGTATTCGCTTTATTCTCGTCATAAGATTGTATTAATATCAACAACCCATCTTCATAATATAAGGAAACCCTTACTTTAAAACTATTTACAAATACAATATATACGACACCGAAAAATGGTAACGTAAAACTATCCTAATCGAGATTATAGTTAGGCCTACCCAAATATCCAAATATGAATTCCCAAAACGCGTGAAATAATACAAGCTTACTATAAAATTTCAAGAAAAAAGTACTTTTCAAAAATGTATAATTCAACGCATTATTGGACAAAACATTTACACAGCTGCACTAATTTTAACATTCGCATAATACTAACAGAAACAAAAATATACAATCAATAAAAACCTACTATGTATAAATATAACAGCCCCTAGAATTTTACTATTCAATAGTAAAATTGTTCATTTAACTATTTTATACAATAGTTTATATAAATAAGGTTATGGTACGTAAAAGCAGTGTCGAAATTGAATTACAAATAGTCCTTTATCATAATAGTTTAGGACCAGCGGTTTTTGGTAATTTTGAAGCTGATCCCATATAGGTTGTCACACATTACAACTGAGCTGCTCATCACTTTAAAGCAGAATAATATTTAATTCTCAACATATAAAAAACTAGCAAATACAAATTGTCCTTACAGAATATATGAACGCGCTTGTAGCAATTCCAAATGAACACAACAATACTTAAAACAATATTTTCCTTGCTATTTTTATTATTAATTAGTACCTTATTGTTATTACACTTAACAATAATGTGTGCCAACCCAAAATTAACTCTAATATCCAAACCTATTTTAAAATATCGATTCAAAATTCGAGTAATATCATTAAGACTTTGCAAAATTTTATTTTCGACTACATTTTTCAGCTTTCTTTCTTTTCATTTATTTACTGCATTTCCAAAGAAATAATGTTAGTATAAAACATGCTAAAGATAAACAGACGCTTACAATACTTTTTGGTTTTTACACAAATCCAAAATGTCTGACTCAATTTCCAAAACAATCAATTACAGACAAGACATTTAGATTTATTTTTATATTTTCGCTTATTACATTTAATATTTCCATTATAATAGGAAGCTTATCTTCCGGGAAGACAATTCCATGAACATTTTAGCCAAATTAATCAACATCAAAAACTTCAAAATTTACTTCAACTACTATATCAATTTCATTTTTTCGATTAATGACCCGGCTACACGCTTCATCAAGCAAGCATATCGTGCAAACGGTTTGCTATGTTGTGGAATCCACATGTTGTTTGCATAAACTGTGCATGCAAGTCGCTGCGTGTACCCCGGCCTTGAGACCTGGAAACTTGTAACGACTCTAAGTCATAGTTAACATTACCTTTCACAATTCTTCGGTAGACGCCATAGGAGCTTTAAGGAGTGGAGTTCTAGGACTTTTAGAGCCATCAGTATTTCTGGTAGGGGCTTGGAAGTCTTCATTAGACAGCGAAACGGGTAACGGTGCTATCTTTAGTTGATGTCCATTCAACTTAATCTCAGTAATGGAATGTGAACGCCCGTGGTTGACATTAGGTTTCTCTTTGTTTGAAGTTGTCATCGGATCGTGAGTTGGAGTCTTGGCTAAGGATTGGGTCACTTTGCTCCTGTTGGATTGCTCTCTTAGTGCCATTTGGTAAGCTACTTCGAAAGCCTCGCCTAGTGTTAAGATTACTTCTGTTGCTTGATCCTGAAAAAGGAATAATTTCAACATTAATTTTAATTAGGTTTAACTAGAGATTAAATACGCAATGATGATATTAAGAGCTTTGCTCTAAAACAGGTCGAAGGCAAACCTATCGCCATTTCTAAAGCTGATGTCCGACGCTTGACTTTTTGTTCATTTAAGTCTTTCATTCGGCATGTTTCATTCAAAGTAAAACGTCTGAACACAAAATGAATCAAAAGTGAAAATGAATTTATTAGTGAACCAATCCAAAGTTGTTGGAATTCGGCATTATTTCACTCGCGTTCTGAATGATCTAAAAATCTCGGTCTTATATCAGCTTGACAAACTATATTCCTGTCATAAAAGAAAAAGGTTAAATCAATAAACAAGCGAACAACTCACCATAGTAGCGACTCTAAAGACATGGCAGTAGTGGCTCCTGCTCGTGTGATCCTTGGTGATGTACGCGAAGTGGGTGAGGTCATCAGCATCCTGACACGCGCAGTGGATGTTGCGGATTTCGTGCTCGCAGACCAACTCCTAAGACGGAAAGATGACAATAAATAGAAGATTAAAAAATGGTGAAGAATTAAATACTGCTGTAAAACAACAACAAACAACATTTATTTTTTTGTGAACATTCTTAGCTATAAGTTAACATAATATGAAACAGACGAATCTTCCATTTAAAAACTTTTAAATCACCAAGTAACGTAAAATGAAACATTACGAGGCCTGTTAAAAGAAATCTGAAACATAACTGCAAATTGAAAAGGCTATGTAACGGTCTTTAATTAAAAGCATTTACAAATTGGGATTCTAGATCCTTAAAAATGTATAGTGGAACTATCGTTTACCGGCCGAAAACATTTTATACCCGTCGCAACTTAAAAAAGGCCAGAGTTTTTTAACGAATGCTGTCCCAAACAATATTTTACCCATTTTTGACGTAAAATAACAAGTCCAAATTAAATTTCAGCCGTGCTTCGCAAGCATAACATTGAAAAAACACTAATTATCCCACTTAACTAACCGTGAAGAGTTCTAACATAAAAAATGATTCTACAAAAAGGGGAAGAGAGAAAAACAATCCTTTTTTTAAGAAACACAAAGAAGAGATTGGTCATCGGTCCGATCAAGTGTGAGGAATGAACCGTAATTAAAAATCAGGCAAGAATCAGGGTCTTCATAGGTCCTTTGTTACCGACCCCGGGATGTTTGCCGTCTTACACTTGGATGATTTTCAAAGACCCCTAACAGTCTCCAAAGTTTATCCGTCAAGGATTGAAACTACAAACTTGGGAACAACGCAGTTGAGAAAAAAGATACAAAATATGGTTTTTCTTTTTAACTTTTTCATCTCAGTGAATGTCAAAAGAAAATGTCGGACTAAATGGAAAGGTCAAGTTTGGCTATTGCCAGAAGTTATTCTTGCTTAAATAAAATTTAATAAACATACAAGTTCTATTATGGACATAATAAAATCTTTGAATCGAGGTACCGTAAATATATCTAGTGCAGATGAAAAAGAAAATTAGATCGAGATTTTTATAAATGATTTAGCTCGTAGTTTGGTTTAGGACTATTCCTGTCACTGTCAAACTAAAACTGCAAGATAGAGACGAGAACATTATCTAACCCAAAGCTCGTGATAAGTAACGTCTATCAATCTCGGTCTTTAGCTAAAATGGCAGCAGCTGGTTCCCCTTTTCAAACTTAAAGCTTAATATAAACTTAAATTATTTCAATTAAACTATTTACGAGTACAAGCAAATAATAATATTAAGATTCATAATATAAAGATTGCTTACCCTAGTGATAGTGTTTAGGAACTTGACTCCTCTATAGCTGATGGAGAGGATGATGTCAGGAGAGTCCCTCGGTTCTTTGGTACACTTCTTCAGCTTTTGTATCGATTTCTTCGTCGACTCCGTTCCTCGGAGCTCTTTCACCACTGTTGATCCTAGGTACTGTACAAGAAGATAGGAATAAAGTCACAATTTTTTGAGTGAGTGTTAAAACATATTGTAGAAAATTCAAAATCTGCATTTTAGACGATGAAGGTTTTGAAAGAATTATGATTACATTGGGATTTTGGAAGTCATATCATTCTTTGCATGCTTTATCATTACTTACTCTTGCAAACTTAAAACTTACAGAATTATAATGAAGCTTTAAATTATCGTCTCCGAAAGGGGATGTACTTACATTGGCTACATATGTCACAGCCCCAGTAACTAGCACGAACGGTTGATGCTTCCACTGAGTCTTCAGCGCCCCTGGTACTCCAACTAGTAGTTCCGAAGGCGCCCTAATCTCCAGATCCGAGGGTCTGGGGGGTTGAGGAGCAGGCCTGTTCTTTTTGCTGCGCTTCAAGGTCTCTCCACCGGGGGGCGCCAGGGTAGGGACCACGGGAGGTGGAACAGGTTTCAGGTTTTCTGAAGGTGGTAACTTCTCTTTGATTTCTTCTTTCAGCTGCTGTATGTTGCTCTTCTAGAAGGAATTAGTTGTTATTAATAATTGTATAGGCTTTAGGACCTATTATTGTAAGGGGGACAAATGTTTTTATTATCATCTTTACTATTCGTAAGCTTTTATCTGAAAACGTTAAAATTTATATTGTTTTTGCTAAATAAAATCTCTTTTATAGTTTTCTCTTCTAAAAACACACCCCGCAAAAAATACAGACATGAACCTCCCCTCAATAAATCTAATTACGAGTTAATATAAAAAAATGGCAACAAAGCACAATAAACAACAAAACGTAAAGTGACACTCGTACACAGATTCACACTTCAGAGGTGCAAAACAAAACGCGACGGGATAAATTAAAAACATCGTCAGTAGGCGTAAAATTTTAATGAAGGCAATGAAAGGTACACAAGTAAATAATTGAACCATCTGATTTCATGGTGTCATTGGTGAAAAACTACGGGCGGGAATGAAAGGGCTGTTCCGTCAGAATAAACTTGAATAGAACGGCATAATATGGACCTACGGACCAACGGTTACTACAGTACCCCGAACGTAAATATGACGCATCGCGTTTTAGAAAATACTAGCTTTTGCTCGTGGCTTGGCCTGCGTAGAAATCGAAAAAAACAAAACCTATAAAAACTTTTCTCATGAAAAAATACATACTGGCAAAGACATCGACGCGCCACCTATTACAAAGGATTCAGAACATGATTCTGAAAACCCCTGCATAGATATTTTTCGTCGGTTTTCAACAAAAAAATCCGCTGTTTCATAGAGAAAATGCAATAGGAACCTACGCGGTCAAGATTTCTGTATTAATTCCATGTCATTTTCATTAATATTGAATGTAGGTATTAAACACAAACCTTCTGGAATAAATTCTCTAAAATAATGATGTTCTAAAACGCATCAAAATCCACAGTGCTGTTTAGAAAAGCAACACAGTCACACAGACAGACATGGAAGGCGACTTTAATTTATCAGATATAGATATGTCTATAGATTTATTGCATGGCATCTACCATTAATATATAATAATATTTTTATTTTTTACTACACTACTACATGATCCATAAAAAAATACGATAATATAAAAACAATATTCAAATTAAAATCAATATTAAAACCATGGATACTGTTCTCAAACTAACGAATTCTAGGAAAAACGATCTAATAAATCTAAGGAGAGTTAGCAATTTTGATGGCATCATCATACAGGTAGTACGTGCTACCTAACATGCTATCAGAGTTCCATAAAGTTCTGCTAAAACCAACATTAGAAAGAAAGAAAGAAAGAAAATATATTTATTTAGCACAGACTAAGAGGCACACAACACAACATAATTATTTTACTAAAAAACCAAATTAAGAAAGAAAGAAAACATATAAAAAGTGTAAAGTGCGTTCTAATATATTAGCAGGAAAGTGTGCCTTGTGGCTGCGCCAAAAAGGCCTAGTTCAGCATAAATGCCAGACAACTAGTGCCTGACGCTGGTTTTCAACTAGACCTGAAAATTTTCATTAGATCACATGATTGTAATAACAATAATATGATTCACAGTGTATTGTCATTTTTCTATTAATCCTATCAGATTATCTTTATCAATCATTATTATAAGACCAAGCGGGCCGTATCGAGTCATATTTACAGATAAACGAGATTAGATATGGATAAATATTATATTGTTTTTTAAACTGGCTACTGTTTTTGTTTTGACATTGAGAAACAAGTTTTTCCAAGTTAATTGACCGGAAAAGTGGGTGAGTAGTGTCTGGAGGTTATTTGGGTGGCAAAAGTAAATGCAGTTTAATTGAAGGTATGTTTGCAATATTCAAATTGAATTAGTAGCTATTCAAACAGTAATATGTAGCTACTAGTATAAGTGGTTGTTGAAGACTTACGCGATAAAAAAACAGAACATTATGACAATCAAGACACGGAAGAAATAAACAGTCTTTACATTTATTTTTCTCCGCTGGAATTACCTACTGAAGCAACGAAAGTTCACTCATATCAGAAAAATGTTCAGTACCCCTGATCAGTCAATAAATGACGCCTCAAAAATCGCCAGTAAATTCAAAAACGAAAATCAAATAAATAATTCTAAATTTGAATAAAAAATCCATCCTAAAAAAACATTTTTCAACCCAACCATATATAGTTTGAACACGCGTGTTGCGCTTACTCCCTTCGCGAGTGGGGCACTCTCAGTCAATGCAAGCTGAATAGACGACGAATTGAGCACTAATTACCTATACAGAGTTGCCGACGTGTGAAATTAAAAAAAAGGCAGCAATATGTGGAGGTAGGTACATGTCGGCTGAATTAGCGTCGCTTGTGGATGAATGGGATGTTGTGGTTGTATGGTCAAATGAGTGGATGCGAAATTAGTATGGTTGCTTTAGGTGAGGTTTTCACAGAGTAATGTTACGTCTGTTCTAGCAATATTGATGGGTCAAGAAAATACATGTCAATGCTTGCAAACATTATACAGGGCTAGTTTTGATATGAGATATAAGTCATATAAAAGTTTGACCGGATGTATGGACGTAAAGGAGGCAAAAGGACGAGAGAAAGATAAGGATCGTAGATCGTGGTGTGAGTTTATGTATGGATGTATAAGATGAAAATATGAGAAATAGAGAAAAGTAATCACCAGTAGGTAATGGACTCAATTTGGGAAAAAAAAATCCGTCAGTCTTGGCTTCCCCTCCGAAGTTCTATCACAAAAATTCACCCTGTATAGCAACAAAAATGTATGTATGTTAATTTTAATCGAACTGTATGGATTAAGTTATCTGAATTAAATGTTTTATTTTTATAACTAAAACAGTTACTTTTCTTATAAATAACCAAAAACGTATAAACTGCTCTAAATAACCATGTTTAACATTAAAATTCTACGCAAAACGCGCACGAATCCTAAACTAGCTGAGAAGCTAATATTATTCGACTTTAGTACCCAAGTGCCAAATACTTATGTTAATAGTCTAGCTCTGGTCTTTGTGCCTAAACTAGATGGTCTTTAGTTTAGATTGTGATATAAGAAATAAGTTTATTTCAATAATTGTTACACATGTATTGCTATTTGTTTGTTGATTTTTTGCTTGTTACAAATTAATTAGACATCTGTAGCCCAACTAAGTGAAAACCTGTATTTCGGCTATCAGCACCAAACCCCTCAAATAATAAACACTTAAAAATAACCATCAAGTAGAGATGTTAATATTTTGTAGATTTAAAATAAGAAAAAAATTGTGGTGATAAATAACATTAGTTCGATACAAGAGAATAAAATTATATTTAAATCATTAAAGGCAATATTTACAGAATTTACAGGAAAAAAAAATTATAACAAAAGTAAAATCAAATTTAAAAAAAAATTGCTATACTGTTTCAACGTTTTTGTTGTAAAGGTTAGTTTTTATTTTTGGATGGTGAGGATTGTTTCATCCCTGGAAGGATGATAAGAAAAAATTAAATGTTACAGGGATGAGCAGCAGCATCTACGTATACATAATTGTATTACAGATACTTGACAATATTTATTACAAGAAATGATTGCTGAATCAAACCCTTAAGTAAACTGCTAAAATGTACTCGTAATTGTCATCTAATGTATCAGCGGGTGGCTAAATTTGTACCTAGTAGACTAGGTAGCTACTAGAGGGCAGCATTTATATAATATATAAAAATCTGTTGCCATGCGTTAGTCTCGCAAGAACTCGAAAATGGCTCGACCGGTTTGATTTTTTTGTTGTTTAATTCACCTCAATATTGGGGTGGTTTAGGAAAAAAGAAAATGAGGTAAAACCGAAAGGAACAACCGAAAATTCGAAATCTTGTATGGGAATTGTCACTTCGGATTACTTTCAGATCGACGTGGTGAGAAGTTCACCGGTCTAATTTGATAATAAAGTAAATCGACTTTTAAAACCTTTTAGAACACCAAATAACATACCTATTCAATACCATGATCCCGAAAAGAGTTTCATTCCAAAAATACATACCTATCTACAACTTCGACAAACCTCTTAAGACTTATCGCCGACACATTATTTAAAACTCATCTCGCCACCTCATCACGTGTTCCTTACATGTGACGGGATTAAACTTGCTAATCCTCGTTAAATTGCTCATCTGCCTGCTAATTATAATCACGCACGTGCAACTGGGGTGTAGCCAGGCAACACCCTCACAGGTGTCGTGGTAAAATAAGGTAGGAATGCTCAAATGAATTTGGATTTTACTGATGGTGATACTTTTGAATGCAGTTGGGGATAGCGACTGCTGAAGACGATTTTGTATTGTGTCAGTAAAATTATCGGTGTATTTTCTGAAAATCTTACTGACGCTGCAGCTGGAGTTTCGAGGGTGAGAGAACTATATGAGTAATAATTATATAATTATTACTCAGTATTAAGTACTTATATTGTGCTTGTGGTCAGTGTATCAGGTTATGCCGGGGTTGGTGCGTGGATGGGTGACCAGCTTTACATACCGAGACTCCTCCGTGCCCTGGAAAGAATGTTATGCCGTTGGTCCCGGCTGTCATTCGTGGATCTTTGACAGTCGTTACGGGTCGTCAGAAGCCCGAAAGTCTGACAACCAGTCTTACCAAGGGGTTGTATTACTCATCGATACTGGGTTGTGGAGGTCAGATAGGCAGTCGATCCATGTAAAATACTGGTATGCAGATGCATCCGGTTAGACTGGAAGCCGACCCCAACATAGTTCGGAAAAGGCTAGGCAGATTGATTTTTAAGTACTTATATTACTACAAGCACTTTTAGAAACCCACGTTATTTCCAAAGACATCCATCTACCTATCATTTAATAAAAATGCTTTATAGTGTTTTAACATGAAAATAACGCGCTACCATAAACTTTGTTTTCTATAATATGGTCCTACTACAGGGCAGGGCATGGATTATATCAGTAAATCTGTCACTTGCCATTAAATTACGGCGCTAAAGAACTTAACAAGCTTCCGCATTTAACCTAAAACAATTCAGATGCCTTATTATGATCCAATAAAAATCCCAATAAGTCCAGAAAACATGATCGGAAAGCAATAACGCCGAGTACAGCAGGTGGGTTCTATAATAATATTAAACCAGTTAAGGCAGAGGATATCCTCGCGAAATAAATTGGCAATCGCCGCACAATAAGTATGCACCTGCCTACCGTGTGTATTAAGGCTTATTCGATAACAATTTGGGTTTAAACCCTGCTCACTTAGTCGCTTTTTATTTTATTAGGGTATGACTCTGGTTCAACTTTTGGGTCCATAATTAATTCTTGTTTTAAAAATACTCATTCATCACTTTAATTATTATCTTTATTTATTTATTTATTTATATTAAATTTTAACTTTAACGTCTTCCTTACTAACTGTTCTCATGTTCAAAGCAATTTGCTTTTAGAAAACATGTTATAAGTTAAACTTATTTATTAATTATTAATTTAAATCCCAATTATAACACCTTTACAGACTCATCCAAGGCGATGTCTACGATGTATACAAAAAATCACACCAAAAAAATATTGCCATGTAAGGAGAATTACAAAGAATTATATACTAAGTAATATATCAATTATTATAAACATGACAACTTTTATATAAACCTCTTTCAATTATTTGATATTAGGTGTATGTCTAATCATTACTAGATAAAAAGACCGATGACTAGTTTTAGTAGGATATCATTTTCTATATCTATATCTTACTATAGTCCAATTAGAGATACATCAGTCGATGCACTATCACAGAAGATATATCTCTCACCCTTTCGATTACCATCAATCGCTTCACCGATCTCATTCAATCCGATAACATAGCAACGCCCTCTGTCGTCTACAATTGTCGCCTTGCTGCAAGGATATCCTTTTTACAAGCTTTTTGATTGAGCGAATTGCTCACTTCATTGCTCAGATTGAACCATCCTGGGGCATTCGTGTTTGATTTATTGGTATTAGTTGGTGTCTGTTTCTTAACGACTGTATCGTAAAGTGAGAAAGGGTCTTAACTGTGATTGGGTGAATTGATTTCGGACGATGGTTCTTTTTGTAGATGGATCCGGTCAATTGGCATAGATTCTTTGACATTTATATCAATCAATTTTCAAATGAACCTATGGAAATTGATCATCAAGATTTGTTTTAATATTAACTGTAGTACTAAATATCTTTTTATTTTAAATCAACAAGCTAATAACAAATTAACTTTCAATATAATAAAAAAATAACTCTACAGCTTTAATTCTACCACCTGTCTCTTTTACTTTCATCACATCCCATTCATCAAAATCAGCTCACTTTCTCGCTACATAATTAAAATATATCACGATCAAGCCGTTGCCCTCATTTCGTCTTCCAAGACAATCTATCAAGCCACTTAGAATTCGTCAACTGCCCGTCTCCAAAATCTGTTACGTGATATTTTTACAACACTTTATAGCACAACTTTACTACCTATATCAGTGTGGTAATCGCTTTCTCTTGTTCATCAACCATGCTGTATGGGAAACCATGCATTAGTATGCATGATGTTGACACCGACATTCGTGACACCCATGAACATTTATTAACTATCCATTATCATTTTTGATATTTTTTAATGTGTCTGCTGTCTTTGATTGCACTTCAATTCACCTAATTCTTCAGGGAAAGAGTATTAGAACGGATTTGACGGCCTTAATGATTGTTAAATTGTGTTAATTAATACGTTTTTGGACAAATAGATTGGTTGATATCTGTATGCACTGAGTGTGCGCTATCGAGGCGTCGATACCCATCGTCGCGACGACGGGTTTCCGCAAGGTAATTGTCAACGGTCACGACGTGATTTTATTATTAAACGAAATCTGGTTCCGACAGAAAAAGTAATATTAGTAGATATATAAAGTTGGTGTTCGGGAAGTAAATAATAATCAAGATGTTATTTAAAAAAAAACAATATACCAAACACATGTGGGAAAAAGATGCTCAAAAAAAAGATGACACCACTCAAGTCCTTTATACAAGACATCAAAGAGATGATTTCCATGAAATCAATGAGTAATTGCTTTATAAGCATGAAAATAATAATCCGTAAACTAGTAATTATGTTAATATCATCCGATTGTTCATTGTATCTGTCCATGGGGTGGGTTTTTTTTGTAAAGGATATTCCTGTTGATATAATTATCACACGCATTATCATTGGTGATAACCGGCTATTTAATATGTATAGCGTGTTGGTTATAGACAAAACCTCCTAATTTAAGAAAAGTTTATCTTATACAGGGAAATCAATAGTGTGAGAAACAAATATGACTTACCAAAGTATTGAGATCAGCATTAATATCTTCCATATGATTAATAGGTCCATTGTGCTGCCCAGATACCGAAGCCAGGATCCTTTTCCTATGTCCAGCCTTCTGAATCTCTAGTACAGCAGTCAGTTCTACTTCCCAAATTCTTTTCACTCTATCCATATCTACATACAAATGTTTCCTAAAAGTATCGCTATATATCTCTAAGTTTATATGTCTTAGCCATTCTTCCACAGATTCGTTTTGGCTTTTACTTATATTGTTATTGTTATGATTATTGCTTATTTCAGTTATTTTAAGAGGTAATTGTTTTGCTGATTCTAGTATTTTTTGTCTATCGTTCTCCTCTATGCCCATCTCTCGGAGGTCGTTTTCGTCTATGATACCGTTCTGGAACAAATGTTTATTGTTAATTGATTGTTGTTTTTTTTTAGGTATTTTTTTGATTCAGCGTTTCATTATTACAACTGCGAATTATGATGTAAACGCTTTCAGTATTTAATAATAGATTTAATGATTCATTTTAAGTTTATTTTTTTACATGATTTGCATTTTTATTGTGTCAAACTGTGGCTCTTTCTTTCAAACTAATTGATTTCAGATCATCTGATAACAAATCTGCTGCGTAATAATGAAAACAATTTTTAAATAATCAATAGAAAGTATACTCACAACGAAATCAATATCATCGAAGCCACTTTCCAAGAACAAGGTCTCGTAATCATGGAGTCCCATGCCAGACAACCACAGTCCAAGATTGGAGGCCACAGATGGACTCAAGCTGGATTCGGAACAGCTCAAGCCAAGCCTTGATGTGAACTCCTGCTCAAGTTCTGACACGAAGACTGACTCCCTCACCAGCTTGCTTCCAAACGACGCCATTATTTCGGAGATTTTGGCCCATTCCTCCTGTTGGAAAAATGGAAACTGTAAATAATAGATTGGATTTTATAATTTTATAGAAATAACAAAATATTACAAGTAAATCTGGTTGGAATAGAGACCGAACCGGCTGAGCTGGTTAGGCCACATGATGATGGTTATATAAAATACAGAATTAATGGTATTATTTGTAAGGTAAATAATATTTTAATAGAGCGACAATCCAGTAAGACAAGCCCAAGAAAATTAATTTGACTAGCGAGTAGGCTTCGTATTATAAAAGAATGAGCTTCTGATAGATCTGTTATACAACGAGTTCAAGTTGATACAATCAATGTTTTTTGCTTCAATTCCCATCCCAGGTCATTACGGAAAAAAACTATATTTTTTGTTATCTACCGTGGGAATTGGTAGACAATAGTGTTCTATCAATCAACATTATACTATCAACATTTTTCCGTTTTCTATGCATGTTTTTCATACGCTAGGTAATATTGAGGTGCGTTTAAAGCAAACGAGCAAATGCCCATGCTAGTCCCGCTCGGTATCATTCGCTGGATGTAGACAGACAGAGCATTTGTTCGTTGATCTATCATTTTTCGCGCTTCTATGTATTTAACTACTTTAATTTTAAATGAGGAAACAATTGATATTTATTCCATAACATTTCTCCCAAGCGCCTTTCCTGAGACTAACTTCACACAGAGAGTATTAAAGATACGATACTTTCCTAGCTAGAGCAGCGGTGGTAAATTAATTTTTATTTCTATTGCTCTATTGTGAAGGAAGTGTTGCAGTTCAGATACATTACATAGTGACAACAATAAATTATTTCAAAAGTTATTCCCATCAATGTCTTCACAATCATACAAAAGCCACCTGTACACAAACAGAACACCTTTTAAAAACATATAAAACATACGATTATAAAACTGAAATTACGGCTCAATTTTATCAACAAACATTATCATGAGAAGCATCGAATCGCTTTCACGCGACATTCAAACATCTGCTGTTTTTGCCACCTGCCTACCTGAACAGGACATGAGTATAATATACAACAGAGACATAACTTCATTCAATGGCAGAACGGCAGATACAAAGCTAACTGGAACGGCAATGTATGCGTAACGTTGGCGAGATAGTCCTCTTATCGTTAATACTAGTATAGTATGCTACTATGCTAGAAAATTATCAAAATCCTACCATATGACGCTGCCATATATCGCTGTTAATTGCGCGATGTTTTGTGTTGGTATGTTTTCGCTAAACCAAAAGTAACAAAATGTAATAATAACTGCTTTAAAAAAAATAGTAAGTAACTTTTAAACTAACTTCAGTTCCATCACGATACCGATGATTTATAAAGAATAGCCCTACTATCCTATTCGAATTTTGGTCGCATAGAAAGTGTCATTGAGAAGGCACACACACATAGCCGCGCCATGTTCGAACTCCATTGGCTATCTACTCTTGTGCCTCCACGACGTTATGTTATCGGGATCCAGCACGTAATATGGCCACGTCGCGATATGTGGGTATCGCCCGCATTCGTGTGACACTTTTTTATAAACAGTTTTTGTTCAACTTTTTGTGGAAGAATGATGTACTGGGGTGACTTTAAGAGATATCAATGTGGCTTGACTGCTTGAGTATATTATCATCAATTTATTATTATGGCTTAATATATTTTTAAATAAGCTTAGTGATGCTTTTTATGGAGAGAGACATCATACTATGAGGCAATCTTTTTATATTAGTACAATTTAGAGCCATGGAGCGTGCCCGGAATCTCCTTGGCGACAGGATTTTATGAAGAATGTCATGAAAGTAAAAGGTATGATGAGAAAAAGACGCTGAAGTGAAGGTGAGTAGCGCTGGGTAATTGGCGTAGTAAATTCAACAATGCCAGAGGTGTGTATTCTGTATATATTTTGTGTACCTAGTAAGCAAGTTGCTGAAAGTGGATGAGATTTGATAAAAGACTAGTCAAAATCAATCTGCCTAGCCTTTTCCCAACTATGTTGGGATCGGCTTCATACTGGATGCAGCTGAAGCTGAGCTGAGTATTTTACATGGAGTGACTGCCTACTCAAACTCAAACTGAAAGCATTTATTTCAAATAAACCAATTACAGGCACTTTTGAATTGTCAAGGGGTCGGTCAGTCAGAAAGATGAAGCTACCTGACCTCCACAACCAAGTAACTGAGTAATACGATACCCCTTGGTAAGACTGGTTGTCAGACTTTCGAGCTTCTGACGACCCGTAACGATTGACAAAGATCCACGAATGACAGCCAGGACCAACGGCTTAACGTGCTTTCGGAGGCACGGATGAGTCTCGGTATGTAAAGAAGTCACCCATCCACGGACCAACCCCTGCAAGCGTAGCTTCGCTCGCGCGACCTCGAGATCCCACGTGCCTAGTCTCCTCTTGACTAGTTTTGTTTCTACATTCACACACACGCAGCCGCCCGCGGTGCCTCGCGTCGCCGCTGGCAGCCTCGAGACCTTTCAAGCTTTTCAAGCGATACTGGTCTTTTAAGTATGTAGATAAAGTTTAAAATTATTTCACACTGAAAGTGCTCGCCGCGTCGCTGCCGGCCGCTGCCATTCCGGTGTGACCCGACGCTAATGCGAATAATTCTGAAGTATTCTACACAACAGCTGTCCATCGAACACTCTGGCAATAACATGTCATGTTCAGATGCAACGCTCACCTGTCGTCATTTGAGTACAGTGAACACCTGGACACCTGTGCGGCCTATGAGCGGTTTAATAGTGCATTGTCCTCAATTGATACTTATTACTGGTGTTGTGACTGATGCGGCATTGTTTGATGTTAGATGAGTTCGTTGCACGTATGCAAGTTGTTTGTTTGCATATTGTCCTATGACATTCTTTGGCAATGTGGTGAAGTGTAACTTGAAAGTCGGGTTTAGAGGACATAGATTCTATTCGTATACCAGTGAATGCGGCGAGGCATGTATTCGCCAAACATTGTACCTTGTTTTAATGCAAATAAAAATATTCTGTTCTGTTCTAAACCGCAGGCCACACTACGAACGAAGCTAAGTTCGTTTTGCTTCGCTCACGTAACTACCGCGTCTTTTCATACTTCGGGCTTCAGAAGTTAGTGCGTTAGCGGGTTAGTATCTATCGAGGCCACACGGAATGGACTCCAAAAACCAGGACCATAATAAAAAGACTAGCTTCTACCCCCGACTTCGTCCGCGTGAAATTTCGGCCCCCGACCCACCGCATCGCATCGTATCGCCCGCCAGCGCTACTGCTTCGGTTTCGCTTAGTGTTCTTTCTGACAAGTAGACTAGTGCGTTAGGTGGTTAGTTTCTATCGATGCCTCACGGAATAGACTCCCAACAACCAGGGCCATATTAAAAAGACTAGCTTCTACTCCCGACTTCGTCCGCGTGAAATTTCAGCCCCCACCCACCGCGTCGCATCGTATCGCCCGCTAACACTACTACTTCGTTTTTGCTTAGCGTTCTTTCTGCCTTTTTTTTTACGGGTCCTTAGGGTCGTAGTGCATATTAAATTCCTCGAGAATTGGGCTATCATTTGCAAAAAGATTTTTTCAAATCCGACTGGTAGTTCCAGAGATTAGCGCGTTCAAACACACAAACTCTTCGGGTTTATTATAGTATAGATTAACAAAATACAGCCTTACAACTCAGATTCATTAATTGATAAAAAAACACGTGTTAAAACAGGAAACAATGAACGAACACGTAGTTCTTTCAAACGCTTATCAACAAGTTCTTTGAATTTACCGAGAAAACATTTAGCGATACATACACAAATGAGTATTTTAAATGCAAAACATGTATTTAAGTGTATTTTAATTTATGTAACTAAACGTTATCATCTGCATTAGCATTTCAAATGCATGTTTTTACGAGTATGTCATGGTTAAAAGTTATCTTCTTTCCATTTAGTTAACTAAGTGAAAACATAAATATACAAGCATAACCTTGCAACGAAAGAAATACGTATTAATTAGTATACTATCAATTTAAATATACGACGAATAATTACACTCTATAAATGTTATCTGACGATTCTGCCGTAATGTCAACGCATATTGTCAAACAAATTTCTTGAAGGTAGAGAGAGCTCAAAGAGCAGTCCTCAAAACAATGACTCGTAAACCATATAGATTTCCCACAGTGCATTTATATGAGGAATGCAAGGTCTTAACGGTTAGGCAGCTCTTTATCCTGCAAGCGGTCCTCAGAACCCATAGAACCATGCCCAGGTCCAACCCAGAAAAGCGCAAAAACATCCCCTCCGGGGTAAGACATAAAACATCCTTTGCAAGGCACCAACACTACGTTATAGGTACACATTTATACAAACAACTACACCGTAAACTTAACTTACTGGATTCTAACAGATACGCGCTAAAACACAAGATCACACAGTGGCTACTTCAACAGGACTACATCACAACTGAAAATCTACTGACATACATCTCTTAAACTCAAACATACCCAACATCTCCCCTACCATCACATCATACTATACACATACACTACACTCAACACCACACAATCATCTACCCAAATATACGCAACCGATTCATACCTTCATACCTTATTATTTTTTTTATTTTTTTTTTATTTTTTTGTTTATTATCGTTTTTATTTTTATTCTTTTCATCAATGCACGTTTTTAGGTACCACATCGTCACTGGTTTAACTTGTTGTTGTCTTTTAATAAATATAATAACTTAGTCCACATAATCGCTGAACCCTATCTCTTAAGATACAGGCCTGACCTAGTTTAAGGGATAGAGTTGAAATTTACTGTACTCCTACGCTAAATTTGTATTGAATATCGTCAACTGAATGTATGCAGTGCAATGCGATTTTGTTTTATGCAATAAATTCTTTATTATTATTATTTATTATTATATATGATGATTTATTCAAAGAAAATGTCAATGGGATATTTTTAATAAGCGGCAATAGCCCAACGGTTACAAAATCGGACTTGCGACTAAGAGGACGTGTGTGTCCACCCTGCCCGTCGTGAATTCGCTGTCATCAATATAAACGAATTCTTTCTCTGGACAGCATAACAGGCCCAAAAATATAAGACATTTTGGTAAAATGTTCTTAACTGAGAACATTATTTGTCTTTCCTAGCTGTGATTCTAACATAAAATTCAATTAAATTTAGTTTACCCAAAACTTCGCCACTTCCACGGCGATTTATATTTAAATCACGACGCGTATATTATTTCCAAGACCTGTCAATCAATCTGCCTAGCCTTTTCCCAACTATGTTGGGGTCGGCTTCCAGTCTAACCGGATGCAGCTGAATACTAGTATTTTACATGGAGCGACTGCCTATCTGACCTCCACAACCCAGTAACTGGGTAATACGATACCCCTTGGTAAGACTGGTTGTCAGACTTTCGGGCTTCTGACGACCCGTAACGACTGTCACAGATCCACGAATGACAGCCGGGACCAACGGCTTAACGTGCTTTCCGAGGCACGGAGGAGTCTCAGTATGTAAAGATGGTCACCCATCCACAGACCAACCCCGGCAAGCGTAGCTTAACCTGATTGATCGACCCGTACAGCAGTTATTACTTAGCCACGAGCTCCTCCAATTAATAAAATGATTATTTCCAAGACCTGTATTGTTAGTAAAATAGTTTAATAAGTAAACCAATTTAATAAACTGCCGTGGCAGCGAAGAAGATAAAGTACAAAATTATGCAGAACTAAAGACACTGTACTTATGTCAGAAACTGTATTTAAGTCAACCGTCTTCCAAACCCAACTCCATCGGTTAGCTAACCAACCGTCTGAACCCGTGAACCATGACAGACAACCATACAATTTGGCATAACAATAGCTTTGAAACATGGTGACGCATCTAACAAAGGCAGGAAGTTAGGGAATTATCTTTTGACGGTAAACACCTGTGGTTTAACACACCCCATGTTATTATGCAGCATTTGGCTTTTCGGTTAATACGCAGAATTTTTTAAAACCGTTAGGTAGGTAAATGATGAGTAAGTACTTGATTTTAATGTAACGAATGTGTAGTAAGTGTTATTGGGTTTTTCCATCTGGTATTTCTCAGTAGCAGCCCGGAGTCTGGATTTGTGCCCGGCTGATGGCAATAGGCTCGCCCCCTATTGCATGGGACTTAAACATAACTGGCGAAATGTGGGTGTACTATAGGTACACCTCTGCCTAGCCTTTCGCTAAATACAGGCGCGATGTTATGTTATGAATGTATAGTCGACCAGTATTTACAAAAAAAAAAGTCCTAGTAAATTGAAACTTCATTAGGTTTGAATCTTGACGTTTCATGACGTGCAAGTGTCATTCAACTTTAGCGTGGTAAAACAATTACTAAGACGACTTTTCAAAGAGGAGCGGCACCCTACTTAATTGCGTAACACACAATCAATCACAATCTGAATGTATTTGAAGGATATTGCTAATCCATTACTTCATATATTCGAGAAAAAATATCTGTTCAACATCTTATTGAATCTTGTTTAACTGTCAAAATTAAAGCCATTGGAACTGTAAGTTTGTTTCGCAGTTACCCCGCGGGACGCTGTCCTACATTAAAGATTCTAGAATTATCATCATGGGACCACCAACAGACGTCGAAGACTAAACAGAGAACTCATTCAAGATCATTCTAATCAGTAACAATGACGAGTCTTGAATCACGAGGTGCTAAAATCATCACGCTTGGTATGCAAATAAGTAATCGCAGTAAGCATCGAAGGTATGTAGTCGAAATCTTTTTCAACATACAAGGGACGATGGTGAGCAGTGGCGGCTCAATGGTAACCCCTGACTTAAGTTGGAATTGTTGTCGTGGGTTCGAAAAGAGGCAGGCGCTTTACTTTGTGTAAATAATTTCAACACCACTGCTCTCAAAACGGTGAAGGAAAACATCGTGAGGAAACCGGCATGTACTAGAACCAAAAATTCGAAGACATGTGACATCTACCAACCCGCCTGTTAAAGGCCTGGGTCCCAGCAGTGGGAACGCTATCAGCTGTTTATGATGATCATGAGGGACGATATTTGTAATCTTTAAATAAGCTATATTTAAAGTTCAACAGACTCGACCATATAACCACAATATTTCATAAAGAACAGAATAGCGACCCAGTTTTGTTTCGCACAGTTTTTACGACTTGATGAAACATCGAGATTTTTTTATTCTATGCCAGTGCAATATTAATGTATTGTGCACAGCCTTCCAGAATACATTTTGTAATATATGGTTTAAACCACATCAAACTCCGTTGTGGAGTTAAGAATAACAACGCGGTCACACAGACAGACATGAAAAGCAACTTTTATATCATTAACTTATATAGATATTATTTACACGATCAGAATTTAAACTAAGTTTTACTAAGCTTAGCCAAAGTCCAAAACAGCTTTTCCGCACTAATGTAAATACACGTCGTGATTTCAAAGTGACGTAATATTATTTGACCCGCGAAGATCTGACCTCAAAGTTAATTAATTCCATTTTAGTTATTAACTACATAAAGTTACGACTTTATAATTGAAAATAGTTATTATTTGTAATATCCAGGTAATGACCAATGACCAAATGCAGATACAGTCACGGAATATATTGGAAATCATTTCTAGAAATTATGCAATTTCCTCATAAAATTTGTTGGATGGGGAATAGAAATTGTTTTGATTAAAATCTGCCAAGTGCGAGTCGGACTAGCACAGGAAGGGTTCTGTACCATCGTACAATGTTTAACACAATTTTTTTTTATAGGGTTCTCGAGCTCCGTTGATGGCAATAGGCTCACCCCCTATTGGATTTACACTAACTGACGAAACGTGGGTACACCTCTGCCTAACCCTTTGGGTAAAACAGGCGTGAGATTATGCACCATCAAAGAAGTACATAACTAACCACCGTAATAAGGACTATTCTTGCTTGCAGCACTCGACTGGCATAAAACCGGGCCGGTAACAGATGTGGCCATCGTGTTTACGGGATTTTGTTTTCAAACTGGTTAGATATGAACTTTTTTGATAGTACCTATGTATGTTTGAATATTAACTTAAGTTCTCACCTGCTCATCAAATGGACTAAGTATAGACAGCGACTTCTCCCCGCTCTGTGTCGAGCTGGTGGTATTACTGCGTCTCCTAACTTCATCCTCCACTCCATTGATATTCCTCTCCGTCGCCTGTCCATTGTTGCTCAAGATGGTCGGCGGTGGTGGCGGCGGCTCAGTCGGGGACGCGTCGTATACTGACTTTAGTTTTCTCAACGTTTTCGGCCGTTCCGCTGGCATCGGCCGCAGACCGATCCCGTCTAGCGTTGTTGTAGAGCCTTTGAAGAGGCCTGTGGACAAGGAAAGAAGTGGTTTAGTATATTGATTTGGATTTTGTATGATAACGAAGGGAATCCGCAAATTCGTGTTAACAAAATGCATCTTCCGCCCAAACTGCTGTTATTTCTATAACAGCAACAGCAATAACAGCAGTTAAATGGTACATGGCGCATGAGCACGGTGTTAGGCTGTAAGTAATTGCTGCACTTGTGAACTTATTCTATACTAAATTAATGTTTTATTGCGAAAACAATTGTTGGCTACCCTAAATAAATACCTAAAGTGATCAATCAATCTGCCTAGCCTTTTCCCAACTATGTTGGGGTCGGCTTCCAGTCTAACTGGATGCAGCTGAATACCAGTATTTTACATGGAGCGACTGCCTATCTGACCTCAATAACCCAGTAACTGGGTAGATAATACGAGACTCCTCGGTAAGACTGGTTGTCAGACTTTCGGGCTTCTGACGACCCGTAACGACTGTCAAAGATCCAAGAGGGACAGCCGGGACCAACAGCTTAACGTGCTTTCCGAGGCACGGAGGAGTCTTGGTCCAACCCCGACAATCGTAGCTTAACCTGATGGACCCGTGCGGCTGTTATTACTTACCACAAGCTAGTCAAAAATATACATAAAGCGATATATACCTAAAGCGATATTTGGAGAAATAACATAATTTTTCCTACCAAAAATGAGCTGTAGATGGCGTAGCGTACAGGACAATGTTGTGTTGTTGTGGACGTGTAAAATACGTACTCCAATTGGTACATTTCCTATTTTCTATTAATATTGTTTTTGCACTCTCAAATATTATGAACAAGTACATTAGATACTAATTGCACACGTTTCCTTGTGACCCACAACACTAAGATTTATGCGATCGAAGAGCAATACGTACTGTGTCTTCGTATGTTTGTCTGTGTGAATGTTTGTTAGTGATGCAACACTTTATCTGCTTTATTGTCCCCGGGTTGCGGGGACGCAGTTATTTGTAATGTATTGATAATAACCTGTCAGGAGACAAAAGTGCCTGCGTACTTACATTTTACCGACAAAAACATGACGAAAATTATAACTTATAGATACTATTTTGATTAAGGGATTGAATGCCGTTTTTGGCTTATTGCCTTTGTAGGTGAATCGACAACTCCAGCAATCGATTCATCTACAAATAAATTAACTTCGTGTGAACCACCTCCAGAAAAAATATATTATTTAAAAGTATCAAAGAATCACAATAATGTAAGCCATCATTCGCGTTTTGATGTTTAAGTACACCCAGGTGTAAAAATGTATCTCATATATTATAGTAGCTACCTACACTTTTGATCCCTGAATCTTTTATCGTTTTCGTAATTGGGCTCATGGTTCAAGAAGAACATGGTGGTATTTATTTCTAGTGAAAATTCTTCAATTCAGTTCCTAATGCTGCGCACACATCTGCGTTTATCGTGACGAAGCTTCGGACAGTGATACGATACACGCAGATGTGACCAACCATTATCGGTTATCGTCGCGATAGTTCGGGCTGCGTAGCACTTATCGCCCGGTTGCGGTACATAATAAACATGGCGAAGCAGCTAATGTCACCACCGCATTAGCGCGATAACTTTTTAGCGGGCCGAACATTCGAAGCTTCGGCACGCATTTCTTTGTCAAGATACATGCAGATGCGGCCGTAGCACAAACACAAACACAATCACACACACCACACAAACACAATCATAACACACACAACACAACAGACATTCATTTGATTTGATTTTTTTGATTGTGAACACAATCATAGGTCTTCTGTGGAATTTAGCATGTGCCAGAGAAAATAATTTCCTCCAGTAATCTCCAACACCAAAATCTTGGCACTAGTAGACCATCCTTAAATAGTAACATAACCTACCGATTGATACGTCAAAGTTCAAAAAACTTTGACGTAACCCTTGGTTCGCCTTCAATCTTCATTTCCATCTAAACTCTACCTACAAGGCAATTTATACTATGAATGCTCAAACGGAGCGTAGTCTTTCAATTAGCCGACCTTGTTGTAGCTAGATAGACCAGTTGTTTTGATAACTGCCCGGGCCTTGGCACCGATAGAGGAACGACCGTGTTTTCACTTTTTAATAATAACATGCACCTTTTTTTTGTTTTGGCTATGAATGACAGGGGTGTTAGTAGTGATATGGCTTTATACATATCAAAACACGCTTTAGGCATTGTAGGTTAGACTTTAAAAAAAAACACGAGCGAGCTTTACAGTAGTCGTTTATGATGTGTAACATCTAACATCTCACCTTGGTAATAAGCAACATTAAAGGGGCAGGACGTCGTCAAGGTCGTTTCTGACTGCCAACTCTTGCACCGCGCGCGTTCATTGGTCAAATCAAATAGCGCGTGCTTCCCCAGCTTCTTGTGACACACTTCCGTCCCTTTTCACGAAATGACTCCCACAGATTTTTGCATAGATTTTTTTAAGATTTTGATTTCGATTGCAGGAAAGCAAGAGGAAATATGGTATAGATATAAAATTGTCTTATCAGACATCAGTCTTGAGTCGATTCATATTGCTACGGTGTCCAGCAAAATTTTATTTCTAAGCTAGACGAAAGCCAGACATATCTGCAGTTGTTTTTGCCACGGAAAATCGAAATCTGCGAAATCTAATATTGTCTTGTTTATAAAATAAAAGATGTTTCTCGTTTTAAAATCGAGTAAAAAGGAATAAGCAGATGGAATTCTACGACGATGGTAAGTAATTCTAGGCTAGGCTATATGAAATTCTAGTGGTTTTTTATAACGTCTTGTGTTCGACAGTATATGGCATATGTTGTAAAAGATAACATAAATTAATCTATTATTCAGAATCCCTTATCCACATCCTGTAACTTCAACAGACATGGTGTTTTCAACAGACAGTTTTAGTTTTATTCAAAAAGCAAAAGCGACAGGCAATATTTTATTTTCTCATACAGGAAACGCAAGATATTTCAGTAACAACTGAAACAAAGGCTGTCTAGTTTATATACTAATTGAACAATGTAAAATAATCCAGACACTCGATATTTACCTACGAGCGGCGTGCGCGCATGCCATACAATTCAGGCCAATTTATTTCTGAGTGCGTACGCGTGAAAACGATTTTAAGCTCATTATTATAGAGCTTGCTTGCTTGAATGCTTGCTGTGATTTATTTTGAAGTTGTTTCATAGGGTAAAGTATTTTAAGTTAAGTTATATATGTACATATTTTCAAATTATTAGGATCAATTAAAAAATATGACTATCCCCCCGAATAATTAAACGATAGTTAACTATCGTTAAGAACAAAGGAGAGGTTCTTAAAAATATTGCTGTCGCCATAATGCACTTCAAAATGACAGCGACAGCATGAGACTTCACGATGACTTAAAATTAAGTTGCATTTGAATATGACCTTAAACAACGCAATAAAAACATTATTACTTAAATGTGCATAACATTTTATTATGATTAAAATCTAATGCTATAAGTTATGTTAATTATTACGACAAGACCTAGAGGTCAACGTTAATACTTATATTGTGTATATACCTAAGAACGAATCATTTATTAATAAATCTATGGCATCAGGTGTTTGACATTGAAAAATATATAAATAAACTGTACAGAATAAAATTTACATAAAGTGAGCAATAAAGTAAAATATTTTTATTCTTTTCATCAATGCACGTTTTTAGGTACCACATCGTCACTGGTTTAACTTGTTGTTGTCTTTTAATAAATATAATAACTTAGTCCACATAATGGCTGAACCCTATCTCTTAAGATACAGGCCTGACCTAGTTTAAGGGATAGAGTTGAAATTTACTGTACTCCTACGCTAAATTTGTATTGAATATCGTCAACTGAATGTATGCAGTGCAATGCGATTTTGTTTTATGCAATAAATTCTTTATTATTATTATTATTATTATATTAAAGAATTTCTGCTTTTAAATAATTCATGAGCATACCTTTTACATAAGAGCGCAATGTTTGGTCTCCAAAATAAATGCCGCACTTTTGTGACAGATTTATTTATAAAATTTCAAAAATGTATCACCAGCTTTGGCATAGCTCACTGTTGAATCACAAGTCACATGTCCTCTGCTGAAAGTAAGCCTCTAACAGGAGGTGATACCTCCTTCTATTTCTGCTGTAACATTTCTTTTTTAATCATCTCAGAAGATTTTTTCCGAGAAGGGAGTGAATGATAAGCGTGACGGGGGGACAGGGAGAAGAGACCGTGTTGCACCGACCCGAAGTAACATGAGACAAAGGCGGGCAGATGATGATGAAGTCATCATCTTCTACCCTAATACAGATTTATTTGGGGTGAGCACAACAAAGTCTTTTTTCTGATAGGCGTCATCTCTAAGTTTAATGACTTCCTATTTTTCATCTTACACAATCCATCATCTAGCACACTAGAGCCTACATTGTATATACCGGTCATGACCTAAATACTAAACAGATTTAAAAAAAACCTTTTTAGTAATTTCCTAATGATCGGTAATATTATTTACCTTTCCAACACCCACGACATGTGTTTGTGTGGTCCTCATAAAGCCAGGACCACACAATAGGAACCAATTATATCTCCCATTAGTTCGAGCTTTACTTAGGAATATGTCTGCCCAACTAAAAGGTAGCAAATGAAAGTGACAAGCTACAGACAATGGGCTCGAAAACAATGCCTATTGTGACCCTTTGAGGCGGTGTGAACCATGGAGTAGGAAGGAATGGAGACTAATGTGTGAAGAATCGTCTGATGCAACTACGCGGTCGCAGTTTATCGCACTCACTAAATCGGCAGCTTGGATCCCTATTAATCCTTATTATTATTTATTTATTGATCCTTATTTATTTATTTATTTATTTATTTATTTATTTATTTATATATACTTTATTGTACACCAGATTATACATTACATAAAGAAAAAGTAATACATTACAAAATATACAATGGGCGGCCTTATCGCTTACTGCGATCTCTTCCAGGCAACCTATCATATCAGTCAAAGAATCTATAACTGATAAAGAATTCCTGATAAGAACCAGAGCAGTAATTGGGACCGTCGCGTCGTGCTGGTAGACGATGCAGTGGCCAAAACTGTCTCTGAGTAGTCAAAACAATGTGCCAGCGTTGCGTGTTCGTTTCCATTCGGTAAAAATACTCTTCTGCGTTGCCATAAAGTCCCAGACGCCTGTCGTAGAATCAAACCCTCAGAATGCTACACAGGACATTCATCAGATCATATTCTAGGTATAATAAAATAAACTTTTAGCCGTGATTACATAAAAGAAAATATGCGTATACACACTCCATTTCTTCACACTCTATGGTGTGAACTATTAGTTTGATGAACAGGAAGATTACATGGCGGTTATGTGATTGTAATGTTTTTACATTTACATGGGAATGTAAAATGAGTATATGCTACTTAGTGTCCCACACATGTTGTTGTAATTTATGTAAACTGTAAACGCGTACTTCGATATGTCGGAATATAAATATTTTTTTATGTCAAGTGTCTTTCGTTCAACAACCTCGGCTAATTGTCCCTATGGGAAAAATTAATAAATTTAAAAAACCTAACTGTTGAAATAGTTTAAAAAGAAACAAATTCAACAAGTCACCATGTAAAAGAAATTGAAACAGTAGCATAGCGAATAGTGCACCAAAGATGGCCATTACTAATATTCAATAATAGATTGCTTGTAACAAAACTAATGACAGAAAAGAAAATGATGTCATATCACCAATCTTGCCAAACGAGTGATCAATGCAATTCAATGTAAAGAACTTACTTAATAATAACTTTGTTTGACAAAACCTTCGTATGACACATTTTAAGTCAAGCTCGTTTAACTTGTGAAAGGAAAAACATAAAATGTAAGATAAACAAAAGGAATTCAAGAAGGATGACATCATTAAAACTTTTGTTTTCAATGATTTTTAAAACCACTTACATTCCATTCATACATAACTATTTATAAGAACCATTTGATGCTAAGAATTTGAACAAATGTCCCGCTGTTTTTCTTTTAGACTAACCTCAAAAACTGATAGATTTTGGATATAGTTTCCATTACAAAGAAGGTCGTAATGGTTAGTCTTGATGTATGAAAGCTTTGTTCCAGTAGGCGAACGATAGTATTTCATTATTTTAGACTTACATCATCTGATATCGTGTTAGAAATCGCAGTGACTCAATAAAAATAGTGCAGCACACAATAATATATACTCCACCGATATATCCTGGTTTGTAATGACTAATGCATTACAGTTTATAAGAAACTTGTAGAAATTTTCAAAAATATTGGATATTTAACAAAAGTATTTTTAAAAATCTATGAACTCACAGTTTCCCATCGGAGTGGCGATCATTTAACATTCCATACAACTGCACCGGCGTCATTTCTTCATTAGTCAGATTTATTTAAAGAAACACCTTTAACTTATCACTAACTAAACAAATAATTTACTTTTGAACACACTTCCAGCTCGAAAAATCACTATTTCTTTAACACGAATTTATTTCTAAGTTTCGCAAATCCAAAGAAATTCGCGATTTCTGATGATGCAGTAGTAACGACAGTACTGTCAGCCGGTGACCGTGCAACTGTCGAAGCGACCAAGTGAAACAATATTGATAACAGACGACGTCACTTATCGTCCGCACTTTATTAATCTGAATCAATTTGTTCGAGGAGACAATTGGAGGACGATTTCGTTGGATATGGGGGGAGACCACTGAGAACCGAGATTATTTTGTCTCTATCACTCTATTCACCATTAAAATCGATGTGAGCAGGTATGATACACTATTAGCTGATAACATAGGTAGGTTTTGCGTCTCGTTACGTATTCATGAATGGTAACCATGACTCTTCAAACATATTGGACGCCCCCAGACTTGGTGAGACTATAACGTTTTCAAGATGATTGGAAATGGAGTGATGTTAGTTGCCCTGGATCGCACTGAATGGAGGAGGCCCCGTATCTAGCAGAGGATTGCTACTAATATGTCAATGATAGATCTTATGGTTAGATTGTATGTAGCTAAATAACTGAAGATTTTCACTCGACTTTTCATTGAATGAGTAACAATGAAAATGGAAACTTCTGGATCCGAATTTATGACGGGGATGTGGTGTAAAAGTAATGCGAGTTTTACACGAGGGACATTTTGTACCTATCCAGAATATGGTAGTTATTTGGAATTCCAGATAAAGAGGATGTTATCAGGAGATTATTGTAAAAAGGGCGCTGTTTTGGTGACGGACGGGAAAGAACGTTATCTGTAACTAAGGAATGTTTGTGCGAATCGCAGTTCATCATCGTTTGATAACATAGGAGTGCCGTGTCTGTAGATTAGCAGATAAACTAGGAGACATGGTTCCTGACTTTCGTTCCTATTTATTGAATGCAAATAATATTTTCACACGAGGTAACTTTGTGAACAAAATAGCGATGATAAAAATGAAATCGTTGAATATTGTAGAATTTCAAGATCGCTAAATGGTAAAAAAACAGTGACAAATTAATCTTAGGTATAAAAACTTAGAAGTTTTTTATTTTGTTCTAGAAACGATCAATCTTTACCGGTTATTCTAGTCGCCAGAATGGTCCTATATAAGTAAATAAATACCTACCAACTCAATGTATAAACATTGAGTTGGGAGGTTTTGGAACATTTATGTTTTTTATAGCCAGATCAACATGACGGATAATATCAGAGACTTATCTTGATCTAATATCTTCAAATACGGTGATGTTATCATAAATCAAATTTTATTACTCACGCGATAACATTCATTTTAGATCGTATCTTAATTACAGGCGAAAGTTGTTACGTTAGGTTAGTTTAGTATGGTCAATGACTTTTTAGGCTGTTTTTATTTTGCAATCCCTTGAGGCAAATTTTTAATAAAAATTATCTATTATATTTTCATTTATTTTATTTTGTATGAGAAGTATAAAAATAGGCTTGTACAATTCTGTCAGCTGTTTTGATTATAGTTACATCATAAAACAGTTTATCATAAATCAGTTGATTTGCACACAATCGACTATAATAATTATATGGTTTATATGCGTGCGCGTCATATTAAAATTACTATTTGTTGCCTGTACCCACGACTACGATTGCATTCAAATCAGCAGTTACATTCACATAGGTTGAAAACTACTGTCAAAGTGCCTAGTTTTCGCTAGAAAAAGTTCCTCTAGCGTAATCCCTCTATAATGTTTCCACTGCTGGTACGCAGCCCTCCTCTCTGTGAGAGGAAATGGGCTGTACTGTAATCCACCACGCGGGCCCAGTGCGGGCTTGTGAACGTCAACATTGTCTTCGATTTTTTTGTTCTAGGACAAGCGGGGTTCCTCACGATGTTTTCCTTCACCGTTTTGAGACCAGTGGTGATACACGAGTATATTTTACACAAAGTAAAGTGCCTGTCTGGCTTCGAACGTATGACCTGCAACTTGTAACTTGTGGCCGTTTCTACTGGGTTAACACTGCTCCAAAGTTCCTCTACAGCTGAAATACATGCCTGTCAACCATTAAATGTTTAACCTTCACTGAAAAGCCCAGTTACGTCACCTATAATAGAAGTTGGCAGAAGAAAGTATTATTCGCAGTCATGGCCAGAGAAAAGCCGACCTAATATTATTTTCATTAATCTCACACCAAAAACCACATTACTTACTAATTCAACGTTACATCTCTATCATCGGTCTCCGTTGACATGTAAATACACGACGGTTACAAAGGCGAGCACATGTTGTAGATTAAGTTCGAGTTACTGAAGCCCGCCATGTGACCATTGCCAAGGTTACTTTTTATTTTGGGGATAGGGCTGTCAGAGAAAAAAAAATTGGTACGTTGACACTTTGACGTAAGATCCATGTGAACTTTTTAAAATGAATTGAATATAATAAATTGTTTGTTTTTACATTTAGGATTACAAAATATAAAGATGCTAAGCGCTAAGTATACTCGTACAAAGAAATAAAATAAAATATATAGAATACTTTGGTCTCCTTTTCGGATTTATAAATATGTGCATATGCATAGTTATATGTTATAGTTGTTTGTTATATGTTATGTGCATGTAACGTTAAAGGGAGAAAAAAGAGCCCATATATCTAAATTCGTGTGTTAATTTTTTTAAACATAATTGGCTTCTCAGGATTATTTAGCTAATCTTGTCATCTGATTCAAGCAATTTAGTTTAGTAGTCTAATTTAGGGAATATTGTCAATAAAACCCTTTTTTTTTTGCCTGGGATATTTCCACATCATAATTATTAGGGTTAGGTCAACACTATGAAGTACCTAAAGATAACGTATTCTTAGAGAGGGCTTCACATTGAATATGGCTTATTTCCACGCATATTCGGGGTAAGCAAACAAAATAACAGTATTCATTTTAAGAAATAATTTTGCTTCTTGTTTTTTATTGGATCTGGCTCCTTATTTATTTTATTATTTATACATGTACACGTAGCCCCTCCTCCTTCAGCTCCTTCTGTTGTTTTAAATGCAATTCAAGCAAGTTCGCACTGTTTCTTCTAAATTTGCCTAATCGGGGAGCTAGGTCTAAAATTGTGTTTCTTTCCCTTAATTTTTATAGGTATGTGCCCCTGTAAAAAACGGACGTAAATTAATAAAATGAAAGAGTTATCTGTTTGACTCGAACTAAAAATGTGTTATAAATATACGAGAAATGAGTTGAAAGGAAACACCATTATGTTTTTGAACAAAAAATAAGGTAAAAGATACTGTTCCTAAAACAACGAGTAACTTCATCCGTACGTCTTACAAAACGTAGCTTTTTTTATACAGCAAATATGAAGTAACGTCCATACAAACTGCTACTTTACAACTGTTGAAATAAAGTTCATATTAGCTTGGCTGGCTAGAGAAAATTAAGCTATCATTTTTGAATAGTGAAACCTGATGAGTAGCTATCGTCTTTTTTTTTGTATTTGAAAAAGTTTGACACACATGTTTTCATTTTGCTTTATAATAGGGCTACTGTACCTGCTCCTGTATCAGTTCAATAAAATGTAGACTCTCTTTTGTATAACAGAAAATATTTTAACAATAGTTTTGATATTTGAGATTTTCAGGCCATGTTATTTTTTTCTTCACACTCGTCAAATACTCAATTATATTTTTTGCTATTTAAGGCAAGAATAGTATAAAAACATAACAATATAAATCTAATCATAATAATCATACATAAACAGCACTGTAAACACATAATGTAATAACTTGGTGTACGTCATTAATTTAAAACGATGACAGCTACAAATGTTGACTATGTAATTATGACATTTAGTAAATATGTATGTAAGTACACAATCTTAATGAACCTAAAGCCGATATCAGACGCTCCATTATTTGTCCATTTTAGACTTTCATTTGGCATCTTTCACTCGAAGTGAAACGTCTGAACACAAAATCAATTAAAAGTTTAAAAAAGTATTTACTGAACCGATCCAACGATGTTGGACTTCGGCACTAAAATCTTTCACTCGCCCAACGAATGATCAAAAAATTAAATGAAAGGAGCCTATGAACGTAAATTCCTTTAGGTATAACTTTGTCGGCTTCGTGTAAACGTGAAATGAACAAAAATAAAGCGTCTGATATCGGCTTTATGACATAAATAAATACTCTATGCAAACGAAAAATAGGTGAATCTCCCACGCAATGTTGACATTATAATCTGTTTTGTACACAATTCAGTTTGTCATTGACATTGACATTGACTCTGCGAACTTAGTATAACTTTGACTGGTTTGAGTCAAAAACAGATCTTTAGAGAAATAAAATAAATGAAGATAAAAAGCTTTTGACCGGCCATGTAAACTGGGTAATAATAAAGTTATAATGAGATAAACATCGTGCTTTTTTGTAGTCGTTAATATTTACTAAAATTAAGATCGAAACTGAGTGTTTCTCTAAATAATTATCACTTCGGATTTACTGGGAACTATTACTCACTAAGGGGCTGAATCTGTAGGTATTTATGATATGGTTAGGGTCGAAAACCAAGTTAAATATGTACTTACCAAATACAGGCAGGACATCGACGCGAAAACTTTTACCATGGATTCTGAAGCCCAATGCGTTGAAATTTATCGTCGGTATTATTTTTTTAAATCTGCTATTTCATAGAAAAGTGCAATACCTGCGCGTTTAACATTTATAACAGCAGATTTTTTTTTTTATAACCGACGATAAATTTCAATGCAGGTTCGTTCAGAATCATGTACTGAATGCATGGTAACAGTTTTCGCGTCGATGTCCCTGCCACCTTATATAATGATTAAACATAAGTTTTTCCATGAATAACTGGCGAAATGTGTGTGTACTGGTCATCAGACCTCTGCCTAACCCTTCGGCGAAAAACAGGCGTGATGTTATGATATGTTATTTTCCACGAATTTTAACTTTATAACGCCGTTTTTACAAGGTAAAAAAATCGATGACACACGGACTATTTGAACAAAACATTGAAAAAAAATCAGGAAAATGCAATTTACAAAAAAAATCGCATGACCCACTATTTCGTCGTAATAAATATGTCTACCAACTAAAATGACGCTGTTGCAATGATGTCACTTTGATAAGAGGAAGATAAAGGCATATTGCAATCCTTATCACTTTAATAGCTACTGTAATATTATGTATAATCAATAAAATTTAATAGATACATCGAATAAGTGTGCTGTTATTGTTTCTAATTGAGGTCTAAGATAGGTCATACCATTATTTAATTCGATAATACTCGTAACAACAAATTATGGGTTTGTTCGGTTAAGGATAACATCGTGAAGAAACCGGCCAATGCCTGAGAGAAATTTCTCGACGGTGTGTGAGGCCAAGTCTGAGGCCCAAGGGCGGCTTTAAAATTCTGACACCAGGTTTGTCACACGAAAAGAAGAAGATGGGTTTTTCAAATCATTTATATGTGCTTCTGGTTTTTAACCGACTTCCAAAAAGGAGGAGGTCCTCAATTGCTCCGTCAGCTCAACAGCTCCGTCAATTGCGGACCGATTTTAAAAATATTTTTTTTGTATGAAAGGGTATGTTCCCGGATTGGTCCCATAAAAATTTTATTAACTTTGCTTGGATAGTTTTTGAGTAAGCTTCAATAATACGTATTTTTCCCACTTGGTTTATGTGGATGATATGATGATAACTTGGGTGTGGTAGGTACCACAACTAAAAAGTGAAAAATAAATACTTTTTACAAAAAAAAATACAACCGACTTCCGAAAAAAAACCCTACAAAGTGAAAAATAACTTTAATTTCGGAAGTCGGTGTCATAAAACGAAAATTGAAAACCAAAGACACCGACTTCCGAAATAATTAAAGTTATTTTTCACTTTGTAGGGTTTTTTTTCGGAAGACGGTTGTATTTTTTTTGTAAAAAGTTTTTTTATTTAAAGAAATTGCGACTTTCGATTGACCCTTGGACATGGCGTACTGATGGCGAACTCCATAGCTGTATTAAGAAGGGTTTTAATTATTTTGAAGACTCGATTAGCACACTGATTGAGTGTCTGTATTTGCACTGATCGTATGGTCAATCTACGATCTAAACAAAACTTATTTTTGTCGACTTTCAATACTTATACTTATATTTTGTGTATGTGTACGTAATCCAAATACAAAGAAAATACAAGCAAAAGAGAAATAAACATTAAAACTGTAGTCCTCAATAGAGCATCTATTGCAGCCACGGTAAAAAGCAACAGTTACCTAGCAAGTATACAAATAAGACACACAAACACGAACTATCCCGTTTACTCATAGACAGTAGACACGTGTCCGTAATTACCATGCAGCTGTGACATTCAAAATGTTCTTCTTCCTCTGACGTCATTACGGAAAACAGTCATATCAGAGAGAATACAACAAGAATCATAGAAAATCACTGATGTATGAAACAAGAACAACCAATTTATATTGACCTTAATAGTGGCGCTTCATGCAAAGGAAATTGCTATAAGAAAAGATGAAGACAAAAAACGATGATATGATGGTGGAAAAGACAAAGTGACTAGAAAAGGGGTGAATACTGGAAAGACGGTTGATAGGAGGCTGTATGAAAGAACATGGCAGCCAGTACTGACCCCAAATAGTTTTGAATACTTAAGGGCAACAAGATAATGCGCCATCAAACACATAACGTGTAAAAAAAAATAAGTCTCGCAACGCATTTCTTCTACTGCAAAAAGTTGTGATATCTAATTTAAAACCAAGTCAGTTCATTCATTCAGTACCAATATATAGGAGGATCTATCCAACAACTTTGTCATAAATTGTTACCTAATTAGTTATAGTATCAATATTAGACATCTTTATTTCTTTAATTATTATTATATTAATACGTGAAGCAAAAACTTTGTAGGTACCCCTTTTTAAGAAAATTACGCGGACGGAAGAGTATGAAATTTGGCACAGTTAAAGTTTATATGGAGAAGGAGTGCAGAAAGCTAATATTTTTATATAATATACATTAGAAATCAATTAAATAAATTAAAAAAAAAATACATACTACCATGCGTTTGACACAAGATCCTACCTTAGAATCATGACATTTAAATGAATTATGGTCGAATTTCGACCTCTGGGCGACCACTAGTAAATAGAATTACATTTGGATAGCCTTATTTTTAACAATTCAAAAACACCTGAAAATAGTTTACATATGTTTTTGTTTGGAGTTCCTTTCCCCGATTCACCAAGTATCAACTTATACTGGACAAAACAAATGAACCACTGACTCACTGGGCGATCCTCGTGACTCAGTTTCATCTTACTCATTCGCGGTAAAACTATGGGCATTTGATAACCGCTCTCGTTTTTATAAACAGCCTTGATAACAGATGAGTGTTGCGATGTGATAATGCGGCGGATTTTTATATTTTAAAGGATATGTGTTAGTGGAGATTAGGTTATCAGTTTTTTTTTTGTTTTTATGTTGTAAAATTGTTTTGCGGAATGTATAATAAAACGGTCAACGGATTTTTTTTGGGACCAGTTTACCTCTAGGCCCTCCAGAGGTTTTAATTTTGCAGCCAAGCGATTTATTGTGGAACAAGTTTGGAAGTTTAGAAAACTGTTATGATGAGACTGGAAAATTCTAATACATTGACGACAGTTTCGATTTGATTAGTAATTAATAGGAGTACTATCACGGAAAGCCATAATCAACCACCGTAATGACTATTCCTGCTTGCAGCGCTCGGCCGCTATAGAACCGAGGCGGTAATAGATGTGGTCATCGTGTGCACGGCATTTTGTTTTCAAAGTGATTAGTTATAGGTTTCCGCGATGGTACCTACTTACTTAATATATGCATTAATATGCAATTTAATGGCGGTACTTGGTACCTTTTTATGGAAACTTTTGGAACATTATATTGAAAACAAACTGTATCTTCGAACAAAAGCAAAGCAAAATAGCACCAACATTTTTACTATTACAGTCCCATAAAAATATTATTACCGTCAATAAAAGAATAGAAACAAATACAATAGTTCTCGGAAGATTAAAATAAAAATCTTGAACGATATTAGCATAAGAATACGCTTGAAACAAAATAAATATAGTCGTACGATCTACAGCGTGTATCCGAAAGCTGTGGTCATATTTAAGGGTGTGACAGACCATCAAACTGTACCCTAATAACGTAATACACGATCAATCAGAATCTGAATCGTTTTGAAACAGATTGCTAACCCATTGCTACATAAGTTCGAAAAAAATATCTGCTCAATAACGTAAATAACGCAATGAATGTTGTTGAACTGTCAAAATGAAACAAATTAGTCGTAATCGTTTACGAGAATGTGTTGCGCAGTTAGATAGCTGAACAACTTTGTCCATGGGAGAAACTTTGCAAATGTAAAAAAAATATCATCTGTTCCATACATATTGGTCGAGTAGGCATTGAAGTTTTGTATGGGACATGCTTCAAAAACGGTGAAAGGAAACATCGTGAGAAAACCGACCATGCCTAAAAAATATTTATTAGTCAAAGGCCCATGGGCGGCTTTAAAACTGACACCAGGTTAGACTAACCACAGGAAAAAAACATGGGACAGCTCATAATTTTTTCGCGAATGCGATATTGCTCCCATGGAGAAAGTTACTTAGTTTGACGGTCTGTACCGCAACCTTAAAGGCTCCCCGCACACACAACAGTCGCGACGCGACTGTGCGATGCGACACCGGGTACAAAAATTTCTGTGAAATTTTCATAGAAATTGTTCCACCAGAGTCGCGTCGCGCCTGTGAGTGTGGAGCCTTAAATCTGACCACACATGATACACACTGTATCTATTTTGTTTTGCTGCACTCTCTGAGTTATTAATAGGTAATACAAAAGACCCTTGCAATAAATATTATGGTGGCCGTAAAGGATGGACAAAGGGAGTTCGATGACTTGATCGGGGTTTGTTTCCATGGTACTTGGATTGAATGGTTTGTTTGTTGACACTTCAGGGACTTATTGTCCTGAGCCTAAATGTTAATAATGCTGGTTTTTAGACCTACTTTTATCGTTTTATTGTCTCTTAGAATAGATGTCGGGTTTTACTTTGATGTAATTAAAGCACAAGACTTGTGTTCTCACTGGTAAATTATTAAATCTGCAATATCAATCTCCCTAGCCTTTTGCTAACTATATTAGGGTCGCCTCCCAGTCTGACTGGATGCAGCTAAATACCAGTATTTTACATGGAGCGACTGCCTATCTGACCTCCACAACCCAGTTGAGTCGTGTCGAGCTAAGCTCACTAGTAAATTATTATAGAAAGGCTGACAAAGCGGGTTTTGTGGCTTAACTTGAGCGAGACAATTACCCAGCAATGGATTACCTGTCAAATAGGTTTAATAAAGTTGAGAATGCAACTGCAACCGCAAGAGTTAGTCACGTAAGTATGTACCTACTAGTGATTGTATCGAATCGAAATAATGAAAAATGACTTCACCTAAATCCCACGCAAAAGGTTCTGAGAATCCTCCAAACAATTACAACTACAAGCTAGGAAGAAGAATCGCATCTCAGTAAATAAAGCAACTTATTAAAAAAAATCGATTGGATTCTAAATTGTATCAGCCCCAAATTTAGGTTAGGTCTTATCAGTAGGTAACGTTAAATCCATATTACAGCATAATAGTAAATAACTGTAAAACATTATTGTATCGTACAAAACAATGGAGCTACACACTCCACTCGATGCACTGACCCCCTACAGCACCTGCTGACCTTGCAACGCCGCAAGCTCTAAGATTTGTTTGTGTTACACAACTTGTTTCATGTTTATTATTATTCGAGGCTTTGGCTTTGTGTCTATTATTATTTATTATCATTTTATGGACATAGTGAGCTAGCGTGGCGAGCACTGGTCGTTTCTTCGCTGTCAAACTCAAACTCAAAGCATTTATTTCAAAACCATTTACAGGAATTTTGTATTTTCAAGGAGTTGTCAGAAATATGAAGATAGTTGCCCATTCCAAAGCGTAGTAGATGGTACCTATGGAGAAGAATGGGCAAGGAACTTCATTCCATGGACACTCTTTTAAATGATCTATACATTTTAACAGCGAAACAATTTTCATGCTCCCCCCCTCTTAAGACCTAGGCCAAATATTTTTTAATATTCGGATAGCTCATGATCATGACCGAAAGAGATGACATAAAGAAAATGTTTTTTTTTTTTTATAGTACGGCTAGTCGCGGGTGTTCTGGTATTGTTACAAAATAACTATTAGTAACAGCATTAAGTTCTGTAAGATGTTTTCATCATTCATAATACTCTTCGATTCGAAATATAGAAGAATATTTTTGAGATCCTGTTTTCAAGATATTGTAATACATTAGATTGTGCAGGTGCATCCTACCTTAACAAAATACAATGGATTGCATTTGTACAGAGTGTAACTTTTTTTTACGAACCCATTGTATTTTCTGTGAGGATTTTCCTAGATCTCAATTTGGGACTTCCCTAAGAGCAAGATTTCGTGACGAAATATCTTTTTGCAAATTGCAACAGTAAGAATTCCTTAACGTTTATGACCACTTTGACCTATGACTACTTTTACGGGTGTTTATGTTCGCATAGCTCATCAAAATGTAGGGAACAGCTGATTTTCTTTTCGCGATTTCAGTGTTGGTGCCATAGTGAAAGTTGTTCATAATGATGAGTACAATGAGGATGCCCATAAATTCAATTTCACTCTGTATATTAATATGAAATATATACTGACTATGCAATTTTGAGGATACAGCGACGGTACCTACTGATTTTTTTTTTGTACTCCGTCTCTCTTGTATGCCAAGGAGGGCTGCTTACCCGGGCTATCCTGTAGATGCCTTAATAAATTAAGGCCTTCAGCCAGGGCCTTAAATGTTTTATATCAAAATCGTTTCTGCAATTTATGTGATCTATTTGCCAAACAAGATGAAGAAACAACGAAGACTTTTTCAACAGAGTCGGTCTAAAATCAACTTTATTTACACTAGCATAAAGTGTTTGTTTAAATAACATCAATTAGAAACAAGGATTAAATAGACCTTTTAGGTACAGTTAGTCAAATTCTTGAAACGATATAAAACTAATCAAATTCAATATCCCTCGTATCTTTCGTATTGACACGCACTAAATGTAAATATTATTAGAAAAATATTAGTCGGTCAGCAAGATGTAAGCAGGCCTTTTTTTTTTTTTTTTGAGGGATGTAAATTATCAAATAACTTCTCCCGCTCTGGGCGGAGCGGGAGGACGTGTCAGACTTTTCCTGACCAAAACCCACCCGTGTTCCTTCCGTTGCCGATACCCCTTTCGGACAACTCGCATCCCCGGCAGGGTTAGCAAGGCTGACCTCTTACAAGTTACAACCGATTTTTTTAACTACTTATATATAACATCACGTCTGTAATCTCCGAAAGGTTAAGCAGAGGTGTACCTATAGTACACCCACATTTTGCAAGTTATGTTTATGTACTAGGGGCGAACCTATTGCCATCCACCGGGCACAAATCCAGACTACGGACTGCCACTGAGAAATTCCTGATGGAAAATCCCAATTACAGTCTGCCCGACCCGTGAATCGAAACCAGGACCGCAGGCTCGTAGCAGTAGCGCTAGTGACCACTTGATCATCGAGGTAGTTAACTACTTATACCTAAGTATATAATATATAAATAATACCAGCCTGTTACTGTCCCACTGCAGGGCAAAGGCCTCTTCTCATACAGAGAAGGCACGAGCATTGATCACCACGCTTGCTCAAGAGGGTTTGGCGATTTCAGACTTATATTGACTATATAAGTACAGGTTTCCTCACGATGTATTTCCTTCACCGATCTCAACAATATCCAAGATAAACTCCGAAACTACACATGAATTGAAAAAGTCACAATAATACTTGCCCGGATTTGAACCGAACTTTGAGAGGCGAGGCGTTAACCACTGGGCCATTACGACAGACCTCCCTACCTAAGTAGATAATCTTTATTTGACCATGTCTCGATCATTTCATTAGCTTTAAGTAGGTATGTTAAATGCAAAGGACAGGTCCACACGATAGTATGACGTCACATGTCACGGTCACACTTGTCGTGATTTTCTAAGAAGGTGAGTCATGTTTAGTGAAATATTATGGACGGACAGACATTCGATGATTAAAAAAAAGTAGGTATGTTGGATTAAACATCGGGTGACTCTCTCATGAAATCTATGTATGACAAACCATTCTGAGAAGGTAGCGGGTCACGTATGACGATTCGGAATCTCGATAATTAACACCTTTGTTACCCGTTGTCCAAAATATATATAAAAAACTGAGCCCTGCGGTTTCTCCCATGTCTCGATCCTAGGGGAAACCATTCTGAGAAGGTAACGGACCACGTATTACGATTCGGAATCTCGATAATTAACACCTTTGTTACCCGTTGTCCAAAATATATATAAAAAACTGAGCCCTGCGGTTTCTCCCATATGTCTCGATCCTAGGGGAAACCATTCTGAGAAGGTAACGGACCACGTATTACGATTCGGAATCTCGATAATTAACACCTTTGTTACCCGTTGTCCAAAATATATATAAAAAACTGAGCCCTGCGGTTTCTCCCATATGTCTCGATCCTAGGGGAAACCATTCTGAGAAGGTAACGGACCACGTATTACGATTCGGAATCTCGATAATTAACACCTTTGTTACCCGTTGTCCAAAATATATATAAAAAACTGAGCCCTGCGGTTTCTCCCATATGTCTCGATCCTAGGGGAAACCATTCTGAGAAGGTAACGGACCACGTATTACGATTCGGAATCTCGATAATTAACACCTTTGTTACCCGTTGTCCAAAATAGTCTCGATCCTAGGGGAATGTCGGGATAAAAATATCTATCCTATGTCCTACCACAGGTTATGGTCCACCCATGTGAAAAATGTCATCCAAATCCATTCAGCCGTTTTAGCGTAAAAGCAAACAAACAAACATACAACAAAATATATTGGTTGTCTGTAAAGTCGGTTTACGGACGATAGTTTAACGTGAGAACGTCATAACAAAACAATCCCTTCCCTCGCTCCGATCGTAACGTTACAATGAGCGTAACGGGACAATGCGCGTAATGGGACACTTTTACGTGCGTGCAGCCGGCGTTCATTGATTTATTAGACGTTGTCAAGTCAAAATCAAATCTTTTCTTTTATAATATTAGTTTAAAAGATAAAGTAGGTTATCTAAAAAAAAAAAATCTGCTTCTTTTCTCTCTTCTTTCAAAAATAATTAGATAGCAGGCTATATCTAATTATTTTTGAAAGAAGAGAGAAAAGAAGCAGATTTTTTGATGCAATGTATTAGCAATCTGTTTCAAAATGATTCAGATTCTGATTGATCGTGTATTACGCAATTAGGGTACTGGACTGCTTGCGCGATGCACTTAAATAACCTCTAAAATAAACAGTCAAGGATGAACCTCCTAAAACCATCAAGATTTGCAGACGGATTTCTACAACTTTAGATGAGATTTCCATTATACAATTTTTTTTTCAGTACTTAAATAATTTTAACCAACGCAGGTAAACAACTATTGTATGGCACTACTTACACAATACAAAAACGTAAACAAAGCCGTACCGTAATACCTTTTGTACTTTAGCAACGGTTTAACTTATCTGATCTTACGAAATGCAGCCTTTTGTTGTATTTATTTACTTTTAATAGGGCATTATGTAGTGCGGCAAGGCCCTTCAGTGAAATAAGCAATCTTTCGCTTATTTACGATACATTGAACTGCGAAACACAGAATATTGAAAGAAATCATAACTTATGCTGGGTCTTATAAATCGCAATAGAGCGAAAGTTAATTTCATCGATCGAAAATCCAAATAAAAAGGTATACTTCAAGATCCCGAAAAAGGCATGTTCTTTTTTGCATTTCAAGTGTTAGAATAAAAACTAACATTTTTAAATGCTTTCAGCATGAAACTCGTACCACACTGAAATATTTAATCAATTCACATAAATTACGTCTATCAAAATATGACTTAAATAAACTTTTACCAAAATATACAATCATAAATTCTTGTTTTAGGTAAACAATACAATTTCCGTCCTAAATACCTAGCGATCATCCGCACATAATCAGCGTGCGCGCAATGTTTGTTGAACGGTTAGCAACCCACGTTCTATTGTAGATATAACCACTGTACTTTACTTTGGTTGGCTAGTGTACGCACACATATGAAATGGGACTATTACGCGGGAATAGGATTTCCATTTCGAAATTTGAAAAGTCCTGACAAAAAGCCGGACATCGCAAAACAGTACGGACTTTACTTTTTTATCTTTTTTCCAGAACCTAAGCTCTATTCAATTCAAATCCTTGTTTCCAATTGATGATATTTCCACTTAAACAAACATCAATTTTATGAAAGTGTAAATTTTGATTTTAGACTGACTGGTACTGTTGAAAAAGTAACAAAAATATGAAGTTGTAGCGCAACCTTAACGCTGAACCTTATGTGTTGGCGTTACAGTTGTTTTTCCTAAAACTCGTGTTTGTTTACATGTTTGGCAAATAAATTCGGAACGCAGATTACTCGTTGAACTCTTTATACCTACAGAAATTAAAAGGCAAGTACTAGACAGGAACGTTCTGACTCTATTTATGTGAATCTTTTCTAGGTGTATTTTCATTCTAAAATATACAGGGTGTAAGGAACATTGACGCGCAGAGTGTTGCCATGAATTCTGTAAGTACAACCGCGGACATTTGCGGTGAACCATTTTTCACCCTTATGCCTTATTACTAATAATAAAGTTGAAAACTGGTACACCACCAGTGTCCGCAATGGTACCTACATGGTTCTATAATCTCAAGCTTTGAAAGTTTTTGCCGGTAATTGAAAAATCATCACCTTTTGCATACATGTTGACCGTGTAAGTATTGCACTTTTGTATGAAACAGCTGTTTTTTTTTTGTAACCGACGAACAATGTCTACGCTGTCTAGGATGGTGTGCTAAGTTTATGGTAAAAGTTTGCGCATCGATGTTACACCGTGTAGATACGTTATATCTAGTTGTAATCCTATTTTGTCTGTGGTTATAAGTAATTATGTCTAATCATGTTCTAGCCCGAGATATATTCTGTGTTTGTTTCGTATTAGCCCACCTGGCACTGACCTGTCTGCGTGAATTTATCCACAAACGCAAGAAGTACATTCACAATATTACAGCATATAATGTAACATGTTGTTTGACGAACATTTAGCGAAGCACGTACAGTTTGTGAGCTACAGAACACCATAGTTAGCACGTAATGTGTGTTTTTAGGTCATAGTAATATGTCCACAAGGTTCATTTTATTAAAGTGTTTTATTGATGTGTGGGTTTCCTATGTTGGTTTTGTTTAGGCAGTATTTTATAAGTCTTATTTAGTTAAAGAACATTTATAGTCCTTCCCCATGAGGGTTCCCTCAATGTACTATCAAAGAATTTCATATCTACACACCGTAAGGACTATTTCTGCTTGCAGCGCTCGATCGCTATAGAAATCTCATCAACCAATAGCACCGAAGCATCAGATTTTTGATGAGTCCCAAAGTATAAAAACATTAAAATTAAAAACTTTCTCATCTTTGTTTATTGTGTTCTATTCCTAGTGGTCAAAAAGGGTCAGACGTCTGTGACCATTGTGTGAAACAGATGTGGTCATCGTTTTCACGGGATTTTGTTTTCAAACTGTTTAGATATGAAATTCTTTGATAGTACCTACCAAACAGACGAGCTACGATCCTTCCTTTTGGCTCGATTGCATTCATACATCTACTCATACACGCACGCCAGTTAGGAGTACTACGCACCTGACCTTTCTGAAGAAAATCACTAACAAAGTTACTATAATGTCCTTCTTTCGAGCCTACTTCAAACATCCATCTTACCGATATGAATTCAAAAACTTCACAGATTCAAACTCCAATATATTGTTTCTAGCATTTACCGTTAAGAGCGTTTATTCTGAAGGTGGGCAACGTTGCAAATAGATGTCAAACATTTCACTGTTTTGATTAATTTAGCAATATTACTGCGTGGAAATAAAAAATTTGGCTAACTAGCGAACTAGAATATTGATTATGAAATGCAATAATTAATATCGTAACACCGAATGTTTAGTTTTAGATGTAAAAAAACTATTTGAAAACTTTCCAAATGTGTTTTTTACACCTAACATGGGTACAATATCAAATTCAATGTTATAATTGTGTGGCTAGTTAGCCACATTTTTTATTTCTATTCAGTAATATTGCTAAAAGAATCAAATCAACTAAATATTTGACAGTTATTTGCGACGTTGCCAACTTTTAGGATAAACCCTCTTAAGCGAAGTAATAAAATTGCATTTCATTGCATGTCATTACATAAACACCTGCTAGGTAATTATACCGTTTGCATTTTAAACACCCAATTTTATGTAACATTTAGAAACTCTGTTTTGTCACCAATTTACTACCACAGCTGACCTCTTTGCACCAAACGGTTGGTACGTACCATAACTAAATGAACTGCAACAAACGAGGATTACATTTTGTTGGTCATAAATGAATATGTAAGTACAGAGAACACTTGCAAGATTCTTAGAGCTTCATGCAGTTGTAAAACGCTTGACTGCTAATAAAACAAGAAAATGGAGAGAGGACTCCTTGACGTATCAACCTTAATGGTCCTTATTGATAATTGGTGGTGTTACAAAAAGAAAAGAAGTTATGAGAGAAAAGAGTGCAGATTGAGGCGAAGGTTTTCCATTGAAACTTCAATATCAAGAGAATTTGTTAGTGAACTCATACACATTCACGGTCTTCTTCTTTTTTTGCATCACACACACACACACACACACACACACTCACAGCACACCTAGCTCATCTCATGATTGTTATTTTTGTATAAGTTTACTTTTATACAGTCTAAAAAAAAATGCCTTTTGTTTTCTTTACCGTACATTATTTTTTTAATAACCAACGACATACGTAACGACCTTTTTATAGGAGAAACACTGACTCCCAAGTCACAGGTGTTAACCTAGTTTGGGAGCCAGGGGACCTATGTTTAAGACCTTCTGTATGTTGTAATGTAATGTCTGTAACATTGTTGTCACTTTTTTTGAACTAAAGTTTTTTTTTTTTTTTTGCATCAGCACAAACTCTCAATTTCAATTTATCTTTATTGCATACCATAATGTACACATACAGGCGGCGGCGGCGGTGGTGGTGGCTCTTTATGGATAACTCATGCTGGTTTCCGTGGTAAAATACTAGTATTTACGAGTCTGCAAGATGGTTAAGCAATAGCAGAGGGTAGATGTGTCTGGGAGGCCTTTGCCCAGTAGTAGGACATTACAAGTTAAATAGATAGATAGCAAGCTGGTAGCTGACTGCCCAGGTTGCGCCAGACGCACCCTTCATAAGTACGTTGGTATTGCCACTCATGAAGGCTATTTAATTAAAGCACTTTAATGGTGCATAGGTAATGATGCTCACGCTATCCAAACAGGACATGCTAACAAGATCCCATCAAACCATTTAACAACGTAACAAAACTTTTTAATCGACGATCAATACAACCCGCTGCGCACACGCAACAAAACGCACTGATTAAATAAATATACATAACAATAAACAATAGTTTAACAACGCATTAGCAAGGTCAACGCCCTCTATAAAAGGTGTAACACCCATGGTAATAAAGCCTGCAGTAAAAACGCCAATAAACCCATGGGCCACAATAGCCCTTTGAAAGGGCTAACTGAGCGCCATTGAGCAGCCAGGAACGGCCGGAAGTCGCAGGTACCGCTTCCGGTTTCGATGCATTCAAATCTCGAACACGGTTGATGGTAGATAACCGTTTTATTGGTATATTAGTAACGGATATACTAACTGGTATGGCGTTGAGTCATGCGCAGTTACAAGTTGTTCGAAACTTATGTAGGTATTTTTTTCATGGTTATGTTAGGTCATTATTGCACTATATAATCTGCGTTCGCAATTCATTTGCCAAACATTTAGAAACTCTATGTTTTGTCACAAATTTACTACCACAGCTGACCTCTTTGTACAAACTGTTTGCACAAACCATAACTAAATACTAAATAAACAAACACGAGTTTTAGGAAAAACAACTGTAATGCCTTCTCATAAGGTTCAGTTTGCGCTACAGCTTCATATTTCTTATGACTTTTTCAACAGCACTGGTCGGTCTAAAATCAACTTTATTTTAAAGTTGATGTTTGTCTTAGTGGAAAACTCGTGTTGTTTACATGTTTGGCAAATAAATTGTGAACACAGTTTTAGATACTACAACATTGCAAATGTAATTGCATTCATAATGGACAGGACAGCCACAATAGCCTTAACCTGTGTTAGTGTACGGGTTCATCTCTTCTAGTGTCACATAAAATCCAATACCCCTAGATATTATGAGAGCAATGCAAGTGCAGGATTTTATCCTATTCAGAATTAATTAAATCACTTATCATCAGATGACGAGCTTCTCTTTCAGAAAATTCATCACCAAATTAGGTATGTACTATCGAAGAACTTCAGGTCTAAGCAGTTTGAAAACAAAATTCCGTGAACGCGATGACCACATCTGTTACCGCCCCGGTTCTATAGCCGCCGAGCGCTGCAAGCAGAAATAGTCCTTACGGTGTATAGATATGAACTTCTTCGATGGTACCTTTTCCTTATTGAAATGGGACAACAGAAGGGTACACTGAGAGACTTACAAGAATAGCTCTTGAAAGAAACACACTCAATAATACTTATTTGGCAGAGGTGTACGTAAGCTGTATCTATAGTACACCCACATTTCGCCAGCTAAGTTTAAGACCCATGTAATAGGGGGCGAGCCTATTGCTATCAACCGGGCACAAATCCAGACTCCAGGCTGCTACTGAGAAATTCCAGATAGAAAAACCCAATAACACTTTGCCCGACCCGGGAATCGAAACCAGGACCTCATGCTCAGCAGTACACTTACTACCACAAAACCAATGAGGCAGTTAATAATGTGTTGGACTTTTGATTTGTTTCTAACATAATAAATAAATAAACATTTTATTTTTCTCCCACAAAGGCGCCCTAAAAATATAAAGATTACAATATCTGATAAATCCTTTGTAGGAGACTGGTATCTGCACTAGGAAAACCTGTCACAGAGATTACCAGCCAACCCCCCCCGTTTTTTTTTTTTTACCTATTGTATTAAAAACAAAGCGAAAACTCGAAACAAGATTGAATAGTTAGCGAACTAATATTACCAAATTAAATTCCTACATAGGTAAGGCCAATTTATTGAACGGTAGCCAATCAAATAATTTGGCGGAAACAACCATTGTTTTGACCTCGACAGGTTAACAGTGATATAATAATCGCGACTAATTTCATTACCAACTCATTTGCACGGATACAGTAATAGACATAATTACTAGGCTCTGGAAATTACGTGCCAAGTAAACTCTAGTGACATAGTGTTAAAGTACAAAATGTGTTACTTTAATCTCTAAAAACGAATTTGGTCATTCGAAAAGTTGTTTCTCGCTAGTCAATGCCTGTAAAATAGATAGACACAAAACTAATTGGTAGGCAATTTGTATTACATAAGCTAATGAATAATAACAAATAACTAGTAGCAATTAACAACCAGGCAAGTACAATGTGACTTTTTCAATTCATATGTATTTTCTGAGTTTACCTTGGACATTACTGACATCGGTGAAGGAAAAACATCGTGAGGAAACCTGGACTTATAGTTAATATAAGTCTGAAATCACCAACCCGTCTTGAGCAAGCGTGGTGATCAATGCTCGTGCCTTCTCTGTATGTGAAGAGGCCTTTGCCTTGCAGTGGGACAGTAACAGGCTGGTATTATTAGTAGCAATTCAAATTACCAAGAGCCTGGACAACTAGATACCTGAAGAGTCGTCTCTTGTTAGTCATTCAGGTCAAGGTTTTAATGCAGAAAGAAAGCTCTTGGACTCTGTAAGTTTTGTTAGGTTTCTGTCTGTGAAGCCTTACCCAGCTATAAATAGGGACAAATGAACCTATTCCCAACTGTAAAAAAATAATAAATATCTTCTCAAAACACCTAAAGAACAATCGAAAAAGGCCGAAACAAAATCAATAAAAATGGCCATGTGATATTTTTTACATGTCTCAACCTACCTACAGCAGTTCTATAGATATCAGGCAAGTCCTTGAACTGATTGATAATAAACTGATATGGAGCTGTCACAGTAAACATACGATGGTGATTGGTTATCGATGTTACCAATGCGCTGGGCTGCATGGGGAGACGATATTTTAAATTAAAACTATTAATGTAAGGGGCATGAATTAGAAGAGATAACTAGATGTTGCCCGCAACTTCGTCTGCGATCCAGGATGAAAAGTAGCCTATGTCCTTCTCCAGGTCAAGGTCTATCCATGTGCCAAATTTCATCCAAATCCAGTTTTAGCGTGAAAGCGTCACAAACAAACTCACTTTCATCATTTCAGCCAAAAGACATCCACTGCTGGATATATGCGTCCCCCAAATGGGGGGGATTTGCCATAATCGCCACGCTTGGCAGGCGGGTAGGCGATCGCAGTATGGTGTTAAAATACATAGTGAACGCTGCTGCCCATTCTCTAGTGAGTTCTTTAGTCGCCTTTTACGTCACCCACGGGGAGAAATGGGCTGGTACTATTCTTTATGCGAAATGCGAAAGTGAGTTCCGTGTGGTACCGTCCGGTACCACACGGAACTCACTTTCGCATTTCATATTAGTTAGGATTAGGATTCCTGCCTAGGAATACATACTGTAGTTGCACTTGAGTAAATATAATTTAGAAAAAAAAACATGTTTACTTTATTGCCAATTTAGACACCTACTGTAATTGCTGAGTGCATGAAGGGCGGCCCCCGAGCAACTTACCCTCTAACCTTCTGTTACGACCGACGCACCCTAGGTAATCGACTTCTGTCGATTGGCTAATCCTTTCACCACGATAGCAAATGACATAGCTGCTATTTTTCAAAAATTCCCTTGCCACTATATATAATATTTAAAAATAACTATGGTTTTGATAATTTTAATATGATACATACCTCATTCAATTAAAATGATCTCTGATCTCAGTGGACACCTGAACATAAATCTCTCTTTAACCGTTATTCAATAGCCCAATTAAAGAACATTCATATAAAATAAATTAAACACTATAAAACTCAGTGACTTTCATATAATTTAGAGCACCATATGACACGCCATAAATTAAAAGGGTTAGTAAGAACCATGCAGCCCGCATTACGTGGTTGATTAAAATCTTATTGTTCTATAATGCCATGTAACCATAAAAACACCTTTCCTTAAAGCAATTTATGGGAAAAAGTAAACATTCGCCTCACGTTCTGAGATCACAATGGAAGATATAATGTGCTTCTGTTATACCAAAAACATACAAAGAAATATAAATCTTATGTCTGTAAATTACAGTTTAAAATTCAATGGTGTTTTTTTTTTTAAATCTTACTGAATGATATACAGTCTGTCTCTACACGGATCTCATAAAATATGTTTTATTGCTTAAAATATAAAGCATAATTTCGGTTGTAGTTTTTTTTCATGAGATTTTGAACAGGAAAATAGCTAAGCTGTTGTAATAAGTATTTAATCTCAAAGAATTTAAGTCTATTTTTGGTTGTGAGAAAATTTTGGCGACACAAACAATACCCATACAATTTTACACCTTTGAACACGATGTAGCTTGACATAAATGGCCTTTATAAGTCTGAAATGCTCCCGATTTTGTATGGGTATTTAATTTTCTTCATAATGGTCCAAGACCTTATCTTTTAAAAATATAATAGCGTTCCTTGTATCTTTTTGGTAAGAATTCTCTCAGCATTGTTTGTTGCGAGTTATTAATGGCATACTTATTTTTTTTTATATAATGGATCAGGACCTTTATTGATACTGTCTTTTTAATTCTATGATATAATTCCTGTAGAAGATTTGTGTTATAAATGAACTTAAGTACTTAATACAATTTCAAAGACATCAAAACATCAAATGAATTAGAAAGAAGATAAGTGTAGATCTTAATCTTTTTTTTCTAAAGCACTTTTATCTTTTTTAAATCTCTTGTGGCTAATTAAGTAAAAACATACCCATTTGCCCCTCAGGTGCCACGTAGTCCGGAATGATTGGGCCTCTATCACACAACTTCTCACAGAAAAACACTAACATAACATAACATGTTCACTTGTTAGATTTCATTCGCACTCATGTTTGTCACTTCGTAGAATCAACCTTGAAATAAAAGAAAAAAATAAATTATAATAAAAGATAAATTGAGAATTAAAAGATAAAATATTTTTGTAGTAAAAGTGATAGTGGTTCAATTAGCTTATTTATAATTGTTACTTCAATTAAAATAATTATGAAACAAAAGAAACCTCAAAAACGAATAGCTTAACGGAATTTTACCCTATAAAATAAAGCTCATTCCGTTGATCCCTCGCTAAATAGGTTAACAGCATATTAATAGGTTTATAAGTACCGAAAGTACGTATCAGCTACTCATAATAAGCATCTCATAACAAACGAATGAGTTTGTTATCATAACGAAACATAAAACACCATAACATAACATACCTACAGCTGCTTGTTATCTTTAACAGTTTCAATCAACTTCTGACAGTACAACACTTATTTAAAGTGTTTGTTTTACTCTTCATTTAAAACAACTTTTCAAAATAATTGTATATAAAAAAAGATAAAATTACTTGATCTTTTTTTTTTAAATATTATTTTCCTGAATTGTAGACAATGCTATGTTTATTTATGTATGAAAACTTAAAATTGTTTGACCTACTATATTCATTGCTAAAGGAAGTTCAACAGTTAGAATTCAAATTATTTAGATGTTAGACTAAAATAAAATTTAGATCTCACGTCTAGCGGACAATGTGCTATGGAAACATAAATTAGGAAAATTTGTGTCATAACTACCAGTAATTTAGTTATAACTGAACGTATTAACAGCTCGGTGAGAACCATAAATATTCTGCACATTAAGGCGCTTTCACACATCACACATGGCTTATCAATAGACAGAATAGGGCAAGTCAATTAAAAAAAACCAGGAAGATAAGGTTATTAGAATTTTGGTTTGGGTGGTAAAGTAAAAAGTGATAGTCTAAAAGTATTTTTTTTTTCTACTCGTGTATGCAAAAAATACAGCTTAGAAATAAGGAACAGACAGCTATTTGAAAAAAAAAAAGGTAGAGAGCAAAATGAATTCACCAGCAACCGTATCGCGGAGTACTTTTAAACACCCATTGTTCTTAGACAATGCAAGAAACAATAGCATATTTTCCCTAAGAAATAAGTTAAAACTTTTTAGTGCTTGAATATCGCCATTATTGCTTCAGATCTGAGCAGCCCCTAACCACCAAGCAAAAACAATAAGAAGGCATCGCCCGCGAGTTCACTGTTCGAGAATAGAACACGTTCTAAATATAAACCGGCCGTTAGTGAAGCGCCGCGGGAACACAAGTTCTAAAATTAAAATGGATTTTAAAAATTTAAATCCTGACGTTTCTGTCACGTTCAAGGCCGTTTCCCAAAGATTAAAAAAATATTCGTTTTCTTCAAACATCTGGTAGCGATCAAAGTAAATCCAAAATGGCTGCTATTGTATGTGTAAACAAAGTGGAATATAGGTCTTAAATTATATTTATAGACGCACATTGTAATAGCCTTGCTATGCAATCAAGGATGCTGTGAAAGTGGGCGTTTTTATTAAAAAGAGTTCCATACTGACTGAATGTAGGCTAGGTAGCCTAGCTATTGCGATCCTAAGTTTACCCGTTGGTGATCTAGCAAAAAATAGGTACCTACTTTGTTTATAATAAATTGAAAGTAATTTTCAAATATGTAGATGTCACCTTTTTTAACTGTTAGCATGTTTTTTCATTCTGCGACTGTCCATATGTAATTTTGTTTTAGCACAGTATGTTTCAGGGAATTATTACAGTTTGTATTATTCTCGGCTATTAAGACTAAAATGTTTATAATATACGGAACAGACGGAATGTTTGCGTGTGATATTAAACGAAAGGAAGTGAATGTGTACGAACAATATTGCACAAATTGGTATTGCTCATTGCTTTATGGCTCCTGCAGACAGGCGTTCTACCAGAATCGCGTCGCACCGTCGCGTCGCGGCTGTCTGTGGAGCCTTTATCCTTAGGAAGCAAAATCAGCTGTAGGTGGTAGTAAAATGTGAATGTTATAGGTATTTATTTTCTCTTGTGTTATATGACGACACTCATTAGACAGTCAGGGAAATTAATTCTTCAGCGTATTGGCCCCCTACGTCAATTTGCCATGTTATAGCCATTTCATACAACTGTCAAAGAATTAAATATGCGGACACTTCTAGTTAGAAATCAATTTGATGATTGATAATGAATTTCCCTGACTTTATTGTTTTTTCTAAACTCACACGCATCACAAGTTAGTAACTTCCTAATATGTCAACATAACGATCCCTGCTTCTTTGAAAATTAATTAGATTTTAACAGAACACTAAAATTCCATTTCCCGAAGAAGACATTTTTTCTCTCTTGTTTAAATATAAGTATTTTGAATTTAGAACTGACGAATCTTGCGCGTAGGCAGCAAGCGCTAAATACCCTGATTCTGTTGACACACAGACAAATTGGTTTTCTAAATCCTACCACTGTTTTAGACGACCAGTGTTAAATGAACTCATTGCTAAACCAGATAGTTTGAACTCAGGGTTCTAAATAAATTAGTCTTGTTTATCTAATTTTGGTTAAGAAATGATCCCCTTATGGTTTGTGAAATTGTCGGGTGTCTGTTACATGTAAATTTAGACTGGAACCGGATATTTTTTGTATCTTCCTTTACTTATACTTAGTAGACGTTACTGGCTTTTTTAGTTGGAATATATTTATTTTGTCTGGTGACAACAAACGGTACTGTTTGTGGACGATTTACGCAATCGTCTGGCTTCTTGTATTAGTATTGTTGGCTTTTAACACCCGTGAAATGGAAATACTATTGAATAGAAACACCTGCTGAAAATATAAGTGCAGGTATGAAAAATTTACATAAAATGGAATTAAAAAAAAATATTGAAGAGCCTAAGAGCAATGCAGGGTAGGGTCAGAGAGAGTTGAGGCGAGTTCTGTCAATATTATAAATAGGTATTGTAAAGAAGAAAGAGGAGGAGCTGGTGGCTAAGTAATAACAGCCGCACGGGTCGATCCATCAGGTTAAGCTACGCTTGCCGGGGTTGGTCCGTGGATGGGTGACCATCTTTACATAACGAGACTCCTACGTGTCTCGGAACGCACGTAAACCCGTTGGTCCCGGCTGTCATTTTTATATCTTTGACAGTCGTTACGGGTCGTCAGAAGCCCGAAAGTCTAACAACCAGTCTTACCAAGCGGTATCGTATTACCCAGTTAGTGGGTTGTGGAGGTCAGATAGACAGTCGCTACATGTAAAATATTGGTATTCAGCTGCATCCAGTTAGACTGGAAGCCGACCCCAACATAGTTGGGAAAAGGCTAGGCAGATTGATTGTATTGTAAAGAAGAATACAGAATGTCTACCTCGCATTAAAAACCCTTTTAAAATTTAATGTATTTTTAATGAACACAGAAATACCCAAAATCTATGAAAGTGAATGTCACAAACTCCCAATCGTAAAATAAACAAAAAAACAAACAACAGTAGGGTCCACCTTATTTTTTGTCAAACATTTTGGTGTGGAAACAAAACAGACGCGGATCATTAAAATGGGAGATGGGACATTTATGATGGGGACAGTTCCATGGTCACAAAAACTAACGAAACTGTTGTTTACTGATATAAATCAATTTGTAATAGCTTTTACGTCTTCATTTGATCCAGCTGACAAAAAGCTACAGTTTTTTTTCAGATATTATATTTATTTATTTATTATAAGGTAGCTTCACAGCTGACTGTAAATATAACATTAAAACTATTCTAAACATTACGCCAATTACGAAGTACACAGAAAAATATGAAAAACAGAGAGTGACATAATTATTAATATTTGTAGTGCGTGCGGGCGTGTATATATGCGGTGTAGTGTGTAAATGGTGGTGTTGTGGAGGGTGTAATGGAGGTGGTGTAAATGTGTGTGGAGGTGTGTGTACAAATGAATAAACTGACACAGAGTTCACTGGGTATCCGGCGTTTGATGGAGGATGTGGATAACCTCTTTTTTAAATCTGTTCCGTGTGGTATTGAAGGGGTCCAATGTTGGGAATTTATCATTATATAATGCAGGTAGACGCAAAAATGGTGACATCTTTAGATAATTAATTGTATGTAAACTTTATATTACTTGGTAAAGTAATATTAAGACTAGATATCTATAATATAAAAGTAAGAACGAACTTATATTTAGAGAGACTTAACAACAAAACACAACAACAATGAAACACAATCAAGCGAAACAATATAGATAGATGATACTCAAACTCAAACTCAAAGAATTTATTTCAAATACACCAATTACAGGCACTTTTAAATTGTCAAGGGGTCGGTCAGTCAGAAAGATGAAGCTAGATGCCCATTCCAAAGCGTAGTAGGTACCTATGGAGAAAAACGGGCAAGAAACTCCACGGACACTCTTTTAAATCATAATTATGATTACAAAATATTGGTTACATCATTCATGTTGAAGTTATACATGTGAGAACGATGCAAAACGTTAAAAGCGTCCGTAACAAAAATTAAAATTAAAAAATTAAATTAAATTAAAATAAGCCGTGGTAGCTAAGAGATGACCAGTCCATATACTAAACAACAATGAATAAAATACACCACGTAGTACCTACTAGACCAGCTGTAGTTGTAAATTGTAATTCATTCGATACTGATGCCAAGAGAACAGAACATCGAAGCTCACCACGAAACTTACAGAGACAAACATAACAAACATCTACATAATCTTATCAGTCACAATAAACTTCATAACATAATGCTAAACCGGCTCAATTCCTAATCTTAGTGGGCGACCTTAAAGGTTCCAATCATTGTCCATACTACCATAAAAACCATGCTTAACAACAGAAACTTCTTTATAAAACTGTTTTTTTTATTAATAACGGTATTAAGAACAGTTTACATTGATTCCGGTGGGTGTCGCCACTTGTCTGTTATGGTACTTAAAGTCCACTTAAGAATGACAGGAACAAATATTTTTTTGAACAAAACGCACACTGGTGGTCCAATATTTGGTTCCTGCTGCGTTTTTCTACGACTCTTTCTAAACAGTTTAGTGTTGTTGATGGTTTATTTAATCTGAATATATTAGATACCACTGTAAGGGAAAGTATTGACGATTCTTTGGTTTTCCATATACATATAGAAAATAAAATGTTTGCATGTCCAAAAATATTTTGTATCTTAAGAAACTGTGTCCATTAAAATATCTTAAACTTTGGCCAAGAATTCAAAAGCATCCTCTTTACATAAATACAAATTAATTCAAACCCCAGCTGTTGAAAAACGCAAAAATTAAAAAGAAGTAAATTACAAGACAACATGCAAACGAAATTAACACCACATGTAAATTCACTTAAAAATTACAATAAAACAAAGATACTGCTACTAAAGAAAGGCAATGGTATGGGCATACGCGTTATACGACTAGTGTTGGTCAAAACGTTGGTTGACAATATTTTGAAAACCAAACATTTGAAGATGTTTTAACTCAGTCTGATGATGAGTAGTCACGGATGATAACTAAGCACACCATTATGCTTCTTGTGTGTGGCATTGTTGTTTTTACAAAGTAAAGATTCAGAAGTGATTTTATATATGTATCTTCTAAATCCTCCATCTAGATTCGGTTCTAATTCAGAGCAATGAATCGTCCATTTGTCGCCTTGTGAAAACACATCTTAAAATCGTTTTTAATTGGGCAAGTCAGGATCTCTAACGGGACTTGACCCCTAAATGTCCAATCTGTTTTAATTTTATCGGAACTGGTTTGGAGAAACGTGCTTATCACGGTTACGGAAACGAAGTCGCATGTTCACTATCACTGTAGGTTATATTCCCTTCTCGTCTTCGAAATGTAATTTATCTCTTATGGTCATATTACTTTTTGGGATAAGTTGAACGATTGCTAAGCACGTGATTTTTACTTAGGTTTCGATGTTATTTACCATTTTGAGTAAGAGTTTTGTTATTTCGCGATTAGCTTAGTGGTATTCTGTATAAATTTTTCAAATAGGCTCAATGTCTACTCCTATATCCAGTTCTTTACCTAGTTCTAGGTTCTACTAAGAACAAAACTTTTAATTCAAGTTTTGCAAGAAATATTTACATCAGCGTACTCCACGTCTGGTAGATCTCCTGATTTAGTGCACAAAGCACCATTACAAAACAAAGCCTATGAGATAAAAAAAGGTTTTAATGCCCACCACGTAAGGATACCAAGGCCAGTACAAAATCATATTAGCAGAATGTTTGATTAGATCCCTCATTCACTCCATCATTTTGAATGACATCATGTGTTTTGTTCGTCAATTTAACACGTGTGCAATTAGAGGTACGTAATTCTATACAATAGTTAATTGGCTACTGTTATAACAGTGTGGTGTAACAAGCTTTCAGACCTTGCAGAGTATCATCAAAGGTACTCTCTGTGTAACTATTTCATCATTTATCAACAGTGCCAATAAGCGTAATCAGAGCAAAACCAATGGTTAGGTACCAATATTAGTTTTGCTCTTAGTCCCGGCTAGAAAATTATATTACACCAAATGTGAGTGCGGTACTGTCCAGAATCTGACCTACTTGGTGGGATGTCCCAAGTTTACATACAACTGCACTTTTCAGGATTTACTAATCGCTACTGACCCGGCTATTATCGTGGCCACAGGTATAGGTATAACTTATTTAAAAAGTACCATCGACTGGAAAAGAAGAAGAAGCCATCCACGAATATATTGATTACATATTATATAACCAGTATTTTTTTTCCAGTGGCAAAGTAGCTAGATTACATCATAGACATTTGGCTACTAAATGTATAGCGACGTGTGTCTAATAAAAGAGGCCTCTATACAGGAACTAATTGATAAATAGCCGATGATTAGCGCACTTCCCTGGTATTGCGCTTGCGCACGTTCCGCGCACGCCGTCACGTCCATCGTTGCGTCAATGTGGCTACACGTAGTCACTATTTGCATAATAACCGATTCAACATTCTTCACGAATTCGTTCTATCAGAATGATAGCAATGGTTTTTCTTTTTTACAAAAAAAAAAAAGATTATTTCTGGAGATGTTTAATATTTTCTAGAGTCTAGAGTATTATTTTCTCGAAAGATTAATGATGAAGAAAGATCAACTATGTACTTGACTGGTCTCTTCGACGAAAATTGACTATTTTGGTGTTGTCACCAACATCTACTATTTAGAGAATTCTGATATAATAATCTTGAGTTGTTTTGTTCAGATGCTCACAGAATTCCAAGTGCCAGGAACAAGCACGTTAGCTACCGTTTGATGTTACGGACGATTATGACGTGTCGAGTTTAAAGATCGCATCAATTTATAAATGGTGTCAGTTTCCTGGCGAATCTTTTACAGGCATCGTTAGTAGTGTTATTATTATGAGACATGGTTTATTTGGTTGTGTTCTTGAGATGAGAATAATCTTTAATGATATAAGCTGCATAGGCAGTGAATAAGAACATAATTATATTCCACTGAAGAGATGGGGGAACTATTGAATTAACAAACAGTAATGCTGATACTTTTTAATTCGGATTTGAATTCATCATAATTTTGTTAGATTGCTCATTCCTCTGACCTGCCTAAATCATCAACAATTAACAATTTTATAATAATCTTCATGTTCAAATAGTTTAGCAACAGCATGTAGTTTTAAATTTAGAGCAAACGCAACACGCCATTGCGTTAATGTTGGAACGAAAGTTGATGTCGAATCGTTTCGGTTGCTTCCTGCCGATTCGCAGAAACATACGCATTTTAACGCTACTGAATTCACATTAGATATCAGAATACAAGGAAAACTTTGGTGGGAAATAGGACTCGTACGTTTCGACCTAAATACTATTGGTAGCAACAGCTAAAAGCCACATTTAAGAAATACTTTGCAAACATTGTTACTCATTTCTTTCAATATTTATATAAACTTCAACAAATTATGGGCCAAACATATTTAATTTATTTACTAAGAGTAAACACTTTCAAGTATTAATAATATTTAAGTACCTGTATCACTGATACATAACAGTTTACATAACCAATATAAGCAGTTTACAATAAGTGCATAATTACTGTTGCTATAAACTGTTTAATATTAAGCAATATGGAAATAACAGACAATTAAGAATTGAAGTACTGGCAATTATAACATTATAAAAGTGAATAATACAAAAGGACAACATAATGATAACAACTTTTGATATACTGAAGCAGGAAGTTAAAATTCCGTTCAATTGCGATTAATTGTTGTAATCAAGCAATTGTCGAGAGGATTACATTGCTGAAATTAACAATCATAATAGAAGATGCGATAAAACAACTTAAAAAGAACCTAACGATGCTAGAGATAAGGTCGGAAATGTTGTTGTTACGGGAATGCGGTAAGTAAAGGATACTGAAGTAAATACTCGACTAGTTAACGAAGGGAGACAAATGACAGTCATTTAAAATTTAATGGCGCTTATAAAGCAATTTATGTGGATAAAAACTTGATAGGATCGCACATTACAAGGAGATAAATTGTTATAGTTTTTACGTTGAAAGCAGACTATTAGAATTAGAAAGGAGTTTGTAAATTATAAACATTTGTAATGTAAATGCAATGTAATAATTTATATCCCTTATTTGGAAAGTTGATACAGCAGACAGAACGAAGTTATCAAGGAGGAATATTGTAAGTAAGTAATGTATTTAGAAAGTTGCAAGTATGAAATGTAACAATAACAATTCTAAGAACTATAAAAAAATACACGCAGACATTAAAACGGTTATGATTCGTAACGGTATAAATAAAGTGACAATGGGTGCTAAAACTTAGCCAGAACCATGTCTGGCATAAATATAGCAATAACTTGTACGCACGAAGCAACATTTTAAGCATGCAAAGTACCAAATCATGGCACCTCAACCAAGGTCAATACCAATCTTAAGCTCAACTAACTAACCTTACCAAATAAGATTTTCCATGGTTTAGTTGACCATAATGCTCCCATGACAGATCCAGATTACACTGAAGGTCACGACCTGCATAGATGATATCACTGATGCGACGTACAATCCAGTTGAGATCACCCAACAAACATAAAAAGACCCAGACTTGGTAATACAATTACGTCCTTTAATTCTGATTGTCATACAAAAGCGCGGAAGGTAGAAGGTCTGACAATCCTGGTACTGCAAAAGTTGAATCATCAACGATAATAATAAAATGAAGAGCAAATGTACATTAGTACTAACAGTTCATTGTTGAATATTGTATTCTACGAATCGTGACCTATGGAGGTGTAAATTGGATCAGGGACAGTTTGATGAAGTTTTTGGTAATGAAGTGACGAAATGTACAGGGAAAATTAATGCGAGGACTTTATTTGTAAATGATGAGCGAACAACTTGAGTTGTTTGATTTAAATACGTCATTTGTAAGCATGGACACGAAAAGAGAATATTTAAATAGTTTGATGACGCAGGCAAATTATTTTATGTAGTTTCCACAAGAACCTACCTACATTATGTATACTGGTAATACCCACGGAGAGAAACCGAAGGACATTGATGAAGGTGATAAGATTCATTATTTTTCAAACAGAACTAGCCTTTGATCCTCCAAAATCTTTTTCAATTCCCAAGTTCCTGACAGGTACTACAAAAAATACTTCCGCTCTTTCGTCTGTGTCATCATATAAAAAGCAGTTCCCACAACTAATTGTACCACTTTTTCAACAATTGATGCGTACATCCTCCACAGCGGTACCTGCATCCGCTGGCGAAACTGATAAAGCCTACAACGCATTGCCTCATTCTATACACGTAGGTACTATAAAGTGTGGTGCAATGGAGAAACGTTATGAAAGAGACGCAGTTAAAAGGATGCTAATGATACTTATCGGAAAGATAATTTTAAGTATGTGAGAATATTGATATTGGGTTTATTTTTAGTAAGCATTCTTAAGTGACACATAGTAATGTTTTGCTGTCATGAATCTTTTGCCACATTGTAAGTAATGCCATAGTTTTAAATACAAGGTTGTTCAAGGTCTGGAAGGGGCCTAAAATGTGTGCGCGTCTTGACAGCATAGATTGAGGAAAAACTATATTATACATTTGGGATTTATCTTAAGCAAGTAATCCATTGGCACAATGAGTCGTGATTCAAAAATAAGCATGCTGATTTTGATGCGTAAGATATCGTTGGGATTTTCTCGAAGACTGCGTAGTTAGTAGTGATAATAACATACTTTGATAGAAAATGACTACTACATAATTACGTAGGTAGCGCTTGAGTGTTTCCTCTTCACTTATGGCCACCATAATAATGGCCGAAGATGTGAGCTTCCTTTACATGACGTCACGACATCAACTGCGAAGTACTTTATCACTTATCAGCATGTTAGGAAATGCGGAGATTTCGAAGCTATGCACTTATCTTTAGCAAGGAGATAATTTAGATAAGTAAGGTATGTTAGGTTAGGTATGACAGTTTGCTACTTTATCCACTGAATGAATGTGCGTAACATTGCGTAAAAAGAAATAAAATTACTTAGATTCCATTATAAAACTTTTCATAGGTTGAGGATGTTGATTTTGTGCCAGCAATAACTAACTTATTTTGATTTACGATAGGTTAAATAAACAAGCAGATAATTCATTCAAATGAAATTTGTTATCAATCTATGCACTTGTCATAATAATATAGATCTTAATAACATGAAATTAGGTCGATTCCAGTTCAAATTCTATTTTAGATTTAGGTGCTCCAGAATTTTCTACCTGAATCATGTTTATCGACCAGCAAAAATCTAGGTTGAGATTCATTTCTGCGGTTTTAAAGATCTTAAGAAGTATTTACCCAACTTCTGAGATTATGAATCCGTTGAATTGTGTTATAGGTAGCCATAATATTTAGAGAATTAATAAAATCTTGGAAGTATAAAAGACTTTCGCGTTTTGTCGGCTTTGATATTCGTAATTTTATCTCCTTTGATCTGGAGACTATCAAATTCTTCAGTATCTTATAAAATATTAAACGCTGTTTCGTCCAAGAATAGATAAATGACTGTCATTAATAATTTCGCAATTTTGTAGAAAAACGACGATGAAAACAACTCCTTCCTTGTTTTCATCGTCGTCTCTAGCTTTGTCATGAAACAAAATATTAGCTGCGAAAACGAATATTAACCTCTAAGTAATTCAGGCCTTCCTCAACTTTCTCTGTGGCAAAACTACCGCATTTTACATATAAACAACATTGTTAAACGAGACGAGATTATTAATAAAGTATTTGTGGTCGTCGGCCACACCCACGCCACGACACGTGGTCATTTATCTGTCTCCTTATCTGTAAGTAGTCGACCAAGCACGGGTCATTAAATATCGCTTGACGAAAGTTCACTGTCAATGCACTCCTTCCTTACGATTTTTAAAACTATTGGAGCAAGACCAGCTGATTGCCTTTCAAATTTTACTCCGACAATATTGATATTCTTATTAAAAAAACTGACGTTAAACCTGAGTCTAAGTTGTCAATTTTGTATGAAGAACATACAAAAACAAAAGCATACTTACATTTGTCGGAATAAGTTCAAAATACAATAATTGGTTCAAAGCCTTACAAAACGAGTTCTAACTTTAGTCAACGTTATAGTTTTAGGTGATTTAAAAGCTACGACAAAATCGAAAACTATTACAGGTTTTTCAAATGTTAAAGCAAATTATGGCAATTTTTTTAGTGGTTATACATAGGAATGCAATGATTTGATTCAAATTGCATACAAATTGTCTGTCATTACCAATGCACATACCTATTTACTAGAAGTACCAATTTAAATTATGGTTTCGCAATCGACATAGCTTCGTGACAACAGACGTACGGGAAAAACCTTTCGAAACTGAAAGGATTTCCGTAGCATGTTCATTCTTAGTGTATCTACATATATTTCTATTCATACACACACACACACATAACATCACGGCTTGTTTCTCCCAAGGGTTAGGCAGAGGTCTAATTATAATACACCCACATTTCGCCAGTTATGTTTAAGTTCCATGTAATAGATAAACACGTATCAATATTCAGATTGTGATTTCTACACATATCAAGATCTATATGTTCTAACACAAAATCAACATAACCTATGATTTTAGACAAAAAAGTAACAAATATAAAAAGGTACTGGCAAAGCTACGATGCATACTCAATAGACATTGATTTAAGACGTTTTAAGATTTATCCAACGTCAGTAACTTGGGTCTCCAACTCTAGACAAATGTTGCAATAAGTTCTACATTAAACACTGCAAAGTATAAATAAATCATTAATATTGATTAACGACAATTATCATAAATGACAACACACATTTATTAAATACTTATTATGATATTATGTTCTTAACAAACATTGTTACCTACGAAGGATGTAATAAATAATTGTTGACTGATAGATAAAATGTCATTCGGAGCATTAGAAACAACATTGCACTTTCGAAAAGCTAGTACATATAACGGGACATATTCATATTTTAGTGTGAAGGAAAATACGAAATTAAATAAGAAATATTTAAGCGTTACTAATTGTACTCAATCTAAGCATAGGTGGCCTACTCATAATGACAACAGATGTCGACATCCGCCTTCCTTTATCGAAATGTAAAATTTACTACATATTTTGCCAAAGCAGCATGTCCACTTCCTTACTATTAGCTGTCATCTCAGTATTGACCTCATTTCTAGCAAAATCATCTTGAACAATCAAGCTTCTTTTCATCATATCTTAAGGCTTGTGCAGACCAGCGCGACTTGTCGCGCGACGCGACACGAACAATACAATTTCTAAGAAAACTTCACAGTATAACAATAACCGGTGTCGCGTCGCGCGACAAGTCGCGCTGGTCTGCACAAGCCTTTATTCTTTTCATTCTTAGGTCTTCCTTTACTCTTAAAGCCATCCACATTCATACCCAAAACTTTCGTCATGACATGTCCTCAAAACTTTCCCCAAGAATGTTTTCCAAAACACAGACGCAAATATCTACATTAATAACAAGACTTATAAAAAACTGCTCTGAATTCCGATTTGATATACCTCAACCTGACCCAGTTTACGGCAATATTACTTGTCTTTATAGATAAGCAGTGCATTGATGTTTATTTTTATATCGTTACAGCAGTGCATTCATGATTCAATCTTCGTCTTTCATTTAATATACATGTCATAACAGGTAAAGAAGAAAAATATTGTATAAAATCTTTATAACAATTTCGTATATTATGTTTTATTCCCTATTTAGGGGTATGAGGAACAGGGTGTAAAGTTCACTCATCCCCCATAGAAAAGGGAGGATCCTCCGACCAGACGGGTGTGATGTCTGGCGGGCAACTGCCCAGAGGTTTGAAGTTGGGAGATTCTATATATGTTCATCGCGCGGTAAACTCTAATTGCGCGATGCAGGATTTGTGACGTCAGGATGTTGTGTGACGTCAGGTCTTTGATGCGTAGTTCGCATGTAGCGATGTAGATGCCGCTACACCTATATTCTTCTGTTGTACTGTTATATCTCTTTCCATTACGCAGTAAATGTGGGTCACAATAATTAAAAGTAAACATAAAGAATATTTTAAGTCCTCCTCTGTCCACATTTATCGAAAATTTCTGTTAATTGATAACCAATTAATAAACCTGTTCAATTAATTCAAGCGTGTGTGATTTAACGAATGGTAAAAATTCAAGAAATGCGTAACTTAAATTATCTTTTGAAGCTTGAGTATTCAGTTTAGCTTTTATCAAAAAAATAGAGAAGAGATTTATTAGCTAAGCAGTGTTGTTTTTCAATGTTCACAAAAGTATTGTATTTCACATTTGAAACAAGGTACCTAATCCTGACATCTGCCAGTCAAACCTTTGGGTGTGATAGCTGATACGATACACCTGACGTTATTCAGTATTTTTTGCTTTTACCTGCTACACAATAGTAGAAAAGGTGAGCCAAAGAATCGTTACAAGACTAGGTAGAGAATATCCAAATTTTTTAGACCTTCAAATTTTTAAACAACATCCACAAATTGTCAATTGCAACTTGCATCCTAACAAATAAGCTAACATTTGCTCTAGCTTTCAACATCCCAAATTCACTTTTTGTTCCCGTTTTTCAAACTCCTATCTCCTTCCTATCATAAATCAAATATTCCTTATGTATCTTTCGATATTTTTTTGCTATGCGGAACCAGCCCTCTTGAAAACATATCGCTGCCATCCGGGAGATGGTCTTGAGTGCCGGAAACAGTTATAAATCTATAAAAACAGCTAACAAGGGATCCTTCATGGGGGATAGAAAGTTTTGATCATAGCCAGATGGCTCACTTTGACATTAAGCTATCGACATTTGAAGATAAGGTGCAGGAAGACATTTGAAATGTTGACTTATGTTGTGAGGCAAAGAAATTAGATTAAATTAAAGACGTAGATGCAAAACATACACACAAAACTGTCGTTTTTCATATATTTCAAGTTAAATATAGGACAGTAGCTACCATAGGTACTGTAGGAGGCAAAGAGATTATACAACAAGAACCAGACACACTTCATATCATGATTGAAGGAACTGGTCGTGGACTGGTTAACGAGATCATGATTACTACATCATTTATTTTAAAACGAACCCTAGCCTAGGTCGTGATACAAAATAGGAAATATATGATGATGAAGTAGAAGAAGAAAACTAAACTAGAGACAGTGTTGAACATGATGAGACTGATGTTTCAGATATTATCCAAAATTAGTATTATAAATGCGAAAGTGAGTTTGTTTGTGACGCTTTCGTGCTAAAACGGCTGAACAGATTTGCATGAAATTTAGCACATGGGTAGACCATGACCTAGATTGGGACATATGATACTTTTTTACCCGACATTCCCACGGGATCGAGACATATGCGGGTAAAACCGCGGGGCGCAGCTACTGTTTCATAAATACAACAATAAATATGCAGTTGATGTAAATGCTTTCTAAATAAGTAATACATAGTTACAATTTATATGAATTCCGTTTCCCCAAGTGCAGTGGAGTTTCTGTTATAGTAGAACAGCTGATATAGTCTGGTTTACTTTACACGTGAGGTACAATTTATTTATTTTTTCTTTTTGTGAGCACGCTCCTGCAATCTTTGGTGCAAACGTGTTTTAAGGTGCGTTGACATCGAGTACTGCGGTTAACTTGCTAGGAATAAAAGTACTTGGGATATAAAATGGACGATTCCCCAGAAGATTTTGAGTAATCTGTATATTTCTGTCAATATGCATACAGCTATATGTAGTCAGACAAGTGGAAATACCTGAACTATTTGACCGTAGGGTAATACGTGCTATTGGTAAGGAGAGTTTAAAAAATTAACGCTAGTCAATTTATTTAAAGAACCCATCATTTGCTTAGCCTTTTCCAGACTATGTAGGGATCGGCTTCCAGTGTAACCAAATGTAGATTAATAACAGTATTTTACATCGAGCGACTGCCTACCTGACCTCCACAACCCAATTACTGAGTAATACAATAAGCACCCCTTGGTAAGGCTGATTCTCAGACTTTCGGGCTGACTGTCAAAGATCCACGAATGACTGCCGGGACAAACGGCTTAACGTTTTTTCCGAAGCATGGAGGGGTTTCGGTATGTTATGATCATTCTCAGACCAACCGCAGCAAGCGTAGCTTAACCTGATCGATCGACCCGTGCGACTGTTATTACTTAGCCACGACCCACTATAACATCTGGTTAAAGAATGCGAAAATAGTTTTCAGTGAAAGAATGCTCTCTTATGAAAGGCTTTAGTTCAAAGCTTTCTGAAACATAAAAAAGTCCTCTACAATGCAAACAATACACTGTTTGCAAACTCAGCCAAGTTTCACAACTAAAACCGTCTCTAACAATTCCCTGTAATAGTAAAAGTCACTTTTAAAGTATGTCTAATGGTTTCAAGAACCATTAACGCCACCGTCAAGACAGATCAATGGACATTTCTTTTTATACGAACATTGTAAATACACAAAACATTATAATTTTTACTACTTTTCTCTTTGGTTCCTAAACTTTATGGTTTAACATATTGGTTGTAGCTGGCCACAGTTTTACGTACATTTAAGGATCAATTACGATTAGAATAGCCTGATTCTATAAACGAATGGAAATGTGGTACTATGAGTCTTAAATTAGGTATGTACTATTAAGGGTCTCAAAGTATGAGGCACGATTCCACTCTGCTTTGGCTTCTAAATGCAGGATGTTCAAATGAATCGATCGAGATCTCCTCAAGGCTTTTCTACAAGTACAACTATTGTGAACTAGATGCTAGGAATGGGTCGTTGTCTAATAAATGGCGATATAATCGCCCCATATCACATTGGGACAAATGCCGTCATCAACGAGATGTGGGTGTCAGTACAGACGTAGGTACACTTACATCGAAGATTGCAGATGACAGTAATACTATATCGGTTCAAATTGAACTAGATTCAAACAGTTCTACTGTCTCGATAACGAGTGATAAAATAACTACATTTAATTTATAAAATGTGTTTCAAAGGCCTTAGGCAAGTAATACAACAATGAGGAATAATGCCTAAGAATATTATTCCAAGCCGTGATTAAAAGCAAGAAATTTATGAACATTTCAATTTGTTGTATTGATATACAAATAAAATCAAATAGTCCACGTGACCTCACGACCGAGTCCATGTGCCTATCTCGGGTTAAACTAACGTTTACTCAGCACACGGTGCTTAACAAAACATTGACTAAAACCAATAGTGAGTCACTAACTGTTGGTATAGCTACCATATGAACTGCCGTTGCATAAGTTTTGGTAAAAACGTTCTCTGCATCTAAATGTTTCATTATTTCAGCTTTAAATTAGCTGTGGGTATTAGGTAGATCATAAAGGTGTTTTTAATGTAGTATTGCGTCTTTATTAGTGCAAAGAATGGTCTATGAGACCTTGAAGATCTGCTCGTGATTCCTAACTTGGAGAGAACTATTATTGCTTGCTATTGGACTATATTCTATGCAGGTTTATGCAGAGTATTTTAAATTGCTTGTTTTTCTACAAAAACTGTTCTACTCCAACTTAAGATTGGAATTGTCTAATACCAACATTGTTTTCCATCAAATAAGCTCCAATGTTGCCATTAGCAAACAGGTGATGTATTATACAACTGCATTTCTACCTAACTCCTCAAGATGCGCGGGCATGATTGATTATATTTCCATCCTCTCAACATTACTTTCAAACAATATATTGTATATTCAATTAGGTTCATCCAAACATTTGCATCCTGTTTCTACAACAATTTTGCGAGAAAATACAGTATTGTTGATACGGTATATTATTCGTCAGTGATAGTATTTCATTTTGATACTTTCAATATTAACTGGGGTTTTTTCTCAAAGAGGGAAAACAGAATATTGATGGTCGGATGTTCGTGTTTATAAAATGTTCTTTTGCCACTAATTGTTTATTAATGCTATACCTACACAACAGACATTATAATCTTCTAATGGTTTCCAAGACGTATGTGTTAGAAGAACAATTTTGGTCCATATTTTCCACCTTTAAAAGGTTTTTTCGGAAGAACAGGACGAAAATTAAAATAAATATTGTGATATAAGATGCATAAATGCAAGGTAACATTATTTTGGTATGTAACACATTATTATTCAACAAGGACTTCAGATTATGTTATCTAAAGGAAAAGTTGAAGGTTATTCGTCTTTAAAAAAATATTCTTTCTCAGTAATTTTTAAAAACTAAAATCATCATTACATAAAATGTTTTTAATAAGAATGTTAATGACGAAGCAAGAGACAAAATTGAAGTAGACTTCATTAGTATGGAGACAACTAATTTCACTTCCCTAATTAACTATTCCTTTTACAAATGACGCTAGAAAATTACCATTTATCTTGCTGATCACGCAATTTTTTGTATCTTTTGGTCTTTCGGAGTATTCTGTACAACTAATCGTTTTAGGAGCATGAAATATACCTACTTGAGTCAGTAATAAATCAAGTTCACTTTTCTTCGAAGATTATTTTTATATGAACCCAAGAAACGATAACTTCTTAACAAATATGAAATTGATAAAATAGTAAACACAAGACCAGTCTGTTGTTAATTTGACCTCAGTTATCAAGTTCAGTAATGTCATTATCAAATTATGACTATTAAATCCAATGTAAATTAAAGATACATTAGTACATAATATAAGAGATAACATTGTTTACAATGGTATCACTTTGTACATATTTAGGTACAATGTTACGTTCATTCGCAAATTCATTCATATTATGATGACTCAAATTCTGTTTATTTTTGTTGCTATTATACCAATATGATTCACACGTCTTATAATTTAACAAGCTTCAAAGAAACCAAGGATTTCATCGATATTATAAAAAGCACGACATATTAATAAGTGAACCAAACCACTATCACGTTTATGTATATGATAATGACTTTATAATGTTAAATAAGATAATATTAAAGAAAAATACGAACCTTTAAATAAATTAAAAGATGATCACTTAAACAAAACTGCACTGTATAACGAAAGCACTTTTAAAGATCTGGTTACACTAAATCACAAGAAGGATCTATTTGAACGATCAATAATCGACGAAAATGCGCGTGTAGCGGCGTTGATCGATGCCCGAGAGCAACTGACAAGAGGAATCACCGACGCATGCGCCGGCGCAGGATTAACCGACCGAGTTTCAAAGACCACCTTTACTTCAACTGATACTGGTGTTGGAGACTTTTTTAACTGGTAGGGTTAAACTGTGTTTATTCACCGTGAAACTAATGTATTTTTAGTAAATACGTAGGGCAGGTAACGACTACTGTAGGGCCAAGGGCTGCGATTGTAAAAGTCCGCCGTTTTTATACCATATTGCTTAGAACTTATAGATAGTCGATGGAGGTTAGAATAGTAACTAAATAATTATTATTACCAACGTGATGGGGTTCCGTAAGAAGGTATTTAGAGATGATCTATCATAGAAGGGAAAGTAATGTTTTGGTATAATCTTGAAAATAATAATATTATTAAAAATAAACGGTATTGTAGAAGAAGAAATAGGAAAAGAAAATGTAACTCAATAAAGGAAATCTTAGGAACAGAATATACTATGTATTACCGTATTACGTATAAAACCTGATGTCTCGATCGAAATTGTAGTAACAAACCAAAACTGGTTTCACTATTAAGATTTCGATTAGATTTTAATAATAAATTTTCGTTTACGGTATTACCAAACTTTTGGAAATGTAATAGATATGAAGTTTAACTAATAGATAATGTTTTTGTAAATGCTAATGCTGATAGTCCTATTACTTACTAACTAACGGGTACCATTTATAATCAAGCAAGTAAAAAGTTCTATGAAAATGGAAATACTTGACTTTGTACTAGCTGGATCCATAATTGGAAATCCAACTTTTTTTACAATAATTGGTTCTTACAAAAGTCTTTAGCTTCATTGCTATAGTCATCTCTGACTGGCTATTGTACGATACTACGGATTTCAAGATTCTATAAATGTTATTTAATTACATTTCTGTTACAGTTTGATGTTTGACATAAATTGACGACGTTGTATTTGACATGACAGTTTTCGCAGCAAACTATTCCGTCACAAGTCACATGGTGGTGTGATCTTTAAAATCATCATGCTTTTCAGTAAGGCTAAAGATATGACAAGACAGAAATTAAAAGAAGTCAAAATTATCAGTCCTAATAAAAATATCATTCAACTTTTTATTTCAAATCAATCACAAAGAAACGAACACAGAATCACGAATCATCACAATTTGTTCGAGTGTTCTATATTCGGAAGTTTCGTGAATCGTTCGGGTCGGATCGATTTGGATCAATAACACGGAACAGTAGCGGTGTCAACGCACTGCGCCCGCGCAAGCTAAGGACGACGCGACCAATTACGAATCCGTCAAGTGGACTGACATTTATTAGGCAGCTGATATAATTATAGTTTTTTAACTGTCATTCTTGGATACTTTTAAACCTGACATTTATTAAATTGATCTTCCAGTGAAGGTGTTATCTCCTTTTAGGAGTGAGGCACAATGTCTATCGGTGGAATGAGATAGGTTGACTTGACATATTACTTTTTTGGAACTTTAAACTCAAATCTATATCGGTTGCATGTTCCTTATCGAACAACTTTGATGAATGTGACATTAAAACATATCTTCCTACGCAAGTAGTTAAAGTCAGTTAAGAATGATAGTTCACTTAAGCTTCCGTAGGCGCTACGTAGACTATTTATCATACTTTTGGACAACAATGTTACAACTCAATAAAGTTATTAGAATATTTGATTGCAAACACATTTGTCAAAGGTGATGGGTCGGTAACAAAATAAACAAATAAGTAGAGCTCCCTAAAACAGAAGGAGCAAAAAAGGAAATTCATCAGGAATTACAGGCTGAATAAAACACAAGGAATTCTACAAAAATCAAACATGTAAATATACACGCAGTGGAAATAAAAACATTAGAAACTAAAATTCCACAGAAGGGCCTTAACAAGGATATATTTTATGACTGGACAGCATTAACTACAGCCTTAGGGAACATAAATGATAATTTAATATTGGTACTCAGTTGTGTAAGGAGAAAATTCTCCGTTGGAAAGCGCTAACATATTTATATCGACGTATTGCTTAACAGTATCAATATAGAATAGAAACTGGTCAAGATTATGATGCATAAATATTCTCAGATCCTGGCTGTAAGTAATGAAATAGAATCCGCTGGAGGCGTTAACGCATAATTTGTACTTCGTCTATAAATAATAATGCACTCAAAGCTTTAGGTATTTGAAAAGCAATCCGAAAGTTAAATTGTAGAACTAGATTACAAGATGCGAAACATCATATGATAAAAAGAAAGGAAAAGTTCAATTGGTGCTATTTCTATTCGATGATATTTCAATACAAAAATACAGAAAACCAAACCACGAAACGCAAAAAACAAGAAAAATTTAACGCACAAATTCGCAGAAATACGCAGAAATTTTCCAAGCCAGTCAAAAAACATCGATTAATTACACGACACGAAAATCACACACACTCTATACCTATTCTTGAACACAATGAGTTAGTAAGACCGGTGGTAATTGAAACCAATGACTCATTAAAGGGGCAAGGGGCAAATCTCCAAGTTTTGTCGGAAGCGGCCTACAAACGGGCGCGTGACGTCGACGAGACGACGCCGGCGCTGCGTCATACTACAGACTATAGTCCGATGTATTTTGAATTTGTTTTGGGTAAAGCTTTGAGAAGTATTTACTGCGAAGTGTCTGACTATGGGAGGAATTTCTGCTAGCTCTGAAGGGGAAAATTTATGAATGGCGTGTTTGTTTGTGATTTATCTTTCGAAGGTTGGGTCTAGGTATCGTCATCGTTTTAACCTACTTGCTTAAAGGGGTCCATAGGTCACGGAGACAGGCTGTAAGAATTATTATTCATGATTATAATTCCTACATTTACCTTTTTGTTTATTTCTTGTGCCGCATAAAAAATTGTCTGTCTATGGAAAATGTTTAGGAAAAAACAGACCTATCATCATCATAAGCTTCAGCCTACACATCTCGCTGCTGGACCCTCTGGTTGCCTCTACTTTAGCTCGCCTGCCCTAATCCTGTACCAGATCAATATTTTACTGAAAATCCTTTAACAAGTGACGAAAACCTGTATCCTTGATAGCTTCTTTAAACAACGCACAGCATTTGACATTGCACAGGACATTATTATAACATAAATATTTATACTGTCTACCAATACTGTTTCCAACTTGTATGGTAGTCGAACAGATGGACTAACAGACACTATTGTAAATACATGAACTGGATATTGTGCCTTACGTTTGTTAACTTAAGGTTTAGTTTTATAAAAGCTATCACTCCTGCCGAAATTGTCTTTGTTTGGGTTCTGGTTAGGGCTGGCATTGAATTTAACAGATGTATGGTTGGAGACCACGACACTTCGGAAATGACAATCTTGAGTATTGAGAGTTAAAGTAAGACTGCAAACGTCGGCTGCTTCTGCGGTCAAAATGTGAATTATTCAGCCCATGATGATGATAAAAGTTTACAGCATAGTGTGGTTTCTATGTAAGGTAACGTATAATTATGGACAAAGCGATACAAGTATATTAATGCTACGATAGTAGTGGATTGGTTTTCTGTAGTTTCAGTAATGGAAATGTGAATTTATCCATTTACATGTGATTTCTAATGTGTCAGTTCTATGCTATATTAAAAATATACCTACGAAATGACTAAGTATACAAATACAAAAGGACACTAGGCGTCGAAGTACCTTTTTGTCCGCATCTCTGTCATCCGGAAACGTGCCCAGAAGACTTGCCAAGTTGAATGGCAATGCTAATTCTTTGGCCAAAGAACGAGCCCGCCCTCTGGTGGTTCGTACGATATATAATTTTCCTTTAATTAATGCAGAATATGAATCACTATTGTTTAGGTACGTTTTCGATGCAAAATTATATTAAAAACGTGGCAGCCCTATAAAAGTCGCGACACACAGGCGACAACAGTGAGTCGTTGCGCTAGGTCGCGGCGACCGTTTATTTTAAACCGTTTTGACATTTTGACACTCGCGAGTGTTTATTGTAGGACGAATGTCGGACTGTCGATGAGGTGATTATTGTTTTTAATGTTTAACCTTTGGTATACCTGTTTATTTACATTGTAAAGCATGTTCTATTAAAACGGGGTAGGCAGTGGTTTTTAGTACACCCTCATTTCGTCAGTAATGTTATCCAGTCTGTTAAGGGGCGAGCATATTGTATGGTCTAGTGGTTAGACCACCAGTCTCAGATCCAGAGGTCCCGGGTTCGATTCCCAGTGGGGGCAAAATATTCTGCTCGGTTTGGTTGGTGGTAGTGTTGTGTGATGTGATGGATGTTCTAAGCCGCCTCGCTAGCATCTTATCTAAGTCTATCGCCATAACAACAATGTTAACAGCATTGTTGTGTTTCTGCAGTTAGAGGTAAGATAGCCGGTTCCTCTGTGAATGAGGATTCCGGGTGAAGCTCGCTTCCACCTTCGGCCTGATCATCACTCACTCAGGTAAGATGCAGGCCAAGAGCGTGCCCACAGTGGAAAAAAAAATAACTGTAATTAGTTCTGATTTAGGGCTGCAGCTGACCGTTTATTTTTGATAAAACCAGGTCCAAAGATAGATTTTCTAAATTTCGATTTTCTGGTCCTTTCTCCGGACAGGAGTAGTATTAATTTGCGAGTCCGAAATTGCGAGTTTGTCCGCGAAAGGGATATCGCGGCCCCGGCACACAGGCAACGGAAGGAACACGGGTGGGTTTTAGTCAGTAAAAGTCTGACACTCCCTCTCGCTCCGCCCAGAGCGGGAGGAGTCATTTGATGATTTCCCACCCAAAAAAAAAAAAAAAAGGAGTTGTATTAATGCCATCATTATTCCACAGCGCATACGGGATGGTGCTACCAGCCTTGTATAGCTCCGTCTCTCTTTCACACTGGAAAAATTACTTCATAATAACCTACAAGGAAAACATAAACACGATAGCGAAATATTGTCTCCATTGTATTGACAGTATGGACACGCTTATTATCTTATCTGAATCTCTTGATAACATACGTAATATGGCGCCAATGCGATATGAATTGATATCATCAACGCTTAATGCTATAACCAATGAAGATTTATTTTTATTTAAATAGCCCGCCGTGTTTTATTCATGACCTAGAACAAAAAATAAAGAAAACACATTTTTTTGCGACACTCCTAATAATAAACAAAAATCTGACGATTATCTATTCCCAATTTAATATACGAGTATATAACTTTAGAACGACAGTGTAATTAAAATAAGATGCGACCGATTAAAAACCAGTACAAGGTATGTCTCGAGTTTTTTCTCCTAATTAAAGTTCCAGTCAATCGTGCAGCAGGTTATTAAAAATAAATCGAAAACCTTATCCAATTGTATGACTTTGACCTTCATTCTAGCAACAGTTATTGTTGTAAAAAGTAAAATGTTTGTTACATAACAAGGCGTTTCATTTTTAAATGGAATATACGGACATTCTACGCTTAAACCCCATTTCATAGATATTTTGATATGTTAACAGAACTTAAATTGATCATCATCATAATATATCACAAGAGATGTTTGCACAGCTAAGTAAGGAATCCTCCTAACTGCTTAGGCTGGAGTCAGGAGATTTTGAAGGAGCAAGAGTATCTCCTGGGTCTACTAGAGTCATGATCTGCCTAGTCTTTTTCCAATTATGGTGGCGTTAGCTTCCAGTCTAAATGGATGCAGCTGGATCTACTAGCTAATTAAAGCGCTCCTTCACCAGGAGCATTCGCCAGTAATGTTCCCTTTACCCGCGACCTAGCCGTGTTACTTCTACCTATTTAATTATAATGTATATGTATAAACCTATTCTGCTGGTTTCAATTATCTCTCTACACATACCTAGCAGTTGACGGTGCGCAGTCTACTTGAAAAGACCTGGCCGTTACAGGCGAAAGGCGAATGGTCCCGGTGAGGAAGGAAAGCGGTGCCTTTAAAGTAAAAATAATTTCAAGAATAACGTCTAGTAATATTACTACACGTTGAAGCAGTGCAGCGCAAGCGCAGCTTATATCTACATCAGAGACCGGTTCGTTCCGATTTAACCTATGACCCGTATATTTCTTATAAAACTTTTATTTAACTTTTACTGTCTTTTTTCTCACGGTACCGAACCTTAACCTACATTTTAACAGCATAAAATAAAAAATTGTTTATTTTACTTTAAGAAATGCCCAGTACGTATACAATGTATGGCAGTTAATCGTAGCACTACTAGAATAAAATATCGTTAGATAATTTAAACATACTCCCAGTTTTAAATCTGTAAATACTAGTCTGGTCATGTCTCTGATCTGTTAATCTTATGTAAACTTATGGGAATCTAGGTTAACCGAATTAACAACAGTCAATCAAACAATAAATCATATTTTTGACAACCGATTAAATTGAAAGACTTTCGAAAACCGCGACAGACGTACATTTTCTGTAAAAGAAAAAGCATTGGAGGCCCCTGCAAAGTCAAAGTCAAAACATTTATTTCAATAACACGTTCCAATTTAGCACTTGAATTGTCAAAAATTAGGTCAGTTAGTCAGAATGTCGAAGCTAGTTGCCCGTTCCAAAACGTAGATCTTTATGGAGATGAACGAGTATGAAACTCCATGGCGACTCCAGCAGTAGTAGAATTACAGGCTAATATTATCAGAATATTTACATCTACGGAACCGCCTTTCAAGATAGTATTCAACATACTGTATCTACAGGTATACAGTATGTCCCAAAAATTAAAGCGAAAAAAGGTCATGCACGTGATAGTTCACTGTAAAACCAGAATTGATTTACATCTTGTCTTTTGTAAGCTGTTTTATCCGAGTTAATAACCTGAACAAGTGTCTATTATCCTGCCTAAGTCGCAATAGTTAATAACGCGTAAATTGCTTGTTGTAATTATAGGCGATAGAGTAAGACCATTAATCATGAATGATTTTGAAGCCAAAATTACGTGCGTTTAAGTGCTGATTTGTGTAGAAATGTAGATAATTATGACGAAGGAAGTATTTTATGACATGTTTGTATACATATATAAATGTTTCACAGAATTCAGCATTCATGCTTAGAATCTGTTGACTTTAATTACCGTTTCTCAGATGTCCAGGGTCTCGGAACATTTTATTATTTAGTTTAGGTACCACAGACAACTACTCAAGAGTCGAATGTAGACCTCTTGCTATGTGGTATATCAGTACGTTTTTTATCCATCTATCACACAGTAGCAACCAATTCTACTGCAGGTTTTTTGAGTTCAAATAATCCAGTAGACACTTAACCTCAACCAAGCTAAGTCTAAAATCCATACCCATATTACACCACAACAGTCATAAAAACCACCCGCACATTACAGCACCACCTCCTATTTTACGACAACCTAACAAAAGGTACTTTCACGCAGCCATCAGCAGCTGACCGCAAAGCATGGTGTTTTGACAAACAAACCGGGCGCAGCTAGTGTGTCAACAATAGAAAGGGCTCGGTCACGCCTCTTACTAAGTAACTGTCGTAACCGCTACGCTAGGAGAAACCGTGCTTCGGCGCTTGAGTTACATCTGATGTACTTGCTGGTGTTTTGTTACTCTTTTCTAGTGAGGTTTTTTACTGTTTTTCTTTTAACTAAGGTATAGTCAAGTTCTGGCCAATCTCTCGTCAGTGTCAAACGCCGCTAAATATAGTCAGATTTGCAAAGACCAAACGTTATTGTGGATCATTATCAAATAATTCGAAGACATATTCTTTTCTTGGCTTGATAGCGACTTGACCAGCTCGGTCTCTCTCATACGATTTTGATCACTTTTAGTCTACAATTTAAAACCAAAGCTCTTAATGTTTCTGATTTCGGTTAAATTACAATTAATAGGGAATATGCATGTATTTTTTTTATTTTTTTATTAGATACTTTACATCGCCAAACAATAGTAAAAAAAAAATTCAACGCCAAAAAAGCAATTGAAAGTACTTAAAAAAAAAGTTAAAAATAACCATCCGACCCGCTATTTAAACGCCATTTTGGCGCGCTTGATGTGGTGACGTCACAGTCTATGACAACAAACAAACAAATGTCAAATGTTGAGGTTATGTTGAAGAAGTATTGTGCTCTGCTGCAAATATACAGTGTTTTCTATTTTCGACTAATACATCCTCATGGAACCAACTTCTCCCTCTATAGAACAATGCAAAAAACCGACATACAAATACTGCATTGTGCCTAAGTGCAGAAATACAGTAAGAAATGCACCCGACCAAGTGTTTTTTTTGTCCTGAGAGTTTCGGACTTACGGAGAAAGTGGTGTAAAATTATGAAAAGAAACATGCTATCTCCATCAACTTGTTTTCAATATCCTAGTACGAGTAGGTATTATGACAACATTCTATACTTAACACAATCTAGATTTCGATATTTTGCGAAGCTATGTTATTTTATTTGTTTTAGGTTATGATGCTTTTTAAAACTAAATTATTCCGGAAAAGGTGTGGAAGATACGTAAAATAAACATTATAATATATGTTATACTTAATTACCTAGCTTTCACTCCTTTGATTTCAACAGACGTGAAGTCGGTATTTGATGTAAAAATGTGGTCATCATGAACACGATTGGGCTTTCACAAAACCGCTTTCAGTCATTTTCGAAAGAGTCTTTCGTGTATTAACAAATGTATTACTTCTAAATGTGTACTAAAATCACAATAAAACTGACTGAATCGCAAAAACTCCTACGAAACACATTGACATTACATTGTTGTCATAGATTATTACGTCACATTCGGTCTGACCAATAGCGTCGCTTTTCAAGTACCTATTTGAATTTCCCACAGATTTTTTGCACTTTTTAAAAATTAATTTCTTGCTCATTATTAAATTTTAATAAAAAATATTGATGGAGGCATAATTCTGAAGTACTTAATATAGCTTATAAAAAAAAAAATTAACCCTTATTTGAATCTCATGCATATTCCCTATTGCTCAGTGTCTCGGTAGTCCTAAACTAGGTACTGAATAAGAACGAGTTAAATAGATCAGGGGCGGAAGTCTCGACATAGATAGCGATCGCTATACGACCGAATTCGGTGGCAGTCGTAATGGCATACGAAGACGCACGCGATGTGCTTGACAAGCGCGTAATTTTTTCGTGCTTGTCAAGCAACTTTGACCGTCGAGGGACGCCATTAGGACTTTGCGACCGAATTCGGTCGTATATCGATCGCTATGTATGTCGAGACTGCCGCCCCTGGACAGATGTGATAAAAATATGCATTGTATATCCTTAGCTCAAAGCCAATGCCCTATTTATTGCTTACAGCAGTTACAGCTGATTACAACTTGCGTGGGGCAACATACATCCGACACACTACACGTTTTTCTTTCGCACGAGATGTCTAAATGTCATATGGTTGAATTTGCAAGATATTAATGTTTGTGGTGACAGATCTCTAATCTGACCAGCTGGTTTCAGACGTCTAAACAGGATAAGACATGATTAATTAGATAACAAATTGGACCAACATTCTTAGGTTTATAAAATTATACCACCCGTCTTAGGCACTGTGCATCATATGTATCTGCTACCTCTGTTGGGGTCGGCTGCCATTCTTAACGGATGCTTTTACATGGGCTGCTTATCTGACCTCCACAAGCCAGTTACAGGGCACTGCTTATTCTTTCATTAGCAAATTTCAAAGCTTCATTCCAAACATCCTATGTATTTTAGTTAAACAAAACCTAAAACACATAACTATAAATAAAGCAACGTAATAGCCCATATAGAACAATTCACCCACTTTCAACTGAAATAAATTAAGAACGGTATAAACTTTCAACCTTCAGTTACGTTTAAACTTAAAAAAGAGACATAACAATATATCCTTTCGCACATAAACGTTGGACGCGAGACGAATGAAAAGGGGGGGAAATAATAAAAAAGGATAACAGATGGCGCCGGAGTCGCGTCGCCGCCTGCGCATGGTCGCTTTTTAACACAGAACAGCGTATGATTCAGAAGGTCTATCATTGGCATTAATATTATACGACTAATTGGCATTACTCATCCCCCCCCTTTTCTAAGAATATAATACTTAGAGGTCTCCATATCTAGTTATTCTAGTTGGATCCCCTAATCCGATCCAGAGCTTATAAAAGACCAATATTTTCTAACAGTGGCTTAAATTTAGCGGATCAGATGGAAGAAGCTCTCCACATCGAGCAGTAGATATTAATAAGCTCGTGGTTGACCACTATCTCACATGATGTTTAGCGATGATGCGGTTACCGATGTGTACCTTAGTTTTTTTTTAAGGGTTATTCTCTTGTAAATTGAACTACAGCAAAGAGTTCCACTCTTAGGTATCTACTAATAATAATTATTTTCTGCAGCAACTGATTTAAGTGCGCCACCCGTTCTTTGTCATTTTTTGACAATATTGTGACAGGCCCGGGCTTTCATCTCTGCATAATAAATGTGTGCCTAAAATATACACAGCGGTTCTACCAAGGTAGAAAGATGAAAGTACGTAGATATACTTTTGGATACACAATGTTACAGACACTGTGTGTAAAAAAGATACACATTGCGCTGAAGGTGTCAAGAAAATTCGATAAAAATGGGCCTTCTGTGTCAACTTTCTTTTTCGTCCTGATGACGCCGCTGCAAGGATATTGCATGTTTGTACTACACACGCTAAGGCCGACTTTCGTGAGTTAATGCAACTACCTGTTTTCCGTGATAATAATATTAATTTGCATATAACTGTAATATAATTTCCTCGAATAAGTGAATTAATTAGGATAAAAATGTTTTTCAGTGGTGTAACTCTACCTTATTATGAGGTTATTGTTTATTTATTATGTTAATTAGGGTTAATATATCAACATTCAATATGTTAATAGGTCATAATATGAATGCTGAACAGATGTGTAATCATAAGCAGTCTTAATTAAGACTTTATACAATGATAAACATAATAATGTTATGTTCCTTGTTCGAGTTTCATAATTATCGAATAACTTTAAGATCTTGTATGATAATAATGATAACTTAGCCACAGAATAAATAAATAGCAGTATTATATCTCGGCAGTGACCTTGAAATAATTACATATGGCCGTAGATAAACCTTCCGCATCCGTGCGTAACTGTCGCGCACTCGATACTGTTGCGTACTGAAATATACTGAGATTTCGAAGTGCGTCGTTTCGGCCGTTTTCTATGAAGATAGAATACTATACTTATTTAGTAAAGGTCCTTTTTGAATTCATTAACATGGACAGGTGCTTCTTTAGACATGGTTAAGTAGTACTTACACCTGTTGAAGTTACTATCGAATGTCATTGTGAATTACAAATCTTGTGGTAGACATACAGGCGAGTCAGTGTGGTGTCTTTTCATTTTCACCAAAACAGGCGATCCAAAGCAACTCTTATCTCTTATCCTTTATTTTAAAGCGACACCATCGAAAGAGATGAAGTGGCTATTCTGAATATCTAAGCTATCAATATAACACCCTCATTGTACCACAAAAACCTTGATGATGACGATCAAATCTTTAAGATAAGTACCTGCACTTGAAGATTTGTATCCTTATCACTTGAAAAACCAAGGTTTTCTCTACTAATATCAAAGATAGCGTGTTATTCGAGAAGCAAGGTATTTGCGGTTAAGCCAATCAGGTTTTATTAACAGTATGAGGAAGTTGGCATCGCTTGTAATTCTCTTTGGCTTGCGGTGTTCCGGCTCTTGTACTGTTATACCAGTACTGAAGTTATTGGACTTGGTTATATGACTATTGCTAAGTGTGTTGAGATTGAATACTCAGTATTGCACACTATTTTGAGAAAAAAACAATATGTCAACCTCGTCTTTTCCTAATCAGAGATTTATGCCAGGCAACCTTAATATGAAATGCGTCTTTTTCTTACGAAGACAGTGAGGACTTATCATCTATAATAATAATAATAATAATAATAATGCTTTATTTCCAGGTTTACAATTTAGCAGAATAGCACTATGTAGAACAAAGTTAAAAACCTAAACAATTGTAAAAATACCACTGAGTTTAAACCTCTGGCACCCAAGCTAAGATTTAACTTATGTTATGGGTGACAGGGCTCTCTCTATAAACATTTACCAGATAATATAAACAAGTTCGGAGTTACATAGTGATTAGTGTCACTAGCGATTGCCGGAGCAAGCAGCATGGTTATTATAGTTTAATACAAAACAAAAGAATGGAATAAAAGTTATATAAAATAAAACTTAAAACTATAAACTGTAGCCATTCTCTAAGTGTATATATGTGTGTGTGTGTGTGTGTGTGTATATGCGTGAGTGTGTATGTGGGTGTGTGCGTGTTTGTGTGTGTGCGGGCCTACTGTATTTTTTTTTTTTTTTTAGAGTTACTTTTCTAATACGTTTTCTGTTTCCTCATACGTATGAGTCATGATCCATTTACTCACTAACTTTTTACTTACACTCAAATTTATTCATTTTATAGATGCCACAGTGTTTGTTAACTGCATTGTACAAGCGGCTTCCCAGAATTCGGAAACTTCTTTCAGCAAATTTGGTTCTATGTCTTTCTATGGGACAGACATCAGTCGATCTTCGTTTTGCCAGATGATCGCTACTATATTCCAAAGATACATGTTTGCGCAAAATGGTACTGAGCACAAAGAGCTGTCTAACAGTCATGACTTGACAGTCTTTATACAATTGCTTAGTGCTATACCGAAAGTGTTTAAACGTCATAACTTTAAGGACAGCTCGTTGCGCTCTTTCTAATTGTAAAATGTTTGTTTTTGGAGCGCCACCCCAAACCGTCACACCAAACGATAGCACTGACTGGCACAGTGAGAAATATACCATTCGCAGGGTATCAAAATCTGCGCTACATCGTAGATTTTTAAAGATTGAGATAAGCTTCCTCACTCTGCCAGACAACGCCTTCATCTGCATACTCCACGACATAAGACAGTCAATAACGATGCCTAGGTATCTGACGTTGGTTGCTCTGGTCAGGGGAAGGCAGGAGCATTGGTCTAATTGTTGACTACAGATATGTGCCCTGATGGCAAACGACTCATCGGGTTGCGAAGATTGTTTAATTGAGAAGGGGATAAAGTTTGTCTTATCAACGTTTAAAGTTAAGGTGTTTGCAGATAGCCATGCCATGACGACGCCTAGAGCTGATTCAGCTCGCTCATGGACTTCCTTCCAGTCTAGACCATATACGAGTAGAGCCGTATCGTCCGCGTATGTGTATATGTTACTATTTGGGATGGTCAGATTACAAAGACTGTTTACATAGATTAAAAAGAGAGTGGGCCCTAAAATGGAGCCCTGAGGAACTCCAAAAGACAACATGAGTTCATCACTAACATATGTGCCAATTTTGACACATTGTGTCCGCTCAGAAAGGTAGCTCTCAAAGATTGCAAGTGCAGAACCCCTCACTCCTATTCTCTCCAATTTTAATATTAGAGTAGGGACAGAGACAGTGTCAAATGCTTTAGACAAGTCCAAGAAAATACCCAGACATTTATATTTTATATCAAGCATCCTAACGGCTTTGTCAACAAAGGCAGCAACAGCGTCCTCACAAGATTTTCCTCTGCGGAAGCCATATTGATTATCCGATAATATATTATGGGCTTCCATGAAGTTGATGAGGCGATTGTTAAGGACCTTTTCTAAAATTTTTGACAAAGCCGGAAGTACCGATATTGGTCTGTAATTATTTACACTGCCTCTGTCTCCACCCTTGTGTATTGGATGCACAACCGCTCTCTTTAAAACCCTTGGAAAGACACCCTTCGAGAAACATAGTTCACATATGTATGTAATTGGGGGGACTAAGGTCTGTTTGCTCAACTTTATCATTCTGGTTGTAATTCCATCCCAACCCGCGGCAGAGTCAGTACGAAGATTACATTATTACATTATTATGGTTTACATATAAACACATAAAACAGACATATAGTCTTAAGCCTTATTTATTAACAGATTTAGTTCATGGTAAAGTGTGTATAACCTAAAAGGTTAAATTATTCATCTATGGGCCCGTACCGCCAAATGAAATACATGGAATAATCCACAGCAGGCGGCACAGGCCTTTATTATTTGTACCTAATGGTCAAAAGCACATGACCACTTAACGACCTTTTCACCAGCACCATACCATCATACATTTTTAGGCTACATAGCATCCCGCCACCAACTTTATTTCGTAAGAAAGGACCCAACAGCAATACATATCGCCCTCAAACCTTGGACCTACTAACTCACACAATTCTCAAACAAAACTTCTAAACCTTCCAATCAAACATTTTAACAGCTTCATACCTAACAGCCTCACAATAACTGTAATAAACTCCAACAGCGAGAATTACAGTGTTCTCGTAACATTACCGCGACGCACGCGCATGGTCGGCCAATGAATGACGCCTGTCTAATGGAGGCACGAGATATGGTAATAAAGTTACCAACGTGTACCGTAGGCATGGTAAAATGACGCTATGAGTAGTTGGAAATGCTATTAGTGGTTACGGTGAGGAATGTTCTGGTTCTAATTACTATTTAATTCTTACGGTTTTTATGCACATGATATTATACGCACAGTTTTTACGACTTGACAAAAGATCGAGATTTCCATGAGCTTCCGGAATAAATTCTCTAAATGATGTTGAAAACCGCATCAAAATCCGATGAGTAGTTTAGAAGAGCAACGCAGTCACACAGACAGACACGAAAATAATAGACTTCAATTTAAAATATGTACTTAAAGATATAGATAATTAGATCTAGATATTCCAAGCCATACAAAATCCCGATATGTTTCAATACTACAACAATGAAAACTGTTATAAGAAATTTCCAATAATTAAAGCTTGAATTTCCCTGTGTACTTTTTCACACAACCCCTCTTTACTGAACTGTTTTTTTAATTACATGTTTTTTATGTAAATAAAAATATTTCTTAGTACTAATCAGGACACAGATTTTGTCCAGTCACGTATCAATAACATACAGTTCACGCTACTCAAATCCGTCTCAACTAGTAGCGTAACTAAAATAATGAAAGAAAACACACGATGCGTCATTTTAGAGCTCACACGCTTTTTAAACGCTAATCACTCCTATATTTTTATTCCGAAGCGTAAATAATTGGGTATTATAATAGCAAGATTTAAAAACTCGTTAAACAGAAAGTAGGTAGATACCTATTATATAAAGTACTTTTTAGAATAAATTAATTGAAGAAAAATTACAAGTATCATTAAGTCTTAGCTTTGGTACTTAATTTATTTGTAACTATGTTTGTAAATGTAATCATTTCTGGCTTCAAACCACAGTGGCGACGCATAGGAATGTCTGTGGTATTTGAAATTGATGATCGTACGCTCAGTAATTGAGGTAGCAACTATATAGAGCTTAGAGCTGCAGCAAAAGCTTCGAAGAAATTTTACAAATTAAGTGGGAAGTAGACACCACAAGTTATTTTTCATGATGGCAAAACTCTTTGTCCACAATTGGATGTTTTGTGGCGGAATAGATACCTATCTTCTACTGAGCTAATGAGTACTAGGCAGATACGCAGTTTTTATTTTATTTATTTATTATAAGGTAGCTTCACAGCTGACAGTAAGTATAACATTAAAACTATTCTAAACATTACGCCAATTACGAAGTACACAGAAAAATATGCAAAACAGAGAGTGACATAATTACTAATATTTGTAGTGCGTGCGGGCGTGTATATATGCGGTGTAGTGTGTAAATGGTGGTGTTGTGGAGGGTGTAATGGAGGTGGTGTAAATGTGTGTGGAGGTGTGTGTAGGTATGTCTATGTACAATGAATAAACTGACACAGAGTTCACTGGGTATCCGGCGTTTGATGGAGGATGTAGATAATCTCTTTTTTAAGTCTGTTCCGTGTGGTATTGAAGGGGTCCAATGTTGGGAATTTATCATTATATAATGCAGGTAGACGCAAAAATGGTGACATCTTTAGATAATTAGTGGATGCCGATGGTACTGATAACAGAGTGGTATGTCTGGTACGTCTGAGTGGGACGTTAAAGGTTATTCTGCTGAGGAGTTGTGGACAGTCAAATTTATTGTTAAGTATGTCGTATAATAACATCATATCATTCAACTGTCGACGCTCTTCTAGAGTATTAAATTTGTGGTATAGACAGGAGTCCGGGTAATTTGAGATCTAATACATATACGAGTATAACGGAGAAGAGTATGTGTCTTTGGTGTTATAATCAGGCATATTTTAACTACTGTGGGCGTACGAATGGGTAGTGTTGGTTATTGCGCAATAGAAAAACCGTTTGCAGTTCAGATCACATTAATCACACCAGCAATTTACACACTGTAGGTACACGACGCAACTATTCCTGACGCTAGACAGTTTCTAAACGTCTTCACTGCTTGACAGCCACCCATGAAGTCCGCATAGCTTCGGCCGGTCCGAGCGTTATGTTGTAGACTCTGTCGAACGCCGCTAGGCGGCGCTGACGTAATAAATACGTCACTGTCAGTTGACTAATCGGGAGTCAACTGACAGTGACGTATTTCCGACAAATAAATATGTACATTTTCCCACCACAGGACTACCAAATAAATAAGGATAGACACGGGCAGGAGGTTGAGTATAATTATGTCTCCACTCTTAAACTATCCAGTATAGTATCCATACTTACGAGTATGTACTTACTTAATTTATGTTTTCGGAGTAATACGTAGGGAAGTCACACGTATAAGACTCATCACTAAAATGTGTACCGAAAGTCTCTCTTCTAATTTCGCTATTGACTTAAGCCATAATCAATATTTCACCACCTCAAGCTAATAAAATAATCTACTCGCATAACATTGTGGTATATCTGGAAACATAAAATTACTCCTTTCAACTTTAAAGACCCAATTACTCGGGTCTTGCGTGTACCAACTAACACAGCGAGGTGTACGGACGAAAATTATGTCAATTACCTTTAATATTACACCTATATTGAAAGTTATTATAGAAATCTAAAGGTCAGGCTTAATAAAAATACGTGGGCCAGAGCCCTGTGATTATGGAAACCCAACAAAGTAGGTGAAAGGTGTTATGTTTTTCGTACACTGTAAGTTGCATACAAGGTCAAATATAAATAGCTAGCGAAACTTAGCAGAATTGATGGGTATAGGGCCGGCGCAAATCTAGCGAGGCGCAGCGCAGCGCATTCGTCACTGCCAAACAAATATCAACCTTGTTTCACTTGAAAATAAATAAACTTCCATTAGCTCAAGAGCGCGTCTAAGCGGAAAGAGACGCGTGTCTCAGGTTATTTATTCTTAATTTTATTTTTAGGCACGCAACGTTGATATTTGTTTGGCGGTGAAAACTGCGCCGCGCTGCGCCTCGCCAGGTTTGCGCCGGCCCTATCTCGTACTCAAACTAAACATGAATATTGATCTATTACTTATTTACTTAGATCAATTATGCAGCAGGAAGTTGAGTAGAAAAACCGTCGAAAAAATTAAGCCCTTCAATACTGGTCCAACTTTGCGCATGATTGCCTCTACCACAGATGAGTACAGATTTGTTACTCCGCAGAATCGTTAAAATAAAAAGTGACTAGCTACGACACAATAAAGTGCGATTCAGGTCGCGCAGCGCTAATTACCTACAGTTATATTCACCTAGAAGTTGCCTCTCTTTCTATCGCGTAACTCGACAAGTCGAGCCTGTCGCGTATCTACTTAGCTTCATACCTAAAATCCGGAGTGTCCCATCTGTTTTCATCTGTACCTCTACTAAGTTAAGCTGAATAGTTTAACTATATATTGTTGCACGTTGCATAAATGCTATCATAATCCTAATGAAACTGAATACAAATCATGAGATAACGCAAGGAGAAATCATAAGTACCAGTCGAGAAGTGCCTTTAACATTGTCTACACATTATCGAAAGAAGATATGAAATCCGTCACAATAAATTATCAAGTAGGTATAGTAGGCTCAGTATATAAACTTTAAAATGCAACACGTTATTTAGCAGCTCCATAACTTGCTGCGATAACATCATATTGTTACCTACTGATCAGGAAGAGAATGCAACGGCAACATTGCCAAAGCGCTTCACATCATACATATTATGATGCCACCTTATTATAAGTTATTTCCGTTACTTTTGTTTTGCCCTTTGGTTAGCTGTGACGAGACAAAGGCAATGGTAAGATAATATAATTTATTTGCGTAAAACATGGTATACATAGGTGTTATAAAGCTTAAGAGATCATACATGTTTTGCTTAAAAATTAAAGCATGCAAACTTCAACGAATACACAAATATTAAATTACAAAAATTATAATTTATGTTCAAAAAAACCCTTAACCTCGTATTAAGGATTTTTTAGATATTATATATATTACATAAATATATTATAGAAATTATTTTCATTTAGCCATTTATATAATTTAATTTTGAATAATCTGCAATTTAATATTTTTAATACATTAGGTAATTTATTATAAACACGGACACACATAGCCAGACAGCTTTTATTTTATTTTGCTAACCTAGGGATCTTGGGTAACCAAGGAGGAGGTGATTTAGCTAAGCCAAAGGACAGTAACGCCAAGAAATGTTTACCTATGTGCTGATCTGGCGCAATAAATCTAGGTGGATGTCTCGAATTTTGACTGCTATACCTTGACTGCCCCGTTGTTCTCGTGGTCGCAAGCGCGACTGCTGACCGTGGGCCTGGGTTCGACTCCCGGGTCTGGCAAAGTGCTATTGGGTTTTTCTATTAAGCATTTCTTAGTATCAGCCCGGAGTTTGGAAGTTGGCGGTGTGATACCCCCGTGCCTCGAAAGTACGTTATGCCGTTGAGCCTGCGCCTGATCTCTCCGGTCGTGTTGGATTGCCGTCCCATCGGACTATGAGAGTGAGGGAAGAGAGAGTGCACCTGTGTCTGCCAAGCGCACATTACAGCCGCAACGGCCGCAGCGCAAAGCATTTTTGTACAAAAAAACTGCGGTGCGGACAGTACTTTGGTTCATAGAAAATGTACGAAATGATGAAGAAGGATTTTTGTAATGTGTTGCGTTGCGGTGCGGTTTACCCCAATCTGCGCTAGCCTTAAGGGCTACACTTCTGAGATAGCTACCCAGTTAAGGATCTCGCGCACTAGACGGCCGACTCCGGCCAGTCGTGGTCCGTGTTTCGTGGGTCGGTCTGTCGGATAGTAGGCTGTTGCGACCAAGTGCGCGATTCTTATCGGTTTCTATAATTTACCTGGTCTCTGTGACGACTTGCCGTCTAGTGCGCGAGATCCCTTAAAGCGACTTAGTAAAAGGGGTCTTAGAAAATTTTACGTGTGGTCGCACGCAGAGCCATAACCAACCTGAATTTTTTCAACACCGGTCCACTAGTACCATGTACCTCCAGTAGCTGCAGCTCAGTTGCCCAACTAAGTCTCGTATTACGCATGTTTATTGCCATTAGCGGCTTGTCTTGATAGAGATTGATTGGTAAGTAAAAAAGTAATTGCCTTCGTGGCATAGACGCTTATTTATTAATGCATACCGATGGGAATGAGGCGATGGTAATCATTCAACGGATAGAGGTAGCGTTTCGAAATCGTTGACACTTTGTATGTGTTTATAGGGATTTGTGGTTTTGAAGGTGAGACTGGCGGTATGCAGGTTAAGAGCAAGGCTTTGAATAAAAACAACTCGGATTTCTCAATTCAGGCCAATGCCCATCATGTTATTCAATGATAGACGATTACGTGGCTACATGCACTTTACTTCACTCGATACAAAATTAGTATCTGAAATCAATATTCTTCTACCCCGTATGAAAGAAGCGACCGAACGGTCTTGATTTCTTAAGAGCGTGCGTTTTGATTAATTTGGCAATATTACTGTATAAATAAGAATTGTGGCTAACCAGAGAACTGGAATATTAATAATGAATTGAAATTATAGCATTGAATTTTATGTTGTACCCGTTTTAGGTGTAAAAAAGGCATTTGGTAAGTTTCCAATGACTTTTTTTACATCTAAAACTTAATATTCGGTGTCACGATGCTAATTATTGCATTCCATAATCAATATTCTAGTTCGCTAGTTAGCCATATTTCTTATTTCCATACAGTAATATTGCCAAATTAATCAAAACAGCGAAATATTTGACATCTATTTGCGACGTTGCCAACTTTCAGAATAAACAAGTGCACCAATTGTTGATACCAAAGGAATATTACCAAAAATGAACAACATACAATAGCCGTCTAAGGCAGTCATCTAAAACACAATTATTTCTGCAACACTGTCTATTTAAGGCATCAGAATAATTTTATATTAAATATTTAATAAGAAGAACCGTTACCACGAATGGAACAGATACTGCTAGAGGTACATCATATCCATGGGAACGAAAAGCCGCAGGGTCACATCTACGGCATAATACCGTTTAGTGCATAATCAATTTCGTGAAAGCCGACCACGATTCTCTCTTGGAAGTGTGACAGAGCTGTTGTACCTTCAATAATGACTCTTTATCATCCAATTATCATATTCGTGTGTTATTTCGTATAGATAGATGATAATTGAGTTAATACTGAATAGGAAAGTACTTAAAATCCTATACTATTAAATTAGCAATATTTGTATACATATATTTACTCGTATATTTGTTATCACGTTCTCGAAAACGGGTCTAACGATTTCGATGAGACTTGCAATATAGGGGGTAAAAATTGATCTAGCTGGGTCTCATATCTATGGGAAAATTCGTTTTCTCATTTACACAGCCTCGGGAATGTCATCCAACGTTGGTATACCTGCACGATATTATCTATATCTAAGTATTTGCACCCGAGCAGAGCTCGGTCGACAAGGTACGGTACGACACAACTTAGATGTAGCATCGGCGAAATTCGTAAAACCGATCACCATCCGAACTGAGTGCGCCTTCAAAATCACCAATATTTATCACTGCTTTAGGTGAAAATGATCTTTACGCAAACGCAATAACTTGTTGAGTCATATAATCAAAATACATTCGTAAAATTGAAATGAAAGTATGCAAATTTTCTAATGTATACTATATCTAAGTTTTGTCGTACTGTACGTAATGCACTCGAATAGGTACACTAGGCCAACGTTAAAGCAAATGTTTTAAGAGAAAAAGCAAAAAAAAAGAAAGAACGAAAGAAAACGTTTATAAGAGCTTAGATTTATAGATCTTACTATATCCCCGAATAATTTGAGATCAGGGAAAGAGAATAATAACTTTGTCCCGAATGAAAGGTAGACTTTTGCAAGATCAACCCTGCTCATTGAGCTCGCAACGGAGGTGGTCTCAGAGAAAACATCATCATGGGATTATTAATACTCGTAGTAAACACGGGTATAATTCGTTACATCCTATGCACGGTAAGACAAAAGACTTTAAAGTTATTCAAAAACTTTTACGTAAATAAATAAATATTCACACATATTTTCCAATCATATTTCCTGCCACACAACTCCAACCCGTTAAACAGTCCACAAAAGTTTATATGTAGCAGCGGAAAATGTCAAAAAACCGACTTATTGTATGGGCAAATACTGCAGTGCATCGGTGAAATGTTTGACTGCAGTTTTGTGGTGAACAATACGACTGTTTACCGTCTGCGAGCCTAGTGGTGCGTGCCACTGCTGTTTGCACTGTAAACAACGAAAAATACGGAAAAAGCTGCACTTCGATGTAACGAAATTCAAGTTATTGGTGGCTGTTTTACGTAGGTAGGTATGGAACATGGGAGAATACTTCGATAATATGTATAAACAGTGCACTATGTAGGCATTCCATTGTTACTGAATGGTCCGAGTTGTAATTTCAAGAATGTTCCATTAGGTTTTTGATGTCAAGAGGGTTTCCTCTTCACATCATCATCTCTATCAAATTCCCCATTTGTAACGCGCTAAACTAAACTGTAACAGGACTTCAACTTTTGGGGAGTCGGCTAAGCCTATTTTGTGATCGCAAAATCGTAGTTTTTCAAATGAAACAGACTTTTCCTCTTTCTCCATTCAGATTACGTACATATATTTCTGTTAACGATCAACAATCGTCAGAACACATCGTAAAGCTGTGTTGTGTACAATTGTAACGTACGCTTCCGGATTATTTCCAGAGCCCAATGTTGAACAAAACAAACGCAGTATCGAGCATGACTCAATGAAAGATCAGAGGCATGCCTTCATAGCACAATAAAACGTAGGTATTTTAAATTCAAAGGTTGCGATAAGAGCCAGATAGAACATCTTCTGGCAAAGCTTCAAGAACTGATCACACAGAATCTGGTAACAAGATACTCACCCATGAAATGACAAATCAGTTATATTTTCTTCAAACGCATTTCAAACACCGGTCTTCAAAATCTTCATTCATCTGGACAACGAAAGTTAAGACCAAAGAGCCAAAACGTAAAAATAACACAGAGGACTAAAAATGAGCAGTAAACACCTAGGTAATCACGAAATAACACGTAACGTTTAAGTAAATAACAGGAAAGTCAAGCAATAAAAGTAACAAACGACAATCTGGCCACAATGGCACAAAACTTTAAAAAAAAGCCACTTACCAGCAAAAGGCACATCGCACACGTACTCTTCGACGCAGTTGTCAGTGTTCCCGCTCCTGTCTGTGGCTCCACTGGCCACTGACGCTGCTGATGCTGCTCGGAGGAGGTTCACCTCCGTCTCCGTCTGACTGTCGCGGAGGACCGACCTCCTTTTGTATTCCTGGTGGGAAAAATGGTGAATGAGGACCGGCTTAACGTAGAGGAGTATACGTTTTCAATATTGATACCCGTTTCATATGTCCCCACATGGTACTTAGTCTTATAATAATGGTCAAAGGGTAATTCAGCACCATGACAATTGAGATTTATAGGTATACTTACGCACGAGCCCTTTCTCTGAGAACTATACTAGACTCGAATACCTAGGCATAGGCAGGTCCGTCACACCATCGATCGTCGAATCGGCTTCATCATTGTTTGTCATGAGGTAAGATAGTGGCCAAATACGAACCACCAATACTAATCACCACTTATCAATATCATCAAATACCTAATCATCTAATGTCACACATTTTTAAAAGCAGCAGCTGTGTCCTAAATAATTTCGTCAACTTTCTTGATAAGGTAATGGTGATGTCCGAATGTAGAACTTAATTAACGGTAGATACTTGTCGGTAAAAATGTGGTTTTATGCCGTTCTAATTAAGTGGTGTAATATAAGAAGCGACTTTTTGGATACCAGATGAATGTGAGATCGCATACAATCGCTACATAAAATCACCATAACATGATGCCTATAGACTTAAAAGGGATAGATAAAGGTATGTCACCCCAATGGGTCACCCACATTTCGACAGTTATGTTCAATGTAATATGGGGGAGTGGCCGTGGATTGCCGGGGATCGAACCCAGAAACCCACGATCAACAATTGCGCTTCCGTCTACTAGACCAACGAAACAGACACCTGAAGTAATCACAAAACAAAAAGAAATTAGGTCTTCAGGTAATAAAACCATTGGGTGTGGTTTTCACGTGACATAAAGTAGCATCCATTTTGGCGATAACCTCAATAAATTTGATAGGAAAAGATATTAATACGGTGCTTAAATATTGTAGGTAATAGTGTGCATTTTATTGCAGAGACAGCAGCTGGGTATATTTAGAAAATCGATCACACTGTTGCCTATCTTTCAAGCTGAAGATTATCAAGTTTGATCGAATCATGCATCTTTTACTTACCTCTTTTTGGAGATCTTTTGCATTGCATTGAAACCATTTTCTTATCAATTTTATACTTTAATCCGCATTGTTTTTACAGCTCAGGAGCATCATTAATAATCAACAAGCCACTTATCATATGATCAAGAGCTATGAATTGTTTATTTACAAACCACTGAAACACAGTTGAAGAAGTATCTGTATAGTTTGTTCGCTCCATCTTCATATGGTTCAAAGACATCAATTTACTCATTATTATCTTTTGAAATTTTGGGTACATTAAGGCAATGGTTGGGCATTTAAGGAGACCGTATTATGACAAAATACCCAAATACTCTACTGCGATAGTAATCAGTATTCCCCATAATTTTCTATCCAGATTTAGGGAGCGTATCCACCAGAGATGAGCGAGAATGCGTAGGGAGGAATGTCCGTAAACTATAACTACGCTAACTATGACAGTGATGCGATGTTATTGGTTAGTTTCACACACTCCCTCGCTACGCATCCTCGCTTATGTCTGGTGGAAACGCAACGTAACAACCCCGTTAACACTCATGGTGTCTCCACTGTGACTGCGAAGCAAGGACCACCTAATATCGATAATTACGTTTCTTGAGCTTTAATGTACAATTGCTTCCTACAATTTGCAAGCGGCGCAGAACCGAGGTGGCCTGAATATGCTTGTCAGTTAGTCAACGTGCGCACAGTCGGCTTGACAACTTGAACAACGTTCCACACGTAGGGAAGTAGACTTTGAACTACGATTGGTTAATTTAGTGGAAAATTCGAAATAAGACGATATTGTTAAGAATTTGTGCTGGGTAAAAATACTATCCAGTAGCAGTAACCTTACTGCTACTGGATAGTATTTTAGGCATAACTTTGCGTCAGGGCAAACTTACTATGAATAAAATTAACAATGAAACAGGAGGTATTTTCAATTTTAGATTTATAACTTCAAACTTGGACATAAATCAAATCTATAAATCCATAGGTATAAAAAATAAGCATTTTTTTTTAAATACAATCTCTAAATGAGGTTTGGCACTGCACTGCAACCAGTCGTTGGGTACGTCATTGCTATTCAAGTCCACACAGGCGGACGGCTAGGCGGCTCTTGCTCGAGTTTTGTATAGTTATTTTAGAATCCGCCAGGAATATTTATCAGTAACATAATATTATCTTCCTGATAGTGAAAAAGTATGTTAGGACAGTTTTGCGGCAAAAAATAAACGTAGATTCAGTCGACTGAAAAGCAATTACTACGTTGAGTACCTACGTGTTGCGGTCTGCATTTGGTCAGGCGCTCTCAAGGCGCCAAGCCAAGGACTTACTTAGGTGCATGAAAATACGGCAATAATGTGCAAATTAAAATGGAAAAAACTGGCACTGCAAACGAAGCCAACAAAAAATAACGCAAATAATAAAATAACAAATTCACATAAAATATAATTTTATTGCGAAACTAAATAAAATCAAAATTAATACACAAAGCCTTAAATAAAAACTTAAACTAAAATAATTTCACATTTTCGTCCGATACATTTTGGGTCAGTCTGATTGTCTTTCCAATAGCAACATAAGATAATACTCAAACTCCAAATAATAAAATTAAAAACTAGGGAAATAACAACTACGTACTGAATATACTGTCATGTAGGTAAAATATAACACTTACTAGTACATGGAAATTGATAAAACCGTTTTATGAAATAATAGAAAACATCGTGAGGAAACCGGCATGCCTGAGAGATATTACTCGACGGGTTGTGAAGCCAAGTCAGAGGCCCATGGGCGGCTTTAAAATTCTGACACCAGGTTACTCACTAACCACACGAAAAGAAGATAGAAAATTTAATGCTGGGTTTTTCCATCAGGAATTACTCAGTAGCAGCCCGGCTTATGGCCATTAACCGGGCACGTATCCAGACGGATTTGTCCCCGGTTGATGGCAATAGGCTCGCCTTCTATCTACATGGGACTTAAACGTAAATGGCGAAATGTGGGTGTACTATAGGTATATCTCTGCCTAACCCTTCGGGGAAATTCAGGCGCGATGTTATGTTATGTAAATGCTTTATAAATTCGGTAGATATAACAGACATGATTAATTAAATGCATCAATGTTAGCACAACAACATCAATAAATCACAATAGTTTTGTTGCAACAATAGAAAACATTGCTCTAGAAATTCATAAGGCACTTCATAAGATATTTTTCATAATCAAATGAGTCCAACAAAGTAAGGTTTTTTTTATTGAACATCCGACGGACCGTATTATCTTTGATAATATGTATCTTTTGAACATAGAAATAATATACAAATAATTTGTAAATGATTTTAACACTGGAAAAATTTACGCAGTTTAAGCACGGTAGCAAATGGTGTAACGATCTGATAATGTTTGCAGGGCCAACGTGGCCAGAGATCGAACAAGACATGATTTGGAAGATAAAACAGGAGCTCATTGCCAAACTTTTTATACATTACCTCTATGTTTGCACTCTTAAAATAATATTTCATAACTGCACATTTCACAAAACGATTTTAAATCTTAGCTTACAACTAAAAATAGCACCTTACGGAATACTTAAGCAAATAAAATATAATATTTACAGACAACACTAATATACTCTTTAATAATAACTTTAGAGCACCATAAGTGAAAAATAAACCCCTTTTAAGGACACTACAATAATAGACGCTATCCCTATCTGTCATCGGTCATTTTCAATACAATAAAATGAGATGGCAATAGAGATGCGTCTTTCCTCTTTAACTTTTATAAATAGGGAAGACTAGGGCGCTAAACAGACACGGTCTTGTTTTTTTAAATATTATCATCAGCTATTCACTACGTCACCCTGCGACTTTTTTCTAATTCTTATCTCTTCTACAACCTCCATAATTAGCTGAAATGTTTTAAAATAATTTAAATGATATTTTTTTAAATAAATAAAATTACTAGTTACATGCTCATGCAAGGTGTGTTTGTGCTTTTTTAAATAAATAAGTAGGGTGCCTTGTTCATACAGGTGGATAAATAAGGAGATTTTGAGCGGATTTCACCTAAACTGAATCTATATGTATGAATCTGAACGCGTTAACCACATCAAGAGATAAATCCCGTTCAAGAGTGTCAAAATTGTTGTGGAATATTGACACTGACAGCTCTTGAACGCGTTGTAGAAGTGCTCATCGCGTTTTGTTTCATTGGTGAAATTCGCATAGGCGTTTAAATAGGCGAAATGATGATTCTAGTACTCATAAAGGTTTCAAAGTTTACATAGATGTAGGGTTAATCACAGTAATTAATAATTTAACATTTATCTTTCACGCTGCCATGTTTTTTTTTGTTTTTTTTGTTTTAATAGGAAGACAATTAATTACCATTTAAACAATAATAACCTTATAATTTAAAAAAGTACCTTAATATTTACAAACATGATGTCAGATAACATAATTATCTTCCTATTAGCGCAAAATTTTATGAACTTTTTGGGCCGATACGAGTACCAATATCTGATAAACTGAACTGATAAACAATAAAATCAGTAATTAATCATCATTTCTACAAACCGAAAACCGTAAACAACATGTACTAAAAATAATAGCATTTCTATTTCGGACTAACCTGGCTCAGAGGCCTAATCCTTTCATGAATGCAGTTCTCAGCCTGTTTAGCCGAAGGAGGTGGATGGTCAGGCGTCGGTGGCTGCTCATAATGCGTCGGCGACAACGGAATCGAAGCCCTCTTCCCCTCATAATACCGCTCACAATCGCTCGGACTATTCATCGACTGATCGTCTAACAAACTTTCTAAGGAAGACTTCTCTTGGTTCGAGTATTTTCGTACTCTGTTATCATTCATTCTCTGTTCATAGTTTTCGTTTGAAGGGACAAAGTTGTTTCTTCTTAATTTTCTTCTGGGGTTCTGTTCTTTGATGACGATGTTTTCGTACATAGCCGTGATGGCGACTGGTTGTGAGCGATGCTTGAGACTGGGTCTTGGGTTAGGAACTGGGGCTACTCGGGGCGAGTTGTGGTTCTCTTCGTATTCCGAGTAGGATAGCTTGCTGTCGACGTATTGGTCCACCGACCGACCGTGTTTGAGGTAGTGTTTAGCACCCTGTAACAAAGAATTGATTATGTTAGGATTTTGCTGTGTAGTGTTGTCCTAATACATCTATTCCTGTATCATGGTCTGGCTATCAAAATATTTTCATCTTCATTAACTCCAAAAACTCCAAAAACTGGACATGAGCCTCTTCATCTTAGCAAAATGGTGGTTATTGGTTCCAATTATTTTTCGGAAGCCGTCGCTACAAATTGTTATTGTGTTTTTACCTCTTAGCCAAAATTTAAGGCTAAGGTTTATTCTCTAAGCATAAGTAGTCACGTTCAAATACGAACAACATTAATATTTATATGAAAACGTGACTTAATATTATTGTTTAAATCTCATTCTCATTGACCGTTCCACATTAAAATTCTTGTGCACTACTCATGACCGCATACAGTCATAGTCTATGCATTGGAATTGTACAAATCTTTAGTTCATTTGTAATTCAGATATATTTATACTGGTATCTTTTTTGATGCACTCAACGGGAACAGAATATTTGAAAACTAAAAGCCTGCTCTATAATTATACTTAGGCAAAAATGTGCTGTACGGTACGTTGCAAAGCAAGATTTTTGATGGGTGAAAATGCATCATGATAATTGAGTTCGAGACCTTCATTTGAAAACGAACATTATTGGACATCATGACGAGCCTAAAAATTATAACTATATAATCGTATAGGTTTTAAAATGTTACTAATGTTGACTCCTTCAGCATCTTCGTTTCCAAAAGAACCTTTATGATTTTTTTAAATATTTCTATTCGTTTAGTCTTTCTTTTTTACTACAGCACAACAACTTTTTTCTTTGTCTAACAGCTTACCTTCTAAAATCCTTTGCCAGCTACCAAAAAGAAACTACTCTACAAACACTACCATAGCAAAAATTACCTGTATATCATCCAAATCGTCCTGACTCCTCGCGTGGGGTCTCAGCTCATAGCTGTACCCCGAAGAGGGGGAGTTTGCGTGGGTGGGGGACACTGACAGGTTCCTCCGGGGAGGTTTCTTGGGAGGGGTGGGCTGCAATACATACGAGACGTGTTATGGTGGTCGTCGGTAAGGTAAAGTTGGTTCTGTGGGATTTTGGGAAGCATAGATATTTTTGGAGCTAGGAAAAGGGAACGAAAACAGATAAGAATAATCAGGAGTGGAGGAATGTAATTGTGCTCAAAATATTCTCTAAATAATATTGGCGTATCATTTGTTTGTGACTACGTTTATATAATTTTTCCGGCTATGGACAAAAAAAAATCATGAGTCCAACTTTAGTATTAATTTCTCAGTCCTATACAATACCTACATACAACCAATAATACAAATTTCTGATCTAAATTGACGATACAAATGAACGTTAATGAGCAATTTAGAAGGCTGCCTATCTACGAGAATAGCAATCAAATAGGCGTCTATTTCTGTACCATCTCGTTGTCATCGCAGAAGCGAGATAAGTGCCCGCAATTGAGTAATAGGGAATTTGAATGGCGATGAGGATAACATCGTATGTTGGTACAAGTAGTGGGAGGACGTGAGCTTATATGAAATCTTGTTAGCGAATTGGAATAATACTCATATTTTAGATTTTGTTTTGTGAGAGCTACCACGAAAACTATTTTCCTCAGATAAACAAACTAGGAGCAGATGCTTTGACCTTCATGTCAGGTTTTTTTACGATTTGAGGAAAAATATTACAGCTTGAATCAGTGCCAGAAACTGCAACCAGAAATTGAAAATCTGTAACTAAGGAATACGAATCCATCCATTGCAGAAACTAAGAAATAAGTATGTAAGCGTATCTCCGAATTCTTAAGTCATACGACAGTTCGTTACAAAAGTTGTAAAGATCCGTTGGAAATATTGTTACAGTAGGCCGCACGTCAATGGTAACAAAACCACTATCAACTAGCCTCGCATTCTATCGAAACTCTGTGCTACGCAAGGCCAGATCAAGGTCAAAGAGCTATCACCGACTTGGGGTCTGGGAAAGTATCATCAAACATCCCATACAAAATCGCCATTTTCTTTTGTCTTGGACTGCATCACGTGGCCCAAGTGGTCCAAGTAATTCAATCCTGGTCCGCGGATGAGGGGTAAATTGGTTGCAGCCGGTCAGTGAATGGACAATTTTCTACATAAAAGCCTATTAGCCTACAGATGGTAGACTAGCCGAGATTATAGGGACTCTGCTAGGGAATATCCAGCTAGATATTATGTCATATGCTTTATATCCTTCTATTATACTAGGAGAATTGAGTATCAATGCAAATCTACGGAATGCTACGGCACTTAACTAGATGAGGTGTTTTTGATCAATTAATCTGTTTTTCTTTATTGGGTTGTAATGATATGGGCACCTAGATACAAAAATACATAAACAGAATCAATAGGGCTGTTGACAGGGGAAAAAATATCTATATATTTAGTCAGTCAGTCAGATAATAAAAAATATTAGACACGTATTTTTTGCTTTATCATATTAATAAAAAAATGGTTTAGATAAAATACATTAAAGTTGAGGAATGGGGGCTCGCTACGTAACAATTCAGTATAAAATCTACCGGAGAGTGACGTCATCCCAGATTTTAACTCAATGTATTGCCGTAATCTTTTGATTACGTAAAGGAAACAATACGTGTCGAATATTTTTTTAATAATCAATCTTAGGAAAAAAAAAATTGTCAACAGTCCTCCTCATTATGTATAAGTGATAACCTTTCAGAAATCGAGTTTTACTATAATTTTTTATATTTGTAGAAACAAGATTAATTACGATACTATGCATTAAAGTTACACTACTTTTACCAATCCACGTAGCATTGTCACCAACACCGTGATTGACCAAAACAACCTAAATCAATGAGTATTTCCAGTACCAAAAACCCCGGTGAATTAACTGCAGCTTACTCTAACAATACAAACACGATAATGCATTTAATCTGTCATTAAATTACAACTGAAACCATTCCACGTCAAACACTGCCCCATATTACGAAGCTCGGTTTACAAATTCACTAATTGCAATAGTAAACGAGGGAACAGTAAACAGTGTATAAAACCGTAATGTTTACGTATAAATAAATGTCTGTTCTTTGGTGTTGGCCTATTTACGGTTTTGGCCCAGTGAAGTGGTGCAAGATCTTGCGTTTAGGCAGAATCATCATAAACGTTAACTCCATTGGCCTAGTAATAATACTACAATGGAACAGTCAAAGGGATTATTGTCATAATCACTAGTCTTGGCAGACGGTTTATTTATTTATAAGAAAAAGAGCGAGCCTTACAGTACTCGCATATGATGTGTAACATCTGACATCTTGGCTGAAAGTACCAACCTCTCGGAAAATGGGTTAGTACCAACCTCTCGGAAAATGGGTTAGTACCAACCTCTCGGAAAATGGGTTAGTACCAACTTCTCGGAAAATGGTTTGGTACCATCTCTGGTCAAATCAAATAGCGCGCACTTTCCCGGCTTCCTGTTACACACTTCAGTCCCTTTTTACGAAATCACTCCTACAGATTGCAGGAAAGCGAAAGTTAGACATTAGAAAACCAGACATACATTACACGTTTGGTAATTTTAGGCAGTTCATTATGGATGCTACTGGCTATTCCAATGCAACACTTTAGTCGCCTTTTGCGACAATCCATTCTTGCCCCGAAAATTGGTTGAATTGGGAGGCTGACCGTATTTGGCCGATATTGTCGTTTTTTCAGTACCTTCGGTATAATCGAATCCCTAAATAAGTTACTCATTTTACCATCATCTATAAACAATTTCGTAACAATAACCTGCCTACGATAACACCTATCTATAATTACAATCTCCACATGTTTACATATTACGCTGTAACAATTATCACGAACAACTTTCAATGCAGTACAACAGCTATTTAATTACCAGCCCAGCGTGACCCAACCTAATTTCCATGAAGCATAATTTCATAGCTTCCTATATTATATTCCCGTAGAGACTAATATTTCGGGGTAGTTTGTGGCTACACCTACCTTAAATGTAACTGTTAACGCCAATTAATTTCGTGTAATTTACGCGGAAATGGAAATTTGACCGATGGAAATTCGTGGACATAATTTGGTTACTTTGAAGACTTGGACGGGTGGCCTGCCACCGCGATCAACTATGTTAATTTTGTACAGAATATTATATTGATGGCGCTTGACGTACAGAGGATTATTATAGGTATGAAAACCATCTCTAAGTCTTTCGTTCCTATGAGTAAACGTCTTATATTAGCAACCCTTTATACTTCTATTAGAATGGATCGACCACGAAAATATGCGGCATCCACCAAAAATGTTTATGACCTATAAACCATTGAACTTAGCCCAATGAATCAATCCAATAATAGTACCAAACAGAACATATTCAGGTTTCATCCCTTTAGCTTCCAAAGTAAAACAATGTAAAAACCTTTCAGAACTCCACCTCTACAACAAAATTAACACACAAAGCAATAAACCGCAAAACAATACAAACTTGAAAATTTCAAAGCCCGATTCCATGAAACACGTCTTCAAGTACGAAGGACTTCAAAGACCTAAGATATAAATTGGCGGCGCAAGCGCAACGTTGATGCGCGCGACAGCGATTAATATGGCGCCGGAACACGCCATTGATTTGTACGCGAGATATTGACCGTGACCGATGGGGCTTGTTGCACGTGATGGATGGGTCGCTCTACGAAGGGCCTTTTATAGACAGTAAAATTGTACATTGTTATAAGTGTTCCGTGTTAGTGTTAGTCCAATTGTCTACTGTTTTCAGTAAAAAGCCACTGACACAAACTTTGCATCTTCAAGAAGCGTTTGAACGTATTGAGCATGATCAAGGCTAGTTCAAACGACTTTTACTGAAAATCGATAGAATTAATTTTATAAGACGATAAACACAACTATAGGAGACGATACTGTTGGCATGCTCACCAAAAACATTTTAGAAATCGCCGAATTTCTAGAATCCATCACTGCTATTTGCAACCAAGGCCATATCTACCGCGAAAAACATTAATTTGCAGATCTTGATAGCCTCATTAGAATTTATGTATTCTTAATTGACAGTTTGTATTCTGGTTAAAGAACCAATACGCTAATTGGAAGAGGTATTTAAACCTGACGAACATACATCAGAACCATATCCATCAAAGGTATAGCAAAGTGAACAGATGGACCTCCTCAGTTTTAACAAAAACATTTTAGCTAAAATCCACTTTTCTTCTTTCTCCAAACCTATATTAATCTATCGACAGGAAGAGTATTTCGGTATGTTTATGCAACGCAGATATTTTAGACGTAAATAAGATGCTGATGCACATTATTATTTATTATTTTTCGTAAAAGCTGTAACAAGTCCCGGTAACCTACATCTATTCGATGAAATCATCTATCTATCTGAATATATTTAAACAGTACCTATACAATGCATAGTGGATCTGGACTCTGCTTGGCCACATGTGGATGTTGCAATCATTAACTGACGACTGTATGATAGGTAGAAATAGTTTCATTAATGGACCGTTTATTGTTTGTAGATTAGAATCTGAATTTGCGTCGGTTCTTAGAAAACTAATTCAAGTCAAGGAAAAAATAATTCTTGACTTGGTACAGTTATGTTTCGAACCGCTTCTTTGGAACGCAGACTGATTTTCAGCTTCGCAGATTTTGTCGATAAGTTTTTTATCGACCAGTCTGAGTAATTTATATTCGCAACTATTTGCTAACTGGCGTAAACGAATTAGGTTTTCAACGACTATTGACCTATAACCATGAGTCATGACCATCTGAAAGCTCTCACAAGATAAGCAAAGTTTACAAAACATATGAATTGTATAGCAATACCATACTAAATCGAGAATGCTAAAGAGGACAAGGTCTTTAGATCAACATCCAATCATAGTAACCTATTTATCGTTATTGTAAATACACTAACTTTCGTAAACAATTGAAAATCTTGCTAATATGTACTACCTACTGGGCAGACAGTAAGGAATGTTGCCTTGGCAAAATGATGGAATCATCCCATGGCTCAAAGGATTTGTTACCTGATATGTCAGGGTAAGTCGAAAGCCGATAAGTCTAGCTACCGATTAAACTTTGAGATATCCCCAAATATAGTATGCGAGAGCGAGAACACAGTGGCTCCTAGCAAAAGTTATATCAGGAGAATTATTGACAGACCCAAACATTGAGAACGACTTAGATCTAATCTTTCCCAAACATCTCAAAACATTGAAACATATATAAAGAAAACAAGCACAACATTTAATTTTCAATAAACACCTGCAGGTATTTCCCGTGGTGAACTGTCAATGCGTGTTCCGCGTAAACGTGAATACCACTGGCTGGAAGCCAAGCGCGAGATATTTCCGTGCTGCTAAACATTCGGCATCAATGATCACAAAATATCTGCAATTACATCACTGGGCTATATTTTAGGACTGGTGATAATGTTAGGATAGTCACGACATTTGCTTTCATTGACTTCCGCTAACATATTATGTGCAAGAAAACATTTGGTTTAGGGAAAGCCATCAACACATCTATTCAACTGAGTGGTGAGACGACCCATGCAAGGCCTTCTTTAAAAATAAGTCTCCACGTCTTGGATGGAACCGATAAGTGAATCTACGGGCTTGGTCATCACCATGAGCCAGATTTAGTAACGTTCACAGATTTGTCGCACTTCGAAACTTATAGCAGTATGTGCGAAGTAGAATCCTGATAGGTTTTATGCAAAAGCAACTGACTGACACAATTTTACAGAAGGTATCTAATACGCTCTGAAGTATAATTTCAATAGGCTTAGAAATTGTATTTAGGATGAAACTATACGAAACATCCATAAAATAAAAATAAAATAAAAAGTGTGAATTCTCTTTTATAGTCTTTGATATGTTATTTTTGTCCACACGAGAAATTACAAAACATTAGAATTGGGTTATAGGGCCCTTGACACAAGGTTTTATGGTGTCGTTACAATATTGTATCTATTAGATACCTGTTTGTATAAATATTATAGTAGAACGTGTTTTATTTAGTAAAACATCGTCGACCTTACTTGTGAAATGTTTTCTTATGTATCTGTTTGTTGTACTCGTTTGCATCAAGTATTTCATGGAGAATAGGTCAATGTTTGAATAGTTTAAATTTCAACGATCATCTCAATTCGTAGGTAATGTCTTACCATCAATCCCTACTTTCCTACAGCTAAGTTTAAAGGCTAAAGTTGCAACTTACATTGAATTCACACGCACGTTTTGCACATTAAACACTCACAAACAAACCACTCACACTTAAACAACACACATAATATGCACTTGCACCTAGAACCACATAACCGCGCATAACATTCTACGATTACCGATTCCTAATCGATAGCGCGAATAACTCGATTCCCGATTGTAATCGAATGCGTTGGAGCGTGCAAACGCAGGCGTCGGTTTGATACGCGACGGCACGACTGACCGCCCAATTTCTTTGCGTCAACTCATCGCGTAGTTGTGCCATGTGGCCGTCTAGATATGTACCAGTTATGAACAATATGCTGCATATGTTGAACTAAATATAGATAAGCCAGCTTAGACGGAACTCTGCAGACGACATAATGCTATGGAATGATATAACAAGATTTTTTTCATTAAGGGCTCTTTCATACTAGTCAAGCTAAAGAATATTGCCAATATTTCGCGATTCTAGGTAGGTATAACAGATGGCTGGAATTTCGAATTTCTAAGCGAAAATATTACTTTAACGGGCCAAGCCTTAGCGGAAATACTATATCATGATATAGGTGTATATCTGCCTCATCCTTTGTAAAATTTGCTGTTACTCATCAAAACAGGATGAACTTTATGTATCCTCATGTTTGCCCTTTATTGTGAGAATACAAAGAAAATTAATTCAGACTCTCAACAAGATGATAGTGACACAATTCGTTAAACAACTGGTAAATAAATTAATCAACTGTCTGCTACACAAACATCAGATGCACAAACATATGGCCACGTTAATCGTTTTTCTCACGAGCTTTTTATTCAGTTTTTATTTGAAACTTAGACGTCATTACGTTTTGTATTGTAGTTTATTTTCGTGATGTGGGTTACACGGAATTTCTATCATTTCCTACACCAGTTTTATTTTACGTAATAACACTATCCCAGAAACAAGAGAATTGGTTTACATAGAAGAAAATAAAGTACCTATTTGATAAAAAAAAAAACTACTGTGGATATCAAAAATCGACGAAGAGAATTTTATAATCCCGCTCTAACGGCGATCTATCCCATAACATAAGAGCAATATGATTGTGAGAAATCTCTCGAGGATATCAGCGTGATTTTGACACCAATCTGACAATCGGTAATGTATTCCAGTTCTGCTATCCTCGTTCGTTACAGACAAAACCGTGACTGAATTCATTCTAATCCCTATTGCATTTCCATCTACTGTGTCACTTCGTGACAGCACACCGTGACCGCAATTGTTCATTTTTATATTTTCCCCGACTTCGCGTGACACTCGGCTATCGTGCAACAGGTCATCGGGCGGGACAAAACACGAATTAATTATACACCTAGTTTTTGTTCTTGTAATTACGACAAACAACATTGAAATGTATGTTTCGGACTCATTATTCAAATAGGAGGCTAATTAGTTTTACCTACTTAATTATTACTACCGAATATGTTTCAATGTCTTAATTCCTCCTGAGTTCTTTGGCAACTTGTAATAGAACACCAGAATGGGGTTTTCTGAAATGACGTTCACTAGGTGGCAGCACTGAGATGTCAGGTCCGGGCACCTGTCAAGTGTCAAAGCGCCTATATTTTCTTCAGTCGTGACTGAATGATTAACGAATGAATGAAACGAATTATGAACGTCATCATATATTTTATATTCATTGTCCAAGTAGACGACCTGTTGTCAAAGTGGCGCCAACTGGTACCGTGAATTTTATGAAAACCCTGATTGAGGCGGAAGACTAAGCATAAGTCGCAAAGAAAAGATCCTAGTTCAAGACGCGATTTATTCCCGCGGACATTGATGCACATACCGTCCGTCACACACAACTGAATGTTAATCCCTTGATTGTGTTTAATTACAACTATTTTTCCCACAACCAATTAGGACCGCGTTCATATGACAGTGAAGCAATAAATATATCAATTAGTCCCTGTCTTTACTAACGAACGAGCATTCTTATGTTCTTGAAACTTTTCTTCATCAATTCATTCAGCGCTTTGAACGCTTTATTGGTGATTGATCGACCTCAAAAACCCGATTTCTGTAAGGTTGATTAAAACATTGATTTTTTGTACTGAATGTAATTCACTTAGTATTTAATGTCATATAACAATTGACTTGATTGACGTAATTGAGAAAGTTGAAAGGATGGAACATAAAGGCTTGGATTATAATGGAATTCGGTGTATGTGGAAATATACTTAGAAAATACAATAATCAATATAGATTCGCAACAGCGTGTAATTATTTTTCGTTGCATTGTTACATAGCGAAAAATTGTCGGTGAATTTCTAGAAAGAGATGTTTCTAAAAATTTACCGACAATTTTTCGCACCATCTACTAGTTACTACTGTTATGTAAGAAGGCAACGAAAAATAATTACACGCTCTTGCGAATCAATATCTTATGAAAATATAGGGACAACAAGATGTAATAAGAATCATAAATATTAATTAAAGTATTTTCCTTACCGAAACTTTGCTGTATTCGTGATGGTGCGCCAGAAGTAGAGGCGCACAGCTAGAGGCTGCACTGGACACGCTCAGCGCATCGCCCTCGCTGGTCCCCTCCGCCTCATCCCACCGCCGACGCCCCGACCCGCTGCGAACACCCCCGACCAATTCCGAACCCCGCTCAAGCGAAGCACAACCAAGCGACTCGTCCGCATCGACCCTCGGAATACCACTATCATCCTCGCACTCAGACGACGAACTTTCAGAACCTTCTAAGCAAATACCACTCTCGTGTTTCGAAGAAGAAACTTCTGATCTATCTTCCGAATTCTCCTCTACGATAACATCGATTTCAGGTTTGGTTTTACTTCCAAATCTGAAAGAGTCGCTGTGGACCCACGGTCTTTTCGCTGTGCTTACTTCTGACTTCACTGTCTCCGCGTCAGAAACTTCCTCGTCCGAGTGTAAGGTACCGTCGTCGGAATCATCTGACGAGTCTTGACAGGACTTAAATGACCCGTCAGATCTGATTGTAACATTTGAATTACAAGTGTGAAGTGACCAGTGACCGGAATATTCCGAGGAGCTCGATTCCCTTATAGGCAAATAGACACCAGAAGCTTGAGATAGAGTAGAGGCTGTCGATGTTGAATGTTCATTTAATGATATCACGTCTGCAATGTCTTTGATTGAGTAAGGACGTGCAGAAGAAGACGATGAAAGTGTAGAAGGGTGTGACATTAGAGTGTAAATAGGACTGTCTAGATCAGTTTGGTTTGCACTCAGATTAGCATTCCTCGCGATAATATCATCTAGAGTTACTACCGCGTATGGATCTTCTAAATGGCTCGGCACAGATTTATTTTTTGGAATATTAAATTTGGATGCTGTCGAATAAGGAGAAGTGTCTAAAGTAATATCTGGCGTTGAAATGCTTCTTTTAATAGCAGAAAATTTAACAATTAGGTCAACAGGAGAATCACGTCTGCTTGTGTGCAATGTGCAGGTGCCAGAATCACAGTAACACTGAAATGACGAAGATATCATTTCAGATTTGTTTTTAAGTGCTTCAATGTCTATAGTAACTTTTCCATCTTCAGCATGAACACTTTTATCTAAAAGGTCTTCAGCACTACTGTGGAACTTGCGTGGTCTGGGCCTACAAAAGCATATGGCAGTTTCATAATAGCTGTCTCTTTTGTCATTGGGAACTTTCGTAAACGGTGGTACATCACTATAAAGCGTGTCTCTATTAAAAATGTAAATAAATTCTTTGACTGTAGGCGCTTTATAAATGCAGTGTCCTGTACCTCTTATGTGATAATGAGCTAAAGTTTCTTTCAAAAATGCATTGTTCCACTGAGGTAAATCTTTAACTTTTATTGAATTTCTATCTACTTCAATATTTGTGAATGTTCTATGTCTAAAAAGAACTTTCTTCTTACCAAAACTGTCAGCCTTTTTATTCGGCATGGTACCAGTCATAGACAAATATAAAGGTTTTTCTTCTGCATCACAGCTACAATCAACATTTTCCAAAGCACTATTTTCCGTCATATCCGAAGATTCTGAAGAGTCGGAATGAGTTCGAGATATTGTTGATTTCGACGCAGAAAATGCGGAAATCTTACCATGTCGAAAAGACTTGGACTTTTCAGATAGTAAAATATCTTCGAGATTAGTTTCGTCTATCATAGAATCCGACGATGATGTGGACGATCGACTGCAGATTGACAATTTTTCGTCAAAACTGTCCGAACTAAGTTTTTTAGGAACAAAAGTTCTTTTAACAGGCTCTGGTTGTTTCTTTTCTTGAAGTACAGCTATATTCTCATACAACGTTTTCTTTTGCAGTTCATCAAGAGGTTTTAATGGAATGTGGATTCTTGCAGCAGGTTTTGGTATCGTCTTAATCTCCATCACCACGTTTGCATAAATATTTTCGTTGCTATTTGCACCAGCCGCCATTGTTGGTCTCGGAGGAGGTTTTGGCAGTGATAATTTCTTGATGCTACCACCAGTGTCAAATTTAGTAAACTCATATGGCTCGTAGCATTCGTTTAATGAGTTTGTTGATTCTATAGATACAACTGAAGTGACTGATCTTCGATCTTTTATCTCCCTAGGTTCAAATATATTTAGCTTCATAGACTTATTAACAGCTTCATTAATATTTAAATCTTTATTACTGTTAATACAGTCTATTTCTGTAATGACCACAGATTCTGGTATAGATTCTTGGGAATCGCTGAGTTCATTGTTTTCCGATATATTAGGTAAAGATGTTTTAAATCCAGGACAGCTTCTATTACTTCTGTTAACGACAGAGTCTCTGTTTAACGTGCCTAACCGATCTAGTGATATAGTATCAAATTCATCATTGCATACAATTTCACCCGACTCCTCTTTTTTCGACAGCATTTTAAAGAATTTACTATTTCCTATAAGCATTGTATTTGAATTGCTTTTGTGATCCAATTGTTTCGATTTAACATCGACTTCCGCTTCATTGTTAGATATGTTAGGAGCTGAATTAAATTTTGCTTTTAAGCCCAAGCATTTTGAAGCAAGCTTTTTAACAAAACTTTGAGGATGATTTTTTGTTAGAGACGATGAAGATGGTGATAAAAAGCTTTCGTTATTATTAGTATTTTTCTGGGTCTCTGTGGTTTTCCTGTAAAACACATAAAGCGACAAAAAATAAAATAAATCATAAAAATAAGTTTAACTTAATTTAATATGATGTCATGAATTATGTTAATATTTTTAATTTCATTTGCCACCACCAAAAGCGCGAATTTTCGTACATAAATGGAAGTAAGAAAAAGAAACAATAAGTAAATACTTAATACATATATAAATAATTATAACATAAAAACTGAAAAAAGTAACTGCTAACGATCTATTTCTTTTTCTACCAATCGGCAAGAAGTTGTTTTACTTGAGAAAGCTTTTTCCTTAATATACCACCCGATTTAGCGTCTAGTGTCGACGCCTTTTCTTGGTTTGATTCATTAAAGTCAGTGTCATCAAACTTGTATAATGTTCCGTCATTTTCTGCATAAGAATCAACCCAAGTTAAATCCTTATGATTTTCAACCATTTTATGTTTATTATAACCCGACAAATCATTTAATGAAGTGTAAATACCCTCTTTGTTTTTCATGGAAACATAAATTTCCTCACAACTGTAATAAATATTTTGGCTACCACCAATCTGACGAGCTCTAGCATTAATCTTTCTGTGGACTTTCGTTTCTCTGTCAGGATCTTCATGACAATAACATGGCATTGGTTTAGCTTTCTGTTTTGTTTTAGTGAAAGGCTGGCCATATCCACGGCATGCTCCTGGATTTATTTCATAGATATACGAATAATCATTGGACTCATAAAGGCATCCAATATCACCTCTGAGGTGGACGAGGTCGGTTTTATTGAGTTGAACAGACAATGATCGTTCCTGATGTCCTGTAGGCGACATTGTAACATAGTCTTCGGGATTTTCACAATCGTCTTCATTGTTTTCCAAAGGTTTGGCAAACATATCAGGTTCAATGCTAGTACCTGTAAACGTATAGCTTCTATGAAACTGATTATTACCGTGCATAGTTACGTAATCATTTTTAATGGCGTTATTTGTATCTACGACATCCTCCGACAATTTGCTATTAACATTTTCATATATAACTTCTTTGTCGTAATCGTTGTTAATAGCAATGAAATCGTTGTTTATAGCAACGTTATCGTTGTTTTTACCAACGCAATCGTTAGCGTATATTATGTCAGCCTGGTCCTCATCAGGCTCAGATACAAACTTCGACACATAGGCAATTGGTCTTGGAGAAGGCTGTGGTCTCTTTTTCAAATCATTAAAATCATTTGAAATAATATTCTGATTTCTTTGCACTTGCTCCATAGTGCTTCGCCTGATTCTTTCACTAGGATCAACCAGATCGCTTCGTACTGCTGCTTGCACTACAGCAACTACTTCTTTCTCTGACTCGGGGCCAGCCTTCGATTTGTTTCGCGATTTGAACTCGGAAATGAGCTGGTTTTGATTTTCTAATAACTCTGTGCATGCAGTTTCCGATGAAATGGCGTTGCCTAAAATTTTAAGTTGTTTATTGTTCCTGGCTTTGAGAACAAAGCTTTCGCTTCGCTCCCTCATATCGACGCTAATTGAACTATTGACAAGTTGTTTATTAGGTAAAATTTGGTTTTTTAAACGTGCCTCTGGTGATGGTGTTGGATTGTAAGCGCTAGTCACATATAAATTGCCTTTCCTATCATTGCCCATTTCTGGGGAAGCGGTAAGTTTGGGGTTAGGCAGTTTAGCAGTCGCAATATCGCTATAAGACCTGTAAATTAAAACAGTTATTTCGTGTAGGTGTTTAGCTGTATAATGTGGAGATGATTAATATTTTTTTCTTTTGAAATTGATTTAATTATCAACATCTTTTAAAGTGTAACTTTTTTCAATAGGAAGGGAAGCTTTCTTTTAAAATTTCATTAGGTTTGAATTTCATTCCTTTGGGAGCGTCCATGTTTTCAGTAAAGCTGAAAGTGCTCATCCTTAAATATTTAGCTCGCCATCAAAGGACGTCATTGGGAGATATTTTTCTCGTGGCACAGACGCCTCACCTAGCTGTTTGCAGACAAAATCAGAGATACGGAACATTTTAATGAGGCAACCCGCATTCAACGTTTTTTTGTTTACAGTCCATTCTTTTGTAAACTTACATGTGATTATGTTTTATGACGACGCGACGTTTTCTTTTACAAGTGAATTTTAAGGAAAGTATGAAAAAAATTGTTTTTATGGAATTGCGTCAGCAAAATGTGTTGTCTACCTATATTTCATTTAGATACAAAATAACTTTTACAATCAGCGAGATAATTATTTAGATTGATTCATTATTTAACATTTGTGTGTGTACTTGATTTATAACTAACCAATTTTTAAAGATACCTAAACCGTATCACAGGCTCCCTGTCCGAAAGGGATATCGCGGCCCCGGCACACAGGCAACGGAAGGAACACGGGTGGGTTTTGAATTCCCACCCAAAAAAAAAAAAGGCTCCCAGATTAGACGAGTTCCTCACTTTTAGCATAAATACCACGATTTCCTTTATTTAATTTTTAATTTTAAAAACTGTACTAAACGTGATACGAGGTTCTAAGATAGCAATCATAGTTCAAAGGAAACACGTCGTATGTCATAATTGAGACGAGGCACTCCAATTAAAACGGAATGTTTTGAGCCTGGCCTTTGAGTGAGCAGGCTCCTTTACAGGCACCACGGATCTCCCTTTACGAATCAACGGACAGATTTAAATATAAATAAATCGTGCGTGTTAGTATTAAAAAGATGAAGAAAAAAGATACCCCCTCACCGTGTTAATGGTTTTTGTGTAATGAGTTTTTTGATGTTTTATGAATTGTGTGTACCTACTTCTGAAATGTCGCACAGTCAAAGGCAGAAAAAATTAAACGTGATTTCTGACGTCCATGAACGAAAAGAAAAATTTCGAAGTGTGTGAGACAGAATTATGTTTGCTGCAAAGGACTGTGCGCAAAATGCATTTACGCTAACTTGAGATTCTGTTACATTTCTTTGAAAATAAATTTTCAGGTCTCAAGTTAACGTAATAGCTTAGGTTCAATGTTTTGAGCCGTTTTTGCAGAAAATTTTGTTTGTAGACTCCATATAAAATCGATTTAATTGCAACAAAATATACAGGGTTATTTGTTATAATTATGTCGGCAATCCATTAACGGAATGTAGGAGAGGTCATTTGCAACCAAATAAGCCCTTATGTGAAATGTCAACCATTTTCGAGTAATTTGACATTTTCGATTTTAAAATGTATGAAAGAAAAATATAAAGTCAATTTAAGTACTCGAAAATGGTTGACACTTGCATAGCAGTCATAAGGGGTCATTTGGTTGTAAATGACCTCTTCGACATCCCCTTAATGGATTGCCGACACATTATGACCAATAACTCTGTATAAAAAGTAAACAAATGAAGAACTAACTCCGATACTGCTCTATAAAAACTATTTTTAAAGGATCGAGAAAGGTGTAGTTAGATTATTTCTACTCAGTTCCTATTTCCTATTGGTAACTGCCCCAGTTTTGTTCGCAGTCAGGCTTTAAATACATTAGCAGTTCATTTGTTTACTTTCATTTTCCACTACGAAATAAATCGTAGAACTTCTAATTTGAACTTTAAAAATATGTACATAAGACTCACATTACGGCGTCGGGGCTGTAATCCTGGACGGGAAATGGTGGTAACTCTTTGTCGCTGTCAAAGTTTCCCATGATGTTCTCATACTCTGTCAGAATTGTACATTTCATTTAGATTCATGTTGTTAAGAAAAAATATTAAATTATTTTCTTAGTTAAATACTTGCAAGTTATTTTTACAGGAATTAATAAATAAATTAATCACAATTAGGCATTTATTGTCATTATTATTTAATGTTATATTTTACGTCAGTTAAGTTTTATTAAGTATATTGCCCAGTGTGACAATACAGGCCAGATAGATAAATAATATTACTTATTTTATTCAAACCGATGTTAATAAATTAATCACAAAATCTCACATAATAGCTTGTTATATAAATTAGCACACACAAGGAAAATATTATTTGCCTGTCAGCTAAATATAGCAATGCGCAGGATATATTACAATCACCTATAAGCCTATCCTCTATTTGGTTTTAGTGCAAAATACATGGAAGTTTAAAAATAAATACAAAAAGCATTTAGAATTTTATTAACAATGCAATAGGCTCGCCCCCTAATACATAGGTCGTAGACATAAATGGCCAAATGTGGGTGTTCCATAGGTACCTACACCCCTGCCTGACCCTTCGGGAATCACAGGCGTGATGTTATGTTATTTTATTAACAAGTTAAAATAGTGTTAGTACACATTTTACTCGACATGCCAAAATTTTACATACATCTTCAAGAATAATTTTAGTATAGCTATGTTTAGCGACATTGAAATTACAGTAACGGTTCAATCTTAAAGCAACAATTAAAATTTCACTTCGTCCAAACCTTGAACAAGCAAAACATAGGGCATAGTCATACAGGTGATGTAACAGTAAGGCCGCGTTCACATCAAACGTATAGTCAGCAACCGAATGTTAGAACGTCTGAAAAACAGACAGCTGGGCTCGTGGCTAAGTAGTAACAGCCGCACGGGTCGATCACCTAGCGAGACCCCTCCGTGCCTTGGAAAGCACGTTAAGCCGTTGGTCCTGTCATTCGTAGATCTTTGACAGTCAGAAGCCCGACAGTATAATAACCAGTCTTACCAACGGGTATCGTGTTACCTAGTAATTGGGATGTGGAAGTCAGATAGGCAGCCGCTCCATATAAAGTACTGATCTGCACCCGATAAAACTGGAAGCCAACCCTAACATAGTTGGAAAAAAGGTAGGTAGATGGGTCAGTCGGCAGCTAACGTTGTTTTTTTCAGATATTTTGATCATGACGCTCACAGTCGGCAGCCGACTATGAGTTCGGTGTGAACGCGGCTTAAATACGTAATAAAAACTCTTTACCAATCAAAATTGTTACCGATTTTGCGTTTAATCCATCAACACCAGTGAAATCAGTAGACAACATACCTGCTTGGAACATACCTCGTATGACTTTCCTGACTTTTCTGGTCGCTTCCTCAGGATATTCAGCAAGGAGGTCGTAGACTGTCTTTCTTGCAGCGTCCTGGGCATGAAGATCGGCTCCTTTGTTGAGGAGGATGCGGACTACTGAGGGTTTTCCGAAGCGGGCTGCTTCATGAAGAGGTGTTCCGCTGTGAGTCCTGACGTTGGGGTCCATTCCAGCGTCTATGAGGGCTGTTACCACATCCCTGATGGGGGAAAATTAATTGATAAAGTTGGTCATATAAACAAAAAGTTTTGTTGCGTAGTAAGTTTTTTAAACATAAGACATTCTGCTGTCAGTTCTCACGTTAAGGTATATATATGCCAGCGTCTATTAGAGCTGTTACCACGTTCCTGATTTGAGGAATTATCAGTAAAACTTGGTCACAAAGACGGAATAGGTTGGTTGCGTAACAAAATAACTTTTTTAAACATAAGACACACTCAGACGAACAATATCAAAGATAGACTAGTGACAAACGTACTCGGAGAAAATAGTTTAATATAAAGGTGATGCTGTTCGCTGTTAGATTACTTATCTCTACTCTTGACTCTTTAAAACAATAAAGATGACACAATCTACATTTACTCGCCGAATGACGACTGGCTTTAATTATCTACTACACATTATAAGAGCGAATCAATTTTCACGCTTCCCCTTTAACACCTAGGCCATTTTTTTTTTTTATATTCAGATAGCTCATGATGCCTTAAAGAATATTAATTAAAAATAGTTTTAAAAAAACGCAGGTATTCTGGCTTACTAACAAGACGCCATTATTTTCTGACCAGGAGGCCTACCACGACCTCTTTCCGTGGGGGAAAGAGATGGAGCGATGTCCTGTAGAGCTTCATCCCTTTCTTACACTAAAGTAATATTAAATTATTACTGCTTTAGAGGTGGAGGCCCCCAGTACCCTAACTGCGTGTTACGCACTAGGGTGCATATCCAATAATACATGTGTTGCATGAAAAATAGTAAATTCAAATTCGGTTTCAATTTCTCATTAAACATTTTAAACCTTTATTCGTTAATTTTATAACCTCAATTTTTGTCATGATTTTTCAATTACAATTTAATAATGTTATTCAAACAATATTTGCTGGAACTGGTGAGATATAAGGTAACCTTCTATAGTCATTCGCAATTCATTTGCCAAACATGTAAACAAACACGAGTCTTAGGAAAAACTACTGTAATGCATACAAATAAGGTTCAGATTGCGCTACAACTTCATATTTTTTATGACTTTTGCAACAGTTCTAGTCGGTCTAAAATGAACTTTATTTACACGTGCATAAAGTTGTTGTTTGTCTAAGTGGAAAACTCGTGTATGTTTACGTTTGGCAAATAAATAACGAACGCAGATTAGACATATATTAATGTGTTACTAATTATCCTTAGTGAGTGAATGCTTTAGAATTTAACCTGAACAGGGTTTGTTTACACTTTGATCAGGTACTTTTGGAACAAACCATACATATTCAAATTCAGTAAAACCTATAATAAAATTGTAGTCGACAGCGACAAGCCGAACGTGTAGTCTGGACGTCGTACACATCGACATTCATAAACCAATCATTCATATTCATGTGGCTAACGAAGCCTGTACTGGACGCATAGAAATTTTATCAAAAGCTCCTGATTTAAAAAAATGCATGTACCGATTGCACGGTATTTTTTGTAAATAACAGAGCATGAATAATTTGTGTTTTGTTGAGAAAGTTATTACGTTTGTTTTAACGAGCAAACAAGCTATAAATAGTAGTGATAGCAGCTAAGTTTGTTATCTCCAAATATATGTGCAGTTTTCCTAGTCGGACAGTTCTTGCAGTAATAGGGATGATGACAAAAAACAGTTTTTTTGTCCGTCTAGTAGATTATTAAAAAATATTGGACACGTATTTTTTCTTTTTTACGTAAGCAAAAGATTACGGTAATACATTGAGTTAAAATATGGCATGACATCACACCTTTGTAGATCTTCGACATAGTTGTGACGTAGTGAGCCCCCAACCAAATTTAATGCGTTTTATCTAAGTAATTTTTTATTAAGGGTGCATTAGTCGACGGCTCGAACTCGTTGGTGGGCGTGATTAATATTCATGCTAATTAGTCTAATTATTTCGTATTTATGTAGTTTTTATAGACGATGAATTATAAAGCAAACGAGCGCGTAAAATTTCATGAACAGACCTTCGATAGATATTATGAAAACACTAAGTAGTGTTTTCATAATATATATCCGTACTGGATGCATTTACTCAAAATAAAATTATTTGAACTTTTGAATAAATTATCCATCCCTGTAAGATTTCTATTTTGCCATTGTTTTACAACATACGTTATTTATTTATGCCCAAAAACGAGTTAAAATTAGTGTATAATATAATATGGATGTTTCGACGCTCATAACTTCCGAACCAATTCATTTTTTCAAATTCTTCTTCCTTACAGGGCTAGATCATCAAGACAAATCGATATAATATTTAATTTTGAACGTACACCGTCAAACAGACGAGTTATCACCATACTACGTTTGTATGGAAGAATGACCGACTAGCGTATCCTTAATATGATAAAGCAAAAAATATGTGTCTAATATGTTTTTATTCTTACTGACGGACTGAATATAATTCCTTATTTTTACCCAGGCATCATCCCTATTACAACTTATTTAAAAGAAAGACATCATCAATCAGTAGACACAATTACTACACGAGCAGAAACTTAACAATAAAATAAAATGTATTAAAATAAATTATAACCTTCCAATAAATTCAGCGCGAGGAAGCAAATCTTAAATTCTAATAAACCTTAATTCGTTAAACATAATGACGACGCTACAAGACGACGCGTAAAGGAATCATGTTAGAGACGTAAGCGATTTGCTTTTATAACATTGTTTTTCATTACAAGTAAATTTTTGGGATGCTCGAAGCATGTTACAGCTTCGAATGTTACAATACTGGTTTGAATATTTACATAGGTATTTACAACGCACCTTGAGCTGTCAACCCTATTGTGTACCTGCGGGTAATTCCGTACAGTACGACACAACTAAGATGTAGCATAAATTTGAAAATTTTCATTCATCATTTCAATTTTACGAATGTATTTGGTTATATGACTTTACAAGTTATTGCGTTTTCGTAAAGATCATTTTCACCTAAAGCAGTAATAAAGATTGGTGATTTTGAAGACTCAGTTCGGATGGTGATCGGTTTTACGAATTTTGCCGATGCTACATCTAAGTTGTGTCGTACTGTAACTCACTTATGCTGGGGCCGCATCTGTGTCTATCGTGACGAAGCTACGCATGCTGATACGATACACGCAGATGTGCAACCGTTATCGGTTATCGTCGCGATAGACCGGGCTGCGTAGCACTTATCGCCTGGGAGACGGTGCATAATAAGCGTGACGCGTGGTCGGACTACCGCAGATCATTTCAACTGTTGTTTCCGTACTGCGTAAACGCTGTGCCGAAATAATGGAGAGCCATCTTGAATTACTGCACGATAATTCGTTGAAATTATGAAGCCGTTAATAAGTCCACCGCATTAGCGCGATAACTTTTTAGCGAGAAGAGAGACAAAACATACGAAACTTTGGCACGCATTGCTCTGTCAAGATAGACGCAGATGCGGCTGGGGCATTACAGTAACAATGGCTCTCATTTTGACAGTTCAACAACGTTCATTGCGTTATTTACGTTGTTGAGCAGACAAATTTTTCGAACATTATGAAGCAATGGATTATCAATATCCTTCAAAATCATTCAGATTGTGATTGATAACGTGTTATGCAATTAGGGAGCTTGTTAATATTTTTACCAATTCATTTGCAGTTATTTTAGAGAACCTTCGCTGTTACGCGCAACTTTAGTTTACTAATAAACTACGATGCTAATCCGTTTACCCCGAGTGGTGTGATAGTATCCTACTATTCATAAGATCAATAGGGATTTTTCAAAAAAAAATATTTGTCCGTCATGTAGATTATAAAAAAATATTGTACATGTATTTTTTATTTTTTTAACGTTATCAAAAGACTTATTGAGTTAAAATGTAGCATGACGTCACTCCCCGGTAGATTTTATACTGATTTGTGACGTAGCGAGCTCCCACTCCTCAACTTTAATGTGTTTTATCTAAATATTTTTTTATTAATATGACAAAGCAAAAAATGCATATCTAATATTTTTTGATTGACTGACGGACTAAATAGATGATTTTTTTTCCCCAGTTAACATCCCTATTTGTTAAAACTTTAAAAGTCTCATGTTCAGTTGATAATTTTGATCGAAAACTGCCAAAACAGCTATAATCAACAGTTTCAATAAGTGCGTAGTTAAAACAAAGCTAAATATTATGAAGGTTCTGCCATCTTCGTATTAATCCTGAATCATAATAAAAAGTAGTACCTACTCTAAATACAGTGAACAAACAATATCAAAGGCTGTCCACACCGCGCAATGCAACCGCAAATAGATGTACTTGTAGGAACAAGCAGAAATAGTCCTTACGGTGTATAGATATGGGTATCCACGATAGTACTTACATCCATTTGCACTGGATGTATTGTGTTATTGTTTTGCAAAGCTTCCATCTGCATCGTTAACAAAACAACTGTTTCGATTGTTTACTGATTCGCACGTACGCCATGTACAGTCGACTGCACGTCATTGGTAACACTCTGACCTTCAAAATACTACTACTACTACTTTTATTAGCTAACATGTAAAACACCGGTTAGTGTCATGCATTAAAATTTCATAACATGCAGGGTTGTAAGGGCACTGCAAATGTTTAATAACAAATTATTAAATGACATAATATAATATTAATTCTAATTATTACAATTAATTTTAAATAAATCATCGTCACCTTACGCTGGGGTAGCACGGAATTTCAATAGGGCCAGCTTATACTGGTTATGTTACCACTGACGTGCAGCCAACTGTAGTTACGTAGGATGATACGTTTGATATGGAATTCTATTTTGATAGTTACTGACGATATAACACTAGATATTATGGAAATTAAATAAGCGAATATCTATGAATAAGACCAGAGGACGTACCTTATCATTCACTAGCTTAGTATAACATCACACGGGGACGTTCTACCGGGATTAAAACTACCCTATGTGTTAATCCAGGCTATAAACTATCCCTGTGCCAAATTTCAGCCAAATTCGTTCAGTCGTTTTTGCGCCAACATACATCCAGACAAACAGACAAAAATTATTCGTTAGGTACCATTTGATTTTTGATTTTGATCTTTGTCGAAGTTGATTTACGAGGTGGGGATCAGTTGAGTCAGATTTCAGTTGGCAAGGCCGGGGTAAGACGTAAGTTAGTTTTGGTGCTCCAACCATTGCAAAACTATAAGTCTTGACAGTCAGGGCTCATCGCCCTGACTGTCAAGACTTTTAGAGATTTGATTAACCTCCTACTACATTAAAATATTTGACACCTTATAAACTTTACACAAACCGCCATTTCTCGTAACATAGAGCCTTTAAAATCAACAGTCACAAGGCGGGTACCGCATACCACGCGTTGCCAATTTAACCCTTCGACAGGGCGCGGAAAATTGACACATAGGGTTACATGGATACCGAAGTGTTGACAGTTGGATACGGCATAATGAAGAAGTTTGAATGACATATCTATGCCCGTTAGTATTTTGTAAAAAAGGGCATCGACTTAACAGTTTTAGTGCCATTTATATATTTCGCGGCGATTTTTTTTCTCTTTCTGTTTATGAAAATTTCTGCCCAATGTCTAGCAGAAACTGCTTTTCTTTCAACCACCCATTATAATGACAAATGATATTTATTTCTGTAAATTGGTTAAAAAAAACACCTTAACACATTAAAAATAAATGCTGTTTAAAAACAAGATGAGTTCGGTGTTTCTCAAATTAATTCTTTTTTCGTTTTTTTGTGTATATTAAATTTATATTGTCCTTAAATAAATATGTCGGTAATACGACACTTATTCGACTAATCGGAGCGGCGATCGACAGAGTCTACAACATAACGCTCGGACCGGCTGGTACTAAGCAGAGTTCATCGGTGGCGGTCAAGCAGTGAACGTGTTTAGAAACTGTCGTGCATTCCGAATAGTCGTGTCGTGTAACTACAGTGTGTGAATTGTTAGTGTGATTAATTTGATAGTAAATTATAATGTGATCTGAACTGCAAACGGTTTTTCTATTAAGCAATAACTAACACTACCCACAGTACGCCCACAGTAGTTAAAATATGGCTGATAATAACGAGAGAGACACATACCCTCCTCCGTCAAATATATTGGACAACAATCTTTCCGTCTAATAATAATCAATTCCTCGACACAAGTTAGTACCGTATCGACCACTTTTGTACCTAACGGTTGCCGCGACAAGTAACTAAGGAAGGAAGAACAATGGATATCTTTCAAAGTATCAATTGTGATTAAACTTATGGATTGTTTATTAAATATCAGCGGTCAATACGAGTGACTTATTGACCGATAGAGAATGCACCATTAATGTCCGATTTCACTAACACGATGTGACACCTAAGTGAATGACTAGATAATAGCGTAGTGTTGAATTTTCAATACTCGGCTTAGTACCGAGAGTTGAAAATCCAACAGTGCAATAATATTTGGGCGTGCATTTAGATGTTTGCTAGTGTAATTAAAATCGGGTGTAAGTCTCTAGGTTACAACTTACAAGCCATATAGAAAGTACAGGACAGGCGTCACTTAGTTTAAAAATAATACCAAGACATTAACGTGTAAAAATGCCTTAAAAATTTACTTAGTTTACAGAAATAAAATTCATTTCATTTTATAGAGGAGCACGAACTAGGGTTTATTCTACAATGGTAAAGCTGTATGCGAAGCAAGTAGTGGGCAACGCCTTCTCTAACATTTTCTGACACACACTTTATATAATGTGCACAAATATACCGCATCTACTAAAATATTGTCGCTGGCAACACCGACATGTAAACAGGCAGGAAAGCTATCGATGCGTTATAACGAACGAATGAATATGAATACGGCGCAATTGCCGCGCGCCTTTGCATTAACATAATTTTAATAAATAACATTATACCTACAATGTATAATCTGAGAAGGTAATAATGAGTGAAAGCTATCTTAACCTAGAATGAAGATTTTTCAGTGTGTTTCTAGATCAAAGGAGTAGATAGAAAAATATGTTACTGATGCGAATATCACTCAAGGTTAGGTTTCTATAGGGTGACTGGTAATTAGTGATCGATACTTAAACACGTGACTTTACTCATCACTATGAACAACTTTTATACCAAACCTTAAATCGGGAAAAAAAAAGAGTCTGCTGTGTACATTTTGACGAGCTATGCGAACATAAAATTGAGTTGAAATCTATACACCGTAAGGACTATTTCTGCTTGGAGCGCTCGGCCGCCATGGAACCGGGGCGGTAACAGATGTGGTCATCACGTCCACGGGATTTTGTTTTCAAACTACTTAGATATGAAGTTCTTCGATAGTACCTTAATGTGCGCTTTTATAATTTCTAACGTCACGATATTATCGTGGACGTCCCCGTCCACGTCCCCAAAATGTATGGAAATACGTCTACATATATTTCCATACATTTTCCTTCCGTGTTATCGTGATGCCGTGACGTGGACGTCCACAATAATAACGTTACGTTAAAAATTATTAACGCGGACATGGTCATATATGATATATTTTTGGTGCAGGCTCCAATTTTTCAGTATTATAAGTACCACGATTCCTATTGGCTTCTCTGCATAAACACAAAAAAAATAACGAGAAAATGTTTTTTTTTTCAATTTTTTTTTGTCGTATCTCGTATGCGCATGTCAGGTTATGCTCTCATCCGCTTTGTATCTATGAATCATACAAAAAAACCATGTGAACTTATACACTTACTTCCTTCCATTCTTGCTGGCCCTGTGAAGTGGGGTCGATGTGAACAACACATTACGGCAGGCGGGGTTTCGGTACTGGTCAACTAAATGCGGCCGCACTTCCAGTAGGTGCTGTACTACTGCCAACCTATAAGAAAAGTTTATGGTTAATCAATATAATACACGGTGTTAGGTATATCGACGCGAAACGCTTTTACCATGAATTCAGCACATACTCTAGACCAGGGACGTTACGGAAGTCAAGTAATCAATCAGGAACTTACAAGAAACAATAATAATATGTTTATAAATAAAATATATATTCCTCGCCCTCGCTTTCTTTTGATTTAGTAAGGGTAAACTTTTCAGCCTGCCCGATTGAATTTAACTTTAAGCATGTCAAAATGATTGTATGGAACAGCAGATTTTTTTAATAACCGACGAAAAATTTATATGCAGGGGGTTCAATCATGTACTGAATACATGACATGTCATGGTAACAGTTTTCGCGTCGATGATGCCACCCTGTAATAACATAACAACAGTAAGGTTGCAAATAACAAAATAAATCATGTTATAAATAACATCTCAGTGAGGTTGCGCCTAAACAAATAATTGGTTAGTAATTACTGAAGAAGTGGGGTAAATAATAAGTAAATAATGTCTGATAGCAACAAAACCATTCAGTAAAATTAACCAAACTGTTTTACAGTTAATAACAAAAGATGTAGCCTATTAGGGATAAAACATTTGCTGTTAACAACATTCCATAAACATAAATGTGAACAAATGGTTTTGTAAAATTCTACATAATGTGGTTGGTTAATATTTAATAAAATAGTTTTATTATACTGTAAGATAACCTGGTTTGACTACCAATAGCAGTAGTTATGTTGTCACAATTTTTAGGTAACTATTAATCTAAGTTTTAGTTATAAATTACTCAAAAGTTTTTTCAATGTGCAACCCTAGGTAGAACCTGGATGAGGCTGGCACAAGAACGTGCGAATTGGCACAAGAAAATAGAGGCCTAGGAAAAGAGAGGCCTAAGAAAAGAGGCCTGAGAAAAGAGAGGCCTGAGAAAAGAGAGACCTGAGAAAACAGACGCCTAGGAAAAGAGAGGCCTGAGAAAACAGACGCCTAAGAAAAGAGAGGCCTGAGAAAAGAGAGGCCTAAGAGAGGCCTGAAAAAAGAGAGGCCTGAGAAAACAGAGGCCTAGGAAAAGAGAGGCCTAAGAAAAGAGAGGCAGTGGGGAAGTCGGCCTGTGGATGATTATGATGATGACGATGATGGATGATTGGGAGTTTCCAACTTGATGCGATATAGGAGCACAATAGGCATAATATAAGATCTATATTTAGCAGTGATTCTTAACAGTTACCCCTTCCACGAAGCAGTTACAATAGCAATTAAATAATTGTCATAAATCATATTGATATTCACGTGACATCAAAAGTATTAAAACATGTTCTCACCTGCCATACTGCGCGGCAAGGTCCAGGGCGCTTTCATCGTTATTGTTCTTGATGGTGACATCGGCGCCTTGTGAAACCAGCTGAGCGACCACGTTGACGAAACCGAACTGAGCGGCTATCAGCAATGCTGTTTCGTGGTCAGACGTCTGTGGGACAAAGGGTTAGGGGATTATAACGTTACAAGCCGTGTGCCCGGTGGAATTTCAATACAAAATGACGAATTTCCATACATACTTTCACTCCCTATTCAACTTTAGGGCATTTACTTTCAAGTGACAAAATCCTTCCGATTGCTTGTTATAACTCAAACTCAAAGCATTTATTTAAATTAAACCATTTATAGGCACTTTTGAATTGTGAAATAGTCGGTCAGTTAGTCCATTCCAAAACGTAGATCTTTATGGAGAAGAACGGGCATGAAACTAACTAACTAAGACTGCACAAGAAACTCTTGTGCAATATCTCATACTTCTAGACCCAGCGTTTTAGGCTGAGCGAAGTCTTTCAGTGAATTTTAAGATTTTTATATTACGTTATTTACGGCAGTTAGGTAAGAGCAATACGGATACGATTTTAAGGACGGAATTGTGACTATTTAGGATGCTGGTGAGAACGGTGTGCTTAAGCGTGATATGTATGTATTCCATGCATGTTACTCCCGCATTTTAAAAGATATGTAGGATTGTTGAACGGTCAAGTATCTGTCAGCGTTTATGTTAAAAAGCCTAAGGAATTGTATGTAATACGCTTATGTTGATTTCAGTGATAGAAGATTGAGACACCTCTGCATCCAGAAGGTGCCTAAGCCTAGATGTGAATTCTATTAACTCCAATGCTGGTTCTAAGGAACTCTATCGAAGAAACCAGTCACCGAAACCAGTGTTCGATGCCTTAATAGGGATGATGCCTGGGTAAAAAAAAAAAAAAACAGTCCGCCAGTCAAATAATAAAAAATATTAGACACGTATTTTTTGCTTTATGATATTAATGATAAATGATAAATGATTTTATTTCTGTAAGTGGGTTTGGACAAAACACTTTTACACGTCAATCATATTTTTTTAACTAGATGAGGTCGGCGTTTCCTATCTGACTACTCCGAGAAGAAAGGCCGAAACAAACTCAGACTCATCCACATAGTCCTCACATTCACAATAATATAAAAAAAAATATGTATATATTATACTTCACAAAGTAAATATTCATATAGAGATACAAATGATTGAAAAAAAAATTAAAAATTAAAAACCAAATTTCTGACTGTAAAAAAAATAAAAATACTTAGATAAAACGCATTTTAAGTTGGGGAGTGGGGGTCGCTACGTCACTAGTATGTATAAAATCTACATACTCGTGACGTCATGGCACATTTTACCTCAATGTATCGCCGTAATCTTTAAATTACGTAAAAAAATAAAAATACGTGTCCAATATTTTTTTATAATCTCAAACACGGACTAAAAAAAAATGTTTAGTCATCATCCCTATTCTAGTATTTCTGACGCTAAAACCAAGGCCTGTAACTTGAGCTGCGAATAACAAATCTACTTAGTCGTATTTGTACCCGAAACCTGTTGCAAATCGTGTTCAACACGCCCTTTTACTTGGCCATATCTTATCGGTATTCAAATGTCGACGCCCCTGCAAATACTGACCGGTTCTAGGTAAGGTAAGTCACCGGTTCCCAGGCTAGTCGTATTTAAATAACTATCAATGAATGTACCAGAGGCTTGCTAGGTTGTTGTACAAGTAATTAAATTGCCTGTGATTAATAAACTATTGAGTAGCTCGTGGCTAAGTAGTAACAGACGCACGGGTCGATCCATCAGGTTTAGCTATGCTTGCTTGATGGGTGACCATCTTTACATACCGAGACTCCTCCGTGCCTCGGAAAGCACGTTAAGCTGTTGGTCCCGGCTGTCATTTGTGGATCTTTGACAATCGTTACGGGTCGTCGGAAGCCCGAAAGTCAGACAACCAGTCTTAACAAGGGGTATCGTATTACCCAGTTGCCGGGTTGTGGAGGTCAGATAGGCAGTCACACATGTAAAATACTGGTATTCAGGTGCATCCGGTTAGACTGGAATCCGACCCCAACATAGTTGGGAAAAGGCTAGGCAGATTGATTGAGTGACTAATAAATTATTGTTGGATAGTCGTAACTTTTTAGGCTTTGATTCGTTTAATGTTTCTCTGCTTCAAACGTGACATCGCAAATCGACGCATACTTTATGAAGTAGGTACCTATCATTTACATAATATAAGTAAGTACGGAATATAGTTTGTTTTCATGAAAATACTTTATCGAACAAAACTTTTGATATAAATTATCTTACATTATCATAAAGAAAAGTCAAGTTTTGCTATCCATGTATTCTTCCAAACTATGCCCTTATATCACCACCCAAACTTTCTTCCAACTTTTGTATTGACGACATATTGAATACGAATACATACTGTATTGTTCAGTCAATAGGTCGCATTTCTAGGCCTTCCCAAAGTTTGTCATTATACATAAGGTTTCCTACCTTAACACGAGACCTGGAATGCCTCAAAGCAGGTATACGAGGGCCGGGTGTTGTAAACTAAACTCGTAAGTGAAGGGCGAAGCTCTGACGTAATCAACATTCCTGGAATGTTATGGAACTTAAGGGCCTATACCTACTACCTCAAATTGCTTAGCATGATCCTTCGTTGTATCGAAAATACTGTAGCATTAATTTTGAAATAAATATATTATGTAAAAGTTGAGAATTAATGTTAAGTAGGTATTATGTTTGACGAAAACACGATTCCATAATATTTTCTCGATAGAAAAAAATCCAACGTTACCTCCAAACGCTGGTATTAAAAAAAAGACTTAGATCATGAAACTTTGCTTATTAACTGAACTAACTATAAAGCAGCGACTATGTTTTTTTATATTTTTGATTACCATTATTTTCGTCGTAAAAACCAAATTAAGTACCTAAACTATTGGCGTCTTGGAACCGCAAGCACCCCACACCGTCTCATTCTCACTCAGTCCGCGAGCAGTATGGTGCGAGCGAGATAAAAGTGAATTTGCTTTAGCTGAAATAGTATGGACTCTTAAGCGGCTCGTGAATAAGGTGGGTATAGAAAACATAGGTAAAACTGAAGACAGTGGAGCAACATATTCAGCCAATGTTAGTCAATGGTAGCCAGATTAAAATGGTGATGACTTTCAAGAACTCATCAATCTTCCAATCCTGCAATGGTTTCCGGAACGTTTCAGCCTACGTGCGTTTTCCAAGCAGACAAATTATGGGGAAAGTGCCACTTTTTCGCACTAGTGCTTTGTACTTTTCAGTTTATTTTTAACTCCGTCGTCAGCACGACGCAAATAGTTTTTATTATTTGAGAAAAAGTTTTACAAATGAATTTACAATCACGTCTGCGGAGTTTCGCTAGGTAATTTAATTTGACCCAGTATTTCTGACAACTTTATATCAAATCGAGCCCATTAGTAAAGATTAAAGAACTGATCCTATTCTTGTTTTTCTCTCATATCAACAAGAACTATAATTACACTAGGGGAAAAAATTAAGGGATCAAAAGAAAAATCCATTTTTTTTCGGTATTCATTAGGACTGAGCGCAACACGTTGCTTGAAAAAATTTTTCATCGTAATATCTCAAAACTAGAAACTGAGCTTTAAAATCCTTTTTTTATTCCAGTACGACCATTTTTAAGGGAAATACAGCCACTTGGAAAACCACAAAAAAAAAATTTTTTTATCCCTTATTTTTTTCCACTAGTGTGTATTAAAAAAACCTAATGCCACTGCGGTAAAAAATATTGTGAAGGAGTGGCCAGCCAGAGGGCTCTCTCTGATTTGTTCCATAAGAAAAAATCTCATAAGGAAAAGTTATAATAGAACAAATCTAACTTAGAGAGATGTACTCTTCAAATACATATCTGTTATAGTCGCGAATCATATTTTGATCATTAAACAACCTGACACTGACCTGCAAATTGCAAAAAACGTAAGAAAATTTGAATGTCGCGGGCTACCACTCCGGATCCGCCTTATTTACTATTGACTCCCATTTGGTGCAACCTTGAGACGCACACCGCACCTTGTTTTTCCTTTAATTTTTTTAATTTAAACAAAGTATGTCATAATGTCACTCTATTTCTTTAAGTACTTATGTTTTTATTTTTTGTATATTGGCATCATGTTTTTATGAATATTCATGTAATTTGTTATCTTTTAATTGTGCTTTTGTGTGTCTTTTGTATGCACTGAATAAATGTTTTATCTATCTTATCTATGTATCTATTTACAACTTGAAGATCCTTCCTCAAAGCTACGAAGATGTTTCTAGAACTTACCAGCTGATCAATATTGCATGGCGGGTTTTTGTGAACGAGGAGCATCCAGCAGACTTCGGTGTCACCGTTGAACGCGGCCAGGTGGAGGGGCGTAGCACCTTTCTTGTCCACCATGCATGGCGAGGCGCCTACTGATAGTAGCACGCGGACTATGTCTCTAGAAAAGGAATGGTAGTGTTAATTTTCTTGCATGATGGTAGTTTGATCGAAAACCATCGAGATATATGTACTAACGTACTAGAGAAGCTACGTCAAATAACTGAATTGTCCTATTCTTCGTAATTTGAATTTTAGTTCGCTGCAGCGCTAAAATAATAACAATTCGTCTAAACCGTAACTAATTTACCACAGCACGCACGTACGTTAGTACTTATATCTCGATGTCGAAAACAGTTCTATTTAGTACGTCAGTCAGATAAAAAAAAAAAATTGGACACGTATTTCCTTTTTTATGTACCTAGGTTATCCAAAGATTACGGCGATACATTGAGTTAAAATGTGGCATGAAGTCACGTTTATGTAGATTTTATACTTAGTTGTGACGAAGCGAGCCCCACTCCACTGCCAAAAAAAAATTAAAAAAAAACTTTAATGCGTTTTGTTTTTGTATATTCGTATTAAGAGGCACGATGTAAACTTTTATATCTATTAAAGTCGCTTTTCGTGTCTGCCTTTGGGACCGCATTGTTCTTCTAAACTCCGCAACAGGTTTTGATGCGGTTTTCATCACTCTTTAGAGAATTTATTCCGGAAGGTTTATGTGTATAATATACAGGGTGACATCGACATCGACGCGAAAACTGTTACCATGAGTTCAGTAAATTAATCTGAACCCCCCTGCGATGAAATATTCCGTCGGTTATTTAAAAAAAACTGCTGTTCCATACATTTTGACCGCATAGATATTGCACTTTTCTATGAAACAGCCGATTTTTTTTTAAATATACGACGAAAATTTAAAAAAAGGTTTAAGGTTCAGAATCCCAGAAGGTCCCTGCCAGCCTGTACTTATATTAAACTTACATACTTATAATAAAGACATTTCGATGTTTTAAAAAGGTCGTAAAAACCGTTCGAAGCTGGGGGTCGCTTATTACATAATAAATAAATAAAGCTACATCGAGACACCAGATGAGAGGATATTGTACCGGAAATATATTTACTCTTTATCATTTTTTTTCTCTTAATATTAAAAAAAAAATAATTAAGCAAATAGTTTAATCGAAAACAGCTCTATTTAGTACGTCAGTCAGATAATAAAAAAATATTAGACACGTATTTTTTGCTTAATCATATTTTATAATTTTAATACAAATAAGTATACAAAAACAAAACGTGAAAACGCCTGCTACCTGGATACTACTGAGGAGCTATTAAACAAGCTTGAGCGCTTGCAAAACTTGTGCATTCGCTTTGTTTTCGGTCTCCGAAAGTATGACCATGTTTCTCATCTTCGCAAGGAACTCAAGTGGCTCCCAATCCGCCTTCGCAGGAACACTCGGATTTTATGTCTCCTCTTCAACGTCTTACACAACCCGTCTTATCCTACTTACCTGCGTGAGCGTTTTACCTACGCTCGCCCTAGCGACGCACCGTGTAGATCACACCTTAGATCACTCCTTAAATCTCATTCTCATAAAACAAGCTACTATTCCTATTCATTCTCTGTCCATGCAGTAAGATTGTGGAACTCACTTCCGCCTAGCATCCGTGATTTAAAAACTGTTTCTCAATTTAAATATAGAGTAAAAGAGCATTACCTTTCCTCTAAACTGTGAGTATTTATATACCTGTAGTATGTATGTTTATATATTTAAGCTTTATGTATTTATTTTTTAAGTATATGTTAATTTATTACCTTATACGTGTAAGTATATTTTGATATTTTAGTTTAAGACTTCGCATATTTATATTTTACTCTTCTTGTTCTCACACACTATTGTCTACATTTCTTTCTCATTTCTCCTTTCGCAGGTCTGCTGGAAGAAATTTCTTAAGAAATAAGCAGTACCTTTGTACTCATAATTATGTTTATGTCGTATTTGTATCAATTTTACTGTGTGTACATAAATAATAAAATAACTAAATAAATAAATAAAACGCATTAAAGTTTTTTTTTTTTTTGGGAGTGGAGTGGGTCTCGCTTCGTCACAACTAAGTATAAAATCTACATAAGCGTGACTTCATGCCACATTTTAACTCAATGTATCGCCGTAATCTTTGGATAACCTACATAAAAAAGGAAATACGTGTCCAATTTGTTTTTTAACTACCTAACCGACAAAAAATAATTTTCATCGTCCTTATTGGGCTATTCTATAGTCAAATCTCATAAACCTTTTCATAAATAGTAAGTAAAAATGTCAAACTACAGCTTTTATAGAATTAACACATAGGTACTGATCCAATAACCTATTGTTTACGAGTAATTTGAATAAATTAATGATTCATTTATGATATCAACAAGTTTTTCCCACTAACGTTATTCGTTGCCTGCTCCCGTGACGTCAGACAGACTAATAATATCAATGTGGAGGAAAAGTGGAATAAAAATATTTTTTATTTTGTAATTTTTGCTATCATGTTTGTATTTTGTATCGTTGCCATAAAGTACTATTGGATTGCATGTATTGTGCTTTGAATTTAAATAAATTTTGTCGGGGGGTGAAATACTCATGAAAATTTGCAACTATGGGACCAACTTTGAAATACTAAATTTAGTACACAAATAAAATGTAGGCAACAGATTTTTCGCTTTTTCAGAATAAATTGATCTCACATAAAAAAGTAGTTTATAAGTAAGTAAGTAGTTTATAAGTACTTACTTTCACCCCTGAAATATCCCCTATTAATTTATAGTCAGTCTGTAAAATCATTTTAGCAGGGTTGATATGATTTAAATCACTTGATTTAAATCAGTGATTTAAATCGCGATTAAAATCAAGTGATTTTTTTATAAAAATCAATGATTTAAATCAATATTTTTTTACTTCGACCAAATCAGCCATTTAAATGTGTCTTGGGACTTCCCCCGACATAAACTACGGCGCGCACAGACGTGTCCAATGCTATTTAACTAAGTACACCGTTCGGGGAGGTTCTCCGAAATTTAAACTCGTGACTAAATCCGTCCGTTTAGTCTTTGGCGCGGACATTCGTGATTGATTAATGAAAGTGAATACAACAAGATGTCTGGAAGGAAAAAAGATGCTGATTGGGTTTATTTCGATGAAAAAAAGTCCACTTGCGGCAAGTTTAACAAAGCGGTGTGTAAACGTTGTAAGAAGGAATGAATGGGCTTGGTAGCGAGAATGAAAGAACATTTAGAGACATGTTTGACAGAAAAAATAAAAAAAATCCGATTTAAATCCAATTAATCCGATTTAAATCAAATAAATCCGATTATTTTGTTTTTTTTATAAAAATCATGATTTTTATCAACCCTGCATTTTAGTGCTCAACGGTAAAATGAGTCAATAGCTATTGCCAACGCCTTGGTTTTCTACAAATAACTTAATAAAATTATATCAAATGGATAATGGATGAATTAATCACCAGATAAAATATTATTAAATGTTACAGTTATCTCATTAATATTTTCCTTACCACAGATTTTAAAACTTACGCAACCATCGAGTTATAAATAAGTTATGTTTTCCTGTTCTCGAATATTAGGTAAAGTTAAAAATATGGTCGTTATATAAAAGTTTAATTAAAATGTTGAATTGGTTACTGGTAAAAAATATATTATTTTAATAATAAACGACCTTGAAGGTAAATTAAATTTGTCTAAATCTATCTTTATTCGCAAAAAAACAAAAATCAGAAACTTACCTGTGGCCATTCAAACAAGCTTGGTGAAGTGGTGTATACCCATTGTCATCTTGTACATTTACGCCAGCTCCTCTGCGTAAACTGTAACAAGCAAAAATTAAATTAAATACAAAAAGAAATTCGCAGTCGGTAGGATTCGAACCTACGCTCCCAGAGGGAATCTGATTTCTAGTCAGACGCCTTAACCGCTCGGCCACGACTGCCGCGGGAAAATAATTGAAATTACCGTATGATCGATACATTTAAAAGTTGCGATAACATTGTTGTGATGTTACGCAGATCAGCATAAAAAACTTTTATTCTACTACACGCACCGACAACTACTGATATATTTGCTGTGTCCGTCGTTTGTTAAATAAAATATAATTTTCCTCATATATAGCTTTTACGTCACTAAAACAAGTAATTACCCATACCTACGCAAAGTTCACAATGAACATGATTACTAATTTATTTATAAAGGCTACACATGCACAGCATTAACCCAAACTAGGTATTTGTCGTATTATAGATATCGCATGTAACATAGGTATCTAAATTAGAGGAAAGCACACACACAAACACACCCAAACAGTGGTTGTTCTAAAAATAAATTATCAATGGTTTAGAAAAAGTTTTAAGGTAATTATCAATCAACAAACTTCGATTATTCAGTTTTGTCAATATGACTTTACAAAATCTTATTACTACGCCCTTGACCCTACCAGGTGCGGTCGTCGAACTACGCACCTTTTACAGTTCATCAGAAGTACAACCCAAAACAAACTGTAAAAGTATGAAGCAAAAGGTTCTTTTTACCGTAACGACAAATTATGAATAGCTTCAGATGTGTCAACAATGGCACTTGCCGTAACGAACCATAATGTTGGTACTTTTACTGGCCAAAGTATTTGGGGAAAAACAATGAACAACTGTAATTTTTATTATTGTAACGTAAAGGTAAAACATACTCATCGCTCTAGATTTCATCAAGTAACTAAGATGGCGGTAAGGTCGGCCGAGTTGTACTGTCCGAAGAAACAGATCAGTGACAAAATTCCACCCATAGACATTCTCCATTCTGACTAAGAATCACTTTTATTAACCGAACTTCCAAAAAGGAGGAGGTTACAATGTTCGACGCGTATGTATGTTTTAATTTTATTTTTTTATTCGATTTCTCCGTCAATTAAGGACCGATTTTGAAAATATTTTTTTTGTATGAAAGGGTATGCTCCCGGATTGGTCCCATATAAATTTTATTAACTTTGCTTGGATAGTTTTTGAGTAAGCTTCAATAATACGTATTTTTCCCATTTAGTATTATGTGGATGATATGATGATAACTTCCTGTGACTGTTATTTACATAGCAGGTACTGGTACTCAAATTTGTGTGGGGTAGGTACCACAACTAAAAAGTGAAAAAAAAAAAAAATACAAAAATGTCGGTGTCTTTGGTTTTGAATTTTCGTTTTTGCGACCGACTTCCGAAATTAAAGTTAGTTTTCACTTTGTAGTTGTAGTGTTTTTTTCGGAAGTCAGTTGTTTTTTTTTTTTTGTAAAAAGTTGTTATTGATGATGGTTTTGCTCACTCACCGCTCAGTTCCCTGGCACAGCTATGGTGGAAATCCAGTCATGATCCCACAAAATATTTCAATTATTCCCGAGATGTGAGGTTTACGGTCCTACCCAAGCAAAAATGGGTGGAGAAAATAAGCTTATTGCCTGCCACCTTCCTAAAAACACTATTCAAAGTTTCCAACCCCGGGCTGTTACTTCTTGCTATTTTCGAATGAATGAAGAATTTCCAAAATAGGATTATCTACTAATATTATGAAGAGGTATAATTTTTTTAATTGTGAGTTTGTAAGTAGGGGGTAATCTCCGGAACTACCAGTCTGATTTGAAAGATTTTTTTCATTGGATAGTCCAATTCTTGAGCAAGGCTATAGGCCGAAGTGAGGTTTAAGTAATGTAGTGATACATGTAGGTTTATGGCTAGAATGTATTAAAGTACTGTGGCGGCATCTACAATCGCCACATGCGAACTACGCATCAAAGACCTGACGTCACACAACTTCCTGACGTCACACAAATCCTGCATCGCGCAATTAGAGTTTATCGCGTGATGGACATATATACAAGCTCTCGACTTTAACCTCTGGGCAGTTGCCCGCCAGACACGACACCCGTCTGGTCGGGGGATCCTCCCTTTTCTATGGGGGATGAGTGAACTTTACACCTTGTTCCTCATGCCCCTAAAGTAATTTATCTATAATTTAGTCTATATTAATTAGTTTAGTTTTCATAACAGAATTAGTTCATTTTTGTAATTTTAGTTTTGCAGTCTCGAAGAGGCTAACTAGTATAACTGTCGCCAAATTCAACTTTTATTTAAAAATAATCAAAAATATAAAATATTTTATATTTATAAGTAATGGTGCCCAAGATACAGGCTGTGCCTAGTTTGGCACCAACGGTACCTCAATCATGTAATTTAGATGTTTAAATAAACGATTTTTACTTTTACTTTTTAACTAACTGACTACTCGTGACATTAGGATAGTTTTGGTCAGGGCTAATCCTTCTACAAATTGCGACGACCAGCCAGACTAATGACACGGTTTTTTGCTCTGATGTATGAGACGAAAACTAACGATACTAATAAGCAGGTAAGTATGCTGTCATAACAATTTACAGGTCAACCGTTAGAGTGCCAAATAAACAATTATGAGAATGGCGCAAACGGTACAATTTTGCGTAATTGCTGTACCTACAAACATTTAGTTATGTTTTTGTGTCATGTGAACAAGTCATGAAGAACAGGTCATTACCGCATTAGATATAATGAGTACCGTCCATTGTAATGGTTATGATTATCAAGACTGAATTTAGGAATTTCTATTAAGCCCAAGCTAATACGCTCAACATTTCCCACAGACAAAGGTAAAAAAAAAGCGCACACAAATATGTAGTTCACGCATAACATTAGTATGAGGTCACACCTGCCCTGAAGGAGGGACGCGCCTTTCCGAACCGACAAAATTACATAAATTAACAAATAATTTACCTAATTAAATCAACATAAACTATAAATTAACAAGAAAGCCACATAAAACACGCACACATAAATTAAATACGCAAATAATGTCAAGGTCAGCGTAAAAACCCATTGCTTAAAAAAAACACACGATCGCCTTTCATACCAATTCGAACACTTCGGGTTGCTGCTATAAGGTCCATATTATAAAAGGAACATACAGATATGCAAAATGACCAGTGTATGGATATTCTAAGAACCGGAAGTTACGTGTCGCGGAGCTGCCGTCAAAGGCATCGTGCGTTGGGCCTTTCCAAGAATCAAAGCCTCCTTGAATTATCGTCATCGGTCAGCTAAACGAGTTCTCAAATAGATTTGACCAGTATAATGACAGCGTTGGGTTTGGAATCGATAAACATTCTGTTGTTCCTATCGTTATTATGAATGTAATTTTGAGTAATTCAAGATATTTGTGTGATATCAATATCAACTATTCCCGCCTTTAAGATCTTTTCGAGGAGTGAAAATTTTCGTCAATATTTTGATTCCAATAAGATAATAGAAAAACAGGATGATGAATCACTTCAAATATCCCTGAAAATTAATTTAAAGATCAGTCCTTGATATCAAGGGCTCTCGAATGGGGGCGACGAAAGTAGATAGCAATTTCCGAAAATGCGAACTCGGCAGTAAGTACAAGCCGTAGATAATGACGTTGAAGCAAGTATGACACGTAATTACGTGCACAAGTACTTAATACTACTGAGTTACTAATAAATTGATAACCCACATTAGTAAGCTTCTAATTGTGTATGATACAATCACTGTTTTATCTTTTGTGTAGGTCACAATTGATAAATTACACTTGTCAGTCGCAAGCACAATATTTTATTTTTATTTGACCTGTTTTATGCTTCGATCAATAATGCACTAGATTCCCGGTAAGCGCTTCAAAAACGGACCGAAAAATAAGAGCACAGATTCGGTTGTGGTCTTATTTCAAATTAGTATGGTCCAATCATAGCCAACGTTAAGACGTCAAAATGCCGCAGTACGCGTTCAAAAAATTTGTAAATAACCACCGTAACACCAAGATTTTGGAAGGAATATTTATTTTTTCGGTAAGTTTATTATCAGTAAGTGTTTTTCATATAATAAAAACAGAATTAAATAGTAAATATAAATCAATTAGCAAATATTATTATTGTTTGACCAATGTTTGTGACAACTACCAACTATTGTAACAAACATCGACTGTTCTGGAACAGGGAATGCATGGTGTAGTATTGTTATTTTATATTTTATTTCTGTTTGTAGATTTCCTAGCGACCCATTTCGCTGTGTAGAATGGGTATCTACTATCGCGAAAGAAAGAGGAAAAGAAATGTATAAGCCTTATAAAAATTCGTCAATTTGTTCGATTCATTTTAATACGAGTAGATTGGACATAACTGGAAACACGCAAAGGCGTAGATTACTAAAAACAGTATAACAGTAACAATAAGTATTTTAGAACTTATATAAAATTGACTTTTTATTTTCAAGCAACATGACATTATAATTATTTGTTTCTCCGACGACAGAAAGATTTAATTTTACCATTGTAATTAAATATTTGTTTCTCCGACGACAGAAAGATTTAATTTTGCCATTGTATGCCTTAAACTTTATGTTTGAGTGTCAAGGCTAAACTGAATTTGTTAGTATAAATTATTTTTTTCTATATTTAATAGAAATAAATATTAACAC